>CM044309.1:22780000-24030000 GCA_024291935.2 Okapia johnstoni
AAAATTGATGTGCAATTTTGATTTCTAGAGATGGCAGTTATTACAACCCTAGTGTATTTTTTCCATATTCTTTGCTTTGCATGTCTGTATGAAAATATGTGTGAATACATAAACACTGTTTTCTTTCATTTTTATATTTTTTCATATATCATAAAAATATTTAGAATCATGATTTCAGAGGCAAAATGGCTGATAATGTAGGGAAGAAAAGGTCAGTGCAATTTAGCCTTTATTTTCATAATACCTAACTCCAAAAGTCTAGTCCATCATTAGAATGACCTTATCAGCAGGAAAGCATGAGTTGACTTATTTCCTCTGTCTCTCCTTCTCTCTCCCTCCCTTTTTCCTTTCTTCCCACCCTTCTTTTTTTTAAGGTTGTTGTTTTTTCCTTTTTTTAAAACTGTTGGCCATATCATGGGGCATGTGGGATCTTTGTTCCTGAACCAGGGATTGAATCCTGGCCCTATGCATTAAAAGCACAGTCTTAATCACTGGACCTCCAGGGAAGTCCCCCCTCCTTCCTTCTTTCCTTCCTTCTTTTTCTCCTTCCCTGCCCCTCTCCCTTCCTTCCTTCATGTCTTTTTGTTTCTGAGAAAGTTAATGTATAAAAAAGATTGAATGTGGAGACAGTGGAGCCTTCATACTTTGCTGGTGGAAATGTAAAATGGTACAGCCTCATTGGGAAAAATAATTGGCATTTCCTAAAATAAACAAAGAATTACCATATGATGTAGTGATTCTACTGAGTATTTACTGCCCCAAAATTAACAAACACTCTGACAAAAACTTGTATACAAACGTTCAAAGCAGCATTTCTTTTAATAGCCCAAAAGTTCATAACCTAGATGTCCCTCAACTGAAGAAATGATAAATAAAATAAAATTTGATATTTCATAGCATGCAATTTGTTCATCAATAAAATGAAATTAACTACTGATACATGCTCCAATATCCTAAGTGATGAAAAGCAATCACAAAAGCCCATATATTGCATGATTACATTCATATAAAATGTTCAGAATAGGCAAATTTATAGAGACAGAAAGTTGACTGGTGGTTCAGTTCAGTTTATGCGAACTGAATGTGGATGTGGGTGGTATAGAGAATGATAATGAGTACAGGGCTTCTTTTAGTGATGATGAAAATATTCTAAAACTAGATTGTGGTGATGGGTGAACAGTGCTGTGAATATGTTAAAAAAATTTGCCACTGTAATATGGACTGTAGCCTGCCAGGCTCCTCTGTCCATGGGATTCTCCAGGCAAGAAAACTGAAGTGGGTTGCCATGTCCTCCTCTAGGGGATCTTTCCCACCAGGGATTGAACCCACGTCTCTGGTGGCTCAGGGTAAAGAATCCGCCTGCCAATGTTGTTCCGAGAAAAGTCCTCATTGAAAAATTTCATTCCGGTGATTTATCTTCCTGAAAAATATAGGGTCATAATATTTTGGTTGGCAACGGGTTGGGAGGTGTAAAAGAGGAAGTTGGGGCTGATGAGAGTTGTGGGGAGTTATAAAATAGAATAGTATTTTGTATTGATAAGGAGGGACATAACAGCAAATGCCTACTTCTTCCCTGACTGCATGTTGTGGTCAACTTGATTGAAGACAGGTTTAGAGTCAGCTTGAGCTGCAGGGTTTCAATAAGCTGGTCAAACTCAGTTGTTGAAATTTCATTAGGACACTTGGAAATAGAAATTTCAGGAGTTTGGGGGATTTTTCTCTCTCCTTTTGCATTAAAGTGGTAAAAAATAATGTAAAATTTTCAGGCCAATCATAGACTGCTTGAGTATGTATAATTAGGAGTCTACCACCAGCTAATCTCCCAGGGCATACATCCCAGAATTGGTGGGTGCATTCCCTTAAAGTACAATCAAAAGCCTCATAAACGGAGGGCAAAGGGTGCGTTAATCTTGACAAAAAACCTGAAAGCATTTCCCATTATTTTTATATTTGAAGTGCTTTAAGAGAAACTGTGGGAAGAAAAGGTAATTTTAAAGAAGTTGTATAGTTAGTACTAACATAGAGGGGGTCTCAAAGAAGATTCAAGAAGAATCTTCTGTTTAGAAAATGAGTGATAAAGAAAATAAATAGTTTATTATAAATTACATCTATAACATAAACTATTATTGTCTCTCAGAGGCATATGCCCCTAACTCAAGCTATGTTCACTTTTTTTGTTTAAACAAATGGCCCAGAAATGGCTAGTCCTTATCAAAACGCAATCCTAAAAATTAGTGGTCTTCAAACTAGAATCGATTCTACTTTTTAGAGCAGTTTTGGTTTAGAGAAAACGTGAGCAAAAAGTCAGAATTTGCATCTCCCTTCTCTCCCTGCCTCCTACTCTGTATACAGTTTCCCCTACTATTAACAGCTTTCACAACAGCAATACATTTGTTATAATTCATGAACCAATACATTGTTACTAACCAAAAGTCATAATTTACATTAGGGTTCATTCTTTGTGTTGTATAGTTCTGTGGGTTTTGAAAAATGCATAATATCATGTATCTACCATTGCAATATTACATAATAGCTTCATTGCACTAATAATCTATTTTCCATGTATTCATCCCTCCCTTTCTTCCTCCAAAGCCCTGGCCACCACTGATCTTTTTATAGTCTCTATAGTTTTGCCTTTTCCAGAATGTCTTAGAGTTGAGTTCATACAGCAAGTAACCTATTCAGACTGACTTCTTTTATTTAGCAACATGCATTTAAGATCCCTTCACTTCTTTTCATGGCTTGATAGCTCATTTCTATTTATTGCTGAATATGTATTTACCATAGTTTATTTATCCATTTATCTGTTGAAGAACATCTTGATTGCTTCCAAGTTTTTGAGTAAAACTGTTACAAACATTTCTGTTCTGGTTTTTGTATGGACATAAATTTTCAGCTTATCTGGATAAATACCAAGGAGTGCGATTGCTGGATCTTACGGTAAGATTATGTTTAGCTTTGTAAGACATTGTTAAATATCCAAAGCAGCTAAACCATTTTGCATTTCTACCAGAAATGACTGAGAATTCCTATCGCTCCATATCCTTGTCAGTATTTGGTGTTATCAGTGTTTTAGACTTAACCAGTAATAGTTGTAGAGTGGTATCTCATTATCATTTTAATTTGCAATTTCTTAATGACATATGAGTTTGAGCATTATCTCATATACTGTGTACTTGGCTGCTCAGTTGTGTCCAACTCTTTGTGACCCTGTGGACTGTAGCCCACCAGGGTCCTTTGTCCATGGAATTTTCCAGGCAAGAATACTGGAGTGGGTTGACATTTCCTTCTCCAAGGGATCTTCCTGACCCAGAGATCAACCTTGCATCTCCTGCATCTCCTGCATCAGCAGGTGGATTCTTTTACCACTGGACCACCTGGGAAGCCCTTATTTGAAAGTATATCTTCTTTGGTGAGATGTCTGTTCATATCTTCTGCACACTTTCTAACTAGGTTGTTTGCTTTATCATTGCTGAGTTCTAAGTGTTCCATATATTTTGTATGAAGGTGAAAGTTGTTCGGTCATGTCTGACTCTTTGCAATCCCACGGACTGTAGCCTACCAGGCTCCTTGGTCCATGCAATTCTCCAGGCCAGAGTACTGAAGTGGGTAGCCGTTTCCTTCTCCTGGGGATCTTCCCAATCCAGGGATTGAACCCAGGTCTTCCACATTGCAGGTGGATTCTTTACCATCTGAGCCACCAGGGAAGCCCCTATTTTTTATACCAGTCTTCTTTTGGATATGTATTTTGCAAAGATTTTCTTCCAGTCTATGGCTTGTCTTTTCATTCTCTTTTCACCCTAATCCTAGTATTAGCATAGTAATAGGCACAAAGCAGAATCAAAATATTAACTGAATGAACAAATAAATCAATTAGTGTCCACTTTCCTCTAGGCATTCTTATTGCTGGCTGAAAGTTTCTTCTAAGCATAGGAAAACCTAATCACAGATTAACGCTTATTTTTAAAATCCTTTTCTTAAAAGGTAATGAGCCTCTTGAAAAAACTGAAAAGTATTTGAGTATTATATTAGCTTCAGATTATCTCCAAAGGAAACCTATGTCTCCTATTGGGAAGTCCAGTAGTGAAGAGATAGTAACAATCCATTTGAGGAAAAAGAGAAAAGTATGTTCACACAGAAAACTTTACAGAGTTTAGAGTGAATAAGAGAGAGTGAGGGCCGAATCCTAACCACTGGACCACCAGGGAGAGAGTAAATGAATTTATTATTATTAAGCGGGTCACTTCAGAAGCATTTTTTTTTTTCCTGGACCGTTGGTATGAAAACAAGTTTGGCTTCATATTTCTTTTTCTCTATAGAATCGTTCTCCATAAATCCAGTGTTTTCTAGGGATTGGTTATTCAGATCTACATATGTAAGTCTGAAAGCTCTTGTAACTGTTTATAAGATGAATATGTCACTAACAATAGGAAGAGGGGTTGTACTTCATTAAAACCAGTTATTACATTTTGAAAAGCTATAACTGATGTGCTATAAGAGTCAAAGCAGTGTTGTCCAAAGTGTACCACTTGATCTTTATATGAAAAGATGACTTCTTTTAAAATAGTTTCTCCATGGCTTGCCTAGTGGCTGAGTGGTAAAGAACCCGCCTGCCAATGCAGGAGACACAGGTTCAATCCCTTGTCTGGGAAGATCCCACATGCCATGGAGCAATTAAGCCTGTTTGCCAAAACTATCGAGCCTCTGCTCCAGGGCCCAGCAGCTGCAGTTACTGAGTCCAGGTGACCTAGAGCCCATGCTCTGCAGTAAGAGAGCCACTGCAATGAGAAGCCTGAAAGACACACACAGAGTGCAGCGTCCACTCACCGCAAATAGGGAAAAACCCAATTAGCACAAAGACCCAGCACAGTTCAGTTCAGTTCAGTCGCTCAGTCGTGTCCGACTCTTTGCGACCTCATGGAGTGCAGCACGCCAGGCCTCCCTGTCCATCACTAACTCCTGGAGTTTACTCAGACTCATCTCCATTGAGTTGGTGATGCCATCCAACCATTTCATCCTCTGTCATCCCCTTTCCTCCTGCCTTCAATCTTTCCCAACATCAGGGTCTTTTCAAATGAGTCAGCTCTTCATATCAGGTGGCCAAAGTATTGGAGTTACAGCTTCAACATCTGTCCTTCCAATGAATATTCAGGACTGATTTCCTTTAGGATGGACTGGTTGGATCTCCTTACAGTCCAAGGGACTCTCAAGAGTCTTCTCCAACACCACAGTTCAAAAGCATTAATTCTTTGGTGCCCAGCTTTTTTATACTCCAACTCTCACATCCATACATGACTACTGGAAAAACCATAGCCTTGACTAGATGGACCTTTGTGGACAAAATAATGTCTCTGCTTCTTAATATGCTGTCTAGGTTGGTCATAACTTTCCTTCCAAGGAGTAAGCATCTTTTAATTTCATGGCTGCAATCACCATCAGCAGTGATTTTGGAGCCCAAAAAAATAAAGTCTGACACTGTTTCCACTGTTTCCCCATCTATTTGCCATGAAGTGATGGGACTGGATGCTATGATCTTAGTTTTCTGAATGTTGAGCTTTAAGTCAACTTTTTCACTCTCCTCTTTCACTTTCATCAAGAGGTTCTTTAGTTCTTTTTCACTTTCTGCCATAAGAGTGGTGTCATCTGTATATCTGAGGTTATTGATATTTCTCCTGGCAATCTTGATTCCAGCTTGTGCTTCATCCAGGCCAGTGTTCTCATGATGTACTCTGCATATAAGTTAAATAAGCTGAGTGACAATATACAGCCTTGACGTACTCCTTTTCCTATTTGGAACCAGTCTGTTCCATGTCCAGTTCTAACTGTTGCTTCCTGACCTGCATACAAGTTTCTCAAGAGGCAGGTCAGGTGGTTTGGTCTTCCCATCTCTTTCAGAATTTTCCACAGTTTATTGTGATCCACACAGTCAAAGGCTTTGGCATAGTCAATAAAGCAGAAATAGATGTTTTTCTGGATCTCTTGCTTTTTTGATGATCGAGCAGAGGTTGGCAATTTGATCACCTTTTAGGATTTGAAAGAGCTCAACTGTAATTCCATCACCTCCACTAGCTTTGTTCATCGTGATGCCTCCTAAGGCCCACTTGACTTCACATTCCAGGATGTCTGGCTCTAGGTGAGTGATCACACCATCATGATTATCTGGGTCATGAAGACCTTTTTTGTACAATTCTTCTGTGTATTCTTGCCACGTCTTCTTAATATCTTCTGTTTCTGTTAGGTCCATACCATTTCTGTCCTTTATTGTGCCCATCACTGCATGAAATGTTCCCTTGGTATCTCTAATTTTCTTGAAGAGATCTCTAGTTTTTCCCATTCTATTGTTTTCCTCTATTTCTTTGCATTGATCACATATGAAAACTTTTTTAAAATCTCTCGTTGCTATTCTTTAGAACTCTGAAAATTTATGGTTGGTTATAGTGTAATGTAAAGCACATAAAATATATAAACTCTTGAATTAGATTGTGTTTGAATGTTGCTTCTGGCATTTGCTAGTTTTTCTATGATTGAGAAACTTATTTAATTTCCTTGAGTCTCAGTTTTTTTATGAATAGGATGGGTCTCGAAACACCTCTATTGAAAGCTATTGAATGACTACACAGTGCCTAGAAAGATCCAAAAGCTACCACTGAGAAAAACATGAAACAAAACAGGTCTCATCTAAGAATCAGGAATCAGAATGGTGTCAAACTTCCCAATAGCAATACTGAAAGCTAATATAATATAATGTAATAGGCATAACGACAATATAATAGGATCCAAAATAAAGAGTAAAATTATTTTCAATCAAGAATTTTGTACCTGACCAATCTTTCAATCAAGTATGATCACATAATAAAGGCACGTTTAAATATGCAAGGTAAAAAATTTCAGTACACTCTTCAGGAAATTACTCTTGAGTAATTTCCAGAAAACAAGAGAGCAAATTAAGAAGAAAAAGATTAGGTTCAGCAAACCTCCTGGTAACCAGGCTACAAGAGAATGATGTATAATCCAGAAATCCATTTCATAATTTTTAATGATAAGTATAATGTCCATAAGGAGAAGGCAATGGCAACCCACTCCAGTACTCTTGCCTGGAAAATCCCATGGATGGAGGAGCCTGGTAGGCTGCAATCCATGGGGTCACGAAGAGTCATACACGACTGAGCGACTTCACTTTCACTTTTCACTTTCATGCATTGGAGAAGGAAATGGCAACCCACTCCAGTGTTCTTGCCTGGAGAATTCCAGGGACGGGGGAGCCTGGTGCGTTGCTGTCTATGGGGTCGCACAGAGTTGGACACAACTGAAGCGACTTAGCAGCAGCAGCAGCAGCAGCAGCAGCAGCATAATGTCCATAGGGTCACAAAGTGCAGACATGACTGAAGCAACTTAACACACAGCAGATAATGATTAAATGCCCTGGAATACTATTTATCATCTGACCACTGTATTTTTTCCCTAATGGAAAAATCTACATAAGAAACATAATCATAATAAGAAAGTTGTTGTTTTGAAATTATGAGTCAAAGTGAAGGAAAATATTCTATGATGGCCAACAAACCCATATCCACTGTCAGAATATAATATTGGGTTGGCTGAAAAGTTCATTCACAATATGAAACGCCCAAATGAACTTCTTGGTCAATCCAGTATATTAAGAGAGCCTTTTGGGGCACTCCCATCCCACCTACGACAGTGGGGAAGATATGTTAGCAGTATTATTCAATATAATATCTGCATTCAATTGTCACTCTCTTAAGTCATCCTTTCTATAACTGGAGTAAGTCTGTGGATTTACCTTTTTTGAAAGGTTTGAAAAATTTCCTCAGTCATATATTTACCCTACTTTTCATCTAATTGTTTCCTTTTAGAGTGGCCTACATTTATACTTCAATGGTTATGTACTATTATTATCCTTTCCTTCAAAGAAAACTTTATGTTCAATTTTTGGGGACATCTCACCAGAGCCCTTTATGTACTGACTACATACATATCCTGACAAACTGAATAAAAGTAGTAAGAATCTCAGACAGAATCATCACAAAACAAACCTATATTTAGGAATTTTTCTGAAAACAATTACATTGTCCAGATATATTTTGTAGCAAGGAACAAAAACTAGCTCAAGTAAAATGCTCATGTTATAATGATAGATGTTATAGTATATAAGAAAGAGCTACACAACCAAGTCTCTGAATGAATGGGGAACTTAGCGGCAAGAGATACTGAATTGTTACTATAGAACTCTACTATTGTGGGAACCCAGTAATACTACATTCTTGTATTCACTATTAACATGACTCAGCTACACTTCATGTGACCATTACTTCTCTGTTTCTCAATCTCCTTGATTTTAGAACATGTATTTTCTGAAATCAAAATGCAAAATTTATATCTCTTGAGCAGTCACATCCACCTTTGTAATGACATCCAATACATGCACACACACTCGTGCAAACATGCTAACCATTTAATCTCATCTGTCAAGGAAAAGTAGAACTAAATTTGGTATAATTTCATAATTTTTTGATAGCAATATCTTTAAAGTATCAGATTAGAAAGCATTATGTCAAAATACAGGGTCACTCCAATGTTTCTATATAGGATTGTTAAATTTCATCTGTTCTTTAGCCACTGATGCTATAACCACTAACCCCAGTCACCTTGACCCTTTGTATCATTAGTCACAGTGAGGACTCTGTTGTAGTGTGAATGGATCAATGCAAATCCACCTCTATTACTGAAATACTATCTCAAGTGGCATGACCTATAGTGGGTAAGGGTTAACATCTTGATTTATAAGGAGTTAATTAAAACCACCATTGAAACCAAGATCAAGAGCTGGAATTGAAACAAGCTAAAAGACAATCTAAAAATGTGGAAAGACTAGAGAACAGAGCAGTTGAAACGGAAAAGCTAGTGTGAAGGAAAGAGGAAGAAAAAAGTCAGTTTCCAGATAGAGCGTGAAGGGAGTAGAAAAATAGAAATGAAATACTGTAGATGTACTGTGTTTTGAAAAGTTGAGGTAACTTCATATAAACTATCATATTAAGCATTCTATTTAAAAAGACAGTGATCTTAATGAGTATTTCTGTTCAGTTCAGTTGCTCAGTCGTGTCCAACTCTTTGCGACCCCATGAACCACAGCACGCCAGGCCTCCCTGTCCATCACCAACTCCTGGAGCCCACCCAAACCCATGTCCATTGAGTCAGTGATGCCATCCAACCATCTCATCCTCTGTCGTCCCCTTCTCCTCCTGCCCTCAATCTTACCCAGCATCAGGGTCTTTTCCAATGAGTCAGCTCTTCGCATCAGGTGGCCCAAGTATTGGAGTTTCAGCTTCAACATCAGACCTTCCAATGAACACCCAGGACTGATCTCCTTTAGAATGGATGGGTTGGATCTCCTTGCAGTCCAAGGGACTCTCAAGAGTCTTCTCCAGCACCACAGTTCAAAAGCATCAATTCTGCAGCGCTCAGCTTTCTTTATAGTCCAATTCTCACACCCATACACGACCACTGGAAAAACCATAGCCTTGACTAGACGGACCTTTGTCGGCAAAGTAATGTCTCTGCTTTTTAATATGCTATCTAGGTTGGTCACAACTTTCCTTCCAAGGAGTAAGCATCTTTTAATTTCATGGCTGCAATCACCATCTGTAGTATTTAGACATTTTCAAACAAATTACAATGAACACCCTACGCACAGAGGTGGTGTTGAAAATATTTAATAATCTTTATGTCATGGACATTGACCAATAAAAATGGATCTGAACATTCAGTGTGGATGGAGACTATAGCGGTCCCCTGATAGACTAGGCACTGATTCTTTGTTGCTGGGTCACAAAAAACTCTACTGAAGATGGCTAAAGTATTGGGTGAGGAACTCAAGGATCTTAGTGTGGCAACCATTTACAGAAGAGTTTTTGTGTTATAACAACTAGCATAGCTATAACACTGTCCACTGGTTGAATGTAAATTCTGCTTACACATAAATTTAACATGCACATAAGTCTATCTGTTGTCTAAATAGCTAAAATGCAATTTCTAGATCAATGGAAATTTATGTTCAGATAAATAATGCCAACTGCCTTTCAAAAAAGTACTGTAACATACTCTGTCTAAAAAAACTTCATCAACAACATCATTTTTTCATCTTCGTCTATGTGCACATGGAAGTTTTAATACTTAGTATACTATCAAACTGTAATCATTGCTTATTACCTTTTTATAGATATTTGTACCACTCTCCTTTATTTTGCAGTTTTAAAAATTATGAGTGAGGTTCAGTGTCTTCTCATAGGTTTATATGATTAGTGTTTTATTTTCTGAGGCCAGCTGCTATGAGTCCTTTGCTATTGTGTTTTTATTTGTTTTTTATGAACCTTCAAATTATGAGTTTAAAAATATATATTAAATAAATTAGTCCTTTTTAAACTATAGTTGTCATGCTCATTTTTTCCAGTTTGTATCTTTTGGCTTTACTGATGTATTTAAATACAAAGAAAACTCTCATTTCTATGTAGTCAAAATTATCAGTCTTTTCCTTCTGAATTCTGGGTCTCATGTCACTTTTTAAAAGCCTTTCCTATTCCAATTTTATTAAAAACAGTCATCTGAGTTTTTTTAAAACTACTTTTATGGTTTTAGTTTACATATTTTTGATCCATCTGGAATTTATTTTAGTGTAATGAGTGAGGTAGGAATCTAGCTTAATTATTTTCCAAATGGGTAGCCAGTCATCCTGACACCATTTATTGACTAATTAGTCTTTCCTCTACAAATTATGCTAAATTCTCAAATATACTTGCATCCATTTTTAGTGTTTGATCTGTTCCACTGATCTTTTCATTCCTATACTAGTATCATACTATTTTAATTACTTTAAGTTTATGTTTTAATATTTAACAGTGATGTCTCACTTCGTTACTCTTTTCTCTCAAAAGAGTAAACAATCAATCACCTGCCATGAAAATTTTTGAATTACTTCTCTACATTTCACAAAATCATCCTCTAATTGGAATCAAAGTGGATTCATAAATTAAATTAGATACTTGATATAATTACAATAATGAACCTTTCTATAAAAGAAAATGTTATGTCTTCTTATATATTGACATCTTCAATAGAACTTTAATTTTTCTTTGTCTTTTTAATAAAGCTTATTGTTATGATTTTTTATTATTAATTTATATTATAAATTGGATCTTTTCTTTCTATATAATCTCAAGCTAATTTTTTGGTGTGCTAGGAAAGTTAATGATTTCTTTGTTTTATTAACTAGTACATTTAGGGAATTTTAATTGTCTTTCATTATTTTAACTTGCTTTTACTGGGTTTTCTAGATAAACAATCACTACCCTACTTGAAAATACTGCCTCCTCTCTTACAATATTTTTACTTATATATTTACAATATATTTAATTTTCTCATCTAATTTCATTTTTTTTTAAATAGAAAAAACATTCAAGTAATAAGAAAGAGATGGGACTTTCTCCAGGGACAAAGACTATATCAAGATCCTTGGATAAAATGGAATACTAAGAATAACTCTTCTTGTTCAGGAAGCTACTTTTGTATATAGTCTTCACTACGGGAATCATTCTTGGTCATATTTTCAAGCTCAGTGCATACCACCTGCCTTATAATTGCTCTAATAATTTTAAAATAAAAACACTGATAGCTGTGGACAGCTATAAATAACCAAAATGGAAGTCATTCACACCATACTTTCAAAATGCACTTGTTTAGCTTTACTTTGCCAATAATTTAAACCATATGGAAAGAGCAAATTCTCCTGCACAAACACATTCTACAAGTGGTATGCACAATAAATGATACCATTTGACAAGTTCTTACCAGTTTATTTCTTTTCAGAGACAGAAAAGCCAGTTGTTACAATCAGTGTAAAGTGAAAAAACGTGTACCTTAATAATCTAGGAGGGGTTTTTTTTTTTGCCTGTGTTAAATCATGTTTATACAACAGTAGCTTTTCTGGACAGGCTGCCATATATCCACTCCCGTTCCCTTTGCTCCTGTTCCAGAAGCTGAAGGGTCAATGATATAGTGGTGCCTAGTGAACACCACTTGGTTATGAGGTTGACAACTTTTTGAAGCATGAAGTTGAAGACATCAATGGACTTCCAGATGTTCCAATTCCTTGAAGATCAACTTGAGAAACTGAAAACTGAGCTTCTTTCCACCTATAAAACACTAACTCAGGTTTCTCAGCTGAGATGCTGCAGGGCAGCTATAGGAACAAGATACGATAGAAGCAATACACAGAAACCAATTAAACTGTTGATCCCCCCTCCCTCTGTAATAGTGAGGGGAGTGGAAGTGAAAATACAGCCAGATTCAAATTGAACATTTTCTTCGCTTTTGCATGAGATAAAAAGTAACCCCTCTGGTGTGCTTATGTATATCAGGGCCCTTTCCCTCTATATTGAACACTGGGGCCTGTAGCATAAGGAAAGAGATAGGTAAGAAGATAAAAGTGATGCATGTTGGAGGTTAAATAAAACCAAATAATGACTACTTGAAGATTAGGGAGTTGTACTGTATTTCCAGGTGAACGCAAGTAGTTCTTACTTACACTTATTGTGAAACTGGATTTTCCTACTTTAAGGGAAGTATTAAATTGATTATTTGGTCATATTTCATATTTTAATTTGATTTCTAATGAAGATCTAGTACTCTTATAGGGTTCTAAACTAAATAACTTACAAAAAAATTTTAATGACTAATTTTGATGAAACTGTAAATGATCACTATCCAGCTTTAGGGGATCTTGGAATCGGTTATAAATAGAAAGCTTTTCATAAGAACCAGAGCATAAGAAGAGAAAGGGGACAAAAGTGAGAAAGGACAAAGTAATAAGTCTATATTTTGAGTGTTGAAAAGGTAAAGATAAGGTAAGACAAGCAATGATGTAGTCTGAGATGTTGCTGGATAGGTAGTTATGTGTGTTGCAACTATTAAGCTACAACTGAGTGCTAAGTTCTACAAAATTGAAAATAGAGTCTTCAAGACAGCAATTTTCAATTTGTTCAGCTAATCAAGTAGCCATAACCCTTGGGACTCTGTCCTTTTACACATTTACAGAATTATATAACTAAGAACAATCTTATTAGCAGAAATGGGGACTATATTTTAGGTATAAGACTTTCTGAGTCTTAAAAGTAATAGTACATAAAATGTATTTTAAAATTATGTATTTAGAAGGATAGATATTATCTATCATAGTCACCCAATATAATACGAAGGATGAGCTTTATTGGAGTAATAATTATGAATTTAATTATTTTGTATCAAATTATGTTGATATCTGCTGAAAGGTAAGAAGAAGTAGGCACCAAGCTTTAAGAAAGTGTTCTAGAAAAATTTAATCTTGAGAAACTCCATTCACTAAGTTAAATTCACTGGGAGTTGAATAAGGGAGAAAAGTTGAGATAGAAAATATCTTTCTTCATGTGTATTTTTCTATTTAGACATGCCTTTTTCCTTACCATTGTATTTAGAGTTTATTTTCTTTTCTAGAAGTAGAAATAAAATTCCTCTATAATTCCTTATGCAATTAAAAAAATGCTATGCTAGTTATGTTGATGAAAATTGTTTCTATGTTCCTAATACTGGTAAATTTGTCGATTCTTTAATGAATTAATCAGGACTTTTTCAGTAGTAAGACATGGAATCATAAACAAATGATTTTAAGGAAACAAATTATAATTTATTGATACATGTAACTAGAAAGGATATAAAGATAAATCAAGAAATCAAGGAAGAACTGAACTGGAGATTGAACTCACTGCTATAAGGATTCTGTTCATCTCTCGATTTGCCCATGCTTAATCGAGCTTTTTTTTTCCATTTCCCACAACAAGAATCTCCATTCTCTCATTTGCTTTGTTGCATAACAAAAGGTTTGTAAGAAGTAGAGAAGATGGGACAATGATTAAGTTGCACCTTCTTTCCTCCCATTCACTAAATGTATAAACTTTTGTAGTGTAAAATGCTTAAGTATCAAGAAATAATTTTCTAAGTCTGAAGAGTCACAGCAATTATTCAATCTGATGACTTCTGTAGACAGCAATACCATGGTTGAGAGGGGGACAAACCTCTATCAAATTCCTTAATTAAAAAAATATCCTTAATTTTCATGAGATTTTTCTGAGGAATTGAGACATAATCTCTATCTCTAGTGGGTCTAGATAGATTGGTACCCAGTGAAATCTCTGCTTTGAAACTTCTAGGTAAAAATGGATAACTGAACACATATCCAATTTTACTCCCTCCCCAGCCCCAAAAAGAAAAAATCAGAAAATGGATTTTTAAAAATTTTATTTTTAGTGTCTTAATTTTTTTCATTTAATTTTTTATACCATTTTAAAGGTTATTTTCCATTTACATCTATTACAAAATATTGCCAATATTCACCATGTTGTAAAGTACCTCCTTGAGCCTATCTTACACCCAATAGCTTGTACCTCCCTATATCACCCACCCCTTGTACCCACCCCTTGTACCCCTTGTACCCACCCCTATAGTACCCCTGAAACTGGCAACCAGTAGTCTGTTCTCTATATCTGTGAGTCTGCTTCTTTTGTTATATTTATTAGTTTATCATATTTTTTAGATTTCACATATAAGTGATATGATTCAGCATCTGCCTTTTTCTGCCTGACTTATTTCAGTTATTTCACTTGCAGGGCCTAATGTCCTCCAAGTCCATCCATGTTGCTGTAAATGGCAAATTTTCATTATTTTTATGGCTGAGTAGTATTCCATTATGGAGCTTCCCAGGTGGCTCAGTGGTAAAGAATCTTCCTGCCAATGAAGAAGATGCAGGAGATGCAGATTTGATCCCTGAGTTGTGAAGATTCCCTAAAGAAGGAAATTGCAACCCACTCTAGTATTCTTGTCTGGGAAATCCCATGGACAGAGAAGCCTGGAAGGCTACAGTTCATGGAGTTGCAGAGAGTTGGACACGACTTAGCAATTAAACCACAAGTATTTCATTATATATATCCCATCTTTTTCATCCTTTCGTCTGTTGATGGACATAGCTAGCTTCCATATATCTTGGCAATTGTAAATAATGCTGTATGAATATTGAGATTCATGTACCTTTTTGAATTTAGTGTAGGAAATGGATTTTTAAAGGAAATAAACCCAAAAGGGTGTGGGGAAACAGAAGAGGGAAAATACACAGAAATTTAGGAGAGTTGGAAAACATATGGAAAAATGATAATGATCTAGGATACTTGAGAAAGTTATATCCCAAGCCTGCAGTGGGAGCAGTAAAGAATGAATTTAGTTTACTTCACAGAATCCTCTAAAATATCAGGAATTAGTGACACATAGTGCATTTTCTCTATGTAGCTGCCAACTTGCCCTTCTTCATTCCAACACAAAACTGGGGGTTTACTGCTTGGAAGGGATAATACAACAGGACTGACAGATGCTGGACAGTTGATTAACGGGTACTTTACTGAAAGTAGGATTCTGAGATGTCTAGTCCTTTCTGCCCATTTGATTCCTGGAATGCCTTTATCCTCCAGAGAGGATACGGTAGAAGTCTCTTCAGGGGAAATGGTTGTTTCAAAACACATATACATATATAAAGATTCTGAAATTGGGAGGGAATCAATTAATGTCCTAGCCAAATTATCTTTCTGTGGAGTCCATGTTTGATTATTATCTTCAAATAAGTGTCTCAGTCCTCTATCCTTACATATGAACAGTTAATCAGGAATATTGGACATTTAAGGCTTTAACAGAGAACATGAAAAAGAAAGATAAAAGAGGGGGAAAGCAACATTTTGGAGGAAACAGAGGTTATACAATATGAAGAAAACTTGACAAAAAATCATTAATATCCTGAGGGGGTTAACATAAGCAAAAGTTTCTGGAAGTTAAAAATATGAGGGTAGGTAAAAACAAAATAGGTGGAAGGAAGATACAGTTGAGAAAATCTCCTACGAAGTGTAGCAAAATAACAAAGAATTGGCAGGTGAAGAGAAAAAGAATGAAACTACAGTCCAACAGATCAAAAACAAGTTATCTTAGTTGGAAAACTGAGCCCCCAAATAGTCACACTGCTAACAAGTAGAAAGTCTAGGGTTCAGTCCCAGGCAGTCTGACTTCAGATTCTGGGGATTTTACCACTTAGTCTTTCCAAAGTTCAAGAAAGAAAGAACAGGAACACAGAAGAAGAAAAAATTATTCTGAAAAAAAAAATGCTTAAAAATCATCCAGCACAACAAATGGAAAGACACCCACACAAAGGCAAATCTCAGTGAAATTCGGAAACCTAGAGATAAGGGAAAGATCCAACAATCTCCAAAGCCAGAACAGGTCACAATCAAAAGAGCGGGAATCAGAAAGGCATTGGAATTCTCAACATAAACACTGTGATACAGATAATGGAACAATGTCTGTAATATTCTGAAGCAAAATGACCTCAACTGGAGAATTATATTATTATACAAACTATTACTACAGTGAGAATGAAATAAAGACATTTAAAGACATTCCAATTCTCAAAAAATTTCCTTTCATGTACCTTGTGTGCACGCTCAGTCATGTCCGACTCTTTCGGACCTCATGGACTGCAGTCTGCCAGGTTCCCCTGTCCGTGGAATTTTCCAGGCAGGAATATTGAAGTGGGTTGTCATTTCCTTTTCCCTTAGTCAGGAAGCTACCGGAGAAAAGCTTTATGAGAGTGAAGAAAAAAGAGGGGATTTGGAAAGAGGGGTGAAGGAAATCACCTTACCAGGGATGTAAACAGCATAGTTAAGAGTAGTCCAGGGGCTCCAGGAGTGACTTTTTTTCAAGAAAACAAGATTAATAGAATATCTGATGTATCTAAACTCTTTTTTTTAAGTATTTTTTTCATTTATTATTATTTATTTATTGACTGCAGTTTAGGTCTTTACTGTAGCACATGGGTTCTTTGTTGCGGTGCATAGGTTACTCTGTTGCAGTTCATGGGCTCCAGAGGGCAATGGCTCAGTAGTTGTGTCGCGGGCTTAGTTACCTCTCGACTGTGATATCTTAGTCCTCTAACTAGGATTGAACCTACATCCCCTGCATTGGAAGGCAAATTCTTAACCATCCAGACCACCAGCGAAGGCTCTACCTGAATTCTTAAGTAGAGATTCAGACAAGTGGCAAGCAGCTCAAGGTTTTAATTTAAATCTATGACAAATATATTAAAAACTAAATTTTTTTTAAAATGAGGCAATATTAACCTCCAGGAAAAATCTAAAGATTAGTAATAAAGTTGAAATAATCCTAGTCTTTTCAATGGCACAGATTTGTATAGCACTTAGAAAGTTATACTAATGTGAACACTGAATTTAACTAACATTGTGCTTCAACTGTAGCAGAAGGATAAGGGATGGGAAGCAAGTGTGTGTATGATGGGATGGGTAGAGGCAAGAGAGCTGCAACCTCAGGCCCAGCATATCAATCATATATTTTCAAAGATATGGAGGTAAGTAACAAATATAGTCTCTAAAAGTACTGTTTTTCATAATAAATTTTCCATGGTCATTGCAGAACAATTTAGTGCTTTTATTATGTGTATGAATAACTGATGCCAGGAGAGACTGAGGGCAGGAGGAGAAGGAAGCGATAGAGGATGAGATGGTTGGATGGCATCACTGACTTAATGGACATGAGTTTGAGCAAACTCCAGGAGATTGTGAAGGATAAGGAAGCCTGGAGTGCTGCAGTTCATGAGGTTGCAAGGAGCCAGACATGACTGAGCAACTCAACAACAACAACAAAGTAACTGATGAAAGGAAAAAGATTCCTTCATTTTTTGATTATTAGAATTTTCTTGTGACTAAGATTACTTGGAGAGTCCTCTTACATTGTTTAATTAAGAGCATTCACATGCAGCAATTCATAAGCAGAACACATACTATTGCTAAATATATCTTTTAATTTTGTATATAGTAAAATGTTTGTTAAATCATCTTTAAAAATACCTTTAAAATCATCTCTTATTTAATGTATTCTGTATTCTTATGGAGCTAGGCAGTTTTCCCAATTGAAAATGAAGTCTCAGACTGAGAAAAATTTTTTAAATTGTGCAAGATCCCGTAGGAATTTGAGGAGAGTAACAAGATCGGAACACAACATTCCCAGTTCTTTGTCATCATGCCACAAAATCATGTTGAATTTTCCCAAATATTTTAAAAATAATAAACAAAATCCCAAATAATTTGAGAATGCCAAAAAGAAAGAAGTAACAATGCTGGTACCATTATAAACTAATTATGCATATTTGACAAAGACTCATGAATTCCTTGTCAGATATAAAAACAGAGAAGTCAATTTCCTCCAAAGCTGTGGCAATCCACAGTTGAATAAAGACTATAATGAATAAAAATAATAAGCAGAATGAGTGAAAAGATCAAGTATGTGAGGGGGATAAATATTATCCAAGGCTAGAGTATAGCTGTGAAATCAATGAAGGGTAGAGAAAGCTAAACACATACAAACAAATACAATCACGTATACACACCAAAATTTTATTCCAATTATTTCCCATTAATGGGACTGATTTTTTCTGTTTTTCATTAGATGGGACTTCAGCTCAAGCTTTTAGATCAGAAAGCCTCCCCCATGGCTCAGCAGTAAGGAATCTACTTGCAAATTCAGGAGACACAAGAGACCTGGGTTTGATCCCTGAGTAAGAAAGATCACTTGGAGGAGGGTATGGCAACCTACTCCAGTATTCTTGCTGGGAAAATCCTGTGGACAGAGGAACCTGGTGGACTACAGTCCATGGGGTTGCAAAGAGACACAACTGAAGCAACCAAGTACCTGCAATCATTTAAATTTAAATTAATTTTTTTTAAAATTAAATGTCCTGTATATGAAAATTCTCTTCCTTGGAAAAATATTAAGAGAACAGAAACAAGAGAGTAAATATAAATTTGACCTCAGGTTCCTCTTCTGTAAAATTAGGATAATAGTACTCATCTCACAAGGCTGTTGTGAAGGTTAAATATAATAACCCATGGAAGCAATCTGCATAGTGCTTTATGCCATTTTGAAGGTAAACTCTAATTTCAATGCTTCTGCTTAGTTCTCTATACTGTTCTTCTATTTAGGAAAATACCTTAATAAGGGTCCTTAGGAATAGTCTGGAAAGAGAAAATTAGAGGGGGATAAAAAGAAGAAAAATTGCTCTGCATAATGTATTAACAGACTTTCAACTGTTGGGCACAGGGGTACAGACTGGAGGTTTTGGGGGTTCTGGACAGGGAGTAGAGGAGTACAGTAGAAGAGGAGAATGAGTGAGAAATAGTCTAAGATGAGAGACAGCACAGTTGAAAACAGTTATCTAATGATTAATTTTATTTTTCCTTTTCTATGTTGGGCATATTCCTCCTCCCAAAAATGTTCTGTTTAATTAAGCAAACTGCTATTTACCCGAGTCCTTTGTTAGTTGAGCTTTGGGAAATGAACAGGGGCCTGAGGATGCAGACCAAAAAAAAAAGTCACAGAGGCAAGGTAGTGAGTAAAGATTGGGCCTGGGAGTGAGAGATGACCGGATCCTACAAGGGTCTCCCATGCCTACACCATCCTAGAAATACCTGGGAATTGCGGAGGGGCCTCAATTTTGTGCCTACACAGGAGGGAGCTGAGAATATTTAAGGTTACCCTAGAAGGCTGGCAAATTTGGGCTTTTCAGGTTTAAATCAGCTGCTCTTCTTTCCTTTAGCTAGAATAACTTAATACACAAATAACTCTGACAGATAACTAGTCACAGTGACTCCCTTAACAAGGACACAAGATAACTAAGTTTTAATGACATAGGGGAATTGGATTTAAAAAAAAGTTTTAGAACGTTGCTTCACAACATTCAGCTCAGTTCAGTCGCTCAGTTGTGTCCAACTCTTTGCAACCCCATGAATCGCAGCATGCCAGGCCTCCCTGTCCATCACCAACTCCCGGAGTCCACCCAAACCCATGTCCATTGAGTCGGTGATGCCATCCAGCCATCTTACCCTCTGTCGTCCCCTTCTCCTCCTGCCCCCAATCCTTCCCAGCATTAGGGTCTTTTCCAATGAGTCAACTCTTCGCATGAGGTGGTCAAAGTATTGGAGTTTCAGCTTCAACATCAGTCCTCCCAATGAACACCCAGGACTGATCTCCCCTAGGACGGACTGGTTGGATCTCCTTGCAGCCCAAGGGACTCTCAAGAGTCTTCTCCAACACCACAGGTCAAAAGCATCAATTCTTCGGTGCTCAGCTTTCTTCACCGTCCAACTCCTACATCCATACATGACTATTGGAAAAACCATAGCCTAGACTAGATGGACCTTTGTTGGCAAAGTAATGTCTCTGCTTTTAAATATGCTATCTAGGTTGGTCATAACTTTCCTTCCAAGGAGTAAGCGTTTTTTAATTTCATGGCTGCAATCACCATCTGCAGTGATTTTGGAGCCCCCAAAAATAAAGTCTGACATTGTTTCCACTGTTTCCCCATCTATTTTCCAGATGCCATGATCTTAGTTTTCTGAATGTTGAGCTTTAAGCCAACTTTTTCATTCTCTTCTTTCACCTCCATCAAGAGGCTCTTTAGTTCCTCTTTACTTTCTGCATATCTGAGGTTATTGATATTTCTCCTGGCAATCTTGATTTCACCTTGTGCTTTTCCAGCCCAGCGTTTCTCAGAGAATGTCACTCACCATCCTGTTCTATAAGGATTAAGTCACTGGCTACTGTACTCACTGAATTTAGGACAAAGAATAGGATAAGGCTCCTCTTAGGGGCAAAACAGACAAACAAGCCCTTAGATAATTATACATATTTCAGGAAAATTTTTTATGAACTCGGATTCTTGCATCTTCCTATACTCAGAAAAGCACTGAAATTAGTAACTGAGATATCTGTTCCTCACGGCGAACACTAACTTTCTACAAAGATGTATGTTGGATTATATGCACTCTTTAGTCAAAATCACATAAATATCCTGGTTTCTCCTGCACCTTTTTGGACAAGTTCTTCAGAGCAATCCAAGAAGCTGTCTCCTGGGGTATGGTCCTCAGTAAGACACTGAATAAAACTCAACTCACAGCTCTTACATGGTGTGTTTTTTTTTTCAGTCAACATTAAGCTCGAGCTTGATTGTTTTATCAATATTTTTATAAAAGGACACATCCCCTTCAATCTTGTTCCTCTCTCTCTTTTTCCTCATGATCTTTTAATAAAATAAAAATTATTTTTAATAAACTCAGCTCTATAAAGAGGAAATATTTAAGCCAAAATGAAATAAAACCTAGTCTTGAAATACACCATCTTATTATCAAAGTACTGATGAGGTCTGAACACAAGAATGAGGCAGGAATTTTATGAATTTTAAAAGCAAATACTCTAGGGAAAGCCAAAATAAATTGAACTTAGTAAATGAACCATTAAAGAAAAAAGAAAACTACAGTTTATAAATTTTATGTTCATGATAGAAATATATTTGCTGATGCATTCAAAAGACTATGCATGAATGATTCCCCAATATGTGGCTCTGCATCATGTCTTTAAATTTTGGGTTTCTTATAAGACCCATTGGAAGCACACAGAGAATCAGTTTGGGTACTAAATTTCTATTCCTCAAGTATGCAATTTCCACCCTCCACCCCCTGATTGATGGTGGCCCCCATTGGTGGTGGCTGCTATTCATATGCTTGGTATTGAAAAAACCAACATTTCCTTGCTTCCTGTTTGCTAGCTACAAGCAAAAGAAAAATCCATTGATTGAACACCAGTGTTAGTTAACTTAGTCTTTTGCCTGTTTTGTCAGTCTTACCATTAACTTGTATTTGAGATAATCCAATACCATTTTTTGTTAAAATAATAGCTGTTTTTGCTTACACGTTGGATGTGTGAAAGATTCCATGTATCTGTGTTTTACTAAGATTTAGTGCTGTTGCAGGAAAGGGTCTGAAACTGGGCTCTTGTCTAACACTCGGAAATGAATTGTCAGAGGAGACACATGTGCTGACAAAGCAAGAGATTTTATTGGGAAAGGACAGCTGGGCGGAGAGCAGTAGGGTAAGGAGAACTGCTCTGCCACGTGGCTCACAGTGGTTTTATGGTGATAGGATTAGTTTCCAGGTTGTCTTTAGCCAATCATTCTGACTCAGAGTCCTTCCTGGTGGTGCACACCTTGTTCAGCCAATATGGGTGGCAGTGAGAAGGATTCTGGTAGGTGGTCGGACATGTGGTGTCTCCTTTTGACCTTTCCTGAACTCTTCCAGTTGGCGGTGGCTTATTAGTTCAGTGTTCCTTACCAGGACCTCCTGTCCTGGTACAACTCATACAAACTGTTACTATGGTACTTGGCCAGGGTGGGCAGTTTCAGTCAGTGTGCTTCCCCTAACAGTGCTACTGAATATAAGGCACCATTCTGCTAAAAATATTATACCAAAAATTAACAATGAAGTCCCAAACCTGTACAATCACAGCATTATATTAGCAATAATACAAAACAAATACAGACTGGAGTGAGCAACAACTACAGAACACATTGTGGTGGTTACATTAGATTTCATTACCTGAGATCATTCTTTTTTCACAAATTTCACCTACAATCATTTTACCTGAGTTCAAATACAGGTAATTTTTAAAAAGCTGATCTATAAAAATCTCAAAATGGTAATCCCATAAAACAAAACTTCTGGAGTATAAGCACATAATTCTACCACTTACCAGTCAGATCTCGAATCTTTTCATATCTCACCTTCCCTATTGATAAATGAAGATAATGACAGTAAACCTCATAGGATTATTGTGAGGCATAAATGAGAGTATGAGTGGTAAAAATAGGGCTTGGCACATAATGACTCAATCAACATTTGTTATTTATTGTTTCTGGGGTTTTTTTTTTAGCATAATTATTCATGCTGAATGCATTAGTTAAAATGCTTTTAGCTGTAAGTTTTAGGCTAAGTTAGAGTGGTCTCACACACAGAAGTTTGTTTTCTCACTTAATAAGAAATCTGGAGATTAGGCAGTTCCCTCAGATGCTCAACAATATCAGGATGCTAGTCAATGTTTCTGGAATTCTTTTGGTTTCTGTGCCCCCAACTCTGTCCACAGTCACATGGCTATAGCATTACATGAGAGTATTCAAAGCAGGAAGGAAGAGGACAGGCAGAAAAGAGACTCTTTTTTTGCCCAAGGAGATTCTCTTTATGTCTCATTTTCCTGAACTGGGTTGCAATGCTCACTTGTAAACCAATAAAGAATAAGATTCCTTGTAGAGATTAGTAAGAAATTATCCCCTGAGCCTGGTGCTGGGGGACTGCTGCTCAAAATATAATTCTGTTTGCAAGGTAGAAGAGTGAAAGGCATTAACAAGACAAAAGAGGGTGACTGAGTTTCCTTTTCAAGGCTCCTTTGTGATAAGGCCTGACTAACAAAATAGAGCTGAATTATTACCGGTCTGATAATTCTTCATCATTTCAAAAAATAGCAAAAGGAGGTGAGGACTTATTGTTTTTTCTTCTAAACAACAGAATAAAGAACAGGTCTATAAAACTGTATAAAGGGAATTGAGTGTGTGTTGATAGGTCCTTTTCCTCAGTGGTGGTTTATCTTCCCTGAATGATCCAGGTTAGTGTTTCCATTCCTAACTTTATTCCATACGTTTTTCCACAGTCTCTCAACATACGTACAGATATTTTTTGTTTGTTATGTTTGTGGTTTTAAAAAATAGATTGGCCAACAGTCCCTGTCTAGTATGAATTACATTGAGAAATGGAATATTTCCTGTCATATCAGTAAACAAGGATGTCACAGTCACCAGTAATTCCAGCCTCTCAAATGTGAACTTTTGAACCCTGACAGCACCCAGGAAGAACAATACCTGCTATCTGGCAGCGGTGAGGCTGAAGCCACTCCCTACGGTGAGCACTGAGGAGCTAGGGGAGGTGGGGGAGGATGTGAAAAACATATGATACGGCCCCAGACTGCTGAGATGCATATAAAAGGCATGATTTCAGTGAGCCTAGACTCTTGCATCTTCCCATACTGATGTTCAGACTACCTGCCTTTTGTTGCAAATTTCTATGTAACCTGACTCCTTTCCCCACCTCTTCAGAAAAGTTCGCTCAGGGCTACTTGAGATGCTATCTCTCAGCTTGGAGTCCTAAAAATTCCCACCAAATACAACATAACTTTCAACTTTTAGGTTGTGATGATTTTTTAAGTCAACAACACATATATGTGAGAGAAAAAATTTTCTTATCCTGTAAGATATCTTCCAACTCTGTCATTTTTGAAGTTCTATATACAGCTGATCTCCAAGAGACTTACTTAGCAACATGTTAAATGGATGAAAATGTAGGTAAAAATTGTGTATAAAACAAAAGGATGAAAAACCATACTGATTTGGAAATAATGCAAGTAGTCAATTTGAGAACTTAGTTCTTTAAAACATTCAAAGAATATGATTACCTTTCATTACGTATAATAGCCAAAAATAAAAACTTTTATTCACAGACTAAAAATTGTTGGGTTCATCCTTAGTTTTGTAATTATTTTTCATTAGGCAGGATTCTACATCAGTATTCTTCATTTTCTTTTCTACCTGCTCCTGCTTTTAGTATAACACACTCCCAATTTGTTGTGGATGTCCCTTTACACCAACTGTCTCTAAGGTATCATAGCATCTGTCAGTGATGGAAATGTTCATGAGAACATCATATGATCGTTAGTTCATTTTATTTCCACTTGGCTGTTGCAACGCCATGTGGCTAATACTACACTACGTTACTATGTGAATCCGGTCTAAAGACAAGAATACTGTGATAGAGTTAAAAAGTATTAGAGACTTGTCAATACAGAAATAGAATCAAGTTCCTTTAACAGGGAATGATTATCTGGTGAATTAAGTTGCATGATTTATTCCTATAAAAGGCTTCACAAATGATTTCTATAACAAAGTTTTTTCAGCACTTTTGAGGAGGATAACTCACTCACACGAGAACATGTTGATAAGAAAATGTACTGACTAGACATCTAGGCAATAGGTTCTTTTAAAATGATATCCAGTTCAAAACACTCTGCTAAAAATTAAACCAAAACCTATCGATATGAGGAGGAGAGATTAGGGGAAAAAAAAAAAAGCAACAGGGCCATCAGCTCTGAGAGGTGTGGTGACTATTCAGAGATTGTGATCTTTGGTCGCCTAGCTTTAATTGGCCTCCTGGGGTTTGTAAAATGCCTGTTTGTCACACTCCTAGAGATCTTGGCACAAACTATTTACAGCTGTTTGGATACTTAACATACAATAGAAAGGGCCTGCTGGGTCTGGCATTTGCTGACACAGTCTTGGAATCAATGGAAAAGTCTTGCTTCTCTTTTGAGGTCCTTATAGTGAAGGATTTGCAGACTATAAAGTGTACAAGAAGCTAAGAATCACCCTTAGCACAGCCAAAGTTCCTCTCTGCAGGGATCCAGGGAGTCTGGTTAGTACACATTTTCTGCAGAGCCCTGGAACATTTTCACCTCCTTCACATGAATAACATCTTTCACAATAAAAGACTTTACAATATTTTGCCTACGTTTGCCACACAAATAGATTAGGATATAAGAGCTCACAACAGAGGTGGTGGCAGACTAGTAACCTGTGGGGCTGAATCCACTACACAGGCAATTTTTTCCCCTTTGGTTTGGACCCTCATAGTGTTTCATTTTACTTTGTTTAATTTGAATTTAGTTGCCAACTTTGAAAAATCAAGACATTTCACATTAAAAAAATTCAGATTATTGATGTCTCTGGAAAAATTAGATATGGCAACACAAAGTCTGAGTTCCCATTTGGCAACAGATAACTGGGGCTGGGTAGCAGCCACCCACTTTGGAGGGGTCATGAGTCTCAAGTGCCAGAGTCCCACTGAAAGGCCTCTAACATTCATACCTCCTGACTGCCACTAGAATTATCAACCACTTCTATAAAGAACATGCCTTTAAAACACAGATTACAAGCATAAAGAACAATTAGGAATATGTTAACAAATTGAGAATTATGTTTCATTTGACAGACTTTCTGAGGACTTCAAGCCCAGGAAGCAGCTTCTTAGATATAAGAAGGACTGCTGGGGACTTCTCCAAAGAAGTAAAGGAGGAGTTAGGATATACAGAGGTTTTTGCAACAAAGACCAGGTAGTTGGAACATCAAAAAAAAAAAAAAAAGCCATTAAAGAAAACCAGGTATCTCAAGTTAATGAATTTAGCACTTTTCCTTGTACAGGAAGATGCAAGAGTCTGGGCTCATTGAAATTATTCCCTTGATATGCACTATAGGTACTTAGGGACTTCCCTTGTGGCTCAGCTGGTAAAGAATCTGCCTGCAGTGCAGGAGATCTGGGTTCGATTCCTGGCTTGGGAAGATACCCTGGAGAAGCGAAAGGCTACCCACTCCAGTATTCTGGCCTAGAAAATTCCATGGACTGTATTGTACATGGTCGCAAAAAATTGGACACGATTGAGCGACTTCCCGAATCAGACACGACTGAGCGACTTTCACACTTTCACTTTAGGTATATAGAGTCAGTATACTGAGTCCCCTCAGGGTGTACCACTGTGAGTGGCTGAGTGGCTGAGAGCTTGGTAGTGGGCAGCCTGTTGGTTTCCAACATGAGTTCCCTCAGGGCTCACTGTTGGGGGTGGCAGTAATGGGCTTGATGACTGCAACATCATTTGTTTATTGATATGGCAGGCAATATTTTTCATTCACAAATATTACACCGAACATAACCACTTCTTAGCTTGCTTAAGCAATATTTTCCTATTTTGCTTAAGATTTTTTTTAAAGAAGTAAAACATTATAAGTTCAAGCTTTCTGTTTATCCTTCCAAATTTCAATCCTCTTTATCCAACTATGTATATAGCCACTATTTGAATATACTCAAGTGCTTTATATAAAATGTCATAATATTTGCATATAACCTGACTACATGCTCCCATGTACTTTTATGGGAGTCTAGATTGCTTGTCATACCTCACATGACAAGTCTAGATTGCTTGTCATAGCTAACACAATGTAAATACATGTAAATAGCTGTAAATACAATGTAAATGGTTGGTTACTATTGTTTAGTCGCTAAATCGTGTCCAACACTTTTGTGACCTCAGGGACTGTAACCTGCCAGGCTTCTCTGCCATAGGATTTCCCAGGCAAGAACACAAGAGTGGGTTGTCATTTACTTCTCTAAGGAATCTTTCTGATCCAGGGATCAAACCCATGTCTCCTGCATTGGCAGGTGGATTTTTTACCACTGAGCCAACTGGGAAACCCAAGCACACCAGAAATTCAAGTTTTGCTTTTTGAAACTTTCTAAAAATTTTTTCCCAAATATATTCAATCTTCTATGGACACAAAGGGCTGCCTGTATAGTTCAGTTTATCCAATTTTCTATTGCTCAAATTTATGTAATTTTAATTTTCCTCTGTTTCAGATAATCTCGCTGTGAACATTCCTGTGCAACATAATTGTGTACATAGTCAAGAGTTTCTTTATGACATACCTAACAAGGAACTGCTGAGCCTTGACGTGTACTTCTCAGTTAGTTCTGTCGCTCAGTCGTGTCCAACTCTTTGTGACTCCATGGACTGCAGCACACCAGGCTTCCCTGACCATCACCAACTCCCGGAGCATCCTCAAACTCATGTCCATTGAGTCGGTGATGCCATCCAACCATTTTATCCTCTGTTGTCCCCTTCTCCTCCTGCCTACAATCTTTCCCAGCATCAGGGTCTTTTCCAATGAGTCAGTTCTTCCCATCAAGTGGCCAAAGTATTGGAGTTTCAGCTGCAGCATCAGTCCTTCCAATGAATATTCAGGACTGATTTCCTTTAGGATTGACTGGTTGGATCTCCTTGCCGTCCAAGGGACTCTCAAGAGTCTTCTCCAACACCACAGTTCAAAAGCATCAATTCTTCGGCACTCAGCTTTCTTTATAGTCCAACTCTCATATCCATACATGACTACTAGAAAAACTGTATCTTTGACTAGATGGACCTTTGTTGGCAAAATAATGTCTCTGTTTTTTAATATGCTGTCTAGGTTGGTCATAGCTTTTCTTCCCATGAGCAAGCATCTTTTAATTTCATGGCTGCAGTCATCATCTGCAGTGATTTTGGAGCCCAAGATAGATACTGCCAAATTTCTCTCCAATATTACTTTATATAATTTAACCTCCTATTGATAGGGTCAGAGTAAAGGGACAAAGTAGGTGGTTAGTTAATTCCACGAGGGAATTGTTTGTGGAAGGAAATGGCAACCAACTCCAGTACACTTGCCTGGGAAATCCCATGGACAGAGGAGCCTGGCAGGCTATCATCCATGGGGTCACAAAAAAGTCAGACACAACTTAGCGACTAAAACACAACAAAAGGAAACTGTAAACAGAAAAATAGGGGAGACTCCTGTAAATTAATTATCACTCAAAAAAGTAGGTTTGCTTAACCACAAAACCAAGCAGGCTTGCTTAGCAACAAAACTATGCAATAGAAGCATGTGACATGCCCCCAAACAATGAAACAATCATGGCATGAGACCCACATCCTGCCCAGTAAGCTCTGTAAGATAATGATCCATAGGACATGCTCTCTGCACACATAAAAAACAATAATTTGTGCATCTAGCTTGACCATATAGGGACAAGAAAACTCCTCTGCCCAACCTGAAGGAACAGCTGAAGATGGAAGCATGACATCTACTCAAGAAAGACAAGTTTTTCTCACCCTCCCCATTTTTCCTTTGATTATAAAACTGTAGCCAAGATCTCAGGTTGTGGTATTTTTCACCCGCCCACTTGTAAGCCTCACAAGAGTTCTAGTAAATTTAGTTTTATCTATCACTTTGCCTCTTGCTGAATTCTTTTCTGTGCTGAGACATAGAGGACTGAAGTACCAGAGCTCTTTAAACCACAAACAGTTTAACTATCAGCAGCTTGTGAGAGTTTCTGATAATTACTCTTTCATACGCATACCTGTCACTTTTTCACTTTTTGCCAATTTAATGGGAGTAGATGGCATTTTGTTATTATTTTAACTTGTATTTTCTTGATTGCTAGTGAGACTGAGCATCTTTTCATAAATTTATTTAGGTATTTAATCAACTTAGTATTTATCTTTGAACTTAAGAATCTTATTTTATTTTGCTTTGTGAATATCCACTTGTCTCAGCACAGTTTACTGAATAGCCCGTGCTTTCTCCAACTTTATAATGCCACTGATGAATATATAGAGTTTTGGGGCTATCAGTTCTGTTGCATTGGTCTATTTGTTTCTGTATCAGTCTCACACTGTCCTAACTACTGTGCATTTAAAATAAGTTTTAGTGCTTTGTAGAAAAGATCTCTCCTTTCCTTCCTCCTACCACTCCTTCTTTAAAATTATCTTTATTATTCTTTACTTTTGCTCTTCTACATAAAGTACCTTTTCAGTTTTCTAAAACTAACAAAATCCTATTTGGATTTTGATCGGAATTTCAAAGAATATTCAAGATATATTTGAGGAGGAGGAAAATATTACACAAGAGGGTCTTCTTACTCATGAATATGGTACGTTCTCCATTTGCATAGGAAATTGTCAATAAGGTTTTACAACTTTTTTCATAAACTTTTGCAAATGTTTAAAAATCTAATGCCTAGATTCCTTATAAAATTTAATCTATTAAATTACTTATTTTTTTACTCTTTCTGAGGAGTAGACAGTAGGATACTCAATCAATTTGGGGAATTGGTCTTGAATCTAGCAACCTTCCTGATTTTTATTATCAGTAATTATAGTTTGTTTATAGAGTCCTTAGATTTCTATTAAGATAATCAAATGATCTTTGTATAATAAGAATTTTATTTCTTTTTCTGGCCTTAAACTTTTAGATATTTTCCATTGAATAGAATTAACATCTCTGGGTATTCTTACCTTTTTTAGCACACATGCAATTTTGAAATTTTACTTGAGCTACCACTTAACTTATTAAAACAAAGGAATAAACTTTTCTGGTATTTTCCAACAGCTCTCAATATTGGTTTAACTAATTAATTACCTTAAGAGACATTTGCTACTCAGACTATTACAACAACAGCCTAACAAAACTTTTTAATTCAAAATTTGTCCCCATATCAGTGACTATTTAAAAATGTAAATAAGATCACAACATGCCCCTGTCTAAAATTCCTCAATGACATTCTGTTGCACTATACACTATAATCTTAACTTCTTCTAATGCACAATCTCCAGTCTCAGTTCTTATTCCTAGGTCTTACGAAGGCCAAAGATTTTACCTCTCTTAAGAATCTTCCCTGATCCCTTTATTTAAAATAGTTCCTCCACTTTATCCTGCCCTCCTACTACTGTTTCTGTTTAAAACTCATCCTGTTTTTTCTATTCTAGCACATTCCACATTCTGAAATTATTTTATTTGCTTAGTTGTTTATTGCCTGTTTCTTCAACTAGAGTATAAGTTTCATGAAGACAGAGCCCTTCTCTCTGTTCACATTAGTATCCCCAGTGCTTAGAAATGGTTGATACATAGTTGGTGTTAATATTTTTTGAATGAATAAATGAAAAGATAGTTCTTCCTCCTTCTACCCCATAATTATTCCATATGTGAGCTCTAACTCTGCCTTGATTCCAAAGAAGAAAATGATCATACTAGAAAATTTATCAAGAATAAAGTTTGAACTTTTATAGACAGCTATTTAAAAATGTTCAGTCAGTTCAGTTGTGTCCAACTCTTCAAGACCCCATGGACTGCAGCACGCCAGGCCTCCTGTCCATCACCAACTTCCAGAGTTTACTCAAACTCATATCCAATGCATTGCTGATGTCATACAACCATCTCATTCGCTGTTGTCCCCTTCTCCTCCTACCAACAATCTTTCCCAGCATCAGGGTCTTTTCAAATGAGTCAGTTCTTCCCATCAGGTGGCCAAAGTATTGGAGTTTCAGCTTCAGCATCAGTCCTTCCAATGAATATTCAGGACTGATCTCCTTTAGGATGGACTGGTTAGATCTCCCTGCAGTCCAAGGGACTCTCAAGAGTCTTCTCCAACACCACAGTCCAAAAGCATCAATTTTTTGGTGCTCAGCTTTCTTTATAGTCCAACTGTCACATCCATACATGACTACTGGAAAAACCATAGCTTTGACTAGACGGACCTTTGTTGATAAATTAATGTCTCTGCATATCTGAGATTATTGATATTTCTCCCAGCAATCTTGATTCCAGCTTGTGCTTCATCCAGCCTAGCATTTCACATAATGTACTCTTTATATAAGTTAAATAAGCACGGTGACAATATACAGCCTTGACATAATCCTTTCCCAGTTTGGAACCGGTCTGTTGTTCCATGTCTGGTTCTAACTGTTGCTTCTTGATCTGCATACAGATTTCTCAGGAGGCAGGTAAGGTGGTCTGGTCTTCCCATCTCTTTCAGAGTTTTCCACAGTTCGCTGTGATCCACACAGTCAAAGGCTTTGGCATAGTCAATAAAGCAGAAGTAGATGTTTTTCTGGAACTCTCTCGCTTTTTCGATGATCCAGTGGATGTTGGCAATTTGATCTCTGCTTCCTCTGCCTTTTCTAAATCCAACTTGAACATCTGGAAGTTCACAGTTCACATTTAAAAATGTGTATCCTCAAAATTTAGGAAGCTAAGCAAATGTATTTCTGCTGGATGGGCAGCCTTTCCAGGTGAGCTGGTCCTCAGGTTCTAGTAATCTAGGCTCTCTGGGGATAACATGGCTTCCTGGCAGTAGAACTATGCCCCTCACAGTGATTCTATCACTGTCCTATAAGTCTAGGTCTTTTCTTGACTGTGGATAATTGTGTGATATGGGCCCCTGCTTTATGACTCTTGAGACTCTTTCTTTCATGTTTTATTGACTCCTTCCTCTTGGTGTCTTCCCTCAAGAAATTCCTCTACCATCTACAGGCTTCCTGTCACAAATACTCAAGTTTATTTCACCTCTAAAAAATAATGGTTCTCAAAAAGATAGTAGGTTTAGAATCCCAGCCCTTTACAATCTAAAACTTGCACACTCTGCCTTCAGAACTCAGAAAGTCTAGACTTTAAAAATATGGTGACATTCTCTCCCTGGAGACTTCACATCCTACTCCAAATCCATACTTATCTCCATAGGGTAAGAATTGGAGCAAATTATGCTATGACTTCAACTATGTAAACTAGCATGGGAGAGGAAGCTAGGCTTGGGATGGAGGCTGAAACCAGAGAATTCAAGCCAACAGAGAGTTCTGAAGTCAGGTCCAAAGAACATATTAAGTTCATTGTGATCTAGGAAGCCATTCTGTCCTGTGTTACAACTCTAGAATTGGGGAGAGGGCAGTATTAGAAGACAATCAATATTTGAAGTCAGGCAAATATTTCAATTATGTCTATTTATGTTTTTGTTGTTGTTCAGTAACTAAGTGGTGTTTAACTCTTTGCAACCCCAAGGATTATATCACACCAGGCTCCCCTGTCCTTCACTATCTCCTGGAGTTTGCTCAGATTCATGTCCATTGAGTCAGTGATGCTATCTAACCATCTCACCATCTGCCACCCCCTTCTCCATTTGCCTTCAATCTTTCCCAGCATCAAGGTCTTTTCCAACGAGTTGGATCTTCACATCAGGTGGCCAAAGTATTGGAGCTTTAGCTTCAACAACAGTCCTTCCAATGAATATTCAGCATTGATTTCCTTTAAGACAGACTGGTTTGAGCTCCTTGCAGTCCAAGGGACTCTCAAGAGTTTTCTTCAGCACCACAGTTCAAAAGCATCAATTCTTCAGCACTTAGCTTTCTTTATGGACCAATTCTCACATCCATACATGACTACTGGAAAAACCACACCTTTGACTTTAAGGATCTTTGTTGGCAAAGTGCTATTCATGTAGAATTCATCAATTAATGATGTCAAGAGAACAGGTAATAAAACAGTTGAGAAGTTATTATCTACCATGCACATCAGTCTCACTCATAGCTCAGTCAGTAAAGAATCCGCCTGCAATGCAGGAGACCCAGGTTCAATTCCTGGGTTGGGAAGATCCCCTGGAGAAGGAAATGGCAACCCACTCCAGTATTCTTGCCTGAAGAATCCCATGGACAGAGGAGCCTGGCAGGCTACAGTCCATGGGGTCACAAGAGTTGGACATGGCTTAGTGACTAAACCACCACCCCCATATACATCAACCAGTTCAATAAGTAAGCCTCAACCCCTTTCTCTGCCATATGTCCTTCATTTAGGCAGTAAACTCAGCCTTATTATTTCAGTTTTTAAGATGTCCAAAGGCAGGTTGTTTCAAAGTTATACATTTAGCAGCTCAAAGCAACTGTCAAGGACCTGGGATTTTTCTTTCTTTCCCCTCTGCTATCTTGTATATGTTGATATTCAACCAGATCACCAGTCAACAATGTCACCTGTCAGCACAGGAGATGCTCTTCTGTGATGTCTCCAATAAAAAGTTACTTATTTCTTTGTGAGACCACTGTACTGTATAACCCCTAATACTGCATGCTTTAAGTGTGTTTATTTCCTTCTATATTGTATGTTCCTGTCATAGTTATTGCTACATTCCTATTGTTGAGCATAGGTGCCTGGCATGTAATAGGTATGATTACATGTTGAGTACATGAACAGAGCCCACTATGTGCTTTCTTACCTAGGGACTCCTCTCAAAACTTCAAATATCACAATGCCTTTTGTATCCCAATTGTGCCTCTCCCTTCTCCCTTTTGTTTTCATCACTCTCATTACTCTGTTCTTCAGCTGCTGCCTCAGAGGTTTAATCTCTGGATTTCTCTAGGCTAGCAAGGTATTCATCTGGGACAAATATGCTCTCTATAAGCAAATGTCCCTCAAGACATTTATTTTCTTTACCTATGTTTCAGCATTCCCAATCTCCAGGACAGATCTTTTAACTTAAACATTGCTTCACAGCTGGCAGACTCTGTTCAGACCTGAATTCCAGCTCACTATGAAAACCAATAATTCACTGGTCTAAAACATAGGCAGCAGGGTAGGGGGCTGCCCTTCTATGGCTGCAAGGGAATTTTATTTGAGAAACTCTAATTCTTATTGACATATTTAGTATAGTCCCATTTTTTCCCTTAACTTTATTGCCTCATCAGTAAAACTGAAACTTTCTTCAAGAACTGAGAGTAGCTAGGAAATGAAAGTCACATGCATAGTATAGTGGTTGCTATGTATTTGTCTTCCCCTTCCTCTTTAGAAATTCATGTTCTATGAAGAAGAAAAAACAGCTACATTGTCAATAAAATATATGGTAATTTCTGATGGAGAGTAATAGTTAAAAGAAGGAAAAAAATAGAAAACTTGAGACTTTGGGCAAAATTTGAGAAAGAGAAAGAATGAGATTTTTCAGGCCAATTTGAAATTAGGGCAATGCCAACCTAACTACTGACATCATTGAATTAGTATCAGTGTATTAACAGCTATCTTGGTGAAGTTCATTTCTCAAACTGATATCCAGTTGGCATGTAGTTGACTGAAGTAAGCAAGAGCAATGGGAGAGGGGAGAGAGGGTGAGGCTGCATCAAGAGTCAGACAGAATAAACTGTGAGATGTGTGTGGCTCAAATACTACGCTTACGTCCTGCAAATTCTGGACACAGTGGAAGAAGAAACATATTGCAATCAAGATTTCAATCCCATTAACAGAGGTAGATTTGCTGGAACTAAATAAAGCTTAAATTTTAGGCTCCCTTCACTTATACAATTCCCTCCTAAGGACTAGTACTTAATTTACATTATTTTTTTCAAAAGGTCTCCCCCAATTATATGAGCACCAAGCTCTAAAATACCTACATCTTCCCCTGCTAGTTAAATTTAATTTTTAAGAAGGTCCCAAAAGATATCAACCAAAGTTGTAATTAAATACCAGTTTAAAAGAGAGTGTGAAGGACTGAAATTCAGACAAACAAACAAATAAAGCATATAATTCAACAGGTACTTGTAAACCCTGATCAAGAGGTTTTAGATGCTCTCTCTTTAAACACAATACAGGTCACTGAGGAATCAAGACATAGGCACATAAAAATAACTACTGCAATTAAAACTGAAAATGGGAATTATCTGTTTAACAAATGCTTATAATTATGAATTCTGTGCCAGGCATTGCACTAGGTACTAGGAACCCAACAGTTACTCAAACATACATGATCAGCCTTCATGGAGCCTATGGTCCAGTAGGTAAAAACCTTTAAGAAACAAATGAATGAAAGAAATTTTTTTAAATTGTGACAAGTTCTGTAAAAGAATCAGGTTGCTAAAACAGAAATTAAAGAAACTTCTTTTGCACATTTCAGTACTGGGTAGTCTATGAAGGTCTATTTGAGAAACTGACACACCTAAAGGAGAGAAGAATCAGTTATGAAAAAAGGATCTGAGGCAGGAAATAGCTTGGCCCTATTGAGTATTCTTGCCTGGAGAATCCCAGGGACGGAGGAGCCTGGTGGGCTGCCGTCTATGGGGTCGCACAGAGTCAGACACAACTGACGCAACTTAGCAGCAGCAGCATTGAGTGACAGAAAGGAAGCCAATGTGGATTTAATACTATGGGGCCAGAGACATAAGATGAGGATAAAGATTCATGGTTTATTCTGCTTGCACATAAAGAATGTGGAGTACTTGCTATATTACATTTCCTTTGTAACTTGGGAAGTGATGGGTTTGGAAAATTGACCTTGGTTCTTATACCACAGAAATACAAGATCCAGCCATTGCATTTTCCATGAGATAGTTTATTAAAGTTAGCATAAAAGAAGAAAAATTAAGTATGTATTGTTTTACAAAGGTCTTATATTTCATTATTTTTCTCTCTAAAAAAAAAAGTATGTATCCTTGTTGATTTGTGTTTTTATTAAGTTAGAGAATGGTGAAAACCTATCTCCTTAGTGTACCACTTAAGAAACATAGTAATTGTATACCAATGCTATCAATTCATCTGGGTTATAAAAGAATGAGTAAGGCTGTACTCCACTCCACCTTTGGAAGATGCTAGCCAACAGACCTGTGAACCACAGATGAACCTTATTTTATCTTCCCCTCTTAAGACAGAGATGGAGTGTGATAGGAAGAGCAATTGCAACTGTCTTTTGGTAAGAATATTTTCACTGACTTCTTTCTCTTGGAGTTTTAAATCCTTCTTTCACTTTTTAATGAAAGAATCAATCAATGAAAACTTAACAAAGAGTATGCAGACAGGGGCCTGATTATACTTGGACTTGGAGCCAGTGACTTGGAGACTAAATTTTGATTTAAATACAATGGAAAGTCATCAAAAATGTTTTCTTGGAAAATTATATGGTCCAGTTCATGTTTTAAGAAACTATATGTTTTAAGAAGTAGCACAGATAATAATTCCATACTTATTAGAATTAGAGGTTAGTGTGTGCTGATTATAGAGAGGGGGACTTCTGAGTGGAGATAAACCAGGGACTTTAAATGATGGGTAAAATTAAATAAGCAGGGGAGAGAATAATAAAGGGCATTTATGGTAAGTGCAATGAAATGAGAAAAGGCTTTGAGCAGGCTGGAGTGGGAGAAGCTAGGGAGTATGCCCACCTGACTGACATATACTAAGTTCTGATCAAATTGGAATGGACTCTGCACATCAGACTCTAAAAATGTCATATTCATGATGTAATAGAAATATATCTTCAGAATTACAAATCTGGTGGAAATGTGAAGAGAGGTTTCATTTGAAAGTAGAGAAAGACATGGAAAAAATGTAATATGGAAAGTCTTAGCAACAAAATGCAATCTGAGGTGGGATATACACCTTTTTTACTTGCATTTAAAAAACTTAAATAAACCCGGCAATGGTTTTGTTATTTTCTGATTCGCATGCCAGGGTGAAATAGAGAGCAAGATCAGGATAAATGCTGCTGGAGCTAGGGTTAGCTATAGGAGGAGTCCCAAAGGAAGGTGACAAGAATCAAAATCATAGTGAACATGGCAACTTGGGCTTGGGTATGATTCAGTGGTATTCAGTGAGCCTAATACAGAAGGTGGGGTATCGTGGCTGGAGTCATGGATGTGCTGATATAATCATTAGTCAGTATTGTAAGAGTCAGATATGTAGTTCTAAGTGGGTGGCAATGAAGGGAAGGCAGCAGAAAGAAGACTGGCAGACTGGGTCATTCATTAAAATCCATGATGGAGGTTAAAGAATATACTCAGTCTTAGTACAAGTATCCAAGATTGCATTTTGGGTATTTTGACTTCAAGCAGGTAAAATGTTAACTAAATACCCCAGCCATTGGGGAAAAAGGACACATACCACATTGCAAGCTTTGGTTCCAGTGGTCTCAGGGTCTGGGCAAATCTGAGATTACTTAATGCAGGGAGGTGGTATGGTCTACTGCAAAAGAGCCCAGGGACCTGGAATCACAGCTTGGGTTCTCTCCGCCACTTACTAGCAGGATGACAAGTTATAAATCAATCTGAACCTCATTTTCTTTTTCTAAAATATATGGATACAAATATATCTAAATAGCATGGTTGCTAGGACAATGTTTGTAAAAGTACTCGATACAGAAAATGATTTGTTAAATGGCAGCTTAAAAAAGGAAAGTAATGATATAAAAAAATAATGATGTCATTAGCAAAAATAGTCTGGAACCTATATCAGTTGTTACCCTGAAGGAGTTTAACACAACCCTAAATACTTATTCATTTCCCAAGTGCTCTGAGATAAAGAGATTGTAGGGATAAATATGAGTATTGTGCCTCTCTCTACTGGGATACAAATGGGGATATATTGATGGTAAATAACGAGGAATATCAGACATAATGGTTCAGAACTGTGGAGTAATTCCTTGGTAAGCCTGATATTTATATTTACCTCTGGAACACTGCTATCTCATGGCATTTTAGAAAAGGCTGCTCAGAGTCAAAAGAAAAACTCATCAAAGTATCAGCTCCTTATGAAGACATTTGAAAAATAACAGCATCGAGTCACTTGACAGTTGATGCAGAGCAAAGTGTTCCACATTAATGAATCTGTACATGGAAAAACTCAGTATGCTTACAGAAGAAGAGACTTTAAAAAACCAACATGCTACGTTGGGGTCTAATGAAAGCAAACTTTTGATAAAAGCAAAGTTATTATAGAAAAGAAATGGTGGGTATTTAGCAAATGATGTAGTAGAGCTATTGAAAGTTCCTAAAAATATTAAGCGGAATTATTCAGAGGGAATATGATCCCACAGGAGAGAAGAGATTGTTAAAGAGAAAATTCCCTCCATATATTCGCCTAGAACCTACACTTCCACTATCATAGTATTTACCAACCCAGAATGTAATTGACCATCTGTCTGTTTCCCTCATGAATTAACAAGCTTCGAGAGGAGATCAATCTAACCTGTCGACAGTTCTCTTTACAATCCCCAAGGTCTAGTGCAGTGTTTGGCAGAGTAGAGGCTCAATAAATACTTGATATTAAATAAATAATTAATCTAGCACCATAGAAAACACTGTATCTCCTTATGGAAGATATGATATATACAAGAAATTTGGTAGGTGGAAAAAAAAAAACAAGAAAAGAGGCAGTGCAACACAGAGGCAGATACATTTTTTTTTAAAGTCTCAATGCTTCATGTCTGAAAAATGGGAAACCAACTTCTTCATCTGATCCTGATGAAAAAGAGAAGAGATAAAGAAATTTTAAGTTGTAGATGAGTATATTTATAAATTGTGACCACAGCAGCTAGAAATCTGATTCAAGTTTAATTTATGGCAAAATATAGTGGTCATTTTATTTAGTTTATGACTTGGTAAATATTATTGGTTGTTTTAGATTTAGGATCCAGTCTTGAAGAACTTTACACAAAAAGGAGAAAGAATCTTCGAGTATAAAATGAAAATGTAATCAGGAACATTAAAAGCAATACAGTTGTTAATTCAGCCCCGAAGAAGACAAGATTCCAGGTCCACAAGCCTCACAGACTAACTCTGACAGATGTGACCCATGAGAGATGTAGGATGACCTGGAGGTGTTGGAATTGGATATATACATCTATTGCTCTAGGTTACAGCTAGATGATTTAAGAGACCCCAAAGCTAATGAATATCACAAGGAACCAGAAACTCCCCTGACAGCCATGTATATATGTGTAAAATAACAAAGAATCTGAATGCAAGGGTTTGTACTTCATCACTCAGTCTGAAATTCTATCTAATTCATTCAAGCCCAGAGAAATGTGCAGCTTTAGCAAAAATTGCTCCTTTCCTTGAAACAAAATATTAATGTTACCACTGATGCACCCACTTTTCAAGGCATTCTTCATTTCAGATGTTCTTAATAGAACTCTGACACTGCATCCAATCAATCCATATTAAAGGGCCGGCAATAGGATTTGACATGTCTTCTGGAAAATTACATGTGCTAATACAAAATCTGGGCATTTGCCACAGAGTTATTTTGTATTAAGTGAAAACTGCTGCTTCAGAAAACAAAAAATTTTGCCTGAAGAAAATTTGGAACTTTCTATTCAGCTTAATTTGATATTGAAATTCAAAAAATGAGGCAGGATATTGCTTTTTCTATGCTGATCTTAATGCACCAAATGAAACTACTTTTGCTATTTGTGTCCTTGTGTTTTCTGTGATACAGTTTATCCCACATTAAGACTAACTTTAAAACAATAAACTTTTTGAAAGTAATAAAATATAGCTTGAGGGAAAAATTGTCAGTTAAAGTTTGGGTGGACTGGGCTAACTGGACAACCAGACTTATTACACAGTCTCTTTTTAGAAAGACTGTGGTTATATTGTGGATAGTCTATATCTTCTTCTAAGATACAAAATATTATTACATGACACCAAGAATAACTGAATTCATTAACTTCCACCTGATATAATGGATGCCTTTAATGTCAGAATCATCATGTTCAAGATTTGGACACTGAAAAAGGCACTGAATATTTACTGTATCCCTACCTCTTTAATAATTGCATTCCTTAATATATACTGATTTGTACTGGCCAAAATGTCATACCATTAATTCAATTCAATCCATGTTTGTTCAGTTTTTCACAAGAAAGAACACAAACTCAAAAACCTCATATTGGCAAAGTCACATTTAATAATAGCAGACTAGAAGAGCATGAGAGTTCAAAAGTGGTAAGCATCTATACTCCATGCTCTATGACAATTAAGTCTTGGCTGGCCAGAAAGAGTCTAAGTTTTGCTTGATCTCCCTAGCTTCTGCTTTTCTACCCAAACTCTTGAGTTCAGATAGCTTCAGAAATTGGTCCAGGATTGTCTTCTTTTCTGTCTAGGCTCTACGCCTAGATAATCATACCTCTGTACATCACAGACCACTCACCCACTCTCCAACTGCCTTTTATGTCTCCACTTGGATGTTCCATATCCATTTTTAGAATCTATCCTCCACCAAATTATATTTCTAAAATGTGAATGAGATCATACTTATTTTCCACCTAAATTTCTTCAGTGGCTTTCATTTCTCTTATGATTCAAATTCCTTACCATGGTTTAAAAGGCCTGATGATTTCTTTCTAATTCTTCATGTCCTCATAGCTCATAGCTATTCTGATTTTCTTTTTCTTCCTTGCAGGAATTAAATCTTTGCTCTTTATAGGCCTTTACTCTAGCTCCTGGACGGCTCTGTTTTTCCCGTAGCTGTTCACCTGTGCTGCTTACCTTCAACCTTGGGTCTAAGAGCAAAGACCACCCTCTTAGAGGCTTTCTTTGACCACCTTCCTAAAGTCTTTTTTCCCCTTTGCTTCTCTCCTTGCCCAGCTTTTCTTCATCTTAGTACTAATGACCATTTGAAACTATCTTCATTTTGAATTCTATAAACATGCTTCTGTTCTCTCACCATTCCTAGTTGTGTCCTACTCCCTCTTCAGCCAGAGGCCTCCATTCTCTAAGGAAGGATTAGAGTTGCTATTGTGTGAGTACAAGGAAAAGATAGAGTCAGGGTTCTGCTGCAACAGCAGCTAGGAAACATGAAGCCATTTGGTATTAATTTATTTGGCTGTGAGGGGTCTTAGTTGAATCACTATGTCTCTTCACTGGGGCATGTGGGCTTAGCTGCCCCAAGGCATGTGGGGTCCTAGTTCCTTAACTAGGGATCAAACCTGCATGCCCTGCATTGGAAGGCAGATTCTCAACCACTAGACCACCAGGGAAGTCCTGAAGCCTCTCGATTTTAAAAGAAAGGGGTTTTTCAAAAAGACAACCTATTGATTGGGAGAAAATATTTTCAAATGATATAAAAGACAGGTACACTTTTGGGCTTCCCTGGTGGCTCAGACAGTAAAGAATCTGTCTGCAATGCAGGAAACCTGGGTTCAATCTCTTGGTTGGGAAGATCCCCCGAAGAAGAAGCATTCCAGTGGGAAAGATTGAAGGTGGGAGGAGAAGGGGATGACAGAGGATGAGATGGTTGGATGGCATTACCAACTCAATGGGCATGAGCTTGGGTAAATTCTGGGAGTTGGTGATGGACAGAGAGGCCTGGCATGCTGCAGTCCATGGGGTCGCAAAGAGTTGGACATGACTGAGCAACTGAACTGAACTGAACTGAACCCACTTCAGTATTCTTGCCTGGAGAACTCCATATACAGGGGAGCCTAGTGGGCTATAGTCCATAGGGTTGCAAAGAGTTGGACATGCCTGAGTGACTAACACTTTCACTACATGACTGATAAGGGACTAATATTCAACATATATAAATAGCTCATACAACTCAGCATCAAAAATAGCAAACAACCCAATTAAAAAATGAGCAGAAGAACTGAGTAGACATTTTCCAAAGAGGAAATGCAGATGGCCAAAAGGTACATGAAAAGATGCTCAACATCACTAAGCATGAGGAAAATGCAAATCAAAATCACAATAAGATAAAACCTCACATCTATCAAAATGGCTACCATCAAAGAGAATACAAATAACAAATGTTAGCCAGGATATGGAGAAAAGGTAACCCTCCCTCCTTACTGTTGGTGGGAATGTAAATTGGTACAGCCACTGTGGAAAACAGTATGACAGTTTCTCAAAAAACTAAAAATGGAACTACCATATGATCTGGCAATTCCATTTCTTGGTATATAACTGAAAAAATAGAACAAAACAAAAATTCAAACAGATACATTCACCTCAATATCCACAGCAGCATTATTTACAATAGCCAAGATATGGAAGCAACCTGTGTCCATCAAAAGATGAATGGATAGAAGCTGCCCTGGTGACTCAGTGGTAAAGAATTAACCTGCCAAAGCAGGAGACATGGGTTCAATCCCTGATCCGGGACAATCCAACATGCCACGGAGCAACTAAGTCTGTGTGCCACAACTATCGAGTCTGTGCTCTACAGAGTCTGTCATCATAACTACTAAGCCCACATGCTGCCACTTCTGAAGCCCATGTGCCCTAGGGCCCATACTCTGTAACAAGAAAAGCCACTGCATTGAGAAGCCAGTGCACTGCAACTAGAGATTAGCCCCCACTTGCCACAACAGAGAAAAGCCCACATGACAAGAAAGACCCAGGGAAGCCAAAAATAGATGAATAGATAAAGATATGTGTACACACACACATACATACACAGAGGAATACTACTCAGTCATGAAAAAGAATGAAACTTTGGCATTTGCAGCAACATAGATGGAGTTGAAGGGCATTATGCTAAGTGAAATAAATCAGAGAAGAACAAATACTGTTTGATATCACATTTGGAATTGAAAAAAGGTACAACAAACAGGAATATAACAAAAGGGAAGCAGACTCACAGATACAGAAAAACAAATTAGTAGTTCCTCAGATGATAAAGAATCTGCCTGGAAGGCAAGAGACCTGGGTTTGATCCCTGGGTCGGGAAGATCCCTTGGAGAGGGGAATGGCTACCCACTCCAATATTCTTTCTTGGGAAATCCCATGGAAAGAAGAGCCTGGCAGGCTACAGTCCATGGGGTTGCAAAGGGTCAGACATAACTAACACTTTCACTTTTTCTTTCATTGTGGGGAGGGACAACACAGAGATGGTAAAGTGGGAGGAACAAACTGTTGGGTGTAAGATAGGCTCAAGGAGGTACTGTGCAACACAGGAAAGGTAGCCAATATTTTGTAATAACTGTAAGTGGAAAGTCACCTTTAAAATTGTGTAAAAATTTTAAAAATTCAAAATAAAAATAAGAAGAAAAGAGTTTTTGAGGAGAAGAATTTATTTTCCTAAAGTTTTGAAGAAGTTTTAATTTATCCATATATGAGATTTAAAATAAAATATTATAGATTGAAAAATATTTGTTGTTGTACAAAAAGAATTCTGGAAAGTATAAATCAGGATTAAGCAGGGGCCAATCTCTCACCCCCACCTCTAATAGAGACTCAGAGACTTTCTGGGATTGACTTTTGTCTTCTCCATCTACTAGATGAGAGCCTTTGAGTCACGTGCCCTAGCTTCTTTTCTGTAAAATGAAGATAATATTCCCTATTTCACAGACTCTTGAGGATTAAAGCAGTTAAAACATATAGAGCACTTAAAACATTGTCTAACACATAATAAACTCAGTATTCACTTGTTTTCATTAATATCTAGGTAACAACCTCTAATTCTTTGTTTAAAATTATTTAGGTCTCATCCCCTCTCTGAAGATTTTAAAGCTATCCCTTTTCTAACCCCTTCTATAATACATACAAAAGTACTTGCACTTTTGTTCTTTAAAACTACTTAAATTACTCAGTCTCATGAGGAAATCAACTGCCAATTCAAAACCGATTAAGGAGATAAAGATGGGTTAAATTTTTCTCAATTACTTCCAATTCCTTTTAAAGAAACAAAGGTTTCTGAGGGGTAATTTTTTATAAACATATTGAAATAAAATTGTGGATTTTTAAATTGTAGAATTCTAAATTACAGGTAAAATTTATTTTCCCAAAAGAACTTTATCTGGCATACTGTTACCTTAAATGTTTAAAAAAGAGCTCAAGAGGAGAATTCATTTGCTGTTCTCAAGCATTAAACTTTATAAACTAAAAATTTCTCTAGGTGATTTATTACTGAGAGGGGCAATATACCCTTCTTACATTCTGAATCTAATGTTAATGTCCTCATCACATACTTAATGGTGTTATTATTATAAGAACACAAAATCATATTCCAATTATTCTCAATTGCATGTTGTCATGACTCTTTCCCTCTGAGAGATTGCATGACTTAAAAGTACATCACATTCACTGTGGGAACTTCTACAAATCACACTAATTAAGTGCACATGGAAAAATTAGTTAGCCTTCCAGGGTTACTTTATGTGTCATACTTAGATAACAGATTAGCACAAATGGAGCAAGAACAATAATATAAACCATAAGTCAAAGAAATGATAAATTTTAAACCTGTATCCTAAAAGGTAATGTATACCTTCTACCTTACAAGACAGCTACTAATCATTTATTGTACAGAGGCTTTTAAAAATACATGTTGAATCAATAACTACCATTTCTGGAATCTTTTATAATTTGTCTAACATTGCTATTGATATATATATCAGAAACCAACTCTGGAGATTAAGTTTCTAATCACCTGTGAGAGTGAGTCAGCTTAAATCTCCGAACAACAAATCTATTTTGGTAAAATGCTGAATTTCACCTTTGGTCCTAGAAAGTAACATATCAGCAAACTAAGTAATTTTATTAATTAGGATCTTTCACCTTTCTTTATAAAACACTTTCTCTTTCTCGCCTTGGTGTTTCTTTTCTGCATCAAAGCTCCCCTAAATCTCACCTTCTCCCCAAAACTTCCCAAACTAAATGTCAACAAAACTATAATGCTTTTCAACTGAATCTTCACAAAGTGGGCCAGTTTAATGTAGAAATGTTTATTTGTCTTTTGATACCCATCCCCCTCCTTCTCCATCCCAATAACCCCCACTCCTGCTATAGAGGCCTGTCCTTTAATGGCCCTTAGTCTCTATTTTCTCATCAACATTTACCTGTCTTGCATTCCATTCCCTCAGGGCTTTAGAGTGATGATTAGATCATCTGAGAAACCAATCTGAGCTAATGTAATGTACTGAAGTCGTACTGCTTATGATCACATGATAGGATGGATATAAAACACAGAATCTGAGAATGTATGAGCTCAGAGGGCAGAGATCATCAGTTGCCAGGCATGGGAACTGGAACCAGCTGGTCAGATTCTACCACAATTAGGAAAAAAACCTTTGTTTCTGGTTTGTTTTATAGCTTATGGTATTTTTTTTTAAGTTTTGGTACTTTAAAAGAAAATAAATTTAATGACTAGTAAAATCCCCCATAAATGGTGTTATTGGAGCTAAAATTTAATTAATTACAGTGAAGTGACCATTGTAATACATGCTTTCTCATTAGATATTACTTTGCTTGAGCATATTCTGACGCACCAACCTAAAGGCCAAGTAACTTCATTCTTCCCAGAATGGCAATTTCCCAGCATAACACACCCTGGAATGTATTATTGTGGTTTTAAAATTGTCTGTGTAGTGGCAAATTTGTCATAATTAAGATGTTTTGCATAAAATAATAACATGCCTATTAAAGTATTAAGTGAAAGTTTTGCTAATTACAAATGTTAACATGTGTGGGGATTTATATATATATAATTTAATATACTTTATTAATTCACATGATTATATAATTTTATATATATATTTTAAAACTCATTTCAACTTTTTCCAGATTTACTTCATACTCTTCTCCATTAAACTTATTTAGGTGGTGTCCTCCTTCTTAAATATAAAACTTTTGAGGAGACTGATGGGTCAAAAAGAGGTAAATGTTTTCATGAACTTTAAAAACAAACTAAAAGCTATGTTAGTAAGGCTAGGGAGTCACAGGTGACTTCTCACACTACTAGGGAATACTTATATTGTTACTTTTTTTTTTTCCTGGAGGTCACTTTGGTCTTCATAGCAAATGCCTTAAAATTTTACATATTTTTTCTATCTAAATATTCCCCCTTCTAGATATTTATCCTAAAGAAATAATTATATAAAAGTGTAAAGTTGCATAAAGTTAGGCCCAAACTCCTTCAAGCTAGGCTTCAGCAGTACATGAACCGAGCACTTCCAGATGTACAAGCTGGGTTTAGAAAAGGCAGAGGAACCAGAGATCAAATTGCTAACATTTCATGGATCATGGAGAAGCAAGGGAACTCCAGAAAAACATCTACTTCTGCTTTATTGACTATGCTAAAGCCTTTGACTGTGTGGATCAAAACAAACTGTGGAAAATTCTTAAACAGATGGGAATACAAACCACCTTACCTGTCTCCTGAGAAATCTATATGCGGGTCAAGAAGCAACAGTAGAACTTTACATGGACCAATTGACTGGTTCAAAATTGGGAAAGAGTACGACAAGGCTGTATATTGTCACTCTGTTTATTTAATGTATATGCAGAGTACATCATGTGAAATGCTGGACTGGATGAATTACAAGCTGGAATCAAGATTGCTGGGAGAAATATCAACAACCTAAGATACGCAGATGATACCACTCTAATGGCAGAAAGTGAAGAGGAACTAAAGAGCCTCTTGATGAGGGTGAAGGAGGAGAGTGAAAAAGCTGGCTTAAAACTCAACATTCAGAAAACTAAGATCATGGCATCTGGTCTCATCACTTCATAGCAAATAGAGGGCAAAAAGTGGAAGAAGTGACAGACTTAATTTTCTTAGGCTCCAAAATCACTGCTGATGGTGACTGCAGCCATGAAATTAAAAAACACTTGTTCCTTGGAAGGAAAGTTATGACAAACCTAGACAGCGTATTAAAAAGCAGAGACATCACTTTGTTGACAAAGGTCTGTATAGTCAAAGTTATGGTTCTTGCAGCAGTTATGTATGATTGTTAGACTTGGACCATAAAGAAGACTGAATGCTGAAGAATTGATGCTTTCGAACTGTGGTGCTGGAGAAGACTCTTGAGAATCCTTTGGACAGCAAGCAGATCAAACCAGTCAATCCTAAAGGAAATCAACCCTGAATATTCATTGGAAGCACTAATGCTGAAGCTGAAGCTCCAATACTTTGGCCACCTGATGTAAAAAGCCAACTCACTGGAAAAGGCCTAGATTCTGGGAAAGATTCAAGGCAGGAAGAGAAGAGGGCAGTAGAGGATGAGATGGTTAGATAGCATCACTGACTCAATGGACATGAATCTGAGCAAACTCCATGAGATAGTGAAGAACAGGGAAGTCTGGTGAGCTGTAGTCCATGGGGTTGTAAAGAGTCAGACATTGACTTAGCAACTGAACAACAACAATAAAGCTGCATATACAAGAATGTTCACTGTAGACTGTATATCATATCAAAACATGCTAATCATCTAAAAGTACAAAAAAGAAGAACTTGATTAAATATATTATGGTATATAGCTACAGTGAAAAATTCATACTTCAAAATCATTATGTAGGTTACATATATTAACATGGGAAATATTTATATGTGTTCAATGAAAAAAGTCAAATTGTAAACATTATATATAGTATGCTCCATTTGCATTTTAAAAACAAGAGTTTATGTGTGCACATATACCTCTGTGTACATGTGTGTACATGTATTTTCTCAAGCATGAGAAAAGTCTACATTTACAGCACTGTGTATGAATGGTCCATGGTGAAGAAAATGTTTTGAATCTGCTGACCAATACAATAGTCTCTGGCTGCTTGTGGCTGATGAGAACTTGAAGTGTAACTAGTGCCACCGAGGAACTGAATTTTTAACTTTATTTAATTTTAAACACCACAAATGGATAGTGGCTACCATACTAGGCAGCTCAGATCAGGGAGAGTATATACCATGATATATACCTCCAGATGGTAAAGAATCTGCTTGCAATGCAATACCTGGGTTCAATGCTGGACTGGGAAGATCCCCTGGAGAAGGGAATGGCTACCCATGCCATTATTCTGGGAAATCCCACAGACAGAGGAGTTTGGCAGGCTATAGTCCATGGAATTGCTAAGAGTTGGACACGACTAACACTTTCACACTTTTTTATACCATGATATTAACAATCCTTATGATTTACTGTTGTTTATTTTCTTTATCTTGCCTTTTTAATTTCTGAGATTTACAAATGAACATTTATTACATATGTGATGAAAAAAAAATTAAGGTTCTTTTTTGAGAGGTCAAGGGGACATTTCAAGCTTAGGTCTAGGAGTATAATGACCTGGATTTGAGTACCAATTCTGCTATTTATTAGCTATATTAGTCATTACTTAATATTTCTAAGCCTGTATAATACCTATAACACCTCTTATGTTGGTGATGTACGGTGATTTTGATTAAGTGAAGTCACTTAGTCATGTCTGACCCTTGTGACTCCATGGACTGTAGCCTACCAGCTCCTCTGTCCATGGGATTTTCCAGCCAAGAGTACTGGAGTGGGTTGCCATTTCCTTCTCCAGGGGATCTTTCCGACCTAGGCATCGAACCCAGTTTTCCAGCATTGCAGGCAGATGCTTTTACAGTCTGAGCCACCAGATTTTGATTAAATTGCTTAATATTTGTGACCAATGTCTCTTTCTGAGTGGACAAAGTTGAGAGTAAACCTACTTTCTTTATCTTGGAATTTCTATTTGGAGAATTAAATAATTGAGGAAAATATGTAAGAATCCTGAAATTGACTATGATCACAATGTTGATGAAATAGGAAATAGAACTAAAAGCTTATATAGAGTGAAGGAAGAGTGGCCACATTTACCAAAAGGAAATGAAATTATGTGGGACATCTATTAACATTGATGAAACCTTTGGCATATGTCTTATAGTAACAATTAATCATTTTAATAAGGCATTATAAAAACAAAAACGTTTGTCTAAGAATATCTCACTGATTAGATGAATTATCTAAAAACATTAATATACGTCATGCATGCTCATTTAATTAAATTTCACTAATTAAATTTTAAAATCCATATGACTATGCAATAAAAATATGAAATTTTGTATGCCAGTATATAATGATATACTATATATAACTGTATACTATATATAACTGTATAGTTATATATAACTATAACATGATAGTTCTCTATTTTAAGAGATTGGCAATGCATCTGCTTAAGATAATATTTACAGATACAGGAGAACCCTACTTAAAGAGTTCTTGGTTCAGTAAAAGGGTTAATGCTTCATGAGGTCAGTGGAAATGTTCTGATAACCATATCTTTAAAAATATAGCAACACTATAAAAGAATTTACCTAGAAATCATATGAATACAGAATTATGAATTTTATATTCATAAATGAAATCAGGCATAGAGTAGTATATTAGCACTTGAAAACTAACATTTAAAAGCAACTGAAAAATCTCTCTCTAAGATGTCCATAGGGAATAAAGTTTTGAAAGACTGCTGAATATATTTTAGGATATTCTTAGGATTCAAATAAGATGTCAAAAGAAATACACTATAATAACACAGAAAAATAAAAGACTTAAACAGATGTTTATTAAATATATTAAGTGTGAGAAATAAAAAAAAGAGTATCACAACTATAGAAATGATTAGGTTGAAGTATTAATAATTACTTTTAATATCTGTTTTAGAAAAACTCATTTGTGACCAAAGATGACATTGAAATAAATGAGAAAATAGATATTTTTCTAAACTGAGAGGTTTCTAATTTACCAATTCCAATTCTTTCTTCTTGTGTTTTGTAAAGAATTAACTGAAGTCATGATCACAAGCCACTAAATAAATATTTTCAAGAACTGGGGAGACTTACATATGAACTAGGTTATAAGTGTTAAAAACCACAAGGATAAAAATAACAATGTTAGAAGTTATAGATTCATAACATCAACTACGTAACTCAGAAAATATTGACACATATTTCAAAGAAATAGGGTTATAGTCAGTTACAGACCATAGATTAAAAAAAAAAAAAACTCAAAAAATCCCCAAACCAATTTGGCCCTTTTCCCTTCTTTGAATATTAAAAATGACCACAGCAATTATTTCTAAGTTCTCACATTTAAGCAAGAGGTAGCAATATTATAGTGAGTTGTAGTTTATAAAATATTTTGCAGGTCACTGTTATAGTTTTACCATAAAACTATGAGTTGAGATTGATGAAGATGAGAATTTTACAAATGATAAAGCTCAGAGAAATTAGTAAATTTTCTAAAATAAGTGGCATTAGTAGGACTCGAACCTAGGTTTCATAATTTTAAGGCTGGTCTCCTGGCCTTTATGATCACTCCGAGGCAGAATTCTACCAACTACATGGCTGTTTATTGATCAAGATAAACTTTTCCTTATGCACTCCCAGACTAGGGGGTGAAGGTCTGATGAATTTTCCTCCTCAACACTACCCTCCCTCCCTTCCAAATAGCAAAGGCAGTATGACTCCTTCCTGGTACCCAATTATTCCTGCTCAGAGATAGAAACACATGCCCTTCTGTTTGGGATACAGAACATCACTACCACTCACTTAAAAAATAAACTCCAGTCTAGACCTGCAGATTCTTTTAACAACACGCAGTATCGAACTAACATATAAGCATCATTATAAACTGCTGTTCTGAAATGTGAGGAAACTATTGTCCCAGGGACAGCAAATCATCTAATCCTTGTAATTACTCAAGTTATAAAGCAAAACTTGTAACAGTAAAGACAATTTGACAGATATGACTTCCGATTGTCTGGTTCCCCTTTTCTGAGAATTTCTATGCTAAAAGGAACAGGCCCTATCACACTAGGCAAATTAAACCTCAGTCTGTGATTGATCAATAAATTATATAACATTAGCACAGACAATACGTTTGGGAGTCTCCAAGTCAAAAATAAGATATATGCATTGACTTTTGTGTGTATATATGTTTTCAACAAATATAACCTGCTTTCCATGAGTCCACAGAAATGTTTGCATTCTCTTTGGAACAAGCCACCCTTAAAATCCATATTGTTCTCCATGATTTCCCACAGTTGAAGCCTTCTTAAGTGCATGATAGACACATGGGAGGAATTTCATAAAAGCTATTTTCAACCTGGGTTGGTGTTGAGGAATACCTTTAAATTCAGTCAGGCTTCTCTGCAGGGTAAGGTTAAAATCTGGTGAATCTGAGCTGTGAAAACAACTATTCTTCATAATTCTGACAGAATATATACTATTTTCCTTATTGGGTAAGAGAAACTCAAAGTTACTTAATCATGTTTTAAATAAGTCATCCTACTTATTATGGCTGGATGGCATCACCGACGCGATGGACATGAGTTTGGGTAAACTCCAGGAGTTGGTGATGGACAGGGAGGCCTGGCGTGCTGCGATTCATGGGGTCATGAAGAGTCAGACACGACTGAGCGACTGAACTGAACTGAACTGAATTATTATGTTAATATTTGTAATATCATTAACAGTGACTCCGAAAAAGTGAGCATATAATAAATGTAGAATTCATGTTCAATTTAATATATGAATTAGTTTTTAATGTTTGAATATCTTTAGAGCACTTATATGTTCGGCATTAAGCTAAGTGCATTCTCTACATTATCTTGGTTACCTATTATTAATAATTTTGTGGGTCTAAAAAGGATTATGTTCATGCTATACACAGAGTTTCTATATGAGCATTTCCCAGTATGCTCTAAAGATCATTAGTTCTTAAAAGTATTCAATGAAAATGAAGGCTCTGAGGTCAAAATCTGTATTGTTGTTCCTCTTGGAGATTTAACATACCTTATAAAGGATATGAGAATTAACAACATTAATGGGCTGAAAAAGAAACCAATATGATCTTTTCAATAGCTATGGAAAAATAATTTGGCAAAATTCAACATCCAGTCACGATAAGATCTCTCAGCAAACTAAGAACAGAAGGAGACTCCTTCAAACTGATAAGGGGAATTTACAAAAAACCTAGAGTTATCTATTACATTTAATGGTGAAAGAGTGAATGTTATCTAAGATTATGATCCATCAAGGTAACAATATTCCCTTTACTACTCAGCCAAGGAAACAAAACAAAACAAAACAATAATAAATATAATTAATACAGATCAGAAAGAAGTAAAACTCTTTATTAATAGATGACATGATTGCCAACTTAGAAAAATCCTACAAAGTCTACAAAAACATCACTAGAATTAATCAGTGAGTATAGTAGACCTGCAGATACCATATTATATTTCTAAATACTAGCTACAAGCAATTGAAACTTTAAACTCAAAGAAACCATTTACAATAGCATAAAACCATAAAACACTTTGGGATATATCTTTTAAAAACTTAAACCACAAGACATTAATTTAAAAAGCTAAAGAACACCTGGATAATACCGAATTCATGGATTGGAAGCTCAATATTGTTAAGATGTCAGTTCTCCCAAAATTTATTTCTAGATTAAACAAAATTCCAACCAAATCTCAACAGACTTTTCTTTAGAATTAACAGGCTGATGTAAAAATTGTTATGAAAAAGGCAAAGGATCCAGAATATCCAAAATCATTCTGGAAAAGAACAAAACTTGGGGACTCAAATGAGTTGATTTCAAGATCATAGAGCTATAAAACAATAGTAATCAGTGTGGCACTGGCCTAAGATAAACATATAAACAAATTCCAGAATAGTTGAATTTTGACAAATATGAAAAGGAAATCCAGTGGGGAAATTGAATTTTCAATTGTTTTCAATTGCTTGAAAAGGCTATGTGTCTTTTCAAAGAGTTACCATATGACAGAGCAATGTCTCTCAAAGACTATTCACAAATATTCATAGCAGTGTTATTCCTAATGCTATAAAAACTGTAAATAAGCCACCACTCACTGAAAGGATAAATAAGTTGTGGTATATTTATGCAATTTAAAATCACTCAACAATAAAAAAGGATTAAATACATGCAACATCAAGATGAATCTCAAAAAGTTAAGTTAGGTAAAAGAAATCAGATACAAAAAGTTACAAACTGTCTGGTTATAAGAAGTTCTTTTCTGAAAAGGGCAAAATTATAGACAGAAATCAGAGCAGTGTTTGCCATGGGCTGGAGCTGGGGGGAAAGGCAATGACTGCAAAACAGACAGAAGAACTTTTTGGAGTTATAAAAATATCCTAAATCTTTAAAAATTTTTAAATTGAAGTATAGTTAATTTACAATACTAAATTAGCTTCAGGTATACACCATAGTGATACAAAGTTTTTAATAGATTATACTCTATTTAAAACTGTTATAAAATATCGGCTATATTCCTTGTGCTATACAATGTATCCTTGTAGCTTATTTATTTCATACATGGTAGTTTATGCCTCTTAATCCCCTTTCTGTCTTTCCACTGGTAACTACTAGTTTGTTCTCTGTATGTGTAAGCTCATTTGTTTTGTTACATCCATTTGTTTATTTTGTATATTCCACATTTAAGCAATATCATACAGCATTTGTCTTTCCCTGACTTATTTCACTAAGCACAATACTCCCTAGGTCCATCAATGCTGCAAATGATAAACTTTCATTCTTTATTATGGCTGAGTAATATTCCCATGCATGTATGTGTATGTATGTATACGTATCACTTATCTTCTTTACCCATTAATCTGTTAATGGACACTTAGGTTCTTCTATATCTTGGGTATTATAAACAATGCTGCTATGAATATTGGGGTGCATGTATTGGGTTGGCCAAAAAGTTTGTTTGAGTTTTTTCAGCATGGAAACAAACGTTCTGGCCAACCTGAACAAACTTTTTGGCCAACCCAAATCTTTTGGCCAACCTACTTTTTAGGTTACTGTTCTCATTTTCTTTGAATATATACTTAAGAATGGAATTGCTGAATCACGTGGTAGCTCTAGTTTTAGTTTTTGAGGAATCTCTATACTATTTTCCATAATGGCTATACCGATTTACATTCCCACAAACAGTGTAGTAGGGTTCCCTTTTCTCAGCAACATTTGTTATTTGTGGTCTCTTTGATGATAGGTATCCTGGAAAATTTCCTATATCTTGCCACAGAGTGGTTAGAAACTGGCTACATTTGTCAAAAATTGTAGAATTATACATTTAAAAAGGGTAAATTTTACTGCAAGTACATTAAAACTTAATGAATTTAACTCAAGCAAAAAGTGTCTCAGACCTACTTTAGTAAGAAACTGGTTAACATATTTTTTAACTTTAAGTTTTCTAAGATTATTTTTTACTGAAAATATTTTGCAATATTTCTTTTTTCATCCTGTAGAAGTCATTATTATGCTCTACACTGTAAATATGAGATATATATTTATATCTTTTAATATATTTTATAAAGTTATGTATTTTTATAGTTATAGAAATGAAGGAATCTCTCTTAAAAGAAAATTTGAGGGCTATAGTCATAATAGAGACAAAACATCATAGCTCAGTTAGTAAAGAATTCTTCTGCAATGCAGGAGACCCTGGTTCGATTCCTAGGTCAGGAAGATCCCCTGGAGAAGATTCTTGGAGTGGCTTCCTTTGTGGCTTAGCTGGTACAAAATCCACCTGCAATGTGGGAGACCTGGGTTCGATTCCTGGGTTGGGAAGATTCCCTGGAGAAGGGAAAGGCTACCCACTCCAGTATTCTGGCCTGGAGAATTCCATGGACTATACAGTCCATCCATGGACTATACTATAGTCTATGGGTTGCAAAGAGTCGGACATGACTGAGCGACTTTCACTTTCACTTTACTTTCATTCTATAAAGAGACTGCTGCTGCTGCTGCTGCTGCTGCTAAGTCGCTTCAGTTGTGTCCGACTCTGTGAGACCCCATAAATGGAAGCCCACCAGGCTCCCCTGTCCCTGGGATTTTTCAGGCAAGAACACTGGAGTGGGTTGCCATTTCCTTCTCCAATGCATGAAAGTGAAAAGTGAAAGTGAAGTCGCTCAGTCGTGTCTGACTCTTCATGACCCCATGGACTGCAGCCTATCAGGCTCCTCCTCCATGGGATTTTCCAGGCAAGAGTACTGGAGTGGGGTGCCATTGCCTTCTCCAATTAAAGAGACTAATAGGGTTCAAATCCTAATAGAGACCCAAACCTTCCTGTGTTTGAGTACTACCCTCAGAGACACAATATAGAATAGTTCCCAGAAGGAGAGTGTTTTGGATTTAAATGATGTTTGCTATTACATACTGCAAGAGCTGTTGAGAATACAGAGTTCAAAGATATATTCTTGCCCATAGGTTGCTCAGAAATAAATGTGGGAGATAGGCAAGTCATCTGTGCCGGTGATTGGAAAGTTAAGACTAAAACAGAGAAACCAGTTAGGAGGCCCTTTTGGTCTCTGAGGTAGGGAAATAGCTAGGGTGTGAACTTGCTAATGGTAATGAACATGGAAAAAAGACAAGACAGAAGTATCCAGAAAGTGGATTTGATATTATTTGAACACACAGTGGAAGTTGAGAGTGAAGTTGAAGGAGTGATTCTTTGGGGGTTTTGTTAAGAAAACATTTTAGTCTCAAATAAAGATCCTTCTCAAATTACTAACATGACCCACAAAACAATATTTACACATTATTACTTCCTACAATTCCTTGAAGTATGCAAAAGACAAGAAAGTCTCAAAAACTGCTTGGCCAATGAAATAATTAGAATACAAGAGAATTAAATGTTCATAATTTCATAGGCAGATGAGAGAATTCTTTTAATAGAATTTCAAGAAACTATAATTGTTTCCAAAGACCAGAAAGTAAAATGCCTTCTAAAGTTGTAATGGTCAAAACACATGAAAGATTCTGTAAGATTAAAATCTCAGTATCTGTATTTTTAGATACCTAACAATGTCAAAAATTTGAAGATAGTTAATAATAAAAAAAAGGAAACTCTTTAGTAATATTGAAGTTACTCAGATGTACAATTTCATTAAATCTTTAAAAATATTTTACTTGTATTTTTTCTTATAAAGAACTACTGTAATTTTCTACTGCTATTTTAATAGATTTTCCCTTGAAAAAGGATTTGTAGGATTTGTGTACATTTAACAAATTAACTCAGTAAATTATCCACCTTACTGTTCAATTCATTATTTTAAATATTTTCCATTGTTTCCAAATGCACATTCCTATTCTTGCCCTTCTTATTTTCAGTTGAAGACCTCACCTTCCAGTTTACCAGCAAAATAAAGACATCCAGCCTGAAACTCCCTCAGTCTCCTCTGTCCCTTCCAAACTACTGAAAGAATTTTTCTTTTGTGTAAAATGATTCCTAGTGAAAGTGACTGATTTTCAGGTATATTGCACAAAAAGCTAAATATGAACCTTCGAAGTGCTGTGATATACAAATCGAACATTGATTTTTTTAAAAAAAGCTGATTTACAACCTGACTTTGACTTATTCAATTACAGATAAAGAAACTAAGGTCCAAAGAGTTTCAATAACCATCCTCAGTGACCAAATGATTTTCTTCCCCTTAAAAATCTATTATCTTAAGATTAAAAAGAAAATCTATGACTAGATTATGGGTAATAGAGAGAAAAATACAAATAAATAATTTTATCAAAATAAAAGTAGACTATGGTTATTTAAAATCTAGCCATGAACAGGAAAAAATAAAGAGTATATTGATTTATTTAAAAAACTTATTAAGCGTCTACCAGGAACTCTTCAAGACTCTGGGGATACAAGCATGAACAAAACAGACAATAATCCCTCCTTTCTGGGCTCATATTTCTAGTGAAGGGTGTTAGAGAATACAGAACTAAATAAGAAAAACTATTCATCACAGCAGATGATTAGAAGTGCTATGGAATAACAGAGCAGAAGTATACTAATTATCAAGAGCTGGATGGAGGGAGAGTTACAGTATTCTATATAACTGGGTCATCGGGAAGGTCTCACTAGGAAGGTGACATTGAAGCAAAGACCTGAAACAGAAGGGACAAGCCACACAATGGTTGGGAAAGGCGGGGGTGAGAGGGATACAGACATGGTGGGAAGGTGGGGGGATTCAGGGAAAAGATTTTTTTTAGGCAGAATGAAAAGCAAGTACAAAAGCTTGAGGGGGTATCATTTTCTAGTAGGTTTCATGAACAAGAGATCAGACTAAGAAAGCCTTTGTGGCTAGAGCAGAGGGATGGAGGATTACTAGGCAATTAGAATAGAAAGGTGTTAGAAGAACAGCTTGCTGTAAGGTCTTATCTTTATAATAAAATAGAAGCTGTTGGAAGATGTTTGACCAAAATGATGTCAAGGGCCATTAAAAGGGCCATTTGAACTTTTATATTGACTACAAGAGAGCAAGGGGTTAAGCAGGAACCAGTGAGGAGGCAGTTGCAATAACCCAGGTAAGAGATAGATGTAGTAGAAATGGTTAAAGTCTAGACATATTTCAAAGGCAAAGCCAATAAGATTTGTTGACAGGTTGGATGTGGGGTATGAAAGAAAGACTATAAGAATTTTTCATTTGAACACCTGAAAGGATGGAGTTGTTATTAGAGAAAGGAGAGACAATGGGAGATGCTATCTTCGATGGAGATTGAAGAAAGTAATAACAGGAGTTAATTATGTCGAGTATGAGATCATTTTCAGACATCCAATTAAAGATGTCAAGTAGGTAGTTAGATATATGAGTCTGAAGTCAGAGAGGAGATACAGGAGGGGAGATACAAACAGAAGCCACCAACAGATACATGGCATCTAAAGCTATGTATCTGGACGTGATTACAGACAAAATGCTCAATAACTCATCTTTGAGGCATTCAAACATTGCTAGATCAAAAAGATATGAAGGATCAACTAAAGGAATTTGAGAAGAAGAAGCCAGTAGAGAAGGAGAAAAACCAAGAGTGAGTGTTCCAGAAGCCATGGTTTAAAATGCTGCTCAGGTAAAATGAGGACTGAAAATGAACCACTGACCTTAGAAAGGTGAAGGTCACTTGCATCCTTGATTAAGAGATATTAGAGGGAAAGAGGTTTACAAAAGTCTGATGAGAAATTACGGCATGTTTTGTACTTATAATCCATTAAAAAAAAAGAGAGAGAGAGAAGTAATGATGAAGAAGGAAGAATTGCTGGAATGACAGGCTGAGTTGAAGAACGGGCATGGAACCTACTGATCAAGTGCAGGCATTGCCCTGAGGAATACAAACAACTCACAAATAGGAACAAGAGAGAAGTAAAAATATATACTGTTTACAGAAAAAAGCTTTTGCCCATTTATTACTATTACTTTTCTTAGGTTCATATTTCATATTTGACTTACGAGTTCATTATTTTAAAAGCAAGTTAACTCTTTTTTAAATTTTTGTACATATTTTATTTCTATATATATTAAACAGTACTTTCTAAATTTCAGAATATCTTCTTTCAGTCCAAAAATCTTGCCTGCAGTTCAAGCAGTTCCAGTGTGCTGCAGTACCATCCAAATGACAGAAATAACTCAGATTTAAAAAGGACATTCCAAGCCTCTTTACTGTTTTTCTTAATCAAGAAAAAAACTAAGATAATATCCTTTTTGGTCCTTTTATGTTTTTTACATAAGCTATAATCTCCCTGAGTATTCTTTACTCTAGGGTCCTGACTCTGGTAATACCCTGAGGTAAAGAATATGCAAGGAGATTTATATTTCAGTATTCAAGGAGACAATATTTAGCATTTGCTTTATTTAGGCTAAATAAAATACACGTGTGTCCTCTTTCTTATGATTCATAAATTGGAGCAAATAAGATGATATTAGTAAATTATTTAGACATTACAAATATTTTTGTTGACTTATCAATAAATAATAACCTAAATGTTATAAATAATTAATACATCAGGACTACCATTCTGTTTCAAAAATTCACGTCTTAAATAGAAATGAGAAACTACTTTATTTTTTGAAAACAGTGACTTCTAAGCTTTTATCTCCTGTCTATTCCTTTGTAGATGTTTTAGCTCTCTTGATAAGAACTCAAAAGGCTTCTTTCCATCCGGAGCCCAGTTCCTCCAAATAAAACAGATACTCAGTAGGCTGGAGTGATTGACAGGGATCCTGAATGACATGGTGAAGTGTGAAAGGTGCAAAGAGAAATGTATGTCTCTTGTCTCATTTCTGGGTATTGTTTTTTCACACGTACACATCAGAATTCTAAATTAGGGGAGTTACAGAAAACCTCCTTAGTCCTCTATTTTCCCTCTTAGAGACATTCCCACAATTGACCAGTATTTCAGGCCAATATGATTATCTTGTGATCTGAGTTGTTACTTGAGGATTTTCATTATGATGGTTTATGGTACAAGAATAGACTCTGTGTCATAGGAAAAGTTTTCCAAAAGTTACTGTCCAGTCTATTGTTGCTTTGTTTATTATCAAAGGATTAAAAATTACATTTTATTTCTAACTAGGGGAAACTAATTCTTATATGCTCATCTATTTAATTTCTATGTAGGTAAGTTAAAAGGAACAGGATTAAGATGATGAGTGATGGGCTAGAAGGAATACATTTGGTTTTAAAACACAAGCTATTTGAATTAGCATTACATGAGCCCGCATAAAAATATCTCATATATTCATTTCTTGATCATTGCTTTCATTTCCTTTTAAAGCTGAAGAAAACAAAACAAAATTAAAATTATGTTAAGTGGTACTCATGTCTTAGCTTTTTTCCCCTAAGGACATCAAGAAGAAATTCCAAAGAGAAGCGAGAAAGAAAAAATTATATACGTTAGTAGGGTTTATCAGCAGTGTTTTTATGGGTTAAAGAGGTGCAGTTTTAGGTTATGGTGGGAAGAGAGGTGAGACCGATGTGATTATAATCTCATTGCCTTCCACATCTTCCTAGATAAGGTGATTTAAAGTAGGTGGTTGTTTATTTTATAAAGTTAAGAAACCATTTGGTTATCTCACTAAAAATTCAAGACAACTGTCTAATGATTTTACAAATTTAAACTGGATGGATTAGTAAAGTATAGATAAAAATGTAACAAATACAAATTACCTTAGCTTCTTCCAAGATATTATTTTCAAGTCTACATCAGGCTTCTATTTAACTGTTACTAAGGAAGTATTACACAGTTTGCTACATCATCCTGTACTAGAGCTGAATGATGAATGGAAAAAACAGAAATAGTCCATGAAATGATGACTTCATTACAGTGATTATTTTTAACCACTTCAAATTTATTTTGCTCATCTGTTGGGTATTGTGCTATGCTTTCACAGCAATTTTCACATTTAATTTTTTAAATAACCTCTGAGGTAGGTATTATTATTTTATATCAAATGAGATATCAAGGACTTACACAAAATCATATTATTAATCATTGGTAAAGACAGAAATCAAGTCAAAGTTTTAGGATTCCAAGGAATATTAGTGTTTTAGTATATTGACTACAATAGAAAACGAAAAGTTCTTTTGGGGGAGGAAGTACTTGTGAGAAATGGCATGTCCTTATATTTGTGTCATATATTTATTTAGATCTTTATTTGTATGGTTACAATTTCACTTGGCTATCTATTCTTTAGTGACAATTTCTTCAAAAACCTATGTCTCCTCAAGAAGAATCTAAATAATTTCATGTAATTCTTAGATTATTCCATTTTTAGCCAACTTAATTGAGATATTCAATTGTAATACAATAAACTGAATGCAGGTAAAGTGCAACATTTGAATAGTTTTGACATTCACACTTGTGAAATCACTACAATCAAAATAATAAACATGTCCATTACTCTTAAAAAGCAAACAAACAAAAAACCTATGTCTTCTCCTAGGTTTGGCCACTGGTAACTCTGATATGATTCAGAAGCTACAGCACCTAAACATTCCAGCAAAGAGTTTTTATATTTTATTAAGTATACACAATTTTCCTCCTTTTTTTAAAATTTTTTTTAAATTTTCTTCGTTAAATTAAAAAATTCTTAATCTTTTGTAATGAGAAAAAATTGCTTATCTAACTTAACTTCATATAACTGCTCTTACGTGACTGTAATTTGAAACTTTGGAAAAGAACTCTCAAAATCACCAGTGTACTCTGGTTGAACTTTTGTTTTTCAGTCAATTGTGCTTAGCTTGCAGCTCAGGTTGATAATCTTGTCTGTGTTGACACTAAAGTATCTACTCATTGATATTATGCTGCCAGTTATAACTAGTTTTATAAGTGATAAACCAAACTTAGCTCTTGATAGTTCAAAAATATTTAACTGTTATCATTAACACTTCTCCAAATATATCAACATCATTTTGTTTCTCATTTTCGAGCATTTTTTGAATGGCAAAACTTCGTTCAAAATTAATGGTTAAAGGTTTTACTGGCTATTTATGAACGAAATGAAAACCTGCAAGAGTATTTTCCATTGTTTTAAATGTACAGTGTAAATCCACCATCTTATGTCCTCTGCTCATATTGAATCAGGCTAGATTAAGGATAAAAATCATAATTCCATTTCTAGCTATTAAATGAATTTATTCCTTAAATTATTATATTAAGTGGTATTACAATTGGGCCAATCAATATATTAAAATAGATTAGCTTTCACAAGTTTGATTTAAGATGTTATATATTTCAAACCAGAGTTCAATGTAGTAGAGTCTTATTTTCAAAGAATTCCAATGAGGCAGAAAACACAAACAAAAACCAAAATTCCTCTTGAGAGTTTACTGAGTTTAGAGATCTCTAATTCACGAGTTTACTAATTTTAATTACTGCATATGGATATTGTTTGGTCTACTATTTTATTGAGAGGCTGTGGTTTAGCTGTGAAATTTATCTGCAAAATTGTTTTATAATAGAAAATAACATGACTTTGCTTTCAGTATTACTATCCTAAGAAAAAAAAAGGACTAAAGCTAGATTATCAAGGCCCCCTTTCTCTTTCTTCCTAAGGACAAGGAAGTTATGATAGAAAGTAAAATAAAAATAAAGAGAAAGCACAGATTTGTGAACACACAATTCAGATTCAGAAATTTCTCTTCGCCTGAAGCATTACAACAGACAGAATGTAGGAGAGAGCTTTAAGGGAGTCTCCTGTGTCATCAAGGGTCTAGATTACATCATCATTGATTTCATCTTTTCCATCTCATAATTTTAATGGCTTTGCTTTCCCAAAGCCTGCTGTAGTTTATTCCATGGGTTCTCAAAATAAGTGAAACTTAAAATAGGAATACTGCTTCTGTGTTGTCTTTATTGTCTTTGCCTTCTGTTGTTATCACGTATATTTGCAGAGCTAATAGTACCTTCTGCTCCAGTTCCAATGAAAATGCTCTTTATATACTCTTTATTCACTATATGCTCTTTATTCACTATTTTGTCAATTAGATGAAGAAATTTTGTGATCTGTGAAATAAGACACTAGTAACACATTTATTCTGCTTTACTGTAAAATTTAACCAAAATGAATTTTGCTGAATTGATGAGGCAAGAGCTATAACCAAAATAAATTTACCAGAAAGGTTTTACATCATGTGATACTTCAACCATAATTTTATTTTTCTTCTTAGATCAGACTGGAGCAACCCTTCCCCAGACATATATTTTTTAAAATAAAATTACCGGTTTTATTTTCAAATACATTGACTTTTTCAGAGAATTACGGGGAAAGAGTGAAAAGTCTTGAAAAGGGAAATGAGTACCACCTGAGAATCATGTGCCAAGATGCTCAGTGACTTTTTTTTTCCTTCAAAGATATAGATAACAAGGATAGGAAACAATTTTCAGCCATTAGTGAGTGTTTCTTAAAAAAAAAAAAAAAAAACAAAACTAGAAGTTGTTACTTTGAAAACAGGTGAATTATCATTTTGAACTGCCTTACCTTATCTGAGAGTGGGAAGAGATTTACGAAGTCAGCCGGCTGTGCTGTGTGCGTACGTGCTCAGTTCTGTCTGACTCTTCACAACCCTAAGGACTGTAGCCCTCCAGGCTCCTCTGTTCATGGGATTTTCCGGGCAAGAATACTGGAGTGGGTTGCCATTTCCTCCTCCAGGGGATCTTCAAGAAGTCAGCAGCAGTTCTGACTTCAGGTAGAAGTTGTCACTGATAGAAAAAAAGTTAAATTTACTCCTTTTCAAGAACTGTTCTTCAGTGAATCCTTAATAGTCCCTAAGTATTAAAATAGATGTGAAGCTAAATGTGGTTGTTATTTTTAACGTACTCAGTAAAATAAAAAGTTGGTAAACATATTTTGGTCCCCTTATATTTTTTCTTGAAATTTTACTAGTTCATAAAGCCCCAGATTGGTATGCACTTTTTAAATAGAGCTTCTTTTCCACAAATATATATCCAGTCTCTGGGGACAGATCATGAATATGACACACAGGTGTCAAACAGAGCTTAGACACAAGCAATGATAGTAAGAGAGTGAGATAAGTGCTTTTAGGGAGACAGAAGTGCCAGGAATACCAGAACCTACGAGCAGAGCACCTACTCCCGATCTGGGGAAGTCAGGCAAGGATTTCTCTAGGAAAGAGATATAAAACCTGAATAGTGCATATTGACTTTGTGAGCAAAGTATCTCCTTCAAGGTATCTAGGTACTTGGAAAAGCAAACCAAGGAGCTGCTTTATCACCAGGGAATTAGAGCAAATGGCTATAATTAGAACCTGTTGAACTTTGCAGAAATAATCATGTCCTAGTCAGTACCACAGTTCCTCAGCAGCTAGATAATAATAACTTCTCCAGAGGTAAGATAGTGGGGCATTTCTGAGGTAAGAAGTACTATTCTTTTTCTCGTGTGTCTCTCTCAGTTTCTGTCTGTGTCTCTGAGAGTGAAACTTTCCTCACTCTCCTGTAGATTCTGAACCTCTCTCAGAAGGAGAGAGTGTCTGGGGAGAAAACTGGGACAGCAGGAACCTCACCTTTCTGGCTTTGGTTTTCGAAACCCATGGAAGAGGATATATTTAGGTGCTTCTGGATAAACCACAAGTAAAACAGTCCCTAGGGAACAGAGCTCTGGGGGGGGGGGGGGGGGAACTTCCCCTGAGACTAAAATATTGCTCTTGCAGGGCTGGGGCAGGAGTGGTAGATAGGAGGAAAATACTCTAGGGGAGCTGATTAAAGCAGAGTTTGGTGGTTCCAGGGGAGGAAGCCATATACCCAGCCAGAGTCTCAAGAAGGTGAGAGCACTTAGTAAAAAAAAAAAAAAAAAAAAAAGGCAGGAAGTTATGCCCAGGGAGTGAGCTTCAAATTCCCATGTGATCCAAAAGTAGCCAGGAGAACCACAGGCATTTGTGGAGAGAAACAAGGGCTGTATTGCTAACTGGAAAACCAGGCAGACTTCCCAATGCTTGAGACTACATATGTGAGACTCGTATATAGTTTGTCTGGCTGTAATGGTTGATAAATTATCAAAGTACTTTGTTTTCGTTCATAGTCATTCACCCAGAATCACCTACCCTCCCTAAAGGACTAGCCTGGGATGGCTGAGGAACCTCCAGGATGCTTCACAAGCACTAAACCTGGCATCTGCATCCTTTCTGACTGGTTGATGTATTAGTTATCTCATGTCATAGAACATTGTACTCCAAACATTGGCAGCTTACAGCAATAATAATGATTTGTTATCTCAGAGTTTCTGTGGGCCAGGAACTAGGAAGCAGCTTAGCTGAGCTGCTCTAGCTAACTGTATATCATGAGTTTGTAGTTATGATGTCAGCTGGGTCTACAGCCTTCACTGGGGCAGGGGGACCATTCCTAAGGTATATCACTCATATGGTTGGCAAGTTGTAGGGGGCCTCAGTTCTATACCATATGGACCTCTCTGTGAAGCTGCTCGAATGTCTGCAGTGACACAGCATCCACCTTCCCCATAATGAGTGACCTAAGAGAGGGCAAGGCAGAAGCTACAATGTCTTTTATGACTTAGCCTTCAAAGTCACACTCCATCATCTCTGAAATAACCAACTGATGACACAGGTCATCCTTATCACTGTGGAAGAGACTACACAGGGTATACTAACCAGGAGTGAAAATAATTGGGGGCCATCTTGAAGGCTGCTACCACAGTTGGAAAGTTATGACCAACCTAGACAGCATATTAAAAAGCAGAGACATTACTTTGCCAACAAAGGTCCATCTAGTCAAGGCTATGGTTTTTCCAGTAGTCATGTATGGATGTAAGAGTTGTACTATAAATAAAGCTGAGCACCGAAGAATTGATGCTTTTGAACTGTGGTGTTGGAGAAGACTCTTGAGAGTCCCTTGGACTGCAAGGAGATCCAACCAGTCCATCCTAAAGGAGATCAGTCCTGGGTGTTCATTGGAAGGACTGATGTTGAAGCTGAAACTCCAATACTTTGGCCAATAGATGTGAAGAGCTGACTCGTTGGAAAACACCTGGTGCTGGGAAAGATTGATGGCAGGAGAAGGGGACGACAGAGGATGAATGGTTGGATGGCATAACCGACTCAATGGACATGGGTTTTGGTGGACTCCAGGAGTTGGTGATGGACAGGGAGGCCTGGCGTGCTACAGTCCATGGGGTCGCAAAGAGCCGGACATGACTGAGCAACTGAACTGAACTGAACCACAGTTGGTGACCTTGCCCTATGGGTTGTTAAATATTTTGCAAATCACTTTCACATGAGTCAGAGTAGCCTTGAAAAAGGAGGCAAAAGTGCAGGGCTTCCTCAATGGCCCAGCGGGTAAAGAATCTGTCTGCAATGCAAGAAACATAGGAAATGAAGGTTGTAATCCCCGGGTAGGGAAGATCCCCTGGAGAAGGAAATGGCAATTCACTCCAGTATCCTCGCCTGAAAAATACCATGGTCACAGGAACCTGGTGGCAAAGAGTCAGACATAACTGAGTGACAAAGAGTCAGAGTCAGAGTCAGGCAGGACAAATTCTAACCTGAGATTAAACTTTTCTCTTCTTCCAAGAATAAAAACTGAGTTTTATAAGAATGCATGTTTTGTCCTTGCACACGTGAATTTGTGTACTGAGATTCATGGCTACTGTGTCCAGTGTAACTGTCCCCTGAAAATAACTAACAAAGTTTCCTTTGTTTACCACTCCTTTATTGCTTTAATTCTTTCTTTAAAATGTAAAATCCTTCAAGAACTTTGCTATTCAGAATGTGAATCTGGGAAGCAATCTGCCTCTTCCCACTAGGTAGTGATTTCACTTTATCAGTCCTTCTGGCAGCCTGGAATGTGAAACACACGTAATGTCCTACCTAGAAGGGCATCTGTGCAACAAGGCAGGTACTAACTAGGGCTGCCTCAGCATTCAGAAGGAAGAGTGGCATGACAGTGAGGGTCGTTGGATTCATGCCCTATTCCTATTTCAGACCTGTAATCAATTATCTGTTTAGGGGACAAGCACTGAGAAACTATAGTCTTGCTTAAGTTTATTAACAAATAATCATCAATGATATAGTATGGCAGCTACCCAATGAATTATCAAGAAGCATTTCAGTCAATGTCTTTGGGATTTTCTAGTATTTCATGGAGATCTTGAGTTGTAGAATTTTAGAAATGCTGCCAGTTTTGAGAGTTATATTGTTATTCTTGGGAAGATGTTTAAAAATTTTGAGTTACTTGGATACATTTGGAATGAGTAAAAAGAAATATGAAGTTCTAGATAATTTCTCAAAGGTAGCAGCATTAATAATTCCCAACCCAAGAAAAAAGTGAATAATTCCTGATTTGCATCTCATAAAAAAAAACAAGTAAAATTTCATGCTTCGGTGGGCTGGATATATTTCACCATGTCTTTTCTTCAACATAAGGCAACCATTGCTGAGCCATTAATAAATTACTAGTAAAAGACATTCTGTGAACTTCAAATAAAATTTTCATATCTCAAATAGCTTTTTAACAGCTTCTGAGCTATGTATGTCAAGTAGCTTCTGAGTCTAGCTATTACTACAGGTGAACACACACCCCTACCTCTCATCAAAAATGGAAGCTCACACCCAGAATGGAAGAAGAAGGATAATAATGGTTACTGTGGCAGTTATGGAGGTGCAGTTAGAATCTTCAAGAAAGAACTTGCTATTCAGCTGCAAGGAGGGCAGGGAGCTGGCAGCCTCTAGCTATCAAAGGCTTCAGGATTTATCTCAGCTTTTGAGCTGAGGTGATGCCCTTCCAGGCAGCCCCCAGCCAATGACTGAACATTTAGGGGTCCTAAGGCCTGGCTATTTTGCCCACTGTAGATTAATGTGTGCTAAGTTGCTTCAGTCATGTCCAGCTCTTTGCAGCCCTATGGACTGTAGCCTGCCAGGCTCCTCTGTCCATGGGATTCTCCAGGCAAGAATACTGGAGCGGGTTACCATGTCCTCCTCCAAGGGATTTTCCCAACCCAGGGATTGAACCTGCATCTCTTATGTCTCCTGCATTGGTAGGCAGATTCTTTACCACTATTGCCACTGGGAAGCCCCGTAAGACTATTGTAATGGGTAATCTTTGCTCAGGAGCTTTTCTCATTGAGTTGGTTGATACTTAGTCAGACATAAATCATGAGACTCTTTGAGACTTTCTGTCCAATTCTGCTTCCTACTCTCCTTTTGCAGGTATCAGATATGCATCATGATCTGAAAGCATTTCCTACCCAGTCTTGCTTTCTTCCCCTTTTATCTTTTACACAGAGTTTCCTCTAGTAAATCTCTTGCATTCTCACCTCACCATCTGCTTCTCAGAGGCCCCAAATGACAGAGCTACTAATTACTAAGAACCTACTGTGTGAAGGAGGAAGTGTTTGGGGAAGTTATTTAACCTGCCCTAACTGTTCTTTCATCTGTAAAGTGGGGTTGTTGTAAGAATTAAATGAAATAATCTACAAAGATCAATCTACAAATGTACAGTTCTCATATATAAGTACTCAATAACTTGTATATAACACTAAGAGTATTATTATGCCATACACTAGAGTTGCGTGAGGAATTTTTTATTACTTGTGTGTGTGTTAGTCACTCAGTATTGTCTGACTCTGCGACCCCACGGACTGCAGCCTGCCAGACTCCTCTGTCATAGGATTCTCCAGGCAAGAATATTGGAGTAGGTAGCCATTCCCTTTTCCAGGGGATCCTCCCAACCCAGGGATTGAAGCCAGGTCTCCTGCATTGCAGGCAGTTTCTTTATTACTGAGCCACCAGGGAAAATCCTTGTTAATTATCAAATATTATTATGCTCATTTAACATATGAGGAAACTAGTGTTCAATGAAGTTAAAATAACTTGTTCAAATTACTTAATTTATACACCTCCATCTGGGATAAAAACTCAGCAAGTTCTGTAGAAGAGAGCAATGTACATATATGTTAGCAAAGAATCCACTGCTATTACCTAGAATGTAAAGGAGCTCCACACACTCTATGGCATGGTATGTACAACTTATAATTAATAAAACTACTTCGGGGATTCTTTTATAAACCTAAATCTATACCCTTAATTCCACTAAGTATATGACATTAGAATCTATCAGTGAGTGCTTAAAATCAATAATTTGTCTAAAAGTTCAGAAGAGCTATATGTAATGCCACTGCCACTCCCTGATGAGCACTGGTGCTGCTGCTGGTAAGTCGTGTCAGTCGTGTCCGACTCTGTGCGACTCCATAGACGGCAGCCCACCAGGCTCCGCCATCCCTGGGATTCTCCAGGCAAGAACACTGGAGTGGGTTGCCATTTCCTTCTCCAATGCATGAAAGTGAAAAGTGAAAGTGAAGTTGCTCAGTCGTGTCCGACTCTTCGTGACCCCATGGACTGCAGTCTACCAGGCTCCTCCGTCCATGGGATTTTCAGGCAAGAGTACTGGAGTGGGGTGCCATTGCCTTCTCTGCTGATGAGCACTATCTGTTATTTTATAGAACAGCTCTCAGTTTCGGTTTGATTGATGTTTTCTCATGATTAGATTGAGGTTATATTTAATATTCCATAATCTTGCTATTGCTAGAAAAATTGCATCAGATGAAATCATTCCTGCTTTGCCTGTCCCTGCTCCTGCCCCACTCACATGACAAATGTTCAAGCCGATTACTAAAAGGTGCAAAAGAAATAATAATAGAAACATGATGAACAGAGGAAGCTAAAATATTATAATGCTGAGAGAATGTCTAGTCAGGTGGGAACAATCTGAACTAAACGGTAGCTTTGGAAGCACACCTATATTGTTCCTTACTTCACAGTTTTAAGATAAAAAATTGTAAGTACAATGTAGAAAATTATCTTACATAAAGTTTTAAAAAGTTGACATTATGATGTTTCCTCAGGAATGAGGTGGTGCTGGACAGGGTTGGCGGAATGGATTTAGAGTGGTCAGTTTTCTTAGACATGTTCTGCCAGGAAACCCAGTTTCTTTCTTACATAAATCCATGAATTTGACTAAATAAACCCTCCTATATGCAAAAAAAAAAAAAAGCACATGATTTATGATCTGAAATAGGGCCACATTATGTCCAATGTGGTTAAAAGCCAACTTTAGCCAAGACTGGTTAGCATGATCTTAAAAAGCAAAAGATGGCCAGTAAAGATGACCTTGTGGCTTAGTGGCAAGGGTAAGACACAGGTCTGAGCAAATAACTTAGCCACTTGTGGCTAAAGTGATGCTACCAAACCAACAAAGAGAGGGATGGTGAAAAAGGAAAATTACATCTGCAACAAGATAATATGCTACTCTAAAAATGTATAAGTTAATATTCAGTATATTTTTGTATGACTTTTGCTTAGTGAAAAATACTCTCAAGAATATTTTTCAAGTAAAGAATTCAGTTATAGTTCTATTGTAGAAAGTCGAGTCTAGATGGGCTCCAGAGACCCACAGGTCACAGTGATAGTATGTAGAGACTCCCGGATGTTTGATACCCAAAGGAATATTTACGAAAACACATTTTTGCAAAAGAACTGTTACATATGCACAGATGTACATGTGTAGCAGAACAGAAAATGCACTTTGGGGAAATTAAATAAATAACGTTTGAAAAAGTGGACTTTTAAATATAGTTATAAATCTCAAAAAGAAATAGCTCTAATTTATTGCCCATGTGGGAGAAATTCTGGGTGTACTCTTTCTGGATGTGCTTTCCTCTTCATTCTTACAACCATGGCACAAAGGGGTAATTATCAGTTTGTGAATTCTACTGTGAAAGGACCAAAGTGATCTCACTGGAAATGTTTCCCAGAGATTCTTCTTTGTGTTTTTTTAAATAATGTAATTATATGTGAAATGAATGGCTGGCAAATTTTAAAGCATATATATTGTAAATGATGGCAAACTTGGAAAAACCAGGGGTGCCTAAATGCTGTGGTTGTGCCAATAAAGAAGGCTTAGGCTCTTGGGTTTTGTGGGATTGTATTAAATTACATAACTTTCAAAAAATGTAATAAAAAGCAAGGTTCAGAAGGTTCTTAAAACAATTCTATAGTAATCTGGATTTGGTAAATAAAACTCTAAGGAAAACTTTCTTCCAACTATGAACATGTCACAGTAAGAATCTATTGTCAAGATGAAACAAGTAGTATTTGCCCTTAAATACAAAGGGATTGTGGTTATTATTCATTAATTAGAAACAATAACATGATTTAAAAGCTACGATAAATTTTATATGAGAGTCACATTAAGACTAATTTACTTTGATGGATAATTGTCAGAGTAGTAAATTGAGGTTATAAACTGTGCTACATGATGTAGAATATTTGAATTCACTTTGATTAAGACAGAGCAAAGCAGATAATAGATTCTAAGTAAAAGATTTGATGACTATGTTGAATACTGCAAAAATGAATTACAATGGTATTATGCTTTGTCCTGTTAATGTACATTTTATAAATGTTATAAAACTTATTAAATTTAAGAAGTTGCTTTAGTCTTTCATAATGTCTGAAGACATTAATTAAGTAAACCATGACCATAAGAAAGAACCCCTCTAAAGCACCTGGTGGGGCAATCTGGCTTGATAAATAAACAAAGCTTATCCTATCTCAAAGAACATGTGAGCTTATTCAAAGGTATTCCTTTCTGACCCTAACTCATTCTGATGTGTTGATATTCTAACTATTCAAACATGATTTTGTAGGGAAAAAAATGAAAATCATATGATAGGTTCATATTTTAAAAAGCATGTAATAGATCACATCCATGTCCCTTTTTCTTCTGCTGTTGAAATCATTAAATGAAACAGTACTTCCCATAGTGTTGGACATGGCATAATCTAATATTTGTCTGCTTGGATAGTTTCCTGATATTTGTTACCAATACTGGGCAGCTGTTCAATCAGATAAACTGGATTAAAATTTTTAATATGCATGAATGAAAACTTTTTCAAAGGAATGGGAAGATGAGAGGTACAACTTGGAAAACATTTGTAAAGGTAGATTTATAGAAAGCATGTTTTATGTTCATGTGTCCAAGGTTATGGTTTTATCTATAGAAGATATTTCTTTTTATTTATTTTATAATTATATTATAAAATGTTAAAAAAGAATACAGAAGTTTTGTTACTGACATGCCAGTTTTCTCCCAAGTATGTCTGAGGAAAGCAAGTTTTATTGGACATCTGAGATGTCATAAAGTATGAAAAGCCACTTTCCTCACTTCAGAGAGTACTACTGGTGACAAACATTTTTTCCTGTAAATATTTCATTTTTCATCTATGAACCAAACAACTCATCTCCTCCCTATGAATTTCTCATCTTTGTTATCTACTAGTAGCAAGAATTTGAGCAAATAATTTAATTTTAGGACCTCAGATTAAGAAACATGAACAATGTCCATTAGTGATTTTCAAAATATGGGTCATTACCCTATTACTGGGTCATAACAAATATTTTTGTAAAATAAAATGGAATTGACTCAATTTGAATAGAAAATATAGAGGACTTGCATTCGTGCTAAGCCACTTCAGCTGTGCCCAACTCATTGAGACCCTATGGACTGTGGCCTGCCAAGCTCCTCTGTCCACGGGATTCTCCAGGCAAGAATACTGGAGTGGATTGTCATGCCCTCCTTCAGGGGATCTTCCCGACCCAGATATCAAACCAGCATCTCTTATGTCTCCTGCATTGGCAGGCAGGTTCTTAACCACTGAGCCACCAGGGAAGCCCCAATATATGACAAGGCACATTAAAGAGCTAGTGTGCAAATGCTGTTTCAGTTTTAAATATCTGTATGCACACTGTGTGACGTAAAATGTATTCCTTAACGTAAGATCCAGGCAAAAATGTTTGACATATGGTTTCCAAAAGAATCACAAGTTCCTTATAAATCTAAAATGAAATTATTCTAGTTTACAGCTTAAAAACTCTATTGATTTTTAACCTTATGTCATATAGTTTATTGCCTGACAGACAACAGTAGCTGGCTATAAGAACATTTATAAGGGAGTGGAAAATATTTATCTCTCAATTAGATGTACTTGTTATCAGTTCAGTTGCTCATTCATATCCGACTTTTTGTGACTCCATGGACTGCAGCACGCCAGGCTTCCCTGTCCATCACCAACACCCGGAGCTTGCTCAAACTCATGTCCATCAAGTCGGTGATGCCATCCAGCCATTTCATCCTCAGTCATCCCCTTCTCCCCCTGCCTTCAATCTTTCCCAGCATCAGGGTCTTGTTATACCCATTGTAAATCATTCAAAGACAACTCCTTGGGCTTTCATGCCCTCTGGGTAAATGCCAGACCCAAAGCAGATAGGAATTTGACATGTTTAAGAAATAGAAATAGATGAAAATGGTTGGGATCTAGTGAAAAGAGAATAGTAAGATATGAAGGAAGAGATGTAGGAGGGAGCTGCATTGAGCAAAACCCTGTAAACCATGGTAAAGTGTTTATAGAGTATATTTTTGTTGCTGGTGGGGAGCCATTTGAGAGCTGTAAGCAAAGGACTTTGTGTGTGTGTGTGTGTGTGTGTATTTATTTTTTTTTAAAGACCAGTAGGACTACTGTATAGAAAATAGATTTATACAGCAAGATTGAAGCTAAGGAGGTTAGGAGACTATGATACTCATTCAGGTAAGAGATGATCTTAGCTTCAATTAAGGTAGTAGCAGTGGAGACAAAAAAAAAAAAAAATAAAAAGATGGATTTGGAAGCACACAATGCAGGATCTGCTAACAGACTTGATATAAGGGGGCTGCTAGAATTTTAGTTTGTGAAAACAGGTGGATGTTTCACCAATTCCAATGGGGGCCGTGATGGCAGGAATCCAGACTTCTGTTTGGGAGATGTTAAATTTGAGATACATACTAGTTATCTAAGTGGATATGTCAAGAAAGTAGAATTGGGTTTCGGGGCAGAAGTAAGGACTGCTGGATTTGTATATTTGGGCATCAGTATATAAATACTATTTATAGCCACAGAACTGTTACTTCCCTGAGTGTCATGTAGTATCTCTTTTAATCTTGATAACAACTCAAGTATATATTTTCTTTTTATATTAATGAGTAGCTTCTCTTTATATCTGAGCAACTCTTATATTCAAAAATACATACATTGAAAGTCAAGCAGCTACTAAACGATGGAGCCTGGAATTTAATTTTTTGAATGAAGCCTTTTTTAAAAGGTCTGGTCTGGAGAGAGTGAATCTCATTCAGAATCTAAATCAAGTTTATAAATTTAGTAGTCTTTTCTATCCTTTTGCAACTTTCCTTGAGCAGGTGCCACAGACAAGTTTTGTTTTTTTTTTTAAACTCTATTCCTTTGGCATATGGGATAGGACTCTGTTTTCTTTTTTTCTCATATCTTGACTGTTTCTTCTTCACTGGCCTTCAACTGTATCTTTTATGCAGGGATTTCTAGCCTTCTTACTTCTCTTTACCTATTTCCCCTTTACATTTTTATGTTCTCATTGGTTCAAATACTAAATACACGCTTATGTCATAAGTGTTAGTCACTTAGTCGTGTCCGACTCTTTGCGACCCCACGGATTATAGCCCGCCAGTCTCCTCTGTCCATGGGCTTCTTCAGGCGAGAATACTGGAGTGGGTTGCTATTCCCTTCTCCAGGGGATCTTCCTGACCCAGGGATGCAACCCGGGTCTCTCGCATTGCAGGCAAACTCTTTACGGTCTGAGCCATCAGGGAAGCCCAAATGTACGCTTATGACTCTCAATTATTTTGCTTCCAATGCAGTCATTTTTCCCCCTAGCTCTAGGAGACCAGGTCCAAAGCTTTCCTGAAAGCAATTAGCCTGGAGGCTTCCCCATGCGATTAATCAGGAGGAGCGAAGTGGAGGGGCTGTGAAGGTCTCATTTGATTTGTATATTCATTCATATTTCCTTATACTCATTTACATATCGGCTGCTTCTATGGAGTTTCAAATCTAGAGTGGCAAGCAGACAGTAACGCACGGGGAGCGTTAACTAAGGGTTTAGCTTGGCACGATGCCCTTCGTGTGAACATTAAGTCCTCGGCCAAAGCGGCATCATGTGCAAACACAGAACCCTGCTTAGTTCCTCAAACAGATTTAACGAACATTTTTTGAAGTGTATCAGTTTTGCCGAACATTAAAAAAGAAATCGAAGGCAGATCCCTTCACGAAGGAGTAAATTTGGGCACAGATGAGAGATTCGAGCTGAATGCTGCACTGCAGCAGGTCATGAAGAGAACAAGATACTGATTAGGGAGTGAGTAGAGAATGAAGCACCCATGTGGAAAAAAAATGAGAAGCCGGGGATGGCATACATAAAAAAAAGAAAAGAAAACAACCCAGCTTTTGTTAAGTCATGATAAAACACACACCTCAACCCAAGCCTGCTCCAGCGGCTCCGCCAGGGTGTCTTCACAGTCCCAGCGCGCCGCGCGCCGCCCGCCGCCCAGCTCGCCCCGCCTCCCAGCTCGCCCCGCGCCGCCCAACTCGCCCCGCCTCCAGTTCCCCGACTGCCCCAAGGCAGAGCCGCGTGCACGTGCGCAACGGATCCCGCCCCCTTCGCTCCCTCGGCCAATGAGAAATGGTGTCGTAATTCGCCACTGCCGGGTATCGTGTCGCGTGACCACGTCTCCCCGCCCCCTCACCCCGCCGCCTCCAGGTTCTGAGAAGATGGCGAAGGTGTCAGAGCTGTACGATGTCACTTGGGAAGGTAACTGCGGGCGGGGTGGCCGCGGAGAGACCGAAAGCCGCAGGAAGCGGTTCGGGAGTACCTGCTGCCCTCGGAGACCTGGATTCTCCGATCTCTCTTCGGCTCTGGCCCGGCCGCGCTGAGGTGATAGCTGAGGTAGTTAGTTGGCTGAGGTGGAGGTGGAGGCTGACCGCTTCCTTGGCTCGGCCTCTGACTGGAGTCTGTGGTGGTCCTCACCGCTTGGGTCGGTAGACTGACTGACCAACCGGCCTACCACCGCGCCCATCCAGCGGCCAAGGGTAGCTTCCTCTATAAGGCAACCGGTATCTGGGGCTGTCACACTTTTCCTGTGGCTGCTGGGCGGCGCGGAGGAGGCGGGAGAGCTGTCCGCTGAAGCGTCTTTGCAGCCGAGAAATCCAGGGCCTGTAAAGGTCTTTCAAATGCTCTGTAAGGGGTACAACTAACTCAGTGTAGTAAAGTGTGTGCAAAACCCGTAAACGTATCTGATTCTTTTCCCTGCCAGTTTACATTCCCTTCTCTCTTCAAAACTGGGTTTTTGATTTCCCCCCTTTTTAAATGATCCCCTGTCCCACTTCCCTCAAGATGAATTTACACACACGACCCAACTTGCTTCTTATTCCCTGCCAGTAATTCCTTTTCTGAAGGTGGAAAAAGTTCTTGTTTAATCTGAGGTGGAGTTTGTCTTTAAATTTGGAAGCAGTCAAACTTTGAACCAATTCTGAAAGAGAGATTTTCCCTTCTTAAAACCTTGAGTGAGAGGCGTGCATGCTTGAGAAAAGAACCTTGAGTTTCTCTAAGGCATGGAATTTGTGTAATTGAAAATATTTCCAGCGTTTCACAGTAGACTTCAGTAGTTTGTTTGTTGGGATATTTAATTGGTGTTATTTATTTAAAATATGTTGTTTTAAAATGCCTGATAACGCGTGGGGTGAGAATTGTATTGGTTGTTCAGTGTCGAGTAAATTTCTCCATTATTGAAAGTTGCAAACGATAATGAGAAAAGGTAAAATTCCTTTATCCTGGAACTAATTCAGTGATTTATTACTGGTTTTGTGGCCTCTAGCATAGTGTGAACCACCGTATTTCTACCTGTACTGGGCCATCTATTATATTGAAGTATTACGTTCTCAGTGCTAGATCTTGGTGATACCAAATTAAGTAACACACAGCCCCTACCTTTAGGGAGTTCATAGTCTAATGGAGAAAGATAGACTTGTAAAAACGTAGTTTTAGAAAGCTTTTGTCAGGATGTATTCCTTCAGTAGCTATGTGGCTATTATTTTTAATGCTTTTAAAAAATGTTTCAAATAGTTCATGGTTTTTTTGAAAGTGCTATTTTGAAGGTATGTACAACATAAATTTCTTAGATAATGTCTTGTGTAGATGCGTAGGAAATAAGTAGATTCAGTCGAGGTGATTTAACTGAGTAGCTTAGACTGTACCCTCTGGACATTCTAAAGATGAGTGACATAATTACTTAGATGAGTAAATAATTACTTCACAGGTTTGTTGAGGAACAAAAGGGAAAAAATATGTTGAAGTGCTTTTAAACTGTTAAATAATATATTTTAAAAAAATGATCTGGCTCCTGCCTGTATCTCCAGTTTGTATATTAAGCTACTCTCCCCCTTACCCTTTGATCTGGCTGTGCTGGCTCTTGTTGAATTCCCTGTGTGCAGTGCTCCTCTTGTCTTAAGACTGGACATAAGCTATTCCTTCTGATGGAAGTGTTCTTACCGCCTTGTTCTGGTCTTATACTCTACCCATTATACTCTATCATTTATCAGAATTCCCCTCAAAAGTTACATACTTCAGAGAGCTTCCTCCCACCCCCCACTCCCCCCACGCCCGCCCCCCCATCCCCTCCCATTCCATATCCCCACACCAAAGTTTTTTTAAAAGAAAAAGACAACAAAAGCAACAAAATTTACCGTTGGTCTTTTAACTATGTATCCTCATACAATTGAAATACTTACCCAATTGTGTTACATTGAAAAATTTTGTCTCTCCTAGAATGAAGAGAGGGCCCAGGCCTTTCTTGTTCTAGAGCTGACATACTGGAGGAACTCAGTAATCTGTTGACAAAATGAATTATTAGTAGGATTAAAAATGAACATTAGGGACTTCCCTGGTGGTCCAGTGGCCAAGACTCTGTGATCCCAATGCCATGGATCCAGATTTGATCTCTGGTCAGGGAACTATTGGTGAGCCTCATCTTAAGGGTGAGCATGCTGCATCTAAAATTCCACAAGCCACGACTAAAAGAAAAAAAAAAAAGCCCCAAAGATCCTACATACCCAACTTAAAAAAAAAAAAAAGATTCTGCATGATGCAACTAAGACCTGGTGTGGCTAAATTATATATATATACATACATATATATAAGAATGTTAACAAATCATCACAAAGAAAAACTATAAGTCATGTTTTTTAGTGTTGGAATGATTTTTTTAGTATCTTAGACAACTCACTTAACAGTATACCGTTTGCTTATTTGTAATTAATGAGTAGAATTAAAATTGTATTTAGGGCACTTACAGGAAAAGAGTGTTATAGATTTTTCTGTCAGAGACTTAGGGTAGCAAGAGGGTGATGGGAGGACCCTCAGGGATAGTTTTTTTGTTTCAATTTTTTGCAGGAGGAAGTGTCAGTTGACCTGTGTCTTTTAAAAATTCCGTTGAGTACCATCATTAATTTAAGTAATGGAAATCGTTAGTTCAAAGACTAGTGTGATTCTTGTAATAGGAAAATTTATCACATATTTATAAAAGACATGTATACTAAAACTCCCTTAGTCTTTATTGGGCTCTGTAAAAAGAAAGTAGGTATATGGTTTGTTGAAAGTTACAGATGTTTATTATTAAATATATAGAGGAATTTGGAGATGGGAAAGAGAGTTGAAGGAGGGTATAGTCAAGTCAGGACTCTCAAGAATAGGGTATTTGGGCAGAGTACGGTTAGGATGCCTAGCAGCCTGGCCTATAATTGACATTGAATGAGTATTTGAAAAAATGTTTATTGAAAATGTTTGAGGAGATTTTAGTTGTATATACTCACTGTCTCAACTTCTCTTTATTCAGTCAAACAACCACAAATTGGTTTCAGTACTCTATTAGTTCAGTAAAATTTCTAGAGAGATCTAATGCCCAGTCTAATGTATCTATTTTGTACATCTATACTACGTTTGTCATTGCAGATCATTCCCTCTGAAAAATTCTTTTGTTGATTTCTTAATAGCATTAGGCTCTCTTATTATTTTTAAGAACTTTGCTGCATTCTCTACATTTGTTTGCTCCTTAATTTTTGATGTCCTCAGTGGTCCTTTCCTTAGCCGTCTTCTTAATCTGTTATTGGTGGTGATTAATCCTGAGTTCAATAGACTCCTGACTGATGCAAACATAGATGTTATCTGGTCTGTGAATGTCCTGAAATTATATGCAAAATTGAATGTGTGTGGGTTTTTTTTTTGTCTTTATTTTTATTTTTTAAAATGTATTTGTTTTTAATTGAAGGGTTGGTTTCTACCAAATATCAACATGAAACTGCCATAGGTTTACCCATGTCCCCTCCCACTTGAACATCCCTAAGTGTGTTTTTAAACCTGTACATATTTCTGGGAAAAGTTGGTTCAGAGGTTTCATCAGCTTCAAAGAGCTTTAAAAAGATTTAATGTCTTCTGTGGGTAATCATCCACACCTAGCTCTAATTACTGTATTAGTCTATATGCTAAATGACATGTTAAACATATGTTTGAGTACTTTGCGCCAGGTACTGTTCCCATTATGCAGCATTCTAAACTTGTAACAAAAGCAATAGAATACAAAGGTTAAACTAAACGGAATAGATCAAATATGGAGTCAGGTTTGTTCTTCCCTATTTTACCCTGCTCTCTTAATTTTTCCTCTTCTGGTAAGTGAAGCTTCAGGTTTTCTTTTTTTGTTTTTGTTTTTTTAGGGTCTCTGGGAGAAGTCTTTGACAGAGAAACATGTTCCCCACCCCTGTAATGGGTTACATAAGTGAAGAATTAACCTGAGCTCCATTTTGCAATGTTCTGAAGAAACTACTTTTCTTTCCTTTGCCCTCTCCCCCTAATCTAGGTGTGTTGGGCAATTTCCCAGTCCCTCAGCACATTAGATACTCTCATCTGTCTACCATGGTTCATGCTCTTTGCTATAGACTTCATCTAACAAACTCTTTTTAATCCTTAAGGCTTATTTCACTTATCACAGATTTCTTCTTTAACCTTTCTCCTTGCCAGGTAGAATTAATCATTCCTTCACCTTGCTTTCTTAGTGCTCTGAGCGTAAACACTGTCTTACCTTTTATCACATTATTTTATGGTTGTTTACAGTTTATCTGTTAACTTGTTAACTTCTTAGGCACATGGGTTGATTCTTTTTTCACTGTTTCTAGAATGTTATAGAAATAATGTATTAATATATTTTTGAATGACTAAATAGAAGTCATGGGGGACATGACAATAGGTGAAGGGGGAATGATTTAAGTCCGGGATTTCCCATTTATATACCTTGGTTATGAATAAGTAGGAGTGGAAAGTTGAATACTATTGGTAAGTGAGAAATTTGACAAAAAAGGAGATGGGACCGTTTTTTCCCATTTAGTATCTAGTTTATGGAAAGGAATTGTACAGTGTCTTAAAGGACATTGCAGGGTACGGGCAAGGAGTGTAGTTTTGTGAAACAGATCTGTAAAACACTAAATAAATTTAAATAATCTGCCAGTCAACAAAGAATGTGAACTTCAGATGGTAGTTATAGTATAGGGGATGTGGTTTGAATGAGTTCTGAAAACCCAAGTATCTTGTGGATTCATGTTGTATGTGTATGTGCTGAGTCCCTCAGTCGAGTCTGACTCTTTGTGACCTCGTGAACTGCAGCCCGCCAGGTTCCTCTGTCCGTAGAATTTTGGAGCAGGTTGCCACTTCCTACACCAGGGCATCTTCCCAATCCAGGGATCAAACCTGCTTCTCTTGCATCTCCTGCATTGGCAGGCAAATTCTTTACCATTGTGCCATGTGAGTATGTGTGTTATATTGTGGATATATGCTATATTGTGATATAATAAGGTATAAATACATGTTTGGTTTTCATCCTGGCACAGGACTCCTAAACCCTTGAAGTTTCCTTAGAGAAAAGGAGTGATAGGAACATCTTCTGTTCTAATATTTGGTCTTAGTCCTGGGTTCCAGATATAAGGTCTTAGATTTATAGTGATGTATCTTTATGTGCCACTGAATAACTGGAGTCTGGAGAGCTTCAGGATGGTGCCTAGTCACTGGAGAGACCTAGACTTGGGTGAGGGGTTGGAACTTCAAACCTGGGGTGGGAGAGGATCTGGAGATTGACTTAACCAGTGTCTAAGGATGTAATCAGTCATGCCTACAAGCTGAAACCTTCATAAAACCTCCTAAACTTTGGGAGAACTTCTAGGTTAGTAAATACATGAAGGTGCTAGGATGGTGACTCACTCAGAAAGAGTATGGAATCTTCTCTACCCATGCACACCCCCTCCCACCTCCAACACTTTGCTCTCTGTATCTCTTCCATTTAGCTGTTTCCTGAATTGTATCTGAAAAGTGCTTCACTTAACTGATTCTGTCAGCCACTCTAGCAAGTATGAAACTGGATGAGGAAGTTGTAGAAAGGAACCCCTGAGTTTGTAAGAGTTCCTCAGAAGTATGGGTGTCTCTGGCTTGCATTGGTTTCTGAAGTGGGAGCAGTCTTATGAGATTGAGCCCTTAAACTGTGGGGTATGAATAACTTACTTTTTTGTTTGCCTGCTCAATTCCTCTTCAGTCTTTAAGATTCAGTTTAATTTACTTCCTGTGCAGAATGAGTCAAGCTCATTTCTAGGTTTTCAGTAGAAGGAATTCATTTCAGTCGCTCAGTCATGTCTGACTCTTTGCAACCCCATGGACCACAGCACGCCAGGCCTCCCTGTCCATCACCAACTCCCGGAGCCTACTCAAACTCATGTCCATTGGGTCGGTGATGCCATCCAACCATCTCATCCTCTGTCATCCCCATCTCCTCCTGCCTTCAATCTTTCCCAGCATTAGGGTCTTTTCAAATGAGTCAGTTCTTCGCATCAGGTGGCTAAAGTATTGGAGTTTTAGCTTCAGCATCAGTCCTTCCAATGAATATACAGGACTGATTTCCTTTAGGATGAACTGGTTGGATCTCCTTGCAGTCCCAGGGGCTCTCAAGAGTCTTCTCCAACACCACAGTTCAAAAACATCAATTCTTCAGCCCTCAGCTTTCTTTATAGTCCAACTCTCACGTCCATACATGACTGCTAGAAAAACCATAGCTTTGACTAGAGGGACCTTTGTTGGGAAAGTAATGTCTCCGCTTGTTAATTCATGATTTTCTAAGACCATTTTTTTTTTGTAATTCAGGTAGGGTCTATTTTCATCTTATGATTATTTTTGTTTTCTTTTGTAGACTTTGAACTGTAGGGACCAAGATAATAGTACATATAAAAGTAGTGAAAATCCCGTGTGCTTCTCTTTTATTTATTCTCTAGAAGGATAGCATATTGTTATTGATAATTTAACTCATGTATTCAGTAACATTCAATAACAACTTAAGTCAGCTATTTAAATCTATACAACGTGTGTGTCAGTGGAAGGAAGAAGGTAACTTTATATGAATATGTAAGATTTTTCAGAGGTGAGAGTAGAAAGCATGTATGTAACTGGTGAATTAGACAGTTTATTCTACCTTAACTATATAAAAAAGGGATCTTTTTTTCTGGATTAGGTACTCTCCCACCCCTAGTTATTATTTCTGCTTTTATCAAAATGCTGTTCTTTGAAATTCCAGAGTTCCCTATTGTATTATAACATTCAAAGTTGTTCTTTCAACTTTTGTTGTTTGCTAGTGCCTTTGACCTTACTTTGCATTATTCATTTTATTCTTTTTATATAAGCAAAAATTTCCCTAGTGCCTTTGACCTTACTTTGCATTATTCATTTTATTCTTTTTATATAAGCAAAAATTTCCTTTGTCCTAATTTTCCTGTGTTGATTTCCTTATGTAATTGTGTCTTTTTGTATGTTATATGGACTGTTGTAGTAATGTTTTTAAGGGAGTTTTGTGATGAATGTTCCTTCAGTGCTGATAGCCTAGTATGATACCCTGATTATAAAAATTTTATGTTCTTGAGTCAGTGAAGCACTTTGAATTTTTTGAGAGTTTGGTGTGTAATATTATTCAGTTTTCTGAAAAAATAATCCTTAGCTTTTATCAAATTCTGAACATTGTAACCTCAAAAAAGCATGATCCATAGTCGCCTGAAGGGATAGAGGATCTTTGTAGCAGATCCATGCCATACAGTAAAGATAGCTGTAATATCAGTTGCATTTTCAGTCTTCTAAAGGATCTGTTGCTCTTGTTAAATTGATTTTCCACTTTATGAAATTTGAGACACCACAGATTTTACATTAGTATGAGTGTATTTTCTTTACTTAAAAAGTTGATTTCATCTTGTCCATTTGTTTGACATTAATCAAATATTTGTATATATAATTGCAAGCTTATTTTTTTCAGAAATGCGAGATAAAATGAGAAAATGGAGAGAAGAAAACTCACGAAATAGTGAGCAAATTGTGGAAGTTGGAGAGGAACTAATTAGTGAATATGCTTCTAAGCTTGGAGATGATAGTAAGTTTTTAAATCTATTATGTTCATGCTCAGCACATGTTTCATTTACAGTTCTTAGTTTTTTTAAAAAAAAATCCTGTCATTATGATTTTTCTGCTGTTAATATCAATCCATGATTTATTAATGTTTAAAATACTTCTCAGGATGTCTGAATGATAACTTTTATTTTTAGGATTTATAATTATTGGTAGTAGTGAAGCTATCAAATAGGCATTTTTGTTTTAAAGCTCACAAGACTGTAGTCCTGGGCAGATCAAAAATGTATTTCATAATGAAGCTTTTAAAACAGGAAAGGTATTAAATAATTAAAATTTTTTTTTAACCTGGTAAGATATTAAAATATGCATTGCTAAAAATATAAGGACACTTTTTCCTTAATTCCAGATGTAATATAATAAATCACTTTTCAGTTGTAAATAATGTTCTTTAAAATATCAGAAGCAAGAAGAATTCATTATCTAATTTCTGTTGTGAGATTTTTATACTAAAGTCAGTTTTTTCCTGTTTGTGTGTGTAGTTTGGATCATATATGAACAGGTGATGATTGCAGCCCTCGACTATGGTCGGGATGACTTGGCACTGGTGAGTATACTTTATTTTATGTTTAATTTCCTTCATGAATTATGTATAAGCAGTATGTGGCTTGTAGTGAATGCTTTCTGTAGCTGGTTTTTAGTGCTACTCTTGAGTTGGTAGGACTGACTAGGTACTTTGGGACACATTATATTTTTATATCTTTTTAATAGTCCTGAAAAGTAGATATTTAGTATCCCAGTTTCACTGAAGAGGTTAAATTAGTTGGTGAAGGTAGTTTACTTAATAGGTGGTTTATACTATATTATAGAGTTAAAAATAAACATATAGTTTAAAACAAATTTGTCTTTTGGGTAGTTAAATGGCTTATGTTGTACATAACATTAAATATTGTTTTGAGATATTTTAAATGTATATCTTAAAATTATTAGAAAATCCTACCGTGTACAGAACAAGACTTAAAATACTCATACCAGGTATTTAAGTGGGGCCTGATGCATTATGAAAGTCATTTTTCATTTAATTTTAATTAATTTTAAAATAAAATAATAATACCTATATTTTTGAACACTCATATGCTAGGCACTATTCTAAATGCTTTATATCATTTTTATTTTACATGCTTTATTTGATCTATATAATTATTTCTTAATTTGATTCATTTGATAGTATCACTTCTGTTTTGTAATCCTGACCTCCTAAGTGCTCCTTCATGATGCTTCCTCATAAGCCAAGAAGAAATACAAAAAAACAATACCAGAAAGTAGAAATACCTGGAGAACATACACAAGTCTAATTGGCATTGTCCTTTTCAATGTAATTTATGTTAGCAGTACATTTAATTCTGGTGGAGTTACCCATTGTAAAAAATATTCCACAAAACCTTTGTATTACCTTTAAAACCTATGAGACATTGTCTTTTGAATACCAACCTATGAGACATTGTCTTTTGAATAAGGTGGCAGCTTATTTTTTGTGGGAGATTTTGAAATTATTTTTTGTATAGCAAAATGCCATTTGATAAAGTAGGAGATCAAGTGAATAGATAACTTTTTTTGTAACAGTATTTTTTTAATGGTTCAAAATTCCAGCACAGTTAGCTTGACTGAACAAGTACTATGAGTTTTTCATGATATCAAAGAACTAAGTGAACATCATTTTCAGTTTTAATTGACTTGAATATTTTTCTTACTATAGAATTTACAGACACAGACTTTGAATCTATGCTGCCAAATCATATTAAAACTTATTTTCTTACGATTAATAATCTGTTCATTAGTTAAATACATTTTTAATCACTTATGCTTTGGGGCACTAGAAAGCATCATTTTTAGCATCGTTAACATTTCTAAGACTCTTATAATCCCTCATGCTCAATAAATATTTGATTATTTGCTTAGTTGAGTTGATGGGTGAATTATGAATATCTGCCAAAAGGAGATTGGTACTCCATTCATACTGTGTCTGTATTTTATGGCCCCTAAATCAGGACTAGTGTTCTGACAAGGTGATTGATAAATATATGATTTCAACAAGGCAGAATTAAAGTGTTAATAATACTTGATCGAGACTTCGGAGTACTACCAAAGAGTTTAATTTTTATCTAGAGAATGCTTATGCACTAGTTAGGAAGAAGAGGCCAGGAAACTGTTGTAGTTAGTTGAGATGTGCTTGATTCATTATGGAAGCAGTTTTTAAGGAGGAGTGATATGGTAGTATTCAAAGAATTATTAGTGGACCCCATAATATCATTTTCTTAGTTAAGAGTTTGATCGGTTTTGAGAACTCATTGTTGTCCTCACTGTAAATTCACAGTTGTTCTTTCACTCCATTTTTCATTACTGATTAATTTCACTTATGTCATTAGATCTCAGTAATGAAATTATTTAAGAAGATACACTGAAGACTATGAAAGGCATTCCTTATAGATCATTTAGTTTATGTAGTGTAATTACTATCCTTCAAGTCTTTTTATAATTTTTTTTCTTTTTCAGTTTTGTCTTCAGGAGTTGAGAAGACAGTTTCCTGGAAGTCACAGAGTCAAGAGACTAACGGGCATGAGATTTGAAGCCATGGAGAGGTAACTGAATCTTGCAAATAGTGTGATCCTGTTTTCAAATGGCAAACATGGGGTCTTAAATTTAGGTCCTCCTGCACCAGTGGCAGCATCATTAATTATGCAAGATCTTTTGCTACTCAGCTCCAGAATAGTGTCAGAGTACTTCTCAGCATCAATCCTCCAAGTTATTCCCCTTAGATAGAATTTGACATAAGAGTGGAATCCATTTATCATCTTTGGCCTCGTGGAATGGGATCACGCTTTGGAGTAGGAACTGGCTTCATATCCTATTTCTAAGGATTTATTATCTATTGACCTGGAAAATTATTTAACTTCTTTAAGTTTTTTCAGTCTTATTCCTCTGTAAAACAAGAATATTACCAGTTTGTCAGGGTTGTTTTGAGAATTAGTAATGATATATGTATAGTACCCTCACAGGCACTCAAAATCTAGAAGCTATTATATATATATATATTTTTTTTAATTGAGATATAATTGATATAGGGACTAAGACTAAGGGGAAAATATGCTCAGCTGTGTTTGAATCTTTGCAACCCCATGGACTGCAGTCGGCCAGGCTCCTCTGTCCGTGGGGATTCTCAAAAGCAAGAATACTGGAGTGGGTTGCCATGCCCTCCTCCAGGGGATCTTCCCAACCCAGGGATGGAACCCAGGTCTCCCACGTTGTATGCAGGTTCTTTACCTACTGAGCCACCAGGGAAGCCCATAATTGATATATAACATTATATTAGTTTCAGGTGTATAGCATAATGATTTGATAAATGTGTATGTATATTGTGAAATGATTACCATAATAAGTTGAATATCTATTATCATAGTTATAAATTTTTATTATAAGAATGTTTAAGATTTATTCTGTTAGCAACTTTTAATTGTATAACACAGTATTGTTAGCTATAATAAACCATGTTGTATTATGTCCCAGGACTTAATTTATCTTATAACTGGAAGTTTGTACCTTTTGACCACCTTCACCCATTTCTCCCACTCCCGATCCCCTCTTCTGACAACCACTAATCTGTTCTATGTATCTATGAGTTCATGTTCTGTTTGATTCTAAATGTAGGTGAGATCACACAGTATTTATCTTCTTGGTCTGACTTAGTACACTTAGCATAATGCCCTTAAAGTCCATCCAAGTTGTCATAAATGACAGAATTTCTTTCCTTTTTATGGCTAATATTACATTGTATTAATATATACAGTTAACCTTTGAACAGCATGGGTTTGAATCGTGTGGGTCCACTTAATACATGAATTTTTTTTTGATAGTAAATATTACAGTGCTGCACAGTCTAGTTGTTGAACCTGTATGTAGAATCTTGAATAAGGAAGGACCAAGTATATGGAGGGCCTATTCTAAGTTATATATGTATGGAATTTCAACTTGATGTAGGTTTGGTTTTTAAACCTACATTTGAGTTATTATATATTATTTATGGAATTTCAACTGTGATGTAGGCTTTCCTGATCTCAGCATTGTTCAAGGGTCAAACTTCTTTATTTATCTATTGATAAACACTTCCGTTATTTCCATGCCTTGGCTAATGTTAATGCTGTAGTGAACATGGGGCTTCAGATATCTTTTCACGTTAGTGATTTTATTTCCTTTGAGTAAATAACCTAAATTAGAATTGACTTTATCAAATGGTAGTTCTGTGTTTAATTTTTTGAGGAACCTTTATACTGTTTTCCATAGTGACTGTCAATTTACATTCCATCTACAGTCCAGTTCCCTTTTTTTCACATCCTCGCCAAGACTTGGTATGTTTTGTCTTTTTGATAATAGTCATTTTAACAGGTATGAGATGATATCACATTGTGGTTTTAATTTTCATCTCCCTGATGATTATTGATGTTGAGCATCTTTTCATGTATTTGTGTGTCTTCTTTAGGAAAATGTATATTCAATTCCTCCGCTCCATTTTATTTAGATTGCTTTTTTTTTTTTTGCTGTTGAATTATATAAGTTCTTATAATATTTTGGCTATTAACTTTTTATTAGATATGATTTGCAAATGTTTTCTGCCATTCCATAGGTTGCCTTTTCACTGTGTCTATGTTTTCCTTTGCTGTGCAGAAGCTTTTTAGTTTGATGTAGTCCCACTTGTTTATTTTTGATTTTGTTGACTTTGCTTTTTGTGTAAAATTAAAAAAATCACCAATACTGATGTCAGGGAGCTTACCACCTATGTTTTCTTCTAGGGGGGTTATGGTTTTAGAGCTTCTGTTCAGCTCTTAAATCCAGTTTGAATTTTTCTATGTGGTGTAAAGACAGAGGTCCAGTTTCACTCAGCTGTCTAGTTTTCTAACATCATTTATTGAAGAGAGTGTTTTTTTTCCTATTGTATATTCTTAGCTCCTTTGTTGTAAATTAATTGACCATATATGTGTGGGCTCTCTGTTCTGTCCCATTGATCTATGTGTCTGTTTTTATGTCAGTACCATATTGTTCTGATTACTGTAGTTTTGTAATATAGTCTGAAATCAGAGCGCTTGATCTCTTCATCTTTGGTGTTCTTGCTCATGATTGCTTTGGCTATTTGAGATCTTTTGTGATTCTATACAAATTTTAGGATCGTTTTGTTCTATTTCTTTGTGAAATGCCATTGTAATTTTAAGAATTGTACAGAATGTATAGATTTCTTTGGGTACTGTGGATATTTTACCAATATTAATTCTTCCAGTTCTTGAGCATGAGATATCATCTCATTTATTTGTGTCTCATTTATTTGTATCAATTTCTTTCACCAGTATCTTAAATTTGCAATATATAGGGCTTTCAACTCTTTGATTAAATTATTTCTAGGTGTTTTATTCTTTGTTATGCAGTTATAAATGGGATTGTTTTCTTAATTTCTCTTTCCAATAAGATTCTTACTAGTGTATTGGAACACAATGGATTTTTGTATATTGATTTTGTATCCTGCAACTTCACTGAATTTTTTAGTTGTAACAGCTTTTGATGGCATAAGCTTTGATTGTCTTCACCTGTCTGGCAGTTTTGGATGCAGTGGCTTTCCCTGTAAGTACAATTGTCTGATGGATCTAAGAGTAGTTCGTTTGGTATGTTTCGCTTTTTCTTGTGAGGATAGGAGTGATGATTTCAGTCTTTATGTGCCAGACCAGGAACCAGAAATCTGAGTATCTTTTCATGCAGTTGTTGGCCATTTATATATGTTCTTTGGAGAAATGTCTGTTCACATTTTCTGTTTTTAAATTGGATTAATTTATGTCTTTTTATTATTTAGTTGTAAGAGTTCTTTATATATAGTCTAGATACAGGTCTTTTATCACATATATTTGATTTGCAAAAATTTTCTTGCATTACATAGCTTGTCTTTCACTTTTCAGTGATGTCCTTTGATTACAAAACGTTTTGATTTTTTAAAAGTAAGTTTATTTTTTCTTTTGTTGCTTATCATTTTGGTGTTATTTCTATAAACCATTGCCTAACTCAAGGTCACCAAAATTACACCTGTTTTCTTCTAAGTGTTTTATAGTTTGGGTTTTTACATTGAGATCATTGACACATTTTGAGTTAATATTTTTTATGGTATGAAGCAGGTGTCCAGCTTTATTCTTTCTTTTGTAGATATCTGGTTGTCCTAGCACCAGAAAAAACTACTTTCCCCACTGAATTGTCTTGGGCAATTAAATCAGTTGGATGTTAATTATTTGATGGTTTATTTCTGGGCTTTGAGTTCTGTTCCATCAATATATATGTTTATTATATACCACACTGTATTGATTCCAATAATGATATTGTAGCTTTGTAGTAGTTCTAAAATTGGGAAGTGTGTCCTTCAACTTTGTCCTTTTTTTTTTTTTAAAGATTATTTTGTCTATTCTGAGTCTTAAGTTTTTATATTCATTTTATAGTCAGGTTGTTGTTTCTTACCTTTTTAACTTGGTGCTTTAGGTGAGACAGGATTTACTTGTACTTCACTTGTAGTTTTTTTCTTGCAAGATTCATTGATACAGTTTTTCTTAACCCTTTTATTCCTTGGCTTTTGGCTTATCTATTTTATCTATGTGTATTTTAATATCTTTGAATCTTTTCTGTTAGTAAGCAAAAGGCATGGATAAATAAAACAAAATAGTATTGCAGGTTAACAGAAAATAATTTTGAATCAGAGAGCAGAATGGAAGAAATCTGCAAAGGATTGCTCCTGAATCAGTATTCTATTCTATTACCATTTTTTTTTTTTTTTTACTTCAAATAGTATGAATTCCTAGACCATTCTTAAAATGCATGAATAACAAAACACATCCCAGAGTCTAAGATGAATGATTTTTCAGATTATCTTTTTAACACATTTTAATAGTGATCATTTCTCTACCTTCTTTCCAATCATATAAAAATATTAATATGGTAGCAATAATTTATTCTTAAGTATTAACTCAAGTTTCTAGCAAACTTTAGTTTCTTTAAGCCTTTATACTTTAATTAATTGAAACTCATATCATTTTACCTAGTAAGATTTTACTGTTTTTCCGGAAAGACTGGCTGTTTATGTGTTTTTGTTACATAGGACCTTTAACCATTTTCATACATGATTGTGCAAATTAGAATTATCTGTGCCATTTAAAGGAGGCAATGGCCACCCACTCCAGTACTCGTGCCTGGAAAATCCCATGGATGGAGGTGCCTGGTAGGCTGCAGTCCATGGGATCACTAAGAGTTGGGCATGACTGAGTGACTTCACTTTCACTTTTCACTTTCATGCATTGGAGAAGGAAATGGCAACCCACTCCAGTGTTCTTGCCTGGATAATCCAAGGGACGGGGGAGCCTGGTGGGCTGCCGTGTATGGGGTCACACAGTCGGACGCGACTGAAGTGACTTAGCAGCAGCAGCAGTGCCATTTAAGAAGTATGTAGTTGCCTAGTCTTCACTCCACTGACATAAGTCTGAAATCAATCAGGGGTGTAATGCATTAGAGTAGACAGGTAGATTTGAGAATGTTGTTGACTCAAGGTAAATTTTTATGAACCTTTAGTGTATTAGTCAGGATTCTCTAGAGAAACAGAACCAATGGAATGTATGTGTGTATGTGTGCGTGCGCGCATGCACACATGGGTGTCCATAATGGAGATTTACTATGAGGCAGATACGGAGGCTGAGAAGTCCCAGGATCTGCTGTCTGTGACCTGGAGACCCAGGAAAGCTGGTACTGTAATTCAGTCTGAGACCAGGTCTGAAGGCCTGAGAACCAGGGGAGCTGATGGTGTAAATTTCAGTTTGAAGTCTGAAGGCAGGAGAAGGTGAGATGAAATGTCCCTGCTCTAGCAGTGTGAGGCAGTAAAAGGAGATGAATTCCTCCTTGTTCTTCCCTTGTTCTGTTTAGGCCCTCTAGGGATTGGATGGTGCCTACCACATTAGGGAAGGCAGTCTGTTTTACTGAGTACATGGATTCAAATGCTAATCTCATCTAGAAACACCTTCAGACATACCCAGAAATAATATTTGATCTAGGCACCCCATGATTGACACGGAAAATTAATCATCACATCCAGTTTTTACATAAATTATTTTTTTTAAATTGTAACTTAAATATGTTCAAGTATAAAACTATTAATGCCTTATGTATATAGTTTTCAGACTGTAAAGACAATGTAAGTTTTCTAATAAAATATCAAAAAGACTAGAAAATCCTAAAAATTCACATTATTACTATCATTGTATTAATGAAATGAAGGGTTTCCTATTTTCCTTTGTCATTTCCAGTATATTTCCCAGAGGTTATATAGCTGGAAAAAGATCCCCAGGTGATTCTCACGTACTTTGTCTTGTGAGAACCAGTGCTTTTTAACATTAATTTTTGCCCTTGTTTATATACTTTATTGTTTTGTTTTATTATTATTTAATGATTTTTTTTTTCTGTTTCTGTAGTTGCAGATTCTTGTAAGGCTAGCATGCCTATAATCAAATATTGTCATGTATTTGATTTCCAAAGTGATTTTCTTTTTCTGAGCTATTGCTAACTCTGATTAACTTAGGATGTAGTGATGCTGTTTGGCCTTTGCATGGTATAATCACATTTACAAATTAAGTCTGCTTTTAATTTTCTCAGTAGTCCGCTACCATTAGTTAAAATATTCTTATCTATTGATGTGACCGTAATCACAAATACAGGCTTGGTCATTAAAATTGTGGGGCAGTGTTCGATTAAAGGACGTGTCATGTGATGATATAGAATATTCTATGTATTGAATATCACTAAGAGAAAAACTTGAAAAATTATCATAGAGAACTTAAGAATAGATCACAAAAGTATATCTGCTGTCCCTAGTTTTATAAACACTGCTATAAAAGTTTTTAAACATGGATTTTTGCTTTTCCTAAGATCTCTATCTGAAAGTGAAGAAATTGATTGGAAGGGAGTTGAGGGTTATGGATATGGTTAGGAAGGAATTTCAGAATCACTTAGCTATATCCTTGTACTCCAAATAAGATTACCATATATAGGAGTGTATTGTTAGATAAAGTGCTTTATGTGATTTCTGATGTATCCCTCCTTTTGATTCACTATCATGCAGTGTTAATCTTGGCTTCTTAGTTTTATCCTGTCATATTTGATTATTTTTTCATTTGATAAATTTGTTGTTTCCCATGTGAGATTGTGAACTATGGTGTTGGAAAAGACTCTTGAGAGTCCCTTAGACAGCGAGGAGATCAAACCAGTTAATCTTAAAAGAAATCAGTCCTAAATATTCATTGGAAAGACTGATGCTGAAGCTGAAACTCCAATACTTTGGCCATCTAATGTGAAGAACTGACTCATTGGAAAAGACCCTGATTCTGGGAAAGATTGAAGGCAGGAGGAGAAGGGGACAACAGAGGATGAGATGGCTGGATGGCATCAGTGACTCAGCATCAGTGCGTTTGATCAATTGCCGGAACTTGGTGATGGACAGGGAAGCCTGGCATGCTGCAGTCCATGGGGTTGCAAAGAGTTGGACACGACTAACTGAACTGAACTGATATGAGGTTGTAACCCGGCAAAGTATATTATGTGTACATACTTGGTTTAGTTGCTAAGTCCAATTCTTGCGACCCCATGGGCTGTAGCCCACTGGGCTCCTCTGTCCATGTGCGTGGGATTTTCCAGGCAAGACCAGAGTGGGTTGCCATTTCCTTCTTCAGAGGATCTTCCTGACCCAGGGGTCGAACCCAGGTCTCCTGCACTGCAGGCAGATTCTTTACTGACTGAGCCACTAGAGAATTCTTTAATAGGTGCTTAATGAATTGAACTTTACCAGCTCAACTAAGAAAAATCTCATAAATATTTATTAAAGGAGAATTAATACTTAGATTGGGGCTTCTCAGGTGGCTCAGTAGTAAAGAATCCCACTGCAAAGCATGAATTTGATTGTTGGGTTGGGAAGATCCCCTGCAGAAGGAAATGGCAACCCACTCCAATATTCTCTACTGAGGAATCCCATGGACAGAGGAGCCTGGGAGTCTGTAGTCCATGGGGTCACGAAAGAATCAGACATGACTTAGCGACTAAGAAAAAAAAATACTTAGATGATTTCCTTGTGAATATATTTGTTAAAATTAAACTTAAAAAAAAATACTTTATTTGCTGTAATTCTAGGTGTAACTAGGACCACAGAGGTATCTCTTTGAGCTAGTTTTTACCTTTGTATTTAGACCAAGTCGAATCAGTATGTTTTTGAAGTAAGTTTTTCTATAAATATTTTATTAATGATTTTTTTTTTTTTTTTTTTTGCTTAGAAAATAACATTGTATCAAAGTTACTGTTATGTGAAGGTCAGAGGACGCTTAGTAGTAATTGTAAATACGTATAAAGTCTTTCCAGTTTAACCTTTTTCTGTATTTACCATTTGTCACTGAATTTTAAGGTAATGATTCTTGATATTTCTTTTTCTTTTTAAATAGATATGATGATGCTATTCAGCTATATGATCGAATTTTACAAGAAGACCCAACTAACACTGTAAGTTAGCTTGTTGTCCTGAAGATAAGTTAATTCTGTGTTAAGAAGTGAAATTATTTTAGAATTAAAGGAAAAATGCACATGGAAACATATTTTATTTTGTTATTTGAAATATCTCATGATGGGTCACTTTAAAAAAAAGTAGGTTTTAACTCTTTGGTTAATTTGACTTACAAGATCTCTTTTTAGAAAGCAGCTAGTTGAAATTTAGATAGAGTAAATTTTATGTGCTTGTAAGAACAAACACCTGTCAGAACTTATAGTTTCTGTAATATTTTGAAGTTTATTAAATACTAACTTTTCTTGTTTGGGTAGTTATATTTTAGTTGTCTTATTGAAAAATTAAAGATATTATCTCAGTAATTAATGTATGGAATAAGTTAATGAAAGCCTTTTTGGTAGTATTACCTGTCCTAAAAATATCCTGGTGAAAAAAAAATTTTTTTAATATTGAGAACATTTTAGTTTACTATATTGGTATAATGGCTTAGATTATTTCTTTTAATATAACCCCACCCCAGGGAAATTTTCTCTGGAAACTTCCTAGGTGTTTTGTAGATATTTGAATGTTAAGGATTCTCAGAATATAGAAATTCAGGGGAAAACTTTTGACAGCTGCAAGCCTATCTGTTATTAAAAAGCAGATAATTTAGATATTCTGAATATCTAAAAAGTTAAAATTGAAAAATTTTTAATAATCTTTTAATTTTATTTATCCTAATAGGTTGCTATCTGTTTTAATAAAACAATCCCTTATAAAAAGCACCATTTTTCTTTTCCTGAAGATTTTCTCATGTACTTATTTCAGCTGTAAGATTTCACCACAGTTTTAAAGGTATTCATTTTCTTTTTTGCAGCCATATGTTGAAAATATGATACCAAATTTCTGAAAAACTTGTTTCATGTAATTTTCTCATGCTAATTTAAAAATCAGTAGTTTGTAATGTATTTTTTAGAATTAGAAGTCATATATTTCTGTGTCAATATAAGTTGGGCATATTTTAAAGAAATTACTTCACTACAGGGTCTAAAATAATATGTAGCTAAATATTATCCTGTCTTTGTAGTACTTTCCATGTTTTATGACTTGGCTCCCCTCATAGATTATTTGAGGGGGTAGTAACTAAATCATTTGGTTGTTAGGTAAATATTTTAGAACAAAGTGACTGAATTCAGCTTTGTTAGATGTATTATTCTTTCATCAGATATTATTTTTATCTAATCTTCCCTCAGTCCCTTTTGTCCTTCTGGAAATATTTATTTGAGTATCTGTCAGGAGCCACCAAAGTGTTGGTGTTACTAAAAATAAAGACAGTATTTATGTTACCATATCCATAGAAAGCACTGTGGTAGACATTAAGGGAGAAAAACAAAGCCATATAACACCTAGAACTAATAAAGTCTTGTAGGGGAAGACTTTACTTACATTAAACAGTACGGACAGAGTGATGAGAACTATGAACAGAGGTTCATGACATTGTACAGGAGGCAGGGATCAAGACCATCCCCAAGGAAAAGAAATGCAAAAAGGAAAAATGGTTGTCTGAAGAGGCCTTACAAATAACTGTGAAGAGAAGAGAAGTGAAAGACAAAGGAGAAAAAGAAAGATATACCCCTTTGAATGCAGAGTTCCAAAGAATAGCAAGGAGAGATAAAGCCTTCCTCAGTGATCAGTGCAAAGAAATAGAGGAAAACAATAGAATGGGAAAGACTAGAGATCTCTTTAAGAAAAGCAGAGATACCAAGGGAACATTTCATGCAAAGATGGGCTCAAAAAGGACAGAAATGGTAGGGATCTAACAAAAGCAGAAGATATTAAGAAGAGGTGGCAAGAACACACAGAAGAACTGTACAAAAAAGATCTTCATGACCCAGATAACCACAATGGTGTGATCACTCACCTAGAGCCAGACATTCTGGAATGCAAAGTCAGGTGGGCCTTAGGAAGCATCACTATGAACAAAGCTAGTGGAGGTGATGGAATTCACGTTGAGCTATTTCAAATCTTAAAAGATGAAGCTGTGAAAGTGCTGCACTCAATATGCGAGCAAATTTGGAAAACTCAGCAGTGATACAGGACTGGGTATGGTCAGTTTTCATTCCAATCCCAAAGAAAGGCAATACCAAAGAATGCTCAAACTACCACACAATTGCACTCATCTCACACGCCAGTAAAGTAACGCTCAAAATTCTCCAAGCCAGGCTTCAGCAATACGTGAACCGTGAACTTCCAGATGTTCAAGCTGGATTTAGAAAAGGCAGAGGAACCAGAGATCAAATTGACCACATCCGTTGGATTGTCAAAAAATCTGGAGAGTTCCAGAAAAACATCTATTTCTGCTTTATTGACTATGCCAAAGCCTTGACTGTGTGAATCACAGCAAACTCTGGAAAATTCTTAAGAAGGGAATGCCAGACCACCTGACCTGCCTCTTGAGAAATCTGTATGCAGGTTCGGAAGCAACAGTTAGAACTGGACGTAGAACAACAGACTGGTTCGAAATAGGGAAACGAATACGTCAAGGCTGTATATTGTCACCCTGCTTATTTAACTTATATGCAGAGTACATCATGAGAAATGCTGGGCTGAATGAAACACAAGCTGAAATCAAGATTGCTGGGAGAAATGTCAGTAACCTCAGATATGCAGATGACACCACCCTTATGGCAGAAAGCGAAGAAGAACTAAAGAGCCTCTTGATGAAAGTGAAAGAGAAGAGTGGAAAAGTTGGCTTAAACTCAGCATTCAGATAACTAAGATCATGGCATCTGGTCCCATCACTTCATGGCAGATAGATGGGGAAACAGTGACAGACTTTATTTTCTTAGGCTCCAAAATCAGTGCAGATGGTGATTGCAGCCATGAAATTAAAAGATGCTTGCTCCTTGGAAGAAAAGTTACAGCCAACCTAGACAGCATATTAAGAAGAAGAGACACTAACTTTGCCAACAAAGGTCCATCTAGTCAAAGCTATGGTTTTTGCAGTAGTCATGTATGGATGTGAGAGTTGGACTATAAAGAAAGCTGAGCACCAAAGAATTGATGCTTTTGAACTGTGGTGTTGGAGTAGACTCTTGAGAGTCCCTTGCACTGCAATTAGATCCAACCATTCCCTCCTAAAGGAAATCAGTCCTGAATGTTCATTGGAAGGATTGATGCTGAAGCTGAAACTCCACTACTTTGGCCACCTGATGCAAAGAACTGACTCACTAGAAAAGACCCTGATGCTGGGAAAGATTGAAGGCAGGAGAAGAAGGGGACGACAGAGGATAAGATGGCTAGATGGCATCACCGACTGAATGGATATGAGTTTGTGTAAAATCCGGGAGTTGTCTATGGACAGGGAGGCTTGACGTGCTGCAGTCCATGGGGTCACAAAGAGTCGGACCCAACTGAACAACTGAACTGAAACAGTGATGTTACTGTGTAGAAGACATCATGGTTATATCCATAGTTATAATTCAAGCTTTTTTACTGTAGGGCTTTGCATTGTCACACTGACTGTATGACTCTTTCATCTATCTTGTGCCTCTGTATTTGTGGATATCCAGTATAAAAATGAGGTTATTCATTAAAGTTTTAGGAAGCTCTTCCTCTCACATGCATTCATTATTCTTTCAAAAAATATTTGTTGAGTGCTTGCTATGTGCTTGGTATAGAGACTAGAAGGATGATTTAGACATTATCCTTGACTTTGGTTTTAGAGAGATCGCGTGATATACTTAACAGATTATAGACCTTGAAATAGACTTACTAAATTCTGATTCTTTGGTGATTTGCTACAGTATTTCTGATCCTTTTAGGCCTTGAAGGTTGAGTATGGCTTAACTAAGACAGATGACGGGCTGGGGAAAGACATCATATTCCATGATGTAATGAGTAAGCCTTAGCATTATTAAAGCACAAGACCTACCTGGGGAGATAAGAAAAAAGTGATTGAATTGGAAGTTTCAAATTTAGGGAGGTTTCTAAAATGGGTCATCTCATCTATTTTTTAAAAATTGTGAAATGCTCTTTTGAAAAAAGTAGTATGTACGCATGTTAAAAATTGCAAACAATAGTAGCATATGTGTTGAAAAATAAGTCCTCCCCGCCCCCCCACCAGATCTCAAGCCCTCCTTCACTTAGGCAAATGTTTCTTAAGAATTTTTCCAGAAATTTTTTTTCATGCACACACAAATGGTCTGTATGCATGTGTGTGTATGTGTATGTGTCCCTTTTGATAGGGAGAATGGTTGGAAATGCAGATGGTGGCATACTCTACCTTTTAAGTGAAAGTGTTCAGTTGTGTCCAGCTCCTCTGTCCATAGCATTTTTCAGGGAAGACTACTAGAGTGGGTTGCCCTTTGCTTTTCCAGGGGATCTTCCCAACCCGGGATTGAACCTGTGTCTCTTCTTTTATTTTTTTATCTCTTTCCCTTCCCTCCCTCCCACCCCCACTGAACTTGCGTCTCTTGCATCTCCTGCATTGGTAGGTGAATTCTTTATAACTGAGCTCCCTGGGAAGCCCCAAACTCTACCTATGTCATCTATGTCAGCACATCCTTTATCTCATCCTTTAAGTTGCTGCATAGCATTGTAGTATATGGATGTATAATCCTTGTTTTGATGAAAAACTTTATTGAACTAATTAAGTCCCTTTGGTATCTGATACATTCTTCCCAGAAGCAGTGTTGCAGTGCCTGTCATTTGTAGAATAGATTTGTAGAAGTGAAATCTGAGTCAGGAGGTCCATGTATCTTAAAAGTTAACAGATACTGCCTAATTTCCCTCCACAAAAGGTTTTTAGTCATCTATACTCACTTACATGGTATATGAGAATGCTTCTTTCCCAGTATCCTCCCACATGGTGTATTATCAGCTTTTTTTTCATTTTTAACCTTTGCCTATGTAATTAGTTAAATACATAATTTGCATTATGAGTGATTCTAGGTATCTTTTAGTATGTTTAAAAGGCCATTTATATTTCTCTTTTTGAACTGCCTTCTTTAATGCAGTTATTTTATGAAATTTTGTTTCTAGTCTTGTTGAAGAGAGCATGGTTCTAGCGCTCTGCATAGGTTTAACCTACCCCTTCTTCACCACTGATTTACCACTGAGGAAGACTAGGGCTTTAAGGGGCAATATTTTATACCTTTTAGTTGGTTCACTGTCCTGAGTGATTGGCAGTACAAGAAGTTCTACATTTGTGAACAACCTGGTATGTTACACTTCAGAATTTTTTTTTTCTGCATTATCAGTAAAGTTTTTATTTATTTTTTTCATTTCTTCTTGTTTTAATTGTGGTTGATTTGCAATGTTCTTTTTGTTTCAGGTATCAGAATAGTAAGTTGAGTTCTTTTGCAGATTATTCCGTTATAGGTTATTACATAATATTGAGTATAACAGAATTTTAATTCTTAGAAAATGGAGAGTGAAGTCAAATTTGATTGACAAAGTACCACCAGATTTTTTGTTTTAAAGATAACTGTCAGTAACGTGGGAGATGGTTTGAAAGGGGTGAAAAGAGATGAATTATGTAATTTGGAGACTGTTCTGTCTTAGGCTAGAGATTATGGGGATCTAAGGTGGCTCACTGGTAAAGTACAACCTAGAAGTCCCTCTACCCCAGATGTTGAGACCCAGAAAGACCACTGCCTCTAAGGCTTATGCCATGACCGTTATTTTGGCATTAGATGTAATTGCCTCTGTGGCAAGCATGAAGATGCTTTTAGAAGGCCATATTTCCCAGGGTCATGGCATAAGCCTTGGAAGCAAAAGAACCTGGAATTCTGCTTTCCCTCTGTTGGCCAGTGGTCTTTTTGGGTCTCAACATCTGGGGAAAGGGTTGCTCTGCATTGTACTTATTTAACTGGTAGACCTTAGTCCTTTAATCCTTTTCTAGGTTCTTGCCCTTTGTGGCATTTTTTTTTTTTTTTGAAGATGTGACATGTCTTTTAGGAAAAAATTGATAGCTAGCTATAGTACATAATATTACAGAGGTATGTAACAAATTTATGATCATAAGAACTTTTTGGCATTTCATAGTTTTTATAATAGAAATTCTGACTCCATTATTAAAATTGCTTGTAAAATGTGGAGCAGTTTTCATTTTTGACTTAAACTGACTTTACAAAGGTTGATCTAAACAAGAAATTTAGAAGAATTCAAAACTGGCATATTTCATTAGATGTGAGAAAAAAAATGTGAGAAATATAAATGGAAATTAATAAATAGTTAAGACTCAATGTTTAGTCTAATGCTATTATTTAAACTATTTTGGCATCTAATTTATGTAGAATAGACTGCACATATTTAAGGTGTATATTTTGATAAATTTTTATGATTGTATACACCTGTGAAACCATCACCACAATTAAGATAGTGAACAGAATCATCATCGTCTGAAGTTTTCTTTGCCCCTTTTGATTTTTGTATTTGTGTATATATGTGTGTGTGTATATATATATATATGTATGAATATATATAAATATTCTTTCTTGTAGGATATAATTAAATTACAAACAGTTTTATCCTTTTGGGTCTTTGTGAGATAGGCCCAGAACATTGTTTATCCTGGGACTAATTATTCCCCAATAGGTCCATCTTAGTATTCTGTCCACTGTCCTAGGAATCATGGCATTTTCCAGTCTGGCTGGTAGAAAAAGACACTGTTCCCAGCCTTGTGTGAGCTCTGGGGCACTTTTGCCTCTAAATGTTTCTCTTAGATCTTTTCTTGGCATTTGAAGTTTCCTCGTACACATGCACTGATCAGTACTAATCACTATTCCAGGGGATCAGTATTCTCGTACACGTGCACTGATCAGTACATAAGTACTGAGTACTTAAGGGGAACCCTTAAGATTCTAAGGAAATCTCTTTAGAGTCTTATGTATTTTTCTTTCTTTTCCTTTACTCTGCCCCATGAACTCTGGCGTGTTTAATCTTCTTGGACTCTTGAGTGCTCTCCGAACTCATGGATTCATCTGGGATCAACCTGGTTTTCTTTTCTTGAACAGCACCCTTGAAACTCTCCAAGCAGTGAACCAGGGCAATAAAAATAGGGCTCACCTTGTTTGTTTCTGCCCATCAGGAATCATCTCTCCTTTTTTTTTTTTTGCCTGTTGTCCTCTGCCTTAAAAATAGTTGCTATATGTATATTTATATATAGTTACAGTTGGTGTTTTCAGGCAAGAGGATAAAACTGCTCCCTGTTACTCCATCTTGGCTGGAAATGAAATCCCTGCTTAGTAGTCTTTTTAAGTGATCATGATAAGTGAAGTTTTTTATTTTCCAAAATATTATATTATTTTTCTGTAGAAGGACTGTTGTATGTGAATTCATGATACATTGTTGCCTGTATGATACTGATTGCCATGTAGGTTTTTCTTTAAACTGTCATGTGTAGTTTCATTAAGAAGACTGATTTTGCATAGTTGAATAGTTACTACTTAAAAGTTTGCTTTTAACCTTAGAATACTAGGAGATAGGATACTGTATCCTAGGTTTAGAGTGGTTTAGCAGTATATTGCTTATATAGTAGAGATTTGGGAGCATGTTTCCCAAATTGATTAATAAAGCCTTATATTTAAAATCTTTGCTTGTACTTCACTAAAGTGTTTGTTAGGTGGAAAACTCTTAGTTTTTAAAATAGACCATTAACAAAGTTAATACCAAATTTTTTTTTTTGTTTTACATTATTTTAAAGTTGTTGTATCCACCTACTACAAATATCCATGATTCAAAATAATAGTAACAAATTAATTTGTAATATCTCAGTTTTTTTCAGGAACTCTGATCAATGAATCTAGAATGGGAATGAGAAATTTGAGATCCTACTTCTCATCCTTCCTCTTTTGATGCATTTAGGTTATTTAAACCTCTGTTTTCCATTTATGAAAGGCTTTTTTATTTTTTTTAAAAAAGGCATTTTAAAATATTAATTATCTACGAAACACTAGTAATGCTTTGTAAACAGTATTCTACAAAATGCTGCTGTCCTAAAACTTTGGTATGTGTTCAGCAATAGAGACATGATTTTGTTGTCAAATCACTGAGAAAGTTAGTATTAGGTGTATTTTTTAAAAAATGAAACTCATTTGTGAATAATGGTGTCCATTACAGTGTTCATACCACATCTCTTACTATGACTATAGAAGTACTGGTTCCTATTCATGTTTATAGTTTGACTTTTTGTCTCTTATTTATGGAATTTGAAGGCAGTATTTTCAACAGGTTTCACTGCATCTGTACAAAATCATTTTAACTGATAAAGATCCTATAAGAACTGGGGCAAGTTACTTTTAGAGCTTTACTTTTACTTTCCTTCTGAATTCTTTATGAATTGAGACTTCTTGTATTTATTATGGTCCTTTCATTGTTGAAAATAGTAAAATTACTTACAAAAATATAGCCTACTGTGTGGCAGGCATTGTGATAGGCCTTCAATATGAGCCATATAATCAAGGATATATATTTTTAATAGAGGTGTCATTTTTTTCATTACCAAAATATTATTATCACTATTATTATAAATATGGTTCTTGGTTTTATTTATTGGAAGTCTTAATTTTCTCTGATGTTTTTTAACTTTCAGTTTTTCAGAAAGTCCAATTTTCCACTCCAGGACAGATAGCTCTTTTGATCTAAGGAGGCTTCATTCATTTTACTTTCCTTGTTTATATCTTGTGGAGTGTGTGTTATTTAAATGATTGTTCACTGTGGCCCCAAACATAAAGTCTTGACTATACACAATGCTGCCTTTGCTCCTGAGTTCTTCCTACTATTCAATGTCCTCCCTCCATATAGTTTTCTTTTCTGCTTTCTTTATGTCTATTTGCATTTTCTATTTCAGTTCGGGTATCACATTTGGAACCCTCTTTGCTGTCTTTCCACCTCTTCCCCTAAGGCTATGTTAGGATCTCGTCTATGTTGTCACAACATCCTAGATACCTCTATCATTGTCTTTTTTAATTGATATATCTTTCTCTTATCAGACTTAACTCCCAAGAGGAATTATCTATTCCTTTTTTTATTCTTATTTTCACTTCCTAGCACAGTACCTGGCAAACAACATATGTTCATTATGTGTTTGATTAATGTGTAAATAAATGGCATTCATTTTTCTATTTATATTTGAAAAGCTTTAAGATACAAGTTTTAAATGTTTTTTATATTATAAAAATATTTCTTTCAGAACCCATTTTATTCTTTTGAAAGACTTTTAGCTAGGTTTTTCTCTTAAAATTGTGAAAAAGTTATTAGAGGCCATATTTGTATAATGACATTCAAGTGGCCAAGGTAAGATTATTTTCTAATCTCCACTATCCCTCTATCTCTTAAGATACAGATCTTATGAATGAGACAGAGTAAAGGACTTTAGGCTGGATAAAGATTAAGGTTCCATGCTGGCTTGTAATTATCAGAATCTGGATGGTTATTTATTTGAATGAAATGATGCATATATTGTGTACATCAAAAGTGAAGCACATGTGATTGTTGGAGGAATGTTTGAACTCCCCAGTGGGATGTCATGGGGTATGTTTATAAACTCCCACTAAGCAGTAGTTCTACAATGGAATTTCATTGGCATTGAGATAATAATTTGCACAGTCAAATTACCTTCTTTACAAAAACCCAGGGACTCATGAAGGCCTAATCCTTTATTAATGTCAACCCACAGGCTGCAAGAAAGCGGAAGATTGCCATTCGAAAAGCCCAGGGGAAAAATGTGGAGGCCATTCGGGAACTGAATGAGTATCTGGAACAGTGAGTGTCTTACAAGAGGATTGTGTTTTGTTATTCTGATGAATCGTTTTTAATTAAAATGGAATTTGCATTTGATTTCCTTTTTGCTTCCATGCTGTTCATTTACAGAATATCTACACATTTATTTTTTTTCCCTTTACTCTCACCAGATTTGTTGGAGACCAAGAAGCCTGGCATGAACTTGCAGAACTTTATATCAGTGAACATGAGTAAGTCATTAAACACATAAAATTTTGCTAGGACATGCAATTTTCATCACTGTATAAATTCAGGAGGTATAGTAGTTTCTGAAGGGTTGGTAAGAAGAAGTGAATTGTGTCAAATTAACAAAATAAATAAACAAATTGACAATTTGTTGGTTATAATATGTGAATTGTTTGAAGTAGGTCAATTGTGTTTTGCTAAATTATTTTTATTTGGGAAATAAGTTTTCTTTTAAATCCAGATGGCATTCTTTGAAATTAGAAAGGGATGTATTTGCTGAGCTAAGGTTATTTTTAGTGAATCAAAATTGTGAATTTTTAGAATTTGAATTGTTCTTATATACAAAGAGTATTATACTCCCTGCTGTTTAAAAATTCTGTCAATTGTATGCATTTATTAGCCTTAGCATGAAGAGAATCAACTCTTCCAAAGTAGAAGCATTCTGTTGCCTGGGTGAAAAACCAAGAATAATCAAGTATGTTGAATGTTGTAGGAACTTACTTATTGGATATTTAATGTTTTGTTAGCTCTTTTTTTTTCACTGCTGCAGTGACAGGAGGAAATCCTAGTGTGAGAGGATTAGCCCAGTCTTAGTGCAAGTTTTCCAATATCACAGCATTAATGCTGACCTCTATCTGGAGGCAAGGGTTTTTTTCTTTTTTTCCTTAGTTCTGAGTCTGAAGTATATCACATTGTTTCTTTCATCCCTTTTGAGAGAATAGAATCAGATTCTCATGCGCATATTCTTACTGTGCATGAATACTTAGAATACTTAACCTCATTCTCATAGTACAAAATAGCTGACACAGGAAATAAAATCAAATGAAGACACTTGTCTCTTGCGTTTGTTCAGGGCCATATGTGTATGTAACATGAAGAGTTAAGGTAGTTATATGTATAATTCTAATAAATGTGGGAGCTAAAATAAAAGTAATAGCTGTCATTAATGAATGTGTACTGTATTCTGGGAACCATTTGTTAGTTCTGTTATACTTGCTGGCCATCAGATGCTCTTTGTTTTTTAATAGGAAGTTATTTCCTGAATCATGTTAAGTATACATATGGGGATGTTTATTATGATCGTACATGTAAATGTACTTAGATTTCTCTTATATGTGTAAGAGTGGTAGTGTATTTGGTTAAATGGTCATGTTTCCACTATTCATTGTTTTAAAGTCAACATTTATAAAGTATTATTGTTGATATTCAGTTGCTAAGTCGTGTCTGACTCTTTTGCGACCCCATGGACTGCAGCATGCCAGGCTCCTCTGTCCTCCACTATTTCCCAGAGTTTGCTCAAATTCTGTCCATTGAGTCAGTGGTGCTACCTAACCATTTAAATAACATGAACTGAATTTTTGGAGTGCAGTAAAAAAAAAAATTAACAGTGATTTTAATCTGTCCCTAAAGCAGATGGTAGTTATTTATGTTTTTGTGCCTTTTGAAGATTTTGTGATTAAAACCATTTACAGGCATTTCAAATCATCAAGGAAATTTTTTCTTTCAAGAAGTACCTAATGCAGAAAATTTGGAAAACCCAATAAAGAATAAGGACAAAGACAAAAATCATGTGTAATTGCATCATCCTAAATTAACTAGTTTATATTTAATTTTTTTCCTTCGCTATCCCTTGAAATAAAAAGAAACAATTATCTTTTGTAGCTTATGATTTTCACTTATTTATATTTTATCAAAAATTCCTTATCACAGAAAATATTCCACAATGTGATTTTAATATTATTCCATCTTATTAATTAATTCGGGTATTCCTAACTGATTTCCTAGTAAAATATAGTAATGCTGTACTATCTTCATTTTATTCTATTTGTTTTCAAGAAGTAAAATGTTATTTATAGATGACATGATTGCCAATTTAGAAAATTCTACAGAGTCTACAAAGAAGTCACTAGAACTAATGAGTATAGTAAACCTGCAGATAGGATATCACTTACATAAAAATCATATTTGTAAATACTGGCAACAAACAGTTTTAAATTAAAAGGAAGCATTCATAATAGCATAAAACACTTTGGAACTTTTTTTTTTTAATGTAAATTGTTTGTGTGCTGAAAACTACAAAACATTAATTAAAGAAATTAAAGAGCACCTAAATAATACCAAATTCATGAATTGGAAACTCAGCATTGTTTTGTTTGTTTTTAATTGAAGTATAGTTGATTTACAGTGTTAGTTTCAGCTATATAGCACAGTGATTCAGTTATACATACATGTAATGGTTGTCTTTATTTTTAATTGTCTCCTTGGGCTAAATTCCTCAAAGTAGAATTACTTGATTAAATGATACACGCATTTTTTAGTGATTTTGATAAATCGTTCCTAGGTGTTCACTAGAAAGGTAGTATCAATTTACCCTCACAGCAGAGTTATTAGAGTGTCCCCTTAACAACAGTGGGTGCTATTGTTCTCTTTAATCTTTGCAGATTTTAATAGGTGAAAATTGGTTACACTTTTTTTAGGAGCTCTTTATATAAATGATATGAGTTACTACTGATTTTTTTAACTTACAGAAACTATATTTTTAGATGGCTAGATATATCAATTTATATTGCTTTTAGGTTTTCTGTCCTCTAAGAACTATATAAATATATTATCTCTTTTTTCTTCTACTTCTTTATCGGTTTTACTTTTGTGCATGTATTTGAAATATTTTTATAGTTCTTGAATAGGTTATACTGTATTTTTAACCTGTCACTAAATTTATTATTTGCTTCATCTTATAATAGCCACATTCAGTTTTGCTTTGTTTTGGGTCTCTAAAAAGTTTATTGAGATATTGTTGGATAGAATCTTGGAAGAATCACCAGAAGTCGAGACATACAAAAACAGAATAACACCTGAAAAGTGATTTCTTTTTATGGGAAATGATAATTATGTTCTGAATATCCTTTTGTCTTGTGTTACAAAGCTCCTTTTGGTCTTGAAGCTAGTTACTTACAAAATGACTATTTTTTCTAATTGAATATTTAGAAGGAATATTTTAGATTTAGGGTGAGTGAAAATAAATATCTTCATATTTTTTGAAGCTATTTGAAAATTAGAATGTTCACTTAATTCATTTAATTTGTTTTGGCAAGTCATTGTGGTAGGTAGGATGTTTTTGGTAGAAGTGGTAAGTTATTGTCAGATAACAGTTTACCACAGTTTTGTGGACACTGGCAAAAATGTAGCAAATTAGGAATTGATTGATATATTTAACATTCTGACATTCTTTTCTGCATATTAATAGTTATAGTAAGTCACAGGCAGATTGCTAATCTAGATCGAGACATTTTTACCCAAAATAGATTTCCACAGTAGGATGTTAATCTCAGTCTATTCAGTGTTTTTATAGAGAAAAGGGGATATAAATTTCTGCCACATACATTTTTAATATCTTTAAGTTGCTTTTATTTAAATTTGCTTCTGATTTATAAATTCTAGATACAGTTATTCCACTGGTATATATCACACCAATTGATCATATTAAGACACTTGTTCTAATATAAAAAATTAGTTACAATTTTTGCCTTAATTCCAACAGTACATTATAAACAAAATTGTGTATTTTAAACAAAGATACTGAATTTTTTTTAATGTGATTTGCTGTTAAAACTGGCTCTCAGCAAGGAGCATTTTTTAAAAGTTAATTATGAATGTCATTATTGTAGGTCCAGCTTTACTGTAAGATTCTGTAACAAAGGGAATTATCAAGATCTTGTAAGGAAAAATCATAATACTGATAAAGCAGTCTAGGAGCAAATACTTTAACCTTTACATATGGTTTTGTATGGAACAGAAGAACTTCACAAACACTTTAGTTACTGACTCTAATGTAGTAATAACAGTGGTTATTATGTTTTAAATAGATTCTCATTATTTTTACTTCTCTAAATCTTAATTTCATTGAGTTTTTGTATATAATAAATTAATATAAGTATCTGGAATGATCAATACTATCTGGATGACATATACTATCCTTGGGAGAATTGTGAAAAGAGTCATCACTTGAATCACTTCCATATGGCTCAGTACTCTTGGGCACTGCTGCCTGAGAAAAACTGGATTAGGCCATTTCTTGCTCCTTCCAGCTCTAAGTTTATTTGATTCTATAATTTATCCACAAAATTTATTTGATTTTTTATTTTGTAAAATTGAGGGAAGGTATCCCCTCCTTGTATGTGATGTTAATATTAAATAATTTTTGACAAAAATATCTTGGCATTAATTTTTCATTAAAAACTCCTATATACCCAGTTTATCTTACTTTATGCTATGTAAGAATCAAGAGTCACAATTTTGCTCAACCATTTAAATCTCTGAGAACATTTATTCTTAGCGTTAATATGAATTTTTGGTGTTACCCTAGTTAAAGGAACACATTTAGAAGGGAATTATCTTTTTGATGAACTTGAGTGTTTAAGGTAGAGGCGACTTCCTCTTCTATACAGTGATGAATAAATATCAGATTGATGGTCCCAATACTTTTGTTCTAGACGTTTATTCAGTTGTTTGTTCAGTAATTATATAGCTATCATACATTAAGAACTAATACTAGATTTGGGGCATAAAAAATGAAAAGGGTTAAATAGCAGTGTGATCTTTCATGAGAATTATCTTTGAATAAGATCTTTAATGAATATAAAATGCTGTGATTTGGGCAGGGTGTTTTTGGTTCCTTTGGCCCTTTGGGTTTAATTGCTGTATCCCTTTTTATGTTACCATTGACATATTCTTAACTACCATCACCATGACAATTTTTCATTGTAGCGTGTAGTGCATACAGATAGTATGCTTAGTAGTTAAGAGTATAGGTTTTCTGCTTATTGCCTAAGGTATTGGGGGAATTAAATGAGTTAATATTTGTAACACCCAGAGAAGTACTTGATACATAATAAACATATAAAAACAGTTAGCTATTATTAGTTTTGGACTTGTGAAACAGCAGCCTACATATTTTGAAAAGTGAGTATATCAGACATTAGTGTAAACTAGGTACCTTTTTATATTGACAAATGTCAAAATTAATTTTAGTAGCCTTTTTCTGTTACAATGGCATCACTTCCTCACTGGGACTAAATCTTAAAATACCTGTGTTCTTTAGGATTTCCTATAAATATTAAGGATATTTACATGGCGTAAACATATAAAATACATTAAGGGGTAAATTATAGTCATGTGGGATAAAGCTGTTTTTCCAGAGTTCTTTGCAGCAGTTTTTTCTTTAGGATTTTTAGTAAGGATTTTGTTTCTCTGCAACATGATTGAGTAGTAGTAGAGTGCATATCAAAACCACTAACTTGATTTATTTTTCATGGGCTTCGAAATTTGTAACTTTGTCATAATTTTGTATATGATAGTAACCTTAAGTAATGAAAAATCTTAAGGTCTTCATAATAGAATAGGTTTATAAATACATGTCTGTGAAAGATTTTTAATGAATAGAGAATATTTAATAAAATGTTTACTTCCTCATAATACTTTAGCTATTTGAATATTAAATTATCAGTGGATTTCTGGAGCTTATTTTATGTATAAACTGATCCAGGATCTTGAAGACTATGTTGTTAATAATGTTTGAATATTGTAGTGACCCAGTTTTAAAAATGTAATGTCATTTGATCATAGACTGCTTTAGGATTTAAGCTTCTGTTTATCCATTTTGTTAAAAAAAGTGATATTATTTGTATTTACAAATTCAAGATAAGTACTTTATTAATAAAACGGTAAATTATTTTGGGAATAAAATGTATAATGTCACTAAAATTGTTTTAAAATCATTTTAAGGTGTAACTGACATATTATTTATGACTTTTAAAATTGATGTTTTTCAGCTACGCTAAAGCAGCCTTTTGTTTAGAGGAGCTTATGATGACTAATCCTTACAACCACTTATACTGTCAGCAGTATGCCGAAGTAAGTGTTTTCAAAAACTAGTTGTGTGTGATTTTATTTTTGTTGGTGTTGTATATTATTATGGAACTAAGAATATCTCCTTAATGTCAAGCAAGTATATAAATATTTAAAACACATGATGAAAATTGATTTGTGAGAGTAAAAGTTTTAAATTGTTAATATTGTAATGGAAATACTGATTTTTCAATTAAATGCCCTTATTTAAAATAGTTAAATTCTTTTTTAATGGTATTTTTCAATTGTGTAGTATATTCTTTTTTAATTACGAATTATGTCACAGTTATCACCATTTAATGGCTTTTAAGGCATTTACAATGATTATGACTTTTACATCCATATTTTAGGAAATTAATATTAAGGTCATTATTTTGGGAACTTAAGTGTTAACAATAGCAATACAGTTGACTCCTATAAGGTTAAAAGGACTTCATTGTTAAGGAATGTCAGTGTGACTAGGAAAGGACAAGTTAGTATGAATTCTAGGTTTATAGTAATAGAAAATATAAAGTTGTAAAGCATTTGCAAGGCTGGCTTTTTTATATTGGCAACAGTTTTTAATTGTAAAAACTACTCAGTGATCTTGATGTTCATAGAATGGTTTTGGGGGTTAGGTTATACTTAAAATTTAGATTAGCTCTACAACTTTAAGATGAATTCTTTTAACAGCTTGCATTTGTTTACAGAAATATCTGTTTCAGTTACTAATGCCTATGATATTGTGAAGCATGCTATATTTCAAAGTAGTAAAATAAACAGGTTTCAGCACTCTAATTTTTAACAGGTTAAATATACCCAAGGTGGACTTGAAAATCTCGAACTTTCAAGAAAGTATTTTGCACAGGCATTGAAACTGAACAACAGAAATATGAGAGCTTTGTTTGGACTTTACATGGTGAGTTGAGGTACATGTTTAATGTTATTTTATGAAATGTCATTTAAAGTCCATTACCTATGCAAGTTTATCACTTCTTTTTTTTTTTTGTATTTCATTGATAAGCATATGATGTTTTTCCTCTAGTTAATTATGAGCAACAGGTTATAAAGCAGTTATATTTTTGAATGTTAATAGAGCCTAGCTATTTGACATTTCATTGTAAATTGTCTTTTATCAGAATTTAAATCTGTCTTTGTAAAATTAAATAGTAGCAGATACAAAGCTATGTTATGTATTTCCTGTTTTGTTATTCTTGGGCTTATGCCCAACATTGTATTAATATTTCTTACCTTAAATAATAATTGTTTGATATATTTTTAAACTATGCCAATAAAAGATACATTAGAAGTAAAATTTTTAGTGTCAAATGAAAACTTTTTATTATGGTAAAGACAAACAGTTTGGAAATTATTTATGGTAGGCATGTAATTAAATATTTCTTTTGTTTATGTATGCCAAATGATGAGCTTAGAAAAAGACAATTAACAATAGCTATGGGAAATAGAGGAAGAATTTGCTGAATTTCAAAATTAAATAAAATGAGCTCCTCTCTACAGTCAGAATGACTGTAAAAATAAACTTCATTAATAGGCCAGTTCTTTGAAATTTTAATTTATTTTAGTCTTTTCATGGACTTTTGGATGAATGTTTTGTTGGAGCCTAGTGAAAAAGAATGGATTGTAGAAATGGACGCAGGAAGAAACATATATGAAATAATTTCCAGCAAAGAAATGGCAAAATAAAATTATAAAACAGTTAAAAAGAGTTTCAAAAAAACTACTTCTGGATTCTACCAGCGCCAATTATAGTAGCTTGTAGATACAATATGGTAGCAATGTCTTATTTTTACCAAATACATTAAATGCTAATTTTAAAAAATAGGTAACAAATTATTAAATAGTAAAAGTATGCAGGTTCTGTTATGAGCTCTGTTTTTTATTGTAAATTATTAAATTCTCACATCAACTATTTGAGAAGGTGCTATTTTATTAATACTACCATTTCACAGAAAGTGAAACTAAGACACAGAGCATTCTGATTAATTTGCCCAAGGTTGAACACAAACTACTGAAAGATTGAGCTGGGATTCCAATTCAGGCAGTTGACTCCAGAGTGACTCCAGAGTTGACTCCAGAGTAGTTAAGACATTTTCTTAACTACTGCCTTTGCTGACATTCATACCGAAAAGGTAACATTAAAGACATAAAAGTTTAAAAATCAGATTTTGGCATATACATTCCTTAGTGACAGAGAAGAAGACAGAAGGAAAAAGCTTGTAACATAGGCTAGGTATAAAAGAAACCACAATGAACAAATCCTCTTAAGAATAAGATATATTTAAGCATAAGATAAAAGTTAAATCTTTCTCTTACCAGAATAGATACAATTAAAAATTAGAATATGATTATGAGGGTTTCCAGATTCTTTCACGGATCCCAGAGTACCAGTCCTTTGTTTAAATGCAGTTTTTAAAAAGGAAAGGGTGAATTTAATTGGTTATGGAACACAGTTTGGAAACTGTTGATATAGTGAAAACAGAAATAGATTGGAAGTGATGATCTCTTTGTTTCTAAGACTTTTGTTAACTTACTTTGATGATGTCAGTTTACTCCTTTTGGACTTCATTGTTTTTCACATGTTAATGTAGGAAATTGGATTAAATTGTTTTTGAGGTTCCTTATTAAGTAATTCTATAATTCTGACATAGAAAAACTGAAGTAATTCAGTAATAAGAAGTTACACCAGTAATATCCTGTAGTATTTAAGTGATAATGAAATTTTATCTTCCACAGTGGTGGCAGATAACTAATAAAATAATTTTAGTTGTTATTTAAGCTGTCACTCCTTTGGATTATTCTGTTTGAAAATGTATTTTTGTTTGTAAACACTAATTTATTCAACTTTGCATTAAAAATTGCACAATTTTAAAAAACTCAACTATCAGCCCATTGCAACTATGACCTTTTGATTGTCTTGGCTACATAAAAGGAATAAAATTGTTTTTAATTTTTTTTGTTTATTTTTAGTCTGCAAGTCATATTGCTTCTAATCCAAAAGCAAGTGCAAAAACAAAAAAAGACAACATGAAATATGCTAGTTGGGCAGCCAGTCAAATAAACAGAGCTTATCAGGTTAGTACTGATAATTTTATATTATCCCATAGGTCAGTTAATGTATTTTTTATTTGTTTATTTTTCCACAAGCTATAAAGCCAGATGTCTATCATTGAACTTTTATACTTTTGGGTCTTGATCAAATTTGTTTTAACTGTGTAGAAGTAACTTGTAGGATCACATATTTTTTTCCTCAAAAGGAGTTTGTTACTTTTATGATCCCATAAAGAGCCTTATCATCTCAGCAGTTCTGCATTTGGCAGATAAAAAGTAATTCTAAAAATCCAGAAAGGATAACTAAATTGCATGATGCATTTCAGAGGCAGATTGGGTGTGTGAATGTATTATTAATCAGAGATACCTCAAATAATAAAAAAGGAAGAAGGAAAGCCTAAAAGTAAACTAACAAGACTATGTAACAAAGTTTATGTACTCTACTTCCAGTCAGATCTTATCTGAAATGTCTCCACATGTTTCTTTGTTTTCTGAAGCTCATCCCTAGGAGATTCTTCAGGAAGGAGTCATGGAAAAACTCATCTTCTTACATCTTGCATATTTATAATTTATCCATCTATAGTCTATATTTGAAGGACAGTTTGACTTCTCTACATCCTTTGGCTATTAAATACATTTACCTAAGTATTAAATTGTTCTGTTTTTATTTTATTTATTTAGTTTTTTAGGGTAAAATATTGCTGTCAAAGCAAGTTTGATGCCATCCTGATTTTCTTTCTGTAATAAGTGACTTGAACTTACTGTCTGGTTTTCCAAAGGAATTTTTTATCTCTACAGTCCAATAGTTCTGTTATAATGTTTTGTTGGTTATTGCTGGGTCAGTTTCCCCAAATATACTATAAACCTTTTTAATATTTGGATTCACTCCTCTTAATTTGAGAAAAGTTGCTTTTTTAGAATAATTATTTTGAATAATTTTTTTGCTTGATTGCTTAAGTTTTCTTTTTCAAGTTTCCAGTTATAAGTTTACTGGATCTCCTTTCCCACTTCCTATATTATTCCTTTTTTTTTTTTTAAATTTCTGTCATTTTACGTGTTTTATTCTCTTCTTTTTTCTTCATAGTAAGTTTTTATGGAGTTGGTTCATATTCTTTTTGTTCTCTACATTTAAATAAGATAGTTTTTCTGGGCTATTAAGAGATTGTTTTTATGGTCTAAGGGGAGTTGGAGATAGGACAGGATAACTTTCCCAGCTTGGTCCTTATAAACTTTCTCTTTGAAACAGAGAACTCAAATATGACCTTTCTATATATCCCGTCTTTCTTAGAACTAGGTCTGGTTCATAATGATATTTCTGGCTTCAGCCATTCTCTGTTCTACCCTTGTGGGTCTTGAGGTCTTGAATTTTGAGGTGCTGTTCTCAGTTTTAAATGTTACATTTTGTTGTTGTTGTTTCTCCTGGGATTTGCTCCCCCTGAGCATCACTGTCTCCCAGCTTCCCCTTTTCCCCTTACCTGAACCATCTCTCCCTTTTAACTTCAGTGTTTCTGCCCTGTTCAATTTGGTTGCAGTTTCAGAAATTTTCCTTTAGTATGAAGTTTTTTACCTTCCGAAAGAGGGTGTTTGCTGGATATTTCAGGGACTTTGAGGTCTTAGGCCATTATTGATAGATTTGTTTAGTGTCACATTTGCATGCAGTTTTTTATACTTTGATTTGGAGGCTTTGAGACTGTCTTGGTTTTGCAAACCATTTGCCGATTCATCAATTCCTATTCTTTTCATTTCTGTGGCTTATGGAATGCTAAGGTGTCCTCTTTTGCATCCTGTTGTGCCTCCCACATAGCTGAGCTTTTGTAGGTCCCGCTACTATCAGTAATATTAATATATTAGTAACAACCTTCCAGGGTTTTGAAGGATTGCTTGCTATATATATATATGTGTGTGTGTATATATATATATATATATATATATTTTTTTTTTTTTTTTTTTTTTTTTTAAGATGTCTTTGTTGAAATTGTTGAAATTGTTTCTTGTTATTTTGGTTTAGTTTTGGTGCTCTTTGTTTTTGTACTCCTGATTGGGGAGATTAAAACAATTTATTGCCCTGCAATCATACTGTTTAGTCACCTTTATATAGTTTTATTATATATAATAAAACTGTTGGCATATTGCAAGTCAGAATATTTCTAAGTATTAGCTAGGCTGTGCTTCTTCAAATGGAGGTTGAGACAGCTCGGGTCTGTAATGGGGTTCCACACAGAGTAGGCTTAGTCAGGGGTGTATGACGCAGGGAGGGAGAGGTAGTTTGTGATTTAAAAATAAGACTTGGATAATATGAAAATAATAATATGTGAACTACATCATTGTTTTTAAGATATTTTTGGGAAACAACTAGCTGCTCAGTACTTTTTTTACATGGTATGACTATATTTCTAAAATCAGTTTTTATTAAATTATAACATACATAGGAAAAAAAACCCAAGTCACAAAGGTACATTCCAATGAATTACACAAGTCAATGTATCCAGGACAATAAATAGAAACATTATATCACCCCAAACCTTTATGATAACTTTTTTCAAATTCTACTTCTGTCCCTCTCAAAAGTATGAATTTATAACCCCATAGTCTTGGCTTTTTTTTGAACTTTGTGGAATCAAATACTGTTTATGTATTTTTGTTTGGCCTATTTCACTATTTATGAGATTTATTTTAAGTGTGTAGTTCATTCATTTTCATTGTAGTTTATTGTATGAACATACTGTATTTAGTCAGCTGTTGATAGGCATTTGGATTATTTCCTGTTTGGGGCTATTATGAATGACACTGAACTGATATTGCTGTGCAAATCTCTTGGAGTATATGTACAAGTACTTCAGATGGCTGTATACCTTTGAGTGAAATACTGAGTCATAGGATGTACATATATCTAACTGAAGTAGATAAAGCTTGTTTTCCAGATTACTTGTTTGTAGTCTGACCAGCAGTGTTTGAGAGCTCTCATAGTCGCACATTTTCACCAACACTTCCTTCTGTTAGGTTTTGTAATTAGTCATTATGATGTATGTGTAGTGGTATCTTCATCTTATTTCATATCTCTGTGATGACCAGTGAAGTTGAATACTTGTTCATATTTTTATGGTCGTTTGGATATCTTCTTTTATGAAGTGTATGTTTTCCATTGGTTTATGATTTTTTACCTTGTTTTTTTTAGCTTTTTGATTATGGGCCTTTTGTTCATTATATGTGTAGTATATCTTTTTGACTCCTTTGTTGCAGGCAGTCTCAAATGATTTTGATGAAAAAAGTTCTGAAGATTATCTTCTACATAGTCATTTCCTTTATGGTTTGTGCTTTTTGTGTTCTGTTTAAGAAATTGTTTGCTAATGATCATAAAAATAAGCTTGTGTGTCTTTGGAGTGTTTTTTCTTCTACTTTTCACATTAAGATCCAGAATCCTTTTGGAATTGATTTTTACATATGATGTAAAAACAGGGGTCAGTTTCCTCCTATGCAGCTTTCCAGTGTTTCTATCTCTGTATTCTGTCACTGAGTCCCATTCTGTTGAAGCTACTACCTTATAATAGTTGAGAGAGAACACAGATGCTAAATCTGTATCTTCTGGTTTCAGAGTTTGTCTCTGACATTTATTAGTTATGTGGCCTTGGACAAATTACATGCCATTTCTGGGCCTAGCTTTTCATCTGCAAGATGGGCATAATAAAAGTTTTCTAAGTATTAAAGGCGTTGAAACTTAAGTTTCACCATATCACAGTTATACACACTGTATTGTGCTTACTAATTGCATGCTCTAAGTTCACTTTAAGTGTGCCATTTTTATCTCAATTACATTAACAGTAACAGCCATAACAGTATAATATAGTAAACAGAAAGTTTATTGTAAGATAGGTACTTTTCCTATTTTACAAATGAGGAAATTAAGGCAAACTGAGACAGTCTGACTCCAGATTTGATGCTCATAATGGCCACAATATACTACTGCCTTTATAGAGAAGTATCAGGTGTCAGTCAGTCAGTTCAGTCGCTCAGTCGTGTCCGACTCTGCGACCCCATGAGCTGCAGCACGCCAGGCCTCCCTGACCATTACCAACTCCCAGAGTCCACCCAAACCCATGTCCATTGAGTCGGTGATGCCATCCAACCATCTCATCCTCTGTTGTCCCCTTCTCCTGCCCTCAGTCTTTCCCAGCATCAGGGTCTTTTCCAGTGAGTCAGCTCTTCGCATCAGGTGGCCAAAGTATTGGAGTTTCAGCTTCAACATCAGACCTTCCAATGAATACCCAGGACTGATCTCCTTTCGGGTGGACTGGTTGGATCTCCTTGCAGTCCAAGGGACTCCCAAGAGTCTTCTCCAACACCACAGCTCAAAAGCATCAATTCTTCGGCACTCAGCTTTCTTTATAGTCCAACTCTCACATCCATACATGACTACTGGAAAATCCATAGCCTTGACTAGACGGACATTTGTTGGCAAAGTAATGTCTCTGCTTTTTAATATGCCGTCTAGGTTGGTCATAACGTTCCTTCCAAGGAGTAAGCGTCTTTTAATTTCATGGCTGCAGTCACCATCAGCAGTGATTTTGGAGCCCAGAAAAATAAATTCTGCCACTGTTTCCATTGTTTCCCCATCTATTTGCCATGAAGTGATAGGACCGGATGCCATGATCTTAGTTTTCTGAATGTTGAGCTTTAAGCCAACTTTTTCACTCTCCTCTTTCACTTTCATCAATAGGCTTTTCAGTTCCTCTTCACTTTCTGCCATAAGGGTGGTGTCATCTGCATATCTGAGGTTATTGATATTTCTCCCAACAATCTTGATTCCAGCTTGTGCTTCCTCCAGCCCAGCGTTTCTCATGATGTACTCTGCATATAAGTTATATAAGCAGGGTGACTATATACAGCCTTGACGTACTCCTTTTCCTATTTGGAACCAGTCTGTTGTTCCATGTCCAGTTCTAACTGTTGCTTCCTGACTTGCATACAAGTTTCTCAAGAGGCAGGTCAGGTGGTCTGGTATTCCCATCTCTTTCAGAATTTTCCACAGTTTATTGTGATCCACACAGTCAAAGGCTTTGACATATCAGGTATAAATGTTCCTAAAACTGCAATTTTAGTTTCCATCATCCTTCTCATTTATTTTCTCATGTGAGCAAGATGACATCCTACCCTCACTTGGTTTTTTTTTTATTTCAAGCCCAAAGCTTTCCATAGTAACTAAATTTAGAGTTTCATTTTGTTTGGGTCCTTCCCCCCCCCACCCCCCTCGCTTTCTCCCTGTTTGACTTTTGCACTGTAAACTCCATAATACCCAGTGGTGTTTTACACATCTTTCCTTTCCAAATTGCCTTTTCTTGTCTAAGGAAAGGATAGTATAAAGACTGTTTATCAGTTTCTGTCGTCTTGTATACCACTGCAGGAAGATAACATCTCTCAGTTGATAATGTCAGATTTCCGTGTAGCAGCCTGAAATACCCCTCAACTAGGAACCACCTACTGTGTATAATTTATTTTGCCTCTAGATACTAGTAGTGAGTTTTAAGTAAAATATTTCAGTTCTTTTCAAGCTTTCATCTCTGTGCTTTTTTCTGAAGTAAGTTTTGGTTTTCTTTCTGTGAATCAGATTTCATAAATATTTGTATCCATTGCCTTTTGCTATCATATTCGTTTAAAATAATGACTTATTTGCTTACATCTGTAGGTGTCATGTAGGCTTGGGCTCAGTTGAGTAATTCTACTAGTCTCCAGTGGGCTTTATTTTTTTCCTGCCCCATGCCAGTGGTTGGTTGATGGCCTCAGTTAAATATCTGGTGGTTGGTCTCTGTCAGCTGGGAATGCTGGGCCTTGTATTAAATATTTCTCACTTTGCAAGGTAACTTGGACTTACTCACATGAATAAGTTGCAGGGTTCCTGGAGCAGCGAACAGGTGAATTCCAGTGCACAAGGGCATTTTGAACTCTGCCTGTATCACATATTGCTAATATTCCTTTGAGCAAAAGAAGTCGCATGGTCAGCCCAGATTCAGGGGATATAATATTTTACCTCTCAATGAGAAGAAAAATATGTGGTCATTTGGAAATTTATTACACTTTTGTATGACTCATAGTTCGATCTTTCTGTTTTATTTTGCCTTTTTCTTTTTATCTACCTTATTGAATTATAATTTATATACAATAACATGCAAACATCTTAAGTGTACAGTTGAGTTTTGACAAATTATACTCCTTTCTCACCATTGCCCCATTCAAAGTGTACAGTTTCCATCACCCGAGAAAGTACCCCTCTGCCGCCTTGCAGTCAGCCCCATTCCACACTGCAGAATAGCATTGATTTGACAGAACTTTATATATAAATGAGATCATTGGTTATGTATTTCATTCCTGGCTTTTTTCACTCACCATGTTTTGGAGATTCATCTATCTACTGCTCTGTTTTATTTATCTTACTACTTTGTTCACCCATATTATTTTCCACAAATTACGTGAATTTGTGAATGTTAGTCCAGCTTACCCTAGTTATCACAATGGAGAAATCATTGACCTTTGAATTTGAAAAGTTTTTATTATTTGAGTGATCTTTCTGGTGAGTTTTCTTTAAGACCCATCAGGAAATGATGAAAAAAGATTTTACTTAAAAATCTATGAAAAATAAAAATGCAAAATTTGTGATTAATGTGGAAAACTACAATATGACTTTCAGAGATTGATGTTTTAGTAATATAAATCTCTGGGATCTAATTGAGAAATTTATGATGTGTCTAGGCATATAAACAAGTATAAAGTATATAATAAGTATTCCTTATTGTAATGTTTTTCTAGGCATTTAAAAATTAGAGAAAATGAGATCTTAAGAACTCCTTTCTGTCTTTGTTTTTACTTAATGAAACAGAATATGGCTGCTACTTGTTCTTTAATTAGGTAATTGGTTTAGCATGTTCAGTAGAGGCAGGCAAGTTTGATTAATGCTCATGAAAAACTTTAATGTTAACCTACTCACAGTAATTTCCAGATAAATGCTTCTTTGGTACTCTGTTAAATTTGTCTGTGCATATGTTATTTATGATTACTGAGGTGATCCTGTTACTATCCTTTTGGGAAACAGAAAATTAAATCTTGATTTGAGGGAAAAATAGGATTCCAGCTTAATCAGTTAAATTGCCATATAATTCTAGAATAGACAAAATAATTGCCTGTCAGGTAAAATTTGAAGTGATAGATTTATATTTCCAACTTTCTTTTTATTTGTTCTGACACAGATAGGTCAGTTTGGCTTTTTTTGAATTGCACTAGTTGTCAGTAGCATTGATAGACAATCTTTGTATGTGGTTTTCTAAAATAAGCTAATTTTAAAAATCACAAATTTGTGTTTATTATTATTTTTATTACATTTAAGTACAGACCAAGAACAATGCTATAGTTAAAATACTTGGTATAACTTCAGCACTACATAATTTTTTCATTTTTATTTTCTATTTAAAAAATTAGTGTCCTATTTTGTACCTCCCCCAGAATGCTTTTTCTTAGAATTAGACCTTTAAATATCTGATTAGGACCATTCCTATTTACTTTGGGTAGGCAGTGGTAAAAGAAAAGGCTTTCTGTTCTTGGTAAGTCCTTGCGAAAGTGAATCTTATCAACTGGGTAATAGGAGTAATAAGCACACTCCACATCCTTTACTCACCAGGGAAAATTATGAAAGGGCAAAGTTTTAAATGTGGTATTGCCATAGTTTCTAATTATAACCTGTATGTTCAACATTTGAATTCCTTAAATTAGTAATGTCTTATAAAAGGCAAAGTGATCTTGATTCTTATGAGAAGTTTTTTTTCTTTCCCTGGCATTTCCTCTAGAAATCTCTTTTATTAATAGTTACTCTGTCAAATCAGTATTCAACTACAGACACTAGTGGTTTAGGAACTAGGAGAATGATCATGTTAAACTGCAGTCTAGGAGGTCAGAGGCAGGTTACCAATTCCTGAAGCCTATTTCCTCTATGGTGTTACCTGTGCTTGATCACTTAATCTTTCTCAACAGGTCACATGAAGTTTGCCAAATTAAGTTAATTACAAAAGAGAAGGAACACATCATAAATCAAGTATTAAGTACTTAAGACAGCATTGGTATCTGAAGGAAAGATCAGTCACTTGAAAGTATACTGAGTGCTTGGATGTTAACTTGAAAATATTATATGTTGTTAGTAGAAAATGTTGATCACTACTTTAACCAGAGGAAAAATAGGTAATACAGATATAATAAACCTTCCCCTACCTTTCCAGGGAAAACATGCTTATCTAGTAAATCTGTAGTGTTAAGTCAAACTGATAAATGACAGGAATTGTCAGTGTAGTTAGAAAACTCATTTTGAAATCAGCATATGGGGTATTCAACAGTATTTTCCCCACTGATTGCATGTTATATTGAATTTTAATAAGTCATGAATTTTTTTGAATATTCAAAGATAGTATTTAATCCCTTATGTTTTGTTCTCATTGTAAAATCCATTCCCAATTTGGTACTATAAAATAAATTATGACTTAATAAACTAGAAATGCATTCTTTAAAACATGTTTATATTACTTCAACATGTAGCGTAGAGTTTTATTTGGTAGCTTTTCACTACAGAAACGTGCTGTTATCTAGTTAGCTAATAAAACTGGAAATTTTTAAAAAAATTGAAACCTACTATAAAAAATTTTAGAGAAATCTTACAACTTTAAAATGTTAAATAATAGTACTTTACATTTATATTTGATATTTTTTGAAATTTTAAAAATTAGAGGTCACACAAGTAGAAATGGTCCACATTCCTACACAAATACTAGCTAAATTTTGTTTCTAAATTACGTTTTTTATTTCATAAAGGTTTTTTGGTCTGAAATGGTAGGATAGTTTGAAAATCAAATATATGTTTTTATAGATTATCATACCACTTAAACATTTAAACTGGTCAGTTTTATAGGGAAATTTTTATACTTCAGTTGAAGATGAATCCTTAATGAAAATGTTCTTAAAACCCAAAGTTTATTTTTTACTGAAGAAAAAGAACATACTTGATTTTGTGCTAGTGATAAAATAGTGTTAACTCTCATTAAAAATTTGAAAGTAAGATTGTGATTTTGTACCTGCCACTGTAATTAAGCCTAATTGCATTTTTTAAAATTAGTTTGCAGGTCGAAGTAAGAAGGAAACCAAATACTCTCTCAAGGCAGTCGAAGACATGTTGGAAACACTGCAGATCACCCAGTCTTAAGGTTTCAAAAACTCTTTCACATTACATTTCACAACTGCAAAATTGAGCTCACTGGTTTGTGACTTATTTACTAGATGCCCAGTGCTATTTATATATTGATTTTCTGTTAAGAAGGCAGTTGTAAAGAATGTGTTTATGTAAACCTAGAAATGGCATTTACTGCCAAGCAGGTAGAGGGGGAAAGCCCATGGGAAAGAGATTTAACAAGATTCTTAACAGGTCAAACATCATTCTTTTCATATCACACATATATAACTGCTCTTAAACCACAATCTGATATATAAATAACCTTGTTAAATAAACTGATGATTTATTAAACTTGCGTATGAAAATTCTAGATTCTTTTTTGTTATATTCAAATAGTGAATATATTGTTTTAAAGCTTAATTTCTAGTTAACTCCTTTTTTTGTGTGGTAGGAAATACATAGCATATGTAGTTGACAGAAGCAAAATGCTGGTAAATTATTCTCTTTATAGTGTCAGGTTGAATTTTGTTCTGTATTCCGGTGTGCTATTATTTTATATGCTATAATGTTATTCTGATACATCTTGGTTAAGGTGTATCATTCTCCAAAGTTCAGCATTATCATTTTATGAAATTTTGTTTTGCTGTGGGACATAATTGAGATTTTTTTACCTGTAAAATGGTTTAAGGTTCATGTATGCTATGATAGTCAAATTTAACCCTTATGAAAGTTATATTAATCCATCTTTCAACACTAAATTATTTAAAAGGCTATTTAGAAAGCATAGATAATAGGATGAAAGGAGTTTCAGTGGCTTAATTATTTTCCTTTAGGGAAAAATAAGAAAATCTAAACTATTTGTAGAAGCAAAAATTTTGTAATTCTTGTATCTCATTACCTCCTTAGTAATAATTAGAATTTCTTTCTTTTTTCTCTTTTCATAATGAACAATCATTAGACTACTGTTAGTAGTATTTGGTGTGTTTTGCAATAAAATAGAACTTGAAAGTTAAAACACTTTATTCAGACTTTTAAGTTCAAACACTTAATATAAATCAGGTTTTAAAATAGGCAGTTCATTCAGGGCAAATATTAGTATTAATTTATAACTTACATGCATAAGTTATATATTACATATATAAATACACATAAATTTTAATTACTTACCAATGAATCTGGTATGCTTGCTATTGTGCTCAGTAGGGCAAATAGAGATCATAGAAGAACTGACAAAGTAGAAGTCTGAAGGAAGAAAACTATTGTCAGTATCAGCATTTTAATTTTTTGAGTTATTCTGTTAGCAAATTGTTCTCCACATCTAGTCTAATTCTTTCATTTTGCATTTTTTTTTCGTTTTGTTCTGCTATGGATAATGGGCAGATGTGAAATAACTCTTCCCTTATGAAGATAATTCCTATTAACTAATATTTGTTATCACAGAATAAACTGTTTTTACCCATGAGTTTATTGACCATTTTCAACATAATCAGCCATTTCAGATTGGTTTCCTTTAAATAGTGCCCATATATTATTCCACTACCTTTCTTCCCTATAATGCCCTTCTGTGAGTCACTATATATAATGAAGTCGCTCAGTCGTGTCCGACTCTTTTCGACCCCATGGACTGTAAGCTACCACGCTGCTCCGTCCATGGGATTTTCCAGGCAAGAGTACTGGAGTGGGTTGCCATTTCCTTCTCCAGAGGATCTTCCCAACCCAGGGATTGAACCCAGGTCTCCCGCATTGTAGGCAGACGCTTTACCATCTGAGCCACCAGGGAAGTCCCTTCTGTGAGTCACTGGAGTGCTGTATACTTCAGCAGTATTTGCATAATAAATAATTTAGTGCCACTTATAACTGTTAGCCTTTAGTTTTACTTTTTTTCTAATTTTAACACCTTCTCTCCAGAAATTTTTAATTTGTTAAGTACATTGTTAATGTGTAATAATTTATAGACTTCAAATCTTACAAGCATGAAATCGCAAGTATGAGAATTAATTATGAAATATTAAAGCTAAAAATGGTTCCACAGAAAGGTTATGGGGACCCTGGGTCCCTGATGGCATTGGTGAACACCTGAACCAACAAGAGTAATTGCCAGCTTCTGCACTAAGAACATGAGAAAAATAAACTTGATTATTAAGCCGTTGTTTGTATTTTCTGTTACTATAGTCATATATGTTTCTGACTAATGATCCATCATTAAGCTCTTTTTAAAATGCAGAACTATTATTTTAGACATGTGAGGGATGCTATTTCAGAATTTAATGATTTAAAGTTAAGTAGATAATTATATATAACAAAAGAAGTAGTATCTTGTTCCAACTCAACACCTAGCATTTAAGCCAACAGAGATGAGAAAAAGGCATATTTAGAACATCTTTAATCATGAGAATAACTTTGACTTGGGAACAGAAGAAGATATAGAAAAAATTGAAATGGAGAATTAATGTTTCAATATGCCAGAAGCATACAAATTTTTTAATCACTTATTTCGAAGAATTCTTTTCCTTTAATGCTATAATCTCTTTATTCTCAAAGCAATGTCACTTATACTCAAAGAACTATAGTAGAGTTTAGAAGGGACATTAGAAAGATTTGGTTGTACTTGATTTTAGGATGAAGAAGTAAGGTTCTGAGAAATTAAGCTCTTCTGTGACAGAGCAGGAAATAGGATTAGGATGTCAGGGGTTCCCAAATCAATCCTCTTTCTAGTATATCCCAAGGCGTATGTCTAGTCTCTGATAGGTTGTTCCTTAATAAAGATGAGAGCCAGGTGTATCCATGGGACATTGCTTGGTGGCTGAGAAAGGACTAGAATTCAGATTTTCTGACTTGTGAAACAATTTTTTAATGGAATAATAAAGCCAGAATTTCATTTCTAATTAAATTTAATATAAAGGAAATTACCCAATAAAGATAATTCATTTATAGTCAATGTGAGAAGTATTTCAAACTGTTTTAGAATTATTTCAAATCTCCTCACTTTGAACTTCTAATTTCTCCTGTCTCCCTTCTCATTCTTGGCAAGTAACCTCTTGTTATAGGCTGAATTGTGTCTCTCCCCACCCCACCCCACCCCACCCCAATTTAATATTTGAAGTTCTAATCCCTGGTGCCTCTGAATGTGACTTTATTTGGAGATTGAGTCTTTAAAGTGGTCATGAAGTAAAATTGAGTCATATTGCTGAGCCCTAATCTGATATGATTGATATCTTTATAAGGAGAGATTAGGACACAGACATACAGAGGAGGCACCATGGAAAGATGAAGAGAAGATGTCCATCTACAAGCCAAGGAATGTTTCCTCAGAAGAAACCAGCTCTGCTGACACCCTGATCTTGGACTTCTGGCCTTTAGAACTGTGATGAAATAAATTTCTGTTGTTTTAAGACACTCAGTCCTCTGTGTACTTTATTAAGGCAGCCCTAGGTAGCTATCATAGCCCTCTTACTATTTCACAGAGAAAAAGAGAGATCATAACCTGTATCAGATATTCTTGTGCGCAACTCCACCTCTTTTCCTCCTAGAGTAGAAGAAAGTAGCCCTACTCTTTTTTGAGCTGTTTCCCACCACTATCTTCCTCATTTTTTATACTTTAGCCATACTCTAGTTTCATGAATTTGCCACCTTTCCTGCTGCTGCAAGAGCATCCTGACTTCTACAAAACTTCAAAACGTCATTTCTTTTCTTCATACTTGTCCTTAAACTATTTCTTTTCTTCACTATACCTTTTTTCTTTTTATTTCAGCTAGTTTTTTTTCCTATTAACACTAAAATATGCTCAATTTTCTACCACTTTTTAAAACATCTTCCTTCATTTCCACAATTCCCTTGCAGCTACTACCCATTTCTCTCTCTTTTTTTTTTTTACTGCCAGATTTACTCACTTGTCTGAACTCATGTCTATTTTCCCATACTTTAAATTACTCCAGTCTGGCATCCCCAACTCCCCCCTTCACCCCACATTGTTCCTTTGAAATAGTTTAGTTAGTTCCATGTTACCAATCTAATGGACATTTTCAGTCTTTTAAATCATGGCCATGTTCCATTTCTGTTATGCTCTATGATTCATCTTAAGTGTATACATTCTGCTCCATTTCTATTGCCACCAGCACCCTAGACCAATGACAGAGGATAAGGTGGTTGGATGGCATCACCAACTCAATGGACATGGGTTTGGATGGACTCCGGGAGTTGGTGATGGACAGGGAGGCCTGGTGTGCTGCGGTTCATGGGGTCACAAATGACTGAGCAACTGAACTGACTGACCCTAGACCAAGCTACCATTACCTGATTCCTGGACTACAACAGTAGCTAGATATCGTCTTCACTTCCTCCAGTCAGTTCATCACTACAATTAGAATGTGACAAAACATCACTAATAATAACTTTTTACCCTCCCCCTCTTTAAAACTTGTCTTTTATTTCCCATTTGATGCCTTAAACGTGACCTTTGACGTTCTATATGATATCAGAACCAAGAAGGAAGATTCAGATTTTCTTAATTGTAAACTACTTTCCTCTTCCCCTTTATTTCTGAATTTAGTTATACTTACATTCCGTGGCCTTGTTACACATCCTTCTTCCATAAACTTGCTACTTGTTCCGTCTGTATGAAATAAAGCCTTCCTTGACTCATCTTTCAGAGGTCATGTCCCTCTTTTTTTTTTCTTACTATATTTTTAAAATAATGTCTTACTTTTAAAATACTTTAAAACTCAGAAGAAGTTGCAAAAATGATACAGAGTTCCTGTGTACTGGTAAGCTACTTCTATTATCTTATGTAACCTTAGTACCTTTTCAAACCCAGAAATTGACATTGCTATTAACTCAGGTACAGATTTTATTCAGACCTCATAATTTTTGCATGCTTGCCTTTTTTCCTCCTCTTTATGTAGTGTTTCATATGTAGATTTATGTTACCATCACCACAATCAGGATATAGAATATATATCTCAAACTCCTTTCTACTTGTTAATAGTTACATGCTACACCCTTATCTATCACTAATAGCTACTATCCACTGATTTTTTTTCTCTGTTGCTATAATTTTCTCACTGTAAAAATGTTTCATCCATGGAGTCATACAATTTGTAACATGTTGAGACTGGCTTCTGTCACTGGTTATGTTGCCCTCTAGCTCTATCAGTGCTGTATGTCTCAATAGTTTTTATTTTTAAGTAATATTTCATTGTATAGATGCATCACAGTCTGGTAATCCATTCACCATGAAAAGACATTTGAGTTTTTAACAACCAAGTGAGGTTTATTCCAGATATGCAAGGCTCTTGCTTTACTGTTTGAAAATTTGTTAATGTAATTTATCATACTAAGAAGAAAATAAAAACCATGTGATTATATTGATGCAAAAAAGGCATTTGACAAAATTAAACACCCATGTATGATGAAAAAGGTATAAAATTTGCATCTAGCATGGTACGTAATGAAATACTAAACATTAATTTGTAAACAAGGCAAGGATATGCACTTACCATGTCTGTTTGATACAGTACTTGATGACTTAGCTGGTGCAGTAAGATAAGGGCATAAAAAGTATACAGCCTGGAAAGGAAGAAGTAAAGCTCAGATTTACAGATAACCTAATGGTCTACATGTAAAATCCCGGGAACTCTCCAAGAACATCCTGGAACTAATAAATGAGTTTAGCAAGATCACAGACTAATACAAGGCAAATGAAACTTTTATTTTTATATGCTATAAATGAAGACATCATTTACAGTTGCTAAAAACATACAATATTAAGTATAAATTTAAGAAAATGAGATGTTTGCTGAAAACTATAAATGTGAATGAAAGAAGAGCTAAATAAATGGAGAGATGTACCATATCATGGATTGGGAGGCAACATAGTGAAGATGTCAGTTGTCCCTCAAATGATCTGTGGGTTTAATACAATTTCTATCAAAATCCCAGAATTCTTTGTAGATAGATAGACTTTCTAAAATTTATTTGAAAAGGCAGAGAAACAAGAATAGCATACACAATTTTGAAGATGAAGGAATCAGACTGCAAAATATCAAGGTTTATTATGTAGCTACTACACCATCAGGAGAGTGTAGTATTGATACTGATTGTGTGCAAAAGCCAGAGGGATAGACAACATACAGCAGTGAAACAAAATATGGAGTCCAGAATAAACTCACACCAGTATGGCAAATTAACTTTTGAGTAAGGAGGAATTATGCTGGGACAATTGAAATAGCGTTGGAATAATTGAAAGTTTATAGCAAAAAATCCCTCAACTTAGATCTCCCAAGGTTAGGCCAGAATTCTTCAAGTGACAAGATATAATCCTTTTTGAAAAATATGAATAAATTGAACTTGTAAAAAGTGAAAATATTTTGTTCTGAGAAGAACCCTGTTAAGTGGAAAGATAAGCCTAAGACAGAAAATGTTTGCAAATATATTCAGTAAAGGACTTGTGTCCAGAATATATAAAGTACTTTCAAAATGCAATCAGTTCAGTTCAGTTGCTCAGTGGTGTCCAACTCCTTGCACCTCCATGGACTGCAGCACGCCAGGCCTCCCTGTCCATAACCAACTCACAAGAGTTTACTCAAACTCGTCCATTGAGTTGGTGATATCATCCAACCATCTTATCCTCTGCTGTCCCCTTCTCCTCCTGCCTTCAGTCTTTCCTAGCATCAGGGTATTTTCAGATGAGTCAGTTCTTCTCATCAGGTGGCCAAAGTATTGGAGTTTCAGCTTCAGCATCAGTCCTTCAATGAATATTCAGGACTGATCTTTAGGATGAACTCGTTGGATCTCCTTGCAGTCCAAGGGACTCTCAAGAGTCTTCTCCAACACCACAGTTCAAAAGCATCTTTTCTTCGATGCTCAGCTTTCTTTATGTCCAAATCTCACATCCATACATGACTACTGGAAAAACCATAGCCTTGACTAGATGGACTTTTGTTGGTAAAGTAATGTCTCTGCTTTTTAATATGCTGTCTAGGTTGGCCATTACTTTTCTTCCAAGGAGTAAGCATCTTTTAATTTCATGGCTGCAATCACCATCTTGAGTGATTTTTGGAGCCCAAGAAAATAGAGTCTGTCACTGTTTCCACTGTTTGCCCGCCTATTTGCCATGAAGTGATGGGACCAGATTCCATGATCTCAGTTTTCTGAATGTTGAGTTTTAGGCCAACTTTTTCACTCTCCTCTTTCACTTTCATCAAGAGGCTCTTTAGTTCTTCTTCACTTTCTGCCATAAGGGTGGTATCATCTGCATATCTGAGGTTACTCATATTTCTCCTGGCAATCTTGATTCCAGCTTGTGCTTCCTCCAGCCCAGTGTTTCTCATGATGTACTCTGCATATAAGTTAAATAAGCAGGGTGACAATATACAGCCTTGACGTACTCCTTTTCCTATTTGGAACCAGTCTGTTGTTCCATGTCCAGTTCTAACTGTTGTTTCCTGACCTGCATACAGATTTCTCAAGAGGCAGATCAGGTGGTCTGGTGTTCCCATCTCTTTAAGAATTTTCCAGAGTTTGTTGTGGTCCACACAGTCAAAGGCTTTGGCATAGTCAATAAAGCAGAAGTTCATAGTAAGAAAAGAATCCAATTATAAAATGAGGAGAAGACTTGAACATACACCTCAACAAAGAAGCCACTGTAATGGTGGCAGGTAAATAGATGTTCATGTTCAATGTAATTAGCTATTAATAAGGAAGAACAAATTGCAGCTGTAAAGAATACCTATTAAAATGGCTAAAATAGGACTGATAAGTCTATGTGCCGATAATTACGCTGAACAACTTGAAAATGTCAAATGTTTAGCCTTTCTAGAAAATGGTTTGTCATACTTTTATATTATCACATACCTTATATTTGGAGCATTTGTCACTTTAATTATATATTCAGGTGATTTTCTCCCACAATAGTTCTTTAATTATGTGAGGTCTGAGACTCTATCTGTTTTGGCCCACTGTTGGCATTACAGTTTTTAGCATGAAATCTACACACAGACACAGATGTTCATGTATATATCTCTTTCCATTTATATATTTGTATTTCCTTTTGCACCCTATTGTAATAATCACAATGAGATGTAGAAGGTATGGGCTTTGCATTGCAGTAGACACAGTAGAAAGCAAGAATAAATCAAGTCTTCTATACTCATTGTTTCTTAATGTAAATTAGAAAGATCTTGATGCCCCAAGTTAAATTAGAAGCATACTGTAACAAACCATTTAAGCCACAAATGATGGAATTCCAATAAGGTCATTTGCATCTCTGCAATTTAATATAAAAATACAAACATTGTAAGAATGTGCAAACCATTTTCAAGTCTAAGCCCTGGAAAAATTCTACCTGAACAAAATGCTGCCACCAAAACAAACTTGGACTAATTTGGTGAATAAGTCTTTAATAAGAAAATACATACTTGCAGATGTCCAAATAGTAATGAACATTTCCAAATAGAAAAGAGATAATAACTGAGGAAATCTGAGTTTATGCCTACCAAATGAGAGATAAACTACTAAGAATCTCCTTTAATTGCAAATTGAATTCCTTTTTAAGCAATGTAAATATTGTGTGAGATGGATAAGAATTATGTAAAAATATGATTTGTCAGATGAATGACTAAAAAGTTGAGGTTTCTCAAAAAGCATGTTGCTTTAAAAACTCTAGGTAGTAACAATGTGTACCAAAATATCACATCAATTTAAAATCAATTTGAAGCTCTCCAGAGTGGTAACTATGGAGTGATTTCAAGAGTTGGCCTCAAATGACACCTGATTTTGGATCCAGTTTCACTATACTGGCCTACGTGTCATACTCAGTATGACAGAGAACTGGAGACAACACAGCTCCATTGGTTGATAATTCCCCAGTGTCCCTCCCCTAATCTGACTTTATTAAAAATAGTGGAATTATGACTACAGTTCTGTTGAGGGGAATCAAACTTGTGTGGTTCCAGATAAAAATGAAGAAAATGATCTTGCTAACAAGAGCTTTAAGTAACAGGATAGATACACTGATTTATAAAAATGAATGGCAGATGGGAAATAGATATGGTCTAAATGTTTAACATCACAAGTGGTTGGGTCACAAATGGCACCCAAGAGTCAGAACTCTGCTGCTTGCACAAATGCAATCATAATGAATATTAGAATGAGAGAAAGTTTTAAAAAACAAGTTTTAAATACATAAAAAATAGTTGAATACAATATTGTTTGTTTTTTCATGGAGGTGTTTACTGCTAAATATTTCATTTTTCTGCATATGATTTCTCTAAAGTTTTCACACAGGGAAATATTTACCAGTTTAAAGAGAATCATAACAAAATTTTCTGTCATGAATTGTATCCCAATTTAGCTTAGCAACTTTAAATTTAATTTTCTACTAACATATCTCAAATATCATTAGACTAGTTTTTAAATTTAACAGTCACTGATTAGAAATAACAAAAAATGATTTTCAATTGTATTCTTTTCCTGCTGCAAGCTTATAGAAGTACGCCACCTAGAGTAAATTTTATAATTCTTAAAGTGTGAAAACATCTGGGCTGGTTTTTTTATTTTAAACTATAAAAAGTAGGCACATTTTTATCAAAATCAAGCTAAATACTATCATAATTGTGGAATTTTTCATATACTCTGTTTTGACATGTAACTTTCTTAATATTGCTTTCTGTAAAATTGACTATTTTTCAATAGTCAATATTAAGCAATTTACATAATGTGCCCTCTTGAGATGGTTAACAAATCAAGTTTAGTAGTTACAGTTTTTGAAACCTGATCCAATGACATTAGGTAATCTTAACATGCTATTACCAACAGAAATAATTATGGAAGTATTTGAGAGATAATATAAATAATGAGTTTTGGATATATATGTAAGTACAAGCATTAATCTTGTTGTGTTCAATGAATTTTTAAGTATAATTGTGGAAGATACAGCCATTGAGTAAGCACTGATGCTAGGGATCTAAACATAGAAGTAGGTAAAATTTTTCAAATGCTGATAAAATGTGAATGAAAGGAGCATTTTACTTGTCCTCTTGTGTTTTTTTCAGGTGGACATGAAACATGCTTTTTTTCTTGGTGAAAAAAAATATGAAAGAGCATTTTTTAAGATTTATCCGTAGATCTAAATATCTTTATTGAGGAAACACTATGTAAGATACTGAGGCCTATAGGTTCTTTTAACTAGGCAGTGTTAAAAAGCATTGACATTTCTTTTTTTGTTTCCTGCCTCCCCCAACCTTATTGAAATATAACTGACATATAACATTGTGTAAGTTTAAGATATACAATATAATAATTAGATACAGGTATATATTGCAAATTGTTTAACACAATAAGGTTGAATAACACATCCTTAACCTCTTATAATTGTATTTTGTTATTATGGTGAGAACATTTAAGATTTACTCTCACAGCATCATACAAGTATGCAATTGAGAAAAGGAAAGATGTACCTATCTGAATGCAGAGTTCCAAAGAATAGCAAGGAGAGATAAGAAAGCCTTCCTCTATAATCAATGCAAAGAAATAAAGGAAAACAATAGAATGGGAAAGAATACAGATCTCTTCAAGAAAATTAGAGATACCAAGGGAACCTTTCAGGCAAAGATGGGCACAATAAAGGACAGAAAAAGGTATGGACCTAACAGAAGCAGAAGATGTTGAGATAGCAAGAATACACAAAAGAACTATACAAAAAAGATCTTCATGGCCCAGATAACCACAATGGTGTAATCACTCACCTAGAGCCAGACAGCCTGGAATGCAAAATCAAGTAGGCCTTAGGAAGCATCACTTCGAACAAAGCTAGTGGAGGTAATGGAATTCCAGTTGAGCTATTTCAAATCCTAAAAGATGAAACTGTGAAAGTGCTGCACTCAATGTGCTGGCAAATTTGGAAAACTCAGCAGTGACCACAGGACTGCAAAAGGTCAGTTTTTATTCCAATCCGAAAGAAGGACAATGCCAAAGAATGTTCAAACTACTGCACGATTGCACTCATCTCACACGCTAGCAGAGTAGTGCTCAAAATTCTCCAAGCCAGGCTTCAGCAATACGTGAACTGTGAACTTCCAGATGTTGAAGCTGGATTTAGAAAAGGCACAGGAACCAGAGATAAAATTGCCAACATCCATTGGATCATCAGAAAAGCAAAAGAGTTCCAGAAAAGCATCTGCTTAATTGACTTCACCAAAGCCTTTGACTGTGTGTATCACAACAAATTGTGGAAAATTCTTAGAGATTGGAGTACCAGTCTCCTGAGAAATCTGTATGCAGTTCAAGAAGCAACAGAACAGACATGGAACAACAGACTGGGTCCAAATCGGGAAAGGAGTATGTCAAGGCTGTATATTGTCACCCTGCTTATTTAATTTATATGCAGAATACATCATGAGAAATTCCGGGCTGGATGAAGCACAAGCTGGAATCAAGATTGCCAGAAGAAATATCAATATCCCTCAGATATGCAGATGATACCACCCTTAGGCAGAAAGTGAAGAAGAACTAAAGAGCCTCTTGATGAAAGTGAAAGAGGAGAGTGAAAAAGTTGGTTTAAAGCTCAACATTCAAAAAATGAAGAATATGGCATCTGGTCCCATCATTTCATGGCAAGTAGGTTTAGAAACATGGCAACAGTGAGAGACTTTATTTTTGGGGGCTCCAAAATCAATATAGATGGTGACTGCAGCCATGAAATGAAAAGATGTTTGCTCCTTAGAAGAAAAGCTGTGACCAACCTAGACAGCATATTAAATAGCAGAGACATTACTTTGCCAACAAAGGTCCATCTAGACAAAGCTATGGTTTTTCCAGTAGTCATATATGGATGTGAGAGTTAGACTATAAAGAAAGCTGAGAACCAAAAAATTGATGCTTTTGAACTGTGGTGTTAGAGAAGACTCTTGAGAGTGCCTTGGACTGCAAGGAGATCGAACCAGTCCATCCTAAAGGAAATCAGTCCTGAATATTCATTGGAAAGATTGATGCTGAATCTGAAACTCTACTTTGGCCACCTAATGTGAAGAGCTGCCTCATTTGAAAAGACCCTGATGCTGGGAAAGACTTAAGGCAGGAAGAGAAGGTGATGACAGAGGACGAGATGGTTGGATGGCATCACTGACTCCATGGACAAGCTCTGGGAGATGGTGAAGGACATGGAAGCCTGGCATGCTGCAGTCTATGGGGTCCCGAAGAGTCAGACATGACTGAGCGACTGAACAACAGCAATACTTTCATCTCTTTCTCTTTATGTTGTGTGTATCCCACATTGTTTTTTGTTTTGCGTTTATCCTGAGACTTACATAAAACATTGTAATGGATATAGCAGTCTATTTATGTAGATAACAACTTAACTTGGAGTGTATACAAAACTTTACCCTTTTTCTGCTTGCCCCACATTTTATTTTTCGATGTCACAATTTGTATCTTTGTATATTGTGTATCTGTTAACAAATTGGAATAACTATAGCTATGTTTACTATTTTTTCCTTTAACTTTCATTGTAGAGTTAAATGATTGGCACACCATATCATAGTATTAGATATTCTGAATCTATACTATGTACATCACCAAAATGTTATATATTTTCATGTTTTTATATTACTAATTAGGATCTTTTCATTTCAGGTTGAAGAACTCCTTTCAGCATTTCTTGTAAGGCATGTCTAGTGGTGATCAACTCCCTCAGCTTTTGTTTTTGGGGAAGGTGTTTATCTCACCTTTATTATGTTGCCTTCATTTCTCCATTTCTGGACAATTTTGCCAGGTAAAGTATTTGTGGTTGGCAGTTTTTTTTTTTCTTTCAGCACTTTGCATTTGTCATCTTACTTTCTCCCATCCTCCAAGGTTTCTTTTGAGAAGTCCACTGACAACCTTATCAGGGTTTCCTTTTATGAGGGTAATTTTTTTCTTCTGGTTGCTTTAAAAATTCTCTCTTTGATTTTAGACAGTTTTATTGTAATGTGTTTGGAGAAGATTGTTTTGGATTGAAATTTTGGGGTGACCTGTTAACTTAATGAATTTGGATGTCTAAATCAATCCTCAGACATTGTTTCTTTAAATAAACTTTCTACCCCTTTCTCCCTCTTTTCTCTTTCTGGGGCTTCAGTTATACATAGATTGTTTCTCTTAATTGTGTGTCATTAGTCCCATAGGGTTACTTCATTCCTTTTCATTCTTTTTTCTTTTTTCACTAGATCATTTCAAATGATCTGTCTTTGGACTCACTGTTTCTTTCTTATTTTGTGCAGTCTGTTTTTGAAGCCTTTATTGGCTTTTTCAATGTGGTCATTGTACTCTCTAGTTCCAAAATTTCCCTTTTGCTTTTTTGTTCGTGTTTTCTATCTCTTTGTTGAACTTCTTGTTTTGTTCCTATATTATTTCCTTGAATTCAATAATTGTTAATCTGTGTTCTCTAATAGCTGCCTGAAAATCTTTGTAACAATTATTTTGAATTCTTTATCAGGTTGTTCTTGGATCTCTATTTCTTTGGCATCATTTAATGAAAATTATTGTGTTCTTTGGTGGTATCATGTTTAGCTGATTCTTAATGAGGCCACTAGCCTTGCATAGGTGTCTGTACATTTGAGGAAGAAGTCACCTCTTCCAGACTTTATGGACTGACTTCAGTAAGAAAAGACCTTCACTTGTGTGATGGGGCATGCTGGCACAAGATGTGACCTTAGGTCTAGTGGTTCAGGACGCCAAGTATGCACATACGTGGTGGCTCTGGGTTCTGGGGAAGGGAATACTGTCTCAATGACTTGGACAGCTGGATTATAATATCAGTCATTATGTGGTCTTTGGTGAGCAATGTGGGGGATGTTCTACAGCTGGAAAGGTTATTGGTTCTTCAGCCATGCTTCCAAGTCAAGTGACTAGGGACTAAGGCGTAAGTGATGGTGGCTGAAGTCAGGGATGTGTGGGTCTGGGGCCTAGCTGCAGGATCCTGTGTAATGACAGGGGCTGCTTGCAGACACACACGTAATGGTGGGGGCCAGGGCAAGCAGCGAGTACCACGGCCAACTGGGCAAACAGGCAGTTGTGGGGCCCTGGCTGTCAGCATGTACTCCTGTGACTGTGGGGTCTTGCCATGGGTACATGCATGGCAGTAAAGGTTGGTGACCGAAATCAGGCTAGAAGGTGCAGGTGCACAGTTGTAGAAGCTAACCCCAAGCATGCATGTGGCAATGGGGGTTAGCCGTAGAGATCTAGGCTGGTGTTTGCACTCATGCAGCCACAGCCACAGAAACAGGGTGTCAGTGCAGATCCCAGGCTCTGATAGCGAGGAAAGAAGGGTGGAGGAGAGATACTCAGGCATTTGGCATCTGTAAACATGAAAACCTGTGGGGCGGAACCCAGTGAAATCTGAAGAGGTTCTGTTATGATTGTGCTTGTTTCCTCAGTGGCCAGATTTAATCTGCTAGGGTCTTCTAGAGGAAATCACAGGGAATCACCGTCACTTGCATTGTGTGGCTGCTGCTGGTCGCCTTGCCCCTCTTCCATGTTCCTAACTATATCTATATTCTCAGCTCTGCCGGTCTCCGGGTGGGCTGAAACCAAAGTGGATTCTTCGTGCGGTGCCTTGAAAGGCTGGGGAAACTGATAACTCACTGTGTTCTGTCTTTCCCAGTGAGGGGAATTCTTTTTAGCTGGGGAATTCCTTCCTGGCAAGGAGCAGTGCAGGCCCAGGGGAATGAGGGAGGCAAAAGGAGCTATTCTTCCTTTCCTTTTTGTGTGGCTGTACTCAGGGTTTTGTTCCACTGTGTTGCTAAAATTTCTTAAGTGGACTTCTGAATTCTCCCAGAGTAACTTTGTTCTGTGACCCTAGGACTAGTGGTTCAGGGCACCAATTATGCATGCATGTGGTGGCTCTGAGTCCTGGGGAAAGGAATACTGTCTCAATGACTTGGACAACTGGAGTATAATATCAGTCATTATATGGTCTTTGGTGAGCAATGTGGGGGATGTTCTACAGCTGCAAAGATTATTGGTTCTTCAGCCACGCTTCAGATAGCTATTTGATTGCTGATATTTGTGAGGAGATGGATTCTGAGGTCTTATTTGTCATCTTGATGATGTTACTCTTCAGCATTGACATTTCATAGTGAATGTGATGGGGAAGATTTCATGAAATTGAGTACAAAATATTTTGGATTTGAAACCAAAGCTATTTGGAGAGGTCATGAGACTCCATCTTAGTTCTACTTCAAAAGATTTTCTCTTCTAAATTTTTTAAAAAATTTTTAACTTTACAATATTATATTGGTTTTGCCATACATTGACATGAATCCACCATGGGTGTACATGTGTTCCCCTTCCAGAACTCCCCTCCCACCTCCCTCCCCATCTCATCCCTCTGGGTCATCCCAGTGCACTAGCCCCAAGCACCCTGTATCATGCGTCGAACCTGAACTGGTGATTCGTTTCACATATGATAATTTACATGCTTCAATGCCATTCTCCCATATCATCCTGCCCTCGCCCTCGCCCTCTCCCATAGAGTCCAAAAGACTGTTCTATACATCTGTGTCTCTTCTGCTGTCTCGCATACAGGGTTATCTTTATCAACATACTAAATTCCATATATATGCGTTGCTGCTGCTGCTGCTGCTGCTGCTGCTAAGTCGCTTCAATCGTGTCCGACTCTGTGCAACTCCATAGACGGCAGCCCACCAGGCTCCCCTGTCCCTGGGATTCTCCAGGCAAGAACACTGGAGTGGGTTGCATTTCCTTCTCCAATGCATGAAAGTGAAAAGTGAAAGTGAAGTCGCTCAGTCATGTCCGACTCCTAGCGACCTCATGGACTGCAGCCTACCAGGCTCCTCCGTCCATGGGATTTTCCAGGCAAGAGTACTGGAGTGGGGTGCCATTGCCTTCTCCAATATATATGCGTTAGTATACTGTATTGGTGTTTTTCTTTCTGGCTTACTTCACTCTGTATAATAGGCTCCAGAATATTGGAAATAAAAGCAAAAATAAATACATGGGACATAATTAAAATTAAAGGCTTCTGCACAACAAAGGAAACTATAAGCAAAGTGAAAAGACAGACTTCAGAATGGGAAAAATATTAGCAAACGAAGCAACAAGAATTAATCTCAAAAATATACAAGCAACTCCTGCAACTCAATTCCAGAAAAATAAACAACCCAATCAAAAAGTGGGCCAAAGAACTAAACAGACATTTCTCTTCTAACTTTTGTGTCTGTTGGTAGATAGTGCTTGGAATTTTTGCTTTAGGGAGTTTAGAAATTGAAGCAGCTGTAGGCGAATGATGTTTCTTGTAACTTTTCACAAGGGATTTGATTTTCTAGTGAAATATTGCTTTGATTTATTAGTATCCTTGTACAGGTGATTTCTACCCTTATCCAGAGGCAAAATTCCTGCAGAATAGAGGTCTTACCTTCAATTTCATTTCCCTACGTTATGACCAACCTAGATAGCATATTTAAAAGCCAACAAAGGTCCATCTAGTCAAGGCTATGGTTTTTCCAGTGGTCATGTACGGATGTGAGAGTTGGACTACAAAGAAAGCTGAGCACCGAAGAATTGATGCTTTTGAGCTGTGGTGTTGGAGAAGACTCTTGAGAGTCCCTTGGACTGCAAGGAGATCCAACCAGTCCATCCTAAAGGAGATCAGTCCTGGATGTTCATTGGAAGGACTGATGTTGAAGCTGAAACTCCAATACTTTGGCCACCTCATGTGAAGAGCTGACTCATTGGAAAAGACCCTAATGCTGGGAAGGATTGGGGGCAAGAGGAGAAGGGGACGACAGAGGATGAGATGGTTGGATGGCATCACCGACTCAATGGACATGGGTTTGGGTAAACTCCGGGAGTTGGTGATGGACAGGGAGGCCTGGCGTGCTGCAATTCATGGGGTTGCAAAGAGTTGGACACAACTGAGCAACTGAACTGAACTGAACTGAATGTATTTCTGACACATATTATTGCCAGAGTGGATTCTTATAAACAGTTTTTGTTATCACATTTTGTCTCCAAGCTAACTGAAATCAATGAGGAGAGTTATTCAGTTGCTAAACTTGAACAGTCTGATTAGGTTATCAGACTAAGAATTTGATTAGCAAAGTTTGAAAACTCTTCATGGGTTTTTTTTTTTTTATTGAGTATGGTAAATTTTATTTAAGGCATCGCAGGTTCTCCTTGATAGCAGTTATGGCTACAGAAGTTCAGAATGAAAGATTTATATTGATAAAATTTCTTAACCCACTAAAAAATGAACCAGACAGAAAAATTACTCATTGAGTTATAGTAAATGTCAGGTTTTTTTAAACTAACTTATTTTTTATTTACAAGAGACGCATGTATCTTATTTATAATATAGCTTCAAGACTTTAAATATGCTGCCCAGAATGTCTTCCAGTTGCTATGGGGAGTTCTGTTATTCGTCAATGTAGGGTTTCCTACTTGGCAGCATTATGTATTTATGATGGCATCTATGTTTGCTGGTTGTTGCATTTGCAGTGGAACTTGTATTTCATCCAGTTGAAGAGGGAGGGAAAAAGAAAGCAAATTAAACTTGACTTCTTGGCAATGAAGTTGTAGTTTCTTGTTACTTGGATCCATATATTCCAAGAACACCAAATTTAACAGCAGTTATTTGCGATAGTTACTCTACCTATAGTTGACTGTATTTGCATTGTAATGAACTTGAATAATAATGTTAAAACAAAAAACTTAAGAACTAAAATATTATGTCTTACAAGTTGACATGTACTTTTCAATTAGAATTTTACTATGGGAAATTAGCTATTAGAATGATGCTTATTTTCTCCTGGTCAAAGAAAATTATCGTCAGTATCATTTTGTAAGCTTTCTTTTTAACACAAATGAAAATCTTAAATCAGTGAATCAAAAAACATTTTCCCTCAACTTTTATGAGAGAAACAGTAGAAAATAAAACATTAATATCTAAGATTTCTTTTTAAAAACAACTACTGCATTTTAAAGTCAGTATATATTTATCCCAAGCCAATATTCTAAACCCATCTATATCTACCACATAAGCCTGTAATATTTGAAGTTCATAAAGATTATCTTCAGATGTCCCAAGAAGTTCCTTTTTAATATTAAGAACATAGAAACACCTTCTTAATATTGATTCTTAATATAAAGAACCAAGAATTAACTCCTTAATATTGACATATGTAATTGTATTCATTATAATTTATAGATTTGTAGATTGTGTTCGTTTTAATTTAAGTCATTCATTTTTTTTTTTTTGAACACTAGCAGTTCTTGAGGCGTAGTTTAGTTAAATGTCTACTAAGTTAACTTTTAACTTTATGTTTACCCCAGCTATGTTACACAATTATATCCTCTGGTTTCTGGAAGCTTATGAAATGGATACATTGGTGGTTCAGTTCAGTTCAGTTCAGTCGCTCAGTCGTGTCCAAATCTTTGTGACCCCATGAACCGCAGCACGCCAAGCCTCCCTGTCCATCACCAGTTCCTGAAGTCCACCCAAACCCATGTCCATTGAGTCGGTGATGCCATCCAACCATCTCATCCTCTGTCATCCCCTTCTCCTCCTGCTCTCAATCTTTCTCAGCATCAGGGTCTTTTCAAATGAGTCAGCTCTTCGCATCAGGTGGCCAAAGTATTGGAGTTTCAGATTCAACATCAGTCCTTCCAATGAACACCCAGGAGTGATTTCCTTAAGGATGGACTGGTTGGATCTCCTTGCTGTCCAAGGGACTCTCAAGAGTCTTCTCCAACACCACACTTCAAAAGCCTCAATTCTTTGGCGCTCAGCTTTCTTTATAGCCCAGCTCTCACATCCATATATGACCACTGGAAAAACCATAGCCTTTGTTGGCAAAGTAACGTCTCTGCTTTTTAATATGCTGTCTAGGTTGGTCATAACTTCCCTTCCAATAAGTATGCATCTTTTAATTTCATGGCTACAGTCACCATCTGCAGTGATTTTGGAGCCCAGAAAATTAAAGTCTGCCACTGTTTCCATTGTTTCCCCATCTATTTGCCATGAAATGATGGGACCAGATGCCATGATCTTAGTTTTCTGAATGTTGAGCTTTAAGCCAACTTTTTCACTCTCCTCTTTCACTTTCATCAAGAGGCTCTTTAGTTCTTCTTCGCTTTCTGCCATAAGGGTGGTGTCATCTGCATATCTGAGGTTATTGATATTTCTCCCAACAATCTTGATTCCAGCTTGTGCTTCCTCCAGCCTAGCGTTTCTCATGATGTACTCTGCATATAAGTTAAATAAGCAAGGTGACAATATACAGCCTTGACGTACTCCTTTTCCTATTTGGAACCAATCTGCTGTTCCATGTCCAGTTCTAACTGTTGCTTCCTGACCTGCATACAGGTTTCTCAAGAGCCAGGTCAGGTGGTCTGGTATTCCCGTCTCTTTCAGAATTTTCCACAGTTTATTGTGATCCATACAGTCAAAGGCTTTGGCATAGTCAATAAAGCAGAAATAGATGTTTTTCTGGAACTCTCTTGCTTTTTTGATGATCCAGTGTATGTTGGCAATTTGATCTCTGGTTCCTCTGCCTTTTCTAAAACCAGCTTGAACATTGGTGGTACCAGGATGTATAAAACAAAAGGGAACATGGAGACAATAATCTAATATTTAGATCTTGCCTTCAAGGAGTTTGTAATTCAATTTGAAAGCCAGTGAGTAAGAATGAAAATGCTATCATGTAAACAGCAAATAACTATCCAATGGAACAATATGCAAATAATTCTTATTGCCTAATGACTTAATATGTTAGTTCCCTACAGCTTCAGATGAAGATGTTACAGCAGATTGGAAGATTCTATAGAAACTTTGGGCAAAGGGAAAGACTTGGTCTTGATACTGAAAAATGGATAGTTTTAGATGGAGCATTGGGTAATAGGGGTAATAATTTATATATCAGTGTTAGAGAGGAGAAACTACCTTCTAGAGGCACACTGAGTAGGTCTTTTTGCTGCGATGAGATTTTAGAGAGGTGAGTATAGAGAAAGAATGATGGGAAGTATTAATATATTAGATGCAATATTTCTCTAGCTGTTTGCAATTTATAAGGAATTTGTATGTAATCCTCAGTTAATTTTTTAATACCTATGATGCAATATCTTCATTACTTCTACTTAAAAATAAATATAGAACTAAGGCATCTTATTGTTATGAAATAAAAACAAGCAAAATATAAACATAAGCTTTGATGATCTAAAGAGAAAAATCAACAAAAATTAGTGTAGGGTGGAGACTAGGTGCAAGAAAAAATGTGATAATCTATTTAATCTTTCATTGTATGGAGACAGTATAAAGGCAAAACACATAGCTTTGAAAGTGACATCAAAGATTTTTATATTATTTTTCCTACCTTTAGAGAGATCTTTTATTTATTAACCGTATCTTCTGTGAAGGTGAAACTTTTATGAATTTCAGTATTGCCTTCCATTTTTTAAAAAAAAAACGTTAAATTTAATTTAAAATCATGATTATCTCATTTTTTCCTGAAATTATTTATGTTTGATCATCTGAAGTATTCTTTTGCAAACTGTGCATGTCTATATGAATATTCAATAAAAGTTGGCAATGATGATTTTTGGGTGCTGGAATATAGGTAGATGTTCTAGTTTTTTCTTGGCACTTTTCAGTGTTCTTCCTGAACCAAATGTGCATCATTTTTTTTTCTAAAACATTAAAGGCATTATTCTTAAAATTTAAAAATTCTATGCAAGTTCTTTGAGGAGTACGTTTTGGGACCACTGATATAGATAATTATTTCCTAACCTTTTTGGATGGATGAACTCTTTCACAATAATATATGATTTTGCAAACTCAAGAATTGAAAAGCTTGTTTTCTGATTTTCCTATGGCATGTAACAAAGCGATTTTGTGAAAAGTTTTCATAATCATTTTATTCTTGAGAAGACTTGAGAAAAGGTTGACCTATTAGTATATCTCCACAAATGTAGCATTTGTTAGTTGTTTTTATTCCTAGTTAAATTAAAGCCAAATTGGATATAATCATCACCATCATTTATTTTACTAGCAGTGCTTTTTCATATATAAGAAATATGAATGTACTTAAAAAAAACTATTTTTTGGCTGTACTGGGTCTTTGCTGTGCACGGGCTTTCTCTTAGTTGTGAGGAGCAGGAGCTATTCTCGTTGCCATGTGGGGGCTTCTCACTGCAGTGGCTTCTTTTGTTGCGAGGATGAACTCTAGGTGCACAGGCTGTAGTAGCTGCAGCAGGCAGGCCTTGGAGGGCACGAGCTTCTGCTGTTGCAGCATGTAGGCTCTGTAGTTGCAGCTCGCGGGCTCTAGAGCATGGGCTCTAGTTGTGGTACGTGGGCCTGGTTGCTCCATGGCATGAGGAGTCCTCCTGGACCAGGGACGGAGCCCATGTCCCCTGCATTGGCAGGCAGATTTCCAACCACTGGACCACCAGGGAAGTCCCACGAATGCACTTTTAAAGAATTTTGATCAGATGGATTGAACTAATGGATCTGAAGATCATTTTGAGGCAAATTTGCACATATATTTGTTCTCATTAATGTGTATTTTAGTATTTCTTAGGTTATCTTTCTTCAACCAATGACTGATTATGGATATAAATTAGGTAATAAGGGAGCGAAAATTGATGATTTAAAACTAAGTAATGATTAATGCCTTCATGATGACTGACTGCAGTGCTCTATTGAGTTGTAAACTGACAGTATCTATATATAGAGGCCCTTTCTCTGATTTCTCATAATCCCTGTGCATTTTTATAGTACTTGCACTCCCAGGCTCTCCAGATTTCATTTTTGATAGATATTTTTAAAAAGTTATTAGCATATTAAAAAGTAGATACTGAAACAGATAACATTGTTAACTTTAATATCATAATTCCTTACAAGTCTTTGTGAACCCATGAAGATTACTATTTGGGAATGACCAAACAGAAATTGATATCGGCATAGGCTTCCATGTAATTCTTAAGGAAGAGAGAGAATTTAGAAAGAACAGAAGGTTAGGGACTGAAGTTTAAGGCTTACTAAAATTTGGGGTATGGAGAAGAAAAACTAGTAAAGGACGGAGAACTAAGGAAATCCAACAATTACAGAGGAATAACCATTGAAAGAATGATATTACGTACTATTTCTTTTCATACTCACAGTAATCCTAACCTAATTTAAACGAGAAAGTTACAACTCAGAAAGATAAATAATTTGCCCACAGTTAACCAGTAAATGGTAGAGCAATGATGATTCAAAGCAAGATCGGTAATAAAGCTCATGCTTTTTCCTCTTCTGCATTCCATCTCTATAGTTTAGAGATTTCAGAAGAGAATGGTATAATAAAAATGAAAGAAGGATTTTAATAAGAAATTGCTCTGCATTAGAGGTGGCAGAGAGGTCAGGCAAAAAGAGACCTCAGAAAAGATAACTGGACTTGACAGAGGCCTTGAAGCCCTGGGTCTAGCATCCAGAAGATTCTAGAATTGAGGGGACTTGTTTTCTCTGTCAACACAAGACTTGTATTTATGCTATTAGTATGGTATCTTTCTTACTCTCTCCTGGTATCCCTTAGGCTTGGGCTTCCCAGATGGCGCAAGTGGTAAAGAACCTGCCTGCCAATGCAGGAGATGTAAGAGACGTGGGTTCAATCCTTGGGTTGGCAAGATCCCCTGGAGGAGGGCTTAGCAACCACTCCAGTACTCTAACCTGAAGAATCCCATGGACAGAGGAACCTGGCAGGCTACAGTCCATGGGGTCACAGAGTTGGACATGACAGAAGCAACTTAGCACAGCATACAGCACATCCCTTAGGCTTAGTGTGGAATTTTGCCTACAGTAGGCACCAGGCTAAGATTTTGCAACTGCATGACTGATGTGCATTATACGTCAAAAACAGTCTGGTGGATACTGAAGATCCAAAGGGTGATGGCACTTCAAGGGGTGATCCACAAAAAGACTGGTGATTTGAAAGTGAAAGTGAAGTCGCTCAGTCGTGTCTGACTCTTGGCGACCCCATGGACTGCAGCCTACCAGGCTCCTCCATCCATGGGATTTTCCAGGCAAGAGTACTGGAGTGGGCTGCCATTGCCTTGCATGATATGAATGTTGAAAAGTAACATTGATGTTGTTGATGTTTAAAATAAAAAAATGTTTTTATTAATGTCACATAAAGAACTTACAGGGGTCAAGTGTCATTGAATATTTCCCTTTTGTATTAGAAAATGCAATTTTTGGTTTAGATATTCTTTATTATAACATAGTATCTTTATTCTGTATAAAATTTAATGTTAATCTTATAGAATAAAGAAGCTCATTTCAGATATATAAATTTCTATGTAAAAATATAAAATTCAGATTTTATGGCATATGGAAATACACTTTCAGTATGTAAAACATTCTGAAAAATTGGTTTAACTTGAAAATATATAGAGTAATGTGTAGAGATTTCCCATATGCTCCTTCCCCTCCCTCATTCCTCACCAGGATGACATTATGAAGTGTCTTCTACTTAGGTGTTGCCACTTACCCAGATCTGATAGAAAAGTAATTTATAAAAATTCTATTTGTATACATTCAAAGCCATGAAACAAAATGTCATTTGGAGAACAGCAAGCTGATAAATGCCAAGGAGGAAAGAATTAGAAGCACAAATGTTTTAGCAGAATCTTCATTTTTGAAACTGAATAGAAAGTAAATATATTACCATTTAAGTGTTACCCTTATTAGACCTTAATTTCTAAAGAACAAATTACAAAAATAGAATCTGGATTTTTATAGAGTGGAAATAAGAACTATTTCTCCCTTTCCATTTTAAGTTTGAAATATCTTCTCTCAACAATCTTGGATTGTTTCATTTTGCGTTCAAATTTCAGGTAGACCAGTCTAGACCAACAAATAAAAAGGAAGGGAAATTTGGAATAGACGAATGTCATTTAGGACCTGAGTTATCATCTTATGTTTAAAAAATATTAACCTTCCATTTTTACGTACACCAAAAACTTCATATTTTTGTTTCAAAATAGCAGGGCAGAAACTTTTGTAGGTTAAGACTCCAAAGTAAACAAAGCAAAAAACTCAATCAGGGATAACCTTACTTCCCAACATGGTAAAAATAAAGTATTGTTTTGTAACAAATTATATTGCTTATAGAAAAAATTCTGTACCAAAATTTAATAAATCTAATGAATTTAAATAATTTAAATTCCCAATGAACAAATATATTAGAAGGAAAGGCACTTAACAGTTCTAAAATCCTTGAAACCTGAGATAAGAGGTAGAACCTGATTGTGCCTATGGTGAAGATGGCCTTCTTAGTTTATCAAGAGTTTTAAGTGTCACAGTATTTTCCTCTTCATAAATCTCTAAACACATCTCTGATTTGCTGTGGTGTTAGCTGAATGTTTACGATTATTTAGTTTCACAACTACGAACACAGTTTCTTCTTTGATGAATCAGTAATTACTTATACATCTTTAAACCTAAGAATTCTATTCTCTTGTCACTTGCTGGCAGTTTTAGGCACAGTATGACTTAGTTAAAAGGTTATTTAGCATTGTGGCTGATTTGATTTTCATGAAATAAGATGGTCAGCTGGTGGAAGCCAATTCAGGCCACACATACTGTATTTAAGACTCAAATGCTCAACCTTTATGGCTGTTCAGGAAGTTACCAGACAAGTCACATAGCCTGTGTGCAACACACCGGATGTTGTGTAAAATGGCCTAAACTTTCCAGATTTCCTGGCTTTTCCCCTTTTTATAGTACATCAAAGAAATTTCCTACAGCATTGAACCATCTGACTAGCTCTCATAGTTTCTTTTTTCTTATGATTAAGGGAGAAATATCAGTTCAGGGAAAAAAAAGCTGTGGCTCAACCCAAAGCCTGTGCTAAAGATAGAGCTCAGTGATACTAAAATGCCCAAATCTTTGTTTGTGTGGATCTTTGGTGAGCAAAATGACAGGATGTAATTATGTTCAGAAAATTGAAAAATTGAAATATAATAAATTATCAATCTCTCTAATATTTGAGTAGTGCCTAAGTTCTTCCTTCTGCTTCATTTATGTAACACCATACATTTTATTGTTTATATGTAATTCTAACTTTAAACAAATATATAAGTAATAATAAGTTTTCTTTGTAGCGTAATAGTATATTCTCTTATTTCTTACTTAGCTAATGTTTCTACTGATTGAACGTAAAAGTTATTTCCTAATTCCACATTACTATTTTCTTTCTTTTTTTAAAAAATTATTTCTCAGTCGTATCCGACTCTTTGCGATCCCATGGACTGCAGCATGCCAGGCCTCCCTGTCCATCACCAACTCCTGGAGTTTACTCAGACTCATGCCCATTGAGTGATAATTGCTTTATAGAATTTTGTGGTTTTCTGCCACACATCAACAAGAATCAGCCATAGGTACACCCAGGTCCCCTCCCTACCAAACCTCCCTCCCATCTCCCTCCATACCCCACCCTTCAGCCTGTCACAGAGCCCCTGTTTGTGTTCCCTGAGCCACATACCAAATTCCCATTGGCTATCTGTTTTACATATGGAACTGTAAATTTCCATGTTAATCTCTCCATACATACATACTCTTACCTTCTCCCTCCTCCCTTCCCTGCCATGTTCATAGGTCTGTTCTCTATGTCTGTTTCTCCATTGCTGCCCTGAAAATAAACTCATCAGTGCCATCTTTTTAGATTCCATATATATGCATCAGTATATGATATTTATATTTCTCTTTCTGACTTACTTCAATCTATATAATAGGCTCTAGGTTTGTCCACCTCATTAGAACTGACTCAAATGTGTTCCTTTTTATGGCTGAGCAGTTCAGTTCAGTTCAGTTCAGTCGCTCAGTTATGTCCGACTCTTTGCGACCCCATGAATTGAAGCACGCCAGGCCTCCCTGTCCATCACCAACTCCCGGAGTTTACCCAAACCCATGTCCATCGAGTCGGTGATGCCATCCAACCATCTCATCCTCTGTCGTCCCCTTCTCCTCCTGCCCCCAGTCCTTCCCAGCATTAGGGTCTTTTCCAATGAGTCAGCTCTTTGCATGAGGTGGCCAAAGTATTGGAGTTTCAGCTTCAACATCAGTCCTTCCAATGAACACCCAGGATTGATCTCTTTTAGGATGGATTGATTGGACCTCCTTGCAGTCCAAGGGACTCTCAAGAGCCTTCTCCAACACCACAGTTCAAAAGCATCAATTCTACGGTGCTCAGCTTTCTTCACCGTCCAACTCTCACATCCATACATGACCACTGGAAAAACCATAGCCTTGACTAGACGGACTTTTGTTGGCAAAGTAATGTCTCTGCTTTTAAATATGCTATCTAGGTTGGCCATGACCTTCCTTCCAAGGAGTAAGCGTCTTTTAATTTCATGGCTGCAATCACCATCTGCAGTGATTTTGGAGCCCCAAAAAATAAAGTCTGACACTGTTTCCACTGTTTCCCCATCTATTTCCCATGAAGTGATGTTATTCTATTGTATATATGTGCCACGACTTTTTTAGCCATTTGTTTGTCAATGGACATCTAGGTTGCTTCTGTGTTCTAGCTATTGTAAATAGTGCTGCAGTGAACAATGGGATACATGTATCTTTTTAAATTTTGGTTTCCTCAGGGAATATGCCTAGGCCTGGGATTGCTGGGTCATATGGTGGTTTTATTCCTAGCTTTTTAAGGAATCTCCATACTGTCTTCCATAGTGCCTGTATCAGTTTACATTCCCACCAGCAATGCAAGAGTGTTCCCTTTTCTCCACACCCTCTGCAGCATTTATTGTTTGCAGACTCTTTGATGATGACCATTCTTACTGGTATGAGGTGGTATCTCATTGTAGTTTTGATTTGCATTTCTCTAATAATGAGTGATGTTGAGCATCTTTTCATGTGCTTGTTAGCCATCTAGATGTCTTCTTTGAAGAAATGTCTTTTAAGGTCTTTTATTGACTGACTTTTTGATTGTTTTTTTTGTTTTTCTGGTATTGAGTTGTATGAGCTGCTTGTATATTTTGAAAATTAATTCTTTGTCAGTTGTTTCCTTTGCTATTATTTTCTCCTATTCTGAGGGTTGTCTTTTCACCTTGTTTTTAGTTTCATTTGCTGTTCAAAACCTTTTTAGTTTAATTAGGTCCCACTTGTTTATCTTTGTTTTTATTTCCATTACTCTAGGAGGTGAGTCATGGAAGATCTTGCTTTGATTTATGTCATTGAGTGTTCTGTCTATGTTTTCTTTTAAGAGTTTTATAGTTTATGGTCTTACATTTAGGTCTTTAATACATTTTGAGTTTATCTTTGTGTATGGCATTAGGAAGTGTTCTAATTTCATTCTTTAACAGATAGTGTCCAGTTTTCCAAGCATCACTTATTGAAGAGGCTGTCTTTGCCCCATTGTATGTTTTTGCCTCCTTTGTCAAAAAGAAGGTAACCATAGGTGTGTGGGTTTATCCTGGGTTCTCTATCTTGTTCCATTGGTCTATATTTCTGTTTTCATGCCAGTACCATACTGTCTTGATGAATGTAGCTTTGTAGTGTAGTCTGAAGTCAGGAAAGTTGATTCCTCCAGCTCCATTGTTCTTCTCAAGACTGCTTTGGATATTTGGGGTCTTTTGTGTTTCCATATGAATTGTGAAATTTTTGTTCTAGTTCTGTGAAAAATGGTAATTTGATAAGGATCATATTGAATCTGTAGATTGTATTTGGTAGTATAGTCATTTTTACAATATTGATTCTTCCTCCCCAGGAACATGGAATATCTCTCCATCTGTTTATGTCATCTTTGATTTCTTTCATCAGTGTCTTATAATTTTCTGTATATAGGTCTTTTGTCTCCTTAGGTAGGTTTATTCCTAGGTATTTTATTCTTTTTGTTGCAATGGTGAATGGGATCGATTCCTTAGTTTGTCTTCCTGATTTTTCATTGTTAGTATAAAGGAACACAAGTGATTTCTGTGTATTGACCTTATATCCCACGACTTTGCTGAATTCACTGATTAGTTCTAGTAATTTTCTGATAGTTTCTTTTGGGATTTCTATGTATAGTATCATATCATCTGCAAAAGTGAGAGTTTTACTTCTTTTCCAATATGGATTCCTTTTATTTCCTTTACTCCTCTAATTGCCATAGCTAGGACTTCCAAAACTATGTTGAATAATAGTGGTGAGAGTGGACACCCTTGTCTTGTTCCTGATCTTAGAGGGAATGCTTTTAGTTTTTCACCATTGAAAATAATGTTTGCTGTAGGCTTATCATATCTGGCCTTTACTATGTTGAGATAGGTTCCTTATATGCCCATTTTTTGAAGCATTTTTATCATAAGTGGGTGCTGAATTTTGTCAAAAGTTTTTCTGCTTCTATTGTGATGATCATATGATTTTTATCTTTCAGTTTGTTAATGTGGTGTATCATGTTGATTGACTTGTGTATATTTTCAGTTCAATTAAATAGCTCAGTCATGTGTGACTCTTTGTGATCCATGAACTGCAGCATGCCAGGCTTCCCTGTCCATCACCAACTCCTGGAGCTTGCTCAAACTCATGTCCATCAAGAGAGTGATGCCATCCAACCATCTCAACCTCTGTCATCCCCTTTTCCTTCCACCTTCAGTCTTTCCCAGCATCAGGGTCTTTTCTAATGAGTCAATTCTTCGCATCAGGTGGCCAAAGTATTGGAGCTTCAGTTTCAACATCAGTCCTTCCAGTGAATATTCAGGATTGATTTCCTTTAGGATTGACTGATTTGATCTTCTTGCTGTCCAAGGGACTCTCAAGAGTCTTTTCCAACACCACAGTTCACAAGCATCAATTCTTCAGCAGTCAGCTTTCTTTATGGTCCAACTCTCACATCCATACATGACTACTGGAAAAACCATAGCTTTGACTCTATGGACCTTTGTTGGCAAAGTAATGTCTCTGCTTTTTAATATGCTTTCTAGGTTTGTCATAGGTTTTCTTCCAAGGAGCAAGACTCTTCATTTCATGGCTGCAGTCACCATCTTCAGTGATTTTGGAGCCCAAGAAAATAAAGTCTGTCACTGTTTAAATTGTTTCTCTATTTGCCATGAAGTGTGGGACTGGATGCCATGATCTTATCATCCCCAAATGTGACAGTGATTAGACATATTTATCAGTTAGCTAAATTAATTAACATATTTGTGACATGAAATTTTAGGTTGGACATGCAAATTATTGATTTGATTTTGATTTTCTCAATTTATTAATGATTATGTCTCAATATAGGGCCTTTACTTAGTGATGTTTAAGCTAATTCTTTACTGTGATACCCTATAGCTAAGAAAATCACCCAACCTTACTCTGAACAAAAAATAAGGCTTCTCCACATCCATGTTGCTAGATCTGCTATCACACTCATGATGAATTACTTTTGCTTTTGGTAGCATAAAAAACCATAGCCTATTTTTCCTCTTGAGTGGCAGTTTTCTCCTCCCTTTCTCTTTTTTCTATTTTAATTCCCTTCCAGCTGCTTATCTCTTCTGATCTTTAACCTTTCCTTATTTATGGGAATCAGTAATGTTGTTTTTTTCAGAAGTTAGTTCTTTTAGGGAAGTAACAGTCATCGAAAGAGTCACCTTTGGCCATTAACATGTGTGTTTACTGATAAAGTCATTTATTATGGTTAAATAAATACATTTGATTTCAAATAGATAAGACTTATTAGATAACTGTAAGTAGAAACTTAGTTTTTGAAATTGCTTCTCATGTATAATAAAGCTTTAATTATATAAAAAAATCAGCCTTTAACAACATCTAAAAAAACACTGACAGGAAGTAATAAAAACATTTTATGTTTCAGTGATTCCCTGATAGTCCTTTTGGTCTACAATAGATATAGCAACCCTTGGTTTATTAGAGGCCATTTACTAGTTGTGTTTGTTTGTGTTTAGATGCTTGAGACAGTGTACCTGTAAAAATATACTACTAGGTTAGTAGTGTCGGCCTTGTTTAACTACATGTACTGATTAAATCAGTTTAGCCTTTCACTGTAGCAAAGAAACATAGTAATCAACAGTAGAGAAATGCATTCTCTACATCACAAATGTATAAACAGTGGAACAGGGTTAAAATAGTAAGTATTCTACAATATGGAAAGCAAGAAAGTTGAGTTTACCATTAAAGGAAGGAAGATGGATACCTGGATGTATATTTCTTGAAATTAGTTACTCTAAACTACCCTTTGAATAATTTTTTAAAAGCTGGAAAAAATAAAATTTTAGGTATATCCATCTATCTATCTATCTATATAGTTATTGTTTAATCGCTAAGTCGTTTCAGGCTCCTCTGTCTATAGAATTTCCAAGTTAGAATACTGAAGTGGGTTGCAATTCTGTTCTCCAGGGGACCTTTTCGACCCAGAGATTGAACTTGCATCTCCTGCACTGGCAGGTGGATTCTTTACCACTGCACTGCCAGGAGAGTCCATATTTTATATTTATATATATATATATATATATAAATAAAATTATTTTTTGCATTGATGAGTTGACAAAACAACAAAATCCCAAAATAGAGTAAACTAGGAAACTTAAAGATAAATGCCAAAGCTACTTTTGTTCTGCTGAATCCTGAAATTTGGGTTTCAAAGTTTCCATTTGACAGCTTCTTTGGCCATGATGGATACTTGTTAAAACTGAGGATCCACCTATGGAAGGAAACCTAATGGGGTATCGGTACCCTACACAAAGCTGAAATGTGTAGGAGTGAAATAAATGTGGAAACACCAAGGAAATTTGCCAGTAATGCTAGATAAGTGAAGAATAAGTAAAAATTTCCTTGTGACTATGTAAGTACAACCTGGCCCCCCTGAAAAAAGCCTAAGTTTAGTGGAGAGTTTAGCTTAGAATGTTTCTAGCTCATTGTGCCCCCAGATGATTGGCAGAAGCAAATAAAAATCATTTGGAGGAATTCCAACTTCAGTTTAGGCCTCACCTGTGTTTCACTGATAGAATGCAAAAGAAAATGAATCCTCATGTAAAAAATCATAAAGCAGGCAAGAAGACATCATAAATGAGAATCTACTGAAAACAATTTAAAAAATCATGATTGATATGATTAAAGAAACAGAAGCTTGAAAACTGATAAGTAGATTTGAAAAATAAATAGAAATTCTAAAAATTAATAATATAATAAAAACTCAATGAAAAGATTAACCATTGGATTAGACATAGCAGAAGAGAGAATTGGTGAGATAATTTCTGAAGACATTATTTAAAATACTGTCCAGAGAGAAGTGTAAAACATGATAGAGAAATTAATAGCTATGGAGAGTGAAGGGAGAAGGTCTAATATACTTTTTTAGTTTATTTTTTATTTTTGGTTGTGCTGGGCCTTTATTGCTGTGTGGGGGCTTTCTCTAATTATGGTGAGTGGGGGCTACTCTTCCTTGTGGTGCACTGGTTTATTGCAGTAACTTCTCTTGTTGTGGTGCATGGGCTCCAGGTGCATGGACTTCAGAGGTTTGGCACATGAACTCAGTAGTTGCTGCATGCGGGCTCTAGAGGTCAGGCTCAATTGTGATGCTCGGGCTTTAGTTGCTCCGTGGCATGTGGAATCTTCCTGGACCAGAGACCGAGCCTATGTCCCCTGCATTGGGCAGGTGGGTTCTTATCCACTGTACCACTAGGGAAGTCCTCTAATGTACTTTTTATCAGAGTTCTAGAAGGAGATTATAGAGCCAATGGGAAAGTGAAGCGAAGTGAAGTGAAGTGAAAGTCGCTCAGTCGTGAACGACTGACTCTTTGTGACGCCATGAACTGTAGCTTACCAGGCTCCTCTGTCCATGTAATTCTCCAGGCAAGAATACTGGAGTCGGTAACCATTCACTTCTCCAGGGGATCTTCCAAACCCAGGGATCAAACCCAAGTCTCCCACATTGCAGGTGTATTCTTTACCATCAGAGCCAGCAGGGAAGCCCAATGGGAAAGAGAGTATTCAAAAAGAACTCCTTGGAGTTGTTGAAAGATGGTAATCTTCAAATCAAGAAAAATAAATACCAAGATTAAATTAAGAATTAAATTAAGAATTTCTTTTCATCAAAAATCACCATAAAGAAAGTAGAAAGATAAGCTACTGGGAGGTGATACTTGCAATCCATATAGCCAACAAAAGATTAGTATCTCTCCAGAATATAATATATATAACATGCATTATGCATTATTATAATTATATACATTGTATATAATTGCATATATAATAAAATTTTAATGTTATGGTTTATATATATTTATATGTAATACAGAATAATATATTTTATTGTGAGTGATTAAGAAGACTGCACAGAACAGCTCTGTAACTCAGGTTATAAAATTACAAATTATCTTAAACATGCCTCTGAATTATCCTAAACACCCCTTCTGCATATCTATATCAAATATCTCCAATTCCTTGTGATTCTATATTTGAACTCTCTTTAAATTGTCTCCTTTCCTTCTGGTTTCATTGATAATCGCTTGATTCAAGTCTTAACTACATTCCCTTTAGCCTAGGGGAATAGATTTCCAACTGATTTCCCTCTTTCCCTTTAATCATTTCTTTTACAATGCTAACAAAATGTTTTCATAATACATTTAGGAAAAGTTTTGTTACTCCACTGAAATATTCACCATGCTGTATAAATCATGGCTGTTCATTTTCATTTTTATCAAATTATACATATACATACCTTAAAGAGTCAAATAGTTTTATTAGGTCACTTCATCCTTTTAACTTCTTCCCATTTAACTTTTGTCATTATATTGATGTCTTTATTTAAGTTTATATTGTTTCTTCTTGATATTTCAATTTTAAGCATTGACTTTCCGTTACAGAATATGAGGATTTCGATCTCGTCCTCCATCTCTGCCACATATCAAAACTGAGAGAAGACTTAAGTTGTCCCTGAGGCAGGATATTTAGAGAAGAGAAAAGGCATCCCAAACTCCTCAAATAGTAGGCCTTCCCATATGCCCATCTTTCTGACATAGTTAACATGTTAATTTTGATCATAATAATATTTAGTATTTCATATCATTTTGACTATGTAAATACTATTATAGCTGGTCCAAATACTAAATTAGATTGATTTTGCTTTCCTGGAAGAATTTTTGTGATCTTCATCTTGCTCTTTTATCTTCTTGCAATTATTATTAATTTAAATCCAAACTCTTCCCAGTTGCCCATTTAACTCAGCACATTTAGATACATCATGCATTTGATCAGTTCCATCATCCTGAAATCTTCCTTAGAATGTAAATTCCTAGCATAGTACCTTTCATATGGTGGGTTATCAATAAACATTTATTGATCAATTAACTGAAATACTACTAGCTGAGCTACATAAAGAAATTTCTACAGTTTGTTTCTTCTGAGAACTAAAGTTGTATGGGCCATTTCAGATTTTGCTTAATTTGGAGAAGCTTCAATTTCCTCATCTGCAAAAAGAGAATAAGAATTTCTACTTCTAAAATTGTTGTCAGGATTAATCCTATAATAATTATATGTTTATATACTATAATTTTACTGTTGTACTTGGCACATGTGAAACAGTAAATTGGTAGCAGGTACTGAGTTAATATAATGGTTGTATACAGTTACTACTATTATTTCTGCAGTACTGCTAATGATATAACATGGGTCCTTATCATGAATTTCCTTAGGGATTTCCAGTGACTTATCAAAAGAAAGAGTTGGAGAAAGATTTTCACTATTTCAAAATCTTTCATGAGAATTACCTTGACTGTTTTTCTTGGCCTACTATTTGAGGGGTTTGGGATGCCTTTCCTCTTCTCTAAATAGTCTTCTCCAGGGGCAACTTAACTCCTCTCTCAGCTTTGATAATGCTCTGTATCAAAGCATATAACTATCAGATTTAATGATTTATTACATGTTTGGCTTTATTTAACTATTTCATATTTATTATTCTCATCTCTTTCATGAATTTATAGGCTTTTAAAATGCCATCTGAAATAATTGCTTTCATTTATCTGAAATAAATGCTTAATTGGTCTGTTTTGGGCAAGGAAGAAAATCTGCCAATAGTGTGCAACATTTCTGGGAGCATATAGACTTGATTCTTAAATGCTCCATAGCTGATTGCACTATTTTCCACTTATCCCTTCATTCCTCCTCAAGATTTTTCTCCAAAAATCTTTTTAAAAATTCTGCTTTATGTTGGCTTCAGAAATAATGTATTAAAGCAGGTTGACTCAGGGCTGCCACAAAAGAGCCCTTCAGTCAGCAAAGAAAAATTTCCTAATAGCAGAGTGGTTCCAAATCAACAATTCCTAACAAGACTGTTCTTATATTAACTGTGCCTGATGTATAGGGATATCTGGCAAATCATTTGGCATTTTCATTTCCCTGATGTACATAAAAGGCATTTGAAGTTGTTCAGTTAAAGATGTCTCTATTACATTAGACTTTTTGGAAATCTCATGTAAAAAATTGACCATCATTGCACAAAGAGCTAAACTAAATCTCTCCCTTTCCTAGTTGAGTTATTTTCTTTGTTTGTTTAAACTGCAAGTATAGCTGGGAAAAATATGAGGAAATTATTTTTAAATTATTAAACATTGGTATGTATTTTAAAATTTGAAATAATTGCTTTAAGTATAGATTCTTTTCAGTTCATTTCAATTGCTCAGTTGTGTCCAACTCTTTGCAACCCATGGACTGCAGCGTGCCATGCCTCCCTGTCCATCACCAACTCCTGGAGCTTGCTCAAACTCATGTCCATCAAATCAGTGATGCCATCCAACCATATCATCCTCTGGCATCCCCTTCTCCTCCTGTCTTCAGTCTTTCCCAGCACCAGGGTCTTTTCAAATGAGTGAGTTCTTCTCATCAAGTAGCCAAAGTGTTGGAGCTTCAGCCTCAGCATCAGTCCTTTCAGTGAATATTCAGGATTGATTTCCTTTAGGATGGACTGGTTTGATCTCCTTGATATCCAGTGGACTCTCAAGAGTCTTCTCCAACACCACAGTTCAAAAGCATCAGTTCTTCAGTCTCAGCCTTCTTTATGGTCCAACTCTCATATCCATACATGACTACTGGAAAAACATTATCTTTGACTAGACGGACCTTTGTTGGTAAAGTAGTATCTCTGCTTTTTAATATTCTTTCTAGGTTTGTCATAGCTTTTCCTCCAAGGAGCAAGTGTCTTTTAATTTCATGGCTGCAGTCGCCATCTGCAGTGATTTTGGAGCCCAAGAAAATAAAGTCTGTCACTGTTTCCATTGTTTCCCTATCTATTTGCCATGAAGTGTTGGGACTGGATGCCATGATCTTTGTTTTTTGAATGTTGAGTTTTAAGCCAGCTTTTTCACTCTCCTCTTTCACTTTCATCAAGAGGCTCTTTACTTCCTCTTTGCTTTCTGCCATAAGAGTGGTGTCATCTGCATATCTGAGGTTATTGATATTTCTCCCTGCAATCTTGATTCCAGCTTATGCTTCATACAGCCCAGCATTTCACATGATGCACTCTGCATATAAGTTAAATAAGCAGGGTGACAATATACAGCCTTGGCCTACTCCTTTCCCAATTTGGAACCAGTCTGTTGTTCCATGTCTAGTATGATTCTTGATCGGCATACCTGTTTCACAGGAGGCGGATAAGGTGGTCTGGTATTCTTTTAGAAGAAAATAGCACATCAATGATGAATTTATATTATTTCAAAACAATTTATTTCAAAACTGTTAATTGTACCAATTAGGAAGGTGAAAAGAAATTCTGCTAAAATGTAGAATTTCAACAGATGAGTGAAAACATCAGAAGAAACTCGAGAAAACATTTCTGTGTGCTTATAAATGCCTATTGAATATGCTCTTTGGGATGTACTGCTGACATCCCAGCTTACACTCAAGTTGCCCCAGTAATATTCATTATTCTTTTTTCTTATGCCTTTCTTATTCACTTTTTAGTTAATTTATTTATTATCTTTTTAGTCACTAGAATATAAACTTTGAACTCCTTCCTCCTCTTTATGATCACTAAGTTCTGTGGTTCGACTTCTGAAATCCCTCTTGACTCTCTCTTCTCCATTCATTTTTCATTTCCTTGATTCATCTTTAGAAAGCCACTGCATTATGCTTCCAACTGGTCTTCCAGTCTCTCTAGCATCCCTTAATACCTTAGGAATTTTTGATTATTTTGCATTTGTAGTTTCTTTGTGGAATTCAGTCTAACTTTCTTGATAGGACTATTCAGGTCCTTTCTTGCCTCAGTATTGTTATTGTTGGTGAATAAAGGTAGAACTTTGAGATCACACACACTTGAGTGCAGATTCCATCTTTACCACTTCACATGTGATTTCCTCAGGCAAGTTTCCTGACTTTACTAAGAATAGTTTCCATGTCAATATATTGATAATGATAAGAATAATGTTTTTAAACGTCTAGAATTTTTGTGAGGGTTAAATTAGCTATAACTGATTTGAAATGCTCAGTGTATGCTAAGCATTCAATATATTATTTTTCAGTTTTATTTACCTTCATTTCAGCCACCATGCCTATTACTTACTATGTTGTGAGTTTTCAGATTCCATCTATGTGCTTGTTTTCCTTTCTCTACCTAATGAACTCCTACTTGTTCTCTATTATTTTCAGTTTTTTTAGATGAGCAGTCACCATTCAAAGCCCTGTTTAAATGCCACTTCTTTTGTGAACTGCATTAATCACTTTTCTGAGAATCACATTGCATATTCATGCTAATAATTGGGTTCATAATAGTATATCATAACTATATTTTTGAGAGGATTTTTCCTTATATATTTGAAAATCTTCAAAGGTAGAGATCATATCCAATTCATCTCTGTATCCATAGTGCCTAGCATAGTGTTGAATGCAAGAAAACATGAACATTTCAACTTCTATCCTGTTTTTATTGGCTAGGCCTGGAAAGATTGAAAGCAGGAGGAGAAGTGGACGACAGAAGATAAGATGGTTGGATGGCATCACCGACTCGATGGACATGAGTTTGAGCAAGCTCCAGGAGTTGGTGATGGACAGGGAAGGCTGGTGTGCAGCAGTCCATGGGGTCACAAAGTCAGACACGACTGAGCAACCGAACTGAACTGAGGGTGGGTTGCAATGTGAGGATTCTTTGTTGTGAAATGAGGGCTTCTGTTGAGTGGGGTGTGGCCTTAGTTGCCACGTGAGATCTTAGTTCCCTGACCATGGATAGAAGCTGTGTCTGCACATTGGAAGGCAGATTCTTAACCACTGGATCACAAGGGAAGTACTTATATCCTGGTTTTAGGCTCATTTTTCTTGAACTAGTTACCTCAAAATATAGCTGAAGATCATTCCCAAAGGTAATTTTTAAAATAGTAAATTAAAAACACTTATTACTAATGTAACAGTGCTGCAGAAAGTCTGGAAGATAAAATAAAAAGCCACACATGATCATGTTGTTGTCATGTGGTTTCTGTTATTCTTTTGGTGCTTTCGCTTATGATTTTTTTAAGAAAAACATTATTTGCATAGCTTTAATTGTAGTATACATTCAGTATTTTTGTTCTGCTTTTTTAAAAAATATTATGTTCTAGGTACTTCATATGCTATTATAGAACATACATAACCATTAAAAAACCACTTAATTCTTCAAGTGAATATTTAATTATTTATTATATATTTCTGTCTACCCTTTCTCTCCCTTCTGACTTTTATAAATTGTGCTCTAGTAGACAATTTCATGACAGTAGCCTTTTATGTCTGTTGGATTAATTTTTTGATATACAATTCCCAAAATGAAAGTAATGCTTTAATTATAATTCATTTTAGTAATATACTGTGCCTAGATTATAACTACAGGCCCATAGTAAAACTGGAAAATGCTAGGTGGAAGATTAAGGAAGAGAGAAGAGGTAAGTATCTTTTCAAAAAAATTTTGTATTCTTTAAGGAGAGTTACCTAGTCTTAGAGTTTTTGCTACTTCTTTGTATGAGGAAACAGTATTCATTTATTAAATATTTATTGAGCACTTATTTATTGAGTACCCTTAGCAGAGGATATACAAAAATATAATGCCTGCCCTCAAAAAGCTTACAGTTGATTGGGAGAGACAGACATGTAAACAGGTAATTAGAATAGACAGAAATAAGGACTATAATGGGTATAAGTATATCTAGGTATTGAAGGATACACAGAAAGGACAGCTAAAGCCATAAGGGAAAGTTAAGAGAATTCTTTCAAAAAAGTTCTGTGCCAGTTACTAGAAATATAATCTTGAAGCTCAAGGATATTCTGATCTAATGGAACAGACTGATATATATTTTAAAATAACTACAGTAGATTTAAAATTCCAAATGAAGATTTCACAAGAAATATTTGGAAGCTTTTTAAAAAAATTTTTAATCAGAAGGTAATTTCTTTACAATGTTGTGTTGGTGTCTGCCATTGTTGTTCAGTAGCCAAGTAGTGTCTGACTCTCTGTGACCCCATGAACTGCAGCATGCCAGGCTTCCCTGTCCTTCACTATCTCCCTGATTTTGCTCAGATTCATGTCCGTTGAGTCAGTGATGTCATCCAACCATCTTATCCTCTATTGCCCCCTTCTTCTCTTGCCCTCAGTCTTTCCCAGCATCAGGGTCTTTTCCATTGAATCAGCTCTTCACATCAGGTGGCCAAAGCATCGGAGCTTCAGCATCAGTCCTTCTAATGAATATTCAGGACTGATTTCCTTTAGGATTGACTGGTTTGATCTCCTTGCTGTCCAGTGGGCTCTCAGAGTCAGCTACAGGTCAAAAGCATCAATTCTTCAGTGCTCAGCCTTCTTTATGGTCCAACTCTCACATCCATACATAACTACTGGAAAAATCATAGCTTTGACTATATGGACATTAATTAGTAAAATGATGTCTCTGCTTTCTAGTATGCTGCCAGGTTTGTCATAGCTTTTCTTCCAAGGAGCAAGCATCTTTTAATTTCTTGGCTGCAGTCGCTGTCTGCAGTGATTTTGAACCTTTTTTTTTTTAATTTTTAATCATATGATAATTGCCTTGCAATGTTGTGTTGGTTTCTGCCATACAACAACACAAATCGGTCATAACTATATATATATATATATATATATATATATATATATCTCCTACCTATTGACCTGCCTCCAATCCTACCCCTCTAGTTCATCACAGAGTGCTAAGCTGTGAGACAGTGGGATGAATTGAGAAAGTAACATTGACATATATACACTACCGTATGTAAAATAGATAGCTAGTGGGAAGCTGCTGTATAATACTGGAAATCTATTTTATGACTCAAAATGAATATTGGTGAAGTGAGATGTTGACTCAGGAAGAGCACTTTGTGAGTTGTGTACAGAGTGAGCAAGAATGGGAGATCCAACCAGTCCATCCTAAAGGAGATCAGTCCTGGGTGTTCATTGGAAGGACTGATGTTGAAGCTGAAACTCCAATACTTTGGCCACCTCATGCGAAGAGCTGACTCATTGGAAAAGACCCTGATGCTGGGAAGGATTGGGGGCAGGAGGAGAAGGGGACGACAGAGGATGAGATGGCTGGATGGCATCACCAACTCGATAGACATGGGTTTGGGTAAACTCTGGGAGTTGGTGATGGACAGGGAGGCCTAGCGTGCTGCGATTCATTGGGTTGCAAAGAGTCGGACACGACTGAGCAACTGAACTGACTGAACTGACTATGTCTCAACAACCAAGTGTGTTTAGTACTGTTAGCTTCATTTTAGAGATGAGGAAACTAAAGCACAGTTTCAAGAACCTGCTCAAGGTCACACCTAGAAAGTGTTGAAAGAAGTAACACCAAAGCTCATTGTAGTTTACCTTTTCTGAGAGTTGATCTACAGTGATTTTGGATGGTTTATTTTTTTTAATTTTTAATCAGAAGATAATTCCATTGCAATGTGATGTTGGTTTCTGCCATACAACACCACAAATCAGTGTTGGATGGGCAAGTAAGACTAACACATGAAAAAAACAGAATGATTAAACTGAGAACCATATGGTCAAAACTGGGTATAATATTCAGAGGATCTAGTTTAGTGAAGATTATAACAATTAGGCTTCAAGCTGAATGTTAGACTTGAACTATGTCTTGTGGAGGAAATAGAACTTGCATAGGCAGAGTGGAGGGAAAATGCAATTCAGTCATGGAGAAAAAGTCAGAGCAGACTAATGCAGGGGGAGAAACAGAGTATAAGTTCAGAGTGTTTTAAATGTTGCACATACGTAACTTTATTCTACTTCAAGTTTAGTAGCCATTCAGCAAGCATACCCCATTCCTAACTAAATAGATTTTTACTATGAAAATTGATTTTAGACTTTTAGAGCTGAAAGATATTTTAAAAACTTGTCCTGAGAATTTGGGCACAATGAGGGTTTGTAATTTATAGAGTTATTGAATCACATTATTGCTTATCTGGAATTCATTGTGCTTTTTCCACCACTGCAGTGCTCTGGGCAGGTGGGGTATGGGAAATAGGAGTGGGAGAAGATAAAGCCTCCAGTACTGGGTATTCTCAAACTGTCTTCTTTCCAAGCACTAAACAGACCCAATTCTGCTTAGCTTCCCAGATTGCAGAGCTGTCAGATGGAAAGGAAAAACAAAGTACATGAAGTTTCTTTTAAGATGCACATGTGGACTGGTGTTTCCTTTCTTGGCTGTTAGAAGGCGCCTTCATCACGGTACAAAGGGATTTTCGTGATACTGTGGGGATTTATTGGCACAAGTTACAATGTACCACAGCGGTACTTTCTCTCTATATAGAGTTATGTCTGATAAAGCATATGCACAATAGGGTTGTGGGTGACAAAGCAAATAAATGCCCAATAGCTTCATAGGTATGATGTGCAGAACCTGAAAAGTAAGGAGTTTGAAGATTGAAAAGAAAGGAGAAAAAAAAGAAACAGGAAGATAAATTTACTCTTTTACCTCAACCAATAGTGTGATTTCTTATTATGGAAATCGTACTGTTGAAAAAAGCAAACAAACAAAACATTCCATAGTTTATAGACATTATTTTGGCTGGAAGAGGAGAGCTATTCTCTTAGCAGACAGATAGGCCAGAAAGTATAGAAGGATAGTGAAGTTTAAAGAACTGCCTGATTCTAGTAGGATTCTTTGAAAGTCATTCAATGCATGTTAAAATCTACTTGAGGGGTGAAGGTCTCTAAAACTAGGAGCAGCACATTTGTATCTTTTTTGATACTTTTTCATATCATTCTGCCTACAAATGGATGATACAGTTGGATTAGATGACTTCGCCTGCCTTGCAAATCTTTGATTACATTTAAGTCTTTTAACCAAAGAAACTGGCCATTAGATATTGATAAATATTTAACTGGGACATTTTAGAAGGTCTGTCTTATCAAAATGAGATGATGTAATTATTAATATAGTTTAAATATTGGGCAGAGAATTCAGAAAATTTCTAAAGCCTTTGTTAATGGAGAAAGGTGCATGTGTGGTGCTAAGTCACATCAGAAGTGTCTGACTCTTTGCAACCTCATGGACTGTAGCCCACTAGGCTCCTCTGTTCATGGGATTCTCCAGGCAAAGATACTGGAGTGGGTTTCCATGCCCTCCTCCAGGGGATCTTCCCGATCAAGGGATCAAACCCATCTCTTGCATATCCTGCATTGGCAGGCAGGTTCTTTACCACTAGCACTACCTGGGAAGACCTAATTGAGAACGTCATACTTAAATACCTAAATAAATCTTGTTTCCTTGCAGTAGAGGGAGTGCCTTGAGATATTTTATACTTGTACAACCATGTAAAGAAAAAAGTCTGTCAAGGAGGGCTGTGTCACTGTGTCTCTGCCTTGCTTTTGTATTTTGGGGCATGATTCCTAAATAAATGGCAATGAGCCTTTAGGAGACTGGGGTTTCCTGCCAGTATAGATGTTACACTTGAAAGGACTATTGCATGCTATTGCATTGTTTATCGGAGAAGGCAATGGCACTCCACTCCAGTACTCTTACCTGGAAAATCCCATGGACAGAGGAGCCTGGTAGGCTGTAGTTCATAGGGTCGCTAGGAGTTGCTAGGAGACTGAGCAACTTTCACTTATCACTTTCATGCATTGAAGAAGGAAATGGCAACCCACTCCAGTATTCTTGCCTGGAGAATCCCAGGGACAGAGGAGCCTGGTGGGCTGCCGTCTATGGGTCGCACAGAGTCGGACACGACTGAAGCGACTTAGCAGCAGCATTGTTTATGGGGACTTTGTATTCTGATTATCGTTTGTAAAATCTCCTCACTGAAGAGTAGAAATTTGAAGCCAATAGGAGGTTATTATTCAAAGACTTGTCCCCTCCCATATTGGTCTCTTGGTCTCCATTCATTAAGTAGACTCCTATGTGCCAGATGTGCCCATTTAAAATATTGGGAATATGATGGGAATAGCTTGACGTAGTTCTTGTCATTAAACATTCATTGTCAGAACTCTCAAACTCTTCAGAGAATTATCATACCCAGTCATAATTTTATATAAATAGAAGAAAGTTCCCCTTTTTTTTATAAAGCTAGATTTTTGTCATAATTATTGAAATATGTACAACAGAACATTTTAGAATTGGAAAAGGCTTGTAAAATGTTTCCTTTGAGTCAAGAATCAATTTTAGAAATCACTGGTAGTTCTAGATAAATCAGATTTTCCAATTTATTCATAATGTGGTAGAATCAAGTATATTTTCATAGATCTGCAGCAGCAGGATTGGTAAGAGAGGCATGCAACAAGAAACCAATTTCAATTTTGTTTCTTATTTCTGAAATGGTTTTCTGTCATAACTCTGGAAAACCAATACCATGACTTTTTCAAATTATCATTAGGCAACTCTGGCATAATTTATGTTAAGAGGTTTTGGCCTGTTTATGTACCCTGGAATTTGCCAAAATTAGTAATGTGATATTCCATATTTAGCAAACCTATAGAGCAATAAATAAGGACATATGACTATTGGGGAGTGCTGTTTGTTTAAATTCTTTTTCTGTGGCATTCATGAAATACAAGGGACTTCCAACTCAAATTCTGCAATATTAGGCATCAAGTTGTACTCTGAACCAAACCAGATGGTGATCAGCTCTATTCCTATTATCAGTTCAATGCAGCGATGGTTACCAGACCTTACTTAAAACTTTAACATTTGGAACAGATTAACAGCAGTTAGGCTGAAATGAGAAACCTCCATTTTACTAAAAGGTTCAGAACATATCATGCTGTAAAATCAGAAAGACTAGTAAGAAAAATTATGAGGGAAAGAGCTCACTGTCTACCTTGGTTTCTCCTTGCAGGATGTGCTATTTCCCTTTTATGAGTGCTGTTTTCAAAGGAATTTTATTGTATAGTATTGTGAGGATTAAGGTCTATTAGCCTATCAGCCTCCTGAGGTGCCCCATTACACAACTTGCTGTTGAATTTATCCCAATGTAGCCACAAACAATCTAGACCTTGGACACACATGGAGTATTATTTGCAGTTTGGAGGGGTTTCCTTTGCAAGAAAGTCACACATGCACATACACACACACACACATAGTATAAGTTCAGAGGTTCATGAGCTGCTGAAATTCATGAAACATTTGGGCTGCCCAGGTTTAACCTATGGGTTTGAATATATTTAGCTAAAAGTTTTGCCTTGTCTTCCAATGCTACATGGTATCTCCATCAATTTTTTCTTTATGGCATCTATTGGTCAAATTTATTCCCAGGTCTTTACAGGACTAGAAAAAGCAATATTTATTCCTAATGTCTAATTTTGTATCAATTTTGCCAAAGCAGCAAATCTTATAGCTATTTTAGGACAAAATTGTAAAAAATAGATGTGTGACTGAATTTAGCTCCCATTCTGTGTTATGGGAAACTGAGGTACTGGGAAGTTAAAGGATTTTCCTAAAGACGCACAGTTGGTGTGAGTGGTAGATGTGATTAGGAAGGATATAAGTGTTGCTAATGTGTCAACATTCTTCTATGACCATGATTCAGATGCAGAGACAAAAAATAGATCCTCCACGTTCTATACCCAAATGATGGCAGCCCTGCTCTTGTTCTGGTAAACTGAACAGTTTGGCAGAGAAACCCTTCAGAGAGAGTCCATCTGCCTTTGTTCATTTTTGTTTATTCTATAGCCAAGACCTTGCTTCAGGGCTGATTGAAACCCTTTTGTCTGTTTTTCAGTATGATAGGAAATATGAATTCCTCCTTAGAAATGGGTATTTGAAGCTTCTTGTACAGTAAAATTAGGGAGGATGAAAATAATGCTTAGTTCCAGGAGGATAAGAATACCTCATATGTGTGTGCTTGAACTGAATTTTAAGGTACAATTCTATTTTAGTCACTAAGTTGTATCTGACTCTTTTGCGACCCCATGGACTGTAACCTACCAGGCCCTTTGTCCATGGGATTTTCCAAGCAAGAATATTGGATTGGGTTACCATTTCCTTCTCCAGGGGATCTTCCTAACCCAGGGATCTAACCCAGGTCTCCTGTGTTGCAGGCAGATTCTTTACAACTGAGTTACCAGGGAAGCCCATTTATAGCTGTATCTACCCATAAACTATATCCATATAAATATATATATTATATGATATAATAATTTATAGGTGTATATATATATTTAGAAAATTGGTTATACCATATACACTATTGAAACTCTGATTTTTTTTTTAACTTCACAATTTATTGTGAACATTTTTTACCATTCACTTAATTTTAATGGCCATATAATATTCCCTCACAGGGTAATATTTTAGTAATTTACTGAATCATCCCCTGTTGATGGATATTTAGTTTTTCAATTTTTCAATAGACATGACTGTTGTAACTATCTATGTAAATATATCTTTGCTCACATCTATGACTATTTCATTAGGATAACTTCCTAGAAACTCTTTGGTACATAGAATATTCAAAAGCCTTAAATTTTACAGGGTATTGCTAAATTGTACATGGCCATAACTCACATTACTTTTGCAGTATAGCTGATGCCCAGGGAGCTGCATGTGAGTTGTATGCAAGATCTCCACACTGTGGTGCTCCTCTCCCCGAATTTGTTAGTTGTGATTCTTCCTTATGGTATAAAGCACCTTGTAAATAATCAATATAACAGTAATCTCTCTTACTCTGGACACTAGATTTAAAACTTAGAATTGGAAAGAACTTGTGAAATATGAGTTAAGAATTCATTTTAAAAACCACTGATAGATCCAAATTTATTGATTTTCCAATTTATTCATAATGTGATAGAGCAGATAAAAGTATATATTAACCATGAAGATCATAATTCCTGGCCCTTAAGCATTTAAAAATATTTTAATAGACTTTGTTTTGGGAATAGTTTTAGGTTTACAGAAAATTTTAAACATTTTATAATAAAAAGGAAAGAAGAAAAGAAAAAGGAAAATTGGGACATAAGTAGATGTATCTTTTTGAAGTGAAAGAATTATTATTTTTCCTTTTAATCCTTTAGAAGGCAATATTTTAATTGGTTAACATTTGAAACTGCTTCCAACAAGGATCGTTCATTTCACAGCAGCCTCAAACATAAGCATAGTCTCATTCGCCTTTGAAACTTAAAGAAGTCATGGTAAAGATAAACAAAACTAGGTGACAGAGTGGAAAAAGAAGACATATTTATTCTATTATTTATTTCTTTCCTCCCATTCTGTCTCCTCTCTCCTCTTATTTCATTGGAATTAAATATTCATGAGAATTTTTTGAGAATTTACTTGGTGGAGATCTTAAACGTACCAGAGAATGGCTACCAGAGAATTTTTATTCCTACAGTGGTATATGTATTTCTAATGAAATGAACATAATAGTCAACTTGGAACTCTCATTTGTGTTTAATACAATTCCTTGTTGCATATTTGCATTACCTTTTAATTAAATAATACCTAACTGCAATTCATTTTTTTTCTTACTTCAAACACTATCTTGATAAATGCTAGGTATACAGTAGATACTTAGTAAATGCTTGATTAATTAATTAACTGGGAAAGTAGCTATTACTAGGTTGAAGATTATGGGATCTTCCTTTCTGTGAAAATTAGTAGCGAAATACTCTTTGTTGGTACCAGAAAAATCACATTTAATGTAATCAAAAAAAGTGTATAGCTTAAAATCTTAACTGATATTCTGGGTCTCAACAGCAACTATTAACCCCTTAGTAATTTTTCAGAAGTTACTGTGTGTTTTAAGAAATCTACGTGTACTACTACTTACATTTTCTCAACTGTTCTGTGTTCTCAAATAGTTTTTAAAAAGAAATCTGGCAGAGCATGCTAGCAAAAAGAATAGCCTCGCCAGATTCTAACCAAATCATCAAATAGGAGCTGTGTTTCTTTAGGACCTCACAGGTTCCCTTTTAATAGGCCCTTTCCTCTGTTATTCTACTTCCAGAATACTAAGACCACTAGTATTAGCCAAGAACATTTTTCTCTGTTAAATCCTTGTCAACTAACACTTCAGAGGAAGAGTTTAAGGCATTACAGTTTTCAGGAGTAATTGCATTTTATTAGGGGAATCTTTGAAAAGGAAAAAACCTTTATAACTCAAAGTAGCAGTGTATAATGGAGGGGATTTTAGGTGGTGACCTATGAGTGCCATTTGGAAAGTTCTTTTTAAGGTGTATATTTGAAAAAGTACCTTCTTTTCACAGCTTATCACACTAGATAAGCTGATGCCAAGTTAATTGAACCTATCTCTCCCCTCTCTGAATTAAGGCTTCTTGCTATAATCTGCCTTCTGCCTTTATTATTTTCTTGAAATCTGTGATGATCCAAAACCCAATCCAATCAGTACTATTTAGCAACCATCCAAGTTGACAACTCCTTACTGATGACTTTCCCATTTGAAACTGTCTTTCCTTGGTTTCAGCATACTATTCTCTTGGTTCTCTTTCCACCTCTCCCAATATTTTTTTTTTCCATTTTCATGAGCTTTTCTCCTCTTCTCACGCAGTAATATTGATACTTCTCATATATATAAGCAGGCTTCCCAGACGGTCCTAGTGGTAAAGCCAGTGCAGGAGCAGTAGGCGATGCAGGTTCTGTCCCTGGGTTGGGAAGATCCCCTGGAGGAAGGCATGGCAACCCACTCCAGTATTCTTGCCTGGAGAATCCCATGGACAGTGGAGTCTGTCCTGTAAGAGCCTGCTACAGTCCATGGGGTCACAAAGAGTTGGACCCAAGTGAAGCGACTTAGCATGAATGCATATATAAGCAAGCTTCTATTCTATTAATCATATAGTTTCTCCTTTTTATTTCCTTCACTCCAGGTATTATCTCAATGCCTACTACTCCATGCCAGTTCATCGTCTCTCTAGAGTGTCCTTCTGGACACTGCACTTGGATCTTCTTATGATGTAAATGAAACAAGCCCAACATCAAGCTCATTATCTCCCTACTTGAGTCTTGTATTTTCTATCTCACTTAGTGACATCACCATTTATTCAACAACCTTCTTCCAGATAACTCATATTTATCCTTGGAACTGTCACTTCCACATCCAGTTGACCAGATGTTATTGGGGTTCTCCTAAATTAATTCAACAACTTCTCTCAATCCTCAGTTCTAATCTTTTAGTTTAAATGTTCGCCTCCTCTAACCTATCTCACTGTAAACACATACTAAACATAGGCAAAGTGCCTCAATTGTTCTCTTTCAATAAAGGATGCTTTTGTCACTTTGCTGCCAGATATGATTATTTCCTTCTTCATTTAAAATTATGATGGCTTCCTATGCTTATGAGATAGAGCAGGTTTTTCATTCATTTATTCATTCAATTAACATAGTGAACTTATGCCATGAGGCTGACACTGAATAAATATTGATGAACAAAGTATAATATCCTCTATATTTTTCTCTACTCAATAATCCAATTCCAGTGTCATTCTATGAACTATTTTTTTCTTCCTAATACACTCTCCTTCCTAGCCTATACCTCCCACTGGCTCATTCTCTGAAAGGTAGTCTGTACTCCAGCTATTCAGATATATTCTACATCCTGCTAAGGTACATGCCATAACATCCTGGTGTCTTCTGCTTCTTTGGGGACAATTCTCCATGAATTACTTACATTTCTGCATTTCTTATGAGCAGAGGTACTCATTGCCTTTGTTCTGGATTATCTTCTCCAGAATATTTGTATGGTATGCAGTCTTGGGGTACTGGGTAGTGTCTTCTTCAGGAGCATGTTTATTGCTTTACAAAAAAAAAAAAAAGATGGCCTCCCTAAGCTCAGAGTTTCTGCCCTGTAATGCAGCCCACTGTATGTGCAGGTGATACCTGGCCCTTGTTGTGTCCCCTGTAGTAACTAGGATCTGGAAACTGGGATAAGAAAGTGCTAACAGCCTGGCTACAATGATAACTGTGAGTAATAAAGATCTTTCTGTTTGATTAAAGATTTTCATGTTTTTGTCAGCCTCTGTGAAACTTTTGCAAGATAATTTGTTGGTTTGATAATAGGGTAAAATCTCAACACTTCACAATTCTTGACAAAATTCATCTTTCAAGTTCTGGCTTAAACATTTCCTCTTTAATGAAAATTTTACTGATTTTTCCAGGAAAGCATTTTTGCAGATCTGTGATTTTCCAGAGCATTGCCCTTTATAGTAATTGACATACTATTTAGAGTTAGATATTAAGTCCCAGTTACTTGGTAGCATTTATGGAATACACATTAAGATATGCAATAAATACTGATGCATTAATGTATATAGTTTTCTTTTCTTGATTTCATCCTAGTCAGCCTCATTTTCTTTTCATTTCTGAGGTATTGAGGAACTTACTTAAATTTTCCTTTCAAAGCAACATCCTGCTACTGTCATTTTATAACCACTGAAAAGATGGTTTCTTCTATACCCACTAGCTCAATTAGAAATTTCTCTACCATAGAAATATAGGCTTGTCTGAACTGCTCTGATTGTGATAGAAGGTCAAGTTCCCAAGAATACAGAAAATACCTTGTTACTGGACATTCTTGGTTCCAATATTTTATATAAAAGTGGCTTTATCTTACTGTATATTTCCTTGTTCCTAAATGAAATTGTCTTGTTAAAATGTTTGCATTTTTCTTTTTAACCTTAAGATGTTATAAACCACCACAGCTTGACATTAACTGAATGTCTTGACTTTTATTTGTGATCTGTGGCATCACATTATAATCAGAATGTTTAGCTGATACTGTTAATAACTGTTCGCTGAATTTTCTACCATCCAGTCTTCTATTATTCAGGTCACATTTTCTATTGTACTGGTTATTACCTAATTCTCTTTTAGAACTGGCCATAAAAAGAGTAAAAACCATATGTAGGAGTATGGTGGAGAGGGCAATAGACAGAAACAAGCTGGAGTATTAGTCAAGATAGTACAAACCTATGCTTCATAGCACACAAACTACCAAAACCACTAAATTTCATTGCCTTGACTGAATAGGTCCAAATGACTTTCCAGGAAAACTTATTTTCCTTACAGGAGCTTGACAGTTGAACCTACTTAAATGTTGATGCTCTTTTTTCTCCTAATTTCCATAGAATTCCTCAACAAGGGAAGAGTGAATGGAGAGTTCATAACTTCTTCAAATCCCATTGGCCAGAGGTACTCACATGGCCCCCAAAACTACAAAGGCAGAGAATAGTGGTAGTCATTACTAATGAGAACAGAAATAAATTTATCTAAATTTAGAAAGAAAGGGTTTAATCATGTGGAACTACACCAGGTTTGAGAGGAAATGAATACTTATTAGGTACCTACTTCAGAAGTTTCCTTTTTGTTTTTTTTTGTTTATGACATTTTCAGATTTCCTAAAGTAAATGTTGATTGAGTAGTTAGGTACAGACAGCTTAAAATGTATTTATATACTAACAACTTAGTATTTTTTTGAGAAAAAATAATACACGTAATTGAAATAAAAAAATTATTTTGGTTTTAACCACATTTACTTGTTAACAAGATGTGTGGGCCTCTTGGGCGTTCTGCATATCTCAGACATTGGAATCAGATTGGATCCCATTAGTTTCATTTCCTGCTCTACATTGATTTTAATGCTTATTTACTTTTTGTCCAACAACTAACAAAACTCAGCTTCACAAAGATATAATGTCACTGAAAGAAATGTAGTATGATCTAATATTGAAGCTACCTTGAGCTAGTAGTTCATGCAGTGGCTGAGAGATTTCAAATATTGTTGCAGTTCCCTTGAAAATTTAAAATATCCCATGCTGCCTCTAAAAAATGTGCTGCAGTCCCCTGGAGTGACAGTGCACAGTTTGGGAACCATGGGTCTGCTGTCCTAGGTATTATATATAGATCATTTACTTCTCACTATAGTTTGGAAGGTAGATGCTATTGTTCCTAAGTTGGATGGGAAAACTAAGGTCTGAAAAAGACAGGAATTTAACCCAAACCTCTTATTTAGTAATTAGCATTGCAGGGGTTTGAACCCAAGCCTTCTGGCTCTAAATCCCATTGCATCATGCCATGTGTCATGAAATTTACAGGATTAAGGTTTTCACAGCTTCCTCTCCCCATGACCTTTCCTGGGTTTCAAGCAACATTGAAATGACTATGTTTTAAACATGTGGAAGTGCTTGAAACTCATGGAAGTGATTTTAAGTCTTCAGTTTTAGTTTTAAGGCACACCTGCTAGAAAATAAATTTTCTTGAGTAGAGATTAAAGAACTTTAAAATGGCCTTAAGATGGCCCAAGGAAGAGTGTTTAAGCTTTGAAATCAAGACAGTATATTTCTAATAAGCTTGTAATTATTTACTGCTAATTTTTAATATGACATTTAGTATAGAACACATATCACTTTTTTTTTTTTTTTACCAACTGTCAGGACAGTCCTTGCACTAAACTTTCTTCACCAGCTGTTGCCTAATTCAGTATGGTCCATTTTGGAATTATTCCAACTCTGCTTGCATGTAATTTCCAAGTCTCAACAGACCTGTGCAAAAATGGACCACAGCTATAATCTTTCATGTTACTCATAGTTCTGTTTAATTATCTGAAATACTGCCTGATAAATAGTGCAATCAGAAGAATTCCAGTTTAACGGTAACTACTTCCGCATCACTTTTCTGCTGTCATCTAATTTGAAACAGGTTTTGGATTACAACCTCTAAATTATGTAAACTCCTAATCAATGATTAATTTATGAATCTTCAGGTCGCTGCCTTTTTTCTTTTTTTAAGTGGTTCCTATATGTGCTAAGTCACTTCAGTCGTGTCTGACTCTTTGCTACCCTATGGACTGTAGGCCGCCAGGCTCCTTCCTCTGTCCATGGGATTCTCCAGACAACAATACTGGAGTGGGATGCCATGTCTTCCTCCAGGGGATCTTCCCAGCCCAGGGATCAAAACCCTTATCTCTTACATCTCCCGCATTGGCAGGTGGGTTAGTGTCAATAAATTCAGGCCTAGTCAAATGAAGCTTCTTTCTTTCCTAGAAATTTTAGACCTTTATTTTCTACTGAGTTTGTTGAGGAGACAAAAGAAAAGCTTTTAGAACCAAAGAAGAATAAATTTGTACAATATAAAATTGTCTTCAAAGAAAATGTCTATTAGCATGAATTAAAAGTACACTTGTATTAAATGCTTCTGACTCAGATTACAGTTCAGAGAATTATCTAAAGTTAGGTGTAAAAACTGTTCTTCATTTGAAACCAATATATCAATGAAGGGAAAGAGAATGACATTTATCTAACACTCTGTAAATGCCAGACGTTCTCATTTATTATTTTGTTTGAACCTGAACACAACAATGGGAGGTCATGGTTATTACTTTCATTTTGCAGATGAGGAAACTGGAAGCTGAGAGTGTGAGGAAATCTAAGTTTACAAGTGAATAATATGTACAGCCATCACAGTCAACAAAAGAGTCTGAAATGCAGTACTTGGATGTAATCTCAAAAATGACAGAATGATCTCTGTTCATTTCCTAGGCAAACCATTCAGTATCACAGGAATCCAAGTCTATGCCCCGACCAGTAATGCTGAAGAAGCTGAAGTTGAATGGTTCTATGAAGACCTATAAGACCTTCTAGAACTAACACCCAAAAAAAGATGTCCCTTTCATTATGAGAGACTGGAATGCAAAAGTAGGAAGTCAAGAAACACCTGGAGTAACAGGCAAATTTGGCCTTGGAGTACAGAATGAAGCTAACAGGGCAAAGGCTAACAGAGTTTTGCCAAGAGAACGCATTGGTCATAGCAAACACCCTCTTCTAACAACACAAGAGAAGACTCTACACATGAACATCACCAGATGGTCAATACTGAAAGAATATTGATTATATTCTTTGCAGACAAAGATGGAGAAGCTCTATACAGTCAGCAAAAACAAAACTGGGAGCTGACTGTGGCTCAGATCATGAACTCCTTATTTTCAAATTCAGACTTAAATTGAAGAAAGTAGGGAAAACCACTGGACCATTCAGGTATGACCTAAATCAAATCCCTTAACGATTATACAGTGGAAGTGAGAAATGGATTCAAGGGATTAGATCTGATAGACAGAGTGCCTGAAGAACTATGGATGGAGGTTTGTGACCTTGTATAGGAGGCAGTGATATGACCATCCTCAAGAAAAAGAAATGCTAAAAGGCAAAATGGTCCTCTGAGGAGACCTTACAAACAGCTGTGAAAAGAAGAGACATGAAAGGCAAAGGAGAAAAGGAAAGATATACCCCTTTAAATGCAGAGTTCCAAAGAATAGCAAGGAGAGATAAGAAAGCCTTCCTCTGTGATCAATGCAAAGAAATAGATGAAAACAATAGAATGGGAAAGACAAGAGATCTCTTCAAGAAAATTAGAGATACCAAGGGAATTTCTTCATGCAAAGCTGGGCACAATAACAGACAGAAATGTTATGGACCTAACAGAAGCAGAAGATATTAGAAGAGATGGCAAGAATGCACAAAAAAACTATACAAAAACAATCTTAACGACCCAGATAATCACAATGGTATGATCGTGAGCCAGATATCCTGGAATGCAAAGTCAAGTGGGCCTTGGGAAGATCACTACAAACAAAGCTAGAGGAGGTGATGGAATTCCAGTTGAGTTATTTCAAATCCTAGAAGATGATGCTGTGAAAGTGCTGCACTCGATATGCCAGCAAATTTGGAAAACTCAGCACTGGCCACAGGACCAGAGAATGTCAGTTTTCACTCCAATCCCAAAGAAAGGCAATACCAAAGAAAGTTCAAACTACCACACAATTGCACTCATCTCACACGCTAGCAAAAAATGCTCAAAATTCTCCAAGCCAGGCTTCAGCAGAACTTCCAGATGTTGAAACTGGATTTAGGAAAAGCAGAGGAACCAGAGATCAAATTGCCAACATCTGCTGGATCATCGAAAAAGCAAGAGAGTTCCAAAAAAACATCTACTTCTGCTTTATTGACTATGCCAAAGCCTTTGACTGTGTGGATCACAACAAACTGTGGAAAATTTTGAAAGAGATGGGAATACCAGACCACCTGACCTGCCTCCTGAGATATCCCTATGCAGGTCAAGAAGCAACAGTTAGAACTAGACACGGAACAACAGACTGGTTCCAAATCAGAAAAGGAGTACATCAAGGCTGTATATTGTCACCCTGCTTATTTAACTTATATGCAGAGCACATCATGAGAAATGCTGGGCTGGATGAAGCACAAGCTGGAATCAAGATTATCAGAAGAAATATGAATAACCTCAGATATGCAGATGACACCACCCTTATGGCAGAAAGCAAAGAACTAAAGAGCCTTTGATGAAAGTGAAAGAGGAATGTGAAAAAGTTGGCTTAAAACTCAAAATTCAAAAAACTAGGTTCATGTCATCTGGTCCCAGCACTTCATGGCAAATAGGTGGGGAAAGAGTGGAAACAGTGATATATTTTATTTTTTTTGGCTCCAAAATCACTGCAGATGGTGACTACAGCCATGGAATTAAAAAATACTTGCTCCTTGGAAGAAAAGCTTTGACCAACCTAGACAGCATATTAAAAGGCAGAGACATTACTTTGCCAACAAAGGACCATCTAGTCAAAGCTATGGTTTTTCCAGTAGTCATGTATGGATGTGAGAGTTGAACTATAAAGAAAGCTGAGGGCCAAAGAATTGAAGCTTTTGAACTGTGGTGTTGGAGAAGACTCTTGAGAGTCCCTTGGACTGCAAGGAGATCCAACCAGTCAATCCTAAAGGAAATCTGTCTTGAATATTCATTGGAAGGACTGATGTTGAAGCTGAAACTCCAATACTTTGGCCACCTGATGCGAAGAGCTGCCTCATTAGAAAAGACCCTGATGCTGTGAAAGATTGAAGTTGGGAGGAGAAGCGGACGACAGAGGATGAGGTGGTTGGATGGCATCACATGAGTTTGAGTAAACTCTGGGAGTTGGTGATGGACAGGGAGGCCTGGCGTGCTGCAGTCCACAGAGTCACAAATAGTCAGACATGACTGAGCGACTGAAGTGAACTGAATACTTAGAGCTCACATTCAGATTCAGGTGGGACCACAAAGGTATGTTGCCTCTAGATCAAGATATGTGGGGATGGGCTTGTGTCATTTATGTTTCAGAATGGAGATTGCTATGAAACCGTGATATTATTTTTTTATTTATCAAATATTTATCGAGTGCTGCAATGTGACTGGCACTTTTCTAGGAGTTAATTGTGCTAGTTACGAATATTGACATTAAGTTGTGTAACTTATTTACATCTTCTAAAAATCTGATTTATTTTTAGCTCTTGTGTTGTTTGACAATAGGTTGATGATTATCTACAAATTTGAAAAAATTTTAGACTCAATCCGAAGAGAGCTGTGCATCCATGTTTGTCTTTTCTACTTGGCACCTTGGTGTTCATAAGTCAATTTCTATATCCTGACTCTGTTTCTTCATCTGTATAATGATCTCTGAGGTTCTTCTGAAGACTAAAATTCTAAGCACACTCCTGTTTTATAGGTCAGTCCCAGTGATTCATGAGATCAGGACTGAAATAAATGGTTTTATATTTAGCTTTAGGAAGTATAAATGAGGTACAGTGAATGAAACCTTTAAAGCACTATACCAGTTTTATTAGTCATCTATTGCTGTGTAACAAATTACAACAGATTTTGTGGCTTAGAATAATATATATTTGTTATCTCACATGGAAACCCATGGGTTAGGAGTCTCAGCATGGCTTAGCTGGGTCTTCTGCTTAGGATCTCACAAGGTACAGTTAAAGTGTCAATGGGTTAATTCATTCCTGGGCCTTGGTCTTTTTCCAAGCTGTTATTATTGACAGAATTCCTTTTCTTGTAGTTGTAGAATGGAGGTCCCTATTTTCTCTTTGGCTATCAGCCAGGTTCAAGCAGTTCTCAGTCCCTGGAGGTCGCTGGCAATTTCTTGCTCTGTGACTCTTTCACGTTGTTGTTCAGTTGCTCACTCGTGTCCAACTCTTTGTGACCCCGTGGACTGAAGCACACCAGGCTTCCTGTCCTTCACCATCTCCTGGAGTTGGCTCAAACTCATGTCTGTTGAGTCAGTGCTGCTATCTAACCATCTCATCCTTCATAAACCCTTTCAAAACTAAGAAGCTTACTTCTTCAAGCTGATGAGAAATAGTCTTTCTTCCTGTCTGCTAAGATAAAGTTGTATATGACTATACTCGGTTGACTAGTATCCCCCCAAATTCATGTCTACTTGAAACCTTACAATATGACCATATTTAGAAATGGGTCTTTACAGATATAGGTAGTCAAGTTAATGTGAGGTCATACTGGAGTAGAATAGGCCATAATCTAGTGACTGTTGTCCTTATAAGAAAACAGAGGCATACAGACACACAAAGGGAAGACAGCCATGTGACAGCATAGACAAAGACTAGGTTGAACTTCTGTAAGCCAAGGAACACTAAGGATTTCTGGGAAACACCAGATGCTAGAAGGAAAGATTACTCCTCTAGAGCCTTCAGAGAGGTCATGACCTATAGATACCTCGATTGCAGACTTTTAGCATCCAAAAGTGAAAGAGAACACATTTCTGTTATTTTTGAACCCCAAATTTGTGGGACTTTATTATGGCAGCCCTAGAAAACTAATACAATAACATAATGTAATCATGTGAACAACAATATCCCATTACCATTGCTATGTAATGTAACCAAATCAAGGGAGTGAATGATATTCTCTCACCTTTGCTATTTCTGTTGGTTAGAAGCAAGTCACAAATTCCTCCCCCACTGCAGGAGAAAGCTGCAAGGTGACTCATTGGGATCACCTTAGGATGTATCTGCCACATCAATGCAAGTTTATCTTATTTTGTTAGAATAGGCCTTCTGTTATGTAGGAAGTTAATTAAGCAACCCTATCCAACTCTCTTTACCATTTCTAACTATTTTAAAATTATCTGCACAGATATTTTAATAAAAAGTTTCATTGTGACTAATTATTTTTAATGATAGCTCTTTAAACTCTACCACTCAGCATTTTCTGTTCTCATTTTTTTTAAATGGATTTTTGATACTTTAGCTACAAGTTGTTCTGAAGATGAAAGTTAGTTGATCATTTGAAAGTATAAAAAAGAGAAACAGAGAAATTTATTAGCTAAACACTGCCCTCTCAAAAACATCATTAGTGCTCCAAGAGATATTGGTCAGTTGATCAATAGTCCGTTGAGCACCTATCATAGGCGAAGGACTGTACAAGATTATTAACTTTACCTTAGTACATCTTCAATATTCAAATGATAAAATGTCATGGCTGAAGGCAAGCTCAGACTTGTCAGCCAGAAGAAGTCTTTGCCCTTAGATTGCTTTATATAGGATATACTTACACAAAACTTTAGTAGATTCCATCATATTTATTAGCTTTTATGGAACTGCAGTTCAGGGTTAGCAGGAAACAACAAAGTGAAGTAATGATGCTATTTCACTATAGGTACTCTGTGATTTTCATGTTGATTCTTGAATCCATACTTCCACAAATTCTATGAAGTGCTGTCAGATTTGTGAACTAATGTTCCAGACATATCTCTCATATTTTTTCCTTTGGATTTCTTTGTGGGCTGTTGGATGGACATGTGTTTTTCTTTGGGTAGTGCCATAAAACTCCCTTATGAGATAGATTTCAACCCTTAGTCAGCCTTGGGGAAAAATAAATGTTTCCTTGTATATGAACTTAATACCTATAATGTTGCATAACTATTCTGGATACACAGCCCTGTACATTTGAAATATCCTCTGGCATTTAAACTTTCACAGATAGTTTGTTTGAAAACCTATCAGTTTTGTTAAAGATAGAGGCTCATATACTATCATACACACTGCTGTCAAAATCAGGCTCCTGAACTAGCCTTGATTCTATGAAGATCACAATTAAAATTCTCTCTTCTTGCCAAACTCATATCTTTAATGCTTCATGGATAATCATTTAGGGTATTGGTATTGAGTACAGCCAGACAGAGGTATTAAATGTGATTACTCCAAGAAGATTATTTGTGTACTATCAAACATGGAAAAATAAAGTACATTTTAGGTCTCTAGTCCTAGAATTTCCATGTGATGAAGTGAAATTTCCTCATGTAAAGAAGGTCATAGAGTTGAGTTTCTGGCTCTGGATTTTAGCAAAATGAAATGTTCTATAGGTCCCTGATAAAACTTAGATAAAGGTGTTAGTTCTCCTCTGAGTTTTGTGGATTGAATCTCTGAGTGAGAGATGTCAGGATCCTATAGATTAAAATCACAAGTTCTGGAGTCAGTTGGCCTGAGTTCAAATTTGAGCTCTGGCACTTTTTAGCTGTAAAATTGGATAGGATGATACATCATAGGGAATATGTGGTGATTAAATAATTACTGTAAATTGCATAACATGAAACTTAGCATGTAGGAAATGCTTAATATGTTAGTTAAAATTAATTAACAAAAATAAACTTGCAGCTCAACACTCACTTCCAAGTGTCTGTGAAGCAAACTTAGGCTATGGAGAAATTTGCAAATCGTCTGGAGATTTTCTTTGCTCTAGAATATTTTGGCACCACCCATCTTGGTAGGAAGGAACACGCATTCACTGGCCACCTACTGCCATCAGATATGTCAGAATATTTCCATTGATGGGCTCATCAAATTCTCCATCCCCCAAAAACCCTCCAAAAAACCTATGAGAAATTCTCATTTTTAAATAAGGAACTAAGCTCAAACAATAAGTTGCAGATCTATGATTTAAATCCACACCTGTTCAACTTTCTAATCCAAGTTCTTACTGCTCCACCATGCTGCCTCTCAAAAGGCAAAGCCCCCTGAAATTCAGCCATGTTATATGACTTCTGTATGCCATGAAGAGAGAAAAATAAAAATGGAAAGTGATGAAGATGTTTATCATACTGAAAATGACATTTCCTGTGAAAAGGCATAAATTTCAAATGATGGACAAGCCTAGAAGCTTTTTGGGAGGCTTTAAATGTGATTAGGCATACACAGTCAGACATGGTCTCAGAGTTACTTGTATAGATCTTTTTATTTCCACTCACAGATACATGAAGTCATACTTGCCTGATTTAGTTTTTGTTGATAATCTTGGACCCAGATGCAATGAGGGTGGCTGGGAATGGTAGGTGGGAAATAACTATATTTGCATTTTGAAAATATCACATTGGTTACAGTATGGAGAACAGATAAGAAAAAGGTCAGATGATTGTAGCGAGATTAGTTAGGATCACCAGCAGTATTACAGGTGAAAGATGGTGATTCTTAGAGTAGGATTAGTAATAATCAACAGGTGAAAAGTCAATGACTTTGAGTTAAGAAGTTAATGGGACTTTGTGATGTCCTAGACGTGAGTGTTGAAGTGAGAAATGTTCAAGGAGAGCTCTTATTTCTGTAAGGTTCACTAAAACAGGGAAATAGAATAAAATTCTAGGGGAAATATCAATATGGCATTTTTTGTATATGTTAGATTTGAATATGTGGAGTTTGAGACTTTCAAATGGAAATGTAGGATAGGAAATTGAAAGCAAAGATATAAAGCTTAGATATAAAGTCCAGGATGAGAGATGTGAATATAGGGAAAGCAGTAATCATAGTATATATGATGATTAAAGCTGTGAGTGTGAGTTTTCTCAGAAAAATACAGAAAGTGAAACAGAAAAGTTGTCTACTACCCAGAATTTCCCCTTCATGGGTCACAGCCTTGTCATGGCAAAGGGGCTTGTGTAACTCAATGAAGCTATGAGCCATGCAGTGCAGAGCCATCTGAGACAGATGAGTCATAGTTAAGAGTTCTGACATGGTCCACTGGAGGAGGATATGGCAACCCATTCCAGTATTCTTGCTGCAAGAACCCCATGAACAGTATGAAAATGAAAAAAGATACATGACACTGGAAGATGAGCCCACCATGTCAGAGAGTGTACAATATGCTACTAGGGAAGAGCAGGGGGCAATTACTAATAGCTCCAGAAAAAAGAAGAGGCTGGGCCAAAGCAGAAATGATTCTCAGTTGAGGATGTGTCTAGTGGAAAAAGTAAAGTCTGATGCTGTAAAGAACAACATCACACAGGAACCTGGAATGTTAGGCCCATGAATGAAGGTAAATTGGATGTGGTCAAGCAGGAGATGGCAAAAGTAAGCATCGACATCTTAGGAATCAGTGAACTAAAATAGACAGGAATGAATGAATTTAATTCAGATGACTATCAAACCTACTACTGTGGGCAAGAATCCTTTAGAATAAATGGGATAGCCCTCATAGTTAACAAAAGAATCCAAAATGCAGTACTTGGATGCAAACTCAAAAATGACAGAGTGCCTGAAGAACTATGGAAAGAAGTTGGTATCATCATATAGGAGACAGTAACCAGAACCATCCCAGAGAAATAGAAATGCAAGAAGGCAAAGTGGTTTTCTGAGAAAGGCTTTACAAATGGCTGAGGAAAGCAGAGAAGCAAAAGGCAAAGGAGAAAGGGAAAGATTTACCCAACTGAATGCAGAGTTCAAGAGAATAGCAAGGAGAGATAAGAAGGCCTTCTGAAGTGAACAGAGCAAAGAAATAGAGAAAAACAATAGAATGGGAAAGACTAGAGATCTCTTCAAGAAAATTTGAGATATCAAGGGAATATTTCATGCAATGATGGGCTTGATAAAGGACAGAAATGGTAAGGACCTAACAGAAGTAGAAGAGATTAAGAAGTGTCAAGAAGACACAGAAGAACTATACAAAAAGTCATAATGACCTGGATAACCACTATGGTGTGGTCACTCATCTAGAGCCAGACATCCTGGAGTGTGAAGTCAAGTGGGTCTTAGGAAGCATTACTACAAACAAGGCTAGTGAAGGTGATGGAATTCCAGCTGAGTTATTTAAAATCCTAAAGGATGGTGCTGTTAAAGTGTTGCACTCAATCTCAATATGCCAGCAAATTTGGAAAACTCAGCAGTGCACACAGGACTGGAAAATGTCAGTTTTCATTCCAATCCCAAAGAAGGGCAATGTCAAAGAATGTTCAAACTACATTTCAACATTGTACAGTTGCACTCATTTTACATGCTAGTGAGGTTATGCTCAAAATCCTTTAAGCTAGACTTCAAAAGTACATGAACTGAGAACTTCCAGATGTACAAGCTGGATTTAGAAAAGACAGAGGAACCAGAGATTAAATTGCCAAGATTTCGTTGCATCATGGAAAAAGCAAGAGAATTCCAGAAAGTAATCTACTTCTTTATTGACTGTGCTAAACTTTTGACTGTGTGGATCACAACAAACTGGAAAATTCTTAAAGAGATGGGAATACCAGACCACCTGAACTGCCTCCTGAGATATCCCTATGCAAATCTGGGGGACTCAGCAGTGGCCACAGGATTGGAAAAGGTCAGTTTTCATTCCAATCCCAAAGAAAGGCAATGCCAAAGAATGCTCAAACTACCGCACAATTGCACTCATCTCACACGCTAGTAAAGTAATGCTCAAAATTCTCCAAGCCAGGCTTCAGCAATACGTGAACCATGAACTTCCAGATGTTCAAGCTGGTTTTAGAAAAGGCAGAGGAACCAGAGATCAAATTGACAACATCCGCTGGATCATCAAAAAAGCAAGAGAGTTCCAGAAAAACATCTATTTCTGCTTTATTGACTATGCCAAAGCCTTTCACTGTGTGGATCACAATAAACTTTGGAAAATTCTGAAAGAGATGGGAATACCAGACCACCTGACCTGCCTCTTGAGAAACCTGTATGCAGGTCAGGAAGCAACAGTTAGAACTGGACATGGAACAACAGACTGGTTCCAAATAGAAAAAGGAGTACGTCAAGGCTGTATATTGTCACCCCGCTTATTTAACTTATATGCAGAGTACGTCATGAGAAACGCTGGGCTGGAAGAAGCACAATCTGGAATAAAGATTGCCAGGAGAAATATCAATTACCTCAGATATGCAGATGACACCACCGTTATGGCAGAAAGTGAAGAAGAACTAAAGAGCCTCTTGATGAAAGTGAGAGGAGAGTGAAAAAGTTGGCTTAAAGCTCAACGTTCAGAAAATTAAGATCATGGCATCTGGTCCCATCACTTCATGGGAAATAGATGGGGAAGCAGTGGAAACAGTGTCAGACCTTATTTTTTGGGATCCAAAATCACTGCAGATGGTGATTGCAGCCATGAAATTAAAAGACGCTTACTCCTTGGAAGGAAGGTTATGGCCAATCTAGATAGCATATTTAAAAGCAGAGGCATTACTTTGCCAACAAAGGTCCATCTAGTCAAGGCTATGGTTTTTCCAGTGGTTATGTATGGATGTGAGCGTTGGCCGGTGAAGAAAGCTCAGCGCTGAAGAATTGATGCTTTTGAACTGTGGTGTTGGAGAAGACTCTTGAGAGTCCCTTGGACTGCAAGGAGATCCAACCAGTCCATCATAAAGGAGATCAGTCCTGGGTGTTCATTGGAAGGACTGATGTTGAAGCTGAAACTCCAATACTTTGGCCACCTCATATGAAGAGTTGACTCATTGAAAAAAACCCTAATGCTGGGAAGGATTGAGGGCAGGAGGAGAAGGGGATGACAGAGGATGAGACGGTTGAATGGCATCACCGACTCTATGGACATGGGTTTGTGTAAACTCCGGGAGTTGGTGATGGACAGGGAGGCCTGGCATGTTGCGATTCATGGGGTTGCAAAGAGTCGGACACGACTGAACGACTGAACTGAAACTAACTGAATGATGGCCTCATGGAATGAATTTGTGGGTTTCCCTTCTCCTCAGTTTCTTTGGAATAAATTGAGAAGGATAGGTCTAAATTCTTTATAGTTTTAGTAAAGTTCCCCAGTGAAGCCATTTCGTCCTGGACTTCAAAGGGGCTTTTTTTTAATTGATCAGTCTGTTCAAATTGTTTGTTTCTTTTTAATTCAATCTTGATAGGCTGTATGTTTATAGAAAATTTTCCATTTCTTCCAGGTTGTCCAATTTATTGGCATATGACTGTTTATAGTATTATTTCATGATTTTTTCCTTTAATTTCTGTAGTGTTGGTTGTTATTTTCGATCTTTCATTTCTTCCCTCAGTTGTGTCTGACTCTTGCGACCCCATGGCCTATAGGCCAGTAGGCTCCTCTGTCTATGGGATTTCCCAGATAAGAACACTGGACTGGGTTGTCATTCCCTTCTCCAGGGGGTCTTCCTGAACCAGGGATTGAATTTGGGTGTCCTGCATTGTAGGCAGATTCTTTACCATCTGAGCCACCATTTTGTTTGATTCCTTCTTCTTTTCTTGGTGGGACTGGCTAGAGGTTTGTCAATTTTGCTTATCTTTTACGGAAACCAGCTTTTTCACTTATTAACTTTTTCTGTTGCTTTTGATCTCTATTTCCTCTCTGATCTGTATTTTTTCTTTCCTTTTCCTGACTTTGGGTTTTGTTTGTTCTTCTTTTTCTAATTCTTTTTGGTGATAGATTAAGTTATTTATCTGAGATTTCTTATTTCTGGAGGAAAGCCTATATAGCTGTGAACTTCCCTTTTAGAACTCTTTTTGCTGCATCTTATACATTTTGTAAACCTGAATTTTTCATTTCTGTTTTTCTTGAGGTTTTTTTTTTTATTTCTTCTTTGATTTCATCATTTACCCATTGATTTTTTTTTTTTTTAGGAGCATATTGTTTGTTCTCCATGTGTTCCTTGTTTGTTTGATTTTCTTTCTTTAGTTTATTTCTAATTTCATAACATTGTGGTCAGAAAAGATGCTAAATATAATTTCTATACTCTTGTTATTTGTTGAGGCTTGTTTTGTGGCCTAGTCTGTGGTCTATTCTAGAAAATGTTGTATGCACAGTTGAAAACAATGTGTATTCTCCTGTCTTTGGATATAGTGTCCTGTTGATGTCAATTAAGTCCAATTAATCTATTGTGTCATTTCGGACCTCTGTTGTCATATTGATTTTCTGTCTGGAAGATCTGTCCATTGATGTTGTGCATGCTAAGTTGCTTCAGTCATGTCCGACTCTTTGAGTTCCTATGGACAGTTACCTGCCAAGCTCCTGTGTCCATGGGATTCTCCAGGAAAGAATATTGGAGTGAGTTGCCATGTCCTTCTCTAGAGGATCTTCCTGACCCAGAGATTAAACCCATCTCTTACATCTCCTGCATTGCAGGCAGGTTCTTTACTGCTAGAGCCACCCGTGGGATATTAAAGTCTCTGACTATTATTGTATGATTATCAGTTTCTCCCTTTATGTCTGTTAGTATTTATATATTTAAGTGCTCCTGCATTGGTGCATGTATGTGAATGAGTGTAACATCCTTTTCTTATATTAATCCTATTATTATTATATAATTCCCTTCTTTGTCTTTCTTTATGTCCTTTGCTTAAAGTCTTTTTTTTTTTTCTGTCTGGTATTTCTACCTCTGCTTTCTTGTCTTTTCCATTTGTATGAAATATATATTTTCCATCTCCTCACTTTCAGTCTTTCTGTGTTTCACCCTGAAGTGAGTCTCTTGTAGGCAGCATACTGCAGGTTCTTTTTTCTTTTTTAATCCAATCAGTCACACTGTATTTTTTTATTGTAACATTTTGTCTACTGACATTCAAAGTAATTATTGATAGATATTATTATAAGGATTTTGAGACTATACATTTTTTGATTAAAATATTTTTAAAACTAGCATACAGTAATTATTGATTTTCATTTCTATACAGTTATATGAATTTTAACACATGTGTAGATTCAGTAACTACCATTGCTGTCAGAATACAGAACCACCTCCAAAATCTCTATGCTACTCATACAATTTTCCTTCCTAACCCATAGAAACCACTTATCTATTCTCTGTACCTATAGTTTTATTTTTTTGAAGCTTCCATATAAATGGAGTGTGTAACTTCTTAAGACTGGTGTCTTTTACCTGAGAATAGTGCCATTGAATTCATCCATGTTGTTCCAAATGTCAATAATTCATGCCTTTTTTTTCTGAGTAAGATTCCATTATATAAATACACCACAATGTGTTTATCCATTTACCTGTTCAATGGTAAGAATTGTTTCTAATTGTTGGCAATTACAACTAATGCAGCTATAAATATTTGTGTATAGGTTTTTGTGTGAACCTAATTTTACTTTCCCTAAAGTAGTTAGCCAGGAGTAAGATTACTGGGCCATATTATAATATGTATTTCACTTTATGAGACTTTGCCAAATTGCTTTCTAGCTGTTCCATTTTCTATCTTGGTTTTAAAACCAAAATTAGATACACATGTATTAGAATGAGCAAAATTTAAAATTCTGACAATTTTAAGTGCTGACAAAGATGTAGAGAAACTAGAACTCTCCTACACTGCTGGTGGGAATGCAAAATTGTACAGCTAAATGAAAAAATGATGGGGGCGCTCACATTCTTTGATAATCTAATCATGGAAGTGACATTTCATCCCTTTGCCATATTCTGTTAGAATCAAGTTACTAAGTCTGGCTCATACTCACAAGGGGAGAGAATTCTACAGGGATATGAGTATTAGGGAGGAGGGATCACAGTTGAAGTCATTGGAAGGCTGCCTAAAATAGTAAAGAAAAGAGAAACATACTTACAGAGAAGAATATTATATTTACACAGATATTCACCATTTATATTGCTCTTCCTATATTATTGATGCTCAAATTTCCCTCTGCTATCATTTTCCTTCTGTGAAAAAAATTTCATATCTTTTATTTCAGAGCAGGTCTCTTAGTTTTTCTTATTCTAAGTCTTCATTTTACTCTTTTCTTCTTAAGGGTTTATTTGCTGCATGTAGTATGCTGGGTTGACAGTTTTTTTTCTTTTGACTCTTTAAAAATGCTGTTCAGTTTGCTTCTGGCTTTCATGTTTTCTGATGAATCTGAATTGTTGTTTTTCTATAAATAATTTTTCATTTACTCTAGTTGCTTTAAAATATTTGTTTTAATTTTCAGCAGTTTGATAATGATGGATTTCTTTGAGTTTCTTCTGTTTGGAGTTCACTGGGTATTTGAATCTGTAGGTGTATTTTTTTTACAAAAGTCTGGACGTTTTCAGCCATTATATCTTCAAAGATTTTGAGTACCAGACTTTCTCTTTTTCTGGAACTCCAATAACAAAAATGTTAAATCTTTTGATACATTACCATAAATCCTTGAGACTTTGTTACTTTTTTGCAACTTGATTTTCAGTTAGAAAAATATCTATGAATCTGTCTTCAAGTACGCTTAGTCTTTTCTTTATCTCCAATTTACTATTGAGCCTTTACAGTTAGTTTTTAATTTTGGTTATTGGTTTTGGAAGTTCTAAAATTTCTCTTTAGTTCTTCTTTAAGCTTTCTTTTTTTGCTGAGATTTTGAATATCTTATCTTTATTTTAAATCTCTTCATTTCTAGTATGGTATCCCTTTCTTGTTGGAGCGTTTTTATAATAGCTGATATAAAGTTTTTGTCATTTAATTCCAACATCTGTGTCATTTCAGTGTTCATGACTATTGATTGTCTTTTTCTTTGCAAGTTGAGATTTTACTAGTTCTTAATATTCCGAATTATGTTAGATTATGTCCTGAATATTTTAAATGTTATAAGACTCTTAGTCTTGTTTAAATCCTATGAAAATGTTGATATTTTTGTGTTAGCAGGCAACTGACCCAATCAATATATCTCACAAATTCTATCCAGTCTTCTGTGGGTTATAGTTTCAATGTCAGTTCCATTTTCAGAACCTTTGTGTATTATTCTAATATGTTCTGTGTACACACTATTCAATGTCCAGTCTGAGATTTATATCTTAGTTAAGTTCTAATCTTTGTTATGCTGTTTAAGATATAATTCATCTGTGTGCAATTTAGAATGTGAGCCCAGGAATTTAAAAAAAATGTTTTTTTATTGTGTTACTTACCCAAATTCCTTCCTGTCCCCAGAACTTTCCTGTTTCCTGATGTTTCCATTGTTGGTTTTCTGGATAGAAAGTTAGGATGTTATTTAACTTGCTTTGCTGGCCTTCTCACTTCTCATGACTATACTTGCTTCTGGGACCCATTGATTAGAGAAGCTATAGAGAACTGAGCATTAGGTCTCTCCAAGTCTACCTTTCCTTACTCCTTAACTCTAAAACACATTTTCTCTCTAGCATTACAAAGCTTTAATTTTTTTTGAATGTGTTTTAAAGAAGTCATTTGCTAAAAGCTTACACTTTTCTCTTTTGAACCAAACCTGTACTCCATATGGTAAGAAGCAAAGGAAGCAAATTGTGGGTACAATAGTCTTAGGTAAGTACCTTGTACTGAGGAAATTTCTTATAGGATAAGAAATCTGAAACTAACTGTAAGATGAAGTTTAGACAACAGAAAGTGCAAAGATAAGTGTACAAGAGAGAAGCAGATAGTACATCTAATAGGTACTGGCTATCCCATACTGGTCTAATGCTGAGGTTGGAAATATACCACCAGTCCTGAAAAAAAATAGGTTCATGTGTTTTTGAGTTCTGTTAGGTCTTTTGAAGTTATAAATTACTAGTTCTGCATTGGCTTCCCTTTTATAGGCCTTATGTCTACTCAAAACCACATTTCTTCCCACAGTGGGTTAATAATAAAAAAATCACATTTTGATTTTCCTGGGAGGTCTGTGGAACTCAAAATCAATGAAAGCCAGGATTTTCAGCCATACTCTTATTACCTTTCCAAGGTAAGGACACAAAGGAATCCTATTCAGGGACATATATATAAATCCTTTAAAGATCTAGTTTTTTGAGAGTAAAATGTTTAATAAATATTTTCTATTTTTTACTCTGAACTGGATACTTAAAACCATGTGACTGGTTATCAGACTAAAAATAAAATGATTTTCAAAAATAAACAAGGCTTTCCAAGTAGTACATAAAAATGATGTCATTGAAATCTGAAAATTCTCTGTAACAGTTTATGTTTATATTAATACAATGATGTCCTACTGATGTCTGATGTAAGAAAAAACAAAAAAAAAACCTTTTAGAGAAAATTAGCTACTTGAATGTGGCCTGCCAAATGCATTTCGTAAGTCTCAAAATTTTGGCAGAATATCACATCATCAAATGGAGGAGATAAACTTGAGGTGTAAGGGATATGAAGCGCAGCTTGCATTCCTGACTCTCCAGACAGTAGATTTTGGAAGGTGATAAGATAGGTTAAAGCTTCTGAGGCAAAAGGTAAATGAATTCTGAAGCTGCCAGTGACATATCCTAGCTGGACTAAAATCAAGGCATTGTCATTAGTCTAAGCAATCTAGGAGCTATGGGGTTCTTTTATCTTATCTTTTAAAATATAACTTTCACATCATTATTACATCAAATTTTTTTTCTTATTGGGGAACTTGTAATTTGGTATACACTCGAAATAGCTCATCTTTTCAGCGGTGAGGAAAAAAACAGCCTGAACATAAATAACATGAAAATAATGTTTAGGTAAAGAATGAAGAATTATAAGCAAGGTGCATCTTAATTCCTAGTTTTTCTTCATAACCAGTGTGCATAAGTAGTATATGTGAGAGGCAAAATGATCTGAACATCTTTGAGGATGAAAAAGTAGTTTGTTATGTGAAAAATAATAAAACTACTTGTAGCCATTCTAGTTACAGATAGATAGTTGGTGGAGTGGGGGCTGGGACAAAACATTGTTCTATTACCACTAACTGTAATCATTTACAGTATTTATTTAGCTTGTGCCAAGTTTGCTAAATTTTGCCACACAGATATCTTGAAGGGAAATATTGTGTTACCTACCAAGAGCTTGGACTCTACCGTCAGACTCTGTAGGTGCCAATCCTGGCTTCACTGTTTACTAGCTTTGTAATTTTAGGCCCCTTGTTTGCTATCTCCTAAGCTTTATTTATCCCATCACAAAATGGGATTGATTGTGTCTATTTCATAGGGCTTTTGTGAACATTAAATTATCTCATAAAAAATGCTTAGCATACTATTATCATAAGCATTTAGTAAACATTCCTTAAATGTTAGCTATTACTGTGACATTGAGATTCTATAGAGCAAATCAAGTAACTCATGAAAGCTCTTTCCATCAAAAATGTTCTGTGAAATAGATCTATGATACATAACTTACTCTAGCAGGTTTAGGATTGGCAATCTTCCATGTTTCATAATCTGGTGCAAAAACAGGTGGATTTTTACTATAATTTTAAAAGTTATTTACACTATATTTATAAAATTAAATTCTATTCAGACATTTACAGAAACTGGGAAATAAGACATGGACTCTCAGGCTTCTTAAGAACTCAGCTTGAAAACACTGAATTATGTTGAATCTTTGTCCTTTTAGTAAAGATTTAAAATTTAGTATCAACCCATTTAGCTGCCTACTACTTCATTGAGACTATGGTTCCTTCAGATGAATGACTTGAAATAACAGTATCTTTGAATTAAGTTTGAATCTTTTGATCTTTTGAATTAACTTCTATTTGTGTTTTTGAATCTGGCAACAAGCATTTCAGCTATATTTTTTATATACACCAAGGTAGTGGGGCAGAAAGAGAAGTCAAAACAAGAGTTCCATGTTAAAGTATGAAAGTCATCAAGAAAGGATTGAGCATTGGCTTTTTCTGACGAATGCCTAGGACAAAGGAAAGACAGGTTGATTCTTTAGGTTCCCACAATTCTTGGTAACAATTGTGCTCAATATATACTGTGAACAGCTGAATTCAATTTAGTTTTGCCTGTATATGCTTTTTTTCCTCTCACCAAGAACAAAGACCCTTCTCTGTGTTCCTCAAGGTTCAGTTAAGTTCCTATCTCCTTTCTTGAAAATTTTGCCACAGTGTTGGAAATCTTCTTTAGAGTATTCATGGCTTCTTCAACACAACGATGAAGATAGTAATATCTTTCATAGTGATTTCATAGAAATTCTTGTCACTTCAACTAGATGAAGATAATTCTCTTTTATCCTGTCCCCACTGTGCTGAATATGTTATAGGATCTCAGTATTTATTTGTTTATTCATTATACTTCAGTGATTAAAATATGTGAAGTCTATGATTCTGTAGATGCTTTGTTAATTGTTTTCGTGAATCAAAGCTGGTATTTCTGTGAATTTATAGATGAGATACTTTGAATATAAAAATGTAACATTTTTTTTCATCAAGTTTAGCCATGTTTCCATAAGCATGGCTCAAGGCTCCACTGATATCTGGGATTTGTGCATCTTCAGTTGTTACTGGGGTATTATTTTCATCTTGGAATGAGTAGCAGAAATGCTACTTTACTTCATCTATTCTGAAACGTAGAGGGCTTAGTTTGTGTTTATTAGAAAGATTTTCAATGTCAATTGGAGGACCATGAGAGATTCACTGAGTTCTGTTTCCATGATTACTTAATTGTCTGTCTCCTTCTGTGTTCTCTTATGAGAATCACAAACTATTGTTTAACTCATTGGAACTCAGTATAAGTTGGAAGAGTTTTCAACTCATGGAAATCTACAATTCAGTGAAAGTAATAATTGGATGATGAGAACTGCCTTCTTAAGATGGGATAGAAAGAGGCATGAATGAGGCCAAGAAGACCACCCTGGTGAAAAAAAGAAAAGTTTACCCAAAAGGAGATTTTTAGCAATGAAGATAGAGTGTCCTGAGGTTTTATTCTTGTGTATGAAACCCAGATTTCCTGGAAGAGTCCCTCCTAAGGTTTGGCCTTGCACAAAGTATAATGCCCCTACACAAATATATCATTAAAGGAAGCATGGGCTGGAAGATTCCATTTGGATCTCATCCCATGGGTTGTTCCTATTACCATCCCACAGATTATCTGCTCCCTACTAGTTTCCTCACTTTCAGATCCTGCAAACAAACACTGTGTGATGACTGAAAATTTAGGCAGAAGAAGAAAGCGGAATAGAACCAATGATAAAGCTTTTATATTTCCACAAACACATGAAACATCAGATTCCAAAGAGGACCTAGAGTAAGAATATTTCCGGAATTCCTGTTACATACATGTGAACAGCTGTTTTGGACCTTATCTTCTCTAAAAATCCCTGCTATTGTTTGGTCTATCCAAGTATAAGGTAGACTGTTGAGCTTGCTTTGATTATGAGAGAAAAATTATAGTCAGATTTGCCTTGAAAAGAGTAAAGACCTGAATTTTGTAGGATTTTCTTCCTAAATATTGGAAGCATATTTCATGTCCCTCTAAAATAATCTCATTTATTTAATTCTGAGATGACCCTGTAGGGTATAATATCTATCAGTGTCATCTACATTCAAGGCACTTGTTTGATCTCTGTCTAGGGAGTAAGCACTACAAAAAAATCTTGTACTGAGACAAAATTTTGCATTTTTCCTTTGTGCCACCAAACTCACTAGGGTTAAAAATCCTCAGGCTATTTGGAGTCTCATACTTATAGAGGTAGCATAACACACTGCTGAGAGTGATCCAGCTGTGATGCATTCAGAGCAGCACTCCCCACAAACTGATTATATCATCTCTCTGTAACCACACACATTTATTAGAAACTTAGAGGAGAATGCTAATGAACACACCCTGCATAGTCTTTCCACAAACATTCTAATAGGTTTCCATTGCCTATTACTTCTTAGTAACCAACGGGAGGGCAAAAGGAAAGAATTAAGCTGTTACTCACTTGCTAAGATTCTGAAAGGACTTGCAAAGACTTCAATAGAGTGGGAAATACCCACCTCTTTCCCCCATTTTCCTCTGTTAGAACAGAAATATTGCCGAGGACATATCAAAAACATTTTGATCTCCATTCCCCTCTCCTCCTCTCCTCCCTATTGCAATTAACAGCTATAAAAACTCAAATCTAAATCCACAATCATAAAAAAGACCCTCTCCTGTAACTTTTCCACCTAAACTAGAGATACAGAGCTATAAAGGTGAATGTCTAGTCATCAATAATTCATTCCTACATTAACCAATTTCAGATATGCTACAGTTTGATTCCAATTTCTTTTACTTTATCCTTAGGTAGGGAGAATAGGAGCACAGTGCTTTGGAACAATTACTTTGCAACTTGAGTGGACATTCCCTCTCTGGTCAACTGGCCAGGAACAGGCAAGGAATAATGTCCTGGTTTGTAGTCTGTAACTCTTGACAAGCAGGGAATGGGTTTTCTGGTCATCGTGGAAAGTCTCAAGACCTGGATGGTTCAATAGGTAGAGTTGGCATGGAGGTAAAAACTACCTTCTGTCTTTTGTGTCTCTTCAGCTATACTCTATTTTGCTACCTATTGGCATCATTTCCACTATAGTTCTAGAAGATAATACGTCTTGTTGCTCTCTAGATACATAAAACTCTAGTTATTATGACTTCTGCCTTCTACTAGTCCTAAATAGTATCACTTCCCCTGCTAATCATGCCTCCCCTACTCTCCTCACAGAGAAATTTCAAGTGGATTTTGATGGAACAGCATGCTGGTTGAACTAATTCACACTTGAGTATGAATAATTGATTAACTTCTTATTATTACTAGAATGCTTGCATTTTGAGAAGAGTCTAATTACCCCCCAAAATCAATAATTGGAGGCATTTCAAAAACTATGAAGTAAATTAAAACTGGCAATTTGGGAAAGATTTTCTGGAGAGTAAAGGCAGTGGGTAGCTGCTTCATTTGGTCCTGAAACAAGGCAAAGTCTGTGTTGTATAATAAGCCAAGCTGTAAAGGCTATTATTCAGCAGTCACAATGCATGAGAAATCTTGACTGAGAATGGGAGGGAAGGGTGTCCTTTAGGAAGGAAACACCACAAACTGGCTTAGTTCTAGAAAAATTTTAAACATTTTCTGAAAAACCTCATTTTGTGAACAAAATACCAATTCAGGTTCACTGCTGCCCAAGGAACACTTGTGTCGTTTGGTGGCCCATCAGAAAAGGAAGAGCCAGAGATTGTTAGCATGAAATCTGTAATTTCAATTTATTTCTTCTAGAGAAGGGGTTTTATTTTTGTGTCTACTGCCCCATTGAATTTTTTTAGCATTTTTTAGCAGAGGAAAGAGCACAGCATGTGAAACCAGAAAGAGGGTGAAAATGCTGGCACTGGCTGCTTGCTCTCTGATTGTGAGTATGGCATTTCCTTTCTGAGCTTTGGTTCCTCATATGCTATGATGCGGTAATAATGATGACACATACTATACAGGATTGCTGTGGTTGTAAGGATTCAATGAAATAATGCAGAGCTTGGGAAATGGCAAAGTAGTGCAGTTCATTTAAAAATTTTTAGGCTCTTTCTTTCTCAGTCCTGATCAGTTCCTTTTAAAGCCATAGGACACCTGACACTTGAGATACAGGGCACATATTGGACCTTGATGGGCCTTATATAACCTTAATTTTTACCATTCAAGTGTTTGCGTGTGTACATATGTGCATGTGGAGTGAAGGTGAAGAGGGTCTAAGTCAAGGCCCTAGCTTTGGAATTGGACCTTGAAGTAAATGTTGGTGACTGAAAGGTTTCTTTTGCATTGTGTCATGTCAAAAGAGACAATACAGCTTCTTCATCTTGACTGTATGGCTATGACATGGGTCAGGACAGGCAAGAAAATATTATGCCTTTTATTGGATCTTGCTTATTTAGAGATAATCACTGCAGATCTCACAAAGACCAAATGAAATCATATTAATGTTCCTTATTTGGGAGATTGCCACTCTTACTGGCTTGAAAACTTTTAATTTCTCCAGACTGCATCAAGCCATTATCAGTCTCTGCATTTAGTCTCTTCATGACTCCTAACAAAACCAGCTCAACTTCTTCCTATCCCTCTAGCCAAGGGTACTTTCACTCACTCTTCTTTCTGTGCACAATGTGTGTTTTCCAAAAGCTTAGTCACAGTTGCATAAATATTTTACATATTATGAGCCTAAAGCTGACTGTAGGAAAAATAAGATAATTTAGTTAACCAGATTTTCTTTTCAAGGGTAAAAAGGATTCAGAGGAGCTTCCATAGGGTTGGATAACATCCTCCTGAGAAAGTATCACTCACCGTAGAAAATATTCCACTAAGCAATGCTACTGATGATGCAATTGGAAAATCATTGTGATTCAGCAGACTTGAATTATTGCCTGAAGTACAGCACTACATGTATTGTTTATCCATTTAAAAAGCCAGTTGAAAGAGTCTCAAAAGGTTTTCTTAGGCAGAAGATAGCTCCATGTTTTCAGAGTTTGCTTGATAGCTATAGTTGGGGGTGAAGAATGTTTGTGCCTGTGTCAAAGAGTTTTTTAGATCTTCTGTGGACAGTTCTGTTAGATCCTTTAAGTTTACTTAATAGAACCCACTCTCAGGTTCAGGGCTAAAGCTCATCTTTTCTTTTCTTGCTTTCTTTTTTTTTTTCAAGCTTCTTGGCATTGATCAGAGCCTTCAATATAGTTATTCATTTCTTTATTCATTTATTCTTTCCTTCATTTTTCATTATTTCCCTCTCAGGATTTTTCATCTTACACACATAGAATCAGTTTGCCATGATTCTCAGCGTATATTCAAGTGTCACCATGGATCCATGCTCAACTTGCCTCTTTAATTATTTTTTCATCTAATTTGATTATTCTCTCTTGCCCAGTTCCAAATCAATTTTCCCAACTATAGACATCAATTCTTATGTATTTACTGTGAGTCCTTCTAAGCCATCATATATGTGTACGTATATATATATAGTATGTATATACATTCAATTCTGTTCAGTCACTCAGGCATGTCCAACTCTTCGTGACACCACAGACTGCAGCACGCCAGGCCTCCCTGTCCATCACCCACTCCCAGAGTTTACTCAAACTCATGTGCATTGAGTCGGTGATGCCAACCAACCAGCTCATCCTCTGTTGTCCCCTTCTCCTCCCTCCCTGAATCTTTCCCAGCATCAGGGTCTTTTCAAATGAGTCAGCTCTTCGCATTAGGTGGCCAAAGTATTGGAGTTTCAGCTTCAACATCAGTCCTTCCAATGAACACCCAGGACTGATCTCCTTTAGGATGGACTGGTTGGATCTAATTGCAGTCCAAGGGACTCTCAAGAGTCTTCTCCAGCACCACAGTTCAAAAGCATCAATTCTTTGGCATTGAGCTTTCTTTATAGTCCAACTCTCACATCCATACATGACCACTGGAAAAACCATAGCTTTGACTAGATGGACCTTTGTTGGCAAAGTAATGTCTCTGCTTTTTAATATGCTGTCTAGGCTGGTCATAACTTTCCTTCCAAGGAGTAAGCGTCTTTTAATTTCATGGCTGCAGTCACCATCTGAAGTGATTTTGGAGCCCAGAAAAATAAAGTCAGCCACTGTTTCCACTGTTTCCCCATCTATTTCCCATGAAGTGATGAGACCGGATGCCATGACCTCAGTTTTCTGAATGTTGAGCTTTAAGCCAACTTTTTCACTCTTCTCTTTCTCTTTCATCAAGAGGCTCTTTAGTTTTTCTTCACTTTCTGCCATAAGGGTGGTGTCATCTGCATATCTGAGGTTATTGATATTTCTCTTGGCAATCTTGATTCCAGCTTGTATTTCTTCCAGCCCAGCATTTCTCATGATGTACTCTGAATATAAGTTAAATAAGCAGGGTGACAGTAGACAGCCTTGACATACTCCTTTTTCTATTTGGAACCAGTCTGTTGTTCCATGTCCAGTTCTAACTGTTGTTTCCTGACCTGCATACAGGTTTCTTAATAGGCAGGTCAGGTGGTCTGGTATTCCCATCTCTTTCAGAATTTTCCGCAGTTTATTGTGATCCACACAGTCAAAGGCTTTGGCATAGTCAATAGAGCAGAAATAGATGTATTTCTGGTACTCTCTTGCATCTTCCTCTAGACATATGTTATTCAGAATCTGATCCTAGTAAAGTCTGGTAATATCAACATCATGTAGAAACTTGTTAGAAATGGAAGATCTCACACCTCACCCCAGACCTACTAAATGCCCTTATTAACTCCTGAGTCTGTAATCATGATTTTTTGGACATAATGATATTATTCTTTATAACCACGGCTACTCTGGAGATTGCCCAGACATGTTCCTGATATTGATATAGTTGTAATTGCTCGAATGCTTCTCTCCTTTCAAACTTCTCTGCAAACTTCAGGATTCCTTAAAAATGCTTTAGTATGCAGCTCAGGGATATCAGGTATCTAACAGGTGGGGCCCTGCTCCTTCTTGAGACACCTTTTTACTCAGAGCAGCTGTTGTAGGTTAAATTATGGGTCCCTCACCCCTAGAAAAAAATGATATGTTGAATTCCTAACCCCTGGTACCTGTGAGTGTGACTTTATTTGGAGATAGGATCTGTGCAGATGTGATTGAGCTAAAATGAGGTCAAGCTGATTTAGGGTGGGCCTAATCTAATGACTGATCCTTATGAGAAGAGGGCAGTTTGGACATAGACACAGAGGAGACACACAGGGAGAATGTCATGTGAAAATGGAGGCAGAGATTGAAATGATGCGTCTACAAGCCAAGGATGCCAAAGTCTAATGGCAACCACCAGAATCTAGGAGAAAAACATGTAACAGATTCACACTCACAGCTCCAAAAGGAGTGCCCTGCCAACCTGGATTTTGGAATTCTAGTCCCAGAACTTTGAAAGGACAAATTTCTGTCTAAAGCTGCTCAGTTTGTGGTATTTTGTTGTGGCGGCACTAGGAAGCTAATACCATAAGTTTCCTTTGATCTGTTTTATATCTGCATAACATGCCACTTGACAGAAGAATTGGCTCAGTTGTGAAATGCTTAGAAACCATGACTGTCCTCTACTGGTGGTGATGGTAGGTGAAGGGAAGCAGTTGGGGCAAAAATTGTTCTCTTTGTCTCAAAATAAAATTCTTTATTGGAGTAACAGTGTGTTCTAAGTCTATAGTCCATGACACTTCTAGTAACATGCTTTTTTCATTTGATAAATCTTAATTACAGTTCCCTCTTCTCCCTCCTGTGGCCCATTCTTTGTATAGCTTGAACAAACTACAATTTCAGTGATACTGTATTATACTATACTCAAAACTATTCATCTTCACAAAACCCTAGGTAATGGACCAAAGAAGTGCCTTTACTATCCTTCTTTTCAAATGAGCTCCTTTTGAATGTAGTACTATGCCTGGGAATCTAAGAAGAAGCTGTTATTCTCAGACTACTCTGGGGCCACTCCTCAGTCCTAGGAGACCCAACCATGTTTCTTACCATAAGGTCCATGAGTTCTCTTGGAAATAAAAACAGTAGGTCTACTCCAGTTCCATAAAGCATGCCTGGAATACTCTATCAAATATTACTAGAAATGGTGAAAAAAATGAGATGATATGCAAAATTTTGTTTTAGACAAAATGAATAAAGAGCAGTTATTTCATTTGAAAGGAAGAAATAAACAGCATTATTGTATAAGCTCATTAATGGTTGCGTATCATTTAAAATCCCAGAAGTCATAGTTTCCAGCTGCTACTGACTAAAAAGCAGTAGTTGAATGGATTGTTAAAGCTAATTAGGTCACTTAACATTATTGTTTTTACTTTTTTCAATTAAGTGTATGTTTATCTTCTTAGTAATATTTCAACACAGCAATTATGTTTTAAATAAATAAGTGAAAGTCTGCAGACACTTATTCAAAAGAGATGCTCGTAGCATTGTGTTGTATTTTTAAAATTTATAACTATGTTCAGTGGATTCCAGTGGCACTTAGTGAATTTATTTCCTTTTTGGTTTTAATTAGGAAACCTACTGGAATTGTGGATAGCTATGCAAGCTAGGGGAATGGATATGCTTTATTTGATTATACTGGATGTTGGTGATTTTTTTCTGTAATAAAATTTCAGGGATGTTATGGTGTTAGTTGCAGGTTTTTCCTTTTTCTTTTTTTTTTTAGAATGGTAAAAATGAAACTCAATATTTATTTAAAGATATTTTGAATGTTGCACAAATATGTGCTTATTGAGAAAGCTGAATTTCTCTAGGAAATAATGCTCCAATTTCTATGTTTTGACTCCATATCAGTTTGAGATTAGGGGCTTGTGAAACTCTGAGTAAACAATGTAAATATTTAGAAAAACATTATCTGTGGTGGTGTGCTGAGGCAAAACAGACGGCAAAGGCCTGAAATAAATGAACCATTTCCTAAGATTTTCCAGAAGGGCCCACTTAGAATTCTCTTTGGATTTTTCAGTTAGGTATAAGAATATATCTGGCTCACTCTGTCAGCTTATCTTTTACCTCCATAATCGGGAACCAAAGAAACCATCAGCAGCATGGACACAGCCATGAAACTGAGGGTCTTCAGTGATTGGTGGCCATACCGGTTCCTACAGAAACTTTATTCCTGCATAATTCTTTCTAATTGCATATATAATATACTATATATATGTATATATATATAAGTTCTGCAACTTCTCAGTAGATGACAGATTACATCCCATGCAACCCATGTGTTGTCTCCTTCAACCTGAAACCCACGATTGCATTAAATGCAGTACCACATGTACTGTCTCTTCTTGAACTCATATTGCTGTCCTGCTTAGACCTCCTCTTACCAGTGTTGGCTGCCAACTTTCTCTGCTTACCCTCACTTTGTCCTCACTATTAGCCCTTACTCGTCCCACTTTTTAGGTCACAATTCCACTGTAAAAAACTCTCTTAGATGTTGACCTTTCCCTTCTCTTCTTTCATTTCTTTGACTTAACCTAAATCTAGAACCATTAAATTCTGGAGCAATAAAGAATCTAACCTCACCCTCTTCTTTTATAGGTGAAGATAGAAGAAGAATATATAATGATATGTTCAAGGTTACATAGCTATATAGGAACATTACCAGAAGTATTTGTATTACATATACCTCTCACATTTGTTAATACCACCATTATTATTTATGACACTTTATATCCTCAATTATTTTTTATCGAGGCATCATATAATAACAGCAGAAATAAATCTGATAGTGATATGATGACATTAATTGATTTATTGAACCTATTAAGCATAACCTATGTGTTAATTGTTATAAATACTGGGAATTAAGCTGTAAATAGAATAGAAAAAGTCCCAACCTTCATGAACTTTACATTCCTGTGGTGGAAGATAGATTCTTAACTTATGTATAAGTGAAATATATAGTGGCTTGTGATGGTGCTGAAAATTCAATCAGGAAAGGAGGACAGAAAGTGTAGGGAGTTGTAGGTTCTGTGTGGGTGTGGGTGGGCGAGCAGGCAGAGATCAGGATTGGAGTGGTGAAACCAAGTATTTGGAGATGAGGAAATTAAATATACTGGAACTGAATCAATGAAGCTTATTCCCTTTTTAAAAATTTTTAAGTATAATTTAATCTATTACAACAGAGCTCGCAGGAAGTCATGCCATTGGTGAGTACATTTATGAATTTAGAGCAGAATGCACATTTGGCAATCAGTACAAAGTATATGCCCTTTTGATTTAATTTTTGCTAATGAAGATGGATTACCAAATATAATCTTTCCAAAGTTTTGTTTTCGTCCTCCTGATATAACAGTGTAAAATTGTGGCAAAGGGTAATATAAGGAAGGATAGTTGACCCTGGCTGCCATCCTCATTACCTTTATTTTTCTTTCAGAATCTCATTTATCATAAAGGTGTGGTTCACACACTGGCTTGACAATCATTAGTTAAGTTAATTTAAATCTAGAGTTTGCATTTCATTTTTAAGAACTGAGTTTCTTACTAGGAGACAAAAAAGTGTTTTATCAAGGCTGTGTGTAAGAGAACAAGCAATATGCAGAAGAGATCTATAGCTGCCAGGGCATCAGCACACATATCCATGTACTGGACATTCACAGGAGAAGGAAACAGCTTGGAAACTCCTTTACTGTGGAAAAGTGGAGAGGGAATTGGTGCTCGTGATTCAGAAGACAGAGAAATAAGTAGTGACCAGTTTTATCTGCTTTTCCTAATCCATTGAGTGGTACACTGTTTCAAAACTGGGGTAAAAATCTTTCAGTTAGGTGGGGATGATAAAATAAGGGATAAAATGACAATTATTTTTTCTTAACTTGTTTTTGTTTATATATACCATAGTTGGGGAGGAAAAGATATGTGAAATTTCCCTAGTGTTCTACCTACTTCTCCTACAATTTCTCTTTCCTTTCCCAATTTCCTTCCTTTCCCTACTTTTGATGTTGGAGTTGCTTAGGATTCTTTCTTTTGTTAACTGCTCTGCTCCCTCTAGTTCCTTTCCTTGGATTAGCTTGCCCATTAACAGGGCTTTAGTTGTCACCTAAATGGTGATTACATCCCAATCTCTCTCTCCACACTTAATTTCATTTCTCATATCACTATACTAGTAATATTTCACTTGTTCATGATATGGGCACCTCAAATGCTTTAGTTACAGAAATAAACTAACCACTCTTTGCTTTACAATTTTGCTCATCCTTTTTAGTCTCCATTTCATTATTTGTCACATCTCCCAAGCCAGATACTCAGGTTATCTTTGACTAATCCCTTTTTATCATTAATCAAGCCCCTTAATGGATCACAGCCTTTCATGACAAAGGGACTTGTGTACATCAGTGAAGCTATGCACCATGCCAGGCAGGGCCATCCAGATGGATGGGTCATAGTGGAGAGTTCTGACAAAATGTGGTCCACTGGAGGAGGGAATGGCCAACCACTCCAGTATTCTTGCTGTGAGAACCCCATGAGATTATAAAAGGCAAAAATATTGGACACAAGAAGATGAGCCCCACAGATCAGAAAGCATCCTCTGCTCTTCTGCTGGGGAAGAGCAGAAGGCAATTACTAATAGCTCCAGAAAGAATGAAGCAGCTGGGCCAAAGTGGAAAGGATGCTAGTTTTGGATGTGTCTGGTGGTGAAAGTAAACTCTGATGCTGTAAAGGACAATATTGCATAAGATCTGGACTGTTAGGCCATGAATCAAGGTATATGGACATGGTCAAGCAGGAGATGGCAAGAGTGAATATCAACATGTTAGTGAACTAAAAATGGACAGGAATGGGCGAATTTAATTCAGATGACCATTATATCTACTATTGTGGGCAAGAATACCTTAGAAGAAATGGAGTAGCCTTTATAGTCAACAAAGAGTCCAAAATGAGGTGTATGTTAGTCACTCAGCTGTGTCTGAATTTTCGTGACTCTGTGGACTGTAGGCTGCCAGATTCATCTGTCCGTGGAATTCTCCAGGCAAGAATACTAGAGTGGGTAAACCATTCCTTTCTCCAGGGGATCTTTCCGACCCAGGGATCAAACCCGGGTCTCCTGCATTGCAGGTAGATTCTTTACTATCTGAGCTACCAGAAAGACCCCCTAAAATGCAGTACTTGGGTGCAATCTCAAAAATAACAGAACAATCTCAGTTCATTTCCAAGGCAAATTATTCAATATCACAGTAATCCAAGTTTATGCCCAACACAAAATGCCAAAGAAGTTGAAGCTGACTGTTTCTATAAAGACCTACAACACCTTCTAGAACTAACACCAAAAATGATGCCCTTTTCATCAGAAGGATTGGAATGTGAAAGTAGAAAGTCAAGAGATACCTGGAATAATAGGTAAGTTTGGCCTTGGAGTACAAAATGAAGCAGGGCAAAGACTCACAAAGTTCTGTCAAGAGAACACACTGGTCATAGCAAATACTCTTCTCCAACAACACAAGAGATGACTTTACACATGGATATCACCAGATGGTCAATACCAAAATCAGATTGATCATATTGTTTGCAGCCGGAGATAGAGAAGCTCTATACAGTCAGCAAAAATAAGACCTGGAGCTGACTGTGGCTCAGATCATGAACCCTGATTGCAAAATTCAGGCTTAAATTGAAGAAAGTAGGGAAAATCAGTAGGCTGTTCAGGTATGACCTAAATAAAAGTTCTTATTATTTTATAGTGGAGGTGACAAATAGATTCAAGGGATTAGATCTGGTAGACAGAATGCCTCACAAATTATGAATGGAGGTTTGTAACATTGTACAGGAGGCAACAAACAAAACCATCCCAAAGAAAAAGAAATGGAAGAAGGAAAAGTGATTGTCTGAGGAAGCTTTACAAATAGCTGAGAAAAAAAGAGAAGCAAAAGGCAAGGGAGAAAAGGAAAGATATACCCAACTGAATGCTGAGTTCTAGAGAATAACAAGGAGAGGTAAGAAAGCCTTCTAATGTGAACAGAGCGAAGAGATAAATGAAAACAATAGAATGGGAAAGAATAGAAATATCTTTAAGAAAATTAGGGATATCAAAGGGATGTTTTATTCATGGATGGGCACAATAAAAGACAGAATCGATAAGGACCTAACAAAAGCAGAAGACATTAAAATGATGTGGCAAGAATACACAGAAGAACTGTACAAAAAAAGTCTTAATGACCCAGATAGCCATGATGGTGTGGTCACTCACCCAGAGCCAGACATCCTGAAGTGTGAAGTCAAGGGGCTTAGGAAGCATTAGTATGAACAAAACTAGTGGAGGTGATGGAATTCCAGGTGAGCTATTTAAAAATCCTAAAAGATTATGCTCTTAAAGTGTTGCACTTGATATATCAGTAAATTTGGAAAACTCAGCAGTGGCCACAGGACTGGAAAAAGTCCGTTTTCATTCCAATCCCAAAAATGGGCAATGCCAAAATTTGCTCTAACTACTGCATAATTGTGCTCATTTCACATGCTAGCAAGGTTATGTTCAAAATCCTTCAAGCTATACTTCAGCAGTACGTGTACCAAGAACTTCCAAATGTACAAGCTGGATGTAGAAAAGGCAGAGGAACTAGAGATCAAATTGCCAACATTCATTGGATCATAGAGAAAGCAAAGAAATCCCACAAAAACATCTACTTCTGCTTCGTTGACTATGCTACAACTTGACTGTGTGGATCACAAAAAACTGGAGAAAATTCTTCAAGATGGGAACACCAGACCACTGTATCTGTCTCCTGAGAAACCTGTATGTAGGTCAAGAAGCAACAGTTAGAACTGGACCATGGAACAATGAACTGCTTCCAAATTTGGAAAGGAGTACGACAAGGCTGTATATTGTCGCCCTGCTTATTTAACTTATATGCGGAGTACATCATGTGAAATGCCAGTCTAGATCAATCAGAAGCTGGAATCAAGGTTGCCAGGAAAAATATCAATGACTTCAGATATGCAGATGGTACCACTCTAATTGTCTAAATTGAAGAGGAACTAAAGAGCCTCTTGATGAGGGTGAAAGAGGAGATTGAAAAAGCTGGTTCCTTCAAAAAGCTGAGATCATGGCTCCAGTTCCAGCATTTCATGTCAAATAGAAGGGGGGAAAGTAGAAGCAGTGACAATTTTTCTTTTCTTGGGATTCAAAATCACTGTGGACGATGACTGTAGCCATTTAATTAAAAGATGCCTGCTCCTTGGAAGGAAAGCTATACAAACATAGAAGTGAAGTGAAAGTGAATGTCACTCAGTCATGTCCAACTCTTTGCAATGCCATGGACTGTAGTCTGCCAGGCTCCTCTGTCTGTGGAATTCTCCAGGCAAAACTACTGGTATAGGTAGCTGTTTCCTTCTTCAGGGGATCTTCCCAACCCAGGAATCAAACCCAGGTCTCCCTCATTGCAGGTGGATTCTTAACCATCTGAGCCTTCTGGGAAGCCCACCTAGACAGCATATTGTCCCTGTATTCAAAACTGTGGTTTTTCCAGTAGTCATGTATCAATGTGAGAGTTGGACCATAAAGAAGGCTGAGCCTGGAAGAATTGATGTTTTCGAATTGTGCTGGAGGAGACTCTTGAGAGTCCCTTGGACAGCAAGGAGATCAAACCTAAAGGAAATCAACCCTGGATATTCATTGGAAGGATTGATGCTGAAGCTGAAGCTCCAATTGGCCACCTGATGCGAAGAGCTGATTCATTGAAAAGACCCTGATACTAGGAAAGATTGAGGGCAAAAGGAGAAGGAGTTGGCAGAGGATAAGATCATTAGATAGCATCACCCACTCAAAGGACATGAATTTGAGCAAACTTAGGGAGATAGTGAGGGACAAGGAAGCCTGGCATGCTGCAGTGCATGGAGTTGCAAAGAGTCGGACATTGCTTAGCAGCTGAATAACAACAACAAAGCTCTGAGTTTGCCAGTTTTATGTCCCAATAATATTTAGGCTTTCTTTGCCGCTATTCCTATAGCTTTAGCCTCATTTAATAATTTTCTTATCTCCGTTTCTCCCTCAACTCCCTCCATCTTTCGCATTTGTACTGGAGAGAACTTTGAAAATGTAAATCTGACCACATTAATATTCTGCTTTGATCACTTCCCATAGTTGACTTCTTTAGAGTTTGGCCACCTCATGTGAAGAGTTGACTCATTGGAAAAGACCCTAATGCTGGGAAGGATTGGGGGCAGGAGGAGAAGGGGACGACAGAGGATGAGATGGTTGGATGGCATCACCAACTCGATGGACATGGGTTTGGGTAAAATCTGGGAGTTGGTGATGGACAGGGAAGCCTGGTGTGCTGCGATTCATGGGGTCGCAAAGAGTTGGACATGACTGAGTGACTGAACTGAACTGAACTGAACTTAGAATTGAAATTTTTCTTACCTAGTCTAGCTTTATATTGCTTTATATTAATATTAATAGTAGAATCCTCTTTTTGGAAGGAAATTCAACAAAGGTATTAAATGATAAAGCTATAGAATCCCAGAATTGAAAGGCCCCCTTCAGAGGTCACCAGTGAAACATCTTTTTCCTCTCTAGAGGTATCCAAGCAGAAGCCATGTATCAAGTAAGAGGGACTAAAAATGAAGAGAATTTAAGTCTTGACCTGAATTAAATGAACTGTCAACTTTCATCCAAACCAACTATGGATTGTTTGACTTAGAGAAGTATTATTAATTTTCTAGGCTCAGGTTAATGACATTTTCTCCATGAAGTCTTCAATCTTTCATTAGAAGTGATTTTTTTTAACTTGTTTCAGCCTTAAGGACAGAACATGTCTTTTTACTTTTGACACAAGTAATGTACTAAGTAATGCTGAATAGGTATGTGAATACAAAGCAGCATTGAATTTTCGGTATTCAGTTTATATTGTTATTATTGCTATCATGTCAAGAATTCAGACTTTACCTTCAAGGAGACTTTAGTTCAAATTCTGGTTCTAGTTCTTAGTAGTTTTGTGATATTGGAAGAAATGATTGATTAATGATTGAAAAGCTTGGTTTCCTCTATGAATTGAAAATACTAACTTTTGCTTTTAGGATTTTAGTAAGGATTTTCAAAAAAAGTAAACTTGAGAAATTCTCATTACCTTTTTGTAAATGCAGTTTTCACTTAAGGAACTTTTATTAGGTGCCAGCTTTCTGCTCTAATTCATCTAATCTTTATAAACAACACTATACTGGTTCTATTGCAGGTCCATTTTATAGAGAGGATGAAAGGCAGACAGGTATTAAGTAATATTCCAATGTCTCACAAATAATAAAAGAGTAGATCCAGGATTTGAATTCATCTGGTCTGCAGATGCCAGGCTCTCAACCTCTGTGTTTCTCAAACTCAGCAAATACTCCTATTGATCAGTCACCTACCCAAAAATGCTGGCAGCCAATCACACAGAAATCCAGCAGTTTTTTTCCAAAGTTACTGTGAACCTTTGGTGGGCCAATTTAGTTCTCTTGTGTTTCCCTGATAAATCTGCAAATGAGCAGATGGCTCCTTGGAGAAATGGAGGAGCAATGTTTCAGAGACATAAAACAAGCTTTTAATTAATCCATCATAATTAGATCTTTAGAAGATTTAACTGGATTAGAAAGACTCTTTAACAGTATATTACTTACTGAAACAGAATGAAGTAAACTCTATTTGTCAGGCATAACCCAACAGGTAGAAATAAAGCCCAAAGAATAGCAGATATTATGGACTCAGTTAAATGCACATATTTACCTGTCCCTTGCTACCATGATTAAGTAAGTGCTTCCAAACGGTTGACAGTTTGGTCATAACCAAATCCCACTAATCATAGGGTACTGGAGAACTCATTTATTTGCCAGGGGAAAAAAGAGAATGACATGATCTAATGAGGTTTTCCTATCAGTAATATCTGTGAAACATATTATTTAGTAATACTTCAGAGAGATGCATATGTAATTTGAAGTAAATTAATATAACCAGCAGAGTCTATTTTGGGACTCAAATCCAATTGCAGTTGTTATGGCATGCTTGTCCTTGTGTGCCTGCCTGGTTACCAGGAAAAATTCTGTTCTGGGCTCAATGTTATGCGGAAGAGAATATACTTTGTCTGGGCCTTTTGGAGGCTTACGTTACTGACTGACTGAAGGATCCCTAATCAGCTTGCATTAGTGACCGACTACAGCACCTCTCAGACTCTCCAGCTCAAATATTTATTGTCCATGTACTTGTTTGTGTATAATAAATGTCAAATAACTACTGAATTAATGAAAAAGAATCAGTCACTCAACCCCACTCTCAGGAGTTTGGGAGAGAGCAGCAATTCTGGGATGAAGAACTAGAACCTCTTCTGAGAGTATTTTTGAAAATGACTTGATCAAACTCAGCACTCAGGCTGGTTAGAGGAATGGAATGTGTCCTGTGTGAGGCAAAAGTCACTTATATCTGGATTTAACCAGGTATCTGGAGGCAGAGTTCTAGACATATGTGATATAGCCTCAAGAATCACTTGTTTGACAACATGCTGTGTAAGTGGGGCTTTTACATGAAGAGACAAGTTTTCAGAGAAAAGAATCATTTAGGTTCCCAAGTCTTTATAAAGACTAAGCGATGTTTAATAGTGATAGGGAAATATTGGAGATTTCATTCACCCAAGAGTTAATTGGAGTTTATTGCCCATAACACAGCTGCCCATTAAACAGTTCAACTGTGTAGGTCTTAGCAGATTGGTAAGGGCCAGGCCTCTGCACTAGTTCGTGAGAAGGAATAGAAGCTTTCTTACGACAAGGCACCATTGTGCCTTTAACTCTGTAGGAGTATTACCAAGGGACCATGAGCTTTTCAGGTGCCCATAAAAATGTCTGAGGGCTGAAAAAGTATTGCCTACAAATATGAAAAGACAATACAAAAATTAAATTAACAAATGTTTAATTCAATTCAAAGTATAATATCATTCTATTACTTGTTAAATTTATTAATAATTAAATTTTATTTTATTTGGAAACAACTTGGAGATTGAATTTTTTTACCTTTCCAAAATTCTCAAGATGAGTGATGATTATGGAGAATTTGTGTACCATATTCTTCCTAAAACAAAATTATAAAGCTCTTTAAAAATTTTATAGCAAAATATTATGTTAATTATATCTAACAAGGGCATCAGTTCAGTTCAGTAGCTCAGTCGTGTCCGACTCTTTGCGACCCCATGAATTGCAGCACGCCAGGCCTCTCTGTCCATCACCAACTCCCGGAGTCTACCCAAACCCATGTCCATCGAGTCAGTGATGCCATCCAACCATCTCATCCTCTGTCGTCCCCTTCTCCTCCCACCCCCAATCCTTCCCAGCATCAGGGTCTTTTCCAATGAGTCAACTCTTCGCATGAGGTGGCCAAAGTATTGGAGTTTCAGCTTCAACATCAGTCCTTCCAATGAACACCCAGGACTGATCTCCTTTAGGATGGATTGATTGGATCTCCTTGCAGTCCAAGGGACTCTCAAGAGTCTTCTCCAACACCACAGTTCAAAAGCATCAATTCTGTGGTGCTCAGCTTTCTTCACCGATTAACTCTCACATCCATACATGACCACTGGAAAAACCATAGCCTTGACTAGATGGACTTTTGTTGGTAAAGTAATGTCTCTGCTTTTAAATATGCTATCTAGGTTGGTCATAACCTTCCTTCTAAGGAGTAAGCGTCTTTTAATTTCATGGCTGCAATCACCATCAGCAGTGATTTTGGAGCCCAAGAAAAGAAAGTCTGACACTGTTTCCACTGTTTCCCCATCTATTTGACATGAAGTGATGGGACCAGATGCCATGATCTTAGTTTTCTGAACGTTGAGCTTTAAGCCAACTTTTTCACTCTCCTCTTTCACTTTCATCAAGAGGCTCTTTAGTTCTTCTTCACTTTCTGCCATAACGGTGGTGTCATCTGCATATCTGAGGTTATTGATATTTCTCCCGGCAATCTTGATTCCAGCTTGTGTTTCTTCCAGCCCAGCGTTTCTCATGATGTACTCTGCATATGAGTTAAATAAGCAGGGTGACAATATACAGCCTTGACGTACTCCTTTTACTATTTGGAACCAGTCTGTTGTTCCATGTCCAGTTCTAACTGTTGCTTCCTGACCTGCATATAGGTTTCTCAAGAGAGAGGTCAGATGGTCTGGTATTCCCATCTCTTTCAGAATTTTCCACAGTTTATTGTGATCCACACAGTCAAAGGCTTTGTCATAGTCAATAACAAGGGCATAGAAGCATTTTAATATATTTGACACAATAATATGGTTGCCCAAGGCTAAAGTAACTTGAATTAGAGTTTAATTATTAACAACAGGAAAAATGTCCACATAAACAGCATCAGGGAAGTTCAAGAGCAAACCTCTGGGAAGTCTAACTGATAGGCAGAGTCTAGGGATGGAGACAAGGCAATCTGAGCCACCTCACTGTCAATAAGTAGTTTCCTCCCACACCATGAGAAAACTGGCAAAAGCAAATCATGGCCATAGCTCTAGAGAACCAAAACTGGGATTTAGGGTCAGGGTTTTTATTGTGGATAAGTCAGATGCTGAATTACTATAAGCTAGCACCAGATAAAAGCTGGTCTTGGTAGAAAATTTGGGTTTATGAGACCCATGAGTTTTAAGCCTGAATCCAGTTTCCCCTCTGATCAAAAACAGGTCTCAGAGCCTATGAGGATCAAGATAGTCAAGGTGAACTTACTAGGCACCTACTATGTGCCAGGGACTGTGCTAAATACTGGGTATACAGTAGCAAACAATCAGATGCTAATTCAGAGACTACAGTGTTTACTGTCTAATGAGAGAAACAGACATTAAACCTGTAATGAGTGTCATAAGTGCTACTAAGAAGTACAAGGTGCTAAGAAACTAGCACAAAGACTGGGAGCAAGAGACCAAGACAGGGCATTACAGAAAAAGCAAACACGAGCAAGCATGCCCAGAACTAGGGGCTTTATTAACAAGAGAATTTTCTGTCAGCAGAGGACATCACAAGCACAAGTTGCTGAGGGCTGGGTGGGAGTGGGGCTTGGGGACCCAGCTGTAGATTTTGTGGGACTGCGACACCAATCAGGGCGGAAGAGCTCTTGGTGAGTCCTTCCTGGATAGGATCTTTCCCAGGGGCAATATATGACACTGAGAAATGCCTTCTTGGAGTATGTTTGAGGAGGTCCATATTATGTGCTTTATCTCATGAACGAGCTATCGTTAAAAACTTTTTCTTATACTATCACTTCCTTTCAGATACTGTGGCTAATCCTTGCAAATAATCAGTGTCAGTCTATTGGACTGTTCAGTTGAGAAATCTGTCCTTTTAAATCTTTTATATGTAACTGAGGCCCTTGTAGCCTCAGGCATCCCTAACACATGTATAATTCTCTAGAATTATAAAGAAGTTATTTTCAAGACCAATTAACATCATCATCAAAAATATTGTGCATGGCACACATCTCATGCAAGCAGCAAGCACTGACTGTACAAAGTACTTTCAACTGGAACCCACCCAGTTCAAATGACTTCATGAAGAGAAAATAAATACCCGTGAGCAGGCAGCTTGATTTGAGTAGAGTAGGCTTTTTTTGTTTGTTTTCTTTTTCTACCTCCAGCAGCCCTTCACAGAGTGCCTTACTGATGAAATATTTCTTAAAATAAAAAGTATATAGAAATTGGTGTATCTTTCCAGTGCCATATCTGATTTTGAAAGTCAACTAGTCCAAGCTGAATCACCTAACATTTTTTCTTTTATTTAGAGGTAATACCCCTGTCCTGTCCCTTTACCTTCCTCTGGAGGGGAGAGATGAAATGTGATAATGCAGTCATTTGTATTAAGCATGTTCCAGCTGAAAGGCCTTTGTGTATGTACTTTGAATCTCAGAGAAAGGTAGTCATTGTTTGTTCTAGTATTTGAAGATGACCTCACCGATAGGGTTGTATCTCCAAGTAAGTGAAATGGCTATGGTCTCAGAGGCGTGTGGGAAGGTTTTTCTTTGGTTTGTGGTGAGAGTCAGTTTGCTGGGCCTGGTATTTGTAGCACAACCTTTCTTTAGGCTGCTTGTCAAGATGAGTTGGCTCATGTCTGTTAGCTGCACACCAGGTTCCTCTGTTAGTGGGTGTTCTATTCCAGAATTCCATAGTTATCGAGAAATGGACTATGTCAACACAAGGTTTTATTGTGTTTTGAAGCACTTTGGGGCCTCTGACAGCTGCTCTCATTTTTCAGAGCAAACTGCTGCTGAAGGTTTGGCAAAGGTTAATTTTTAAATGGATTCTATGCTGCTATATGTGGCATCTCCCTCGGTATTTGAATCATTCAGCACATAACCCCACTGTTAAGTCATTTTTTTTTTGAAATTTTTGTTGGTCACCTTTAAAGCTGCATCAATCTTGGTAATGGAAAAAAAGTCGATGTAATGATCTGCTTTGAAAATAAAGAGTATAACTTGACTTTGGCGTCGAGAGCCTATTATCATGTGGTAACATCATTCTATTCCAATGACATTATCTGCTAAGGATATTATGATGGTGGAAAATATTTCAATTTTGTTATCGGAACAATGAAGCTGTGATATTTAATTATAGAGAAATGTGCTTAATTTGGGGAATCTGGTATGTTGACTGTCAACAGTTTACTCATAAGAAGCTTGGGCAGTGGTAATCAAATTTGAATAGAATATTATTTAGTGACCCACCCATGTTATGCATTCAACACTTTTCCTCACTTTCTGAAGTCTTATCCTTTGAAATTTGAGTTCTTTCATTATTTGCTGATTATCAAATTAATTAATGAGCTCATTTACAAACTGTAATGGTGGGTAGTGATGAATAGCTAAGGAGTAGAGAGTAACATGTCACCAGTTTTTATTCTGTGAGGGTGAAACCTGTATGAATGACACAGCAAGAAATGTATTTGCAAACTGAAATGTTAAAAAATTAGGGAAAGTGCATTCTCTCTCTCCACTTGGGCACACACACACACACTCTCTCTCTCACAGAATGGTGAGGAAATTAAAAATAAAACAGAACCCTACGACTACATTGATTAAACTGTTATGTGATGAATAAAAGTTGTCTTTAAAATGGTGGTAAAGGTGGCATTTGGGATAAAATTTGAAAGGCAATTCAGGGTACCTCCTATTCTGTAGTAACTTTCCTGATGACAATCAGTTGTGCCATTCTATACCTTGTTGAAATATTAGTTGACTCACAATTTTAGTTTCAGGTATACAACATAGTGGGCTTCCCTGGTGGCTCGTACAGTAAAGAATCTGCCTGCAATGCAGAAGACCCATGTTTGATCCCTGGGTTGGGAAGATCCCCTGGGGAAGGGCATGGCAACTCACTCCAGTGTTCTTGCCTGGAGAATTCCATGGATAGAGGAGACTGGCAGGCTATAGTCTACGGGGTCACAAAAAGTCGCACACAACTGAGCAACTAACACACACATACAACATAGTGATTTGATATTTTGTATACTACACACCATAGTGAAAAGGTGAAAGTATTAGTTCCTCAGTCATATCCTACTCTTTGAGACCCAATGGATTGTAGCCTTCCAGGCTCCTCAGTCCATGAGATTCTTTAGGCCAGAATACTGGAGTGGGTTGCTATTCCCTTCTCCAGGGGATCTTCCTGACCCAGGGATCAAACCCAGGTCTCCTGCATTGCAGCAGATTCTTTACTGTCTGAGCCACCAGGCAAGTCCCATGTAAAGTTATTAAAATAATATTGACTATTTTTTCTACCGTACATTGTTATCACCATGACTTACTTATTTTTTTTTAATAAATTTATTTATTTTAGTTGGGGGCTAATTACTTTACAATATTGTAGTGGTTTTTGCCATACATTGACATGAATCAGCCATGGGTTTGCATGTGTTCCCTATCCTGAACCCCACTCCCACCTCCCTCCCCATCCCATCCCTCTGGGTCATCCCATTGCCCCAGCCCTGAGCATTTGTCTCATGCATCGAACATGGAATGGTGTTCTGTTTCACATATGATAATATACATGTTTCAATGCTATTGTCCCAGAACGTCCCACCCTCACCTTCTCCCTCAGAGTCCATAAGACTGTCCCATGCATCTGTGTCTCTTATTCTGTCTCGCATATAGGGTTATCGTTACCATCTTTCAAATTCCATATATATGCATTAGTATACTGTATTGGTGTTTTTCTTTCTGGCTTACTTCACCCTGTATAATGGGCTCCAGTTTCATCCATCTCAATAGAACCGATTCAAATGTATTTTTTTAATGGCTGAGTAATATTCCATTGTGTATATGTACCACAGCTTCCTTATCCATTCGTCTGCTGATGGACATCTCGGTTGCTTCCATGTCCTGGCTATTGTAAACAGTGCTGCGATGAACATTGGGGTACACGCGTCTCTTTCAATTCTGGTTTCCTTGGTGTGTATGCCCAGCACTCCATGACCCACCTCCCAGAATATTGGAAATAAAAGCAAAAATAAACAAATGGGACCTAATTAAAATTAAAAGCTTTTGCACAACAAAGGAAACTATAAGCAAGGTGAAAAGACAGCCTCCAGAATGGGAGAAAATAATAGCAAATGAAGCAACAGACAAACAATTAATCTCAAAAATATACAAGCAATTCCTGCAGCTGAATTCCAGAAAAATAAACGACCCAATCAAAAAATATGCCAAAGAACTAAACAGACATTTTTCCAAAGAAGACATACATATGGCTAACAAACACATGAAAAGATGCTCAACATCACTCATTATTAGAGAAATGCAAATCAAAACCACAATGAGGTACCATTTCACACCAGTCAGAATGGCTGCTATCCAAAAGTCTACAAGCAATAAATGCTGGAGAGGATGTGGAGAAAAGGGACTTACTTATTTTTTATTGGAGTATAATTGCTTTATTATGCTATGTTCATTTCTGCTATACAATGAAGTCTATCATCTATGTGTATACATATACACCCTCCCTTATTTTGTAACTAATAGTTTGTATTATACCTCTTAATTACCTTCACTATTTCACTCATCCTCCCATCCTTCTCCCTTTTGGCAACTATTGGTTTGTTCTCTGTATCTTTGAGTCTGTTTCTGTTTTATTTGTTCACTTGCATCAGTTTTCATATTTTACATATAAATAAAAATGTGCAGTATTTGTCTTTCTATGTCTGACATTTCACTAAACATAATACCCTCTAGGTCCATCCAAGTTGTAAAAAATGCAAATTGTGATATTCTGTTTCTACATGCACAAGAGAACGTGCACACACACACACCATCTTCTTTACTTTCTTTATCCATTCATCTGTTGATGGACACAGGTTGCTTCTGTATCTTGGCTATTGTAAATAATGTTGCAATGAATATTGGGATGCACATATCTTTTCATTTTTTTCTTTTTTGGCTGTGCCATGCAGCTTGTGGGATCTTAGTTCCTCCACCAGGGATTGGACCCAGGCCCTCAGCAGTGAAAATGTGGAGTCCTAACCACTGGACAGCTAGGGAATTCCTGGAAGGTTATCTTTTCAAATTAGTGTTTTCATATTCTTTGCATAAATACTGAAATGTGAAATTGCTGGATTGTATGGATGTTGTTTAGAATCCATGTGTTTTTGTTTTTTCTTAAAACTTTTCTTTGTAGAATTGATTTCTAGTTTTATATATTTTGGTTTGGTAAAGATGCTTACTATGAGTTCAGTCTTCTTAAAGTTATTGAGACTTGTTTTATGGTTTAGCATGTGATCTATCCTGGAGAATGTTTCATATGCACTTGAAAAAAATGATGTGTATTCTGCTGTTTTTGGTTGGGATGTTCTGTAGATATCTATTAGATTCAATATGACATTTAAGGCCATTGTTTACTTATTGATTTTCTGTCTGGAATGATGTACATAGGGGTATTATCATTGTATTGCTGTCAGTTTCTCCCTCTATGTCTATTTGTATTTGCTTTATATATTTAGGTGCTCCTATATTGGGTGCAAATATATTTACAAATATTATATTGTCTCTTGGATTGACCACTTTATTGTTATGTGATGCCCCTTTTTTATATTTTGTTAATAGCCTTTGTCTTAAGTATATTTTTTCTAATATGAGTTTTGCTGAAGCTTTTTGTTTGTTTCCATTTGCATAAAATATCTTTTTACTTTCAGCCTTTGTGTGTCTTTAGCTCTGAAGTGAGTCTCTTGTAGGCAGTATATATATGTGTCTTGTTTGTTGTTTTTTTTATCCAGCCATTCTTTGTCTTTTGATTGGATCAATTTGTCCATTTATATTTAAAATGATTGTTGATAGGTATGTACTTATTGCCATTTTGTTAACTGTTTTTTGGTTTCTTTTTCTTTTTTTTTGTTGCAGTTTTTATGTGTTTCTTCTCTTAGTCAATTTCTTTTTGTTTGATGATTTTCTTTAGTGTTGTGTTTGGGTTCCTTTATCTTTATTTTTTGTATGTCTATTGTAGGTCTTTGGTTTGTGGTTTTCATGAAGTTCATATATGTTGACCTGTGTATATAGCTATTTGTTTTAAGTTGTTGGTTACTTAAGTTCAAACACATTGTAAAAGCTCTACATTTTTAAAATCCTCCCCTTCAATTTTTAAAAAAATTTTATTGGAGTATATTTGATTTATAATATTGTGTGGATTTCAGGTGTACAGCAAAGTGAGTCAGTTTACATATGCATATATTCACTCTTTTTTAGATTCTTTCCCCATATAGGTCATTATAGAGTATTGAGTAGAGTTCTCTGTGCTATACAGTAGGTCCTTATCAGTAATCTATTTTATACCGAGTAGTGTGTATATGCCCACTCCAGTACTCTTGCCTGGAAAATCCCATGGATGGAGGAGCCTGGTAGGCTGCAGCCCATGGGGTTGCTGAGAGTCAGACATGACTGAGCGACTTCACTTTCACTTTTCCCTTTCATGCAATGGAGAAGGAAATGGCAACCCACTCCAGTATTCTTGCCTGGAGAATCCCAGGGACGGCGGAGCCTGGTGGGCTACCGTCTATGGGATCGCACAGAGTCGGACACGACTGAAGCGACTTAGCAGCAGCAGCAGCAGCAGTGTGTATATGTCATTCCCAGTCTTCCAGTTTATCCTTCCTCCCTTTCCCTCATGGTAAACATTTTATGTTTTTGACAGCATATTTTACATTTTTTTTTATTTTGTGTATCCCTTAACCATTTATTGTAGTTATAGTTGGTTTATGTCTTTTGTCCTTTAACCTTCATATTAGCATTTTAAGTGGTTGATCCACTTCCTTTGTATACATTTGACTTTACCACTGAGGTGTTTGGTTTTTTCCCATATAGTTCTTATTTCTAGTTATGGCATTTTCTTTTGTTTTTTAATGAAGACCCTTTAGCATTTCTTATAAGTCTGGTTTAGTGGTGATGAACTCTTTTGTTTTTGCTTGTCTGGGAAACTCTGTCTCTCCTTCAGTTCTGAATGATCAACTTGCCTGATAGAATATCCTTGGTTTTAGGCTTTTTTATTTCAATGCTTTAAATATATCATGCCACTCCCTTCTGGCTGGCAAAGTTTCTGGTAAAAAATCAGTTGATAGCCTTTTGGCAATTTCCTTGCATGTGACTTGTTTTTCTTGCTGCCTTAAAAATTCTGTTTTTAACTTTTGGGGCTGGTTATCCTGGACCTGGATATCTCTTTCCTTTCCCAGGTTATGGAGGTTTTCAGCCATTATTTAATCAGATGCATTTTCTGACCCTTTCTCTTTCTCTTCTGCTTCTGAGGCCCCTATTGTGCAAATGTTAGTATACTTGGTGTTGTTCCAGATGTCCCTTAAACTATCCTCATTTTTTAAAATTAATTTTTAATGCTCTTCTGATTGGGTCATTTCCATCATTCTATCTTCCAGGTCACTTATATATTTTTCAGTATCATTTAATCTGCTGTTAACTCTCTCTAATGTATTTCTCATTTCAGTTGTTCTGTTCTCCTACTCTGGTTTTTTAAAAATATTTTCTAAATCTATTGAAGTTCTCACTGTGTTTCTCTTTTGCTAAGTTTAGTGTGCATCATTAGGACCATAACTTTGAACCCTTTATCAGATAAATTACTTATTGCTGTTTCGTTAGGATTTTTCTTAGGTTTTATCTTATTTATTTGAAACTGATTTGAAACTAATTTCTTTCATTTGAAACTAATTTCTTATTTTGTTTGATCTTTCTGTTTCTATGAGTTGGGTAAAGCAGTTACCTCTATTGGTCTTGAAGTTGTGACCTTGTGTAGACCATTCATATGCAGAAAACATGTGCTTTAATGCAAGGGCTGAAGTGCGCATAGAGTTGCTGCCATCTTGGTGGGAGGACTGGAGCTGAATCTTATCATGGGTTGGGGATTTTCTAGGGTGGGACAGGGGCTGCTGACGTGGTGGGTTTGTTGGAGCCAGAACCAGGTGTGGGCCAGGGGGCTGCTGATACAGTCTTGACAGGATAGTTAGAGTGCCAGGTTCTATTCAATCTGCTGCTTCTGTACTAGAATTTGGAGGAAATGAATTTGTGTTCAACCCCTTTAAGAGCAAACTATTGGTTTCCTGCAGCTCTTTTGGGCTTGAGCCCTGCTCATTTTCAGCCAGTTATGGGAGCTCACCTTCCTGGTGCCAGACCCTAGGGATGGGGTGCCCACTATGAGGCAAACTTTTACTTTTTAGAGAGGACCTTTGAGTTTGTGATATCCCTTCTTTTTTGTGGGTCCCTGTGCTGGGGGTGTAGGTCCTGTCTAGATTACTTCTCTGCCCTTGCTACTCATTTCAATATGGTTTTAAAGACATACTTAATTGTAGAGTGGTTGTTCTGCCAGTCTTCAGATCATTCTCAGAGAGAGTTGTTCTATATGTAGTTGTAGTTTTGGTGTTTCCCTGGGAGGAGATGTTCTCAGGATCTTTCTATTCCACCATCTTGATTCTGTGGGGCCATCCTGCCTTCTTAAATGGTCTTCAGTTATAGCCATTGGTTGGCAAGAAATAGTTGAGCCTCTTTTGCTGAGCATCTAGTATGTGTCAGGCATCATGCCAGATCTAAAAGGAATGTAGAAATGGATAAGGCACACATTATCCTTAAGGAGCTTTATATTTCATGGGAGACAAACACAACAAGTAGCTGTGCTTGGTGTTCACATGTGATCAGGGATGGGAAAAGGGTCATCAGAAATGGGAAATAGTGAAGAAGGCCACACCACATTTACTCCTGTCTCAGTGGTACATTAGCAAGGACTGGTTAATCATAAAACCAGGAAATTCTCTAATTCCTGAGCTAAAGGAAACTCAGAAAACATCAAGGCCATCTTACTTCAACAAATGAACCTGCTGAACACCTGGGGGTTACAGTGGTTTCCCCAAGGTCACAGGGCAAGGTGATGGCAGAACTAGCCAAAGAGCCTAGTCTCCTGACCATTATTATTGTTCTGCCTATTATATAAAATTCCTTCCAAAGTTCTATTTCTAGCTTGAGGTCAAGAAGATTGGAATTCTGATGTTGAAGGAGTTGTAGGGGCAGACTTGATCTATTTCACAATTTTCCTTGGTCACAAGTCCTGATGTGAAATTTTGTTTCCTTCTATTTTACCTGGGGGCAAAAGATAGATTCCAGAGGTAACCTGGCTAATGGCAGGCTGTTTCTGCATCTGATCCGAGATGTTCAGCACCCTGATTTTGTCTGTTGAAACATTCTGAGTCACTATTTGGCGTGTCCTCAGATTCACAAAAGTGCCACAAGGACCACAAAACAGAACCTTTGTGTATATAGAGGGCTGGGAGAAATAGAGAGAGTTGTATTGAGGGCTACCACCAAATTCACATGGGAGTTGTATTCTAAAACAGAATATAAGAAGGAAAAAATACCTTTTGTTTCTGGCAGGGGTCCACAATCAGCCTCAAGTCTGGTGACAGTAAACTGTGAAGAAAAGTAGTTCAGGCTACATTTGAGCTGGCACTGAGCAATTTGGACAGTTGACAGAAATATGACCTTTCTTGCTTGTACTTCTCTACTTCAGCTCCATGTCTTTTGTAGGCTCTTTTAGTATATACAACAAACTGAAAGCTCTTCTTTCATGGACTTTTATGGTATTAAGAGAATGTGTATCTGAAAGAAACCATTCAAGAACTGATTTTACATAACCCACATATTTGATTACAGGTGGGTGGTGAGTAAATATTGGTGTTGTTAAATTTTAAAGGGAATCTTTACCTTGGTCATTCTTTATAACTTCATTTTTAAAACACTAATTCACAGAATTGTCTCTAATAATGAAAGAGTCCTCCTCACTCAAAACGAAAACAACCAAAGCTAATCACATAAGCATGTGCATCACTGGTAATTCTTTATAGGAAACAAAATGAGAAATAAATATAGGTCTGGTTACCACAAGCTCATTTCATGTCAACACATGGCTTTGTGACACAGAAATCAGCATATAGGTCAAAAATGCTTTGGAAAAACACAGACTCTTTAAATATAGAATGCATAGCACTTAATCCAGTCAGCAACATTTTTATATTGATGTGTGAATGTGTTATGTTTGCATTTATTTAGCAGGCAGCATTTTGAAAGGAAAGTAAGGCATGTGAGTCAGACCTATGAAGGTTAGAATCCTTTTTCAAGCCCTGGGAAGGTTACTTAATCTTTTTGAATCTCAGTTTTCTCATTGGCAAAAGGAGAAATTTGCTCATGTAAGAATCTTGGCATAGTACGTTTTGCATTATGGGCACTTTGTAAATTTTAGTCCAATTTTCCTTCTTTATTCCTGTCAAAATAAACCACTGGGGACATGATTTTGGAAGCTCTCATTAACTATTCTCTTTTTTTTCATACCCAGTAAATTGCTCTCTTACAGTTGGGTATCTTGGTGAGCATATCTCAAATTTATTATAAACGTCTAACAAAGAGAAGCTATCAGAGGACCAACTTGGAAGGGAAGCCCCAAGAAAGGCTGTAGTCACATGTGACAAGAAAAGGAAAATCAGCTGAGGGCAACATCGTGGAGAGAGAGAAAGAAACCAAGACACATTTTTATCCTTTGTGGTATCAATCAGTGTTCTAAAAGCAGGACCATCCTATCTTTTATTAATAAAACTGGGATGCTTTTGAGCGTTAAAAAGGACAGGGGGAAAATTCATATCAAATGGAACAGACATCCATGTGGAATGTCCGAGTAAACCAGGATGTATGGTCTCCTTGTCTATAGGAGTCCTGTGGGCCTCAAGCAGTCTGGTATCACACAGACCTCGGCCAGAACCCCGCTGAGTTGTTAGACATACCGTGATCAGTTATGCAACCTCCCTGAGCCTCAGCTTATTAATTCAGGGAGTACTTGGTACAAGATGGTATGCAGAAAATAGTGATTGTTATTTTAAGTGTATAAGGAGTACAGAAAGCCTGCATGGAAAGGACATGAGAATACAAGTAAATCTCTTAAAGGGAAAGAATCTCCCTTGTCCATGACTCAAACGTTACAAAACTTGGAACATGGGCCAATGGGAAAGAGAAAGAAATTTACCAGCATCTTATGCTGGTTTCTGGAGAAGGCAATGGCACCCCACTCCAGTACTCTTGCCTGGAAAATCCCAGGGACAGAGGAGCCTGGTAGGCTACAGTCCATGGGGTCGCTAAGAGTCGGACACGACTGAGCGACTTCACTTTCACTTTTCCCTTTCATGCACTGGAGAAGGAAATGGCAACCCACTCCAGTATTCTTGCCTAGAGAATCCCAGGGACGGCGAAGCCTGGTGGGCTGCCGTCTATGGGGTCGCACAGAGTCGGACACGACTGAAGCAAATTAGCAGCAGCAGCAGCAGCATGCTGGTTTCTGTTAATTTTGGACTTTGTTAGCCAATTTTAAGTATTTTTGCTGGATATATTAACTGTCATATTGTTTTTCAATCTAATTAATAATGCTGATCTAAAAAAAAAAAACCATGGATAGATCAGGGATCAAGAGAGAGGAGATCTATTTGAGGGAAGAACTATTGACCCATGTGTGGAGTGTTGGCAGTGAATTGGCATAGGTTAAGAGAGCTCAACTGTAAAGGTTTGGGATTACTTGCTTCTCCTTCTCTAGAAGCTCCAAAACCTGGCCATGCATGTTCTAGAGCTTCCTTTTGAGGAGAGTAGCAGTCTTCTCCTTTGCCCTTCTCTCCTACAAGTAGGAAAAAAAGCTTTCTATTTATGGATAAGTAAGCACACACATCACACACACACAAAAACAGATACTTTTTTAATTTCAAATTTTATTGCCAATTTTTCTGTTGTTACTGAATAAACAAGTTGTTTAAGCCTTATACATGCTAATTTTAATTCTTTAAAAATTCAAGCTCATTTTTCATATTCTTTTAAGTATATTAATATTTATATTCACAAGTACTACTTTTGATTCATTTTTTTCAAGCCATCCAGGCAGCACTTTTAAAAAACAGCATTTGTTAAGACTGCTTAGCCTTGAATAGATATCCAAATCCTGCTGAGTATAAATGTCATGATCTCAGACATCACTCTGCTGAAAAGCATTAGTTGTAAAATAAGAGGGAGGTTCAGGTCAGTCACTCAGACATGTCCGACTCTTTGTGACCCCGTGGACTGCAGCACGCCAGGCCTCCCTGTCCATCACCAACTCCTGGATCTTGCTCAAACCCATGTCCATCAAATCGGTGATACCATCCGAACATCTCATCCTCTGTTTTCCCTTTCTCCTCCTGCCTTCAATCTTTCCCAGCATCAGGGTCTTTTTCAGTGAGTCAGTTCTTTTCATCAGGTGGCCAAAGTATTGGAGTTTCAACATCAGCATCAATCCTTCCAATGAATATTCAGGACTGATTTCACTTAGGGTTGACTGGTTGGATCTAATTGCAGTCCAAGGGACTCTCAAGAGTCTTCTCCAACACCACAGTTCAAAAGCATCAATTCTTCAGTGTTCAGCTTTCTTTATAGTTCAACTCTCACATCCATACATGACTACTGGAAAAACCATAGCTTTGACTAGATGGACCTTTGTTGACAAAGTAATGTCTCTGCTTTTTAATATGCTGTCAGGTTGGTCATAGCTTTTCTTCCAAGGAGCAAGCATCTTTTAATTTCATAGCTGCAGTCAATATCTGCAGTGATTTTGGAGCCCCCCCAAAATAAATTCTGTCATTGTTTCCATTGTTTCCCCATCTATTTGCCATGAAGTTATGGGACTGGTTGCCATGATCTTAGTTTTTTGAATGTTGAGTTTTAAGCCAACTTTTTCGCTCTCCTCTTTCACTTTCATCAAGAGGCTCTTTAGTTCTTCTTTGCTTTCTGCCATAAGGTTCGTATCATCTGCATATCTGAAGTTATCAATATTTCTCCCAGCAATCTTGATTCCAGCTTGTGCTTCATCCAGCCCAGCATTTCACATGATGTACTCTGCATATAAGTTAAATAAGCAGAGTGACAATATATAGCCTTGTCGTACCCCTTTCCCAATTTGGAACCAGTCTGTTGTTCTATGTCCAGTTGTAACTGTTGCTTCTTGACCTGCATACAGATTTCTCAGGAGACAGGTAAAGTGGTCTGGTATTCCCAGGAGGATATGCTAAATGGTATGTCATGCATGACTTTGTGACCATTGCTATAAGAATGTGTGTTGACTTTTGCTGTATCTGTATTAGCAAGCTAAAGAAGACATTCAAATCTGTAATGTTTTAATTGCTTTAGTGGATACAAGTTGGATTATGAATAGTTGCTGAAATGAGACTGCAGTACATTTGTAATTGGAAAGAACCACATAGGTTACATGAGGTCCTGCAGTCGGTGATCTACTTACTGACATTTTGTCTTAACACCAAAACACTTCTAAAGACCTGACTTTTGTGTGGGTGGGTATTTTCTACCTGCTGTTCAAGAAATAGTCTTGTTTTTTCATTTCATTATTTTTACTCTGATAACTTACTTCTAGGGTTGTTGAGTATTTTCATCTTAAGAATATATCAACATTTATTTATATTTTTGTTGAGACTTTATGTATTATTTCAGCAAAGACATAATATAATATTACCAACCCATATACATGACCAAGGTACAGGTTTGCTGAGCATTTCTTCCCCCATATTTGCCCTTTATGTAGTCATGATATATCTAAAAATGCCTAGTTTTGTGGTCTTTATAATGGTAAAGTTAACTTTGAAATCAGAATTGGGCAATAAATTGAGGTCTTTATTTCCCAACAGAAACAATGTTCAGTTTGACGTATTTAAATCAGCAATAGGTAAGTGCTCCATTCCCTTTGTAGGCAGGAAAATCATCCCAATCCCATGTAAATACTACCTTGTAATTGGTGGGGTTTGGTTTGGCAATTAAGCTTGCCAAGAATAACAGAACCTGGCTTCTCTGAGTGGGTTTTTTTTTTTTTGGCAGTTCTTACTCTGGCAAATTTTTTGGAAGTTCTTTTGTAATTCTTGGAGAACACCTTCAGTAATGTGCTTGTGTGATTAAGAGACGCATCGTGGCTAGACAATTTAATACATGTCTGGTCAGACAATCTAGCCTGGCTAGAAGTTGTTGGCAAACTATTGTCTATTACCAGAAAGTAAAGGGAGTGAATAAGAAATTTCCCAACTACTTCCCCCTCCTCTATTTTATTTTAATTTTTGAATTAACAAAGTAAAATTGACCTTTTTGTGAGCAAATGAATTTTAATGTATGCATAGGTTTGTATAACTATCACCACAATCAGTATACAGAACTGTTCCATTGCCCCCAGACTCTTTTGTACTGTCCCCTATAGTCACTTTCACCTCATCCCTAACTCCTCGCAGCCACAGATCTGTTCTCTATCATTATAGTTTTATCATTTCAAGAATGTCCTATCAATGGAATCATATGATATGTGACCTTTTAAGATTGTCTCCTTTCACTTAATGTAATGCCTCTGAAATTCATCCAAGTTGTATGCTGTTGTTGTTCAGTTGCTCAGTCATGTGGACTCTTTGCGATCCCATGGACTGCAGCACGCCAGGCTTCCCTGTCCTTCACCATTTCCCAGAGCTTGCTGAAACTGGTGTCCATTTAGTCGGTGATACCATCCAACTATCTAGTCCTCTGTCATCCCCTTCTCCTTCTGCCTTCAATCTTTCGCAGCATCAGGGTCTTTTCCAATGAGTCAGCTTTTCACATCCATTGCTTATTTCTTTTATTGCTAAGTAGTATTCCGTTATATGGATGTGCTGCAGGATGTTTATGCATTGAAGGACATTGAATTCCTTCCAGTTTTGGCAATTATTAATTTGCTATAAATATTAATGTACAGGCTTTTGTGTGAATATAAAATTTCTCAAGGGTAAATAGTGAGGAGTGGGTTTGCTCTTTCATATGGTTAGTATGAGTTATTTACATTTCTAAGTGTGAGAGTTTCTGGAGAAGGAAATGGTAACCCACTCAAGTATTCTTGCCTGGAGAATCCCATGGACAGAGGAGCTTGGTTGGCTACAGTCCATGGGGTTGCAAAACGTCAGACACAATTGAAGCAACTTCGTATGAGAGTTTCACTTGTTCTATAATCTTGTCAATTCTTTGTATATCCATATTTCTAATTTTATTTTATTTTTTAAAAATTATTTGTTTATTTGGCTGCACTGGGTCTTTGTAGCTACAAAAGATGATCCAGTGGATGTTGGCAATTTGATCTCTGGTTCCTCTGCCTTTTCTAAAACCAGCTTGAACATCTGGAAGTTCACGGTTCATGTATTGCTGAAGCCTGGCTTGGAGAATTTTGAGCGTTACTTTACTAGCGTGTGAGATGAGTGCAATTGTGCAGTAGTTTGAGCATTCTTTGGCATTGCCTTTCTTTGGGATTGGAATGAAAACTGACCTTTTCCAGTCCTGTGGCCACTGCTGAGTCCCCCAGATTTGCTGGCATATCGAGTGCAGCACTTTCACAACATCACCTTTGAGGATTTAAAATAGCTCAACTGGAATTCCATCACCTCCACTAGCTTTGTTCATAGTGATGCTTTCTAAGGCCCACTTGACTTCACATTCCAAGATGTCTGGCTCTAGGTGAGTGATCCACACCATCATGCTTATCTGGGTCGTGAAGATCTTTTTTTGTACCGTTCTTCTGTGTATTCTTGCCACCTCTTCTTAATATCTTCTGCTTCTGTTAGGTCCATACCATTTCTGTCCTTTATCGAGCCCATCTTTGCATGAAATGTTCCCTTGGTATCTCTAATTTTCTTGAAGAGATCTCTAGTCTTTCCCATTCTGTTGTTTTCCTCTATTTCTTTGCATTGATCACTGAGGAATGGTTTCTTATCTCTCCTTGCTATTCTTTGGAACTCTGCATTCAGATGGGAATATCTTTCCCTTTCTCCTTTGCTTTTCACTTCTCTTCTCTTCCCAGCTATCTGTAAGGCCTCCTCAGACAGCCATTTTGCTTTTTTGCATTTCTTTTCCATGGGGATTGTCTTGATCCCTGTCTCCTGTACAATGTCACGAACCTCTGTCCATAGTTCACCAGGCACTCTGTCTATCAGATCTAGTCCCTTAAATCTATTTGTCACTTCCACTGTATAATCATAAGGGATTTGATTTAGGTCATACCTGAATGGTCTAGTGGTTTTCCCTACTTTCTTCAATTTAAGTCTGAATTTGGCAATAAGGAGTTCATGATGTGAGCCACAGTCAGCTCCCGGTCTTGTTTTTGCTGACTGTATAGAGCCTCTCCATCTTTGTCTGCAAAGAATATAATCAATCTGATTTCGGTGTTGACCATCTGGTGATGTCCACGTGTAGAGTCTTCTCTCGTGTTGTTGGAAGAGGGTGTTTTCTATGACCAGTGCGTTCTCTTGGCAAAACTCTATTATCTATTAATATGATCCATTTACAGGTAATTTTTGTATAAGCATTGAAGTTTAGAGCAAAGTTCATTTTTATTTCTGCATATGTATTTCTGAATTTCATAATACTATTTATTGAAATGATTTTCTTTGCAAAAATAAACTGGTTGTATTTGTGAAGGTCTATTTCTGGACTTCATTGTATACACTGCCCTATGTGTGTATCTTGTTAACAATACCATACTGTTATGATTACTATACCTTTACAGAAATTTTAAGATTGAATCGTGAGATATTTTGATTTTATTCCTATTTCTCAAAATTACTTTAGCTGTTTAGTTTCTTTTTAAAATATAAGTCTTAAAATAAATTTGCCTATAGCTACAAAAATTGCTGGGATTTAGTTAAGATTGCTGGAGAAGGCGACGGCAACCCACTCCAGTACTTTTGCCTGGAGAATCCCATGGAGGGAGGAACCTGGTGGGCTGCAGTCCATGGGGTTACTAAGAGTTGGACACGACTGATCGACTTCACTTTCGCTTTTCACTTTCATGCATTGCAAAGGAAATGGCAACCCACTCCAGTGTTCTTGCCTGGAGAATCCCAGGGACGGTGGAGCCTGGTAGGCTGCCGTCTATGGGGTCACACAGAGTCGGACACGACTGACGTGACTTAGCAGCAGCAGCAGCAGCAGTTAAGATTGCATTAAATCTGTAGATCAATTTGGGAAGAATTAATATTTTTACTATTGTTGAGTCCTGCAATCCATGAATATGTATATCTATTAGGTCTTTATTCATTTATTTTTCAAATTGTTTTTTCTTTCATCAGTGTTTGTTGTTTTGGAAAATAGACCTTGTATATTTTGTATATTTTGTTATATTTGGTTTTCTACCACTTTATAAATCCTATTTGTATAGTGTGGAGGACTATTTTTTTTAATTATGTCAAACCATTCAGTTCAAGAATTTTTATATATATCTCCATAAAATAATTAAAACTTTAGCCTTATTTTACAGATGAAGCTTTTCCCCTGGGGCTGCTCCAGACCAGGGTCCTATAAAGACAAGGAAACATAATTGTCATTTTCTCTATTTTGTCTCCCAGCACTTTTTTTTTCCCTCCACTCACGAGACACTTAACTTTCCAGGAAGGGTAGAGTTAGAAATGTGGAGAAGAGCTAAGACTCATGAAGAGTACTGATATTAACTTAGCTGGCACTATTGTGAGTTGACATTGGCCCTAGATTTGACAAAATATTTAAAGCTAAACTGACTTTTCTCATTTGCAGGGTTTTCAAACACTCACCAACAGTTCCGTGACGCTGAGATGCAACACTTCCACATAAACTCTCAGTGTTGGGCTTCCAACATTTGTCCCAGTGGCTTATAGGGGCAAAATTCATACAAGAGTACCATCAGTCAGTTCAGTTCAGTCGCTCAGTCGTGTCCGACTCTTTGCGACCCCATGAACTGCAGCACGCCAGGCCTCGCTGTCCATCACCAACTCCCGGAGTCCACCCAAACCCCTGTCCATCGAGTCGGTGACGCCGTCCAACCATCTCATCCTCTGTCGTCCCCTTCTCCTCCTGCCCTCAGTCTTTCCCAGAATCAGGGTCTTTTCAAATGAGTCAGCTCTTCACATCAGGTGGCCAAAGTATCCGAGTTTCAGCTTCAACATCAGTCCTTCCAATGAACACCCAGGACTGATCTCCTTTACGATGGACTGGTTGGATCTAATTGCAGTCCAAGGGACTCTCAAGAGTCTTCTCCAACACCACAGTTCAAAAGCATCAATTCTTTGACACTCAGCTTTCTTTATAGTACAACTCTCACATCCATACATGACTACTGGAAAAACCATAGCCTTGACCAGACAGACCTTTGTTGGCAAAGTGATGTCTCTGCTTTTTAATATGCTGTCTAGGTTGGTCATAACTTTCCTTCCAAGGAGTAAGTGTCTTTTAATTTCATGGCTGCAATCACCATCAGCAGTGATTCTGGAGCCCAGAAAAAAGTCAGCCACTGTTTCCCCATCTATTTACCATGAAGTGATGGGACCAGATGCCATGATCTTAGTTTTCTAAATGTTGAGCTTTAAGCCAATGTTTTCACTCTCCTCTTTCACTTTCATCAAGAGGCTCTTTAGTTCTTCTTCACTTTCTGCCATAAGGGTGGTGTCATCTGCATATATGAGGTTATTGATATTTCTCCCGGCAATCTTGATTCTAGCTTGTGCTTCCTCCAGCCCAGCGTTTCTCATGATGTACTCTGCATATAAGTTAAATAAGCAGGGTGACAATATACAGCCTTGACGTACTCCTTTTCCTATTTGAAACCAGTCTGTTGTTCCATGTCCAGTTCTAACTGTTACTTCCTGACCTGCATACAGATTTCTCAAGAGGCAAGTCAGGTGTTCTGTTATTCCCATCTCTTTTAGAATTTTCCACAGTTTATTGTGATCCATACAGTCAAAGGCTTTGGCATAGTCAATAAAGCAGAAATAGATGTTTTTCTGTAGGCCAGGACATTCTCTCTCTCTCTCTCATTCTTCCTCACCTTTTTCCTCTCTCTCCACAGATACATGTAGTCCACAGGAAAATCACCTGATATCTCAAAGCATAGCCCTCTACACTGCTGCCTCTTGCCCTTTAAATCTCTTGGTGTGAATAATACCATGGTCTACCATATCCCCTTAACCATTCAAGTATTCTTAAGTCTTTCTGGATTAGCTTCACACCTGGTGGGTCTCATAGTATGTCAACAATTCTCACCAAAGAAAGACTATAATTTCCTACTTACTTGCCTCAGACTCCTCAGACTGTTTTATAGAGTAGAGGTTAATGAGGAGGTCACCAAATGGTTTTCTACCACTTTACAAGTCCTATGTGTATAGTGTAGCAACTTACTGTGGAATATGAGTAGATGGCCTAATCAAAACCAAGAGAGAGGAAGAATTCCTTTTGAACACCCTATTACATGTATAAATGATCCTTTTGAGTTTTATATGCCTAATATCATGTATTAGCTGGAAGAAGATAAGTCATGTATCAAAAGTAGCTGGTGAGTTAGCAGAGAAGCAAACTCATTGTATGCATATAATAATACTAGTTAGATTCTTTTACCATGTATTTTTTTCTATTTAAAAAATTTATCTATTTTTAATTGGAAGATAATTTCTTTACAGTATTGTGTTGGTTTCTGCCATACATCAACATGACTCAGCCATAGGTATACATATATCCTCTCTCTCTTAAACCTCCCTCTTACCTCCCACCCCATTCCACCCCTCTAGGCTGTCACAGAACACCAGATTTGAGCTCCCTGAATCATACAGCAAATTTCCACTGACTATCCAGTTTTACATATGGTAATGTGTATGTTTCAGTGCTACTCTCTCAATTCATCCCACTCTTCTTCTTCTCCACTCTGTGTCCACAAGTCTGTTCTCTATGTCTGCATGTCCATTGCTGTCCTGCAAATATGTTTATCAGTACCATCTTTCTAGATTCTATATACATGCATTAATATAGGATATTTGTCTTTCTCTTTCTGATTTACTTCACTCTGTTTAATAGGCTCTAGGTTCATCCACCTCATTAGAATTGAATCAAATGCATTCCTTTTTATGGCTGAGTAATATTTCATTTTATATATGTACCAAAACTTCTTTATCCATTCATCTGTAGATGGACATCTAGGTTGTTTCCATGTCCTGGCTACTTTAAATAGTTCTGTGATGAACATTGGGGTATATGTGCCTTTTTCAATTATGTTTTTCTCAGAGCATATGCCCAGGAGTGGGAATCCTGGGTCATACTTACCATGTATTTTTATTCTAATGGGTCCAGCAGTGAGGACTTTCTGCCTTCATTGTCCTGCAGAAATTAGATGTTATTGCAGAAATGAAGACAGAAAGCCTTTTGAAGGTTTCAGCCTTTTACATGAGAGAAGGAAATGGCAACCCACTCCAGTATTCTTGCCTAGAGAATCCTGTGGATGGAGGAGCCTGGTGGGCTGCTGTCCATAGGGTCTCACAGAGTTGGACACAACTGAAGCAACTTAGCATGCATGCATGCATTGGAAAAGGAAATGGCAACCCACTCCAGTATTCTTGCCGGGAGAATTCCAGGGACAGAGGAGCCTGGTAGGCTGCCGTCTATGGGGCTGCACAGAGTTGGACATGACTGGAGTGACTTAGCAGCAGCAGCCTTTTACATCATTCACCAAAATGTGGGTAAATGCCTGTTGATGCATAAATGATTTTCCCATCATGCAGATAGGCAAGAGAGAGAAACTATATAAGAATAGGAGACATAAGAAAGGAGGTTTGGGAAAAGGTGAAGGGATCACATGACTCCCTCTATCCAAATCTGGATTAAAAGATAAACTATAGATCAATTTTGGGGAACCAAAAGCAGAGATTTGGGTCTTACTCTGAAGGAAGGCCATGGGAAATTCTGTCCACCTTTTAGACAGAATAGAGCATTGGTTGGAATAGTAAAGCAAATAGGTAGGAGATGTAAGAAATAAGACCTGTTATAAGCCCCTAAACTCTAGTGATATGGGACAACATTTTCCCATGGTCATGAGAGGGAAGAGTGGCAGATGGTTCAGAAGAGCCTTGTGGGACACAGACTCTGTATCTCTGATATTGGATGCCATGCAGCCCCATAAGTATCAACAGCTTCCAGAAACAGTGGATCCAGAGGCTAGTGGCCAAGACCAAGCAGGAAACATTAAATCTCAGCAGGGAGGTCAGATGATTACTGCAGACTGGAAATGGGCCAGTCCATCTGTCCCAACCCCACAACTTGCAGGATACCAAGATATCTGAGCTTCCTTCAAAACCAGACAGCTGCTATCCAAAAGTCTACAAGCAATAAATGCTGGAGAGGGTGTGGAGAAAAGGGAACCCTCTTACACTGTTGGTGGGAATGCAAACTAGTACAGCCACTATGGAGAACAATGTGGAGATTCCTTAAAAAACTGGGAATAGAACTGCCATATGACCCAGCAATCCCACTGCTGGGCATACACACCGAGGAAACCAGAATTGAAAGAGAAGTGTGTACCCCAATGTTCATCGCAGCACTGTTTACAATAGCCAGGACATGGAAGCAACCTAGATGTCCATCAGCAGACGAATGGATAAGGAAGCTGTGGTACATATACACAATGGAATATTACTCGGCCATTAAAAAAAATACATTTGAATCAGTTCTATTGAGATGGATGAAACTGGAGCCCATTATACAGGGTGAAGTAAGCCAGAAAGAAAAACACCAATACAGTGTACTAATGCATATATATGGAATTTGAAAGATGGTAATGATAACCCTATATGCGAGACAGAATAAGAGACACAGATGCATAGGACAGTCTTATGGACTCTGAGGGAGAAGGTGAGGGTGGAACGTTCTGGGACAATAGCATTGAAACATGTATATTATCATATGTGAAACAGAACACCATTCCATGTTCGATGCATGAGACAAATGCTCAGGGCTGGGGCAATGGGATGACCCAGAGGGATGGGATAGGGAGGGAGGTGGGAGGGGGTTCAGGATGGGGAACACATGTAAACCCATGGCTGATTCATGTCAATGTATGGCAAAAACCACTACAATATTGTAAAGTAATTAGCCCCCAACTAAAATAAATAAATTTATTTTTAAAAATTCCAAAATCAAAAAATAAAAAACCAGACAGCAGCCAAGAGAAAGGAAAGGATAAGCAGAGTAAGATTCCAGAATTAACTGACTTGTTAACAACAATAATGTGTGTGTGTGTGTGTGTGTGTGTGTGTATGCATGCTCAGTCATGTCCAACTCTGCCACCCCATGGACTGTAACCCACCAGACTCCTCTGTCATGGGATTTCCTAGGCAAGAATACTGGAGTGGGTTGCCAGGGGATCTTTCCTAATAACAATGATACTAATCTAGAAATAAACCAGAAGTTCTAACTAGAAATATCTCAAATTGGCAAGATTTAGCTTTTCACTTCTGAATTAGATCCAGTTTTGCACAACTGAATCTATGACTGTGAAGTTAAAATCCATTTATACATGTATACTTGTTCACTAAATTCTGAACAATGTGAGGGCAGAATCCAATTTCAATAGATTATTTTATCCCTGGGACCTAGTAAAATTGCCTGAAATGGTAAAAATTGAGGAAGCAGGTATTGTATTAAATTAATATGAAAGAAAAAAAACTCTTAATTTGTAAACTGGTTAGTTGTCCCCTGTCCTAGTCAATATAATTGCTACCACTTAATGAAAATTTCAGCTCTCTAGTTCCTTTTCATCTGAGATTGGGTATGACCTCCTTTTCATGATAGCAGGTGAGCTTCTGTGATAATTTCTCTGATAAAATGTTTTTCTTGCTGTATTTTTGCCAGTCTATTATTTGCAGGTGAGAGTCACATCCATGGCTCATCCTTCTCTCTTGTTATAAAAGCTTAACAGAGGAATGCAGGAAAAAGAGTCAAAAGCAGAAAAAAAAAAAACACACACACACAGGAAAAGGGCTGGACAAAAGGAAATTACAGTAATTCATTGCTATAAAAAGTCTCTCATAAAAATGTGTTTGTGCTATAACATGATTCTTCCATTAGCATTAGGAAATAGTTTCCACATATAGAAGATAAACCTCTCCTAGATGTTTCTGAACAATCAACAAAACTTTACTGCCATGTCAGGAAACCATTTTTCAGTGCCACTTATTAGTGATTTCTCTTTCACCTCAGTTATCTCTTTTCTGAGAAAGAATGGAAACAACTGGCAGGAGGCAGAATTCCACATTAACTTTTGATAAGATAGCTTGTTAAGTAATAATTTCCTACTAAGTGCTTAATTCTAAGTGTAATTTTTAGAAAACCAAGATTTCATTGACAGCAGGACTGGTTAATTCAAAGGCTGTCTTTTGCTTTTTTACCAAAGCTGAGAATCTTCAAAAACGTAAGCTACCAAAGAGTATTTCCAAAGTGTTACCTAGGTTTACTGGGCTTCTCTAGTGGCTCAGGCATAAAGAATCTGCCTGAAGTATAGGAGACCTAGGTTTGATCCCTGGGTCAGGAAGTTTCCCTGGAGAGGGGAATGGCTACCTGCTCCAGTATTCTTGCCTGGAGAATTCCATGGACAGAGGACTAAAACGTTCCTTGCAGACTTTATTTTTTTTAAGAATAGCTTGCATAATTCTAAGCATGGAATTTGATTAAACATTAATTACCTGGAATTTCTTTATTCAGAGAAAATTTGATGGAAGTATACAGGAATGCCGTGGTACTCAGATTTTCTTCCAATTAGGAAAAAGAAAAAATAGATTAGATTTCAATTTGGAAGTTATACTTCTTTATCAAACAACACAAAACAACAAAAATCCAAAGAATTGTAAAACTGCTGTAGTTTGCAGAAAACCTACAAGTAGGCTACAGAGATAGTAGCAATGATGGTAAATTTTAGTGCTTTCTTTTTTTTTTTTGAACTCTTTATGTCTTTGAAATTGTAGGTTAATGATTGATATTACACTGCTCAGCTGAGATGGACAAGTACTAATAGAAAGATAATTCTCTACACTGAGAGGAAGTGTAAAAGAATAATGAAAATATGAGCTCTAAAACTGGGCTGCCATGGTTGGAATCCAGTTCCTGTGCTTTTCAGTGATGTGGCCTTGAAAGTGAAAGTGTTAGCCATTCAGTCATGTCCAACTCTTTGTAACTTCATAGACTGTAGCCCACCAGGATCCTCTGTCTGCAGAATTCTCTAGGCAAGAATACTGGAGTGGCTTGTCATTTCCTTCTCCAGGGGATCTTCCCCACCCAGGGAATGAACTAGGTCTGCATCGCAGTCAAATTTTTTACCGTCTGAGCCACCAGGGAAGCTAGATGTGACCTTGTGTGTGATGTGCTCAGTCATGTCTGTCTTTTTGCAACCCCATGGACTATAGCCCTCCAGGCCCCTCTGCTCATGGGATTTCCCAGGCAAGAATACTGGAGTGGGTTCCTCCTCCAGAGGATCTTCTCAACGCATGGATCTAACCCAAGTCTTTTGCATCTCCTGCATTAGCAGGCAGATCCTTTACCACTCCACCACCTAGGAAGCCTGATGTGACCTTAAGCAAGTGAAATAGTCTCACAATACTTGAGTTTCCTTATGTGTATTATGGGGATAGTAACTTACCTCAAGAGTTGTGAGGAACTAGTTAAAATATGTAAAGACATTAGGACAGAGCTTGGCACATTGTAAGCTGTCACCAATGCCAGTAATTTTGACTAATTCTGATGAGTGGATTTTATTATTGTGTCCTAGCCATAGCCCCCTATTCAGGTAGTTTTGCTATATGTTATTGCCAGAAAGGATAGTTTAAGATCAGTACACTCATATACAAATAATCTAAGCTGAGAGATGTCAAGTGATATTTAATTGGTTTATATCCAATGGTTCAACACAACAACATAAGACATTTATTTACTCCTGGGGTACAGAAAATTTATCTCAAAAAGTACATGTATATAACTGTATTTTCCAAAATTAGGAGCCATCTTTATAATGAATCATTAGAATTGACTTTCTGTTGCTCTGGGAGATGATTGGCAACTCCTACCTAAAAATTTCCAAGTTAAAATTCTTATGTGAAAGTCACTCAGTTGTGTTCAACTCTTTGGGACACCTTGGACTATACAGTCCATGGAATTCTCCAGGCAAGAATACTGAAGTGGTTAGTCTTTCTCTTCTTCAGGGTATCTTCCCAACCCAGGGATCAAACCCAGGTCTCCTGCATTGCAGGCAGATTCTTTACCAACTGATTCACAAGGGAAGCCCAAGAATACTGCAGTGGGTAGCCTATCCCTTCTCCAGGAGATCTTCCCAACCTAGGAATTGAACCAGGGTCTCCTGCATTGCAGGTGGATTCTTTACCAACTGAACTATCCGGGAAGCCCTATAAAATTCTTATAATTGCCATATAGATCTTGAGGCTTGAGGTTTGATTGGCCATTCATGCATCTGCAGCTTAAAATCAGGCCTACTATCAGAGGAAAATGTAAGTAAGTTGGCACTGCATGTAAGTAACCTCTTGGCCATCCAAGTGAAGTGCCTTTCATTCAGATATGTGTCTTGATTAGGTTTTTCATAAAAAAAATGTTAGCCTTACTTTCTGCGTAGTTGGTTGTTAAATATGTAATGATATTTGTGCTGAATGCTTCCTCTGGGGAGTGTTGTTTGAACCTTTTGATGACCAGCAATTATTCAGGAAAGAAAATTCCTTTGTGATAATATTTAATAAAAATTACCCAAAGCACGTGAACTATTCAAGATAAGCCACATTTTCTCTTAGATTAAGCAACAACACCAAGAAGAGCACTAACACTATATTGTTTGAAGTCATTATAAAACTGATATTATTGAATAGTGCTTCACTAAATTTATTGCGTGTTTACCACAGGTACATTGTTAAAGGCATTATCCACTACATAAAGGAGAACACAAGAAAAATTATTCTCAGGTTTCACAGAGAAAATTATGATTCCTCTATCACAATAAATCTTTTTTTTTTTTTAATCTTATTCTGGGTCCTTATTTGCTTTGGTCACAAGGAATCTTGTTTTTTCTAGCAACTTCTAAGATACTATATTTCTAAACCTTTATCAGGTTATACACAGAAAGCAAATGCTAATATTTGTATGGCATACTGAAGAAAAGAGAAGAGGTAGCCAGCCTAGGATTAGATCGTCCAACCACCCCGGCTTCCCTGAAGGCCAAGAGTTCAGGATGTTTGCACACCAGAAAATCATTCATGGCATGCCACTGGAAAATCTTTCACATTGTACGAATGATTGAAATCAACCTTAAAATCTTTGTAGAAGGAGACAAGAAATAAAAAACAAAGTAATCAGATCATTGATTAAAAGCTGAGAAGTAGAGGACACCCAAGGAGTGCCAAGGTTATAGTAATATAGAACAGAGGTTTAGCAGAAGCCAGGCTGTTAGCATTTTGCAGAGGACTCTAAAGAGAAAGAAAGCTCCTCAGTAATCCTGGGTCTTGGTATACTAGTGAACTAGGGTCCAAAGCACAGACAAAACCCAAGGCATATCTGAATTGCAAGGGCCATGATATGACAAGACAATTTCCAGTACATAGTAGTAGGGAAAAGATTGAGGAGAAAAACAAGCAAGTTTTCAGAAACTGGAAAACACAAGGAGAAATGCACACTATAACCTACTTTCTTAGGCATAACTAGATAAAGGTTTTCACAAATGTTATAAGGAGAAACTAAGACCTGATATCAGAAACCCACTAATTATTTACTGATATAAAATTATCTTTGAAATCTATATTTGAGTCAGCATTGTAGTAAAATATAAGTAATATTCAGTATATAATATGCTTTTCATCACTTAAAATTATTTTTTGTTATTATCTTTCATTAAGTACAAAACTGAAGGATCCTTCACTCCCTTAAAGCAGGATTCTTGAGTCCAAGATGGAATAAAATCAGGCCATTTATACTCCTCAGAAAATGTTTTAAAAGTCTTCTTTCTTCCTCTGGAGATGCTACACAGCATAATTTCAGCAAACAAATAGATTCTGCCATCTATCTGCTGACAGTTCCCACATTCACATCTTTAGCCAGATGAAAGTCTAAATTTGTATGTCCAATTTTCTACTCAATATCTCCACGCTTGCATATCTTTTTAGACATTCTAATTTCTAAGTGTCAAAAATGATCTCTAGATCTTGCTCCCACCCTTTCATCCAGAAACTTCCTTATCCTAGTTGATAATTCCAGCTTTCCAGATGATCAGATCCCAAGTTTAGTAATCTCTTTGTCTCTTAAATCATTATATTTAATTCATCATAAAACCTTTTGGCCTTACATTAGAAATACATCCAGAATTTAACCACTTTTCTTTATCACCACCATGGTCCCAGCCACACTTATCTCCCACTGGATAACTGCAATAGCCCTTGTCTCCCTCCTGTCACCCATTCCCTCCCACCCTTATAATCTATTTCCTACAGAACAACCAGAGTAATCCTTTAACATGGAAGCCAAATGATGTCACTCTTGATTATTATTGTATTATATTTCTGAAAGCTTCTAGAACAGTGTCTGCTATATATTTTGTGCTTGGGACTGAATGCATGAAAACCCATTCTTAGAAGAGAATACTAACATAAAATAACTTATTTGCTCAATATCTCATAGACAGTAGCAGAATTTAACTCAGGTGTTTGAACTCCACACTACTGTTCTTTTCACTGTGCTATGCCTCCTCCTAGATGTGTTGATAGAATCCTCATAATGGATATCAGGATTTTTCTGAGGAAGAGTGTTGAACTGGTGGGAGTCTGAGTTCAAGTCCTGACTGCCACTAAGTAGGAAGAATCTGAGTACAACCGCTTCTGGCTTGCAGAAAGAAGTTGAACTAGATCATTCCTAAGGTCCATTCTAGAGCCAAATAAGTTCAGTGACACTGTAAAAGTTTCCCATTTTTTCATTATCAGTTGAGAGTATCAGCAGGACAAGAGTGCCTACTAGATATGCTAATCTGATTCTTAGATTTTCAAGGACAGCCAGATGGAGTCATCTTGTTGAATGAGACAGGGGTTCCCAGGGCTGGTTACTAACCCAGTGACGTTTGGCTCAGTGTGCGTTCTCAGTGGTGATGCAAATGTGGATTGTTTGTGTAAAATTGAGTGTGACATCCATCTATTTACTTATTTATTTAATGTATCTATCATGTGAAATCAAACCAACATCCAAATTCATGGTGTGATGCCTTAGAGTTTATAACAAGCCTTTGTGTGGTTTTTCTAGCTCATTAGGTTAAAACTAATGGTTTTCTAGCTCATTAGGTTAAAACTCACTGTATACATATTTGTACAAGTATTTGTGTTTATTCCTTTACCTCAAATGTAACAAGATTTGTCTCAATATACACTTTCCCAACCCCAAGCATCTCTTTATTCCAGCCGACAGTTTTCCTACAATTTTTTCTATAATCTCCCTTTTATTTGAGCCTTTTCATTTGTCTTCCTTCCTCCATCCCTCCCTTCTTCCCTCCCTCTTTCTTTCTTTTCTTTTCTTTCTTTCTAGATTATTTTCTCTACCACTTTGGCTCAGAATATTTTTCTTAAAATGTGTTTTATCCATGCAGGATACAAGATGAATTTTAGTTAAATTGAATGGAATAAGATATTAGTTTCTGATTTTTAGCTTTACAGTCCTATGTTTCTGTTTATGTGCTTTAGGATTTGAGTGAGTTTGCTGTGTGCTACATAGGAAACTAGACAGTCTATCTTAAAGTTTTAGGATAGAATATTGCTATTATCTCTTGGGTCTTATCCTCACCTACTAAACCAGAAGTTCTTTAAGGTCAATACTATGTCTTATTCATCTTTATTTTCCTACAGCTATAGTACCTGGCACACTTTATGTACCCAATAAATATTGAATACCCAACCCTCGGTAGTAGAGTTTCTATGCACATGGAACCACTCCTGCTGTTAAACTAATTCTGATTTGACCACACTGGGAATTTGAAGTCAAAACAGGCTGTTGCAGCTTCCCAGAATCTCGAGGAAAACTTTTGGCTCCTTAGGATTATTTGTCCAATTGCATTTTGGGTGAATCTTTCTATGCCTGAATCAATCCACTGAATCTTCCCTATTATTTACACTGACTTACCTGTAGTTGTAGGAATTGCTGATAATAGAATTTTTTCCAAAGTTCTTGAAATCAAATATACTTTACTGAAACATTTCTGGATATGGAATGAATCAGAAACATGTGGATTAAATCTCTCTGAAAATTTCTTTGGTTATAAAAATTAAGGGGAAAAAGTGTTTGGCCAGACGCATTATGGGTGATGCCAAACTCAAATTGTTTGAAAAATGTGTGTGCTGGTTAGATAAACAAACAAACAAGTTTTATTTCCCTCTTGCCTTGTAAAATCTCACACTCACTGTAAAAAATCTCAGATCAGGTCACAGCCAAGTTTTATAAAGGTTTTTGAGAAGTCTGTATTTTTCTACTTTGCTTCATCATTGAAGGCAAATAGCTATATAGGTGAATGTTCTTGGGAATGCAAGCATGCAATGCTGATGTTTCTCAATAGATTTTAATGGATTGAGTGATGTAACATGTATTTGTAATATTTATTTGATTTCTGAATGTTAACTGAAGAGTTTATCTCAAATAATTACTTTGTAAGAGAAGCGGTTAACTTGTTCAACTTAAACTGTTCAAAATTTTCAACATCACATGACTTGTGAAAAGAAAAAAATGCCTTTATCACTCAAAAAACAAACTTTAATGTAGTTCAGTTCAGTTCAGTCACTCAGTCGTGTCTGACTCTTTGCGACCCCATGAATTGCAGCATGCCAGGCCTCCCTGTCCATCACCAACTCCCGGAGTTTACCCAAACTCATGTCCATCGAGTCGGTGATGCCATCCAGCCATCTCATCCTCTGTCATCCCCTTCTCCTGCTGCCCCCAATCCTTCCCAGCATCAGGGTCTTTTCCAATGAGTCAACTCTTCGCATTAGGTGGCCAAAGTATTGGAGTTTCAGCCTCAACATCAGTCCTTCCAATGAACACCCAGGACTGATCTCCTTTACGATGGACTGGTTGGATCTCCTTGCAGTCCAAAGGACTCTCAAGAGTCTTCTCCAACACCACAGTTCAAAAGCATCAATTCTGCGGCATTCAGCTTTCTTCACAGTCCAACTCTCACATCCATACATGACTACTGGAAAAACCATAGCCTTGACTAGACAGACCTTTGTTGACAAAGTAATGTCTCTGCTTTTTAATGTGCTATCTAGATTGGTCATTGCTTTCCTTCCAAGGAGTAAGCGTCTTTTAATTTCATGGCTGCAATCACCATCTGCAGTGATTTTGGAACCCAGAAAAATAAAGTCTGACACTGTTTTCACTGTTTCCCCATCTATTTCCCACGAAGTGATGGGACCAGATGCCATGATCTTAGTTTTCTGAATGTTGAGCTTTAAGCCAACTTTTTCACTCTCCTCTTTCACTTTCATCAATAGGCTTTTCAGTTCCTCTTCACTTTCTGCCATAAGGGTAGTGTCATCTGCATATCTGAGGTTATTGATATTTCTCCTGGCAGTCTTGATTCCAGCTTGTGCTTCCTCCAGCTCAGCGTTTCTCATGATGTGCTCTGCATATAAGTTAAATAAGCAGGGTGACAATATACAGCCTTGACGTACTCCTTTTCCTATTTGGAACAAGTCTGTTCCATGTCCAGTTCTAACTATTGCTTCCTGACCTGCATACAGGTTTCTCAAGAGCCAGGTCAGGTGGTCTGGTATTCCCATCTCTTTCAGAATTTTCCACAGTTTATTGTGATCCACACAGTGAAAGGCTTTGGCATAGTCAATAAAGCAGAAATGGATATTTTTCTGGAACTCTCTTGCTTTTTCGATGATCCAGCGGATATTGGCAATTTGATCTCTGGTTCCTCTGCCTTTTCTAAAACCAGCTTAAACATCTGGAAGTTCATGTATAGCTGAAGCCTGGCTTGGAGAATTTTGAGCATTACTTTACTAGCATGTGAGATGAGTGCAATTGTGTGGTAGTTTGAGCATTCTTTGGCATTGCCTTTCTTAGGGACTGGAATGAAAACTGCCTTTGGCATTGCCTTAACTTTAAAGTAGATTAGTCCCCAAATCCTGCTTAGTAAAAAGAATTGTTTTAGGTTCAAAACACATTTTATTGTAATGGTCCTTATCATTCTTTTCATCCTCTTCATCAAAAGCCATCAGATAATTTGTTAAATAACCATGTCCCTGTACTGAGCACAGTTTAAGGAGAATCACATAAATATGGTCTATGGGTAGATATAGATTAGATATACATAGATATGTATACCTTAGTACAGCAAAAGAAAGACATTAAGAAATTAATGGGCCACAAAATATTTCTGTCAATGGCGCTTATATGTAAGACTGAATTATTATCACCTGGAAAGATTATTAAAAATTCAGGTTGCAAAAGTCTCTTTCTCGGCACAGAAGTTTTGACTGAACCAAGGGTCAGGAATCTTCATTTTCATCATAGACCAAGTTGATTCTAATGATGATTATCCAAGTAGTACAAACATGGATTTAGATGAAGAGATAGCTTGAGGCTGATATCAGTAAGAAGCACTAAGGAAATTCTACTTCAAGACATAGGAAGACAAGGACATTTACATCACCTAATCAGCACCAGTTTGTAGATATTTTTAGACTATAATTATGAATTTCCAGTAATGCCTCTGTTCATTTAATACATTTATTAAATGGCCAGGTAAGATTTTTTTAAAAATAAGAATACAAATCCATGTCTTAATGAGTTTTATATTCTAGATGGGGGACACATTCTATAAAAAATACATAAATAAAATAGCTTATATATCAATCAAGTAATGATAAGTGTCAAGAAGAAAAAGTAAGGCTAGAGTTGAAGTTTTTAGGAAGAATGGAGAGAAAAGGCCTTGTTAAGAAGGTGATATTTGAGTGAAACTTAAAGGAGGCAAGGAAACAGGGAATAGTCACTGGAATACCCTAGAAGGAAAGCTTCCAGTATGAGGGAACAGCAATTGCAAAGGTCTTGAAGTGGAAGCATGGCTGGTGTAGTTGGGATGGAGTGGTGTCAGAGAGTAGACAACAAAAATGTGAGAGAATGTAAATGGGGAGGTGGTTTAAAGAAGATTTTGGCTTCTCCTCTGAGAAGTATGGGATGACATGAAAGGGTTTGAACTGAGGAAAAACCAACACAAAATGTTTTCACTGTAAATGAAATGGCTTACTTTTCAGCTTACTTTTTCACTCTGCAGTGCTTTCAGAGATAGCAGTGTGTAGTATTTGTGTTGTGGGGCTATTTGGATGGATGATGGTTGGAGGATAAAAAAGGCTAGATAAAATGTGAAAAACCCGACCCCATCCTTAAGTTACATTACAATATATCTGAGTGTTACATAAAATTACTTAGTCCTTGAATCAATTATTGTCCAGACTAGTCAATATTTGCCTCAATTTTCAGAATTCTTTTTAGCACATAAGTTATAGAGTATTTTCTTTAAATATGAAGGGAATGAGATTTTGGCCACATGGAAAGTCATCTGAAATTGGTGGATTAAAGTAGCAAATATATGTATCTGTGGTTAGTGAAATCTTTCATTTCCAAAGACCTAGGGCTTTATGTAAATTTAATACCTGAGAGAGAACATTAAGAACAATACATCAGGATCACTAAATTTCCTAGTCTAGGGAAACAAAAAAGATATAAGCAAGTATATAGAATATCTGGGAATACAAAGTGGTTCTGACCTCTTGAACATAGTGACTGTTCAGTCACTATTAACTTATAGTTAATATTTCAGATTATAGAGCCAAGGGATGTTTGTTTTCCCGGTTACTAAAATACATCTGGGCTCATAGGAAACATACTGATGCTTCAAATGAATAGATAGTCTTCTTGTTGGAATGAGATTCAATACTCAAATAAGAACTAGTGGCAGAATTTGGCTACATGAGGGTTCTTGTGTATGTTGTTGCCCAGTTTCACTCCTCCTTGGCACCATCTTTGGTCTCTTCTTCTCTCTTCTAATTAATTAGCAACACCAAGTAACCAGCGTGACCGAATTTTTCTGTCATCTGTTACCAGAAAGATGTTTACTAAGAACAAAGCTAGTGGAGGTGATGGAATTCCAACTGAGCTATTGCAAATCCTAAAAGATGCTGTTGCTAAAGTGCTGCACTCATTATGCCAGCAAATTTTGAAAACTCAGCAGTGACCACAGGACTTGAAAAGGTCAGTTTTAATTCCAATGCCAAAGAAAGGCAATGCCAAAGAATGTTTAAATTACTGTACAGTTGCACTCATTTCACATGCCAGCAAGATTATGCTCAAAATCCTTCAAGCTAGTCTTCAGTAGTACATGAATCAATAAGTTCTCAGTAGTACAGAGAATTTACAGAAGTACAACTGGATTTAGAAAAAGTGGAGGAACCAGAGATCAAATTGCCAACATATGCTAGATCATAGAAAAAGCAAGGAAATTCCAGGAAAACATCTACTTCTGCTTCATTGACTATGCTAAAGTCTTTGACTGTGTGGATCACAAGAAACTATGGAATATTCTTAATGAGATGGAAATACCAGACCATCTTACCTGCCTCCTGAGAAACCTGTATGCAGGACAAGAAGCAACAGTTAGAACTGGACACGTAACAAGGGACTAGTTCAAAATTGGGAAAGGAGTACATCAAGGCTGTATATTGTCACCCTTCTTATTTAACTTATATGCAGAGTACATCATTTGAAATGCTGGGCTGGATGAAGCACATGCTGGAATCAAGATTGCCAGGAGAAATATCAACAACTTTAGATATACAGATGATACCACTTTAATGGGAGACAGTGAAGAGGAACTAAAGAGCCTTTTGATGAAGGTGAAAGAGGAGAGTGAAAAAGCTAGCTTAAAACTCAACATTCAAAAAATGAAGATCAGGGCATCCACTCTCATCACTTCATGGCAAATAAATGGAAAAACAATGGAAACAGTGACAGACTTTATATTCTTGGGCTCCAAAATCACTGCAGATGTTGACTGCAGCCATGAAATTAAAAGACACCTGCTCCTTGGAAGAAAAGCTATGCCAAACCTAGACAGCATATTAAAAAGTAGAGACAGGCACCTTGCTGACAAAAGTCCATCTAGTCAAGGCTATGGTTTTTCCAGTAGTCATGTATGGATGTGACAGTTGGACCATAAAGAAAGCTGAGCACTGAAGAATTGATGCTTTTGAACTGTGGTGTTGGAGAAGACTCTTGAGAGTCCCTTGGACTGCAAGGAAATCAAACCAGTCAATTCTAAAGGGAATCAACCTTGAATATTCATTGGAAGGACTGATGCTGAAGCTGAAGCTGCAATACTTTGGCTGCCTGATGTGAAGAACTGACTCACTGGAAAAGACCTTGATGCTGGGAAATCTGAGGGCAAGAGGAAAAAGGGGCAACAGAGGATGAGATGGTTGGATGGCATCACTGACTCAATAGACATGAGTTGAGCAAACTCTGGGAGATAGTGTAGGACAGGGATGCCTGAAATGCTGTAGTTCATGGGGTCGCAAAGAGTTGGACATGACTTAGCAACTGAACAGTAACATCTTCAAATATTTGTTCATGACTGATAGATATTATTTCTTGGGCACTGAATCTTGGATTTTTAAGTCCATACTATTTCTATGTTAAAGAAAATGAGATTAAAGATACTGTCCATATTTCATAGTTTATGGATGTTAAAGATACTGGACCTACCTAACATTATTCTAGCTCAAGGAATGTTAAATAATATATAAAAATTTTATAAAGGGTCACAAGTATAATGAATAGTGAATACTTGGGAATCAAATATTAGAAGTGTAATGATTAGTCTCATTTTCCAGATAAGGAAATGAAACTAAGTTGGCTTCCCGATTTTTACATAGCTACCAATATTAGAGCTAGGTCAGGCTCTAACAGTTTATCTCGCTTTCAGCATTGGGCTCTGGAATGTTCTACAAGATTAGAGATAATTCTAACAAGAATTGCCTAAGAATTGGTGGATGCTATCTATGATTCATTACTTAAAGCCCCTACTCAAGATAAGTGATCTGTCTAGCTCCATGCATCCATTTAACATAAAATAGGGTCATGGAATGTTAGAATGGGAAGGCACAGTGGAGAAGGTAGTCCAACTCTCTCTTTTTTTAGATAAGAAATGTGTTCTGTGAGATTTTCATGCTTCAGCTGTGTCCTGGGTCTAGTTCATTTCTTTTTCAAACTAATACTATTTTCTAACTCAGTGCTCCTCTGTAAATCACTACAACTTAGATTTGCCTAACATGATTATTTGAATTATTCCAGTTTATTCTCTTCATTGGCAGCAAAATAAAAATGTCTAGGTCTTCTTTTTTTAAGTCAAGTTTTCTGGTAGCAATCTCAAAATCTTGACTGTGTGCCACTTCTGCTGCTTTTCTAACCAGCCATTTAGAATATAAACTTTTGGATCAGAAATATAAGGAATTCAAAGAAAAAGAAGCAACACTTGGTTGAGTTGGCTTGGCTTTCTTTGCTTCTTTAGTATTCAAGTGGACAATTTGTACAGTTTCCCTTGCTTTGATCTTAGCTGCCCACACTACCAAGTTGTAGGCACAATTACTTGCCCATCTCTACATCCACAGACTTTGAAGGACATGGAAAAACACCCAGCGTGAAACATTCAGACGAAAAGTGCCTGTAGTTGTTGCTGCTGATGATTTGGGCCGTATGAGGTGAGACAGCACTGGCCAGGCCTGCCCCGAAGCCACCTACTCTGCCAAACCTCTCTGTCTTGCCAACATCGTTTCCTGAATGATGAAGCACCCCAAAGTGTGTCCCCTGACATGCCCTTGGAAGAGCAGGAATGCCCAATCAGGAATTAATTAATGGGAAGAAGAAGGCAAGAAAGAGTTTTCTATTTAACTTGGAACCATAATAACCACGAAATGGCTCTTGGTATGTTGTGAATCAGATTGCTGTCAAATCCGTGTATTTTTTGATTCAGATACACTTCAGTGATTGTACTGTTTTTTGGTAAGATCTATTTGATGTTCATGACTTTGAAGTCATTTAGACTATGTTCTTTCCCCCTTTTCAAATAGAAGTTTTCATTTTGTCCACCACATAGAAAATGTAAATGCCAAAAGGTCTGAGTTCACTTTGAAACTCCAAACCCACAAACTCTCATTGGCTTCTATACTTGGCCAGACTATCCTTCAGAGTTCCAGACCTTACATCGAATGGGACAGTATGATGTCATAATGAAGACTACGTACTGTGAAGCAGACTACCCAAATTCAAACCCCTCAGAGGTATCTTCAAGGAAATTGCCTCATCTTATTTAGCCTGTTTACTTCTCCTTCCAATGTGGTAGTAAAAGTACCAACTTCCTTGTCATACTGTACACTGAGCATTCGGAAACCTGACACACATTACATACTTTATGAGAAGACTGGGGCAAACTAATTTTTGGTAAGGTTTATTTGCATTTTAGTACTTCCTTTTCATGCAAATGATTTGAAATGAATTCCTTATTAATAAAGGAAACTAAATAAGCAATTACACAATGTTACAGGGTGTTAGTTTTAAAAAATAATTTTAAAATATCTTAAATAGGTATTGGGCTTCACCAGTGGCTCAACAGTAAAAAATCTGCCTGAAATGATGGAGGCACAGGAGATACAGATTCAATCCCTGGGTGGGGAAGATCCCCTAGAGGAGGAAATAGCCACCCACTCCATTATTTTGCCAGGAAAATCCCATGGGCAGTGGAGCCTGGTAGGCTACTTGTTCACAGGGTCACAAAGAGTTGGCCAAGACTGAGTGACTGAGCAAATAGGTATTACTTATATAACAACATATTGCAATACTGCTATCTATTCTTTTCCTCTCTTCTTCTGTAATGCTTAAGCCCAAATTAAAGTCTTTTCACATTTTTACTAAACACAAATCAATATTTCCCCCTATTTCCCTTCATCTCCATACCCCTGATTATATACCAAAGGCATTTGACATTATCTTAGTTTGATTTTAAGAATATTTTCTGGATAAAATTCACTAATAGTGGCCAGAGATAAAAAGGGAATAGGAATGCAATTTGCAAAGATAAGAAGGCAAGAGGTAAGAAGGAGGAATAGGTCCAGAGATGCAAAAATAATGTGCTAGAAAGTCCAATTATAAAAATTCTTGTAAAAAGGAGGGAGGAGGTATCAAATTTACCTAACAGCTGAATGCTGGTATATTAGATGCCAAAGTTTTAGTATTATTCACATAGCTCGTGATGATAAATGAGTTGTGTAATTATGGAGGTTTTTGTGGAAAACGCAGAACAAAACGTTAGTAGCAACCAGGCTGTCAACACTTTGCACAGAGACCCTAGTGAGAAGGAAAGCTCCTCTGTAATACTGAGACTTGGTATGTAACAGCGAACCCTCAATCGACTGTTGTAAATAAAGATAGCTGGAATGGGTCAACTTCATCTGACTATATGTATTTATATAGAGTGATAGAACAGAGAGATTTAGAGTAGAATGAGGTGATGATCTATTCTGGGAACCTGAGAACTGTTTCCTGATTCAGTATCACCTGAGCACTGATGGAAAAGTAGGAATCAGTGAAGCAAACATAGGGACTGATGGGGAACATTTAGAAGAGCACTTCAGGCAAAAGAAGGCATGTGCAAAGGACTTGAGATAGGAAGGAGCAGATGAAGACGACATTTTCTTTCTTCTGTCTTTAGTCTGAAGCTTAATAATTCAGAGCATAAATGTCACCAAGTCCTATGGATTATCTTCCATATGTCCTTTAATTCTGAGGGAGTCAGTAGTAATATTACCGAGGTCCTTTTTGTTTTAAAATAAGTCCTGCAAATGGGGAAGCTAACATAGAAGCAGCTGCTTTCATATGTGATTTTGATTTGGGAGTGTAAGAAACCCGCCTTGCCCCACACTGTCTGAAAGTTACCTGCTATTTGTTTAGTATTAGATCACCTAAAATTCAACTGGTTGACTTTTGATGACCTCTTGGTTTTATAGAGAGTCATTATTTTAAAAGTGGACATCCTGAGGGGCATTATAATTAAGCAGGAATTTAATTTTCTTACATATGATCTAACAGAAAGAGCCTGGACCTCTTGAAAATGGATGCAAAGAGCCCTAGGAGGGAGGGAGAAAGCAGAGATGGGAAACCAGATCCTCAGGGAGGGAATGAAAAGGTGTAAAAGAAAAAGTTTATCTACTTGATAATTCAGCCTCGGTACTCTCTTAATTACAAGGAAAATTTCACTGCTGATTTCTAAAGTCTTTCACCCTTAGATTCTCCCAGCTCTTGTGTTGGGAGCACTATTAGTATAGAGGGGCAGGAGAGAGTCTTAGCAATAAGGAGAATCTTATGAATGAATCTTATGAATGAACTTCATGTTCCCGGGAGAGACTGTGGGCACATCATTGTATGTGTCACAATGCCAAGATTTGTAGTAAAATGAAAGGGATGCCCTCTGCATTCCTGTTTTTACTGCCTCAACAAAGGCTAAAGAGAAACCCGCATCAAGCAAAAAGCTTCTGTCCTCCATACTCGACCTTCCAGAATTGATGGCAGTGAATGATCCAGGTACACACTCCACTCTCCCTCATGTGCCTGTTGTCCTCAATATACTCCATGAACATTTCATCAACTGTAGAGTCTATAGTTTGAAAGTAAGTCACATATTGTTTATAAAATGTATGATGCATTTCATTGTTTGAATACTTTGGAGCAGTGGTAATAAGTGAAAAGGCTTTGATGGTGGAGATCTAGACCAGTTGCTAGATTTTATATATTATGGACAAAATTCCCTTTGTAGATGTTTGCTTGATTGTGGTTTTGAAACTAGCTTTGTTAATGGGAAATCAATTTTATTACAGCTTGATCTCTCTGTTCCTTAGTTTCATCATCTGTGACCTAAGAAACCAAAGGATGGAATCATGAAATCTCTTCTGTTCCAGCTTGAACATGCTATAGCTCCTGTGCTCTACCATGGTAGTTCTGTCACTGGCTATCAGTGCTGGTTGGAGTATTATAAAGGTTTGCTTCTGTTTGAAGCTGCTCAGTGAATCTTTTCACTGCCATGAAATCTGTCCCTACAGGCTAAAAATGCACTGAAAGTACTACATATTCACTGAAACAGCCCAGGAAGTGCCATGGTAATTGAAATGCCACTCACCTTTTCAGCTCTGAGAGGAGTTACATTTGCTGAAATGGGAAAGAATGGTTTCCTGACTTTGTGCAGTGGTTTGATTTTTAGATGGATTAATGTCACAAAACAGACACATAGAGAAGTTTTAGTAACCACCCAAGAAGTTTCACCCAGGCAGCAAAATGTAAGCCATGATAATGGATCATAATTGTTGGCACCATTGTCCAGGATTTATAAAGATAATGCCATGGGCAGCCAAGGGTCACATCAGAGAATGTGGTAAACCATCATCTCCCTTTGGCAAGTGTTCATTTCTAAGAAAGAAAATTGTTATATATTTGTTATCAGTTCTAATTCTATAGGTGAAGAAATTGATGCATAGAGAGCTTATACAGTTATTAAGTGGCAGGATAAGTATTCAAATCCAGAAGTTATAGTTCTACTTAACAAATGTTGCTATCTCTATAAATCACTGCTTCCCAGGAATAAAAACTAGAAGCAGAAACTAGGAACTCTGAGTAATCATTTAAAAACATCCAAAACTAAGCACAGTAGTTAAAAAAAAAGCAGTTATTGAAGGTTGGAGGTCTGGGAGTATTGACTTTCTGAATGTTCTGGACTTCTCTGAATCCCACGTGCATGTACAGATGTTGCATTGATCATGTGACTCAGCATGAGAGCTAAGACCTTCCCACTCTCCACAACTTCATCACTAAAGAAGTGAGTGGTCCACCACGATGTACGCATTTAGTTGTGGTGCAAGCTGGATGTTGGATGAGCCAGGGCCACAGCTCCCTATGCTTTTTCTCTGTCTCTGTGGAATGGATAACTTTATGAGTGAGCATCCTCCCCGGCTTTCTAGTCAGATCTTAAATGTAGGTCCTGCCCTGAGAAAGTTGAAGTTCTAAGAATTAAAGGCAGTTTCAGTTCCCGAAAGAGCAGCAGTTATTCCCATACATTCATGCTCCTCTAATTTAAAGATAGATTATTCTACTAAATTAGTCAAAACATTATGAAGTGCACTTATGTTCAAAACTTTTTTTGCTAATCCTCTAAACGTCACACCTTTATTAGGGACCACATGACTCCATGGGAGAAATGTGAAAGGTAGAAGAGTCTGTGCTGGATACAGAGATAAAAAGTGTCTGCCGTCTGCTGCTGCGTCTTTAAAAAAAAAAAAAAAGTTTGTTGAAAACCAGTCCATTTGTCATAGGGATAGGGAGGTTTATCTATTCCCTTGCTATTTCATTGGCACATAATAGAAGCTATTATTCATTTGTGTTAGTGGACACATTGTAGTTTCAACATCTGATGTTTATTTTCATCTGTCCTGAGTTTCCCTAACTGCTTTACTTTTCCTTAATTTACCTGAAGAATCTGGCATATAATGCCCACAAAAGAAATGCTCACAGAATTCATTTTTTTAACTATAAAAATTTAGAATTTCCAGGATGTTAATGCAATAGAGCAGCAGAGATTCCTAACATATAAGATTTTAGATCATAAAGAAAATTTCCCATGGTATTTTCTCTGAGGGATAGCAGCTTAGGGTGGGCCATGGGTAGATAAGGAAAGGAAACTAATATTTGTTAAACAGCTGCCAGCAAGTTTCATATACATTATTTCATTTAAATCTTCAAAAGTTTTGAGAGGTAAATATTTCCACACCATTGTACATGTATGAAAAATTGGGCTTTAGGATGTTAATTTGCTTAATGTCATACCCTTTTTGATAAAGCTGAAGTTCAAACTCAGGTATGTATGTATCAAGATTTGTGCATACTCCTTCCACTGAATCCCATATCTCAGAAGGATATCACTTACTAGGATCATTCAGCTTCCTAATGACACATGCAGCACATTCATGACAATCTTGTTAGGTACACTAATAACTCTTTGGAATCCTTGTCTGATGCTATGGTGTTTTCTTCCCTTCTTACCCTTTATTTACCCATACTCTTCCTTCTTGATAGCAAATGCTTAGTAAAAGAAGAGAGAAAGAAATTTGGCTAGCGTCATAACATGTTGAAGCAATATTATGATCATAATTGACATCAACAAGAGGAAGTGTTTTGTTTCAGTTTGAAGATTCCAAAGAATCAAAGTCTTCTGAAGCCCTTCCTCATTCCACTGTGCTCCTCCTGTGGAGCCTGATCCTTGGCAAGCTGATGGAGATGGAGCTGGTGTCAAGGGGATTGTGAAATTGGAGACAGCAGGAAACTGCAGATGCCCAGCTCATTAATATTGATGAGTTTCTCCAAAGCAGAACTTGATAAAAGGCCACGGGTGCATGAATGCTAAGTCATTGCAGTCGTGTCCGACTCTGAGGGACCCTATGGACTGTAACCTATCAGGTTCCTCTGTCCATGGGATTATCCAAGGAAGAATACTGGAGTAGGTTGCCATGCCCTCTTCCAGGGGATCATCTCAACCCAGGGATCAAACCCACATCTCTTAGGTCTCTTGCATTGGGAGGCAGGTTTCTTACCACTAGTGCCACCTGGGAAGCCCAGTCTATTTAAAAGATGATGTCATAAAACATAAGTGGGGAAGTATGGAAAGTGAGACAAGAAGTACAGAGAGCCAATACTAGGTATTTTAATGAAAAAGTGACTGCTGGGGGCCAACTGGACTCAGTTCCACTAGGGGCCCTTTGAGAAAGTGAATGTGATGGGGAGGCTGGGCATTTATTTATTTATATTTTCTATTTAGTTCAGTTCAGTAGCTCAGTCGTGTCCAACTCTTTGCGACCCCATGAATCGCAGCACGCCAGGCCTCCCTGTCCATCACCAACTCCCTGAGTCTACCCAAACTTACATCCATTGAGTTGGTGATGAGATGGCCATCCAGCCATCTCATCCTCTGTCATCCCCTTCTTCTCTTGCCCCTAATCCTTCCCAGCATCAGGGTCTTTTCCAATGAGTCAACTCGTCGCATGAGGTGGCCAAAGTATTGGAATTTCAGCTTCAACATCAGTCCTTCCAATGAACACCCAGGACTGATCTCCTTTACGATGGACTGGTTGGATCTCCTTGCAGTCCAAGGGACTCTCAAGAGTCTTCTCCAACACCACACTTCAAAAGCATCAATTCTTTGGCGCTCAGCTTTCTTCACTGTCCAACTCTCACATCCATACATGACAACTGGAAAAACCATAGCCTTGACTAGATGGAACTTTGTTGGCAAAGTAATGTCTCTGCTTTTTAAAATGCTATTTAGGTTGGTCATAACTTTCCTTCCAAGGAGTAAGCATCTTTTAATTTCATGGCTGCAATCACCATCAGCAGTGATTTTGGAGCCCCCAAAAAGAAAGTCTGACACTGTTTCCACTGTTTCCCCATCTATTTGCTATGTAGTGATGGGACCAGATGCCATGATCTTAGTTTTCTGAATATTGAGCTTTAAGCCAACATTTTCACTCTCCTCTTTCACTTTCATCAAGAGGCTTTTTAGTTCCTCTTCACTTTCTGCCATAAGGGTAGTGTCATCTGTATATCTGAGGTTATTGATATTTCTCCTAGCAATCTTGATTCCAGCTTGTGCTTCTTCCAGCCCAGCGTTTCTCATGACGTACTCTGCATATAAGTTAAATAAGCAGGGTGACAATATACAGCCTTGGCATACTCCTTTTCCTATTTGGAACCAGTCTGTTGTTCCATGTCCAGTTCTAACTGTTGCTTCCTGACCTGCATACAGGTTTCTCAAGAGCCAGGTCAGGTGGTCTGGTATTCCCATCTCTTTCAGAATTTTCCACAGTTTATTGTGATCCACACAGTGAAAGGCTTTGGCATAGTCAATAAAGCAGAAATAGATGTTTTCTTGGAACTCTCTTGCTTTTTTGATGATCCAGCGGATATTGGCAATTTGATCTCTGGTTCCTCTGCCTTGTCTAAAACCAGCTTGAACATCTGGAAGTTCACGGATCACGTATTGCTGAAGCCTGGCCTGGAGAATTTTGAGCATTACTTTACTAGCGTGTGAGATGAGTGCAATTGTGCGGTAGTTTGAGCATTCTTTGGCATTGGCTTTCTTTGGGATTGGAATGAAAACTGACCTTTTCCAGTCCTGTGGCCACGGCTGAATTTTCCAGATTTGCTGGCATATTGAGTGCAGCACTTTCACAGCATCATCTTTGAGGATTTGATATAGCTCAACTGGAATTCCATCACCTCCACTAGCTTTGTTTGTAGTGATGCTTTCTAAGGCCCACTTGACTCCACATTCCAGGATGTCTGGCTCTAGGTGAGTGATCACACCATTTGATTATCTGGATCGTGATGATCTTTTTTGTACAGTTCTTCTGTGTATTCTTGCCACCTCTTCTTAATATCTTCTGCTTGCGTCCATACCATTTCTGTCCTTTATTGAACCCATCTTTGCATGACATGTTCCCTTGGTATCTCTAATTTTCTTGAAGAGATATCCAGTCTTTCCCATTCTATTGTTTTCCTCTATTTCTTTGCATTGAACACTGAGGAAGGCTTTCTTATCTCTCCTTGCTATTCTTTGGAACTCTACTTTCAAATGGGAATATCTTTCCTTTTCTCCTTTGCTTTTCGCTTCTCTTCTTTTCCCAGCTATCTGTAAGGCCTCCTCAGACAGCCATTTTGCTTTTTTGCATTTCTTTTCCATAGGGATGGTTTTGATCCCTGTCTCCTGTACAATGTCATGAACCTCTGTCCATAGTTCATCAGGCGGCACTCTGTGTAGCAGATCTAGTCCCTTAAATCTGTTTGTCACTTCCACTGTATAATCATAAGGGATTTGATTTAGATCATACCTGAATGGTCTAGTGGTTTTCCCTACTGTCTTCAATGTAAGTCTGAATTTGGCAATAAGGAGTTCATGATCTGAGCCACAGTCTGCTCCCGGTCTTGTTTTTGCTGACTGCATAGAGCTTCTCCATCTTTGGCTGCAAAGAATATAATCAATCTGATTTCGATGTTGACCATCTGGTGATGTCCACGTGTAGAGTCTTCTCTTGTGTTGTTGGAAGAGGGTGTTTGCTATGACCAGTGCGTTCTCTTGGCAAAACTCTATTAGCCTTTGCCCTGCTTCATTCTGTACTCCAAGGCCAAATTAGCCTATTACGCCAGGTGTTTCCTGACTTCCTACTTTTGCATTCCAGTCCCCTATAATGAAAAGGACATCTTTTTTGGGTGTTAGTTCTAAAAGGTCTTGTAGGTCTTCACAGAACCGTTCAACTTCAGCTTCTTCAGCATTACTGGTTGGGGCATAGGCTTGGATTAGTGTGATACTGAATGGTTTGCCTTGGAAACGAACAGAGATCATTCTGTCGTTTTTGAGATTGCATCCAAGTACTGTATTTCAGACTCTTTTGATAACCATGATGGCTACTCCATTTCTTCTAAGGGATTCCTGCCCACAGTAGTAGATATAATGGTCATCTGAGTTAAATTCACCCATTCCAGTCCATCTTAGTTCGCTGATTCCTAGAATGTTGACATTCACTCTTGCCATCTCCTGTTTGACCACTTCCAATTTGCCTTGATTCATGGACCTAACATTCCAGGTTCCTAAGCAATATTGCTCTTTATAGACCTTGCTTCTATCACCAGTCACATCTACAACTGGATATTCTTTTTGCTTTGGCTCCATCCCTTCATTCTTTCTGGAGTTATTTCTCCACTATCTCCAGTAGCATATTGGGCACCTACTGACCTGGGGAGTTCCTCTTTCAGTATCCTATCATTTTGCCCTTTCATACTGTTCGTGGGGTTCTCAAGGCATGAATACTGAAGTGGTTTGCCATTCCCTTCTCCAGTGGACCACATTCTGTCAGACCTCTCCACCATGACCCGTCCATCTTGGGTGGCCCCACACGGCATGGCTTAGTTTCATTGAGTTAGACAATGCTGTGGTCCGTGTGATCAGATTGGCTAGTTTTCTGTGATTATAGTTTCAGTGTGTCCGCCCTCTAATGCCCTCTCGCAACACCTACCATCTTACTTGAAGTTTATTCCTAGGGTCTTTAATTCTCCTGTACTTCTAAGTTGTGCCTGTCTTTCACAGGTCCTGCTTTCATAGTCCCTGAAAAAGCCTTCAGGCAGGGTCAAGAAAAACCCAGATGAGAAGTTGTCATGAATTTTGCTGTAGCTATTAGTGGAAATCACACCACCAAAGGGATTATCCCAGCAAAAATACTGGAGCGGATTGCCATTTCCTCCTCCAGGAGATCTTCCCAACCCAGGTGTCAATCCTAAGTCTCCTGTGGCTTGGCATTGACAAGCGCATTCTCTACCACTGAGCCACCTGAGAAGCCCTAGGTGTTAGTGAACTGGGAGCCAAAGAAGTATGGAGCAGGATATCGACAGCAGCTGCTACAGACATCTCTATGAACTGATAGGAGTACAGGGTGATTTGCAACATTCTGTAAACTCCTTGTGAGTGTGTGATTGATTAGTGATTGGACACTCTGGAAAGAGGCAGTACAGTGCAGTGGGTCTGGGCATGGACTTTAGATTCAAATCATCTCTGATACTTCTAGCTGGGTTAACTTGGTCAAGTTATTTAACCTCTCAGTACCTGTTCTCCCATCTGTATATAATGCTGCTGCTGCTGCTGCTGCTGCTGCTGCTGCTGCTGCTAAGTCGCTTCAGTTGTGTCCGACTCTGTGCGACCCCATAGACGGCAGCCCACCAGGCTCCCCTGTCCCTGGGATTCTCCATGCAAGAACACTGGAGTGGGTTGCCATTTCCTTCTCCAATGCATGAAAGGGAAAAGTGAAAGTGAAGTCGCTCAGTCATGTCTGACTCTTAGCGACCCCGTGGACTACAGCCTACCAGGCTCCTCCATTCATGGGATTTTCCAGGCAAGAGTACTGGAGTGGGGTGCCATTGCCTTCTCCGGATTGTATATAATGAGGATGGTGATAATAAAACCTACCTCAGGTATGTTGGTGTCAGGTTGAAATGAGCTAATATAGGTAAAGCATTTACAATTGTTCATTGCCATTCAGTTGCCAAGTTGTGTCCAACTCTTTTCATGACCCCATGGAATGTTGCATGTCCCACTTCCCTGTCCCTCACCATCTCCTGAAGTTTGCCCAAGTTCATGTCCTTTGAATCGGTGATGCCATCCAACCATCTCATCATCTGTTGAGCTCTTCTCTTGCTGCCTTAAATCTTTCCCAGCATCAGGGTCCTTTCCTATGATTCAGCTGTTTGCATCAGGTGGCCAAAGTATTGGAGCTTCAGCTTTAGCAACAGTCCTTCCAGTGAATATTCAGGGTTGATTTCCTTTAGGTTTGATTGGTTTGATCTCCTTGCTGTCCAAGGGACTCTCAAGAGTCTTCTCCAGCACCACAGTTCAAAGGCATCAATTCTTCTGCACTTTGCCTTCTTTATGGTCCAGCTCTCACAACCATACATGACTACTGTAAAGAGCATAACATTGACTATATAGACCTTTGTCAGCAAAGTGGCATCTTTGCTTTTTAACACACTGTCTAGGTTTGTCATAGCTTTCCTGCTAAGAAGCAATCACCTTGTAATTTCATGGCTGCAGTCACCATCCACAGTGATTTTAGAGCCCAAGAAGAGGAAATCTGTCACTGCTTCCACCTTTTCCCCTTCTGTTTCCCATGAAGTGATGGAACCCAATGCCATGATATTGTTTTTTTTTTTAATTAAGCTTTAAGCCAGCTTTTTGTGCTCTCCTCCTTCACCCTTATCAAGAGGTTCTTTAGTTCCTCTTTGCTTTCTGCCATTAGAGTGGTATCGTATTTACAACAGTACCAATCTCAAAAATAAGCACTCAAGCACTCTTTATTTTTATTCATACAGACCTTATATTGCCTCCTGAATTTTTCAAATATAGAACTGAAATTTCAAAAATCTTCCTAGTGAATTCTTTAACTAGAAAGCTTTCTTTTATGTTCTATCATCAAATTCTACTTACCCAGACCCAAGACTTCACATATATCTTAATATGTAATCTATCCAAATTTTGAGTAATCATAGAATTCAACTTTTAAGGGGTAGAAGTTTACAAAACAGCAAGAAGTTCTGAAAACCAGAAAGGACTTGTATTGCCATAAATGGTTTGGACATCTTCAGAACTCCAAATAAATAACACCTACTATTACATAGATTCTTTTGTATTGGAGACGAAATATGGCAGTGGATTATGACTGAGGGGGCAAGTGCTAAGTGTGCTAAATTCATCATCTCCTTTAATCTTTATATCAAATCCATGGGGTAGAATATCATCACTCAGTTCTTCAGATGAAGAGACAGATTCAGAAAGCTAAAATAACTTGCTCAAGATCCGAAACTAGTAATTTGTGGGCGCTGGGAGTCTGACACCAGTGTGTGTTTTTTTAAACCACTGTGTGCAATTGAAACACTGCAACACGCTAAATGTTATTCCCCACTGACATTCACTTGAGATACTGTATACTCAGGGTGGCTTGGAATCGAAGCTTGTGTTGAGTTCTGCTCTATTACTCATGGCATCACTTAATCTTTCTGAGCTTGTAATATTGTATTTTCTGTATGAGAGGAATAATGGTTTTTGTTTCATAGGATTATTTTGGGAATTCTATGAAATTAAAGAAGTATAATTCAGTAATGTATAAATTTAATCATGTAAAAGGATAAGAGTTTTGGAATGAGAGGCTGAGAGTCTCAATAAAAATAGTAACAAGGGAATACAGATTAAAAATTATTTCATAATCAACTTTATATTCATATAGTTAAGTTTTTAATTGATATTCTTTTTCTTTTTGCATCTTATTAATTCACATCACAAGCCTGTATTAAATACTTACTATATAAGGCATGTTTTATGAGCTGGGAATATAAAGGTGAAAGTAACATGGTATCTATTGATACGTTCAAGTTGCTTAAAAGTCTAGGAGCATAAAAAATATCTCAGAATTTTTTTCAAAATAGCAGCAAGGAGATTATGGTTATGAGATTTCATTTTGCCCATCCTCTTCCATCCTTCCTGCCTTCCTCTTTTATTCTTTTTTAAAATTCTACTTTGGATCTTAACTGAGAAAAAAGAAGGTAACCAGCTCACCATTTTGTCTGCCCTCAAACTTATTGTTTAGAAATAGTTAAGTAAATGCTTTCATTTAGACATGTGCTCATTTATACATAGATATGTCTATCTGCAAATAAGGCCCTCCCAATGCTGTGAAATATTAAGGTCTTTACAACCATTAAGACTGTTAGCTTTGGCTTCAGATAAGCAGAATAAACAAACCCCTTTCCAAGTGAGAATTAGTTTTGCTGCCTTTATTGGCTTTTGAAGCTCAAGGAAGCCACAGTTTCAAAAAATAGCTTATCCCTCAGACTGATAATTTTCTGATGGGCTTCATTATTTTGTGTCTAGTGTTTCTCACAGGTGCAGATAGCAATGTTTCTCTGTTGGCTGTGAATAGCCTTTAATGGTTTCCTGATTTGTGTTAGTCTTTCTGCTTGTTTATAATTAGTTATCTACTTACTCATCTCTTGGCCCAATACTAGCCTTAATAGCTAATACACACAAGTGTCTTTTTACTCAAATAGTCAATTAATGTATAAGTGCAAACAGAGCTTGAAAAGGTCTTTCTGAATTTCCCAGGGAAATTTGATGTGTTTTCCTTTTAGTTCAGTAGTCTTAATTCCTTCCTCTAAGCTCTGGTTCTTAAGGTGTGATTCCAACCCCCCCACCCCCACCCCCCAGTGGACTTCTGCCAATATCTGGAGACATGTTTGGTTGTTACCACTGCTACTGCCATCTAGTAGGTAAAGACCCCAAGGATGCAGCTCACTACCCTACAAAGCACAGGGCAGTCTCTACAATACAGAATTAATGGGAAGAGCTGACTTATTGGAAAACACCCTGGTGTTGGGAAAGACTGAAAGCAAAAGAAGGGGCATCAGAGGATGAGAGGGCTAGATGACATTGCTGACTCAGTGGGCATGAGTTTGACCAAACTCGGGGAGATAGTGGAGGACAGAGGTGTTCTGCAGTCTGTGGTGTCGCAGGGTCAGACACAACTTAGTAAGTGAACAACAACAGAAATATCTGCAGTGCTGAGATTGAGAAACTCTGTGAATCTAATCTCATTCTTATGTAAAAATTAAAAATTTTGGAAGATTAACTGCTTTCTCTAAGGTTAATTCTGCTATCCATAGTCCTGGATTTCCCAGTGGCAGGATAAGGAAGATCTTGTAAACTTAATCCATCAGCAAATTAGAGGAACCAACAACACCACATCCAAAAGATTTATTATTCCAAAATGAAGCAAATCGGAATTTTAACTTCTTTGACTCATTTTAAAGACCCTCTTCCTTTTATTTTAAATGTATATATGATATATGTGTATCAATGAGAACACCACCTTAATCTTTTTAGTGTCTAAGATATCTAATTAAATAGAAAGGTAAAGCACAATGAATGCAACTATCACTTGTTAAAGCATCAGAATTTGGGGCAACCATTGTGAATTATTCACCTTTTCCAAACTCTCCATCGAGTTTTCTAATTTTTAGACCTTTACTCACTCTGTTCCACTCTTTTCTAGCTATTAAAATTCTATCCATTCTTTAGAACCAGCTCTCTGTAAATCCTTTCTGGATGAGTCCATAAAAAATGATTGCTTCTTTTTTACATGAATTTCATGGGTTCCAGCAGTCTTTCTATAGTCCTGATCTTAGAGGGAGAGCAGTAAGTGGTTCTGAAGAGAAATCTTAGCTCCCTGCCCAGGAATTAAACCTAGGACACCTAGATGAAAACCAAGAGCTCTAGCCACTAGACCACCAGGGGCTAGGGCCAGAAGCAAAGTGCCCTGGTTCTTGCCCCTCTTTGAAAGCAAGAATGTTTCAAGGAGGCAAAAACTATAAAAACAGTTACAAATTTTATTATTAGAGACACAGCACAATGTATGGTAGAGCACATAGGAAAACAATTTGTTTATCCAACTCTGAAGCAGGGCAGAGATACACACCCAGAAGGAAAGGGTATGGGCATCCTCTCTAATGAGGAGGAGCACAGTAAGTCAGAAGTTAGGCAGAGATACACGCCTGGAGAGGAGTGTGGGCATCCTGAGTGAAGAGGAGTGCAGTACAGAGGTGATGTAAGTCACTTGCACAGAACGGTCCTTCCAGTCTTTGTTTACTATTGGCCAATTATCTTGTTTCTTCACACTTGACTGGTCCATGGATCCTCCCCAAGATGCATGTGGAACTTTTTGCTAAGATAAATCCCACCACAGAAGCCTATGGGTGCATTTCCACACTTATTATGGGGTGGGGCCTCCTCCCTCTTTGACCTTCAAGAAACCTCCCTACACATGTGCAGACAGGAAAGTCTTCCTTGACCTCAGGAGTGGGCACCTAATCTCTGTTTTAGCAGAGCTCAGCTTTTACCACTAGCTTTGTCCTTGGAGTGTCTGGGTGAGAACAAAGCTTGAATTTTATTCTGCTTGACAAATACCAGGTGTCCAGCTCAGAGGTCCACTGTCTCCTACCTCAGTCCTCTGTCAAAAATTTTATACATATGCATTTATAAATATGTGTATCTTATTTCAGGTATATGGCATCTTCAACTGAATTTTAAATATTTTATATTTAAAGGTAAGACACTCTGTTTAAGACACTTTCATTTTTATCATAACATCTATCTAGTGAACATACACTTAACTGGCATTCGAAAGATTCAGATTGGTACACTGGATTTGTAGACTATAGTGAAGATATTACTAAAATAGTATTTCTTATTGCGGAGGAACTGTGTCCATAACATGCTAAAGGAAATTTCTTATTATTCCTCCTTACTTTGGTTATCTCTCAAATACTCTCATTCAAATTTATTTCACAATGTTGTAAAGTACCAGAAAAAAAGATAATTTATTAGCTAATACTGGAAAGACAGAGAACTACACCAACATAAATTTTCCTGTTCAGTTTGGTATATTTTTAAAGCATTTAGAGTTTCTAAAAACCTTTTTCCCACAGAATGTTCTTTCTTGTTAGTGAAAACTCTGGAGGGAGAGAGGTAGAGGGTAAAAGGTGAGGGCAGATAAGAATTTAGACATGTGTTCCTCACAGGGCAGCAAGTGGTGTGGCTTTGATTTGGATGCCTAGAGCTTATCTAACATACTTGTGAATCACGTGGAAGAGGGAGCACACAGATTTCAAACTGTTAAATGGAACAAAACCCACACATGTGAGAGGGTAGCAATGAAACATGAAAGCAGGGAACCAAGTTTTGTAATTTTTCATTTGTGTTTTAAAAATTTTCCCTAACTGTGTTCATACCATAAAGAACAAATAAGAATATGATGAGGTACATATTCTATATATGCATGTGAAGAGATTACGTTTAAATACTAACACATTTCTTTCCAGCATTCCCTTGAAAGTATTTTCATCTATTGCTTTCCAATTCACAAGTAGCTTTACTCTTCCCATCTCAGTACTAAAAATTCTTTTGGACTGTTCAGATTTTCTTTTCCAAACAAAACATAAAATTATATATTGCAGATGTGAATTCTTTAGATTAAAAATGGGATCACAGCTTAAGGTTTAAAGATAAGGTATAGCAGTTTAAATATTTGCAGGGTATACTTTATTAATTATATATCACTTAATATCCCCAATGTACTTAGTCTGTTTCCCACTATACAAAATAATTCCTGTTGAATTATTTTGCTCATGGGGAAACCCATTCATTTTAAGACTCTCTGATCAATATTAACCTGGAAACAAGCTTAATTTTACTGTAGGGATGTTGTAGTTATAAAGTTTGGTATGTCTAAAAAGGAGATTTTATATTTGGAAAATACCAATTACATCCTACTTCTAACAAATGCATTCTTCAAATGCAGGAATAGTATGTAAGAGTTACATAGTAGGTCAAGCATACTTAATATAAACTTTATGTACACTCTAAACCACAGAAGAATAATCAGTGCATAATGGAATCACTCAATAATGTAGCCAATTGACTTGATGACCCTAGATATTAAGAACTACTTTACTGCAAACCAGAATAAATATGGTTTTATTGGACAACGATTAAACATCTCATCCATCCTCCTTCATTAGCCCCACTGATGACACCAGACAAAATTCTTTTGAAATTATAACATCCCATATTCTATTATACGTTACATCATTTTCTACATTATCTACATTATTATGTATCTCTAATACATTTATTTTTGATAAAACATTATTTGTGTTTGTGTCTATATTGGGGAAATCAAGAGTGCTATTTATTGTGTGATTTAAAATGAAATCCTCAAATTAAGTTTTACTCTGAATTTCCCTCTTATGATTCAAAATTTTATGATATCATGCACCTTTTTACTTCATTTATTTATTGTCATTTTGTTGGCTTACATATGTAGCAAAAGCTTGGAGAGATACCTGATCCTTTGATGGGCTGTTGTAGAGCTGTTTTCAGTATTAATATTTGCGATGTAAAAGCCATGCTTGAGTTATTTATTTATTCTGTGTAAAATCAAGTCATTTTATTGGTGCCATTAAATGTGGCATTATTTTCTCACTACTTTTCAAAAGAATTTTGACAGCTAAAGGTGGGAGTGGCTGAGGAGGTGGCTGGGGCCAGTGACCTGATGGCTGAAAAATGGTTGAGAATCTGATATGGACTGTGGTGATACACAATGTTATCATCCTTCTTAGCTCTTGAGTGAAGACAAGAGGCTATGGCAGTGAGATTTCCATTTGTTTAAATGTATGCTGTAAAAATTGTATGTTTTGTCTTTGCTGGAATCCTTATATATACACAACCTGTCCATTAGTCACTTTATACATTTTATTATCACTTCATGCTTTATTTTCTTCCTTTGACCCCAGGAAGATTCCCAAGCAATTCTAAAACCCCTTAGTTCTCTGAACACTCACAAAAACTCCATAAATGATTTTTAATGGTCTTTACTAATCAGTATTAAGTAATCTTGGACAGGCTAGAAGTTATCTTATGGAGACTTTAAAAAAATATTTAATATGTGAATTCTCTTATTCTCTCTTGTTAATACTATCATTTCCCTTTTGAGTATCTAAGGATGATTCAAAATTTTTACTATGCATTAAAACCAGTATAATAAATGAGCAAATTCCATTTTCACTCTCCATTATTATAGCGTGTTGAATTTAAATAAGGAAGTTGCTGCTATAATCTACAAAGAAGGAGAGAAATCCTTCTGATTAGTCTCCTCACCCCCACTCAATACACACTTCTGTTGGTTCCTTGAGTAACAGCAGCTGTAGACAAAGTGCTTAGTACTACTGAGTTTAGATATGTTTTCTAGCTCCTGCGGACACCTATGCCATCTGAGGAATGGTCTATAATGTTGTGGGATACAGTATAACACAGAAACAGGGGCTTTAATACAGATGGAGTTCAAATCCTGGCTCCACCACATCCTAGTTGTGTGTTTGGGCAAGTCTCCTGTGAAGTAGCATTGATGCTAATACATACCTTGTATGATTGTTAAGGAATAAATGAAAAATGAAAGTCACTCAGTCATGTCTGACTCTTTGTGACCCCCTGGACTGTACCTCTATCCATTGAATTATCTAGGCAAGAATATTGGAGTGGGTTGCCATTCCCTTCTCCAGGGGATTTTTCCAACTTAGGGATTGAACCCAGATCTCCTGCATTGCAGGCAGATTCTTTACTGTCTGAACCACCAGGGAAGCCCAAAAGAATAAATGGATAATGAATAAAATCTTCCAGCACAATTCCTATTATGCAGTAAGTTCTCAATAAGATTAATCATTACTCTTATCTCCACTTTTGTGTCCAAGAAAGTACATTGAGAAAGACTTCTCACACTCAAAGGGGAGGACCCCTGTGCAATATGGTTACTATGGGAATACAAAATTCCCCAAATGAGAGGTCAGAATTTTCACCAGGGCCCACAGAGTGGGCAATGGTGCTGTTTATTTGGACTTATTAAGAGGTACAAGCAAATATGTGAATAAAGCTTCGCAAAAGGGTTTGCAGTTTTATTCTCTGAGTTGTGCTCAGTATTGTCACTTAATTTGATACATTAGCAAGCAATCTGGTCAAAAGTGAAAATTTCTACTTTTGACGAATTCCATTGCTGCAACCACCCCTGTTTAGCAAACCTATTATGGAGATTGGACAAAAGAAGAGACTGTCACAGTGTAGGACCTTCCATGCATGAGGATAATGATGCCTGAGAAAGAACTTGGCATTTCTGGATCCTATCATTTTTGGCTTAGAACTTCTTTGGAGTTAGTGTCTTCCTCAGTTACATCATCAAAGAAAATAATCAGGGAAACTGTATAGCCTGGTGAATTGGTTGAGCATTCTCTTTCTGAAGTCAGACTTCCTGGATTTAAAGTCTGTCTTAGTCACAATTGTGCCTGTGACCTTGAGAAATCTTTTAGCCTTTTAACTCTAATTTCTTTATCTCCAAAGTGATACCTACCTCATAGGCTTTTTGTGTGTTGAGGGGGTGGGGGTGGGGGTAGGGGTGGGAGTAGTAAAATCAGATAATGAAAGTGACTTAGCACATTTGTTGAAAAATTAAATGCTCAGCAAATTAGGGTTTTTGTATGGAGGGCTGTCGGTTCCATATCAGAAAGTTATTCTAGTAAGATAAAATTTTCTTGAGTTAAATGTAGTAGCAGTGGGATCCTTAGGGAACCAGAGGCCTAAGAACATGGAGGAGCATACCCTAGCTAGCAATTTGGGATGAAAGAGTAGTGGAAAGAGGTTACAGTGCCTAAGAAACCCAGCAAATCAAACAGTGTGTAGGTACCTTGGAGTCTCAGAAGAATGATGAGACATTGTCCATCAACCCAGCAAAACCCCTTTGTCTATAACCTTCGATACTGTTATAGGAAGAATTGCATCCCCCCAAGACCTCAGAATGTGACTTTGTTTGGATACAGGGTCTTTACAGATGTAGTCAAGTTAAAATGATGTCATTAGGGTGGGCCCTAATCCAGTATGACTGGTGTCCTTATAGAAAGGAGAAAAGTAGAGATAGAGATAGAATAGAGGGGGAATGCCTTATGTGGAGAGTTATAAGGAGAAGACAGCCATCCACAAGCCAAGAAGAGAGGCCTGGAACAGATCTTCCCCTTACAGCCCTCACAAGGAACCTGTCTGGTGAGGTCTTAGATTTTGAAATGTGAGACAATAAAATTTCTGTTGTTTAAACCTCCCTGTTTGTTTGTTTGTGTATTTTGTTTCTTGTTTTTTATGGCAGCCCTAGAGAACTAATATGGATACTTACTAAAAAATACTGCCCCCCAAATGTCCTAAAATGGAGTTGGTGAAAATATTAGAGGTAGAGGTAGTGGCATGTGAAAGAAGCAAGTCCTCCTAGGTTACAAAGTCATGGTCACAGATACCAAGCCTTGGAAAGTCATCTCAAAGGAATTGCTGGTTTGGATGTGGTTTAATCCTGTTAAGTAACTTGGGAAAAAGAGGATGCCAGGACCTTCCCCACCTTTAGTTTTCCAAAGGCTTTTGTATCACAGTGGGAATAACCCTCCCATTATTGGTGCTAAAAGTATGCTCAAGGACTCAACCTATTTAGGTAGGGACTCATATTTGGTTTAAGACTGGGAAGGGGAAGGTATGACTTACTTCTTCACTCTTCCACTTTTCTTAATCAAACTTAAGTGGTTGGAAACATCAGATAAAAATATTTTTACTTTTGTTTTGAGAGACAGGCCGCCAGAGTTGTAGATAGTTGTATGAAAATTAGTAGCATTCATCTAGTCTTTTGTCAGATATTTATTGAGCTCTTACTGTATATCAGGCTCCATTGATGTTAGGGCTTCGGTGGTAGATAACACTTGGTTCCTGTTCTCAGCGGACTTACAGTATGAAGAGGAATGCAGTTGAATAAACATGGCCACCTCAGACTTTGACAATTGGCAAGTAACTCAGGGATGCTATGAGAGCACACAGAAAGTGCATTATCCCAGCCTGCAAAGGACTGGGGAGTCTTTGAACGGCTTTGAGGAATAGATAATGCCAAAGCCAAGTCTAATAGACCCTCCTCACTAGGTGAATAGAGGTGGAAGGAAAAGAAGGACAATCCAGATAGTGGGCATCACAAAGGCAGTGTCATAGGGAGGGGATTGGGAGAACATGGCACATCTACAGAAAGTGTGAATGATTTTTTCAAGAAGGGGTTAGGTACAGAGGGAAGGAAGAAGGATAGGAGGGTTGGATACTGTAGGGGAAAAGTTATCTTTAAGAAGAGGTACAGTAGCCAAATGGAGTGGAAAATGAGCTAATTTGAAAGTTAGAGTTCATTCATTCAATAAGTATTTATCGAAGTTCTAAATATGTTAGGCTTTTAGAATGACTGCATCCATACAGTTGGATGGCATCACCAACTCAATGGACATGAGTTTGAGCAAGCTCTGGGAGATGGTGAAGGACAGGGAAGCTTGGTGTGCTTCAGTCCATGCAGTCGCAAAGAGCTGGACATGACTGAGTGACTGAATAATAACAGTCTTTTTGACCTCATGGAAAAGGCCTCTGTGTGCCTCGTGGCCATGTCATTTCCTTTTTGCGTGGGTTCTGAATAAGTTACCAACCTAGATTGAGAAACTCAGTACTTAAGTCCCTTGTTGGCAAAGTGGGAGAGCTGGACCAATGTGGTTCTTACTTCTGAGATGATTCTTCCATGAACAGTAAGAAGAACCTGCTCTCCTAGTTGACATGAGTAGAATGCTGAATTGACTCAGAGTACCATGGCCCCGGGTATACTGTTAGTATTAATAATTCCATATCAGGAAGCAAATTGTTCATATAACAGTTCCATTAGGCAGAAGTCCCCTTCTCCCAGAGTAATAAAATCACATGTTTATGACTTGTATGAAATAAAAACCGTGAGCTTTGGTGGTTTCTGTGAAAAACCTGTCATGTCTCTGTGGAAACTGGTTTTTATCATTCAGAGTGTCACTTTAATAATTGTAGACTGTTTTTATACTTGTTCTGTCTCCAAGAAGCAATGGGATTTTTACCTCTTAGTTTATGAGCAATCATGACTCCATTGTAAAAATATTAAGCATTAAAAGGAGAGAAACATGCTGGTCCTGGAGAAATATCTCAAGCAAATAGAATTTGTGCTGGTATCTCCTTCTCTCCCTGACCTTGCTAAGTATACCTCCATTGTTCCTCTTCTCCATCTCAACTTGTCTTCTCGTTTAGATTGGTAACCAATGAATGACTGATACTTATCAACCACTAGTTCTGTACTTAAGAAAATGATCTCTTATATCCCTTATAGTCATCCATGAAGAAGAGAGCATTATCCCTTTTCACAGGTAAGGAAACTGAGACTCTGAGCTATAGCTTTCCCAAGATTACACAACTAGTAAATTGTATTGGGATTTACTAGTCCAGTCCCAGATTGGGATTAGAACCTAGATCTGGTTTCCCACTGGTTCTTGCTGTTATTCATTTTCTTTGTCTCTCTCCACTCCCCCACCCCAACCCACATCACCACACCCCTCTTCCTCCTACACTCACCTCCCTCCCTCTGGAAGAGTTAGCTAGTACTCAATGAACATGCTTGTTGTAGTTATCAGTTTGGTGGTAGTTGTATTAATATTGCTTTCTAAACACTAATTCATGTTCTCTCATGGAGCATGGCCACCCTCCCTCTACCCTGCTTCAGTGTTTTACAACCACCATGTATAACTTTGGAGAAACAAAGCCTCTTGTTTTTCCTGCCATAACTTTAGGCATAAACCTTCCAACATGTGTATTTTTGAAGCAACTAAACATTATTTAGATCAAGTGAGTATTTGATATTTTATTTTATTTGGTTTTAATAGGAGGATCACTTGTTGTAAATCTTAAAAACAAGTATCTTTCTTTATGGGGAGTGACTATACGCCAAAGATAGAAAAAGAATTTACCAAGTGAAAAAAAAAAACAGTGACAAATTGAGGCTCCTCATTGACATTTCATATGGCCTTTGAGAGGAAAGAAAGTGTGTGGGCACAAAGCACACAGCAGGCAGTTGGGAGAATTGTCATGGCCATATGACTTCACATTCTGGTGGAGGAATCAGAACAGAAGCAGAATAACTGGAGAAACCACAATAATTAGCTCTCCTCCCTGCCCCAACTCTGAACAAAATGGTATTTAACAAGTGATAGCTGATGAAATAAGCAAAAATCATGTTTTGACCCTTGTAGAATGAGTTGCTTAGCGTGTTCTAGCATTTATTAGCCAAGTTCAACCAAATACTCCTCTCATTTTCCACTTATAAATTGTTCCTCCCTCCCTCTCTAAAATGCATTACATTTTTTGGAAAGAAGTGTTTATGTTGTGGTCCTGTTGCAGCTTTTGAAGATGTTCTGCAGAGTAAGGCTGTCCATGCCAATTGAAAGACTACCCAGCTTTGCAAAACCAGTCCCTTTGTTTATGGTCAGCCATTCGGGTTTCCCCCTTTATTTTGGCGATATGGCTGATTTTGGGGGTATTGTCCATTCTAACAAAACCAGGACTGCAGTCTTCTTAAAGCATACAGGGAGAGAGTTTCCCTCAACTTGACATTATAGCAGACCTGGACACCTAGCTTAAGCTTGGTGATGCCAGTGTGTCTGTACAGTATTATTTCCACAACACCAATGGTTCCCAGGATGAACTAGCCTTTAGAGTCTGAGCAGTAGAGGTGATCCAGGAGTCCTGCCCCTAAGAGTGCCTTTTCACTCTGGTCTGAGGGGATATCAGTAGATTCCATTCTTTTTCTCAGTCACCATTGTAGCTGGTCTTTTGTACATATTCATCTTTACCTCTAGCCCTGATTCTCCAGCCTTGCAATATCATGTTGCCAGGCCCTGTTATGTGTCTTCACAATTGCAAATATATCAAGGCCAAATCAAGTCCTTCACCTTCCCCGCTCAATTGGCTGGCCTCTTTCTGAATCTCTCGTATGTCTGGGGGTTTTTTTGTTGTTGTTTTTAAGCAATCTTCAACTTCTCCTTCAAATTTCTCTCTCTCTCTGCTCAATATCAACTGAATTGGAAAAAAAAAAGACAAAAATTATTACATCACCCTCCACAGTGTATCTTGTCTCAGGTTTTGTTTGTTTGTTTTTCCATTGATGCTCTCTGAGCCTTTATACCCAAGAAATTAATCATGTCCTAGCTGATATTGCTGTCTCTAGTCTTTTTCCTTCCAATCTTTGCTTGTCATATAGTTACATTTTGCTTAAGACTATGTTGTCCTTGGGTGTCTCCTCTGTTCAGAAGCCTGAAGCATGATCATGAATTAGCTCTGAACGCATTGCTAATTTTTAATATATTGTAGAAACTTCTTCACATTTACTAAAACCTCACATCCCCTACTCCCTTAAGCACATCTCTATGTTAGACAAGACAATTCTCTTTCACCTCACCAACACTGAGTTTATTTTCAACTTCCATATCTCTCCTCACTTAGAAGGTTTTTAAAAATACTTTGTATGAGTCCTAGTCATTAAAATTCAAATCTCTTCTTAAATTTATTTATTTTTTAATTGAAGGATAATTGCTTTACAGAATTGGGTTGGTTTCTGACAAACGTCCACATGAATCAGCCATAGGTATACATATGTCCCCTCCCGCTTGAACCACCTTCCCACATCTCTCCCCATCCCACTCCTCTAGGTTGTCACAGAGCCCCGGTTTGAGTGGTTTGAGTTTCCGGAGTCATACAGCAAATTCCCATTGGCTAATTATTTTACATATGGTAATGTAAGTTTCCAAGTTACTCTAAATCTCTTCTTCTTCATGAAGCTTTTTCTGCTCTGGCCTGCAACCTTGACTGATTTTTTACTTCTCTGAATTTCTTTTAGTTTCACTCTTTTTATTGAATATTTTCTTAGTTTTCTTGACTACTTTACTAATAATTAGCCTCATATTTCTAATTAAATTATAAACTCATCAAGCTAATTTTTGTGATGTCTATCACTCATTCCTTGATAAAAGATAAAATTTTCTATCATTTCTACTTAAATAGCCCTTTGAAATCTGTAGAGTCCTTTCATGTACATTGTCATTAAATCAGAAAGCCTACCAGAATTTAATCAATTTGTACTTTCAATCAGAGAAAGTAGGTGCTGATCACTCTCTGTAGAGTCACAAGGTCATCCTGGAAACAGCCTTGATGCCTATTTGAGTGAGTAAATACATGCCAGATAGAGCACTGCAGTGACAAAAAGTTGCAAGGACAGCTTCTGTTTTATTCATCTAACCTATCAGCCTGAAGAACTTTTAATGGAAGTGGGTTAGCCTGCATGAACAGCCCAGAGAGTTGTCTGGGAGAAAAGCAATGTATTTCCCTCAACCCCTGATCCCTGAGATTCAGAATTAGGGAGACTTGCTTATCTGAGGGTGATCCTGACCAAACACCACTGGTGAGAGAGAGCAACAAAAGCCTTTAACGTTAGTACAGGTTCAAAGAAAGATGGCCTTAGAAGGAGGAAAAGAGTGAGCATGGTTTTCTATGTCTGAGGCAGCAAGCACTGAAATCAGCTTTAATTGAGCTCTTCTTGGGGATGACCTGTCCTGAGGAACAAAAATCCCCAAAGATCTAAAAACCAAGGCCATACTTAGGGGTCAACCCACACTGAGGCATGGCACAATACCTCTGTGAAGAAACCCTGAAGACAGCAGTGGGCAGCATACAGGGATTTTATTCCCCATCACATCTCTGGGTAAAATGATTGGAAACCTCTTTGCCTAGGACCAACACTGCCCAAGTTTCATTCAGGCCTATTGCCTGATACAGTATATCCTATGGAAGTGGCTGAGTGAGAGTAGTGAAATTGCTTTGATCTTGGGAGCTCCAACCCCCTTGAATGACTGTTACACTGAGGAATGGATCTGCCCTTCCTCAAAGAATGGCAATGAAGGCAGAAGACAATTTGTCTCAGCTTCTGTGTTTTGGCCATGACCAGTCAAGTCAAATCCAGCTTCTTCTCAGTAGCTTTCTACCATATTAAATACTTTTCTTTTCTGGATAATATTAAGCACAAGAGCTCCCTTGGAATTACAATTTGGAGAGGGTTAAGGCTTTGAAGAAATAAAAACCAAACCTTCTGCTACTCCTGACAAATGAAAGTTCAAGCATAAATTATATTTTGAAATTTGGTTGAGACATATTCTTCATTCTACATGCATGCAGAATGTAAAGACAGTTCCGTATTATTTTAATCTTTAAAATAGACTTGTAAATTAGAAGAGCCATATATTACTTTCTCCATTTGAAATATCAGTTCTTTGTAGCTAATAGTCAAGAAATGCTTATTGATTGTATAATTTAAAATATCTAATCATCTTGGCCAGGAATGGTAGGCAGAATAATGCCCCCCATTCCTAATTTCTGGAAACTGTGAATATGCTATTTTACATTTCAAAGAGACTTTGCAGATGTGATTAAGTATCTTGAGATGGGACGATTATCCTGGATTATCTAGTTGAGCACAATATAATCACAAAGATCCTCATAAGAAGAAAGTCAGAGTCTAAAAGGAGGTGTGATCACAGAAGCAGATGGAGAGAGACAGAGAGAGATTTGAAAATGCTATGCCAGTGGCTTTGAAAATGGAGGAAGGGGCCATGTGCCAAGGAAGGCAAGTGATATCTAGAAGCTAAGAGAAGGAAAGAAATGTTCTCTTCTAGAGCCTCCTGAAGAAAGGTAGTCCTGCTGACACCTTCATTTTAGGAATTTAGATGTCCAGAACTGTAAGATTTGTGTCATTTTAAACATTCGTGCTAATTTGTTAAGACACAGTTAGTGGCAAGTCTTTAGCAACAAAGCTGATAATGTAATCTATATTATGACCTGTATATTTTCTGTTGGAAAGCAAAGTTTGTAAAACAATTGATGGGAAGGGAATTATTTAGTGTTCACTTAACTTGAGAGGGCCTTTGTGTTCCTACTGTCCAGGTATCACAAACTTCTCTCTTTGCAGACACATTCTGCTAATGCAGCCTGACTGAATATACTTCTGTGTACACATCTGCACATTTCCTGCTTAGTCATGAAAATAAAACTGTGGGTAGAGCCAGTGCATGTTCTGAAGGGTCAGTGAAAACTTTTGCTTGCTTAAAACTTTTTCAAGCTGTTTTCAAGGTCCAATAATATCATGTCATTTTACAATTTTTAATTAAAAATGAGGAAATGCTTTTATGACCATATGGAGAACTCTTCTCAGAAACCTCTATGTACTTTTCAACTTATTGGGGTTCAAGTTCAAAGTTTTCAGGGTTGTCTGTTGAACTTCATTGGAGAGAAATAACCTTCACATTAAATTTTTTTAACTAAGAGTCTATTTTGTTGTTAATAAGATTCTAGGAAAACTCATGTTCTTCATGCTGATTTCCTCATTGTTTGTTTTGTGATTTTTCAAGAGGTTCAAACTAAGTCAACTCAGACATAAGTAATAAACTTTCAATAACTTCGTGAAGTTTCCAAAGTCTCTACTATTGAAAAAATTTCTCAAGAAATAACAGTCTTGAATTCAGACATTGCTATAATTCCATGTTGTTGTTGCTGTGGTTCAGTGTCTCAGTAGTGTCCGACTCTTTGCAACCTCATGGACTGCAGCATGCCAGCCTTCCTTGTCCTTCACTGTCTCCCAGAGTTTGCTCAAATTCATGTGCATTGAGTTGGTGATGCCATCCAACCATCTCATCCTCAGCCTCCCTCTTCTTTTTTTGCCTTCAATCTTTCCCAGCATCAGGGACTTTTCCAGTAAGTCGACTCTTCGCATCAGGTGGCCAAAGTATTGGAGTTTCAGCTTCAGCATCAATCCTTCCAATGAATATTCAGGGTTGATTTCCTTAGGATTGACTGATTTGATCTCCTTGCTGTCCAAGGGACTCTCAAGAGTCTTCTCCAGCACCACAGTTCAAAGGCATCAATTCTTCAATGATATCATAGCTGGTACCTTCTCTGCGTTCTCACCTGGAGGAAGGGGCTAGGAATATCTCTGGACCCTCATTTATAAGGCACTAATCCCATTCATGAGGGTTCCCAAAGGCCCTACCTCTTAATACCATCATCTTTGGGTGTAAATTTTAGGGAGATACATTCCTGACTGGAGCATCCCTGAATCCACAACCTTTAATGATTTCTTTCAACACTGACTGGGGGTTTGACCATGTCACTTACCCTGGCCCAAATAGGCTAAGGCAAATTTGATGCAAACAAAGATTTGGAAAAAAAAAATGCTTGTATGTTTCTCTTCTGACTCTTGGACTTCTGCCACGAGCAGTGAACAGGCTGGTGCTTTCTAGGGAGACATGAGATACCTTGGAGAAGAGCCAAGTTATCCCAATCAAAGCCATCCCAACCTATCAGCCCCAGCCAGGTGATTATAGAAGCCCAGCTAAGGTCAGTACAGCTCAAATTTTGAGAAAAAAAGAAATGCTGATTAGTGTAAGCTGTAAGTTTCGAGGTGGTTGGCTATTTATACACATAGATACTAATATTATTCTCATTTTATGTATAGGTAAACTGAATTCCAGAAGGATTGAGTAACTTGCTCAAAACTGATTCTAAAGCTCATGAACATAACCATATATAATCAAATCACACTTTGCAAAACTTTGAAGTGAATTCTTCAGCCTAAAAATGGACAGAATAGTTCTTTTATACTCACACACATGGTATTTTCATTCTTAAAGGGCACAAACAAACATTATGAAATAGATGTGATATAATGGGGCATAGGTGATCATTGTTCTGTTAATTTCACAGAGGTGACACTCTTGACATATCTGGGAGGGATGTTTTGGGTCTGAAGCATGTTTATGGACCTTTTCCCTATAATTCCTCTCCCTCCTCCAGTAATAATTACCACTAAAAATGAGCTCATAATAATTCTGACTACTAATTTTGGCATTATCCATCACCCCAAATTTTCAAATCTCCCTAGATGAGGAAAAAGGGCTGGGGAAAGTGATTCTAGTTGACAACCACTGTTGGAATTTACAAAATGTAAGATTTAATACTAAATATATGTGGGGGTTTTTTTTGGTGTAGACATACTAATTTTAAGAAATAATTTAATTATTAAGGCTAATAATTTAATTTTTAAGACTTATTATAGGGTAAACATCCTTCATATAACCACTCAGGTAAAGAAGAAGTATTTTATCAGTCATTGCAGACATCCCTCCTATATTCCTCTATCCTCTCAATAGTAACTACTTTTTGGATTTTATAGTAATCACTTCTCAATTTTATCTTTTTTTTGTAGCTTCATCACCCAGATGTGTGTCCCGAGTCAGTGTTTTGTTTTAACTATGCTTATTTTTCCCCTAAATATGCCTTATCAGTTTCTCTTCATCTAATGTATCGTATCCATCACTTTTTCTTATAACTTATTTGTTGAAGAACCTTGTGTCTTTTATTATTTCAGGCCTGAGGCAGTGAATTTGTGAGATGAACATACATTTTTGTTTGGAAAAAACTATGGCAACATCATTTATATAGTCAGCTCTTGTGCAGTTTATTCAGTCTGTCACTCCTCTGCATTGGTTCAGGAACATATTGACATTTTGGCACAGTTGTATCCTGAGATTTTGACTTTCTTCAATTAGTATTAAGGCCAAGGAATGTATTATGTTAAACAGTGAAGTTAATAATTATTTCTCAAACAATAGGCCTTGACTGCTTCCAGGGAAGTTATTAACAGATCTATTCCCCCCATACCTGTTCAAGAATGATATCATCACTTTAGCCATTTATATAGTACTTTTTCAATCAAGAATGTCAAAATGCTTTTGCTTCAATGCTTTCTCTCTGTCCAATTGCTATTTCATGACATTTTCCTCTCAAATTAGGAAAAAAATAATCAAAGCCTAGTCATTATGTGGGATCACAGTGCTACAGATTAGGCTGTGTTTATTTTTTTTTCCTTAATTCTATACTTCAAGTCAGGATGATTTTAGAATATCAGGTTACAGAATAAAAGGAAAGGTAAGAAGCTACTTATCCTTTTGAGGTTAGAAGGTTAAGTTGATTGCCTGGAAATCTAACTGCTATTCAAAACCAACAAACTTGCTTTCTGATTATAATACCAGAGCATATTCATTATAGGAGACTTTGGGAGAAAACAAAAAGTACAAAGAAAAATCATAAAAATTAGGGAATGGTGTCTTATTGATAGAGTTCATTTTCCTAATTTTTAAGGTCATTTGTTTAGTTGTCATTTTCAGGAGTCACATGCTACTGCCATTGCCCAAATACTGTTCTGTTGGTCCTGTATCAGTGGGGGATGCCAGTATGAACTGGTGTGCTTTCCTCTCTCCTGCCATGTATTTCAGCTGCCACTGTACTCAAGGCTGATGACTGTGAGAGGTAACCCATCATGGGAATTCACCCACAATTTGGTTTTGTCCATAATCCTTCATGGAACTTGTCTTCTGTCCTGCTCTATAGATCTCCCCCTAAGATTTCGGACTACAGTGAGCATTTCTGCAAAGTGAGCAGTCTTGTGCAACCAGTGGTTCCTTGAGTCCACCAGTCTAGATGGCCAATTAGGATGTAAAATAACACTACACTCAGTAATTTGCATCCCAGGCCAATAGTCTTCCCTATAAGCTTTCCCTTTTACCACTAGTTGGGGGAAGATCTGATCATTAAGAGATTTAATAAACTTCACTTCATCTTTATTTTCCATGGGACTTCATAGCTTTGTAGGGCTTTGAGAGAGAATTCAGTTGCTCTCAGGGAATACTGTTATGTTATGGTATGGTGTATGTTATGTTATGATGTAAGAATAATGAATAGTTTGTATTTCACCCAGTACCTGACACAGTGAAAACTCAAATTCAATGAATGTTAGCAAATACAACAATTAGTAGCAGACATTTTAAGTTGGAAGGTCCATGTATCATTCAATGAATATGTTCACTATACAGTTAGAAATAAACAAATAGAGTTTAAAAAATACAGAAGCATTTAAATAGCTGAGTGACATTACCTATTCTTCTTTAATAGTTTGAATGCTCCCAGAGAGCCATTGGTGAGAGCGTGAGGTGGAATTCTGTGACTTCATCATTTTCAATTATAACTTGAGGGAAGGATGATTCACTGAAACATTAATTTGTACAGATGCATTTATTCCATCCTTCCTTTTTAAGGAGAGAACTTGAACTTTAGCAATTTCTTGCCACATGGATGTTTTTTTTGACAGTGTAAGGAAGAAATTCTTTGAGTTCAAGATACTTTTATAAATACCTACCCTCAATTTGAAAGAGTTTATGCCAGGTGTTCTTGAAAGAGATGAGGGGAAATAAGGCCCCTTTGAGATCTAGAAAAAAAATAGTTTGGTTAGGCTAGAGAGAAATTTGAAGCCTGTGATCAGAAGTATGTATTCAGAGAGGAAGCTTGCACATTTTCTAACCGTATCCTGGAGATATGGCAACATCTCTGAAATTGGAGCACCAAGCGAGAATGGTCCACATATGGGGCCTCCCAACCTTGCCTATGAGTCTCACACCCTCACATGTGCCATGGAAGCAGCAGAGCAATCAAGACTTACAGGAAGCTTTGGAAATGGGATAAGGAAATACTGAAAAATGACTAAGGGACTCCCCTCACCCCCACCCCTAATAATCCTGTGCTATGTAAGACTTTGGCCTCCTAACAATTCTGGAGAAGGGATGTACAATACCTGAATGAATCTCTTGTCAGCTAAACAAAAGAGAGGCTTAAACAAGGATTTAAACAAAAGCAATGATAGTGAATAGATGTTATTTCTTACACACCTGAGTTTGTGGATGCAGATTTATACTTGCCTCTCATGGATAATATCAACAACTTCAGATATGCAGATGATACCACTCTAATGGCAGAAAGCAGAGGAACTAAAAAAACCTCTTGATGAGGGTGAAAGAGGAGAGTGAAAAGCTGGCTTGAAACTCAACATTCAAAACACTAAGAGCATGGCATCTGGTCCCATCACTTCATGGCAAATAGTAGGGGAAAAGTAGAAACAGTGACAGATTTTATTTTCTTAGGCTCCAAAATCACTGGATGGTAACTGCAACCAAGAAATTAAAAGATGTTTGCTCCTTGGGAGAAAAGTTATGACAAACCTAGACAGTATGTTAAAAACCAGAGACATCCCTTTACCAGCAAAGGTCTGTATAATCAAAGCTATTGTTTTTCCAGTAGTCATGTATAGATTTGAGAGTTGGTCCATAAAGAGAGCCAAGTGCCAAAGAATAGATGCTTTCCAGTTGTGGTGCTGGAGAAGACTCTTGAGAGTCCCTTGGACTACAAGGAGATTAAACCAGTGAATCCTAAAGGAAATCAACCCTGAATATTCATTGGAAGGACTGTTGCTGAAGTCCAATACTTTGGCCACCTGATGCAAAGAGCTGACTTATTGGAAAAGACCTTGATGCTGGGAAAGATTGAAGGTAAAAGGAGAAGAGAGCAGCAGAGAATAAGATGATTAGATAGCATCACTGGCTCAATGGCTGTGAATCTGACCAAACTCCAGGAGATTGTGGAGGACAGAAGAGCCTGGCATGCTGCAGTCCATGGGGTTGCAAAGAGTTGGACATGACTTAGCAACTGAGCCACAACAAAAACTGTTGGTTAATGTGGCAATTGTAAAACTATTTTAAGAGAAATTGTGAGACTGGGAAACCACTACTTTATATATGTTTTCCATGAATTTTCAAGGAAAAGGCTAATAAACTTCACACTTAACATAAACTCGAGAAATATTTAAGTTGAAACAACTGTATCCATGCTAAACATTCGGTTTAGAATGGGGGCCATAGTACACTGTAAGAAGCAGTGTAGTGCTATGGTTATGAAAATAGGTTCAGGAATCACTTGCTTAAATTTAGGTATATCATAGGATAACTATATTACCTTGGACAAGTTAGCTAAATATTCTTCCCTATGTTTTACATTTGAAAAATGAGTATAATAATAAACCTCTCATGGTTGTTGTGAGGACTAAGAGAACGAAGTCTTTGGGTTTTTAAATATAAAAATTCAACATTAATGACAATTTATTTGGTGCATCAACTTGCCTGGGTGGGTATTTCATAAATGAGTTTCAAATAAACATGAATGTCCCTTTTAGGGTATAGTCTATTTGAAGACTCAGAATTAAGAAACGCAAAAAGCCCAGAATTTATTGTTACTGTTGTTAATAGGTTATATGTTTCAAGGCATGATTAACTAAGCTTCTGTAAAATATTCAGTGCATTAACAGTGACAGTTTTACCATTGGGATAGAAACACTCTGAAGATATTTAAACTTTAACTTGATTCCCTTTGACTTAAATGCTGTTTTTATTCATTTTTGTCCTTTATAACTCAGGTTATAAAAATATTCATTCCCTGAGATAAAAATGCAGGGCATCCACACATATTCCAGGTGTGGTCCATTGTAACATTATATTGGAGAATAAATGTAGGGATGGGTTCTTATTTCATCATATTAACAAACTGTACACTTTATTTTAACTTACATTACAGCTGGCTTTCTTGCTTATAGGCATGCAGAATGACTTCTCCCACAAACAAGCTCTGTTTCTTGTAACTCACCATCTCCTTTTTGATTTCTTAATTCCACTGGCAATTTAGAGCAGCTTGCTTTCTCATGTTGTGTCTGTAGCTCTGGAATCTTAGCTCTTGAGTCATGTAATTTCAGAAATCTTTGCTATCTGTATTATGTATTAACAGCAATCAGGCAGCCCTGTAAGACCTTTCTGGAAATATTCCAAAAGACCTTGGTTTTTATTTTCTATTTAGCTTGAAGGAATTCCAGTTAAGTTAGCCTTGGGTTCCTAATTTTGACTGGCCATCCAACTGAAGACAGCTCAGAAATCTCGTCTGACAAATCAGCACCCTTGGTGACAAACTGTGGATTTCCTAAACATCACACAATCAATTTGTGATATTAAGCTTCCAAAATCATAATTTAACTTCATATTCCAAGGAAAACTTTTCCTGCAACTAGTGTTTAGTACAAGTCATTCCTTTCTTTCCTATTTAGTTTATTAATGAAAGTCTAGGTTCCAATGTATAAAAAATAAAGGATTAAAGATTCATTAAATATAATTATATTTTAAGGAAACATTAGTAGTATGTGAGGGATGGAGTTTATAGATCACTTGTTCATACATTTTTTTCAATAAATTCTAACTAACCTACTTCATGCAGGGTACATTACTAAGTCACTGGGAAAGCAAGAGCTACTAAGATCCATTTGCTCTCCACAAGGAGCTTACAGTCTAGGTTGAAAGGCAGAAAAATAAACAGGTAATTTCAATACAGTGTGTTAAGTGCTGTATCAGGGGTAAGTACTGAGTATGGTAAGAGCACAAAGAGAAGTCATCCTGGAGGTGATTACACCTAAGCCATGATAATAAGGATACAAACAGATATTAAAGTGTTTTGAGCATTCTAGGCAGAGGAAACAACTGAACAAAAATTTGGCTTGCTCTAACTAGTGATAGGCTTGTCTTAGAAGATTTCTATTACGTGTTATGCTAGTTATGGTGGATTGTAAAAATCACCACAAATTCTTCCCCTTTTTGCATTCAAATCTTTTTAAGGTGATGTTACAGATTATTACCTTATAAGACAAAAAAGACGTCAAAGATGTGATTAAATTAAGGATTTTGACATGAGGAGATTATCCTGAATTATCTGGGTGGGTTCATTGTAATTTCATTGTATCTCTTATAGGAGAGAAACAGAAAGGTGAGAGCTAGAGAGGTGAGAATGGAAGTAAGGGTGGAAGTCAGAGACTGATGATGCTTTCCTGCTGGCCATGTGACAAGGAATGCAGGTGACATCTCGAATCTAGAAAAGGCAAGGAAACAGACTCTCCTCTAAAGTCTCCAGAAGGAGCGCAGTCCTGCTAATACCTTGATTTTGTGTGCCTGCATGGATCATAGCCTGCAGGCTCCTCTGTCCATGGGATTCTGCAGGCAAGAATTCTGGGGTGGGTTGCCATGCCCTCCTTTAGGGGACCTTCCCGACCCAGGGATCGAACCTGTCTCTTATGTCTACTTCATTGGCAGGTGAGTTCTTTACCACTAGTGCCGCCTGGGAAAGTGTAATACCTTGATTTTAGTCCAGTTGAAACTTCTGACCTTCCTAGCCACAAGATAGTAAATTTGTGCCATTTTAAGCTACTAAGTTTGTGGCAATATTTAGAGCAGCAAAGGAAACTAATACACCGTGCTGGATTATCTAGCTGCCAGCCAACTGGCCAGCTGCCCACAGCTACATGGCAAAACCCAGCAGAGATCAGTCAAGCTGGAACTGATCAGAAGAACCATAAAGACTACCTACTGGATTGTGAATGATAATAAAGAGTTATTGTTTTAAATTACTGTTTTGGAGTGATTTCTTCCTCAGGAACAGCTACCTTATACACTGATCCATATAGCCAAAATGAAAAAAATAGATCAAAATTTATTTTTGTGTTGCTACTTCAAAAGTTATTTCTTGCTGTATACCTGCAACTAATACAAAATTGCAAATCAACTGTAGTACAACAAAACATTTTTAGAAGTTATTTCTCTAACTCTCTTATGGACTTTTATGTGGGTTCTTTACATTTTCTGAAATTTTAAATGAGAATTTCATCCACTCTTTGATCCATACAAAATGGTTATCCACTGCCTATATTGTACTAGGCTAGACCCTGTGGTAGAAACTTAAAACTTGTTTCTGCTCTCAAGGAGCATATAGTTCTCTTTCTAAAAGTCTGATCTTGACCAACTTGTTCAAATCTGTACATTTTAGTATCTATCTCTTCAAAAAAGGGATAACAATAATACTTGAACTTGTGCTCAGTGGCTGTCATGCCCTACTCTTTGTGACCCTGTGGACTGTAGCCCACCAGACCCCTCAGTCCGTGGGATTCTCCAGGCAAGAATACTGGAGTGGGTTGCCATGCCCTTCTCCAGGGTATCTTCTTGCCCCAGGGATCGAACCCACATCTCCTGCGTCTCCTGCATTGCAGGCAGAATCTTTACCTACTGAGTCACCTGGGAGGCCCCAATACTTGGCCTAGAGGAGTGTTTTGAAGATTAAATGAGAAAATGCTTGTAAAATATTCATCTTTGCATGGCATACAATAAATATCCAATAAATGTCAACCAAATCAGGAGATGAGGGAAATCTAAGTGGCAATATAAAAAATAGAAAAGACAATAATATGAGAAGTAACAATAACTGCTACTTGTGTTTACATGTTCTGGACTTTATGCTTATTAAGAGTTACTATAACCCTGAAAAATAGGTGTTGGTATTTGCATTTTCCAGATGCTAATTAATCTAAAATTAAGATTCAGAAGATTAAGTTTCTTCTTTAACATCATATAATCAGCTAGTGGCACAAGGCCTCTAACCCCACACTCTGATTCTAAAGCCCTTCATCCTTCAGTGCCTAGTGGCCCACAGGTGGTTGTGACTAAATCAGAAGCAGCTAGGATTATCTTTAAAAGGCTGTATCTGATCTGGTCAGTTACTCTTACAGCTCCCTATTGCTTACAGAATCAAGTCCAACATCCTTGACATGGTCCAAGTTGCTTTTCACTAACTTGCCCATTTCATATCACTCTGCTCTGGGTATACTGACATCTGTTGTTGTTGTTCAGTTGCTAAGTCACGTCTGACCCTTTGCGACCCCATGGACTGCAGCATGCCAGGCTCCACTGTCCTCCACTATCTCCTGGAGTTTGCTAAAATTTATGTCTGTTGAGTCTGTGATTCTACCTAACCATCTTATCTTCTTCCCCTTTCTTCTCCTTTTGCCTTCGATCTTTCCCAGCATCAAGGTCTTTTCTAATGAGTCGGCTTTTCACATCAGGTGGCGAAAGTATTGGAGCTTCAGCTTCAGCAACATTCCTTCCAATGAATATTCAGGTTTGATTTCCTTTAGGATTGACTGGTTTAATGTTCTTGAAGTCCAAGGAACTCTCAATAGTCTTCTTTGGCACCACAATTCGAAAGCATCATTTCCTCAACCCTCTTTATGGACCAACTCTCACATCTGTACTTGACTACTGGAAAAACCATAGCTTTGACTATATGGACCCTGGTTGGAAAATGATGCCCCTGCTTTTTAATATGCTGTCTAGTTTTTTCATAGCTTTCCTTCCAAGGAGCAAGCGTCTTTTAATTTCATGGCTGCAGTTACCATCCACAGTGATTTTAGAGCCCAGAAAAATAAAATATGTCACTGCTTCCACTTTTTCCCCTTCTATTTGACATGAAGTGATGGGGCCAGATGCCATGATCTTAATGTTTTTGAATGTTGAGTTTCAAGTCAGCTTTTTCACTCTCCTTTTTCTTGCTCAAAAATATGCTCTTTAGTTCCTCTTCCCTTTCTGCCATTGGAGTGGTATCATCTGCATATCTGAGGTTATTGATATTTCTACCAGAAATCTTAATTCCAGCTGGTGATTCTTCCAGCCTGGTATTTCACATGATGTACTCTAGATATAAGTTAAATAAGCAGGATGACAATATACAGCCTTGCCGTACTCATTTCCCAATTTTGAACCAGTTAGCTGTTCCATGTGGAGAAGGAAATGGCAACCCACTCCAGTACCCTTACCTGGAAAATCCCATGGATGGAGGAGCCTGGTAGTCTACAGTCCATGGGGTCTCCAAGAGTCAGACACGACTGAGCGACTTCACTTTCACTTTTCACTTTCATGCATTGGAGAAGGAAATGGCAACCCACTCGGAGTCAGTGTTCTTCCTGGAGAATCCCAGGGACGGGGGAGCCTGATGGGCTGCCGTCATGGGGTCGCACAGAGTCGGACACGACTGAAGTGACTTAGCAGCAACAGCAGCTGTTCCATGTCTGATTATAACTATTGCCTCTTGTCCTGCATACAGGTTTCTCTGGAAAACAGGAGAGGTGGTTTGGTACTCCCATCTCTTTTGGAATTTTCTACAGTTTGTTATGATCCACACAATCAAAGGCTTTAGCATAGTCAATTAAGCAGAAGTAGATGGTTTCATGGAATTCCGTTGCTTTCTCCATGATGCAACAAATGTTGGCAATTTGATCTCTGGTTCCTCTGCCTCTTCGAAACCCAGCTTGTACATTTGGGAGTTCTCAGTTTACATATTACTGAAGCCTAGCTTGAAGGATTTTGAGCATAATCTTGCTAACATGTGAAATGAGAGCAATTGTGCTACTGCACAAGAAATGTTTGAACATTCTTTGACATTGCCCTTCTTTGGGATTGAAATGAAAACTGACCTTTTCCAGTCTTGTGGCCACTGCTGAGTTTTACAAATTTGCTGACATACTGAGTGCAGCACTTACCATCATTATCTTTTAAGATTTTAAATATCTCAGCTGGAATTCTGTCACCTCCTCTAACTTCACTTGTAGTAATATTTCTTAAGGCCAACTTGACCTCACACTCCAGCATATCCAGTTCTCAGTGAGTGACCACACTATTGTGTTTTATCCAGGTCATTAAGAACTATTCTGTATAGTTCTGTGTATTATTTCCACATCTTTCTAATCTCTTCTGTTTCTTTTAAGTCCTTGATGTTTCTGTCCTTTATCGTGCCCATTCTTGTATGAAATGTTCCCTTGATGTCTCCAATTTTCTTGAAAACATCTCAAGTATTTCCCATTCTGTTGTTTTCCTCTATTTCTTTGTATTGCTAATTGAAGAAGGCCTTCTTATCTCTCCTTACTATTCTCTGGAACTCTGCATTCAGTTGGGTGTATCTTTTCCTTTCTCCCTTGCTTTTCATTTCTCTTCTTTTCTCAGCTATTTGTAAAGCCTTCTCAAACAACCACTTTACCTTCTTTCATTTCTTTTTCTTTGGGATGATTTTGGTCACTGCCTCCTGTACAGTGTTACATACCTCTGTCCACAGTTCTTCAGGCACTCTGTCTACCAAATCTAATCCTTTGAATCTATTAGTCACCTCCACTGTATAATCATAAGAGAATTTTTTTTAGGTTATATCTGAATGGCCAAGTGGTTTTCCCTACTTTCTTCAATTTAAGACTGAATTTTGCAATAAGGAACTCATTATCTGAACCACAGTCAGCTCTGGGTCTTGTTTTTGCTGGCTGTGTAGAACTTCTCCATCTTTGGCTACAAAGAACATAATCAATCTGATTTCAGTATTGATCATCTGCTGATGTCCATGTATAGAGTCATCTCTTGGTTTTGGAAAAGGGTGTTGTTATCAGAGAGTTCTCTTCACAAAACTCTTGTTAGTTGTTGCCTTGTTATTCTGGATATCTCTTAACTTCCTATTTTTGCATTTGAATCCCCTATGATGAAAAAGATATCTTTTTTTGGTGTTAGTGCTAGAAAGTCTTGTAGGTCTTCATAGAACTGGTCAACTTGAGCTTTTTCAACATTAGTGGTTGGAACATAGACCTGGATTACTGTGATGTTGAATGGTTTGCCTTGGAAACAAACCGAGATCACCCTATCATTTTTGAAATTCCATCCAAGTACTGTCTTTCAGACTCTTTTGTTGACTATGATGGCTACTCCATTTCTTCTAAGGGATTCTTGCCCGCAGTAGTAGGTATAACGGTCATGTAAATTATATTCATCCATTCCCGTCCATTTTACTTCACCGATTCCTAAGATGTTGCTGTTTACTCTTACTTGACCACCTCCAACTTACCTTGGTTCATGGACCTAACATTCCAGGTTCCTATGCAATATTGTTCTTTACAACATTGAACTTTACTTTCACCACCACCCACATTCACAACTGAGCATCATTTTCACTTTGGCCCAGCTGCTTCATTCTTTCTGGAGCTATTAGTAATTCCCTCTGCTCTTCCTCCTTAGCTTTTTGGACACCTTCTGACCTGGGAGGCTCATCTTCCAGTGTCATGTTTTTGCATTTTCATGCTGTTCATGGAGTTCTCCTGGCAAGAATACTAGAGTGGTTTACAATTTCTCCTCCTGTGGACCACGTTTAATCAGAACTCTTCACTATGACCCATTCATCTTTGGGTACCCCTGCATAGCATGGCTCATAACTTCATTGGTTTACCCAAGCCCCTTTGCTATGGACAAGGCTGTTATCCACAAAGAGGATTCTAACATCTACCAGCGGGTAAAATGTCCCTATCCTTCCTACTTCCAAACTCTTTGAACATGCTGATATCTCTCCTTGAATGCTGTCTTTCCTCTTGGACTCAACCCTCCCTTATCCTTCTCATCTCAGTTTCAGTTCAGTTCAGTCGCTTAGTCATGTCCAACTCTTTGTGACCCCATGGACTGCAGCACACCAGGCCTGCCTGTCCATCACCAACTCTCGGAGTCTACCCAAACCCATGTCCATCGAGTCAGTGATGCCATCCAACCATCTCATCCTCTGTCGTCCCCTTCTCCTCCCGCCTTCAATCTTTCCGAGCATCAGGGTCTTTTCACATGAGTCAGCTCTTCGCATCAGGTGGCCAAAGTATTGGAGTTTCAGCTTCAAGATCAGTCCTTCCAATGAATATTCAGAACTGATTTCCTTTAGGATGGACTGGTTGGATCTCCTTGCAGTCCAAGGGACTCTCAAGAGTCTTCTCCAACACCACAGTTCAAAAGCATCAATTCCTCGTCACTCAGCTTTCTTTATAGTCCAGCTCTCACATCTATACATGACTACTGGAAAAACCATAGCCTTGACTAGACAGACCTTTGTTGACAAAGTAATGTCTCTGCTTTTTAATATGCTGTCTAGATTGGTCATAACTTTTCTTCCAAGAAGTAAATGTCTTTTAATTTCATGGCTGCAAGTCACCATCTGCATCTCAGTTTAGGTACCATCTTTTCCCCTGATACTTAGATTACTTTAATTCTCTTTGTTATCTATTTTTCTTTAACATTCTTTTCTTTCCTTTCTTAGCCTTCACCTTTGAAGTTCCTTGGCTTATTGCCTGTCTTTCTCAGTAGTATAAACTTCTAGTGGCTCTTTGGTTCAAGAGTTCCCTTTCTTTGTCCCCAGGACACAGGAATGGTCTCTCAGAACCATATCTCTATTTCTGAACTTAATTACCCCTCCATCCTGCCCTTGATCCAGGGGTGAACATTTAACTTAGGCTGACTATTTGGTTTCATTCTGCTAAGAATTTTAATAAAGATATATAGAGCCTCAGGGAATTGGAACTCTGCCATGTTGATGGCAGCTGTCTAAAGCAAAGACTCATGAATTCTCCCTCCTAGTCCCCAGTCCACCCTGATTCTTACCCACCCCAAGATCCATTGTTCACCTCTTGTTTGTATTTCTATTTCCTTGGGCCTCCTTATATATGGTCCCCTTTTGACTTAAACCAGCCAGAGCTGGGTTTTGTTAATGCTAGACTGTGAGCTTCATGATGTAATTTTAGAATTCCTTCTCATTACCTAGCTGTTATAAATCTGTAGGTACCCCAATATTTTAGAAGCATGATAGGAAAGATATTCACTCATTTCTGGATTTATCTTTTAAATTTTTGGAGTTTTGAAGACTCTAAAATAAATATTCTATGTTGATTATTATTTCATTGAAACATGTCAGTGTAAGCCTAGAGGTGCTTAAAGAAAGCCTCCATGTCCATGGCTGTTACTTGTCTTGTTTTCTACTCAGCTGAGACTAAATCATCTCTTTGGAATGCCATGAGAAGACATTCTATCCTTTGTTAAGGAACTTGCCTGGCCACAATTGTATTATTATGCCTATGTCTGTTGAAACATTCCATGGAAAGTTAGAAAGAATCACATGGGATTTTGGCTTGAGTCAAACGAAACCAGTTTGGAGTTAAAAAGCAAAGAAAATATGAGCAGTAAAAGAAATTTCACAACTATTAAAAGTGCCAATTTTACTGCAAAATTTTCCTGCCCTAAATGTCTTATAAATTGTGTATACAGTGGTGTACTTTTTAGAAGGTGATCAAGGATCTTGGTGTTGTAAAACATAACTTCTATTACATGGTATCTAGCTCCTTTGAGTCCCAGTATTACATCAATTTCTTGTATTATGTAAATATATAGATATATATATACATATATATATATGTATATATACATATATAGTAAGAGAGTTAGTTCATCACCACTATGATATACGCCTCTTGCTCAGTTTGGGTTCTATGGTCAGCAATTCTATGACACCATCACCAGAATCATCGATTTTCTATCTCCATTTCCTTCCTCCACATCCACCAATCATTCCCTAACCCTGAATGGATTTGTTGCAGGAAGTTGTCTTTAGCCAATCATTCTGACTCAGAATCCTTCCTGGTGGTGCATGCTTTTTTAAGCCAAGATGGATACCAGAGAGAAGGATTCTGGGAGGTTGTTGGACATGTGGTGTACAGTTTGACCTTTCCTGAACTCTTCTGGTTGGTGGTAGCTTGTTAGTTCCATGTTCCTTACCAGGACCTCCTGTCTTAAAACAACTCATGCAAATGGTTACTATGGTGCTTGGCCAGGGTGGGTGGTTTCAGTCAGTGTACTTCCCCTAACAGATTCAACATATATCTTCCATGCTTTACCACTTAGGCTTATATAACCACAAACCGGAACTGCTACAAATTTAGGATTTTCAAGCCCAGCTGGCCGTTCAATGCTACTAGGCAAACCTTTAGTTGATGCTGGTTAATAGACAAAGATGTTTCTTTTTTAGTATATAACTCTGCCTCAGCCTTGACAGAGAAAACTATAGGCCCTCATATTAATAAATCCTCTTCCCTACATTATAAAACTGTCCATAGTAGTGTCCATCCTTCTTTTTTGTATTAAGGGAAAATGAGGTGATACTTATCAGTGATTTGCTGTATATCTCCATCCAAACTTCTCTCCTAAATGCCAGAGTCTTATTTCTTATTGCCTGCTAAACATCTCCTTTGGATACCCAATAAGTTTCTCGAACTTAAGATGTTGAAATCAAAACTCCTGACCTTTCCTACCAAGTTCCACTGCTCTAGGGTATTTCCCTTGCCAGTTGATGATGACTCTATTCTTCTGGTTGTTCAGGCCCCAAATTTTGGTGTCATCTTTGCCAGCTAAGTCATTATCATCTCTTGTTTGGATTATTGTAATAATCTCCTAGTTTGTCCTTTTTTATTCTGCCCTTGGAGTCCTACAATCTATTCTCAGCACAACGTCTGGAGTCATTCTGCCAAAATTGTAAATCAGATCACATTCTCTACCCCAATCTTCCCACTGTCTTCCTATTACATCCTAAAGTGAAAGTAAAGTGAATGTATTAGTCACTAAGTCATTTCCAACTCTTTGTTCCCATGAACTGTAGCCCTCCAGGCTCCTATGACCATGGGTTTTCCCAGGAAAGAATACTGGGGTAGGTTACCATTTTCTTCTGCAGGAAATCTTTCCTAGCCAGGGATTGAACCTGGGTCTCTTGTATTGCAGTCAGATACTTTACCATCTGAGCCACCAGGGAAGCCTCATTACACCTTAAAGAAAAGCCCAAGTCTCTACAATGGCCTATAAGGCTCTTTACCAATGGGTTCACTGTTGCCTTTAAGGTTGACTGCTCTTATCACTTATCTGCCTCCTTGCTCTTCCTTGAACATGATGGACTTGCTTTGGCCTTAGGCCTCTGCATTGTTGCTCTCTGCCTGCAACAGTCTTCCCTAGGTTATCTGCCTGTCTTTCCTTTTACTTATTTCAGGTTGCTATTCAAACATTTTCTTCTCAGTGAGTCCTTTCTGACCACTGTATTTAAAATTGCTCCCACCCATCTAATCCTACTGATCAATATCTATTTCCCTTTCACGTCTTATTTTCTCCATAGTGCTTACCACAACGAAACATTTGGTATATTCACCTCTTTTTTCATTGTCTGTCTCCTCCCCCTAGGATGATAGTTCAGTCACTCAGTCGTGTCCGACTCTTTGCAACCCCATGGACTGTCTTTCCCTGTCCTTCCCAGGCTTCCCTGTCCTTCACCATCTCTTGGAAATTGCTCAGACTCATGTCCATTGAGTTGGTAATGCCATCCAACTATCTTGTCCTCTGTCACCCCCTTCTTCTCCTGCCTTCAATCTTTCCCAGAATATAAGATGCATTAAAAAAGATGCTTGTTTGTTTTCTTTACTGCTCTATCTCCCAATGGTTATGACATTGCCTGGCACACAGTTGAAATTAATAAATGTTTGTTGAATGAATGATTTTTTTTCTTCCTAAGCAACTTCTTTGTTTATACACTGAATCCAGTCTCTACTGTCTGTTTAGAAATTGTTTCATCAACTCTTCTCAAATTTTTGTGTATTTTTCCTCTCTGCTTCTCATCTAAATCAGTGTTTCCAGCCCATAAATGTAGTTATATATCACTAATATCTCTTACAAAGCCTTTCCTGTGATTTCCAGTTCAAGCTGAGATTTTATGAATAATACAAGGTACACAAAATGGGATTAAACACAGTATAGGAAATGAGGGTTGGGCTAGACGTCAAGAGTGAATTTCAAAAAAAATATTTAGTAATAGGAAGAAAATGGGAGCAAATTGAAAGATGAAATAGAAGCTGAGGGTAATTGTAACCCAGAAGGAGGAAGGAGATTTAGTATGTGTGTGTGGTGGGGGGGGCATTGTCAGCTAATATCCTTGGTGATCCCTAGAGAGAGTATGGAACCCTACCTGATAGAGAGCAAGGTCAGGAGTGAGAAGTAAAGCCAAAAGGAGGACATTTTTTGACATGTGTTGATAGAAAGCTGCATCAGTCTGTTCACCCATATCCTCTCTCCATTGTTAAACACACAGCTGCTCACAGCACTTAGTGAGTATGCCAAGACATAGTGTATTTTGAATGTTTTAGATTATGAGCATTTATTACTTTGACTTAGATTTTTAAAAAGATGGAAAATGATTAAAGGCAATAGGAAAAAGGCAGCGTGGAGTAGCACTTGACTAAATCAGTCCAGGCACCAGACTGCCTGAGTTTAAATCACAGGTGTGCTACATTCTAGCTTGACAACCTTGGGTAATTTTCTTAGTTTGTGCCTCAGTTTTACTATTTGTAAAATGGACATAATAGAGGTGTTTTCCTTACAGGTTTGCTGTGAGGACAAAATCAGTTGGTAAGGTACTTAAACCAGTGTCTTATGTATATGATATGTTGTAATTATGTGCTCAGGAAGGGAAAAAGAAAAAAAAAATTATGAACCGATTCAATCTGTTTTATGTACTCTAAATTGACCCATGTCTCATTTCTCTCGTAATTCTGGGTTTGGTAGTCTATTGAAGGAGAAGAATAAGGGTTGAGTCTGAGCAATTCTTTGGGATTTCTGAAAAAGGAGCAGGGGATGGCGGAAATTTTAATTTGATTGGATGTTTTAAAAATGCAACTTGTAGAGTGTCTTGATCAACATTCCTTTTGTCTCTTTTGTTGGTATTGTAACTAATTTTAAGGAAAAAACAAGGCTTACTCCCTCCACAGAGCCTTTTGCAAAATCCCTGGCCCACTCAGAACTCTCTTTATCTCTTGCATATGTTACTTTTTAATTGAATTTAGCCCCATTTTATATTGCATACTCTAATTATTGTGACAGAAAGTAGTTCTATATTATATGATACTACTAAGTAGAACGTATTTTACTAATTACTATGGGTTTATAGAGTATATTTATTTAGTATAGCAATTTTTATGAAAGAATATTAATTTTCCTTAACCTAACCTTTCCTGTAACACTTTTACTTTCTTCTTTTAATAGCTAAATCTTTAGAAATGGAAACCTGCATTCTGTAGTAGTGTGGTTTCCATTTCAATAGCTCATTTACTCTTTAACCCTCTACAGGTTGCTTTAATCCCTCTACTCTGCTCAGACTCTCGCTGGGGTGTGCACCAACTTTCTCGTTGCCAGGGGCAGTTGTCTATTTCAGTCTTTATTTTTCTTAACCATTCAACATCAACATCTTGACCACCTCTTGAACTTTGAATCCTCTTGAAGTTTCTTGAAGCTTCTCTGTTGGATTTCAGGAAAGTCTTCTCAGCTCACATCCCACCTCTCACCATTCCTTCTCTCAGACTTCTTCATCAGCATCCATGTTTAAGAAGACCCTTTGCAGATCTTTCATTCCTCAGCTGGCAAATATAAATATTAGAAATTGAATAGTAAGTAGGGCTAGTATCATATTTATTAGGGAATATTATTAAGAGTTTAAACATTGTAAGATATTTGACATATCAAATAATACATTCTAGGGAAATGGTTATTATTGAGGTAATAGCATGGTTTGAAGCACCCAAAAATGTGGGGGAAAAATTCTGTGGTAGAGTTAAACAACAATTATTTTCGTGTACAGAGGTAAATTTAAAAGGACAATTACAAAGTGACTTACAAAGCCAAAACCATCACTAGAATAAAATTTTGATTTAGTTCTTAGAGAACTAACTTCCACGGAAGCTTTCTATGATTCTCCTTCACTCCTGCAAATGCTTTTCTGAAGAGCAGATACTCTCAAGAGTGCACCAATTGTAAACACATAATCTGGTGGTGCTGACAGGGATAGGGACTGCTCTTACTCATTCCCCACTCCTCCTTTCCTTCAGAAAGGATATTTTCCCTTCTCCATTTCTTTCCTTTCTGTTTCTTTGGCAGAGTAGAATGATTTAAAGCTTGGTGAGTTTCAGAGGAGGACCTGGCAAGTGTAGTTCCTTCCTGTCCCTTTAGTTTTTAGGATCTGCCTGCCTGTAGAGAATCTGCCCTGATGGATCATGTGGAAAACTTAGCGATAAAGGTCTCAAACTTACTTTTTAGTCAGAGTGAGTGGGGGATAACATATGCTTAATTCTAGGACTCAGAATCAAGAAGTCTTCTCTCACCATATATTTTCCTAGAGCCCCTTTTTGTTCTCCATCTGCCTCATTCTTTTGTCTATCTCATTGATTCAGAATTCAGGAGGGGAAAATTGGGGAGCTACTTACTAATTCCCTCGAAACTAATATTAACTTCCACAGTGAGTTAACTCTCCATTATTTGTAACAATATGCATCAGAGAACAATCATTTCACAGACATATTGTTCTACTTGGCAGTAGATACAGATAGAAATCTTTCTATGATTTTTAAGGCAAGGTATAACTACTCTTTGGATGATTTAATCATCTCAAAGAGACCAAAATACATCCCTCTTCAGTATGTTTATAGTATCCATCTCACAATAGTTGATTCAGCAGAATTCTTGTGGTCACATGGTTTTATTCCCTATTTTTATCATATAGATAACAAAACAAAGAAGATTCTACCACTCAACAAAATAAGAAATTACTAGGAAGAGGTGCAAGAGAAATCCTGCCTTCTTCATTGGGAAATCAAATCTCCTCTAATAGTCCATGGGGTCACAAAGAGTTGGATATGACTGAGTGACTTTCACTTTCAATATCATATAATTCTGCAGTTTTCTCGGATTTTATTACAACTTATCTGAATGAAAACCAATTTTCTCCAAACTCTAGAATTTTTTTTTGTCCTGCAGCCATTATTTTATAAAAGATAAACTTTGAAATTAGGCTCAGAATCCATGACAAATGAAAGCCTTTTTCTTTCGGGTTTTATCTGCTACATGATAGTTGTGAAATGTATTTTATAGTATTCACTTGAATTATTAAAATGTTGCAGACTTTTATTTATTTATTTATTTATTTTTGTATGTGGTTCTTTTATTTATTTATTTATTTTAAATTAGTTTATTTATCTATTTTTTAACTGTACAATATTGTATTTGTTTTGCCATACATTGACATGAATCTACCATGGGTGTACATGATTTCCCCTTCCAGAACCCCCCTCCCACCTCCCACCCCATCCCATGTTACAGACTTTTATACACAGTTTCAGTCAGCCTCCCTAAGTTATATGTAAGGGAAACCTAGAGTCTTTCCAGGTTAGAGGGAGAATGCCTGGAACAGTTAAAAACCGAAACTGTAAGGTTATAATCCTGAGATATATAAGGTCTAGTCAGTTCAATCAGCAGTGACTTACAGAGTTAACTGTTATGAAGTATGATGATAGAAACTGGAGAATCCAAAGATTAACTGGACCTGGTCGTTTTCCCTGAGGTTCTAACTCATAAATGAGAGAGGAAAATGTGAATTCAACCTACTGACTGTCAAATTCTCCTCTTCTGAGGGACCAGGATAACTAGCTTGGGTTTTTGGCAAAATGAATTAGGTCTAGGTCTGGATAGTTGAAGGCTAGATCTTGTGTTAGTAACTGCTCTGAAGCATTCATGAGTGGGCAGACCTAGTTTATGAATAAGAAAACAAAGCAACAAAAACACATTCTTGGAGAATTCTAAAGTCAATTTCTTTCAGGCTTTTAAGAATGAAATTTTGTTGCCGTAAATTGAAATTCAAAAGACCAGGAGTCTCATAGACACCAGGACCAAGTAGAGAATGGGAGCAGGCAGAAGGAAAATAAGAAGATCCAAAATCATTACAGAGAACAGGCCGGCCAGCCAGTGATTCATTTCTGGTGGTTTCTGGCCGTGTACATTGTGAGCTAAAGGCCTGAGTTGGGAAAACACAAGCCAAACGTTAGATGGTCAGAGTGCAGTGGAAGGGGGACAGGGATTTCACCAAATTATACAAGTTAGTTGTTATTTTCAGCAAGTTCAATTTTTAGAACCAATGCATGGACCTGTCACTAGAAGAACCAGGGTTATGTAGACATGGGATACCTAAAATAAGCAGGAACAGCAGCATGTACATATATTTTTTGGACTTCCTGTGCTTGCTTTCTTTTATATCAAGTTTTTACCTCTAGATCTGGGGGTGACTGAAATCAGCCTGACTTCAAACTGTTAGGAAATTGAAGCGTAGGTTGGTCTCTAAAGGGAATACTGGAATGCTGTTTCAAAATTTAAGAGGAACAGATTTCAGATCAGCAAAAACAGATGTCCACGAAGAGGAAAGTTAAAATATCAAATGCGACAGAAGACAAGAATTACGAGGAGGAAAGAAAACCTCTGAATTTTGCATCCAGGTAAATGTCAATCTTCATCTTGGCTCAGCCTCTTAGTAATTTTGTAATCTCTGTCAAATCAAATCATTTCTCTGAGCCTCAATAGTAAAGTCAAAATTCTGACTCATCATTAATAACTTGAATATGAGGTTTTGAAAACCCTTCAGTATATAATTAGTTGTTAGTATTAACAGTTTTTAAGAAAATAGTCATTTCAGCAAAACTGCCATTTACAGAGATGTGGATTGACCTAGAGACTGCCATACAGAGTGAGGTAAGTCACAAAGAGAAAAATAAATGTACAGTAACTCATATATGTGGAATCTAGAAAAATGGTATAGATGAACTTATTTCAAAAACAGAAAGAGAGACATAGACATAGAAAACTAACTATGGACACCAAGGAGGGAAAAGACGGTTGGATGAACTGGAAGGTTGGATTTCACATGTATACACTTCTATGCATAAAATAGAAGAGAGATCCCCTGGAGAAGGGAATGGCTTCCTACTCTAGTATTCTTGTCTGGAGAATTCCACGGACAGAGGAACCTAGTGGGCTACAGTCCATGGAATCACAAAGAGTTGAACATGACTGAGTGACTAATGCATCACTTTCACATATATAAAATAGATAACTAATGAGAACCTCCTGTATAGCACAGGGAACTCTACTGAATGCTCTGTGGTGACCTAAATGGGAAGGAAATAAAAAAATTACACATGTATATATGTATACGTATAGCTGGTTCACTTTGCTGTACAGCAGAAACTAATACAATTTTGTAAAGCAACTATACTACAATAATTTTTTTTTAAATAGTCATTTCAGTGGTGGGAAATGCAAACCAAAACAATGAATGGAGAGGAGATGAAAGTAATACATATATAGGTGAAATGTAAGGAATGTGATCAAATGAAATACTATAGAGAAATCAGATGATATCTAGAACATGACATCAAGTTCAACCTATATAACTATCTATCCTCTCCCTACCCCAAGATAGGGCAGATCTGTGAAAATAAGAAGGCTTGGTAGGCATAGCCAACTGAGGAAAAGATTATAGAGAAAAGAGAGAAGTGAAATAAATCAATAAGACATTCAAATTTAATGGAAGGAAAAGACCATTTCTCTTCCAAAACTAAAGACATTGATAAGACGACAGCCTCTTCACAGGCCATCTCAAGTATTAATTCTTCTGTAAGTTCCCACTGTCCTTGATATGCCATCGGCCACCACACCCCTTCCCACACTGTAATGTGGTCAATTTATATGTCTCTCTGTTACATTGCAGTATCTATATCCTTGCTGCTAAGTGCATTTCTTAACCTATATTATCTACTCACTAGATGTTATTTGAATGAATGAATATATGAATGAGCATAAGCAGTTGCTTTCTTTTTCTCCTAAAATCAGCACTATTGCTAGTGACTTTATTTATTTATTTATTTTTATTTTTTATTTTAGTTGGGGGCTAATTACTTTACAATATTGTAGTAGTTTTTGCCATACATTGACATGAATCAGCCATGGATTCACATGTGCTCCCCCTCCCAAACCCTCCTCCCACCTCCCTCCCCCTCCCATCCCTCTGTGTAATCCCAACGCTCCATCCCTGAGCATCCATCCCATGCATAGAACATGGAATGGTGTTCTGCTTCACATATGACAATATACATGTTTCAATGTTATTGTCCCAGAACGTCCAACCCTCACCTTCTCCCTCAGTTGCTAGTGACTTTAATCTCTTTGGTGATTCAGCTAAAAAGACTAGTATCTGGCCAATTGTTTTTTATACCAGGACATATTAAAGATAATCCTATCTTAATAAGCTTGATTGTTAAGGCTCCATCTATTGAATGGACTCAGAAGAACCATTGTTCTCCTTCTTGCTCAATTGCAAGTGTACAAGTCTCTCTCCTTTATTTAACTATGAGCCTTTCCAGGCTAGAAGCCAAGTCTCATTCATCTTGGTATACAATCCCAAAAACTTCACTCACACCCTTAAGTCTATAGTAGAAAACTCACTCAGTCTCTGACACTTACAGTAACCCTGTAAGTATTTGGGTAGTTACTAAATGAGTATAACCCAGGTAAATAAGATTTAAATAATGCTTAGTGTCATATCATTTAAACCTTCAGTTAAATAGCCTCTATTGTAGTGCACTTGTTTATAAAATGATTTAAGCACATCATTCACACATCATAAAGCTGCCCCCTTTTAGTCCCTTTGTTATATTGCACTGTGAAATGGTTAGCTGTGATATCCCCACTGAGAGTATTTAGTGTAGGTAACTCAGTTCATTGGGAGAGGAAAACAGATTTTAACTATTGTTTATTTCATATATTTGTAGCTCAGTTTGCCATGATAAAGAAAAGCTACAATCATTGATTTTCTTATATGTTACATGTGGAACATGAAAAATTGTCTGTGGTCAAGGGGAATAACTAAATAAAGGGGTCCATCTCTGTGATGAAATGTGGTTTACTATTAAGAAGAAAATCCTTCATTCCCAAAGACTGATTAGAATGATGCTTTGAAAAAAAATCCCATATAGTTAAATGTAGGACCATAAAAGAATTCCACCCAATGACCTCCTCTGTAACATTTCATTTGATTATGATTTGGATATGTTTTTCCTTTACTTTAAACCTTTCTCTCAAAATCACCTAATTCAAAGTCCTTAAGTCAGTGGCAAGAGAATTGTTGGCCAAAGTTAATGCCTCCCTTATACAAATGGTCTTTTTAAATTATGTGGTTCCCATTTAAAAGTGGCTCTTTGTGACCAAGATGGTGTTAGTTTGTGATTGTGCAAGAATGGCTTCACGATTTGTAGCACTAATCGTGGTCTTTTCACGCTTTCTCTTGCAAGCGTTGTCTTTTCTCTTTTCTGAAGTTATCTGAGAAAGATAGAGGCTTACAGACACTGGCACATTGTTCTTGTTGTTGTTGTTTTCAGTTTAAATTTGACTCAGAGAAAGGAGAGATTGTCATAGATTACTGCTTATTGCATAGAATTTCCATCTTCATTCCACAAACATTTATGGAGGGCTAACTGGAAGCCAAACACCAGAGGTACATATGCATCCAGATGTCTACAGAACCATGTCCTGTGGAGAAGACATTCAGACTTGCTGACATTTCCTGATCAATGTAGTTAATCTGTGAGGGTAAGCAGAAGGGGCTTCCCCGAGGCTTATCTAACTCCACATTGAAGGGAGTATATTCCTTTCTAGGTGGATGACCAAGTCCTTAGAAGAAGAGTGGAAGTTTCCAGGGAAAAGGAGGGAGTAGTAAGACAGATAAGATTGACAGGCTGTTAACAAAAAAGGAGTCTGTGGCATCGCAAGAAGTTCTACCTTATAAGGAGAGTGCAAAGAGTGGAGAAATAAGAGATGAGGCTGGTGAAAAGAATATAATTAAATGATAAGATTTGCCATCTTTTATCTCCAATATTCTATGAACTATAGATACCAAGGAGAGTAGTCCTTATTTTCTGAGTAGGGTGGGAGGTGGTAATAGAAAATTAAAGAAACTAAGAATAGCTTCATACACTAAAAAATATGGGTAGACCCATAAGGAGAGCCAAGAATTGGGAGATAGAGCTTAGAGTCTCAGACAATATGGATGAAGGAAGATGCAGGTGGAAAAGTTGAGGAGACAGTGGTAGGACAGAAGGAAAAGGAGAGATTTAAAAAGATAGATTAAGATTAACAAAGACATATACACATACAAACAGACCTCAGACATAAACTCTGAGACATATGGCATATGACTAGCTGTCAATGGATGCATGGATAAGATGATATCTCAAACACACACACACACACATACACACACACAATGGAATACTATTTATCCATGAGAAAGAAAGAAAGACGTCTTACCAATTGTGATAGTATTGATCAACCTTGAGGGCATTATGCTAAGTGACATAAGTAAGACAGAAAAAGACAAATACTATATGATGTCACTCATATGTTATTGTGTTGTTGTTCAGTCACTAAGTCATGTCTAATGCTTTGCAACCCCATGGTCTACAGCATACCAGGATCCTCTGTCCTCCACTATCTCCTGGAGTTTGTTCAAATTCATATCAATTGAGTCAGTGATACTATCTAACCATCTCTTCCTCTTCCACCCCCTTCTCCTTTTGCCTTCAATCTTCCCTAGCATCAAGGTCTTTTCCAATGAATCAGGACTTCACATTAGGTGGCCAAAATATTGGAGCTTCAGCTTCAGCAGCAGTCCTTCCAATGAATATTTAGGGTTGATTTCCTTTAGGAATGACCGGTTTGATTTCCTTGCTGTCTAAGGCATTCCCAAGAGTCTTCCTCAGCATCACAATTCAAAAGCATCAATTCTTCAGTGCTCCACCTTCTTTATGGACCAACTCTCACATCCATACATGACTACTGGAAAAAACATAGTTTTGACTATGTGGACCTTTGTCAGCAAAGTAATGTCTCTAATTTTTAATACACTGTCTAGGTTTGTCATAGCTTTCCTTCCAAAGAGCAGGTATCTTTTAATTTCATGGCTGTAGTCACTATTCCCAGTGATTTTTAAAGCCCAGGAAAATAAAATCTGTCATGGCTTCCACTTTTCCCCTTCTATTTGCCATGAAGTGATATAAACAGATGCCATAATCTTAGTTTTTTGAATGTTAAGTTTTAATCCAGCTTTTTCACTCTTCTCTTTCACCTTCATCAAAAGACTCTTTAATTCCTTTTCACTTTCTGCCATTAGAGTGGTATCATCTACATATCTGAGGTTGTTGATATTTCTACCAGCAATCTTGCTTCCAGCTTGTGAGCCATCCAGTCCAACATTTTGCATGATGTATTCTCCATATAAGTTAAATAAGCAAGGTGTCGACATATAGCCTTGTCTTACTCCTTTCCCAATTTTGAGCCAGTCAGTTGTTCTATGTCCGGTTCTGTTTCTTCTTGACCTGCATACAGGTTTCTCTGGAAACAGAAAAGGTGGTCTGGTACTCACATCTGTTTAAGAATTTTCTACAGTTTGTTGTGATCTACGCAAAGGTTTTAGCATAGTCAATGAAGCAGAAGTAGATGATTTTCTGGAATTCCCTTGTTTTCTCCATGATGGAACAAGTATTGGCAATTTGATCTCTTGTTCCTCTGCTTTTTCTAAACACAGCTTGTACATCTGGAAGTGCTTGGTTCACATAGCGCTGAAGCCTAGCTTGAAGGATTTTGAACATAACCTTGCTAGCATGTGAAATTAACACCATTGTACAGTAGTTTGAATATTCTTTGGCCTTGCCTTTCTTTGGGATTGGAATGAAAACTGTCCTTTTCCAGCCCTGTGGCCACTGCTGAGTTTTTCAGATTTGCTGGCATATTGAGTGCAGAACTTTAAACTTTAACAGCATCATCTTTTAGGATTTTAAAAAGCTCAGCTGGAATTCCATCACCTCCACTAGCTTTGTTCCTTGTGATGATTCCTAAGGCCCATTTGACTTTATACTCCAGGATGTCTGACTCTAGGTGAGTGACTACACCATAGTGGTTATCCATGTCATTAAGACCTTTTTGTAGAGTTCTTTTGTGTATTCATGCCACCTCTTCTTAATCTCTTCTGTTTCTGTTAGGTCCTTACTGTTTCTGTCCTTTATCATGCCTATCCTTGTATGAAATGTTCCCATGATGTCTCTGGTTTTCTTGAAGTGATCTCTAGTCTTTCTCATTTCATTGTTTTCCTGCACTTCTTTGCATTGTTCATTGAAGAAGGCCTTCTAATCTCTCCTTGGTATTCTCTGGAACTCTGCATTCAGTTAGGTATGTCTTTCCCTTTCTCCCTTGCCTTTGGCTTCTCTGCTCTCCTCAGCTATTTGTAAAGCCTCCTCAGATAACCACTTTGCCCTCATATATTTCACTCATATGGAATCTAAAAAGCCAAATAATAAAAACGGAAAGTATAATGGTAATTACCAGGGCTGAGGGAAGGGGGAAATGAGGAGGTGTTTGGTTTTTTTTTTCCAATTAATTTATTTTTTATTGAAGGATAATTGCTTTACAGAATTTTGCTGTGTTCTGTCAAATCTCAACATGAATCAGCCATAGGTATACATATATCCCCTTTCTTTAGAAACTCCCTCCCATCTCCCTCCCCATCCCACCCCTCTAGGTTTATACAGAGCCCCTGTTTGAGTTTCCTGAGCCATATAGCGAGGAGGTGTTTTTTAAGGGTACAAATTTGCAACTAATAGATAAATAGGTGCTGGAGATCTAATGTAGAGCATAGTGATTATAGTTCACAAGAGCATATTATAAACTTCAAAGTTGCTGAGAGACTAGATCTTAATGTTCTCAGCACAAAAAAGAAATGATAATTATGCAACATGATAGAAGTGTTACCTAATGCTATAGTGGTAATCATATAGCAATGTTTAAATGTACCAAATCAACACATTGTATACCTTAAACTTACATGATGTTTTAGGTCAATTATATCTCAATAAAAATAGAATATACACCCAGACAGAGACAGAAGCAGTAAGAGAACAAAGAGACAAAGATAGAGACACATATAAAAAAGACAGACATCAAATGGTAGAATAGAGAGAACGAGATGTAGTAGCTACTACAGTTACTAGAACTTTTGCAGAAAAGGAGTGCTTATAAAGGTTTCTAAGGTTTTCCTGTCCTTTGAACGTACTGTATTATGTAATGCTCTTTGTTTCTCCACAGAAAGTTTATTAAAACTACCCTATTTATCAACATGTTTGGAGTTTTTGCTTTAAGATGTATGAACATGGTCAAATTGGCCCCACAGACACCCAGCAGGTACCCTAGAGGTGAACAGTGATGAGAGCAAGGAAGCCTGTGTGCCCCATTAGTGAGTTGGAGACCCCTACTGTGCCTTGTGGTCAGAGTGACTTTTCTCAGTTTCAGCACCAGGACTCATGCCTAGAGAGCTCTGGAAAATATAGCTGCATCTCAGGAAGAGCTATTGGGCATCACCTCCCCTAGGAAGTGTTCCCAGTCCTCCCAGATCTAGTCAGGTGCCCCTGCTCTTTGTTCCCACAGCACCTAGTCTCACTTTATTTACCTCAGGTAGAACATAGGTGAACTCCAGCCACATGGGGCCACATAGCCTCATTCTTCATAGTTTATTTTTCACTTTTAGAAAAAGTTTTTTTTTTTTTTTCTGCAGTTTAATAAGCTTCAAGACCAGGATTTTTTTCCTTTGTGCTAAAAACATGTTACTTCCTAAAGGGAAGTAAGAGCAAGAAAAGAGTTAAGCAGGAGGGTCATGGTGGAAACTGCCAGCTACATGTCCTGGATTAATCTAGGCCACTTTATCCTCTGAGCAAGACCATCTGAAACCAGGTCCATATGTGGACCCAATAGCGGTGGCAGGGGGACAGGACCATAGCAGCCAAGCACGTCTGTGGAGCAGGTTGCTCTGTGTTTTCTTTAAAATAGACATTGTGAAACTTGATATCCGTAGAAAAACTGGAATCTGACTTTTTATGGTGAATGGGTACAATATACATGCAGGAAACTAACCCATTTCATGGACATGCTTTTACACAAACATGTCCTAGAGCATAGCGCAAGTGGAGAGAAACCTTCAGAGTTTTTCTCCTCAACCAGGCCAAGCTGGGACAAATTCTTCTTCATTTATGTATTGACTTTTGTAGTTTACCAAAGTCAAGTCTTAAAGATTTGATGGTTTACAGGCACTGCTAATGAACCGTTATTGTTCCCACATTCCCTAGGAGGACAGCTAGGAGATGTTAAGAGACGGCTCAACAGAAAGAAAAGCACCAATACAGTATACTAATGCATATATATGGAATTTGAAAGATGATAATGATAACCCTATATGCGAGACAGAACAAGAGACACAGATGCATAGAACAGTCTTATGGACTCTGAGGGAGAAGGTGAGGGTGGGACGTTCTGAGAGAATAGCACTGAAACATGTATACTATCATATGTGAAACAGAACACCATTCCAGGTTCGATGCATGAGACAAATGCTCAGGGCTGGGGCAATGGGATGACCCAGAGGGATGGGATGGGGAGGGAGGTGGGAGGGGGGGTTCAGGATGGGGAACACATGTAAACCTATGGCTGATTCATGTCAATGTATGACAAAAACCACTACAATATTGTAAAGTAATTAGCCCCCAACTAAAATAAATAAATTTATTAAAAAAAAAAGACGGCTCAAGGTGAGGGTATAGTAAGTGGCAAATCAAGATCAAGCTCATAGATTTTTCTGTTTATTTCTCTGCTATTTCTACTCTACAATATTGCTTCTCACTGCAGAGAAATTCAGTAACTTGGAAGAATAGTATAACTGCCTCATTCAGCATAGTCCACATACCTAACCTGTCCAGAGATTATCAGGAGGCCAAGTAGAAATTGTAGATGGTTGGATCTAACTTAGCATGTTTTTTTCTGATAGACCATATAGATTCTCTCTTCCATTAAAGATCAAATACCATGATATCCTTGTTTTTTTCCCTTATGTTAGGAACAACTAACTGTGGATAGTGAATTACAGTGGGACAGGCCAAGTTGAGAGGGTCCAGGACTTGGAACTGGTTTCTCCCACATGTCCCATTTACAGGCATGGAAATAAATCCAATTTGGCAATTGGAATATGGAAGTCAGTGTGTGAATGATTATATAAAAGTAGCTAGACTAGCAGCCTGGAATGGTAGGAATGGGGTAGGAGGAATGTAACGAGGCAATTGTTTCAACTAGGGAAATATCATAGTGATAAGGGGTGTGAGAGCAAGTGATCTTCTGGAAATCTGGAATCCTGGATATTGGAGTGGGTATCAGGGAAAAGAGTAGCAGGAAGCAAAGCCTCAGCCCTGGGGTACAAGGTTGAGATATCCTGGATCAAGAGAGCAGCAGAAGACTAAACGATGCAAGAAAGGTTTCAGTCCCAAAGATTTCCGAGTGCATTAATAGCCTAGGAACTCAGATACTAAATATGTAGGAAGGCTGGGCTACAGAAAGAATAATGAGATCAAGTCCAAGAATGGTGAATGGAGATGCTTAGAGCCTATTTGCTTAAACTCGACATCCTAAGAAAATGTGGTTACTTAAGTGTGCAGATTGGAGTCAGTATGTAAAGAGGCAGAGAAGTTGCAGGGTCTAGGGAATAGCAAAGGCTTAATACTTGTTTATTGAATAGATAGCAGTACTGTTTTTGAGCATCTGACTCAGGTGCTGATGCAGAGATGTGTAGCCAGATGAAGAAGGTGCTCTAAAGGGTACTTGATTCAAAACAATATGCTTGCAGCAGAAAAATAATAATATAAAATGTTTGTTAAGATATGAAATACCAGAGATGATGCTAAAAATACATCATTCAGTTAAGACTAGGCATAAAGAATAAGTTAACTTTTCACCTGCATTTGTAAAAAAAAAAAGTTTGTTTTTATTGCTGTGATATTAAGTAGAAGACTGTGGAGAGAGAAGAAACTCACCACGTAACAAATATTAAAATAATAAAAAACAGTCAAATCTTTAGGCACAGATTTTACTTTCCAATTGAAAGCTCTTTTAAGAGGAAATCTGGTTATAGTCTCTCAAAGAGCCACATGTTCAGAAACAGATTCCCTGTATTATTAATCAGATGGCAACATAGGTGTTTACCTAACATTAACTTGATAGATATTATTTAATAGCTAAATCACCATGTAGGAGACCTAGTGACTACAAAAACTTGAGTATCAGTGCACATGTTGGCAATGACTCCTAAAATATTTAAAAGCATTGTAGTCATGAATTAGGTCAGAAGGAACTGATGATAGTTGGTTTCAGGAGTGTAGTTTGAGTATTAGCCTTGCTGGGTCATTCTTACCCTATTCACTACTCCCTTTTAAGGCTATAGTCAAATTGAACCATAGCTTTTGGACATAGGAGTGGATATAGAGGAAGACTTTCTCTTGTCCATCTAATCTACTACATAAAATCTCACTAATGGACCCCTGTCTGACCTTACACTATGGCTACTTCTGTTCTCAGTATTGAGGGATGGGAGACTAGACAACAGAAGGAGGAGAATAATACAGACTTCATAAGACATGTTTTGGTCATATCCCATCTCAGATTTAAGGGCTTTAACATTTTAAAGACTCAGTGGCTTAAAATCAACAACCAAATAAACAGAATCCTATCCAAACACTGTATTACATTTACCACATTATGCAGCATTATCAATAATTCAGTGCAGTAGGCACTCCTTGTGAAAAGGAACTTAGGCCATTTCACAGCATTAACTCTGATGATTTTGTTCACATTTATTTTCTAATCCAATCTTGATTCATCTGTAATGGGCTTCTTAGGTCATCTGTTTAAAACATCCAGGTTCATCCTGCACTCCCGCAGAAACAAATGGCTATTTTTCAAATTGATAGTTGCAAGGAGAGGTCTAATTTCCCAATATGGATTGATTTTTTTTTGGTGCAGTAAAAAGAGATCTGTGTATTTTTCAAAGCAGCCAGTATCACAGCAGCTGGAAGCTAGTTGGTCTATATTAAAAACAGATTTCATGTCCTAGAATGCTGAGTACAAATTCTAGCTATCTGACAATTCTACTTTTTTGAACAGGCAAACACTTACCAATCTCTCAGGGATGCAAAAAGAATAAATTAACATAAGATTGTTAAGCATTTTTTGTCAAGCTAGAACATTACAGTAAAATGATTTATTTTCCTTTTTAACATCTGATGATGATGATGGATTCAGTGCTTTAATTTTTTCAACTAGATGTATTAGTTGTTCATTCCAGAGGAAAAATTTCTCTTCTTATTTATTTTCTTCTCCAAGGTCAAAGATGCAGTCACAACAACAGATTGTGAGAAGTTAGTTTCAGATCCAGGTTGTATAACATCTGACCCTGTGCCATGTGATACACTGCACCCAGGTAATGAGACCTGATGGGCAGCTGAACCAAGGTTAGCAAATCCATGGCATGGGCAACAACTTATGTAATATTGTCCCAAAAATCTGTTCCAAAAAAAGATGAAGGGTTATTAGTTGAGCCCATTAGATTTCTACTCTTAGGACTCTGCACTGCCAAGTATGAAAAAAATAAACCAGAGGGCCTCAGGGAGAGAAGGACACAGAAAATAAGAGGTATACAGAGAGTAGCTGAGTCAGTTAAAAAGCATAGATCTGGACTAAATATCCATGGCCTCTTGATACTAGAGCTGCCTTAGATTCTGAATGGCCTTTTGATTCTGACTTCCATGAATTCTATTCTGATTTCTGCCCTTCCTGATATCTAGTTCTTTAGCTTCCCTTAGCTTCTGGAAAGATAATCTCTATGAAAAAACTCTTGTTTCCTTATTTCCATATAGTAAATTTGAGTTAGTATTACATAAAATAATTTGAGTTGCTATCCATTGTTATTATCCTTATGACAATAACAATAATAAAAGCATAATTAAATATTTTGTGCAGAGAAGTTCTGAAAAGTCTGTTTTAAATTATAGTCGCTTCTGTTCTAACAAGGGAAAAAACAGTGCTCCTAGCTTTTAAACCACAGTAGCATACATCTCAATATTAATGTGACTGTGTGGATCACAACAAACTGGAAAATTCTTAAAGAGACAGGAGTACCAGATCACCTTACTTGTCTTCTGAGAAACCTGTATGTAGCTCGAGAAGCAACAGTTAAAACCTTACATGGGACAACTGACTGGTTCAAAATCAGGAAAGAAGCACATCAAGGCTGTATATCATTACCCTGTTTATTTAACTTCTATGCAAAGTACATCATGTGAAATGCCAGGCTGGATAAATCACAGGCTGGAATCAAGATTGCTGGGAGAAATATCAACCACCTCAGATATGCAGATGATACCACTCTAATGGCAGAAAGTGAATAGGAACTAAAGAACCTCTTGATGAAAGTGAAAGAGGAGAGTGAAAAAACTGGGTTAAAACTCAACATTCAAAAAACAAAGATCATGGCATCCGGTCCCATCACTTCATGACAAATAAAAGAGGAAAAAGTGGAAACATTGACAGATTTTATTTTCTTGGGTTTCAAAATCACTGCTGACAGTGACTGTAGCCATGAACTTAAAAAACGCTTGCTCCTTGGAAAGAAAGCTATGACCAACCTAGACAGCATATTAAAAAGCAGAGACATTTTTTGCCAACAAATGTCCATCCAGTCAAAGCTATGGTTTTTCCAGTAGTCATGTATGGATGTGAGAATTGGAGTATAAAGAAACCTGATCACTGAACAATTGATGCTTTTGAACTGTGGTGTTGGAGAAGACTCTCTTAAAAAGAGTCCCTTGGACTGCAAGGAGATCAAACCAGTCAATCCTAAAGGAAATCGGTCCTGAATATTCATTGGAAGGACTGCTGCTGAAGCTGAAACTCCAATACTTTGGCCACCTGATGTGAAGAACTGACTCATTGGAAAAGACCCTGATGCTGGGAAAGATTGAAGGCAGGAGGAGGAGAAGATGACAGAGGATGAGATGGTTAGATAGCATCCCTGATTCAATAGACATGAATTTGAGCAAACTCCAGGAGACAGTGAGGAGTCTGGCATGCTGCTATCTTTGCATGGGGTTGCAGAAAGTCGAACTTGACTTAGTGACTGAACAACAGCAATGAGGAAACACACAGAGGTTAAACAACTTGTCCAAGATCACATAGCTAGTGGGTGGCAGAGCAGGGTTTCAACAGGCCTGTTACAGAGGAAGGAAATGGCAGGGGCAGTCAGATTTTACACATCCTGTACCATCTAGGGGTTAAGCCAGGCTTTTCTGATTGCTGCCATAGAAGACAGAGCAAACATCTCATGTCTCATTCACCTTGGAAGGGTTACATGTCTGTTCCCAAATAGGTCATTGTAACCAGGATGAGAGGCTATACGTACAATTAGTTAATACATATCAGGGTGGGGGCAACCCCACTTAAGCAACAGGACTGAGAAAGGAGGAGGAAAGGGAGGAATTCCCACAAAGCAAAACTTTGGTTGCTATAGCTAGAACATGGATAAATGGAGGTTGGTGGCAAAAATAACTACTGAATACCACAAACAGGAAACAGAGCAGAGGATTGCACTCTTAGAAGGGGCATTAGAAGCTGCTGAATAAGGAGAAGAGGAAATAGGGGACCACAGGATGGACAAGAGAACAAGTAAAAGCACTCCTTGGGGTCTTCCTGAACTAGTCGGGAAGGCCTCATCAGGGGCTAGAGCTTTCCCATTGCAATTGTCGGTACCAGGACAGGAAAACTCTGATTTGTCAATATACTATGGCCACATTTTTACCCTTAAGTTGTTCACTTGGAGGAAACACAAGTTGACACTGGAGCTGGAAACTGTGCCATGAATGTTGAAACATCATTTCCCCTGGATGTCTGTCTACCAGTACTTGAGTTAAGTATATTTATTTCACTTGCATACTTCTTTTTATCCTCACTTAGAGCATAAAATCCAGAAGTAGGATTTCTATATCTACTCATATCTTTATGTTAGACCTTATGTCTTTATGTTTCAACTTTACAAAAGCAACTCTTCCACCAGCGTGACCTTACAAGGTTAAATGAAGATGATCTGAGAAAAGACCGCTGTCTAACTTTCTCCTGAGTTTTGCCCCTCATCTCCCTTCCCCTGAGGTTGAGTGTGATCAGTATCAATTCGGCCTCAACTCAGTCATTCTCTTGGATGACAGGTGCTGAAACCAAGATCTAGCCTCAAGAGGAAAGGAAATATAGGTAAACGTGAAGTTGCTGTAGATCTAATTTTAGCTCATTAGAAATAAAGACTTCAAAGATTATGGAAATACTTCACTGCTATATTTAAACACAGATAGATTATTGCTATGATAGGTAACTTATCAGGTGGCTGTGCTTAAAGCAGACAGGAACTGACTAGCTATTTCCATAATAATCTGGTTATGATAAAGAAAGTATCAAGTTATTGACTAGTAAAATTCAGATCCCTTAGATCTGAATTTTTTAATGGTTTCATTCATTTCCTCTTTGTATACATAATTTATAAAGGTAGCATTCCTAGGTCTTGTTAATCTCTGGATTGTGCAATGTAGAGTCTGCCCCTCCGCATCTTTCCCCTCCCCCATATTTTTGCATATGTACTTTTTTCTCTTTAAATTGAAAGAAACTACATGGCTAGTACCTCCTCCCTTCATACTGAGAAGCAGAACAACACTGTCATCTGCTTCATTTTATAGATGCTAGTGATTTTCCTTTTGAGGGATAACTGTTGATTAAATATTTTCCATGCTCCCTCTACATTTCCTGGTTCTGCAGCTCTTGTTTCCCTGACCTAAAGCAAAAATATTGCTTGGTTAAAACACCATGCTTTATTTCAAGTGAGTCTGTCCCCAAACTTTGGTTATTGAAATACCATTTAAAATACAAACCATCCATATTTGAATATTACTCACATGACCAAAAGTGAACCAGGGCACCTTCTCAGTGAATTTATCGATTGACTTTTAATAAGAATTTAATAAGTGACTTTTCAAAGAGCTGTTTATAATTGTACTGCTTTTAGAAATATAATCTGTAGGTTGGTTTCTAGTTATCTTGTAATAAACTCCAGTAGTCTTGCCTGGAGAATCCTCATGGACAGAGGAGCCTGGCCAGCTACAGTCCATAGGATTGCAGAGTTGGACACAACTGAAGCAACTTAGCAAAAAGAAAAAAACTTATTAAAATATGTACAGATATATAAAAGTGTATTCGTATTACCTGCAACATTTACATTTTTCAGCTAGAGAAACTATGATCCTATTAATTGCTATGTTGAAAACAATTGTTGGTAGGTCTTATTAAAGAAACTATTTTCACACATCACAGCAATACTAATAAACAACAATAGCACCAATTCTATTGGTCCTACTACCACTATAGATAATTCTGTGTCTACTGGCTTTATGAGGTAAGCCTGATAGCTATACTTGTTCCCATCTTAAATGAAGAACACAGGCTGAGCATATTTCAAAGGCTTGTTCAAGGTCAAAGGACATACCCAAAACAGAAGCAGGGGAAGACACAAGTTTCTTTAACTTTCAAGAATACACATCTTGTTATTGGGTATTTTGTTACATTGGCAACATCTTATATATCAAGAAAGTTTGCCTCTCATCAAAGTAAAGTAAGTAAACACATTTATACAAAAATAACACCTTAACATTTTGTTACATCAGCCCTGAGAATGAACTTCTTGGTCAATACAACTAGATTTCCCCATCCTCTAAAACTTCATGATCCTACTTAGTGTTAAAGCACTGGAGAAATTTATATGGACATCAATAAATATTTTGCATTACAACATTAATTCAGTTCATATTGTCACTTCAGGTCTAGAACTCTGCTATTTATGTGCTATGCTCAGGTGCAGGGAAGAACTTTTATGACCTGGGAATCTTGGTGTCTATGATCCTGGCTCCTTATACACACCATGCAACCATTCCCGTCTTGCCACCTTCCAACATTGCAGTCACAGACTATGTATGGACATTGCTCAGAAGATTTATAGATCTCTTTACCTTTTCCAACTACGTTTAGCTTTTCAAAAGCATCACCTCTCCTTTCTTCTTGAACTTGACTTCCTGAGCCTCAAAGCACCATTTCCCCTTTCTGTTTCTCACCTTGCCAAAGTCTCTGGGGCTGGCATTACAAAATATTAACAATCTACTTGAGAAGGAGTGGATATGGGGAGGATTTACACATGTTATCCTGCCAAACAAATTACTATAAAAGTTAATCATCATCAGTCCTTTTAGTTATTTGAAAAATTTACAGAGCCACAAAGCTTTTTCTTTCTATTCTGGACTGAAATGTAGGGGCTGTTGGGCTGGTGACCTTGACAGGGCTTCCCAAGTGGCGTTAGTGGTAAAGAACCTGCTGCCAATGCAGGAGACTTGAGAGATGTAGGTTTGATCCCTGGGTCAAGAAGGTCCCCTGGAGAAGGAAATGGCAACCCACTCCAGTATTCTTGCCTAGGAAATCCCAGGGACAGAGGAGCCTGGTGGGCTACATTCTTTGGTGTTGCAGAGTCAGGCATGACTGAGCATGCACACACACACTAGCCATTGATTTGCACTAGCCATGGAAAGGAGTAGAAGGAATTCATCTATCCTCTAATTCTTGGTCATAAGTGGAAATCATCTGTGACTCTGGGCAGACTCGAAATTGGAGCACTTATGTATTTTATTTTTTCTAACTTTATAAGATTCAATGTAATGTTTTCAAAAGCAGAGGGAAATATACCCACTTGTATGCTTTTTATATGGTCAGCTTATCATCAATATCCACAAATCAAATGGAGGTGCCAATTATCTCTGAAACGAAAGGATGGAACATTCTCTAGAAATGAGCAAACCCATTTCTTTTCCTCATATCAATTTTTCCTGAACTCAAAAAAAATACTGACAATAGACTCACAGATAAGATATTCACTCTAAATTTGGATAGATTATTTGAACTGTTATAAGAAGTCCTTTATTTGTTCCATGGCAAAATATATGGTACTTCATTCCAGTTTAACTCCTCTATGGACAAATGGCTGACAACTGTGATCATTCTAGTGCTATGTTCAACATTTACTTCTGAGCACTGACTAAGTATTGAATCAGAAGTACCCTCTGCTTACATAATGATTTACCTTGCAAAGTCTTTGGAAATAAAGGAGTATCTTAGTTTAATCTCACATTATCAAGCATCATGTAGCACAATATATGAAAGCTTTAGATCATTACTAGAATTTTGTTTCTAAGTCTCCCATATGCTGTTATGCTGTGTGGTTTTGGCTGAGTCTTAATGTACCCTATGATATCACTTCCCCATTTATAAAACAAAGATCATAGTGATGTATAGTAATACTTTAAACTTAATTTCCTTACTTTAACTGTGTCCTCAACTACCCACAAGACCCTTAATAAAACTGTTTCAATCTTTTAGAAACAGATTAAGGAACTTTGAAAATAATTATATCCAACAAAAGGTAAAGTGCAAGTGTTCTACACTTTTGTGGACAGTCTGGAGACAGAAATCTATGAAAGATGTACGAATTCAGTGGTTTGTGAGATATTACCAGGAAGTTTCTTTCTCATCCCATGTTCACTCTAGCATTAGCCCAGCAACAGGGAGAGAATAACTTGAAAAGTAGATACATTTTAGATTAAAATAAAGCAGGGGAAAATGAAAAGAAATAAAAAAATAATCACAATGTAATTGACTTATAATCCTTTCAGATCTATTTTAAACTTCAAAATCCTTATAAGAGCTGGATCAAAGTTCCAGAGAATGGCCAATTAACAACAAAGAACCCTGTAGAAATTAAGAGATTATCATACTGATGCTTAGTGATGATGTTTTTAAAGTGCATGTACAGTTGAAATAATAAGATAAAACTCCTCATTAATCCTGTCAAAATTGTGAATTTGGAAACAGGAAAGGATCCTGAGACCTGATAAGCGTCCACAGGAGTCTTGGTTGAACACGGTCAAAATATATGACCTAATTTACTGGCCGAGACAGGTGATGACCTGTGCTCATTCTTGAAAGTAGTTCCCTTTATATTTGGCTAGGAGTTATCTAATTGTTTTTAAAAGGTGCCTGCAGCTGGGGTCAGGGTAGAGCCAAAGGTTAAATACTAGCTCAGGGTCACAGAGTATCTTGGTTTTTTGGTTCTCCTGAAAACAGGGTTTCCATTCAGCTACATTGCCCACTGAGCTGTATCAGCGTGTTACCAGGCTGAGAGGGTCGCTCTGGGCCAAGAGCAATCATCCTGTTTCTGTTTGTGGTTGCATGGAAGATGTTCACATGGCTAATAATCCCTGTTACCCAAACAAAAGCAGGTGAAGCTCAGGTTAATACAACACTGAAGTGCTAAGAGGTTTTTCACAACTCAGGAAACTCTCTTAGCTGAGCTGGTTCTCCTGAAATGTTGAGTCCTGTTTTCCGTGGCATGGCGCAGATGATGTTGTCACTCTGTGGTCAGGAGCAGGAAAGCTGGTGGGGCGGAGAGAGATTAGTGGTCTGAAAATATGTAATTGGTATTGCATGGCAGCAGGGAGTTGACAGCCCTCGGGGACCGCAAACAGGAGAGGACAGACAGCTCAACTGAATTAAAACAAACCATGATTTTAAAAAAGAGAGAGTAACATATTCAAGTATTCAAGAATTTGACAAAATATAGATGAAGTCAATATTGTTAAATGAGATAATGTATGTAAGGAAGTTAGTTTAGTGCCAGGATCATAGTTATTAATCAATTAAAAATCTGACTTTTAATTGTTATTAAGTATGGGGAAGCAGGTTAGTATACCTTCATCTTAGAAGCAGTATCATTTCATTGGAACTTCCCCCCATTTGCACTAGAGAATTTTGATACTTGGTTCATATCCTGTACCTGACATTGTGGGTGGAAAAACTCCACTCATGTATTGAAGAGGGCAGGCACACTGCTAGCAGCAGTTAGCATCCAACTGAGTGTGGTTAGTTTGTATAATTGAAGCCAAGCAAAGCTAAGGCAGTGCCTGGTGCATGGATCGTTCTGTTAGACTAAATAAAGAACAATGAGGCCATTTTATGGGGTGGCGGGTAGGGGAAGGAAAAAAGTGTTTTAAACAGTAGGGAATGGCTTGAGTTTAGCAACCTCAGGCTATGTATAAATGTTACCAAATATTGAGATGAAGTTGCATAAAATTCTACTCAGTCATCCAGATATTTCCAGAAATCCAATCTTTGACTTCATCGTAGATGAAATCAGGGGAAGATGAGGTTTTCTTTTCTGGCACTGTGAGACACAATCTCAGTATCTCTCTGGTTGACTTGTGGAACTCTCTATTTAAGACTATGTCATGGATTCAGCCTGTATGAGCACAACTGCTTTCTGGGACGTGAATCCACTTCTAGGACCCCTCTTTGATCTGTAGAGGACTCTGTTTTGTGCAAAGTTCACAGAGGAATGGAGCCCAGTTTGATATTTGGCTCACTGGAATGAGCCAATTGAATTTAGTACATTGGTGGTTTCAAGTCAAAGGATTAAAATTCACTGGCATTAACATTGCCCCCTGTACCTCAGATATATCTGAAAGAGATCAATCGTGATCCTTCCAAAGCTTAAAAAGGTTGAATCAATTCAAATCTGTAAAAGTGTCACATCCTTGAGCATCTGGGAAGTTAAGCAAGATCAATTCTTTGCGCAGGATAAGATGATAGAGAATGAGCAGAGTAACAATAGGTTTAATATGACACGACATAAAGTAGATGCTCCAGATATTGGCTGTTGAGTGAATGAATGAGAATATTTCAAATAGAAATGGTTTTAACATGAAGATCAAGATTTAATTAAATACAGCTTTTCAACTTCATGTATATTATGTAGCAGAAACATAAATGGAAAACCATGATCTCAGTAGTCTGAAAGTCATAGATTCAACTCCTATGTCATTTATCTTCTTCAAGTTACCTAAACCATAAAAGAAAATTTATAGCCTGTAAGAATTTTATGAAAATGAAATCAGATATTTATAAGGAGCCTTACCTAATTCATAGGAGTTGCTTAGTAAGTATGAGTTCTCTTTCCCCAGTTGTTCTTTTAACCCTCCCCTTAAGACTGACTTTAGTTCCAGACATAGATGCTTAGCATGCAAAGGGATAAATGGAAAATCCTGAGACAAATCTTTTGGAGAAAGTCAATTCTAGTGGTCCACTCCATATTTATTTTTCATGATAATGTCACTAAGATGGACTAGACAGCAATGAACAGTGCATTCAGAGGAGTACTGGAAATCAGTTCAGTTCAGTTCAGTAGTTCAGTTGTGTCTGATTCTTTGTGATCCCATGGACTGCAGCATGCCAGGCTTCCCTGTCCATCACCAACTCCCGAAACTTGCTCAAACTCATGTGCATTGAATTGGTGATGCCATCCAACCAACTCATCCTCTGTTCTCCCTTCTCCTCCTGCCTTCAATCTTTCCCAGCATCAGGATATTTCCCAATGAGTCAGTTCTTTGCATCAGGTGGCCAAAGTACTGGAACTTCAGCTTTAGCATCAGTCCTTCCAATGAATACTCAGTACTTATTTCCTTTAGGATTGACTGGTTTGATCTCCTTGCAGTCCAAGGGACTCTCAAGAGTCTTCTCCAATACCACAGTTAAAAGCATCACTTCTTCAGCACTCAGCTTTCTTTGTGGTCCAACTGTCACATCCATACATGACTACTGGAAAAATCATAGCTGACTATATGGACCTTTGTCAGCAAAGTGATCTCTCTGCTTTTTATATGCTGTCTAGGTTGGTCATAGCTTTTCTTCCAAGGAGCAAGCGTCTTTTAATTTCATGGCTGCAATCACCATCTGCAGTGATTTTGGAGCCCAAGAAAATAAAGTCTGTCACTATTTTCATTGTTTCCCCATGTATTTGACATGAAGTGATGGGACCAGATGCCATGATATTAGTTTTTTGGATGTTCAGGTTTTTTTGATTTTTGTTTTTTATTGAAGGATAATTGCTGGACAGAATTTTGTTGTTTTCTGTCAAACCTCAACATGAATCAGCCATAGATATACATATATCCCATCCCTTTTGAACTTCCCTCCCATCTCCCGACCCATTCCATCCCTCTACATTGATACAGAGCTCCTGTTTGAGTTTCCTGACCCATATAGCAAATTTCCTTTGGCTATCTATTTTACATATAGTAATGTAAGTTCCCATGTAACTCTTTCCATAAGTCTCACCCTTTCCTCCCCTGTCCCCATGTCCATAAGTCTATTCTCTATGTCTGTTTCTCCATTGCTGCCCTGTAAATAAATTCTTCAGTACCATTTTTCTAGATTCTGTATATACACATTAGAATATGATATTTCTCTTTCTCTTCCTGACTCACTTCACTCGGTATAATAGGTTCTAGGTTCATCCACCTCATCAGAACTGACTCAAATGCATTCCTTTTTATGGCTGAGTAATATTCCATCGTGTATATGTATTACAACTTCCTTATCCATTCATCTGTTGATAGACATCTAGGTTGCTTCCATGTTCTAGCTATTGTAAATAGTGCTGCAATGAACATTGGGATACATGTGTCTCTTTCAGTTTTGGTTTGCTCAGGGTAGATGCCTAGGAATGGGATTGCTGGGTCATATGGTAGTTTTATTCCTAGTTTTTTCAGGAATCTCCATACCATCTTCCAGAGTGGCTGTATCAATTTACATTCTCACCAACAGTGTAAGAGTGTTCCCTTTTCTCCACACCATTTCCAGCATTTATTGTTTGTAGACTTTTTGATGGTGGCCATTCTAACTGGTGTGAGGTGATATCTCACTGTAGTTTTGATTTGCATTTCTCGAATAATGGGTGATGTTGAGCATCTTTTCATGTGTTTGTTAATCATCTGTGTGTCTTCTTTGGAGAAATGTCTGTTTAAGTCTTTTTCCCACTTTTTGATTGGGTTGTTTGTTTTTCTGGCATTGAGTTATATGAGCTGCTTATATATTTTGGAAATTAATCTTTTATCAGTTGTTTCATTTACTATTATTTTCTCCCATTCTGAGGGTTGTCTTTTCACCTTGCTTATAGTTTCCTTTGCTGTGCAAAAGCTTTTAAGTTTAATCAGGTCCCACTTGTTTACTTTTGTTCTTATTTCTGTTACTCGGGGAGGTGGATCATAGAGGATCTTGCTTTGATTTATGTCATTGAGTGTTCTGCCCATGTTTTCCTCTAAGAGTTTTATAGTTGCTGGTCATACATTTAGGTCCTTAATCCATTTTGAGTTTATCTTTGTGTTAGGAAGTGTTCTAATTTCCTTATTTTACATGTAGCTGTCCAGTTTTCCCAGCACCATTTATTGAAGTGGCTATCTTTGACCCATTGTATATTCTTGCCTCCTTTGTCAAAAATAAGATACCCATAGATGCATGGGTTTATTTCTGGGCTTTCTGTCTTGTTCCATTGGTCTATATTTCTGTTTTTGTGCCAGTACCATACTGTCTTGATGACTGTAGCTTTGTAGTATAATCCGAAGTCAGGAAGGTTGATTCCTCCAGCTCCATTCTTTTTCAAGACTGCTTTGGCTATTCAGGGTCTTTGTATTTGAATGTTGAGTTTTAAGCCAGCTTTTTCACTCTCCTCTTTCACTCTCATCAAGAGGCTCTTTAGTTCTTCTTCACTTTCTGCCATAAGGGTGGTGTCATCTGCATATCTGAAATTATTGCTGTTTCTCCCTGCAATCTTGATTCCAGCTTGTGCTTCATCCATTCTGGCATTTGCGTGATGTACTCTGCATATAAGTTAAATAAGCAAGTGTAAATTGAGAATGATTTTTCAATTTATGGTGATGAGTATAATTTATAGTGATTTTTAACAAGTTTTTCAAATCTCGTGGAATATCTACATAGTTCTATAAGATCTACTATTGAAGTTTCTTATTTTAGAAAAAAATAGTCACACAGTGGGATCATCCTTATTCCATGGAAGGAAAGCCAGAGAACTAATGTGATGGCTAATCCAAGAAACTATAGTATTTGTAGAATTAGCTGCTGCTGCTGCTGCTGCTGCTAAGTCACTTCAGTCGTGTTCGACTTTGTGCGACCCCATAGAAGGCAGCCCACCAGGCTCTGCCGTCCCTGGGATTCTCCAGGCAAGAACACTGGAGTGGGTTGCCATTGCCTTCTCCGCTAGTCTTTCTAAAAATCCATAAAGCCATCTTTATTATACTCAAAGGCAAATCAAGGAAATATATTCCAGAGTAAGACTCTTGTGTTGTGCCAGGACCTACCTGGTAGAGTCAGTATACAGTTAGATTACTCAGTATCTACTGGAAATTCTAGCTCCTGCTTTTATTATCACATGACCTCAGAATATTGAGCCTCCAGTGTTGAGCTGCTGTGTAGTACTGTACATTGAAGAGTCTTGGCACTATGAAATGAAGGGCATATTTTGAGCACAGGCTTTAATTAGGAAGCAGATCTTCAGGACACCTGGAGCTGCATGGAGCCATCCTTCACTATGGCAGAAGAACACATCCAGAAAATAATAAGCTTACCAAGACAGCCAAGCAACAGGAACAGGCGTTTTTAAAGAGAATGTTAGGGGTTGCTAAGAGTCGGACACGACTGAGCGACTTCACTTTCACTTTTCACTTTCATGCATTGGAGAAGGAAATAGCAACCCACTCCAGTGTTCTTGCCTGGAGAATCCCAGGGATGGGGGAGCCTGGTGGGCTGCCATCTATGGGGTCGCGCAGAGTCAGACACGACTGAAGCGACTTAGCAGCAGGAGCAGCAGAGGGAAACAAAACTCAAATGCAAATAATGATAAAGATTCTACCTCAAACAGACTTCAGATAAGTTCTCAGAATGACATCATCCCAGGGTAGATTGTATGGGACAAAAACAAAACATTGTGGGAGATACAAAAAATCAGCAAACACAGAAGATTAAGAATCCCAGTTGAGATCAGAATAGACATTATTGTCTTGGCTACTCTTCTAGTCATTCCTTAAGTGAGTAATAGTCAAACACTGGTATCAGAACCCTACTGAATGGTATTTGGCTGATTATTAATACCCTGGTTTAAGATAGGGTGTGACAAATTGTATAGTTCCCATGTCAATAACTAAGTTCAAACATTTTCAAATTTTCTTATTGTTTTCATAAAGTTCCAAGTTAAAGACTTTGTAAACAAGGTTTCCTGGGCTTTGTGAATCCAACTTGACTGCTGCATTTAAATATTGATACCTGGAATTTTCAAAATTTTATTAGCATCCCTCATTAGCAGCTTTCAACAAGGATGTTACCAGCTGTTGTATTATAATTGTTTTCATGTCTGTGTTTTTCATACACCATGAGTTTAATGTGGATTGAGAGTATGTCTTATTCTTGTGAATATACCCAACATCAAAGAAGGGTTATCTGTTCTGTGATGGCCTAGAGGGGTGGGATATGGTGGGGTTTGGAGGGAGGCTCTAGAGGGAGGAGTTATGTGCATACATATATCTGATTTACTTTGTTGTATAGCAGAAATTAACACATCATACAGTAATTATACACCAATTTTAAAAAAAGAGGGGCTATCATTGGTACTTCATGAATTTATTAAATAATGGCATGTATATATATGTGTGTGTGTGTGTGTGTGTGTGTGTGTGTGTGTTGTGTGCTGTATTACTAGAGAAATAGAGCATTGCCCAAGATACAGTGGAAACAAGTATTCTTAGCTTTATATCTTGCCTGTTGTAATCCATCAGTCTCTACTTTGGTTCTAAAAGGATCATATTAAGTGTAATGGATTGTATATGTCTGATTGGTTAGGCCAGTTAGTGAAAAGTAATTATTCTAAAGAGACAAGGGTTAGCAAGTCTGAAAATTCATTCTCACTCTCAATGGAAGCTATTTAGAAATTTTTCTAATTGAACCATGGTGGCTGGAGTCAGGCCTTGTCTGTAGATTATGATGAGAACCAATTGTGGGAGAAGTTTATGAGAGAAGTTAACAGTTTAATGTCATATGAACCAAAACAACAAGTAGTTGTGAGGACTGAACTGGACCCCAGATGGGAATGGTCAAGTTGCATCACTCCAGAGGAGCACCAGTCACCTCGTCATCTATGTGCGTTGTGTTCTATGAAAATGTGCAACAGACAACCTGTGAGTTCATGTATGCAGCCCTGGAGGGAATGTGGATCCAGATGTGTAGCAGATGCTATCATATTGCTCAAATGTCTCAATTTGCTCTGCCAGACTTCTAACTTCCAGATGAGCCCAAGGACTTGTCTTCTTCATCCTCTTACCCCAACTGTGAAAAGTGGTACGCCAGAAGTACTGAGTTAATACCCACAGAACAGCTCTGAAAGTGAATCTGAAAGTGTATATATATATGCACACACACATATATGTATATATATACCCCCAGCTCCCTTGCTTCTTGGGTGGGATAATTCTGAAGCATGTGTTTTGTACCATTTCCCAGAGGTCCCCTGTGGGAATAAGCTCCAACTGCCCACTGTGGTGGCTGAAATAGTATATCGTTTTTTGATTGCCTTCCATTTCTTGGGTTACCTCCACATTCTTCTTTTGGTATTCCCTCTACTTGCCAAATAAATCACTCAAGTTTGAATTATTATCCCAGGATCTTCTGGGCAATCTGAAACTAAAACAAGGTGCAATGTATATCTGCTTAAAATTTTCCATAATGTGGTTGCAATTCTGATTCCTTTGTAGAGGACTCTTCCTTGTCTACTGAAGTTGGATTATTGGCCCTGAACAGCTGCCAAAGTACAATGGATATTCCTGCAAGATGTAGTCTTCTACTGCCATCTAAATTGAATAAACAATTTAAAAATCCCAATTAAAGGACTGTAACAAATCACAAAGTGCTCAAATGAATGTTGCTTCTGTTTCTACCCAATATTACAGGTTCTTTTAAGTAACTCTAGTCACAACCTTATTCTCTTTTCAGAGTACATGGAAATGAAACGTGAAAACCACAGTTTTTTCTGTTAGCCATATAGGGAGCTAAATGGTAGAAAAATTGAAATTTAGAAGAGGCTGCACAGAAACTCAGAGGCTGTGACATAGCAGTCAAAAATACATTAGGGACAATATTAAAAAGAACAAGATGGCGGAGGAGTAGGTGGACATGGAGTACATCTCTCTCCACAGATACATCAGGAATACACCTTCAGACACAGAAGTGCATGCAGAACACCAGCTGAGAGCATATAGGAGGACCTGACCAGTGGAAAAGAATATATAGAACCACGCAAAAGGTAGGACGAAGGAACTAGGGGAAAAAACAGGAGTGTTAGTAGTTCTGGCCCTACCTTCTGCGGGTGGGGGACCTGAAGCAGGGGTCCGATGCCCACAGTGGGGCAATTGTCTAAGTCAGAGGAGAAACATTTAAGACTGAAAGTGAAACAACTGATCTTTGGCAGCCTAAGTGGAATGAGAATCAGACAGTCTTTGCCATACATATGCTGAGAAGTAACGTGGGTCTCCAGGAAGGGGCAACGGCTGGGAGCTGGAGTTTAGGGACTGTGGAGCAATCCCAGTGCGAGGGCTGTTGTTGACTGCGGAGAGATGGATGGAGGGGATTTGAGGGAGGAGATCGTGATGGGAAATGCCTGTGGAGGAAAGCCAAGCAGCCATGGAAGCAAGGCGAAACTGCTGAGTCACACGTAGGGGGTGGAGCCATCACCATAGCCTCTCTCTCTCCACACGACAGCATCAGCAGCTGAACAATAGAGAGGCTGGCCCATCAAATGCCTAATGCATTGATCCCACCCAGGGTGCTCCTTTAAGTGACTGATGCAGAGAACTACAGAGTAGGACCCCAGTCAGGGGGGCCCCTCTATGTGCCTGATGCATGGAACAACAGAGAAGGGCCCCAGGCAAGGGACCCCTCTAAGTGCCTGAATGGGTGGGAGCTACAGAGAAAGACTGGCCAAAGAGGCCTTCTGATCACCACCTACAAGAGGCTCAAAAAAAGACTCTAATAGGGCCATAACTTCTGCCACGGAGGCAGTTTGTGTCCCTGAACACTTGGCGCCTCCAGGGTCCCTGCAAGTCAAGCAGCTGCACCACCTTCATACTCAGCTCTCGCTGGGGCAGAGTTGCCACAGGCCAGGAAAAAAAAAAAAAAGTCTTGTGTTTATGCACGCAGGGTCGCTTCAGTCCTGTATGACTCTACGACCCTGTAGACTGTGGCCTGCCAGGCTTCTCTGTCAGAGAGGGGATTCTCCAGGCAAGAATACTGGAGCATATTGGCCAATACTGGTTGCCATACCCTTCTGGAGCACTATATTTCCTGCTGCCCTAGCCGCCAACCTCTCTGAGTACCTGGTGCTGCCAAAACCCCTGTGACCCAAGCAGCTGCATCACTTCAACACCTGGCCATCACAGGGGCAAACCCAAGCCCTCCAGGGCAGCCTCAGGAGCTAAACCCCAGCGGACAACGCACATGTAGAGATGGAAATAAAACCACAATTGAAACCCAGGGTCAGTGTGGCTAAGGAAGAAGACCCAAAACCTTCCCACCAGTTGTACAAGCTGCAGATTAAATCCAAACAATCAACTAAGCAGATTTTGTGTCTATGGAATATATAAAAGGCCATTGAGAGCTCCCACAAAAGAAAATGCACTAGCTCTGATAGCTGTGGACATTGGAGGCAAGAACAGGAGGAGGACCAGATTAGAATCTGACCGGCCCCCACAGCACGTCCAGAGATCAGTACAGTGTTTGAGGGCATCCCAGGGAGGTAAGGTGGACTGTGATTCCCAGCTCAGGAAAGGACTCTGACAGCAGTGGTTGAAGAAAAACATTTATTATTCTAATTTTTTGACTTGTTCTGTAGATTCTTTTGGATTTTTTCTTTTTTTTTCCCTTCCCCCTCACCCCGTTATAGTTGTTGATTTTATTGGCACTAAGAAACCCAATTAAGATTTTGAGCTTTTGTAATTTTTCAGTTTTCTTTTTCCTCAGTCAAATTTTTTATTGTAGTCATCAACCTCTACCTCTACATTGGGCTTTTGCAGTTCTGTGGAGTTTCCCTCTTTCTTCTTTTCTCTCTTCTTTTTTATTTTAATTTTTAAACCTATTATTATTATTTATACATTTATGCCTTTGTTTGCTTTTCCTACTGTTCTTTTCCCCTTGCAGTTAATCTTTAATGTATATAAATCTTCTTTATCTACCTCTATTTAACTTTGCATATCTATTCTGTCTTTCTTTTCTTTCTATTCTTTCCTCTCAACATATTTGTTAGTTTTATTTTCATTGCTTTATTCCCCAGTTGGCACCTTGCTTTAGTTTTGTTTTCCAGTTTGTGCTTTAATTAGTTTTGTTCTGGTAGATATAATTTTTGGTTTCCTTGTTCCCTGGGTCAATCTATTGTACTTAATTTTTGTTGAACTGTTTTGATTTTGCTTATGGGTGTATGTGTATATGTGATATTTAGTCACATTTTCTATTGTTATTATAAACCTCCACCTCTACATTGGGCTTTTGCAGTTCTGTGGAGTTTTCCTTTTTTTCCCTTTTTTCTTTCTTCTTCTGTTTTATTCTCTTTTCTCTTCTTTATAATTATAATTTTTAAACCTATTATATTTTTCTACATTTATTTCTTTGTTTGCCTTTCCTACTGTTCTTTTCTTCTTGCAGTTAATCTTCAATGCATATAAATCTTCTTCATCTACGTCTATTAAACTTTGCATATCTATTCTTTCTTTCCTTTCCTCTCAACATATTTGTTAGTTTTGTTTTCATTGCTTTATTCCCCACTTGGCACCTTGCTTTAGTTTTGTTTTCCAGTTTGTGCTTAAGTTAGCTTTGTTCTTAACTGGTAAATATAATTTTTGGTTTCCTTTGTTTGCCAGATCAATCTACTGTACTTTATTTTTGTTAGACTGTTTTCACTTTGCTCGTGGGTGTATATGTATATGTGCATATTCCATTATTTTAATTATTATTTGCCTGATTTTGTAACTTCCGTTTGTCTGGGGTTCATCTTTGGTTTTTCATTTTTGGATATTTGTTTTATTCTCCCTTAATGCCATAACAAACCACTTGTGGAATTTTCATTCCTGACCAGAGATCAAAACCTGAGCCTTTGGAGTGGAAGCACTGACTCCAAGACCGTAGACTACCAGAGAACTAACCCTAGGGAGTATCAAATAGTGAGAACTCACACAAAGGAAACCAATTGAACACAAGACGCGGCATCACCCAACCGCCAGTTGCACCCTGTGCGGGACACCTCATCTAAACAAGAAACAAAACAAAAATACAAGCCCAATCAGCAGACAGGAGGACCACCTCACTCAGCCTTACCCTTCAGAGGAAAAACAAACAAACAAACAAAAACTCAGCACAAATCACACCCTATATGAAGCTCACACAAACCACTGGACCAACCTTAGGAGGGCAGAAACCAAAAGGAAGAAAGAATTCAACCTCCTTCAGGGAAATATTTCAACTTTCCTTGAAGCCTGGGAAAAGACCTCAAACACAATAACTTAAAAAAAAAATGAAAAGGCAGAGAAATACTGCACAAATGAAGGAACAAACTAGAAACACAGAAATCCAAATAAATGAAGAGGAAATAGGAAAATTACCTGAAAAAGAATTCAGAATAATGATAGTAAAGATGATCAAAAACCTTGAAAACAAAATGTAGAAAATGCAAGAATCAATTAACAAAGACCTAGAATAATTAAATAAAAAGGATACAGAGACAAACAACACAATTACTGAAATTAAAAATACTTTAGAAGGAATCAATAGCATAATATCTGAATCAGAAAAATGAATCAGTGAGCTGAAAGATAAAATGGTGGAAATAACTTCTGAAGAGCAGAATAAAGTAGAAAGAATGAAAAGAGTTAAGGACAGTCTCAGAGACCTCTGGGACCATATCAAATGCATCAACATTCTTCTGGGGGGTCCCAGAAGAAGACAAAAAGAAAGGGTATGAGAAAATTTTTGAAGAGATTATAGTTGAAAATTTCCCCAACATGGAAAAGGAAATAGCCAATCAAGTCCAAGAGGCACAAAGAGTCCCATACAGGATAAATCCAAGGAGAAACATGCCAAGACACATACTAATCAAACTAACAAAGACTAAACACAAAGAAAGAATATTAAAAGCAGCAAGGGAGAAGCAACAAGTAACATACAAGGGAAACCCCATACACTTAACAGCTGATCTTTCAGCAGAAACTCTGCAGTCCAGAAGGGAATGGCAGGATATATTTAAAGTGGCGGAGAAGGAAAAATCTACAACCAAGATTACTGTACCCAGCAAGGATCTCATTCAAAATTGATTGAGAAATAAAAAGCTTTTCAGACAAGCAAAAGTTAAGAGAATTCAGTACCACCAAACCAGATTTACAAATGTTACACTGACTTATATAGTCAAAAAATACACGAGAAGAAAAAATATCTACAAAATCAACACCAAACAATTAGAAAATGAAAATAGGAACATATATATCAATAATTACTTTAGATGTAAATGGATTAAATACTCTAACCAAAGACACAGACTGGCTGAATGGATACAAAAACAAGACCCGTATATATGCTTTCTACAAGAAAGCCACTTCAGACCTCAAGACACATATACACTGAAAGTGAGAGGATGGAAAAATATATTCCATGCAAATGGGAAGCAAGAGTAGCAATCCTCATGTCAGACAAAATAGACCTTAAAGAAGATTACAAGAGATAAGGAAGGAATTGCATGATCCAAGAGGAAGACATAACAATTGTAAATGTCTACACACCCAACATAGTAGCACCTCAATACATAAGACAAACACTAACAGACATAAAAGGAGAACTTGACAGTAACACAATAATAGTAGGAGACTTTAAGACCCCCACTCACACCAATGGATAGATCTTCAAAACAGAAAATTAATAAGGAAACACAAGTCTTGATACATTAGATGAGATGGATCTCATTGATATCTTCAGGACATTCCATTCAAATGCAGAAGAATACACCTTCTTCTCAAATGCACATGGAGCATTTTCCAGGATAGACCACATCTTGGGTCACAAATCAAACCTAAGTAAATTGAAGAAAATTGAAATTGTATCAAGCATCTTCTCCAATCATAATGCTATGAGACTAGATATCAATTACAAGAAAAAAACTGTAAGAAACACAAACATATGGAGATTAAACAACATGTTTCTATATAACCAACAGGTTATTGAAGAAATCAAAAGGGAAATCAAAACATTTCTAGAAACAAATGACGATGAAAACACGACAACTCAAAACCTATGGGATGCAGCAAAAGCAGTTCTAAGAGAGAAGTTTATAGCAATACAATCTTATCTCAGGAAACAAGAAAAACATCGAACAGACAACCTAACTTTACACCTAAAGCAACTGGAAAAAAAAGAAGAAAAAGCCCCCACAATCAGTAGAAGGAAAGAAATCATAAAGATCTGAGCAGAAATAAATGAAAAAGAAATGAAAGAAACAATAGTAACAATTAATAAAAACTAAAACCTGGTTCTTTGAGAAGATAAACAAAACTGAAAAACCCTTAGCCAGACTTATCAAAACAAAAAAAAAATAAAAAAGAGAGAGAGAAGAATCAAATTAACAAAATTAGAAATGAAAAAGGAGAGGTTACAACAGACAATGTAGAAATATAAAGGATTATAAGAGACTATTATGAACACAACTATATGGTAATAAAATAGATAACCTGGAAGAAATGGACAGATTCTTAGAAAAGTTCGATCTCCCAAGACTGAACCAGAAATAGAAATTATGAACAACCCAATTACAAGAACTGAAATTGAAGCTGTGATCAAAAATCTCCTAAAAAACAAAAGCCCAGGACCAGATGGCTTCACAGAATTCTATAAAACATTTAGAGAAGAACTAATGCCTATCCTTCTAAAACCATTTCAGAAAATCACAGAGGAAGGAACACTTCCAAACTCATTCTACAAGGCCATCATCACCCTGATACCAAAACCAGACAAAGACAACACAAAAAAAGAAAACTACCAGCCAATATCACTGATGAACATAGATGCAAAAATCCACAACAAAATTTTAGCAAACAGAATTCAGCAACACATCAAAAAGCTCATACACCATGATCAAGTTGGGTATATTCCAGGGATGCAAGGATTTTTCAATATATGAAAATCAATCAATGTGATACACCATATTAACATTGAAAAATAAAAACCATATGATCATCTCAATACATGCAGAAAAAAGCCTTTGACAAAATTCAGCACCTACTTATGATTAAAACTTCAAAAAATGGACATAGAAGGAACCTACCTCAACATAGTAAAGGCCATATATGATAAGCCTACAGGAAGCATTCTTCTCAATGGTGAAAAGCTGAAAGCATTCCCCCTAATATCAGGAACAAGACAAGGGTGTCCACTTTCACCACTATTGCTCAACTATAGTTCTAGAAGTCCTAGCTACAGCAGTCAGAGAACAAAAAGAAAGAAAAGGAATCCAGATCAGAAAAGAAGAAGAAAAGCTCTCACTGTTTGCAGATGACCTGATACTGTACATAGAAAACCCTAAAGATAGTATCAGAAAATTACTAGAGCTAATCAGTGAATTTAGCAAAGTTGCAGGATACAAAATCAATACACAGAAATCACTTTCATTTCTATAGACTAACAATGAAAAATCAGAAAGAGCAGTTAAGGAATCAATCCCATTTACCACTGCAATAAAAAGAATTAAGTATCTAGGAATAAAGTTACCTAAGGAGAAAAAAGAACTGTACACAGAAAATTATAAGACACTAATGAAAGAAATCAAAGATGACATAAACAGATGGAGAGATATTCCATGTTCCTGGGTAGGAAGAATCAATATCGTGAAAATGACTATACTACCAAATGCAATCTACAGATTCAATGCAATCCCTATCAAATTACCAATGGTATTTTTCACAGAACTAGAACAAAAAATTTCACAATTCATATGGAAACACAAAAGACCCCAAATAGCCAAAGCAGTCTTAAGAAAGAACAATGGACCTGGAGGAATCAACCTTCCTTACTTCAGGTTATACTACAAAGCCACAGTCATCAAGACAGTATGGTACTGGCACAAAAACAGAAATATAGACCAATGGAACAAGATAGAAAGCCCAGAAATATACCCATGCACCCTTGGGTATCTTATTTTTGACAAAGGAGGCAAGAATATATAATGAGTCAAAGATAGTCACTTCAATAAATGGTGCTGGGAAAACTGGACAGCTACATGTAAAAGAAGGAAATTAGAACACTTCCTAACACCATACACAAAGATAAACTCAAAATGGATTAATGACTTAAATGTAAGACCAGAAACTATAAAACTTAGAGGAAAACATAGGCAGAACACTTGATGACATAAATCAAAGCAAGATCCTCTATGACCCACCTTTTGGAGTAATGGAAATAAAAACAAAAGTAAACAAGTTGGACCTGATCAAACTTAAAAGCTTTTGCAAAGCAAAGGAAACTATAAGCAAGGTGAAAAGACAACCATCAGAATGGGAGAAAATAATAGCAAATGAAACAACTGATAAAAGATTAATTTCCAAAATATATAAGCAGCTCATACAACTCAATGCCAGAAAAACAAACAACCCAATCAAAAAGTGGGAAAAAGACTTAAACAGACATTTCTCCAAAGAAGACACACAGATGACTAACACATGAAAAGATGCTCAACATCGCTCATTATTTAAGAAATGCAAATCACAACTACAGTGAGCCACCTCACACCAGTCAGAATGGCCACCATCAAAAAAGTCTACAAACAATAAATGTTGGAAAGGGCGTGGAGAAAAGGGAACACTCTTACACTGTTGGTGAGAATGTAAATTAATACAGCCACTCTGGAAGATGGTATGGAGATTCCTTAAAAAACTAGGAATAAAACCACCATATGACCCAGCAATCCCACTCCTAGGCATCTACCCTGAGGAAACCAAAATTGAAAGAGGAAAGAGACAGATGTATCCCAATGTTCATTGCAGCACTATTTACAATAGCTAGAACATGGAAGCAACCTAGATGTCCATTGACAGATGAATGGATAAAGAAGTTGTGGTATATATACACAATAGAATATTACTCAGCCATAAAAAGGAATGCATTTGAGTCAGTTCTGATGAGGTGGATGAACCTAGAACCTATTATATAGAGTGAAGTGAGTCAGAAAGAGAAAGAGAAATATCGTATTCTAATGTATATATACGGGATAACCAGAAAATGTAAGTCAAAACATTGTTCAAAGGCCAACTAGTTATTCCTTCCAGCTATTGGGCTTCCCAGGTGGTGCTAGTGGTAAAGAACCCTCTTGCCAATGCAGGAGACACGAGATGCCACTTCTATCCCTGGGTCAGGAAGATGCCCTGGAGGACGAAATGGCAACCCACTCCAGTATTCTTGCCTGGAGGATCCCAAGGACAGGGGAGATTGGCAGGCTACAGTCCATAGCGTTGCAAAGAGTCAGACATGACTGAAGCGACTTGATGCAGCCTGGAGGGAAGGGAATTCAATCTAATTTATCTTCTTTCCATCTCAGTGATTCCAAATAGTCACTCAAATCTTTATTTTCATAACATTTTAAATACTCAAACACAGTTTATAAATACCATGAAGACAAAAATTTTAATCTTCCAAAATAAAACATTGTTTTTAAATAAGGAAAATTAACAAATAAAATGCATTATGCATATCAGTAAGCTAGAAGTGCTATGTATGAAATATTCTAAAATAATTGGAAATATAGTAGTTTAAATTTAATGTAAAAAAATTGATAATTGGCTGAAGTCAGTTTCAAAAAACCCTTGATTTTTTAACCTTTTCCGAAACAAATGAATCATGAGCAATCTGACCAGATGACTTTTTTCCAGAAATGGCTCAAACTCTAGCCATGTTTCCACCATTACCTCTGGCAAGAGGGAATATTGACAAGTAATGACAGTTACTTTGACTTTGTATTTTTGCCACAAAATTCATCTTTCTGTGTTGATCAGCATTTCATTTTCACGTGGCCATGCTGCCAAATGTGGCTAATTGGCTTTGGATCAAGTTATGGGATTGGATCAGCCTAGGTCTTCTTAGGACTTTCCTATTTAATAAAACTCAAGTTTAAGGGTACATTCATTTAGATGAGTTGTGACAAGCTACAGTGATCCAAGTTTTGACATTTTATTTTTATTCTTTCTATCACCAGCTTGCAGTGGCACCAGAAATTCACCATAGCCTTGAAAGAGATCATAGTAGATAGTACTTTGACCATGGCTACATGTACATAGTTTTCAATAAGGAGGTCAGTTTTCATGCTACCTTTCCCCTGGAGAGAATGTTCACTAACATCCATGTCTCTTTAACTGTAAAAACAAAGCATTGGACTATGCATCAATCCTTTACATTTTTCAAAGAAAGGCTCTATCTTAATCACACAGCAGAAATTCTTCTAGGATATTAAGTGAAGAGTACACAGATGACAAAAAGAATAGATTTCAATATAAACATATATTGTTGTTGTTCAGTCGCTCAGTCTTGTCCAACTTTTTGCAACCCCATGGACTGCAGCACGCCAGGATTCCCTGTCCTTCACGATCTCTCAGAGTTTGCTCAAACTCATAATTTTGGCTTTTAGGTAACTTAGTTTTATATTAGCATGTCAATTAAAATATCTGGAAAATGTCATCCTATGCTGCTGCTTCTGTTCTTGTTGTTGATGATGATGAATATAATTCCTATTCTTGTTAGATTCTCTTAAAAGAAAACCACTGTTATTGTTAGCTCTTTCTGTATTCTATGTAAGCCAATCTATGGGATACTCTAAACACAAGAGAACACACCCTTTCATGGAGAAATGGAAGGCTATAGTCAAAGAAATGTGTTCTTAAGCTCAGTGATAAATTGTGAAGAGGCTGGGACAAGACAAGGAGTAAGGGTGATGAAGTACACAAACATTTTGCCACTAATTGCAAAAACAAATGATGGAAACCGTGAATGCAAAAGACATTTTTCAAGGCAGTAAAAACTTGTTTAAAAAGTAAAAAGTGATAGAGTCTGCATAAGTTAAAATCCCTAGCAGGTCATGACACTGGAGCAATATTTCCTGTGCAACTGAAGAAGGTGATTTAGACAAGGGCTTTCTAACAAACATTTAAGATTTCTTTTTAAAGTAAACATATTTTAGAATTTCTATTTGCTATGTTTTAAAACTAATTCAGTACAGTTTAACTCTTTGCCTTAAACCTATATTTCCTATAGCACCTTGAGCATGCCAATCATTTTTTTGCCAATCACAATTCTTTTAGGAATACAACCCCTAAGTTTAGAGAGATATTTCTATAAAATGTATAGAAAAAAAGAAATATTCAGAAATGTTAACAATGCTTATCTGTAAGTGGAGAGATCATAAAAGATCATAAGAGGAGTTTATTTTTGTGTTCCTTTCTGTATATACCAATTTTTTTAATGTGTACTTACTATTTTCATAAACAGAAAAAGTACTGCTTAAAAAGAACTGCAATATTCTGGGAGACCAAGAGAAAGGATCACTTGGTGGTTAGTTGATTGAATTTTAACACTGTGGCTGGCTTAGTACTTAAACCCAGTTATGTGTTTGTATGTTGAAAGTCTTTGCTCATACTTTCTGTTAGTTTGTTTCAGGAATTTTTGTTGTCATTGGTCAGAGGGAATATACCTGGACTAGAATTGATCAGAAATAATTTCACTTGGTAGATAAGAAAAGGCAAATAGCTGAAATGACTAAAATGGTTTAGATTCTCTCACACAGGCTGATTTCTTAGAGAAAGAGAGAGGGTAATAAAATGGTAGGATATAGACCTGTGTAAGCCAGGTGACTCGTCATTAACCCTTTGTAGACATAAGCTTCCCAAATCTTCCCCCTAATATACTCTCACTGCATTCATTCCCACCTCAGTAAATGGCATCCGTTCATCCAGAAATCTAGAAGTCATTCTTGAAAACTTCTTCCTCATTCCTTACAACAAAGTCATTATCAGCCAACTGAAGAGTAAAAAAAAAGTGGTATATTTATATAATGAAATATTATTCAGCCAAAAAAAGGAATAAAGTAATGATACATATTATAACATGGATGAACCTTGCAAGCATTATGCTAAGTAAAAGAAACTGGACACAAAAGGCCACATATTGTAAGATTCTCTGTATAGGAAATATCCAGAATAGGCAAAACTATAATGATAAAAAGCAAATAACTGGTTGCCCTGAGCTGAGGGGAGGTAAGGAAAGAAGAGTATGTTAGTTTGCTAGGCCTGCATAATGAAGTATCACAGACTGGGTGGCTTAAACAACAAAATATATTTTCTCACAATTCTTGAAGCTAGGCCTCTGAGATCAAGGTATTAGCAGTGTTGATTTCTTCTGAGTCCTATATCCTTGGCTTGAACATGGAGGTTTTTTCCCTCTGTCTTCATATGATCTCTCCTCTGCATGTCTATGTCCTAATCTATTCTTCTTAGAAGGACACCAGCCATATTGAAGTATGGCCTAACATATGACCTCATTTTACCTTAATTTCTTCTTTAAAGATTCTGTCTCCAAATACAATCATCTTCTGAGGTACTCAGAGTTAGGACATCAACATAGGAATTTGGGGAGAGCCTAATTCAGCCCATAACAAGGAACAACTGCTTAGTGGGTATGCCTCTTTCTTTTAGAGTAATGAAAATATTCTGGAACTCGATGATGGTAATAGTCGCAAACATTGTGAATATACTAAATGCAGCTTCCCTGGTGGCTCAGATGGTAAAGCATCTGCCTGCACTGTGGGAGACCATACTAAGTGCTACAGAACTGTACACTTAAAATGGTAAATTTTACTGTTGTGTGTATCTTACCACAGCAAAAAATCATCATCTAGTTGTATTGATTTTATCTCGTAAGATGCCTTGAATCAGGGTACAATTGTCATCCTAATTCTACTATTCTAGCCCAAGAGTGAAAGTGAAAGTTGCTCAGTCATGTCTGACTCTTTGCGACCCCATGGACTGTAGCCCGCCAGGCTCCTCTGTCTGTGGAATTCTCCAGGCCAGAACACTGGAGTGAGTAGTTGCTCCCTTCTCCACGGAATCTCCCCAACCCAAGGATCGAAGCCAGGTCTCTCACAGGTCTCTTGTAGGCGGACTCTTTATCATCCGAGTCACCAGGGAAGCCAAGCCACCATTATTTCTTGCATGATATATGTCAACAATTTCTAACTATTCTTCTCTTTTCCACCTTTGTGTATGTGTATGTGTGTTAGTTGCTTAGTCGTGCCTGACTCTTTGTGACCCCATGGACTGTAGCCCACTAGGCTCCTCTATCCATGGGATTCTCGAGGCAAGAATACTGGAGTGGTTGCCATTTCCTTCTCCAGGGGATCTTCCTAACCCAGAGATTGAACCCAGGTCTCCTGCAATTGCAGGCAGTTTCTTTAGCATCTGAGCTATAGGGAAGTCCCATTGCTCTGCTTCAATTTGTTCTCTGCCTTGAAATCAGATTAGTCTTTACAAATGTGGATTAGATTATATCACTCCCCCTATCAAAGCCTTTTAGTGGTTTATCATTTTATTTATAATCAAATACAAATCTTCTGGTTGTGGCTTCAGACCCATCAAGCTCAGATCTTGGCCTACACCTTAGTTTTCTTTCTATCCTGCTGCTTAATTTGGTGTAGTCTCACTCTTACTCTTTGAGCAAGCCAGAATCATTCTCTTCTCCATGCTCTTGCATATGCTATTCTCCTCACCCCCACTGCCCTCCCTTCATTCTTTGCCTACCTTTGCATACCTTCACCTACCATCATTCTCCTCTTAACCTAAATGTCATTTCTTCAGAGACACATTCTCTGATTTCTTCATCTAAATTATTCTCTTTTACTTTCTTCCAACTTCATAGAACAATTATAATTTACTTATCTGTTTATCATGAATTATTGGTCTGTTTTTTCCATCACACTGAAGACTTGTGAAAGTAAGAACAATGTTTATTTGGTTAACTGATTTATTCTTAGCACAGTATAGCATGTAATACATAGTTGGAATTAAATATTTTTATATAAAATATTATTTGAATAAATAAAGATTAAGTAAGGCTGGAAGGTTTCACAAGCTCTATCCATCCAGAGAGAATGTGATTTGTAATTAAATTTACCTGATTTTCCATACAATCAATAAAAAAGCTTTTATAAACTGAGAGAATCTCACATAAAAAAATATCACGGTGCTGTAGTGTGCTTTCAAAAACTTCCAGTAAAGCACACACTAAGGACCAACACCTGCTGAAATGGGAACAGGACTCAATAAAAAAGAAGTGGAATTTATAAAATATATAATAGATTTAATCAATAAAATGAGAACTTTTAAATTTTCTTTACTAAATATATTGAAGGAAAAAAGAGAAAAGATAAAGTAACTTGAAACAAGAAAAAATATAACTAGGGGTTTGCAATGTCAAGAAATCATGATATAATTCTATGAATAAATTCTATGAATTAAAAAATAAATTCTATGAATAAAAAAAAAAAAAGTAAGGACTTCTCTGGTGGTCCAGTGGTTAAGAATCTGCCTTCCAGTGCAGGGAACACTAGTTTTATCTCTGGTCAGGGAGTTAAGATCCCACACACCTTGGGGCAACTAAGATCCCACAACTACTGAGTCCTTGTGCTGCTAGGAAAGATTCCACATGCTGCAACAAAGATCCCATTTATAAGACAATAATTCAAAATGAATTTATTCAACTTTTAAAGATAAGATAATTACTCCATTAAATACTTACCAAAGAATTAAAAATGTTTTAAAAAACTTTAAAATTCATTTAGTTAAGCCACGTAATCCTGTTACAAAACCAGAAACAAAAGAACAAAAACTGGGAACAACTATAGATTAATCTCATTTACAAACATAAGTATGAACATCTCAAGTTACATATTCACAAATTATAACAAGTAACTTTTTCACAGAATAATAAAATGACTAGGATTTACTCTAGAAGTGTAATGAGTTTCACATGGAGAAATCTGTTTATAAAATTCAACTAGATCAACACATTCAGAGAATATTATACACCTATCTTATTATAAAAAAGGTGTTTCCCATGAATCAATACCATTATTAATAAAATCAAACTAGGAATAAATAGATTCCTCCCTAATTTAATTAAGAAAATTGTCAGAAAAACAGCAAACATGATAATGGAGAAACATTAAAACACTTCCCATTTAAGTCCTGACCAAAATAAGAGTGCATAAAACCATCATACCTACTAAAACTGAAACTCTACTAATGCAGCAAAGCAATAAAGGAAAGTAGAAATTTGGAATAACAAACTCAAACTTTTATTATTTGCATATAATAGAATTATGCCTGAGAGAGGGAAGGTAAAACAGGTTTAAACAATGTCAACATACAAAAATCAATCACTTTACAAGTAAATAGATAGACAAATAGATTTAAGGGATTGAATTCGATAGAGTGCCTGAAGAACTATGGATGGAGGTCCATGACATTGTACAGGAGGCAGTGATCAAAACCATCCCCAAGAAAAAGAAATCCAAAAAGTCAAAATGGTTGTCTGAGGAGGCCTTACAAATAGCTGAGAAAAGAAGAGAAGTGAAAGGCAAAGGAGAAAAGGAAAATATCCATCTGAGTGCAGAGTTCCAAAGAATAGCATGTAGAGATAAGAAAAGCTTCTTCAGTGATCAATGCAAAGAAATAGAGGAAAACAAGAGAATAGGAAAGACTAGAGATCTCAAGAAAATTAGTGATACTAAGGGAACATCTCATGCAAAGATGGTCACAACAAAGGACAGAAACGGTATGAACACAACAGAAGCAGAAGATATTAAGAGGTGGTAACAATACACAGAAGTATACAAAAAAAGATCTTCATGACCCAGATAACCACAACAGTGTTATCACTCACCTAGAGCCAGACATCCTGGAATGCAAGATCAAGTGGGCCTTAGGAAGCATCGCTATGAACAAAGCTAGTGGAGGTGATGGAATTCCAGTTGACCTATTTCAAATCCTAAAAGATGATACTGTTAAAGTGCTGCACTCAATATGCCAGCAAATTTGGAAAGCTCAGCAGTGGCTACAGGACTGGAAAAGGTCAGTTTTCATTCCAATCCCAAAGAAAGGCAATGCCAAAGAATGTTCAAACTACTGCACAATTGTACTCATCTCACACGCTAGCAGAGTAATGCTCAAAATTCTGCAAGCCAGGCTTCAGCAGTACATGAACCGAGAACTTCCAGATGTTCAAACTAGATTTAGAAAAGGCAGAGGAACCAGAGATCAAATTGCCAATATACACTGGATCATAGAAAAAGCAAGAGAGTTCCAGAAAAACATCTACTTCGACTGCACTGACTATGCCTAAGCCTGTGACTGTGGGGATCACAACAAACTGTGGAAAATTCCTCAAGAGATAGGAATACCAGACCACCTTACCTGCCTCCTGAGAAATCTGTATGCAGGTCAAGAAGCAACAGAACCAGACATGGAACGACAAATTGGTTCCAAATTGGGAAAGGAGTACATCAAGGCTGTATATTGTCAGCCTGCTTATTTAACATCTATGCAGAGTACATCATGAAAAATGCTGGGCTAGATGAAGCACAGCTGGAATCAAGATTGCCAGGAGAAATATAAGTAACCTCAGATATGCAGATGACACCACCCTTATGGCAGAAAGCAAAGAGGAACTAAAGAGCCTCTGGATGAAAGTGAAAGAAGAGAGTGAAAAAGTTGGTTTAAAACTCAACATTCAAAATACTAAGATCATGGCATCCGGTCCCATCACTTCATGGCAAATATTTGGGAAAACAATGGAAATAATGACAGACTTTATTTTCTTGGGCTCCAAAATCACTGCAGATGGTGACTGCAGCCAGGAAATTAAAAGGCACTTGCTCCATGGAATAAAAGCTATGACCAATCTAGATAGCATATTAAAAATCAGAGATATTATGTTTCCAACAAAGGTCCATCTAGTCAAAGCTATGGTTTTTCCAGTAGTCATGAATGGATGTGAGAGTTGGACCATAAAGAAAGCTGAGTGCTGAAAAATTGATACTTTTGAACTGTGGTGTTGGAGAAGATTCTTGAGAGTCCCTTGGACTGCTAGGAGATCAAACCAGTCAATCCCAAAGGAAATGAAACCTGAATATTCATTGGAAGGACTGATGCTGAAGCTGAAACTACAGTACTTTGCTCACCCAATGTGAAGAGCTGACTCATTAGAGAAGACCCTGATGCTGGGAAAGATTGAAGGCAGGAGGAGAAGGGGACGAGAGAGGATGAGATGATTGGATGGTATCACTGACTCAATGGACATGATTTTGAGCAAGCTCCGGGGGGTTGGTGATGGGCAGAGAAGCCTGCCAGGCTGCATTACAAGGGAACACAGAGTCAGACATGACTGAACAACTGAACTGATCTGAGGGGATTATTTTGGCATTGTGTAGCTGAGGTGATCTATGAATGACATTAATCCCAAACTCATTTTTAAAAAGTAACAATTTTCTAAATAAAAATTAACTATTTCTGCACAATGTATGGTGCAGCAGCAAAGTTAAAAGATAATTAACAGACTGGAAAAAAATCTTTGCAACAAATACGACAGAGAAAGAGAACCATCTAACAGTTCTTACAGTTCAATAAGGAAAAACAAATAACCTAAAAAGGAAAAGAAACAATAGTTATAACCTGGTAGTTCTTAGAAAAAATAAAATGGCCAGCATACATCTGAAAATATGCCTAAATTTACCAGTATTCAGGAAAATTCAAATTAAAGCATCAATTTTTCCCCATCAGATTAGCAAAACTTTAAAAATCAATGATAACCATTGCTGACTAATATGCAAACTGATGTTCTCATGAATTGTTGGTTTGTATATAACCTGGTTCAACCTTTCTGAGGTCAACTTGATAATAGTTTTTAAACTTATGATTTAACATATTCTTTAAGCAGCAATTATATCTTAAAAATCCATGTTTGATGTCCTTGTCCTCTCCTGCAATAATGCCCTTGCTAGATCCCCACACTTTATGTGTGAGATAATGACTCATAAACCCAGTTCAACTAAGTACATTCCCAAGGTCACAAGTCAGTTTCTCTCCACATGTTCAGTCACAGTTTCTCAAGCATATTCCCAGGTGCCTGGCTTAAAGAGGCTTCCAGTCTCAGCCCTATTCTGTGACAGACTTGGTACCCTCTCCCCACAACCATCTTCAGTTCAGTCGCTCAGTCGTGTCTGACTCATTGTGACCCCATGGACTGCAGCACACCAGCTTCCCTGTCCATCACCAACTCCCAAAGCTTGCTCAAACTCATGTCCATCAAGTCTGTGATGCCATCCAACCATCTCATGCTCTGTCTTCCCCTTCTCTTCCTGCCTTCAATATTTCCCAGCATCAGTGTCTTTTTCCAATGAGTCAGTCTTCATATCAGGTGGCCAAAGTATTGTAGTTTCAGCTTCAGCATCAGTCCTTCCAATGAATATTCAGGGTTGATTTCTTTTAGGATTGACTGGTTGGATCTCGTTGCAGTCCAAGGGATTCTCAAGAGTCTTCTCCAACGCCACAGTTCAAAAGCATCAATTCTTCGGTGCTCAGCCTTCTTTACGGTCCAACTCTCATATCCATACATGACTACTAGAAAAACCATAGCTTTGACTAGATGGACCTTTGTTGGAAAAGTAATGTCTCTGCTTTTTAACATTCTTTCCAGCTTTGCCAAAGCTTTTCTTCCAAGGAGCAGGCATCTTTTATTTATTTATATTTTGTAGTTACTATTGTTTTTTAATTAGTTTATTTATCTATTTTTTTCTTTACAATATTGTATTTGTTTTGCCATACATTGACATGAATCCACCATGTGGTGTACATGCGTTCCCCTTCCAGAACCCCCTCCCACCCTCCCTCCCCATCCCATCCCTCTGGGTCATCTATGAGAGAGGGCGAGGGTGGGATGATATGGGAGAATGGCATTGAAGCTTGTAAATTATCATATGTGAAACGAATCGCCAGTCCAAGCATCTTTTAATTTCATGGCTGTAGTCACCATCTGCAGTGATTTTGGAGCCCCCCAAAATAAAGTCTCTCACTGTTTCCATTGTTTCTGTATCTATATGCTATGAAGTGATGGGACCAGATGCCGTGATCTTAGTTTTCTGAATGTTGAGCTTTGAGACAACTTTTTCACTCTTATCTTTCACTTTCATCAACAAGCTCTTTAGTTCTTCTTTGCTTTCTACCATAAGGGTGGTGTCATCTGCATATCTGAGGTTATTGATATTTGTCCTGGCAAACTTGATTCCAACTTGTACTTCATCCAGCCTGGCATTTCGCATGACATACTCTGCATAGAAGTTAAATAAGCAGGATGACAACATACAAACTTGACACACTCCTTTCCCAATTTGAAACTAGTCTTTGCTCCATATCTGGTTCTAACAGTTGCTTCTTGACCTGCATACAGATTTCTCAGGAGGCAGATAAGATTGTCTGGTATTCCCATCTCTTTAAGAATTTTCCACAGTTTGTTGTGATCCCCACAGTCACAGGCTTTGGCGTAGTCAGTGCAGCAGAAATAGATGTTTTTCTGGAACTCTCGCTTTTTCTATGATCCAATGTATGTTGGTAATTTGATCTCTGGTTCTTCTGCCTTTTCTAAATCCAGCTTGAACATCTGGAATTTCTCAGTTCACATACTGTGGAAGCCTGACTTAGAGAATTTTGAGCATTACTTTCCTAGTGTGTGAGATGGGTGCAATTGTGTGGTAGTTTGAACATTCTTTGGCATTTCCTTTCTTTGGGATTGGAATGAAAACTGACCTTTTTCCAGTCCTGGGACACTGCTGAGTTTTCCAGATTTGCTGGCATATTGAGTGCAGCACTTTAACAGTATCATCTTTTAGGATTTGAAATAGGTCAACTGGAATTCCATCACCTCCACTAGCTTTGTTCATAGTGATGCTTCCTAAGGCCCTCTTGACTTTGCATTCCAGGACGTCTGGCTCTAGGTGAGTGTCACACCATCATGGTTATCTGGATCATAAAGATCTTTTTTGTATAGTTCTTCTGTTTATTCTTGCCATCTCTTCTTAATATCTTCTGCTTCTTTTAGGTCCATACAATTTCTGTCCTTTTTTTCATCTTTGCATGAGATGTTCCCTTGGTCTCACTAATTTTCTTGAAGAGATCGCTAGTCTTTCCCATTCTTTGTTTTCCTCTATTTCTTTGCATCAATCACTGAGGAAGGCTTTCTTACCCCTCCTTGCTGTTCTTAGTAACTCTAAGTTGTTAGGAACTCTACTGCATTCATATGGGTATATCTTTCCTTTTTTCCTTTGCCTTTCACGTCTCTTCTTTTCTCAGCTATTTGTAAGGCCTCCTCAGACAACCATTTTGCCTTTTTGGATTTCTTTTTCTTGAGGATGGTCTTGATCACTGCCTCCTGTACAATGTCATCAACCTCTGTCCATAGTTCTTCAGGCACTCTATCAGATCTAATCCTTTGAATCTATTTGTCACTTCCACGGTATAACTGTAAGGGATTTGATTTAGGTCATACCTGAATGGTCTAGTGCTTTTCCCTACTTTCTTCAATTTAAGTCTGAATCTGGCAATAAGGAGTTCATGATCTGAACCACAGTCAGCTCCTAGTCTTGCTTTTGCTAACTGTATAGAGCTTCTACATCTTTGGCTATAAAGAATATAATCAAATCTGATTTCGGTGTTGACCATCTAGTGATGTCCATATGTAGAGTCTTCTCTTGTGTGGTGGGAAGAGGGTGTTTGCTATGACCAGTGCTTCCCTTGGTAAAACTCTGTTAGCCTTTGCCCTGCTTCATTTTGTACTCCAAGGCCAAATTTGCCTGTTACTCCAGGTATCTCTTGACTTCCTACTTTTGCATTCCAGTCTCCTGTAATGAAAAGAACATCTTTTGGGTGTGTTAGTTCTTGAAGGTCTTGTAGGTCTTCATAGAACTGTTCAACTTCAGCTTTACTGGTTGGGGCATAAACTTGGATTACTGTGATATTGAGTGGTTTGTCTTGGAAGCAAAGAGAGATCATTCTGTTGTTTGGGGGATTGCACCCAAGTACTGCATTTTGGACTCTTTTGTTGACTATGAGGGGTACTCCATTTCTTCTAAGGGATTCTGGCCCACAGTAGTAGATATAATGGTCATCTGAGTTAAGTTCACCCATTCCAGTCCATTTTAGTTCACTGATTCCTAAAATGTCAATGTTCACTCTTGCCATCTCCTGTTTGACCACTTCCAATGTGCCTTGATTTATGGACCTAACATTCCAGGTTCCTATGCAATATTGCTCTTTACAGCATCGTACCTTGCTTCTGTCACCAGTCACATCCACAACTGGGCATTGTTTTGCTTGGCTCCATCTCTTCATTCTTTCTGGAGTTATTTCTCCACTCTTGTCCAGTAGCATGTTGGGCACCTACCAACCTGGGGAGTTCATCTTTCAGTATCCTATCTTTTTGCCTTTTCATACTGTTCATGGGGTTCTCAAGGCAAGTATACTGAAGTGGTTTGCCATTCCCTTCTTCAGTGGACCACGTTTTGTCAGATCTCTCCACCATGTCCTGTCCATCTTGGGTGGCTATACATGGCATGGCTCATAGTTTCATTGAGTTAGACAAGGCTGTGGTCCATGTGATCAGTTTTGATTAGTTTTCTGTGATTGTGGTTTTCATTCTGTCACTGTCTGGTTGGTAAGCATAAAAGGCTTATGGAAGCTTCCTGATGGGAGAGACAGACTGTGGGTGAATCTAGGTCTTTTCTGATGGATGGGACCATTCTCAATAAATCTTTAATCCAATCTTCTGTTGATGGGCGGGTTTGTGTTCCATCCCTGTTGTTTGACCTGAGACCAAACTATGGTGGAGGTAATGAAGATAATGGTGACCTCCTTCAAAAGGTTTCCCCAGTCCTGTGTAATTTGTGTAATCAAATCCCACTGGCCCCCAAAGTCAAATTCCCTGGGGGTTCTCAGTCCCTTTGCCAGATCCCCAGGTTGGGAAATCTTTTGTGGGTCCTAGCACTTTCTTAACAGTGTGAGAATTTATTTGGTATAATCGTTCTTCAGTTTGTGGGCTGTCTGCTCAGCGGCTCTATGGTGGGGTTAATGGTGACTTTCTCCAAGAGGGCTTATGCCATACCCAGGACTGCTGAACCCAGAGCCTCTGCCCCTGCAGCAGGTAACTGCTGAGCCATACCCCCTCAGGAGACACTCAAACACTCAAAGGCAGGTGTGGCTCTGTCTCTGTGGGGTCTCCTGGTGCAAAGAAGGTTTTTTTTGAGCCCTCCGAGCATCTCTGGCAGGTATAGGCTTTGATTCTAAATGTAATTTTGCACCTTCTTGCTGGGTCTTCTTCTTTGCCCTTGGACATGGGGTATCTTTTTTTGGTGGGATCCAACTTTTCCTGCCATTGGTTGTTCAGAAGCAAGTTGTAATTTTGGAGTTCTTGCAGGAGAAGAGTGCATGTCCTTATATTCCACCATTTTGAAGAAAAAGGGGCTTCCCTTGTGGCTCAGCTGGTAAAGAATACACCTGCAATGTGGGAGATGTGGATTCGATCCCTGGGTTGGGAAGATCCCCTGGAGAAGGGAAAGACTACCCACTATAGTGTGTTCTGGCCTGGAGAATTCCATGGACTGTGCAACAGAGTCTAGGTCACAAAGAGTCAGACATGACTGAGAGAGGCATTCACTTTCACAACCATCTTGGCCATCTTGGCAAAAGGCAAATAACTCAATTTTCTTCTGTGTTCCAGAAAGTTAGAGAAATGAGTGAAGCAGGGAGAGCAATAATATATATGTGGGTGGTAGGCTTTTGAGAAAACTGTAGAGCATGTGCCCTGGCCAATGTAATTCATATTTATATGTGAAATATTCTAACTGTTAAATAGTTCACTAAGTTTTATTGGTTCTCTACCTTGAAACAAAGAAAACATAGCTTAGCTCATAAGCAATTTATTGATAAGCCTCTAATCTAGCCTTGGCCACCAGGCCAGTATTATCCACATTTGTGGTTAGATTCCCATGGTAGCTCCTGGTGTCCTAACCTGCCCATGCATCTTCAGCAGGACCATCACAATCCATCAGAGGCTCTAGAAACATTCTTCCAAAAGCAAAGAGTCTGATTATGGTCACTGAAAAGGCCTCCTTGGTTCCACTGTAGATACATACCTCTTCCCCAGTGACAAGTTCTGCATACCAAAGGGATAGGGTGGTGGTGAATACCTTTAGTTAAGCAACTTAAAGATCCTGGCACTCTTCTCTTAGACAAGAGTGCCTGTTCATTTTTCACCACAAAGTCACTCAAGTGATGCTTACCAGAACAATGAAAATCTGTGTTCTCTCTCTCCCTCCAGGAAGAGATGTGTCTGGTAAACCATACACTGAAAAACTCAAATGAGTTCTGTCTACTAATCCCCCAAACACATGATGACTGTTGGAAAAACTATTCATTTAAGAAATGTGGAAATATATAGCAAATACAAAATGTGTTCTGCTTTCTTATAGAGAAAGAGTTAAGAGACAACCACCTTCAACTTAAAGAAGAAGGTTACTTTATCCAGTTGAGAGAGTAGACACTGTTTTTACAGAGTAATGAACCACATTTTTTCTGCCACACAGAATTCTGATGCTGTCAAGTATGGTATGACAGAGGATCCTATTTAAAATTATATTTTACAAAGCAAAATAGATATAGCTCAGTAACTCTGCATCTAATTGACTTAATTGCCTCATTCATCACATGACTTAAGTGAGCTGATGTTTTCTACTCTGCTTCACCCATGTAATTCTTGTAATATAAGAGCTGAGACATGGTGCCAGGCATGAGCGAGAAATCATCTCTCCTGAGAAAAGATATCATTGGAGTGATGTTGGCTTTGGGTTCCAGTTTATTGAAAAATCAATGTCCATTTGTGCGACCAACACATATGGCTTTCTTCCAGCCTGATGATGGCTTTGGGAGGCTGGCTATCAACTAATGAAGTCAGATCAGCTTACCCAGCACCCGAGTTACAATTGGCAAAGTGACTTTGTCATTAAAACCCAGTTTATCACTCCTGTTGGTGTTTTTCTTCCCATTTCAAACCATCCTATCCATTTCTCCTGAACCCACAGTATTGTTTTTCTCTCTGTAGATAACAGACAAATGGCTCCAAATTTTAACATTTCAAAGGGATTCAGTATGATGTTTGGTACACAAAGGATAAACAACTTTCCCACATGTCTGTGTCTTTCATTAAAGGCAGAAAAATACACTTATACATATACAGTCCTACTTAGTCTTGACTCAGAATAGACATTTATAAGTCAGCCAGCCTTGTAACAGGCTCAACTGAAATTTGTCAGCTTAGCTGTCTTGAGTAAATCAACAAGGTTAGTTTTGTTTAATGTGTTGGTATGTTCCAATAAACAGAGTCCAGCTGACATTTTACAAAGGCTTTAAAAAATTAATTACCAGTAAAGTAATACCATTTCCCCATTTATTAAATGCAGTAGCAATCTAAATTGCAAATACTGGTTTTTTCCCCCCAATGTTCTCTTTCTCTGGAGAATACCCCTAGAGTGATAGTCACTAGCAACAGAAGCTCTGGCAAAGCAGTGGGGCTTTTATCTCCCTGAAATCTGCCAAGAGTAACAAATAATTCTTCTAGGAAGTGCTAGCTTAGTCTCTAATCACGGTGACGTGGTTCTTACTTGAGTGGATCATGTGAAGACCTCCCTTTCTATTAGTTAGGAAGGTTTTGATTACAGATAACAAAAACTAACTGGCTAGTGTTAGGAAAAAAGAAAAAGAAGTATATAAATTTGCAAGGATACCAAGGATGTCACAGAAGCAATGTGAGGATAGGGAACCAGGCATAGAGACTGGGTATGAGTGAAAGCACTTCTGTTCTTTTTTAACAAGAGGGAGGAAGCCAGGGTCTTTTAACCAAGCAGGATGGTCTAGAGCTGCTGCTGCATGTACGACATCATGGATGCTGCTGTTGCTGCTATGAATAAATCTAAATGGTCACTTTGGTTTTGTGTCCCTCACTACAGAGTCACTGTCCCATGTCGGGGCCTCTGGTTGACTGAGACTGGGACATTTGCACCTATTCTGTCAGATGCCGCTCCAAAGAAAAAAAAAGATCATCAGATGGTACTCCAATGATCTCTGGTTTCTCCCTAGAAAAGGGTGTTGATGGGGAACTGCCCTATATGATAAATGTCCTCTACACTCAAAAGACAAGCACCTGAACTAGAAGACATGGATGAAACCTACCAACCTTCCAGCATATGCTTAGAACCCTTAGAACTTGGGGTCAAAATAAGATGATAGAAACAGAGTATATGGTCATTTGTACTTGGCATTCCTAGAAAACTGAAATCTGAAACAACTACCTAAAGTTTGCAATGATTACAGCAGGTATGAACCGGTAAGTGTTGTAAACTAGAAAAGTGATCCATGGCATGGACATTTCAAGGTCATGGAAATCTTGAATGAGGAAATGTAGTCTACTGAGAGTCATGTAAAAAATCTTACCTAAAGAGACATGTAAATGGTTCCTGTAAGAAACATAGGAAATAGGAAAAAAAAAAAAACAGGAATAAGCTGGTTAGGAAGTAGAGTCTCCAATTAAAATCTCAAACTTATGATGAAATATAAATTCTCTCCTTCTTGAAACACTCTTGCCTTAGCCAACTTGGGCTCTATAACAAAATGCCATGGATTAATTGGCTTAAACAACAGGAATATATTTTCCTACAGTTCTGGAAGCTGAAAAGTCCAAGATTAAGTTGCTGATAGTTTTGATTCCTGATGAGAACATTATTCCTGGCTTTTAAAGGTTCACTATCTCACTGTCATCATCATCAGATTGTCAGTACCAAAATCAGATTAATTATATTCTTTGCAGCCACAGATGAAGAAGCACTATATAGTCAGCAAAAATAACACCTGGAGCTGACTGTGGCTCAGATCATGATCACCTTACTGCAAAATTCAGGCTGAAATTGAAGAAAGCATGGAAAACCATTAGGCCGCTAAGGTAGGACCCCAATCATATCCGTTATGATTACACAGTAAAGGTGATGAATAGATTCAAGAGACCAAATCTGGTAGTCTTGTAGATTGCCTGAAGAACTGTGGACAGAGGCATGTAACATTGTACAGGAGATGAAGAAAAAAATATCCCAAGGAAAAATAAATGCAAGAGGGCAAAATGATTGTCTGAGGAAGTCTGACAAATAGCTAAGAAAAGAAGAGAGGTGAAAGATAAAGGAGAAAGGGAAAGATATACCCAGCTGAATGCAGCATTCCAGAGAATAGCAAGGAGACTTAAGAAAGCCTTCTTAAGTGAACAATACAAAGAAATGGAGGAAAGCAGTAGAATGGGAAAGACTGGAGATCTCTTCAAGAAAATTGAAGATACCAAAGGAACATTTCATGCAAATACAGGCACAGTAAAGGGCAGAAATGGCAAGGACCTAACAGAAGCAGAAGAGATTAAGAAGAGGTGGCAAGAATACACAAAAGAACTATACAAAAAGGTCTGATGACCCAGATAAAACATGATTGTGTGGTCACTCACCTAGAGCCAGACATCTTGGAGTGGAAAGTGAAATGGGTCTTAGGAAGCATTACTATGAACAAAGCTAGTGGAGGTGATAGAATTCCAGTGGAGCTATTGCGCTGTGCTTAGTCACTCAGTCCTGTCCAAATCTTTGTGTCCCCATAGACTGTAGCCCTCCATACTCCTCTCTCCATGGGATTCTCCAGGCAAGAATACAGAAGTGGGTTGCCATGCCCTCCTCCAGAGAATCTGCCCAACCCAGGGATCGAACCCAGGTTTCTCACCTTGCAAGTGGATTCTTTACTAGCTGAGCCACCAGGGAAACCCAAGAATACTGGAATGGGTAGTATATCCCTTCTCCAGGGGATCTTCCCAACCTAGGAATCGAACCAGGATCTGCTGCATTGCAGGCAGATTCTTTGCCAGCTGAGCTACCAGGGAAGCTCCCAGTGGAGCTATTTCAAATCCTAAATAATGATGCTGTTAAAGTGCTTCCCTCAATATGTTAGCAAGTTTGTTAAACTCAGCAGTGGCCACAGGACTGGAAGAGATCAGTTTTCATCCCAATTCTAAAGAAGGACAATGCCAAAGAATGTTCAAACATACAATTGCATATGCCAAAGAATGTTCAAACTACATTCAGTTCATATGCTAGCAAGGTAATATTCAAAATGCTTCAAGCTAGGTTTTAACAGTATGTGAACCGAGAACTTGCAGATGTACAAGCTGGGTTTAGAAAAGGCAGAGGTATCAGAGATCAAATTGCCAACATTCATTAGATCATAGAGAAAGCAAAGGAATTCCAGAAAAACATCTGCTTCTGCTTCACTGACTATGCTTAAACCTTGGACTGTGTGGATCACAGCAAACTGTGGAAAATTCTTGAAGAAATGGGAATACCAGAGCACCTTACTGTCTCCTGAGAAACCTGTATGGAGGTCAAGAAGCAAGTTAGAACTGGACATGGGACAACATACTGGTTCCAAATTGGGAAAGGAGTGTGTCAAGTTTGTATGTTGTCACCCTGCTTATTTAACTTACATGCATAGTGCATCATGCGAAATCCCAGACTGGATGAATCACAAGCTGGAATCAAGGTTGCCAGGACAAATATCAACAACCTCAAATATGCAGATGATACCACTCTAATAGCTGAAAGCAAAGAGGAGCTAAAGAGCCTCTTGATGAAAGTGAAAGAGGAGAGTGAAAAAGTGGGCTTAAAGCTTAACGTTCAGAAAACTAAAATCATGGCATCTGGTCCCATCACTTCATTGCAAATAGATGGGAAACAGTGGAAACAGTGTCAGACTTTATTTTGGGGGTATCCAAAATCACTGTGGATGGTGATTGCAGCCATGAAATTAAAAGATGCTTGCTCCTTGGAAGAAAAGTTATAACAAATTTAGCACATTGAAAAGCAGAGACATCACTTTGATGGCAAAGTTTTGTATAATCAAAGCTATGGTTTTTCCAGTAATCATGTATGGATATGAAAGTTGGACCATAAAGACAGCTGAGCACTGAAGAATTGATGCTTTTGAGTTATGGTGCTGGAAAAGACTCTTGAACTTCCCTTAGACAGCAGGGAGATCAAACCAGTCAATCCTAAAGGAAATTAGTCCTGAATATTCATTGGAAAGACTGCTTCTGAAGCTGAAGCTCCAATACTTTGGCCACCTGATATGAAGAGCCAACTCATTGGAAAGATCTGATGCTGGGAAAGATTGAGGGCAAGAGGAGAAGCGGGTGACAGAGGGTAAGATGTTGGATGGTACCACTGACTCAAAGGACATGAGTTTGAGCAAACTCCGGGAGATAGTGAAGGCCAAGGAAGCCTGGCTTGCTGCAGTCCATGGGGTCACAAAGAATTGGACACGCCTTAGTGACTGAACAACAACAAATCTCACTGTGTCTTCACATGACCTCTTCTTTGTTCAAATTCAAGGGAGAAAAAGAAAAGTTCTGGTGTCTCTTTCTGTTCTTATAAGGGCACTAATCCCATCTGATGCTCCACCTTCATGAGCTCATCTAAATCTGATTACTTCCCAAAGCCCCACCTCCAAATATCATTACACTGGGGGTTAGGACTTCAGCATGTGGATTTTCTTAGGACACACTCAGCCTAAAACTACGCTCTTCTTCAGGGTGCCACACCTTCATGGTTATCCTCCTCTCTCACTGACAGCTCTTGTTCTGTTTGATTTCAATTGTTATCCATTCTTACTTGCATTCCTCTCTTTCTATTCTTCTTGCTATTCCTGGATGATCTTATCCATGCCCACATTTAATAAGCACTGAGGAGCAGAAGTCTCATGAATCATCATTATACCACACTTCTAATTTTTAAGTTTGGTCTAATCCAAAAAATTACTTATTTGATATCACTTCTTGGAATATTAATGATACTTCAAAGTGAAAATATCAAAACTGAACTTATAACCTGCTCCTTTCACTACCTAAGAATCCCCTAACCAACATACATACATACATGTATGTATACATGTATAAATACCCAATCTTTTTCAGCATCTTGTGTTACCATGATGGTACCACTGTGAATCACATAGCAAATTTACATTTATTAGCATGATTAGTTTATTATTAGTTAATAAACTAATAAACCTGTTAGTTTATTAGTTAGTTAAGATAGTTACTTTACATCTCCTAACTGCTCCAGCATTGTTCAAAACTCTGGGAAAACAGCTGTCAACCAGACAGGCAGAGCCTCCACTATGTTAACAATCATATGATACAGTGATGTGCTGTCCTCAGATGCTCAGATGTGTTCAACTCTTTGTGACCCTGTGGACTGTAGCCCAACAGGCTCCTCTCTCCATGGTATTCTCCCAGCAAGAATATTGGAGTGGGTTGCCATTTCTTCCTCCAGCGGACCTTCCCAACCCAGGGATCAAATCCGTGTGTCTTGCATCTCCTACTTTGGCAGGTGGATTCTTTACTGCTGAGCCACCTGGGAAGCCATGATAGAGTAATGGAATACATAAAATAAAAAATAAATCAGGTAATGTGATAAAATAAATTGGGTAGAGTGTGACTGAAAGGCTAATATAGTTAGGGGAGCCCACTGGGAAAAGGTATCATATGATTTTAGAGGTGGATGATGAAAAAGTGACCTTGTTGAGACAGAATGTTCAAGCAGAATGAGCAATTCTAAAGGTCTTAAGATGGAGATGAGTTTCACATGTTCCTGTAGCTAAATGTAAACCAGTGTGACTGGAGTATAGTGTAAGAGAGGGATAATAGAGGGAGGTGGGGCTAGGAATTTTTGTAAAACAATGATAGTCATATTAGATAGAATAAGAGAGAATTAAAACAGACAAAAAAAAAAAAGAAAGTGGACTTGGCAGTTGAAGGAAAATACTGACTTTTTATTGTACCTCCTGAAACATAAGGGATAGAGAACTGGCTTGGAATATCCTCAGTCTTGAAATCTTCTTTCATACTGTTTGGAGGCAGATGTGGGCCTTTATATGTTTCTGAAGACACCCCATGGTAAAAGGACAAAAACTGATGTGTTCAGAAAATTGTGAGAGGACTGGAAATTTTGGTTAATACGTTCCTTGTATACAAAGGATTGAACATAGTAATTCTATTGACATCTAATTGCTGGCATGTGCAGGCTGATAAGTGTTACCAAATGCCTTCCTAAATAAGTGTGGGATGGTGTGGACAGAAATATTTCTCTGTTGACTAAATGGTGAAAGCAGTAATCTATTAAGAGAATTATTCTCACAGGCTGAATGCTAATTGATTTTATGTGCATGTCAAGAAGCCAGTCAATGGCAGGTTTGTAGTAAAATAGCAGAGCAAAGAATAATATACGAAGTAGATTGGAGTCAAATGTAGAAAACATCTGACCTTATCACTGAAAATATCTAGTTAAGTGAACATACTTTTTACCGGTTTGGCACCTATAAACTTCAATGGAGTATCTTCAATTTCATTGTGAACATGTACATGTGCGTACATGTAAGAAAATTTTAAACTAAAGAAAATCAACATTATAACTTCATAACCTTAAATTTTTTATTGAAGTGAAATTTATGTAATACAAGCTTAACAATTTAAAAGTGTGTATTTCTGTGACATTTAATGTGTTCACAATGTTTTGTGATTATCACTATCTTGTTTGAAACTATATAGTTCCCAAAATTGAAAACAAACCAAATGTCCATCAGTGGATAAATGAATAAACAAAATGTGATATATCCATATGACTGAATATCATTCAGCCATAAAAGTTGAAGTACTGATACAATTAGCAATGTGGATAAACTTAGTAAGCATGCTAAGTGGGAAAAAAAAAAAGAGATACAACAGGTCACATATTATATAATCCAGAGTAGGCAAATCCATAGAAACTTTATAATTTCTTATATTATAAGTGATGTCTGATTTTTCCTGTAAGAATTGTGTACAGGGTCTGTACTTACTCATTGGTTTTATCAGTCCATAACATAGAGAGCCCACTGAATCAGTTAAGCTTTTTATCAGATTTTCAGAGAAGTAAGATGATCGGCAAGATGATCAGGATAAGTATATGTGTATCTGTAAGTATATGTACATATGTGCTAACTCATTTCAGCCATGTCTGACTCTTTGTGACCCTATGGACTGTAGCCCATCGGGCTCCTCTGTCCATGGATTCTCCAGGCAAGAATGTGGAGTGGGTTGCCATTTCCTCTTCCCAACCCAGGGAGTGAACCCACATCTGCATTGGCAGCTGGGTTCTTTACCACTAGTGCCACCTGGGAAGTTCATGCATATATATATATATAGTTAAGTATATATATATGCATTGACCATCAAGGTTTAACCTTACATAACTATGGAAACAGAAGAAACAGTGCATGTGAGGTTTAGTGTCTGAGTCTATGCTGGAACCTGATACCACAGGCAGATGTTTGGGAAGGGAAGATGACTGCAGAGTGAGGAAAGGCCATCTGCCTGTGCAGATGCAACAAGGCCAAACTGCAACCTGCAAGTCTGAATTGGGACCCTCGAGAATGAACTGGAACATGTATTGGTTCCTCATTGCCTCCAACTTTCAAACTTTGATGCTAAGGGTTTTCTTCAAGAGAAGGTGATACCCCTTTGTCACACTGCCAAACACAAAACTGAGCTGAGAGTTGGAGAACTCGAAACAGGAGATACAGCAGAATCTGGAGGAGTTAAGCACCTGACTGCTGCCACTCTCCAGCCAAGGAGCCAGGGGGCAGCACCACTGGGAGAAGCTGCAACAGTACCTTGTCTGCACCAACCTTCTCAGCTCCAGAAGCCAGCTAGGCTTTCCTTGGCACTCCTGAGCCTGAGCTTGAACTGATCACAGAGGAAAAGGTGGATTCCAGGAAATGTCCCAGCTTAGCTAAACTGACACAACACAAAGCTCCCACAATTACCAGGAACGCTTATGGGATAAATGAGTAAAAAAGTGCAAGAAACAATGCTTCAGCAAGCATTTTTGTGCCTTTCTTGCCTGCAGAGTGAGTGAGAAGTATTTTCTAAGGCCAGAAAATGGATTGGGCACTCAATGAGCACTGTTGTTTCATTATGTTTTCACTAGATCCCTATGACATAATTTTTGTATTTATATATTTTATAATTATGATTTTTATTACCATGACAAAGATGAAGTGACAGGTGCACAGATTGTTAAATAGCAATAGGTACTTAGCCTCCATAACAAATAACCCAGCTAGAAAAGCAGATTTGGATCTATCCCATTATAAAGCTGATGCTCTGTCTACTGTACCACACTGACCCCAGCAGGCTCACCTCGACCTCCATTTTGTGTATAGTGAAGTTTTCTGCTTCTTTCTCCTCTTTCTATCTTCTTCCTTGCCTCTCCCCTGCCAAAAAAAATAAAAAAGGGAGGAGCATCCTTTTCTTTCCACTACTGTTATTATGGATGATCCAGCTTTTTCAGTGATGTGCCCATCAAACGTGTTATGAGGGTCAGCATCAGAAAATAGGGCCTTTCCTTTTATTCTCCAAGTATATTATTCTATCCCTCCTGGTCTCTGTGCTCTGGCCTCTGCTATAGAATCCACTTCCATCTCCTACTACCAATAAGCTACCATGAAAAATGAGAAATTTTTGTCTATTTGTTTGTTGAGGAGTCATACAAATCTCCGTCAAAAAGTATGTCGTTTTGCCATGACCAAATACTTGATACTATCACAAAAAGGTTTAACATATAATTTATATGGCAAAGAAGATCAGATTAAAGAATTGTGTATATCATTTGCCTAAGATGAGGTGTAAAATATTAGTAGCTAATGTTTTTTAGCACTTTAGAGCCATGAACATGGTTCTGAGCTATGAGTTTTATATTAATTCTCTTTTTAATCTAAGTGGACACCCAGTGGAAGAAGTAATTATATACTGAGATTTCCTTTAATAAAAAAAAATGAGACTTAAAGAAGTTACAAAAACCTGCTGAAGGACACAGATAGTGAGTTAGATCCATCTGATCTCAGAGCTTGATATTAATTATCATGAAATGTTAAATTATGAAATCATGAAAGGTTTAAAAACTCCCTAGAAAATCCTTTCTATTATTTAACAAATATCCACCAAGTCCCTTCTATTATTCAAGTAATAATAGCAGGTTAAAAACACCATAGCATGGGATATAATGAGAAAGATGGGAATACCAGACCACCTGACCTGCCTCTTGAGAAATCTGTATGCAGGACAAGAAGCAACAGTTAGAACTGGACATGGAACAACAGATTGGTTCCAAATAGGAAAAGAAGTACATCAAGGCTGTATATTGTCACCCTGCTTATTTAACTTATATGCAGAGTACATCATGAGAAATGCTGGGCTGGATGAAACACAAGCTGGAATCAAGATTGCCAGGAGAAATATCAATAACCTCAGATATGCAGATGACACCACCCTTATGGCAGAAAGTGAAGAAGAACTAAAGAGCTTCTTGATGAAAGTGAAAGAGGAGAGTGAAAAAGTTGGCTTAAAGCTCAAGATTCAGAAAACTAAGATCATGGCATCTGGTCCCATCACTTCATGGCAAATAGATGGGGAAACAATGGAAATAGTGGCTGACTTTATTTGGGGGGGGGCTCCAAAACCACTGCAGATGGTGACTGCAGCCATGAAATTAAAAGACACTTACTCCTTGGAAGGAAAATTATGACCAACCTAGACAGCATATTAAAAAGCAGAGATATTACTTTGCCAAAAAAGGTCTGTCTAGTTAAGGCTATGGTTTTTCCAGTGGTCATGAATGGATGTGAGAGTTGGACTACAAAGAAAGCTGAGCACCTAAGAATTGATGCTTTTGAACTGTGGTGTTGGAGAAGACTCTTGAGAGTCCCTTGGACTGCAAGGAGATCCAACCAGTCCATCCTAAAGGAGATCAGTCCTGAATATTCATTGGAAGGACTGATGTTGAAGTTGAAACTCCAATACTTTGGCCACCTGATGCAAAGAGCTGACTCATTTGAAAAGACCTTGATGCTGGGGAAGATTGAAGGCAGGAGGAGAAGGGGACAACAGAGGATGAGATGGTTGGATGGCATCACCAACTCAATGGACATGGGTTTGGGTAAACTCCAGGAGTTGGTGATGGACAGGGAGTCCTGGTGTGCTGCAGTCCACGGGGCTGCAAAGAGTCAGAAGCGACTGAACTGAACTGAACTGACAATCATAAGAAATTTTTTGTATTCTAATAGCTGTCTTTAAGGTTAGTTTCTGAAAGACATAGTAACATTTGATGAATGAAAGCCTTTTTAAAGGATCTCGCCATAAGTTTGTTGCTTTTGTTTTAGTAGGCAGGACTTAAATAAGTCTTACTTAAACTGGAGGTTTAATTGACTGAAGTTTTTGAATTCAAGTTTTCTCTGCAAAATTTATGCACACAAAACAAGCTACCAAAATATAAAAGGTTTTATTTTCATAAATTTTACCTCTTTATTGCAGTGCACTGAGAAGATAGGGACCACAGAATGACAGACTGCAACTTACGGTAGCAAAATACTCATGGAGATTTCTGCTGCTAGTACAGCAGATCCTCTCTCAGACTATTTTCTTTTGTGCTTTTGCTATTTGTGCTATCATCTCTATTTTGTAATATTCTCTTTTTCCTTTTCATCTTAGATCTTTAGTGTTTCTACAATGGAAAGGCTATGAACTTCTACTGGACTGGGAAATTACATTACTTAGAGAATGCAGAGCACAAGAATGCTGGAGACCTGGCCAAAGTGATCTTCTCTAAGGTCTGTTATCTATTTGTTTTTCCACATCACACATCAGATTCTTAATGGCAATTGCCAGTGGATTGCCAATCCACTCTGTCTAGGATTCTACCAGAGTGATTGTTTAACCTAGAGCTTATTTGATACAGTAGTCACAGAGATGACTTCCTCCACAACATAGGATAAGGAACGTGTCTGGTTTAACCTGCTTTTGTGGATATTGCATTATGTATGACAGGCAGATGGGTTGTGATACAGATATCAATTCCTCCTTTACTATATGAATTAATTTGGTTTGGTGTGACTCAGAGCATAATCTTTTTAATGGTATAGGTTTTGTTTTCTTTGTACAGGATTTATTCCTCTTTCTTGTTTTTGTTTGATTTGCTTTAAATGTTGTTACTGAAATCTTATTTTACAAGTATACTTAAATTTTTACTTTATCAATTTAATTGCTTAAAGGGAAGTTATTACCTTCAATATTTCTGAAACTGAGCTACTACCAGTTATCCCTTGCCATGGAGATATAGCCTAAGTACCTGGGCTCCACGTCTTTTGTATGCGTATTTCCCCTTTTAATCATGATGGTCTGTGTCTTGTCTGTGCTGGGGTAGTACTTTCCATGTATTGAATGACTACCTGTACTACCTCTCACTTTCACAGTAATCTTGCAGAGTGTTATGAGTACATCTGTCGTACAAATAAAAAAGTAAGACTTCAAGAAGACTTTTCTAGGGTCACACACCAGGATTTAAATCTATATCTATGTGACTTTAAAGCTCAGTGACTTTGAGTGAGAAAAGTAACTATTAGAATGGCAGGAAATATATAATGGTCTTAAAGTGTGAGATTCTGCAACTGGACTGTTTGGGCTCAAATCATGGTTCCACCTTTATTATCAAACTAACTTTGAATAAGTTACTTGAACTTTCTGAGGCATAGTTTCTTCATCTGTAAATGGACATAATTATAGTAATTAACTTTCTGGACTAGTGTGGAGACTAAATATACTGCAGGTGACATCAATGTTTAAAACAGTGGCTGGCATGTGGGAAGAGTTCAATATATGCTGGCTGCTATTATTATTAAACTGAAAGTGGTTTACTAACAGAACTATTGGTATCATGATGGTTTACTCTGAAGCATCCATGAAAGTCCTTTGTGACTTTCAAAGGACTGTTTGAGTACTGAACTGTTTCATACTCATTGTCATGTAGGGTCATATCTATGCTGGAAAGAAAAGAGTTGTTTTTAAAATACTGCTTTCCAAGCTTTGGTAATATTGCTACTTTTTTTTTTTTTTCTGTCTTGATGCTGTTCTTAAATACAGAGTGGAGTATTCACCAGTTACCATACAACACATAAAGTAGCCTCATTCGATAAAGCCCTATGTCTGGAAGACAACTTTGGCTTGGGTTTGGCGATTCTAAATGTGAGGATTAGAGTCCAAAACTGACTCCCTGGAAATGCTGACCAGACAGCAGTTAACAAATCACCCTCAAGCAGAAGGAGTTCCCGGACAATCTGGGCAGGATCAGGGCTTTCACTTCCCATAAATCTCCCACTGGCCATTATCCTTCTTTCTGGGAACCACCGTTATTGCTTTCCATTTTTTCTCCCTTCCTCCTTCCCCATCCCCCCCATTCTCTTTCCTTCCTTCTTTTCTTCTATTAGGGTATTAAAGCAGACATCAAAACCAGCCCTTTGGTATGCCCTGTGTTTTCCATACTGCATGTGCTGTGTGTATATAAACTTGGAAAGTTGGGACTTTAAGGGCAGGAACTTGGTCTGGTCTTGCTCTGAATGGTACCTGAAATACCCAGAACTTCACACTCAGCCGCAGAGTCACTGAGGATGGTCAGGTTCTCAAAACAAACATTTATTCACAAATGTTAATCTTAGTGTTCTATGGCTTTGGCCATAATACCTCAGATGTTTGGAGAAAAAATTATATTAAACAAATTACTAAAAAAGAAGTGAAAAATTGGTCCTTTGATTCTAGTTGTAAGGATGACCTCTGCACAAGAAAGACAAGGCCTGGGTACCTGGACTAGCACTCTCCTGTCCGCTTTGCTGCACAACACTTATTAACCACTTAAAATACTGATATTGATCCTAAATGGTCCTTTTTGGATTGAGTATTTCCTTGTGTTTTTCTATATTGGAACATTCCTCACCTTGGTGAGGTGAGTCAGCCTTTCCTTGTTCTCTATTTAGCTCATTAACTGAGTTGCTCCTCTGCCAGTGATTTCCAAACACCAGTATGTGACAAAATTTCACCAGTATGAGATAAAATGAAAAAAAAAAGGATAATGTAGGACCTTTTTATTTGGGATAAATTTATTTAACTGAAAGAAAAGCAATTCAATCTGAGATTATGCAACTCCTATTTCATGAAAAGATCTGCAAAAGATGAAAATCAAGAAGCCGTGACTTTCGACTTTAGGAAATGTGAAATAGAGAGCTTCTCTACTCCACATATGATATGGGCATGTGTATATGTGTGTGTTATGGCCAGGCATCCACCTCAAGGGGCCATGTGACTGGACAGTCTCTTAAAGGAGGCTTCTAATGGGGACTCCATGGAACATGTTAGCAGCAGTCAGACGATTGCTAAAGCAAAGGAATTCCTGAAAGTGAAGAGGTACCTATTCCATCTTTATAGACAAATATTTAATATCCTCATTGCTCTTTGGGATGTATTTTCTTCCTCTAAGCTGTACTTGGTGTACCTTTTAACCTGATTTCACCTGAATAAAATTGTTTCATAAAGATAGACTTGATGAAGAGTCAACAACTTAAAACAGGAAATGAATGAAAAAAAAAATACTGTGATGCTCATACTATGATGCTCATAACAGTGGTTCTTTAAATGAACACTACAGCTCAAGTGTTTTAGAAAAGAGAATACACAGCAAGACTTGATTGATGATGCTTTTTTGGGAAGTGCAATCTCAGGATATCAAAAAAGAGAGGAAAAAAGAAGTGCTTACGCATATATCATCTCAACAAGTTAATGATCTAATTAAAATTCTGCTTTTAAGTGCCATTTTTGGATGCCTTTAGTAATTCCATAGTAAAACAATGAATGAAGTCCTCAGGAAGGTGAATGGCCCAGGTCTGTGTGTCTGTGCAGTTGAGGAGTGGCAGAGCTGGATTCAAAATCAGCCTTAGCTCCTGAACTAATGGGTTTTCATCATTCCTGCAGATTGGTGGCATAGGACTTTTAGAAAAATATCTGGTACAAAGATTATTACTCTAGTTTTAGAGAAAGAGGACATAAATGCATTGGAGAGCCTAGTAACTGTCTAAAAACAAACTAGCAAACTGAATCCAACAGAGTATAAAAAGAATTTTATAGGAAATTCCCTGGTGGTTGAGTTGTTAGGATTTGACACTTTCACTGCCGGGGCCTGGGGTTTGATCCCTGGTCAGGGAACTAAGATGTCGCAAGCTGGGCAGCACAGCCAAAAAAAAAAAAAAAGATTTTTATACCTTTTCCAAAGAGGATTTATTCCACACGTGCAAAGATAGTTCAACATTTGAAATCAAATGGTTGTAATAGATGTAGAAAAGGAATCGAAACAATCCAAGACACTTCCTCCTTGAAAGAAAAGTTATGACCAACCTAGACAGCATATTAAAAAGCAGAGACATCACTTCATGGCAAAAAGATGGGGAAACAATGGAAACAGTGAGAGACTTTACTTTTGGGGGCTCCAAAAGCACTGTAGATGGTGACTTGCAGCCACGAAATTAAAAGACGCTTACTCCTTGGGAGAAAAGTTATGTCCAACCTAGACAGCATGTTAAAAAGCAGATACATTACTTTGCCAACAAAGGTCTGTCTAGTTAAAGCTATGGTTTTTCCAGTAGTCATGTATGGATGTGAGAGTTGGACTACAAAGAAAGCTGAGCACCTAAGAATTGATGCTTTTGAACTGTGGTGTTGGAGAAGACTCTTGAGAGTCCCTTGGACTGCAAGGAGGTCCAACCAGTCCATCCTAAAGGAGATCAGTCCTGAATATGCATTGGAAGGACTGATGCTGAAGCTGAAACTCCAACACTTCGGCCACCTGATGTGAAGAACTGACTCACTGGAGAAGACCCTGATGCTGGGAAAGAGTGAAGGCGGGAGGAGAAGGGGATGACAGAGGATGAGATGGTTGGATGGCATCAATGACTCAATGCACATGAATTTGAGTAAACTCTGGGAGCTGGTGATGGACAGGGATGCTGGCGTGCTGCAGTCCATGGGGTTGCAAAGAGTCGGGAACAACTGAGCAACTGAACTGAACTGAATACTCATTCACAGTGGGGAAAAAAAAAACTTTACCACTTTACTTTAACATTGTACTAAAATTCCTAGGTCATACATTAAGATGAACCTATTTGTAGTGGAGGAAAGGAGATGCAGATGTAGAGAATGGACATGTGGGCACAGGAGAGGAAGGAAAGGGGAGAATGAATTGAGAAAGTTGCATTAAGATAAAAAAGGAAGTAAAAGGTATACAAATTGGGATGGAGGAAATAAAATGTCTTTGTTTGCAGGTGACTTGATTATTCATGTAGAAAATCCAAAAGAATTGACCAAAAATTGTCTGGAGTTAATAAGTAATCATAACAAGTTTCCAGGACACAAAGTTAGTTTACAGAAGTCAATTTCTTTCCTATATCCCCCGTAATGAATAAGTAAAATTTGAAATTAAAAACAAAACCTGTATATTGAAACCCCAATGAATATTTAGGTATAAATCTAACAAAATATGTACAAGAGTTTTAGAGGCAAAATACAAAACTGATGAGAAAAATCAACTAAATGAATAAATTAAGAGTTGGTCTATATTCATGATGGTAGTTGTTTACAACTCTTGCCACCCTATGGACTATAGCCTGCCAGGCTCCTCTGTTCATGGGATTCTCCAGTCAAGAATACTGGAGTGGGTTGCCATTTCCTTCTCCAGGGGATCTTCCCAACCTAGGAATCAAACCCAGGGTCTCCTGCTGACTGAGCTATGAGGGAAGCCCTAAATGAATATCCTACATTCATGTATACACTCAATATCATCAGGTTATCGGTTCTTTCCAACTTGATCTGTAGATTCAATGCAATCCCAATGAGAAACCCAGAAAGTTATTTTGCAGACTCTAGAGTTTATATCAGCAGGCAAAAGACCCAGATTAGCCAACGCAATATTGATAAAGGAAAGCAAAGTTGTAGCAATGACACTACCCAAATTCAAGACTTGCTATAAATCTACACAAACCAAAATAGTGTGGTATTGGTGAAAGATAGACAGATCAATGGAACAGAATGGAGAACCCAGAAATAGGCCCACAGGAATATAGATGACTGATCTTTGACAAAGGAGCAAAGACAATACAGTGTAGCACAGATTGTATTTTCAACTAGTTATGCCAAAACAAGGGCTTCCCTGGTGATTCAGATGCTAAAGAATCCACCTTCAATGCAGGAGATTCAGGCTCTATCCCTGGATTGGGAAGATCCCCTGGAGAAGAGAATGGCTACCCACTCCAGTATTCTCACTTAGAGAATTCCATGCACAGAGGAGCCTGGTGGGGTTCATGGGGTCACAAAGTCAGACACAGCTGGGCACTAACATGGAAAACAATGAACATAAACAGAGAGTTTATACCCTCACAAGAATTAACACAAAATGGATAATAGACTTAAATGTAAAGTAAAAAACTATACAACTCCTAGAAGATAACACAGGAGAAAATATAGATCTTGAGTTTTAGCCATGACTTTTTAGATACATCAAATACATGAATTAAAAAACTAAATTAAGTTCTTTTTCAATTCTAAGTTCAATTTTTCTATGAGTTTAAAACTGCCCTAAAAAAATAAAATCTGTTTAAAAAAGCTGCAACAGACAGTGAGGGGGTGGGGATAACTTTATTAAAAGAGTAGTCAACCCATAGAGACAGCACTACACAGGGACCACGGAAAATTTCTTCTAGACTCTGCTCTGTGACTAGTCAGCAGTACTTTGGGAAAGCAACACCTTCTCTAAGCTTTATTTTCTCACATTAAAAAAGAAGCAAGTGGAAAAACTGTTCTCTAAGGCTCCTCTCCTGCTCCCATTTGCTTAGTTTTGGAACAAATCAATTATGGCTACTTTTGGGGAGTTCACATAAGTGATGGGCTTCCTGAGGAACTGAAAAGGTCCTCTTGACCCAAATTGTCACCTTCTCTGCCTGGGAACGAATATATTCCATCTCTATTAAATTTTTTTCATCAATCATTCATTTAATAAGCAACAACCATGTTCCAGAAACTGCACTCAGCATCAGGGATTCAGTGATTAGTGAACAAGAGGGCTGATCTCTTTCTCACAAAGCTATTTGACTTGTTCCTTATTAAATGCCCACACAGCAGAGCAGACACCAGACTTCCACCCACTTTCCTACTCTTGACATCCTTGACATCCTCACACTAAATTCAAGAAAGAGTGTAAATGTTCCTTTCATCCAACTTCTCAACCTTTACTACTTGAAAACTAGCTAAAATAAAAACTGTTTCTTCATTTCCCTATTATGAATAAATGCTGCCCCCTTCTGGAATATTGACTTCTAGCAGTGAAAATTCTTACAGTTCTTGGAAGGTTTAGATTTAACTTTGCTTAAATCTCACTGTATTACCAATGGAAAGTTTGATGCGTGGGAAGCTCAGCTTTTCTGTCTATACCTTGGAAGAGAAGAGAGTAACAACAAGGAATGAAAAAGGGAACTGAAACCTATGCTTCCTGACTCTTAGTTCATGGTCCCTCCTTTTAAGTTTACTAGACTGGAGACATGGTTATAGATGTTTTTATTGCTTCTACATATGCATTTTCCTGGGACTTCTCCAGTGGCTCAACAGTAAAGAATCTGCGTGCAGTGCAGGACACGCAGGAGACGTGGGTTTGATCCCTGGGTCAGAAAGATCCCCTGGAGGAGGGCACGGCAACCCACTCCAGTATTCTTGCCTAGAGAAACCCGTGGACTGAGGAGCCTACTGGGCTACAATCCATAAGGTTGCAAAGAGTCAGGCATGACTGAAGTGAATGAGCCCCTACCTATGTGTATTTGCCTATACATTTTCCCTTCATTTTCATTCACATTCAGTCCGTGATTTCATCTCTTCCCTGTTTCCCTTTCCATAGTGTTGTAATAGACAGATTCCTCTTAAGTAGTTAAAGCAGGTTAAGAGCTGTCTCAACCAGCCACTCTCTGTGTATCTGTCTTCAGAACTTTCGTCTGTCTGACTGATACCTTCTGTAGATTTCTGGGTAAGGGAATTTAAAGGCCACTCATTTATGATTTTAGTTCTATATGAACAAACCACACGTTGTCTTCTCTTCCACTCAGATAATTATTTAGCAAACATTCACTGCTTATCCCCTACATATTAGATGTCATGAATACAAAATAAAAAAGGCAAGCTCTCTGCTCTCCAGGACTTATTTTAGGGGATGACAGAAAAGTAAGCAAATGATCAGAGGCAGCAGCGTGATGAGGGCCCTCAAAGAGGGAATCCCAGAGAATGGAGGAGGCTTCTAACACAGCTTGAAGGCAGGTGAGGTTGCTTAGAGGTAGTGGTGCCTCACCTTCCAGCTTTTTGAGGATTCCATGTAAGATGAAGGGCAAGTACAAAGGTCAAACTGCAAGGAAAAGTTTCATAGACATTCGTATTCAATTCTTCATTTCTTAAGAGGCCTCAGAGATTTATAAATCGCAGAATAAATGCATCATCTCAGTGATTGCTGAAGCTCAAGAATATAAATATCTCATAAAATATATGAGACCAAACTGTACAATAAATCATTCAGAAACATCACTTTTAATAAAATTGTGATAATATTTAATTGTCTTTCCATCTACTTCTGTAATTGATATTCACATATTTGTATAGCTTAAAGTAGCCTTATGATTTGTAAAGCTCTTTACTTTATTGAAGATTGTATTAACTTGTGATGAGCAAACTCTGTAGGCTGTTCATTAAGAAAAAACCAAAATAAAACTAGGAAAGTATCTAAGAGTGGGATTGGAAATCAATGAACTTGTGTTTGCAAAGTGTTCTGGGACTACTGTGTTAACAATGCCTTGAAGCCTATTTTAATGTATTATAATGGAATGCAAATTTAATTAGAATAAATTTGATTAGGAGAGAAAGATAGCTAATTTCTGAATGAATCTTGGGCAAGTTGTTTAATCCCTCCAAGATGCAGATATAGGCCTACCTGTGGCCCACATGGTGCCTTTGTGCAGATTAGAAACGGCACACCTACTCTGGGTGGCTATAGCCCCCCCAGACACTAGGGTTGATTTTGAGAATACCTTATTTCTTTGCTCAGAAAAGGTACAGTATCTTTAATCATGTTCATGTTTACCATTCATTTTCCCTATTAAGTTTTTATCTTCTACCAGCCAACTGTATTTTGACTTATAAGGATCACTTGCTCACTGTCACAAAATGTTACCAAACAGTTTATATTAACTGTCAGGTAGTCAATCAAACCTCTTTAATTCCTATTTTGTGCTGAAGAACACAATCTTGATGATTTCATAGATATAAAACAGTAATATTACTTTAGAAAAAGTTCTCTCTTTGGGAGATACCATGGCTGAAGTTATTGAGGAGAGGAAAGTATGAACTGTAAGATTCCATTGTCTGGGAGATGTGTGTGTGTGTGTGTGTGTTAGTTTATCTTTAATTGATTGATGATTGTTTTACAATGTTGTTTTGATTTTTGTCATGCATCAACATAAATGAACCATAAGTATACATATGTCCCCTCTTGCTTGAATCTCCCTCCCACCTCCCGCCAATTCACACACCCCTATAGGTTATTACAGAGCCCCAGTGTCTGGGAGTTTTTAAAATGGAAAAATATGAGAAGGAAAATGAAAGCTGTTGCTGTTCTATATTCTTACGGACTTTTAAAACAAATTCAACATTTAGTAATGTGGCATCAATAGGAAAACAGTACATTTTTCATTTTTTACACATACAATTTATAATCTTTCTAGAAATCAGAAAATAAGCAAAAAAGAGATAATGAATGAAATGTACCCATTAAGGCATACTACAAGATAGCTATTGATAGCATTTTATATATATACATATATTCTTGTAATCATATAATCATATATGCAAAATATTCCATAAAAATCACACAAATTATCAATGTGTATTTTGAAAACACATCAGTGTGTAAATAAGCAGTTAGTTTGCTAGCTTAAGTTTATCCTCTAATATTTAAATATAATACTTTAAAATGTTTCTACTCTGATTCTCTGAATCCAGGTTCTACTGAAATATCCTAATGGGATAAGTATATTTTTTAATTGGGGAGATACATAGACATACACAGGCACATATATTTTTAAAATGGGATCAGCTCTTTGAATTGTTTCATTTTTTTTTAATCTAGAGACTATGTCATGATCATCCCTATTTTTTTATTAATATACATTCTCATTAAAGTTTTTCATAGGAGTGTAGTAATACACATGATAATTTACTAGACCAGTCTTCCACTTGGTCAGATGTGCATCATTTAGGTTTTAGTTCAAATATGAGAGTGCTGCCATTTCTGTCCTTACTGGCACATCTTTGTGCACTTGCCTAATTATATTCTTATTCGGGTTCTAGCCAAAGGGAAGCTACATTTTTCCAGGTGACCTTAATTTTACAGGAAGTCATAGAATAAACTTTTCATTTTTTATGTTTGATATATGCAGTTTTCTAGTCTAGTAGAATGTAAAACATGTACACATTTTGAGTATAAAACTGGAATTTCAAAGAAATGTCAAACTGTCATCAGGTCATTTTGAAAGTGGGGAAGCTAGCAGGTGAGGTTAAGTGGGAAGGTGTGGAAATGGCAGCCCACTCCAGTATTCTTGCCTGGAAAATCCCATGGATGGGATAGCCTGGCAGGCTACAGTCCATGGGGTCGCAAAGGGTTGGACATGACTGAGCGACTTCACTTTTCACATTTACTTGTATCACCAGAGTTTCTTTAATGGAGAAGTTTGAGAAGCATTTGGGATAGCTTTGAAAGAATTTTTAGATCAAATGGCATTTCCATTTTTATGATTGTTTTTATCCACATGGCGAGGGCTTTCCCAGTAGCTCAGCAATAATGAATCTGCCTGCAGTGCAGGAGATGCAGGTTAGATCCCTGGGTTGGAAAGATCTCCAGGAGGAGGACATGGCAACCCACTCCAGTATTCTTGCCTGGAGAATCTCATGGACAGAGAAGCCTGGTGGGCTACAGTCCATGGGGTTGCAAAGAGTCAGACACAACTGAAGTGAGTGAGCATGAGCATCCACATCATAAATGTTTCCCTTACTACTTAGCCCTATATCTATTAAAAATTGTGTCAATTTGTTGGTGGGTGGTATAATCTTCCATTGATCATAATATTTAAAGATATAGTTTAAAAAGAAAAACATCCAGGGCACATATGTATACCATGTCAACATTTCTTTCTTCTCATCCTACTTAAGTCACCATCTTGAGGTGTTCATATACATAACCTCTTTGAAGCCTTAGCTAATTTTCAGTTAATACAAATTTTGTTCTTCTTTCTCTGACTCTATAAACTGGTAAGAATTAAAATGATTTTCAAACTCACTCTATGAGGGTGGTCAGGCCAGCTGTACCCAACTTTTTAAAAAAATTATTTGTGGATATCCAAATTTATTTTAAAATGAAATCATCACATTCTGCAATGACTTTGATTAAGAAAAAAAAATCTGTTCTAGCTTTTCAGACAGCTGTCAGCCCAGCCACATTTGGAAATGAATATTGTTTTGTGACAATAGCAGTGAGAACTGTTGAATGTGGAGTACGGTGGGAAATGATCAAATAATAGCCAGAATTCCGTCTTGAAAGGACAGACACAGGTATTGCACTGGTTATAAGACTCCTATTTTTGTAATTCATTGAAGTGCCTTTTCATGTCAGTCTAACATTTTGTACTTCATGCATAGTAGGTTAATGATAGCTGTAGTCATTGTACAAATGTTTTCAAGCTACAATTATGTTATAAACTCTAATAAATTAGGTAGATTATAGAATAGACTCTCATCTTTGTATCTCTAGTACTCAATACAGTATTTGGCATAAAAAGAAACCCAATAAAAGTTCTTAAATAGATGAAATGTAGTATGTGTGTGTGGTAAGTCACTTCAGTCATGTCCAACTGTTTGTGCCCGATGGACTGTAGCCTCCCAGGCTTCTCTCTCCTTGGGATTTTCCAGGCAAGAATACTTTGAATGTGTTTCCATGCACTCCTCCAGGGGAAATGCAATATGTGATCACAAAATTATGATATAAAATAAAAATATACACTTAAGAGATGATTCCCCTGATTTAATCAACAGTAGCTGAATGCCTGTTCTCAGCCAAGTACTGGAGATATAGTATTGAGTAAACCAGACAGAGTCCCATACTTGTATCCAAAAAGGGTAGTATTTGTGTTGCTAAGGAGATGAGCATGTTCCTAAATCGCATCTTGTCCTCTATCAAGAAAGGTAATCTGTCTCACCAGAATTTTCTTAAATCACAACTGTACACACCAGCAAAGAATCATACTAAAAATCAATAATAAGAAACAACTTCACTCCTACACTTCCTCTTTTTCTTTGCTCTAGTGATACTGGTCATCTTTTTGTCTTTGGGTTCCCTAAGCACTTTCCATTCTTAGGCCTGTTGTCTTTCTTCTCGCACCTAACTGGAACAGTCTGCCTCATATCTTTTTGCTCAGAATTTGGGTTGAATATCATCTCCTTAGAGAGGTCTTACCTGTTTTCTCCTCCCCAATTTCAACTGGTCATTTCCATCTCAGTCACTCTGTAACATTATAACAATGATAAATTTTTGGAATTATGTTGTCTGTTAATCTGTTTTTTTTGTTAGTTCCTGCATACAGAACATAAATTATAAGAAAGCAAAGACTTTCCATGAAAGCAAATCTGTCTTGTTCACCACTATATTCCAGCACATAAAAGAACAACGCATCAATTTTATCAAGACAATTAGGTTAAGAAAACATACTTTTTTTCCATTTTTGAATAACAGCTATATGCCTGACACTGGAAATACACAATTCAAGGGGACAAAACACTAGTTATTATTTTATATTAAGAAAACAAAGAATTAAAATTAAAACAAGTTCAAATAGTAGGAAAGATATGGAAAGAAATGTAAAAGTCTCTCCTTTTTTCCCACTCTCAACCTCAGTTACACTCCCCAGAAATTTAAATTTTAACTTTCAAACATTTCTGTTTTAAATGCTATTAGTGGTTACTACTGGGACTCTAATAACTTACTTATATTTATTGATTTATCATAGTTAGACAGTATCTTACCATAGAAGATGGGGAATTGTTGTACAGTTGTCCCCAGTCCCCTGGGAAACGGTTCCAGGACAACCCCACACACACCAAAGTGCACTGAGGCTCAAGTCCCTTATGTGAAATGATGTAGTATTTGCATGTAATTTATGCACATCCTCCCAAATGTTTTAAATCACCTCTAGATTACTTATACTTTGCCTAGTGTAAAGCAAATTCAAGTTTTTCTCTTTGGGAACCTTCTGGAATTATTTTTTGGAATGTTTTTCATCTCTGGTTGGTTGAATCCTTGGATTATAGAACTTGTGGATACAATGAGCCAACTGTACTTTCTCTACATCTCCTTCTTTATGTCCCATTTCTTAATATTGCTGTTTTAGTACTCATGATTACCCTGTCAGTATTTAAAAACAGATTTAAATCTCTTGATTAACCCAACTAGATATTTTCTAATTATGATAATTATTAAAAATTGGGCAATTAACTCTCATACAGTTTCTTGATATTTTCTTCTTATCTCTTCATAATTTTTGTCATTGCTTCTTCATTAGCAAGGTTGTAATATTTGCAATCTGTAGGTTGATTCTAATATTTTAACCAGTACTTTAACCACCATTTGTGAATGTATTGTTGTGTGAAATTTCTCAGATATGTAGTATTCTTGCATAGAGGACAAACCCTAAACCAATGCCGCTATCCATATGCTTCTCTAAGGATAATGTTTTAAGAGCAAAGTTCAGATAAATTCTCTTATGTCTATCAATTACTGAAATCACATCATATTTTAGTTAACTTCATATTTGGATCATTATTTTCAAATACACATTTATTTTTCTTGGAGTTTCTATTTGTTTTTCCTTCTCATTGGCTAGAGAGATAATTCACTTTATTATGTTTTAAAATTTTCCAGTTTCTGAAGTGCAGTTGCCTAGTGGAATATACTTTTATCCTGAAAATATGATTCCTAGAGCCTTCTGACTGTCTGTTGCAATGTAAATTTATTCATTTCTAATTGCATGACCCAGAGAAGGCAATGGCAACCCACTGCAGTACTCTTGCCTGGAAAATCCCATGGACAGAGGAGCCTGGTAGGGCTGCAGTCCATGGGGTCACTAAGAGTCGGACACGACTGAGCAACTTCACTTTCACTTTTCACTTTCATGCATTGGAGAAGGAAATGGCAACCCACTCCAGTGTTCTTGCCTGGAGAATTCCAGGGACAGCAGAGCCTGGTGGTGCCGTCTATGGGGGTCGCACAGAATCGGACACGACTGAAGTGACTTAGCAGCAATTGCATGACCATAATTATGGGATTCATTTTCATTGTATTATGATTTGGTTCCACCACTTTTTTTTTTAAAAAAACTTTACCCATCTTTTCTCACTAATTTTATTCTGCCTATGTATATGTTTAAGTTTGGGTTTTGTTTTTTTTTTTTTCAGAAAATGAGAAATGGTATATAAATTCTTCAGCACATGCAGATCTGAAAGTTATTTCATTTTGATCATTCTTGATGATAACCTGGTTAGTAAAAAAAAAATATTATATTCCAAATGATTTTTTTACAACTCTAAAATTATCTTTCCTCTGGCTTCTAGTATCCATTCTACCTGATTGGAACATCTGATCCTTATCTTGTTCATTTTATTTTATAAGTAATCACTTTATAAGGAATTTTGTCCAAAAGTTTAAAAATTTCACCAGGATGTAAACAACTGTAGGTTTTTTTCTTTTTTCCATTTATTCTCCTTGACCCATGGGAGGGACTTTCAATCTGAAGATTAAAAACATCTTTAATCAGGAATTTTTTTGTTTATTATTTCCTACCATTCATTATCTCTGTCCTCATCCTCATGCGTTTGAAACTTTTACTATAATGATTTTGTAAGGAACAGGCAAACTGGTTTGAGACCCTAACATTTAACCATAAACAAACAAAAACAACTCTTATTCTAGATCTATTGTGGAAGTCTAAATTTATCTTAGGATCTGCTCTTTTTTCCCAACTCTAAGACCAACATCTTGGAGCCTACCTAAGGAAAATTTTTGACATTCTAACTGGAGGCAAAATTTCCAGCTAACTGCTAGATGGGATTGGAGAGAGGCCAAACAGTCCAAAGTGTTTTTAACTAAACACATTGATAAATGATTCAAAGTCCAAATAGAACTTAGACCTAGAGGCTCTATTTGGGACTCTTAAGATAACTCCCTGTGCTCTATTCTTTGAAATTTCCCTTGCTCTTGTGTTTCCATTAGAATGATCCATTCAAATTTTGTCTCCCAGAAATGTATCAAAATCTCTACTATGTACATGACATACTCATTTTCAGTGCTGGCATGGATTTATTATTTTCAATAAAGTTTTTACTGAAATTTCAAGGTAGTCTTGAGAACACAGAGAGGCAAACAATGCTCAATCTGCCATACTGAACCAGACATCAGCACGTGACAATTAGTTGCATGATTTTGAATAGTAGTTTTAACGTTGGAGTATTTTTATACTGTCCACATCAGAATCATTCAGTTTGCCTTTATTTAAATTGCAAGTGTTATGTTCAACACATACTTTTTACCTGGTCCCTGAGCCTTCCTTCAAGCTTCACAGAACATAAATGTAGTAATAATATGGTAAGAGCTCCTACTTTGTTAATTAATAAGAGCCTAATCTTTGTTGAAACAAATGATAATTTTCTGAAAGACAGAATTTGGGTGGAATTATGTAGAGATAACCACACAGTAGTGTGGTTAGTGCTATGGTGAAGCGAGAGAATTGCTTTTTCTGTATTTCCCTTCTTCATTGCCACAAATGCTCAAAGTTTCTTTGCCTTTGAGACATGTCCAGAACACTGTTTTTCCTCTGCCAATTAAAATATTCTTTCTAGTCTTTCATCTATCAAGTTGTCTGGTTTCAGATTTTCAAGTCTTATCTGAAATCCCAAATTCTTCGTAAAAGTTTTCTTTAGTGAATTAGAAAAAATTAAATTTTTCTTATCCTGACAAGGATTGTTTCTGTTTTATTATATTTTAAAGCAGCTTTAAAAAAATTAATTTATTTATTTTAATTGGAGGCTAATTACTTTACAATATTGTAGTGATTTTGCCATACACTGACATGAATCAACCACGGGTGTACATGTGTCCCCCATCCTGAACTCCCCTCCCATCTCCCTCCCCATCCCATCCCTCAAGGTCATCCCAGTGCACCGGCCCTGAGCACCCTATTTCATGCATCAAACCTGGACTGGAGATCTGTTTCACACATGGTAATATACATGTTTCAATGCTATTTAATGAGATATAATTCACATAGCATACAATTCACCCATTAAGGTGTTACAAGTCCATGGCTTTTGGTATATTCAGTCATGTATTGGTTGTCACAGTCAATTTGAGAACATTTTTGTCACTCAAAAAGAAACTCTAGGAACTTCCCTGATGGTCCAGTGGTTAAGAATCTGCCTTGCAATGCAGGGGACATGGGTCCAATCCCTGCTGGGAGAAATAAGATCCCCCATGCCTTGGAGCAGCTAAACCGATGCTCCACAACTACCGAGCCTATGTGGCACAATTAGAGAGTCCATGTGCCAGTAAGACTTGTTGGAGCCAAAGAAATAAATATTAAAAACTCTGTACCCTTTAGCTATCTCTTTCCTATTCCCTCATCCCTTCCACCACCCATCCCTAAGCAAGTGCTAATCTACTTTATGTCTCTATACAATTTCCTGTTCTGAAATTTCATATGAATGGAATCATATAATATGCAGACTTTTGTGACTGGCTTCTTTCACTGAGCATAATGTTTTCCAGATGCATTGAAGTTCGAGTATATATCAGTACTTCATTCCCTTTTATGGTCAAATAATAGTCTGTGTCTATATATTCATTTTATTTATGTATTTACATTCAAATATCTTTAGAAGTTTTATTTGCATCAATCAAAAACTGGGAAGAACTAAAATATGTAGAGAAAGACTAAAGAATAAACAAATAGTGGTACATCCACAGACTGTCATACTTCTAAGCGATATAAAAAATAAACTACCCATTTAAGCACTATTGATGACTACCAAAACGACTGAAGTGACTTAGCATCAGCAGCAGCAGCAAAATGAGTAAGCCACGTGAGGCTACTCAAAGAAAAAAAAGAATAAACTTTTCATGAGCAGAATTATATATAATTCTAAAATGGAAGCTAATCTATGATAATGAAAAGTAAACCAATGCTAGTCTGAACAGCAGAGATAGTAGAGAGAGAGACATTATAAAAGGGCATGAGGTAAACTAAAAGATGATGGAAAGGCTCACTACTATGACTCTGGTGGTAGTTTTATGGATTTATATGAATGTCAAAGCTTAATCAAATTGTTGAGTTTAAATATAATCAGTTTGTTGCATGTCAATTATACCTTACTAAGGATAAAAATACAATTCAAAAATACAATTGTATTTACAGTTGTAAATACAATTCAAAACTAAAAAGCCAGATTTTAAAAAATAAATACAATTTATAAAAATACAATTCAAAATAAAAAGCTACATTTTCTACAATTCTGGAAAATCAGTTTGACAAACCTATAATGACTTCATCATCTCTTTCCTCATGCCCTGGGAGAAACACTTTGCTTAGTGCTGGCAAATATTGGAAGCAACAAGGCAATTTCCATCAAATTCAGTAGGAATGAAGGCTGGGTTACAAAGCGGACAGCTTGTCCTTCATTGTTAGTATTTTTAAATTTTTTATTATTCATTCATCCATTGATAGATATTTGAATTGTTTCTACCTTTTGGTTACTATAAGCAATGATACTACAAGCATTTATGTACAAATGTTTATGTGTATATATATATATATATATATATATATACATTTCTCTAGGATTTGAATTACTGGGTCACATGGTATCTTTATTTCTAGTTGTTTGGGGAACTGTCAGATTGTTCTCCAAAGCTGTTTTACCATTTTACATTCTAACTATCAGTAAATTAGGATTCTAATTTTTCTACATTCTTGCCAACACTTGTTGATATTTAAACTTTTGATTCTAAGGATCCTACTATTTGGAAGTGGTATCCCATTGTGCTTCTGTTTTGCATCCCCCTGATAACCAAGGCTGTGAATATCTGTTCATTTACTTATTCTCTATCTGTATTATTTTCTTTGGAGAAATGTCTATTCAGATCTTTGCCCATTTTAAAACTGAGTTGTCTTTTCATAAGTGAGTTGTAAGAGTTCTTTATATATTCTAGTTATAAGTCCCTTATGATTTGCAAATGTTTCCCCCAATTTGAGATTTTTACTTTCTTAATGGTATCCTTTGAAACACAAAAGTTTCAAATTTTGATGAAGACCAATTTGTCTATTTTTTCTTTTGTCACTTGTACTTTTGGTGTCATATCTAGAATTCTTTTCCAGATCTAGGCTCATGAAGATTTACCTCTATATTTTCTTCTAAGAGTTTTATAGTTTAAGCTCGTACAGTTAGGTCACTAATACATTTCAAGTGAATGTTTTCTGTATATGTTATTAGGTAAGGGTCCTACTTAGTTGTTTTACATGTGGCTATCCAGTTGTCCCAGCACCATTTGTTGAAAAGACTATCCTTTTCCTTAGTGAAAGTTTCTGACACCTTGTTTAAAATCTATTGAGCACAGGTCCTATTGACTCAGTTTTATACTGTACTCCGCAATATACATTTATCTCTTTGCCTGAACATGAAGATAATATCTGATTTATTTCTGGAGCATACTAAAATTTTCCATAACATTTAGCCAGGCAGACCACCTGGAAATCTGTTGGCTCTTGCTGCATAACAAACAATCACAAAATCTCAGTGGCACAAATGCATATTTAGCTTATGCATCTGAGATTTGGCTGGGGATTGTCTGATCAAGGTTGGGTCTATACAGTTAGGGTGGGGAAACTTTTCTGCAAGTGTCTCTCATTATCTGTCTTGGGTTATTGTCCCAAATTGTGCCTGCTTTTCTCATGGTGATGGCGGAAGCTCCAGATATATATTTTAGTTTTAGATTTTGCTTAAAGGTCTATAACCAATTTTGATTATGGTGAACCTTTATGCAAGGTCATATGCAAGGACCTTATGCAAGCCCACCTGCATAAATGCATCCCAAGCTTCCACTGTGTCACGTTGGCCAACATCTGGTTAAACAAAACAAGTCATGTGGTCAGGTGTAATGTTAAAGCAGCAGGAAAGTATATTTCTCTCATGGACTGAGGAAAAGGAAGTGAATACTGAAAAGTAATTCAGTCTAGATATTTCATTTATACAAAATTTCTTCCAGGAAAGAAATGAAAAACCCTAAAACTCTTGAACTGGATCTCTTTATACTAGATGCCCCTTGCTAAATTTATTTATTATTGCTAAGAATTTTCTTTAGTTTACTCCAGAGTTTTCAGCATTCCCTGTCATGTTATCTGTGAGTAATTACAGTTTACCATGTTCCTCTCCAATCTTTCTACCTTGTATTTCTTTTTCTTTCCTGTTATACAAGTTAGAACATTCTAGTTCAGTGTTGAATAGAAGCAGTAAGATGAGGCATCCTTGCCTTAATATTTGACCATTGAATGTGATGTTGGCTATAGGTTTTCTCTGATACATTTTATCATATTCAAGAAGTTTCCTACTACTATTCCAAGTTTGCTGAGACCTTTTATTATGAATGAGTGTAAATTTCATGAAGTGTTCTTTCTGCAATTATTGAAATAATTTATTTTTCTCTTTAATTCTCCTATGATAATGAATTAACATTGCTTGACTTTCTTACAGATTTATTGAGGTATAATTGACATAGAATGAGTTTTACATATTAAAATTATGTAATTTGATAAATTATGGTACTGGTAAAATCATCACTGTGATCAAAATACTGAACATATCTATTGTTTCTAAAACTTTCTTGGTGGCCTATTCATAATTCTTCTTTCCTATCTCCTACACTTGTGGCTTCCCTTGTGGCTCAGCAGGTTAAGAATCCACCTGCAATGCGAGAGACCTGGGTTCGAACCCTGGGTTGGGAAGATCCCCTGGAGAAGGGAAAGGCTACCCACTCCAGTATTCTGGCCTGGATAATTCCATGGACTGTATACTCCATGGGGTCACAAAGAGTTGGACACGACTGAGGACATTCACTTTCACCCTGATCCCCAGGCAACCATTAATCTGCTTTCTGCTGCCATACATTAGTTTTCATTTCCTAAAATTTTATACAAATGGAAGCATATAGTATGCACTAATTTTTGTCTGACATCTTTCACTCAGCATATTGTGATGTTTTTCAATGTGTAGAATGTAACAATTTGTTATTATGAATTATACTTTTGGCATTGAATCTAAGAAATCTTTACCTAGGTCAAATATGTTTTATCCTTTATATTATCCTAGATATACTATAGTTTTAGATTTTACTTTTAGGTCTATGACCAATTTTGAGTTATGGTGGGCCTTTGTGCTTATATTGGGCCTACCTGGATAATCTAAAATAATCTCTTCATCACCAAATCATTACATTAACCATACCTGCAAACCACCCCCTGCTTTGTAAGGAGAAATATTCACATGTTCCAGGAACAAGAATTTGGATCTCTTGGTGGGGAAGTATATTATTCTGCCTACAACAGAGGGATTCTTGTAAGCAAATATCCCTGGGTTTTCCATATTATACAAGTGACTTCCATGTTTCTCTACAATGGTTTAATATGATGAACAACTTGGGGATGGGAGTAGAAAGACTGAACACTGAACTAAGCCTTTCCACCAAAAGCTCACCCAGATTGTGGTGGAAAGAGCATGGGCTTTAGAATAATGAGGAATTGTATCTGAATGCCTAATTTTTCCATTATTCATTCTGTGGCCTTTTAATTTACTATCGTCAGGTTTGTTATTTAATAATAGGGTGAAAGTGAAAGTCACTCAGTCATGTCTGACTCTTTGCAATCCCATGGACTATACAGTCCATGGAATTCTCCAGGCCAGAATACTGGAGTGGGTAGTCATTCTCTTCTCCAAGGATTTTCCCAACCTAGGGATCGAACCCAGGTCTCTTGCTTTGCAGGTGGATCCTTCACCAGCTAAGCCACCAGGGAAACCCAATAATAGAGTAACAATGCTCATATTATAGGGCTATTTTGAGAACTAAAAAAATAGTATAAGTGTCTAGACAGCACCTAGAACATAAAATATATAGCAGTATACATTTCTTCCAGAAAAACTTGCTTCTATTAGGCTTTATTTTTCTGGACAAAGAATGGGCGTTATTTATCCCTGATGCTTATACTATCGGTTTATGTGCACTGAAGTCTTTCATCTTCAAATTAGTACCATTGGCAAAGAGCACATTAGTAGAGAGGTTAAGAGTTATAGGTCCCTGGTTCTAAATCTTGATGTCAGTCTGTGATAGTTGTGTGAGATCAGGTCATTTGTTTACACCTCAGTGTTCTTATCTCCTCAATGAGAGTAGTGGGACCTACCTGTCTCACGGTTTGCTGTGAGGACAGTGGAGGTGCCTATAAAGTACTGATCACAGGACTGTGGTGCAGCAATTCGTTTGGCCTTTAGAGGGAGCTCCATGTGAGTGACAAGCCTGTGAAGCAGATGAGCTATGTTGGTGCTTCTTTCCCCGGATTCTGTTTTTAGCAAAATTGATTAAGAGGTGATTTAAATCACACAGATTCACAACCATGTGACATTATATATGCATTTTTAAATTTCTGAAGCAAATTTAGTTTCGGTTCATTCTCAGTTAACATTAATTTGAGCTATTTTGCAAAATGCTTAATTCCTTGGCAAGGTCATAAAATGTGAGTAATTTACGTGCTAGAGTATCCTTTAGTGGCTAACCAAGATCGTAAATTCCATAATTCATAAAATATATTTTTAGTATGTATATATATATATATATATATATATACACACACACACACACATACAAGTAATGATTACACTAAAATAGGCAAGGTGGTGATCATTTTGAATCTTTCAAACCATAACCTTTCAAAGAAATTAATTCTTCCTGTGACAAAGATTGCTGAGGCGATAAGCTATAAATGGCTTTTATGGAAACAAATCCAGAAAGAAGACATAATTTTAACATCAACACACCGGATAACCCAGAGTGGTTCTAAACTTATTTTTGGCTTATTGAAAAAATAAAATATAAAACAAGAAAGATGTCATGCGCAACACTAAAACTAGAATGCAATATTAATAAGTTTAAAAGGAGATACATTAAAAGATTAATGAAATTTACTCATCACGTGGCAAGAAATAAGATAATGTAGTATAAGACATTTAAGAAATTATTAAATTCAGTTTTTAAAGCAACAATATATGAACTATCCTCAAGAGAAGGGAGGAAATAATGTCTTATCATAGATACTGTGAAATTTTATTCACTGTGAATTTACAATAGTTCAGTTAATTTTCTTCAGTGTGATGAAGAGTGGGCCTGAGCCTGAGCCCCACAGCAGGACTTGCTATACCCTTATATACTTTGCACTTTCAAAGTATCTAAGAATTTCTGTTCGATTTTTTCTGGTGAGAATTCCACTCCTTCCACCCTTGTTTTCTGCTCTTTGGACAGAACTCAATTATCCCATCTTCTCAATAATTCCCAAATAATCTGTCCACTCCTCCTCCCTTCCCCATGCTGTGCAGTGTTATTTATTTCCTCATTGTATTTCCCAAAACACACTTTCTATCCCAGCTATTGGTTTATGATCTTGTCTCCATGACTAAATTATGAACTTTGTGTGAGCAAAGAACATACCTTATTTTTTTTAACTTTTAATTTTTTATTGGGGTATAGCTGATTAACAATGTTGTGATAGTTTCAGGTGTATAGCAAAAGGACTCAGCCATATATATACATGTATCCATTCTCCCCAAAACTCCCTTCCTGTCCCTACTGCCACATAACATTTAGTTGAGTTTCCTGTGCTATACAGCAGGTCCTTGTTGGTTATCTGTTTTAAATATAGCAGTGGAAAACATGCCTTACATAGTTCAGTTTCTTTGGAACCTTCCAGGGTGATTAGAACATGTTATAAAATTAAGTTTGATTTTTGTAGGGCCAGGTATCCATAGTAAAATGTATCCACAGGCAACTTTGAGTCTGTGAGATGAGGTCAGTAGTGATAAGTATGGTGATTTAACTACATGGGAAACCTAATATACAAAACTAGGAGACCATTATTTCCTTTCCTCTCTTTTCAGTAATAAAAAGTTACTCATTATTATGCTCATTACAAGAATTTCCCTTTTTTTTCAAAATGAGTTATTAATGTTTTGGATAAAAGCAGAACAAGTTGAAATTAATTATGCGTAGACTTAAACTTCTCATTTTGGCAAACTCAGAAGTCTTAGGTACAGAGAAAATTACTTTCACGGTGTATTTTGAGGTGCACTGGACAGACTCCATTTGCTAAAATTTCTTCTTATCTCTTCCCTTTGCTAGCCAGTCTCCATGCAGAAGCCAGTGAAATTTCTTTTTTAAAAAGAGTGTGTCACTTACCTGCTTAAGACTCTCTGATGGCTTCCCAATCCACTTAGAATAAAACTCAAACCCTTTTTTGGCCGCCAGGCCCTACATGGCCTGCCTTCTGCTGATCGCTCTTGTCCTTTCTCACTGTATTCTGTTTCATTCACGAGCTACAGTCACACTCTCCTGTCTTCTTTTATTTGAAGGCACCAAGCTTAGTACCACTTTTAGTCTTTGAAGAACATTCTCCTCTTCTGGAGAGCTTTTTCCTTACCTCTTTTAAGAGACCTGCTATCTCATGGTTTAGATCCACATTAAAGACACTCAGCTTTCCTTGATGCCTGATCTAAATAGCTCCTCAAACCTTTCAAGTGTATCATCATGTTTTATCTTTATTACAGTATTTAGCACTACCTGATTGCTTCTTGATATTTGTTTAGTTTTCCATCCCTCTCCACTAGATGGTACAATCTTTAAAAACAGATACTTTGTTCATCTCTGTGACCCAGACCCCCCCAAAAGCACATAGAGGCTCAAAAGCATTTCTAAAGGGAATCAGATTTCTTCTTTATCTTTTCCCCTGGTATACTTTAAAAATATTTCCTGAGAAAGTTGGTGTTAAGAACACATTCATCTAAATTATCTTAAATGTTTAAAAATTGGTAGATTAATCGTAAGGAGCAGCATTTTGAGACATAAATGTTGAAATTACTGTTGGTTTTAAGATATCCAAAGGCAGCTTATAGATTGTGCTAGAACCAAGCTGACACAGGGACTGTAGCAGATTTTCTAAGATTTGCTGAAAATGCAGCCAAGGAAAAGGTGAGATGGAAATAGGGCCAAGAGAAATATTTATTTTTCTTCGTAAAATGGAAGAAAGAATTACATGTCTCTAAAAGTGGTAAAGTGGCAAAGATTATATTAATTAGGACATGCTTTATAGACATTCAGGATTTATTTTTCATATGTAAATTGCTATGTTACACAGAAAAAAATCATATTTCCAGAAGATGCTAATATGTAATTAGTGTCATAATTGAGGTGAAGTTTTTAGATATTTAAAGAAGGAGGGATCAGAAAACATTTTGGTATACCACTTATTATGTGATGATAAGTGAAAAATGTACCTGCGTAAGTTTGGAGTGTAATAGATAATCCACTACTCTATTTATTCTGGACATATTGGATCATATTGATGGGTCCTGCATCAGTGGGGCTCCAGTGGCCAGAGACTGAGAAAAACCCAATTGTTGAATAGATTTCTTCGTTTTTAAAATGACAGTATATGGCATCATCTCTAAGGTCTCTAATGGATCTGAAAACTCTGTAGTGAATTGGAATGTTATAGGTTTCAGAAGCAAAATACGCTGAAAGCAGAGGAAAACATACGAATGAGATCAGTGAAGGTAAAATTCATCCTCTCCAGATCTCTGACTGGATGGCCTTATGTGCCACTTGGAGAGTGCATTACCTCTTTCAAAGAAGAGTAAATCAGTGAACAAATAGCAATGATAGGCCATGCCTAGCAATTTAAGACGGCAAAACTTTTTCTGGAGAAATTATATGCTTTGTAGATAGAAGGGACCTAAAAAATGATTTGATGTAGCTTTTCATTTTAATCTGTGAAATGTAAGTATTATGAAAGTGAAAGTGTTAGTCACTCAGTTGTGTCCAACTTTTTGTGATCCCATGGACTGTAGCCCACCAAGCTCCTCTGTCAATGGAATTCTCCAGGCAAGAACACTGTAGTGGGTTGCCATTTCCTTCTCCAGGGGATTTTCCTGACCCAGGGACTGAACCCAGGTCTCCTGTGATGAAGGTAGACTCTTTACCTACTGAGCCACCAGGGAATACCAAGTATTATGAGATGTTAATAGATATTATGTAACAAATGAGTTCTGTATTTAAATAAGTATGGAAAACACTGCACACTATATTTGACTGGAAGATCTCAAATCTTATCTGTGTATTAAAGGTCCTAGAAATTCATCAGTTAAGAAAATGAGTTAACTCTAAACATACTTTTCATTCACTCAACATTTATCACATGCCACTGTGTACCAGCAGCCAGTGCTAAGGTAAGAGCAAGTTCAATATTCAAGCAAAAGTAAGGGGACCGATATGGCTCAAGCAAAATGAGCCAGAGGGAGAATCACAGGAGACGAGATGGAGAGGGTTGCTCATGATGATTCCTCTGGGCAATTTAAAGCTTTTGGCTTTTTCTCTGAGTGAAATGGGGAGCCACTGCAAGACTTTAACCAGAGAAATAACTCAACTTTATTTAAGCCCTTAAAAGATTGTTTCAGTTGCTATGTTAAGAATAGACTATAGAGAATAGAATTGCAAGGACAGAAGCAAAGAAACCCATAAGGGGTCTGTTGCCATAATCCACGTGAGAGATTTTTATGATCTTGACTAGGAGGATAGCAGTGGGCATGGTGAAAGGGGTGAGATTTGCCTTACTAAAGGATCTGTGGAAGAAACCACTTCCAAGTTCATTCATGTCATTGACTTAATTTAGTTCTTTGTGTTTGTAAGACTGAGGTTCCTGTTTCTTTACAGCTGTCAGACAGGGGCTGGTTTTTGCTCCTAGAGGCTAACCACATTTCTTCACTATGCCTTTCATGTGGCCTCCTCCGACAGTGGTGGGATGAGGCCTACTAACACTTGGAATCTCTCTAACTTCAATAAAATAAAGTTCTTTGCTTCTAAAGACTCATGTGATTAGATTCAGCCAATGGAGATAATTTAGTATGATCTCTCTGTAACCTTAATCACAATTGCAAAGCCCCTTTGCCATGTAATTTATTCACAAATTCCAGGGATTAGGGCATGGACATCTTTGGGAGAGGGAGCATTTTGCCTCCCCAAATCTTTCATTTAAAGATTCAAGGCATTTTTCAAACGATATCCTATAAAATTAAACATTTTCCGTGAGATAAGAGATTATAAATAATATCCCATTTAGACAATCAAGAAGAGAAGCAAAAAAATAATTGTAATTTGCAAAATGAAATTTATCTCCTAAATATCATTTCTTTCCTTTTTTTCTTTTTCATTTGCATTTGATCCCATTTCGGAGAAGGAAATGGCAACCCACTCCAGTACTCTTGCCAGGAAAATCCTATGGACAGAGGAGCCTGGTAGGCTGAAGTCCATGGGTTCGCTAAGGGTCGAACACGACTGAACGACTTCACTTTCACTTTTCACTTAAGGAAATGGCAACCCACTCCAGTTGCCTGGAGAATCCCAGGGACGGGGGAGCCTGGTGGGCTGCCGTCTGTGGTGTCGCACAGAGTCAGACACGACTGAAGTGACTTAGCAGCATTACATTAAATTCCACAGCTTTAGGTGAACAATTTCCATATGCCAGACACCAGTGTTAGTTGCAATGGCTATAAAGACAGAAGACATATTTTTAGCTCTTAAGAAGCTCGCAACTTATTTGGAGAAACCTCACAAATGCAATTTTCAGCAACATGATATAGCAAATGAACATTAGTGGCCAAATAAATTGAGTTAGAACTACTTGTACACCCTAGAGTTCCTAACGCTATATTGGACAGGAATATGTCCAAAGTAACTAGATTTACAAGAAGCTGCAGCACTCTCTATAAAACATTTTTCTCCTTTGCTTGTATCTTCAGCTGCCGGAATAAAAATCTTTTGGGGCATTGCCTTGTGACTAAAAGGGAAAACATTTCAGACTTGGCATGAGCCTGCTCGTCTTTCCATAACTTTATAAGGTCAAATACAAGCTTATAAAAACCAAGGCTTCCCCTTGTGATCGATAGAGTGGGGGCATCAAGCTGGCAGCTAGGCTGGGGCCTGCATACGAGTCAATCCCCCAGGAGTTCTCTATGTCTGACCCTTTGGCATTCACTCTTGCTGTGCGTACATTGTAGGAGACTGCTGAGGTGCTCGTTGGCAGAGCTCTGAAGCAATTATATAGACCCTGGCACTGTCCTTCGCAGACAAAAATGTCTCAAGCTTTTATCAACACAATCAAGATAACTGTCTTGCTTTTGGTTGCCCTTTTGGATACAAATACTGATTTCAGATGTGATTTCCCCTTCAGATAAAATTCTTCCATATTGTTCATTAAATAATTTATTCATATGTTCATTTATTCCTTCATTTTGTTGTACGTCTCCAGAATATGACTCTAAGTTTTAGCTTGAAATATATGCAGACTTCCCCACTGTTTTTTAAGGGAATGTAGAACTTGGTTCAGCCTAGCATACGTAGCATACGCAATTAACCATTAGTTTGCAGGGATAAGAGGAAAGCAGGGATGCTCATATTTTTGAGCATACATAAGACACTAACCAGTCCAAATACATGTCAGCCAGAGGTCTTGGGCAGCTCCTGACAACCCCTTGCTATAGCTGGTATGGCATTAACTTTAGTTTGGGGAAAATGGGTAGACTCAGAGGCTTTAGGTGTCAGAGAAGAGGATACACTACTAATCAGTAGGAAAATATTTAGATATTTTAACATTTAGTATAGCTATACTGGTCATGAGAGCTAAATATCAATCCTGAGTAAGAGTATTTACATGAATTAGCAGATGAATTTGCTGTGGGCAATATCTTCTATTGTTTCTTTATTTTGACCTATTCACTCCTTTAAAACTGCCTGTAAGAGCAATGTTTCCCAGGTCTCCATTTTCTTAAGAGTTACAGTGAACTTTGTTTTAATTTTGCTGGTTTTTTTAAAAAATAAATAATTTATTTTAATTGGAGGCTAATTACTTTACAATATTGTAGTGGTTTTTGCCATACATTGACATGAATCAGCCATGGGTGTACATGTGTCCCCCATCCTGAACCCCCCTCCCACCTCCCTCCCCATCCCACCCCTCAGGGTTGTTAAAAATGTAAATCATTTGTCCTACATTTCTACTTTGTGGAAACATATCCCAGAAGAATTCATTTTTACTATTTCAGTATTTAGTTCTCCTAATGATTGCTTCCATAATTAAACACAGTAGTTTTATATCTATGATTCTTAACAATGTTAAGTAGTATTCATTTAATTAAAGGGCCTTTAAAAAATATATGCAGATTACCAGGATCCTCCTTACTGTGGTCTGATTCAGAAAATCTATGCTGGACTAGGGAATATGAATTTTTAAAAAGTTCTGATGTGACATCTTTGTTCAGCCAGAATCAGAACTAATTTACTAGAGAATTATTATCATGTATTACCGTAAAGATCTTTGTTCAACCAGCATGGCCATGGTTGGCAGAATTTTGCAACCTGGAAATTTCTCTTCATTTGGAAAACATCTTACATTGTTTTCCTTCTCCTTTTCTGTTTTCACATTTTTTCATCCTTTCTCTAAATTTATTTGCCTATTTTTGGTGTGTCCTGCAGCTTATCTGTTAACCCTATATTCCTTGCTTTTATACCCAAATTTAGGGAGTTGACAAAATTGCTGTCATACATTATTGTCCAAAGAAAATGGTCACAGTGAAAGGTCATTAAAATTGTAGACAGCAGAGCTCTCAAAAAAGATGATCAGAATTTTCTGGTAAAATGTATAAGCTTATGATCAATTAAAAGGATACATGTTCTCAATAGTTGGAAACAGCATATTGATTTAATATAGCAACTTATATTTAGCAAAAATTACTTACACACTCAGGAGCATAAAATCTCTATACTCATTCTGCTTGCCAAAGCATTTAATGCAGTCTACTTGTTTATATAAGCATAGTGCTGAGTTTTCAAATAAAAATTTCTTCTGTAGGACGCATTAAATCACTGGGAGTATTAGGTAGTAGAGAGCACAAATGCATTCAAAATAGGATGTGGCATCTGTTAGATTTGGCTTGATAATGTTTCTAACCTCATGTTAAATCTCTGAGCATTACTAATATGCTTAACACAGGTAGCCAGTCTTACGTTCTGGGTAAATGGAGCAACCAGGTCAGTTTCATCTGTTATATAAAAACTGTTCTTAATTGAATCATGTCTGAATATTTTCTCAGTATTGGAGTGTTGTTTTGTAGAAGATTTTTAGTTTAGTCATATTTCCTACAGGAGGAGTTGGTCCTCTCAATTTTTACAAAGGAATCTACAATTATTTCTGAGAATGTACACCACATGAAAACAGATGACGGTAAATATTTTTAAAAGAGAATACCATTTTTTCTTCTCAATCAGCTTCTTTATTTCACAATTTAACAGCAGATTTTTCTGCTTGGACTCAGTGTTTGATCCCCTCATCTCAGTTGCTTCCTATTCCCAACTCCAGCAGTTCTAAAATCTAATTCTTCCTTTCAAATATTTTAGACAATGAAAAATTGGAAAGTAAAAATTTTAAAATACCATTTATAATAGTGTTAAAACCATAAAATACTAAGGAATTATTTTTTCTTAAGGTATATAAAATTGCTTCACTGAAAAACTACAAAACAGTGCTGAAAGAAATGTTAAAAGACTTATGTAAATAGGAAGAACTAGTATATTTATTGATTTGGAAGATGCTACTGTTAAGATGTCCATTCTCCCCCCCCCCAATTTTATGTGTATGTGTGTATTCAACATAATTACAAATTGTCTTAATTCCCTGTAGGTTTTTTGAAGAATCGTCTAAATTCCCTGTGATTTTTCAAGTATATTTGGAAAAGCAAAGGACCTAGAATAGCAAAAAAAAAAAAAAAAAAAGTCTTCTAACAAAGCTAGCAATATCTGACCTCAGGATGTGTTACAAAGCTACAGTAGTAAAGATAGTAGACAAATATACTAAAATGATAATAGATAAATAAATTAAAATATAGTATTTCAAAATAGACTGACACATACATATATGGTTAAGTAATTTTCAACAAAGGCATCAAAGTGATTCATTGAGGCGAGGAAAATCTTTTCACAAATGGTGCTAGAAAAACTAGGTATTCAAACAGAAAAAACACTTCAACTTCTACCTCACTCCATACTCATAAATTATCTGAAATGGACATAGACCTATAGATAAGTGCTGAAATTATAAAGCTTCTAGAACAATACATCAGAAAATATCTTCATGAACCTGGAGTAGGCTAATATTTCTTAGGACAAAGAAATCACAAACTAGACTTAGTTATAATCAAAAGCTTCTGTTCATCGCAAGACAGCGTTAAGAAAACAAATAGATAAAACAACAGGCTTTAAGAAAATAATCATATCAAATACATTTGACACAAGGCTTACAATGTATAGAGAATATACATAGAATTCCTACAACTCAATAATAGTGTCATAATTGTATGAAAAGTGGACAAAATATTTAAGCAAATACTTTACAAAAATCACATATGTATTACTGATGAGCACATTAAAAAGTATTCAACATCACTGATTCTCAAGGAAATGCAAATTAAAACACAAATTGATAAAAGATTGACAATACCAAAAGCTCTAGAGAATGTAGAACATCTGGAAATCTCATACATAGCTATAAATACATAGAATGGTACAATACCTTTGGAAAGTAGTTGGGCAGTTCCTTTAAAAGTTAAACATACATATGTGCATCCTATGATTCAGAAGTTACACTCCTAGGTGTTTTTCTAACAGCTAGAAATATCTATCCACAAAAGCCTTGTTATATAATGTTTAAAACTACTTTATTTGTAGTAGCCCCAAACTGGGAAAAAACCCAGTGACCATCAACAGGAGAACAATGATTAAATAAATTATTATATATTTATACAATGGAACAACAGTAAAAATAAATGAACAACTTCTTTGCACTTATCTTCATCTGGCTCAGTACTTGTTTGTTATTGTCTGCCTCCCCTGCCAGGATGTACGTTCCATGAGATCAAGGCATTCGTGTGCTTATGGTCACTCATGTATTTTAGCATTGGGAAACACTTAGATATAAGAGGAACTCAATACATTTTGTGGAATTTATGAAAGTAATATTTATGCCACTTCCTTCTTCTCTCAGAAGGTTACTGTCTTCCTCTACTCTCATATCCACTCAATCTTTTTCGCAAGCACCCGTCCTTTCTTCTTACCTGTCTCAGTGAATAAATGTCCTGTTCCTTCAAAGAGAATTCTTCTATGTTCTTTATCTCACCTTTGCATTTTAACTTGGAAAATTTCATAATTTATTCCCCATTTTCCCTATATGCTTAACCTCTCCTCTGCAGAGACGTAAACTGCCCTTTTTCCTTGAGCCAATAAGCACACTTGAGTTTGTGCTACCTAAAAACAAAACAAAAAAGTTCTCTAGAATCCACATTCCCCAGTTGTGCTACTTTTTCTATATATCTATATCTATCTATACTTCCGTTTGCAGCCAAGTTTCATGAGAAAGAATTCTATTTTTATTATTTCCACTTTCTCATTGCTCATGTCATTCCTCAACCTACAGTATCCTGAATTCTTCTCTACCTACTCTACTAAGATTATTTTCATCTTAAAATTTACCATGATATTTGTAATGTCAAAATCACAGTCAATGGACAGTGTGTTTCCATACTGTAAGGGCCCTTCTGGGGCAGTGACCTGTTGAACATATCTATCTTCTTGACACTAGCGTGATCCTTTTTTCTTGCTATCTTTCTGATTTTTTTATGTTCTTATTCTCTAACACAGACTCAACTTCCTCAACTTATTATTTAAATGTTGATGTCTCCCAGAGTTTCAGATGCATCCTTTAACTCTGTCCAGCCATGCCAGCCTTCTTCCTATTGCAAAAAAAAGCACAAGCTTAACTCTTTCCTGCAGATTTATATTTGCTATCATTTCTGCCTGGAACACTACTTTTTTGTCCTTTTGTTCTAAGTCACCTTCTGTGTGCCTATATCTCTCAGGATCCTCATAGCAAATATGTCATACCAAAAAGGGAATAATAAAAAAAATTTTAATAAAAGTAGCATTTATGGGTAGGTATGGGTAGGATGTAGGGAAATTTACAAGGAACAGTGAAACACTCTGTTGCCTCTTGGCAAAAAGTTTTGCATCAAAGAAAGACTAGCAGTACTAGGTGATAGTTATAGCCACAAAAGGGGGCTGCCTGGCAGAAGCTGTGTCCTTCAGATGGGCAGCCACTGACAAAGCATGGTCAAGCAAAAAGTGAGAAGGAAGACAGAATACTTTGACCTCTGCTTTCTCCCACTCTCTCATTGGCTGACCCTGTTGGAAGCCAGAGGACAAGGGGGCCTGGTTGATGTTGCCTATATGAGTCATTCCTGGAGGTTGAGAAGGACACAAAGTAGAACTGGAGGGGCCAACAGTGAATACCCCGTTTACCTCTTTTCTCTGTCAGCATCCATCAATGTCGTTTGTCAATATGAACACCTTGTTCCAACACGGGAGAATAGAAAGTCTTATCAGTTAGCATGTCTTTTTGGAGTGATATCAATTCAGTCAGTCTTACCTGAAAGTTAAAATGGTAGCACCATTGTATTTCATTTAAGGTAGCTATAGCATAAACCCTGACAGTTGGCTTTTCTTTCTATAACACAAGTACCTGACCTAAGCTTTGATTGCTCAGGCACCCACTTCAAAGAGTCATCTACTTCAAAGATGGCATCTACTTCAAAGATGGCATCCACTTCAAAAATGGCATCCACTTCAAAGATGGCTAAATTAAATATCTTGACTAAGCACATTGCCAGCCACATGACTAGATAAAGAGCCAACACCACTTCCCTCCACCAAGGCTCCTTTGTTTTAGAAGTCTTGGTTGATTTTGACAACTGACCATTTGGGCTGCGTGTTCTTTTTCCCTTTTCATGCTTTAAAATACCACTCTTAAGTTTTAAATTCATCATTAAAGAGTGAGACTTGGCAACCCTAGACCCATACCATGGACCTCAATAAAGCAGAGTCCTGGGCCTTCCTCCCCTACTTCCTCCCCTGTTTTTGTCTCTCTTTCTCTCTCTCTTTCTCCCTACCTGTGACCTTGCTGTGTGGCCATAGGTGTGCCCTTGCTTTTCAGGACCTGTGAGTAATAAAACATTTCTTTTAAGTTTTCTGATGTTTATTGCTGAGATCATCTTGCAATTGTAATAAAAACAAGAAGTCCAGGTCCATCCACAACATTGGTTATCAATAGGCTGATCAGCATAAAACAGTAGTGGACCAAAAAGGTGGAGATAATCAATTAAAATAAAATTAGCCCTATAGTCCCTGCTTTTGTTACTAGTCACAGGGACTACATATTCATATATTTCTTCCTCCATCAATCTTTATGTGTTACCCTGTCTATTGGCATCTTGGCTGTTTTTATTTCCTCCTTTGTGATGACCCTTCTTCACCATAGAGTAAAAGTCCTCATTGATTGGTACAGTTTTCCCTTGACCAGAGCTATTGGGCAAATGATCACGGAGAAAGAATCCAGTAAATCCCTGGATACTTGTCTTCTTTGCCATCACTGTATAGCTGCGCCCCAGTTTTCCCAGATAATAAGGATCAACTACCAATGTTCTCCTTCTTTGTTAGTTCAGGGTATGAACAATACAAAATTATCTGATGACAGTCTCAAATCAAAAGTTAGTAGAATAATGACTATATTCCTTAGTGGAAGCACTCCTCCATGAGGCACTAAGATATCCAACTCCAGATCTCGAGTTTCATGAGAAAGAAACTGAGACACCAAGTGACTATGTGACCCACACTGTTCATCAAGAATGTTATCTAATTTGTTGAAACATAAAGTTGAACATGCACAGTAGTATGAGGAAGGTGCGAGTCAACTTCACGAGTAGATGACTGAGGCTCCCATGGTGTCATGGTATTGTGGTGTCACGGAGAGTTCCCTTTGACCAAACAACAAAGAAACAAAAATTGTGGACCTGGTTATGAATGGGTCTGCATGGCATGCTTGCCTCTTTATCCTCTACCTCAGTGCTAACTCAATTGGCCCATATGCAAAGATGCCATGATGGCAATTGTGGTGGCTCTTCAGAGCTTTATCAATAGGCTGAGATGAACCTTTCCTACCTCCATTCTTTCGCTGGACCCTGCATTCTGGCTTTTGGTAAGATTATACCATATATTGACCACTGGTATATAACAAATCCTGTAGAATGCCAGCTCAGCCTTTCAGGATGTTGACTCTAAGCCATCCCCATAAATAAATTTTCCTCAGGCTATTCTACCTGCCCTGTCAAGTTAGCTACTTCTAGGTTACAGGGACTGTAAAACTAGTGAATTCTATGGCTGTGAGCTGACTGCAGCATTTCTTTTACTAGCAAATTTGTTCTTTGGTATGAGATGGTGTCTTAATCTCAATTAGGATGTAGTGATGAATAAGACTTTTTATTAACATCAACAGGTTCACAGGTGATGGTGTTGACAGAGGCATTGCAATCAGAAAAGAAGCATCTTCACCCAAATTTTCCCTGATTACTATGATGGCAATAACTTTCTCTTGCTTACCAACTCGTGATAGAATGACTCTCCGAAATAATCCACATGGTACTAGATGCCTGAACAGTACCTCAGAGGATGGGACAAGCAGAACTCAATACTGTCCTTTGCTGTCGTCTGGTCCAGTACTCACATAAAGCTCTGAAGAGCCACCACCACAATTGCCATCATGGCATCTTTGCATATGGGCCACTTGAATTAGCACTGAGGTAGAGGATAAAGAGGCAAGCATGCCATGCAGACCCATTCATAACCAGGTCCACAATTTTTGTTTCTTTGTTGTTTGGTCAGAGGGAACTCTCCGTGACACCACAATACCATGACACCATGGGAGCCTCAGTCATCTACTCGTGAAGTTGACTCGCACCTTCCTCATACTACTGTGCATGTTCAACTTTATGTTTCAACAAATTAGATAACATTCTTGATGAACAGTGTGGGTCACATAGTCACTTGGTGTCTCATTATTAGGTGTTCAGTCTTCTAGGGCTCAGGAGAAAATCTAGGGTTACTTTTCAAATGGAAAATTATGCTTAGAAGCAGGTTTGATCTTAACCCCAGGTTGTAGAGATTTGTGTTGTGATTATTCTACTGGGTATTGCTAGAGGTTCCATTCAGGGTCTCTTCTACCATAGATAATTATGATACCATTGGATCAACTGCTCATAAGATCAAAATGGTAGAGCAGTTCACTACACAGCTAGAACCTTTTGGAAAGCTTTTATTTTTTTTTTTTTTGGTCCAAGTCTCACCCATGGGGGAAGTTCTGTGTCATCTAATAAGTGGTTTGGGAAAGCCCACCCAAATACATTAAATGTGGTCTCCTAAAACCAAAGAGTCCGAGCAATATGCCTCCTGCTTGATGGCGAGGTATGTGAGAGCAACTTACAACTTGTCACTCACGTTATAGGACATATCTGGATGTCCCCATAGGCCACTAGACCCAGATATTTTTCTAATGAGCATTTCCCTGAACTCTTGCACTTATTTCCCATATGGGCATATGTTTTAGCAGACATGTAGAGAGTTGGACACGACTGAGCGACTTCACTTTCACTTTTCACTTTCATGCACTGGAGAAGAAAATGGCAATCCACTCCAGTATTCTTGCCTGGAGAATCCCAGGGACGGCGGAGCCTGGTGGGCTGCCGTCTATGGGGTCGCACAGAGTCGGACACGACTGAAGCGACTTAGCAGCAGCAGCACCAGAGATGCTTTCTAATTTCTGCTAAACAGTTCCAAATAGCATCATATTATATAATGGACCAGCATGATATTCTGGGTGATATTAAGATGATGAAGGGACATCTGGATGATACATAACATAGAGCAGGAATAATGTCCTAACCCTGATGTCAAGATAATGAAGTCTACTGTAGTTCCTGCCACATGAAGAAATACTGTCATTGTATAGATCTCTATGTTCAAAACAATCTGATTGCTACTCTAACCCCAAGGTTTATTATTGCGCTTTCACCACTTTATCTGATTATTAAGTGACCACCAGTTCAGGACCCAAATCTTCCTATTAAAACTGAGGATCCCAATTTCCTTGAGACATCCTCGATACTAACTCTGGCTTACAATTAACACATAGTTTTTCAAAGATAGTAGTATTGCAATTTCTTATCGTGTCGATGAAAGAAATATCCTGAGTCCATACCGTAGGGGATATGGTTAGGGGTGGCCATACAGTTGACATAAAAGAAGTTTACTTATATCCTTTTGATCCTTTTAGACTCCCTTTATCTAAAATGTGCCAGGGAAATTCCAGCACTGCCACCATTTTCCCATCACTTGCTGCAGGCCACCGCTGAGTCCAGGCTTCAATTAATCCATCTAGTTGAAGAAGGTATCTGAAACTTCCACATGCATGAGTTAACACATTAAATTCTGAATCCTGAATGCACTCCTTTGTTAATAAATAAAACTGATGTCATCTTGTGAGTTGACTACCTTTGTCTAAACTATTAAGGTTGGTGAAAAAGTGATTGCAGTTTTGGACCATGAATTTTAAATCATTATAACTAGCTCAAACACATCTTTATTAATCAAAATAGAAACCGTTACAATCAACACATTTTTGCCAACTAGAAATAAGTTTGTTTATTCCTGTACTGTGAAAATCCATGCTTCAGGATTTGACGAACTCTTGAAAAGTATTTTCTGCATCTTGCTGGTTGTGGAAGCGTTCTCCCTGAAAAAAGTTGTCAAGATGCTTGAAGAAATGGTAGTCGGTTGGCAAGAGGTCAGGTGCATATGGCAGATGAGGCAAAACTTTGTAGCCCAATTCGTTCAACTTTTGAAGCATTGGTTGTGCAACATGTGGTTGGGTGTTATTGTGGAGAAGAATTAGGCCCAATCTGTTGACCAATGCTGTTGACCAATTTCTCAGATGTAGTGGTTTTGCTGGGATTCAGAAAGCTGTAGTGGATCAGACAGGCAGCAGACCACCAAACAGTGGCCATGACCTCTTTTTGTGCAAATCTGGCTTTGGGAAGTACTTTGGAGCTTCTTTTCAGTCTGACCACTGAGCTGCTTGTTGCCAGTTGTATAAAATCCACATCACAATCCTATCGAGAAATGGTTCGTTGTTATTGAATAGAATAAGAATCAAAGCAAAAATTTTTTTTGATTTGCAGTCAGCTCATGAGGCATCCATTTATCGAATTTTTTCACCTTTCCAGTTCTCTTCAAATGCCAAACAACCATAGAATGGTCGACATTGAGTTGTTCGGCAACTTCTTGTGTAGTTGTACAAGGATCGGCTTTGGTGATCCTCTCAGTTGGTTGTTGTCAACTTCTTATGGCCGGTCACTGCATTCCTCATCTTCAGGGCTCTCATTTCATTTGCAAAATTTCTTGAACCACCACTGCACTGTATGTTCGTCCGCAGTTTCTGGGCCAAATGCATTGTTGATGTTGTGAGTTGTCTCCACTGCTTTATGACCCATTTTGAACTCAAATAAGAAAATTGCTTAAATTTCCTTTTTGTCTAACATCATTTCCCTAGTCTAAAATAAATGTAAAATAAACAGCTAGTAATGTCATTAGCCAAAAAAAATAAAGTAAAATAAAGCAGGAATGTGCATTAAAATGATGTCTCACATAACCACATTTATTTAAGAATGTCTTCCAATGTACTTCAATACTTTGGCCACCTGATGCAAAGAACTGACTCATTAGAAAAGACCCTGATGCTGGGCAAGATTGAAGGCAGAAGAAAAAGGGGATGACAGAGGATGAGATGATTGGATGGCATCGCCGATTCAATGGACATTAGTTTGAGCAAGCTCTGGGAGTTGGTGATGGACAGGGAAGCCTGGCATGCTGCAGTCCATGGGGTCCTAAAAAGTCAGACACAACTGAGCGAGTGAACTGAACTGATTCCAATATCAAACAGCAAAATTCAACAACAGAAAACCACAATTACTTTTGCACCAACATAAATATTTAGAAGCTAGTCCCATACATGCTCTCCAGAATTCTGCTTACATGAATCTGCCACTCCTTCAGGTCTTGAATTTTTACAACTGTGCAATGTTGGACCTGGCAGCAGTGATGGGTAGTAAGTGCATATCCTGAATAGAATCAGCCTGTCCTTGTAAGCCACTGGCAGGCCTGGCCAATTAAAGTAGGTATGATCCTCCGTGAGTTTTTCCTTTAACCAACTGGATGTTGACACCTAGGGTGGCCTTGGACCTATGCATTCCATCAGCCTAGGTCTCCAAAAGACTGTGTGGAAAGAACTCCATATCACCCTACTTTACCAGCAAGCTGGCACCACCAGTGGCCTGTCACATAAGAAACTAACATCTATTGTGTTTGAACTATTTTGTATTTCAGATCTACTGGTTATATCATTTTGCTTACTTTCAGTAATACAGGGCCTTTTGCTTTCTTTTCTTTTTACTTGAAATGTGGTTTGTAAATTATTTTGAAAATGGGAAATTAATGATTCATAGAATTAATGTCATAGATGTCCTTTTCTCCCTGTACTCCTACATAAATTTGTAGATGTGACAAATCTTATGATAATTAGATATTATTAGTCTGCATGCCGCTCTTAGAATGTTATTTGTTCTTTCCCATTAGTATCACAGAAGCTACAATTTTCAATGCCAGGGGGATGCAAAACATACATAGGAAACCTTTAAGGAAAATATCGTGTTGATGAGCAAAATGACCTGAGTGACCATCACAAGAGATCCTTATGCAGGACAAATGTTTCACTGTGGCTTTTTTTTTCCCCAGAGAAAAAGATATCCCTTCATACAAAACATTATCAACATGTATTGCACACAAAAAGCTATGTATCATAAGTACTTTTTTTATTCCTTAATTCAGAACAAGATCACAAGGTAAGAAAAAACACTGAAATACCTACAAGGTTCCCAATAACCCTATCAAGGTCTCTTTTCAGTCAGATTAAATAACCTTGAAATTTGAGACCTTGGAAAACTTTTACCAGAACTCTCTTTACCACATTTACAGTTTGTTATGTGGGTAGGTAACTCTATTGGGCTATGTGAGTAGAACCTTGAGTTACTTTTTCTAGAAGGAATGATAACTATACCTTGATATTACACTCACTATAAACAAGGGCATCCTCACTTAGCATTGGCCAATTTCCTTTTATAGAATTCAGTGTTTGACTTTGTTACAGGTGCCCTTTGGTCAGATTATTCCAGGGTATTCCTCTAAAACACTTAATTTTTAAAAAGTAGAATAGTTTTATCAGTCATTCATTAAAAAAAACCCTTGTCTTTCTTTTTATTTTCTTTAAAGTGTTCACTGTAGAAGACAGAGGGTCAAGTAGAAAATGATCTGAATGTCAGGATGCTGTGGGTTCTTATCCTGCCTCTGCTGCTTGCTATGGACTCCTGAGTAAACTACTGACCCCCTAAGTCTTGTTTTTTTCTCAGTCTCAAAATGAAAGCCTCTTAGGGTACTGATGAGGAGCTAGAATGTAAAAAGCACCTGGTATACAGTTCCTTCTCATTCCTTTATTCTCTTTGGCTCTAGCCTGATTCTTCTTGATTGAATTAACATGATTTCTCAATGACTTGCATATCAAATCAACTTGGCAGAGTTGTCATGTGCTCCAGACACAATTATTACTCAGAACACTTGTCCTTTGGATCTGGTTCATGCATTATTTAAAAACCAAGCATAATTTGTTGATTGAATTAAATGTGTAGACTTTAAATATTAAAATATATTTAAAATTACCATTTAATATCAAAGGCAGTCTGATGTTGAAATCATCTTCTCGCATTGGCAGAGAGACATACTCACCTCTTTGGGATGAGTAGAGGCAGGCATCACCTGTCTGGGCCAAAGATATCCTTGGATCTCTATAGCTACAAATCAATAAAACTTCAATGCAATCCAGCACAAAGAAATACAATGCAAATTCAATAAAGGAGGAATTTTCTGAATACTTTACTCAAGCAATATTCTTACTTTCCATTATCCTTTCTTGTCATCCAAGTACTTAAAACCTTTCTTCTTTATAAGAAGATATGTATAGAAGCCAAGCTTGAGTAGACAAGTCTCTTGTAATGTAGTCTACCCTATATCTCCACTTTCTTATTTTCCTTTCAGTCCTCAATTCCCTGCAAACTGGGTTTGATATTGTCTATTTTAGTGAAACTATTCTTGAATGTAGCACATAGTCTCCAAATTAATAGGAACACTTTTCAACCGCTAGCTGCATTTCAAACTGTGCACAATATGTGAATACTTCCATCATAACTTTCATAAACTTATCTCTCTGGTTTTTACTATCACTATAACTCTCTTTATGTGTTTCAAAGTCTCTCCCCTACTCAGCTTATTTTCATTAATTTTCCCTCACGATTTCATTTTCAGCTCACTATTCTAAATGTATGTGCTCTTTCTTGACATGTGACCTGTGGGACCACCCTGTTGATACATCCAGTCCTACCCTCCCTACTGACGTTTAATAACTATAAATGTCTTAATTGTACATCTCCACTTAGGATGTATGTTAGGGGCCTATATTAAACACCTGTTGGCATTTCTGCCTAGTTTAGAACATTATTTCTAAGCACTACTTCTGATATGCTATTGTGGTAGACTGCTTGTGGTCTCCTTAATCTTAATTTCTCATTCTATCTTACTAATAGAACTTTCAATTTATTTGGGTGTCAGTGTGCCCAGCTACTAAATTACACATCAAAACACGGCCAGTGTGACATAAGTGAAGTCTCCTAAGGATTTTAGAAAGATTTGAATCACCTCTCCCTCCCTGTGGCTCCTTCTTTTCCTTTTTTACCTGGAATGTGATTGAAAGCTGAAGGTGGAATAGTTATTTAGCTACAGTGAGGTGGCCTTAAGGGTGGGAGCCATACAGTGTGGCGGGTCAGGAAGACAGGAGCAGACTGGAGCATTGTAGACACTTTATATCTTCTGCACCAGCCCTGACTGTGTTAGAATAGTTTCAGCTGCGAGTATAATAAAATCTCAAAATAGTAGTGGCTTAACAGTATATAAGTTCATTTCTCTTTGGTGTGAATAAAGTTGTGGTTTGACAGGGGCTGATAGAATGATTCATTAATCATTAGGCACTGAGACTCCTTACATGTTGTTGCTTATAACTTTGGGAATAAGAAGGGCACTTGGTCAAATAATCCAGTTATTATATCCACATTTAATCCATGAGCAAGAAAGAGGACAAAAGAAAGACATAATGTCTCCTTTTTAAAATACTTTACAGAAGTCATGTAAGACACTTCTATTCAGATCCATCAGCCAGAAATTAATCATGCAGTAACCACAAAGTAGCCATGCATTCAGGCTTCCCTGGTGGCTCAGCAGTAAAGACACCACCTGCAATGCAGGAGTCACAGGAGAACCAGGTTTGATCCCTGGGTCAGGAAGATCCCCTGGAGGAGGGCATGGCAATTCACTGCAGTATCCTTGTCTGGAGAATCCCATGGACAGAGGGGTCTGGTGGGCTACAACCCATAGGTCGCAAAGAGTCGGACACTACTGAAGCAACATAACATGCACACACACCAAGCCATGTATTCAGCTAAAAATCATGAATGCTGTGGCAACCCCAGTTGCTCATCTTTGACTTTTTGATATGTAAAAAAATTCCCCATTTGATTAAATGTAAAATTATGATTCAATTCAGTTCAGTTCAGTTCAGTCGCTCAGTCGTGTCCGACTCTTTGCGACCCCATGAATCGCAGCACGCCAGGCCTCCCTGTCCATCACTAACTCCCAGAGTCTACCCAAGCCCATGTCCATCGAGTCGGTGATGCCAACCAGCCATCTCATCCTCAGTCGTCCCCTTCTCCTCCTGTCCCCAATCCTTCCCAGCATGAGGGTCTTTTCCAATGAGTCAACTCTTCGCATGAGGTGGCCAAAGTATTGGAGTTTCAGCTTCAACATCGGTGATGATTCAATTACATGAAGCCAAATGCAGTCCTTAATTAATTCAGAATTTGGATCCTAAATGAGACCACTAAGAATAACAGAAGATAAAATATAGAATTGACTAAAGGAAGAAACTGGTGGTTTGGACAACAGGGACTCATATACTGAATGCCCCAAAACTGGTGGTGATCATTCTGTGGAATTAGGTCAAACTGTTGTCCGTTGTGTTTTAGGAGGTAGACCACATCAATCCTCAGGCTATTAGGAAAAATGGAACGGCAGTTCAGACCACTGCAGGGTATGGGTTACCTTTTGCCACTATATCATCAGACCACTCTACAAACAAAGATGGAAGAGTTGTTTTAATTATCTATTGCTATGGAATAAACTACTCCAACACCAAATGGTTCAAAACAGTAATTAATACTGCTGTGGTTCTTACGGGATGATTTTATGGGCTTATGGGCTCAACTAGGTGATTTTCCTATAGGGTCTTGCTTGTAATTTCACGTCAGATAGTAAATGGGACTGGAGATACCTGATGTGCTGATTGATCTGGACATCCAAGAAGGCTTTTCTCCTTACATGTCTGATGCTTTAGCTAGGTAGCTGGGGACTGTGGGTCTCTCTCTCCATGCAGCCTCTTCTCACAGCTAAATTGGACTTCCTCACAACATGACTATCTCATGATCATGCTTCTTACACAGTTGTTGGCTATCCCCAGACTGAGGGTATGAGAGGCCTAGCTCAAAGTTACTAGACTTCTTATAATCTACCCTTGGAAAGCACATAGCTTTGCTTCTGTCACATTCTACAGTCAATGTGAATTATAGGGCCAACCCATATCCAAAAAGTGGGGACTGTACAAGTTTGTGAATCCCAGGAAGCATGCTTCATAAGAGTTGGGGTGCTTTCTTTGGAAAGAGAATAAAAATCTGCTGAGAGAGTTGCTTTAGGCCTGTGTCCTAAATCTAAACTGCATGCTCAATTTAGATACTGGAAGATTGCTTTAAAAATTGATCTTACATTCTAAACAAATTCCATGGCAGTGGCAACCTTGGCAAGAGCAAAGACTGACGCAAGCAACTTTCCTTAAGACTCCTCTATCAAACACAGGTTTTGAATTTGAAGGAAAAGATGGGATTAATACTGTTCTCATCTAGAAAGAGGCTGTTTTAAATGTAAATTACATAATCATGAAGACTCACCGTATATGCTGGTATGGAATTATGTCTAACATAGACTCTCAAGTCAGTTAGCTGTGTCCTGGTTTGCATGGAACAGTCATGGTTCACACCTGGGGTCCTAGTATAATTACTAATTATATTATTTTCACCCTTAAATTGGCCAATTGACATGATAAATTATGTTTATCTTATTGTTAAATAACAAAACATAAGATACAGAATAGTGTTTATGTCACTATGTGTAATATGACCTATTCAAAACCACATAAATTTAAATTTAAATAAAAGTTATGGCCAACATTTTAGTGAAAGGGAGAACTTGTGGAAACATAATACTTGTGGACTAGGATACTTTACACATGATAACAGTGGATGCCTGTGGAGCAGGATCAGGAAACTTCTAATCCTGTGGCTGGAAGACAAGGGTCAGAGACTTACTTTTGTCTGTAAACCCATGTGCCCTACTAAAATTCTGTGCCTTATCCATGTATTGCCTTTTTGGAAGAGCAATTTAAAACAACAAAATTCATTTTCAATACAATGTGAGTCATGCCATGAGAGCTATTACCATGTTCGCTTCCATTTATTGGGTTCTTATTCTGCCAGGCACAGGTCTAACCACTGTACATACATTAGATTATTTAATTATCACATTAAACCTGAGAGGTAAGTAGCACTACTACTAACTGTGTGATTAAGAAAAGTTGCCTAATTTCTTCTATAAAACTCTTTTTTATTTCATCCTATTTATACTGTTCTTATTCCTGCTGATTCCATGATATTGCATGATAATGTTGAATGTTTGCTAAGTTAGTGGCTATAGAAGGAAGTGTTCTTTCTATATTTGAAGTCCTGAGTCCTTTCTCTTGGGCTTCCCAGGTGGCTCAGTGTAAAGAATCCTCCTACCAATGCAGGAGATGCAGGAAACAAGGGTTCGATCCCTGGGTCAGGAAGATATCCTAGAGGAGGTAATGGCAACCCACTCCAGTATTCATGCCTGGAAAATTCCATGGACAGAGGAGCTTGACAGGCTACAGTCCATAGGGGTGCAAAAGAGTTGGACATAACTGAGCATGCCCTTTTTCTTGCTCAGCTACTTATTACCTACTCAAACCTCAGCGAACCACTTTCTGAGAAAGGCTGGGTTTTCACCATAGAATGAAAACAAGGTGTCTTCTCATTTTACTGGCTTACTGTGAGGATCAAATAAAGGCATTCATATCGAAGTAGGTTCAGAACCAGAATGTAGCATAGGAATTTGAGTTACTATTATTATTAATGACCTAGTGTAACACTTCTGTCCGAAAGCCATAAATCAATAGAGATGTAACTGAAAACAATTTGAAGACCATTTTTATTTTCAGCACAAGTGGCATTTCTTCATTGTTTGTTGCTTTATGTAGTCAATAGTTTTATGCATAGCAACAGCCTTGGATCAGCAAGTACATAATGAACATACTTTAAGCAGGAAATGTTAAATGATCCATGTCTGTTGTTATGAGCTAAGCCTCAATTAATTCAGGAGGTGGTTTTCTCAGTTGAAAAGAAAGCAAATGACCTCATGTCATTTACTGTACATAAATAAATTCAACATTTGATTATACAATGGTAAGATAAGTTAAATTTGTGGCATATTCTCTTCAGAAAGCCTTGGAATATTGTACAGTATTTATTTAGCTTCACTCCCTTTTCTTTTGCCTACTTTGGGAGCAGACTTTATTCCTCCTTCTCTTCCACCTCCCTCTCCTCCTCCTCCTTCTTAGTCTTCTTCTTTTCAGGAACAAAACAAGTATGTAAAATACTGCAAAATAATAATGACAAAAAGTTTTACTAGAAATTAAACAAAAAAAAGTAAAATAACTTGATTTAATAAATAACATCTTTGAAAATATATGCAGAGTTTTCTAGAGGGTTTATCAAACTAAAAATCTTTCAACCTGTCATATATAAAAATAGAATTGTTAGAGAAATGAAAGGAAAGGTAAAACATATAGCTTAGTTGTTTTTACAGCTTTGTAAAGTTACCTGGCAGACTTGCCTATGGTTTGGTTTATTTTAGCTTTTCTTGGCTCTTATAATAGTTGAAATCTAGAAAAACCTCGGAGACCTTTATCTCATTGGTGGTTTAAAAATTCATAACACTAGTAGGCCCCAACAGCTCAGTTTATCTTTGCATAGAAGTTTTATTTTTCTTTCAACAGTGTCCTGTCTTCCCCTCCCTCCCACCTCTCTCATGGAACCCCTCATCCCTCTGCAGTGGCACTCTGGTAAGCAGCTTTCTAAGGGGAGCAGGGATGTTTGAAATGTGGGGGAAGAAGTAAACTATAACCCACAGGATAATCTTTATTTAAATAATTTTTATCTGGAGATTTTAAAAATGCTGACCAACGTACTCAGTCCTATTTTCTTAACAGAAGAATAAAGCAAGAAGGTGGAAAATGCTTAGTACACCTGCACCCTGGTTGGAATTCAACATTTCCTCTTATTTAGGGATTTATTACTTAACTATTATCTTCTGTCCAGAACTCACAGAATCAGTAGGCAAAAGCTTTCTGGGAGGCAATTTCTGAGTGTGGGTTTTGGAGTCAACCTGACCTCACTTCAGATTTCTTGAGTATTTTTAGGCCAGAGAATTTAGCTACCTCAGCAGAAGGAACCAGAATTTTTACCCTATCCAAAAGAAACAAAACTAACTAAGACAAAATTTCAAACAAAAATAGTAACAACAACTGGAGCAAAATTGCCAAAATGTATGTTTACTATAATGGAAAGAGATTGCATGTGAGGTCAGGAATCTGCCTGTAATTGCCTAGAATAAGTACTCACAGGAGATGTGATCTTAGACTCCTTGGACTCTTTCTTCATTTGTTCAATCGTAGTGACTACTTTTCTTGGCTGGAGAATTCCATGGACAGAGGAGCCTGGTGGGCTATAGTCCTTGGGGTCACAAAGAGTCAGACATGACTGAATGGCTAACAGACACACACAGTGACTACTTGCATAACTTCTTATGCAGATTAAACAATGGTATATCTCAGAGGTCAGCAAGTTTTTTGGTAAAGAACCGGAGGGTAAATATTTTAGGTTTGTGGGGCATTATTGTTTCCACTGCAGCTACTCAACTGAACTGTTACAGGGTAAAAGTAGCCAGAGACAGTACATTAAGGGATGTGTCTGTGTTCCCCCCAAAATATATATGAACACTAAAACTTGTATTTTGTAGAAGTTGGCCCTGATCTGCAGACAGATGTGGACCACGACTGGTCTCCAGATGTTATTAAGGGAGAAAGTGGTCACAATATTGTGGAACCCCGTGAACCACAACTACTGAGCTTCTGCTCTAGAGCCTGTGAGCCCAACTACTGAGCCCACACACCTAGAACCCGTGCTAAAGTTTTACTTTATAACAGCAACAAAAAACAATAACTATAACACAAAATTTTCAGAACCAAAATTTAAAAATGAAAAACAAAACAAAAATCTTTCTATGAGGTATAGTAAAACAACGGCAAAAACAACTAAATTGAATGAAATACTTTGCTGGGAAATAAACACTGTAAATATGTTTATTTTCCCTAAATTCATGTCTATATATGATATACTGTGAATCAAAGTCCTAACAGGATTTTGGAGAACACACAAAGCAATTCTAAAATTAATTAGAATGAAGAAACATGTGAAAACAACCAGGAAATTTTTGTAAAGTAAGAGGAAAGAGGAAAATCTTGCCTTACCAGATGCTATTAGAAAACTTCACATATTAGGCGAGAAAGGAGAAGCTCCATGGCTGCAGGCTGTTGTTTGTTGTGTTCACAGCCACACCCAAAACACAAAACAGCGCCTGGGCAGTCAATTAATGCTGTTGTTGGGTGAATGGATGAAAGAATGACTAAGCTTCTTTAGGTGCAAATGTAGATAACCCTTCGTTTTCCAGTGATACAGAGGATGGGACAATATGAAACAAAGTAGCGATCGTGAAGAAGCACTGATTCTGAAGTTGAACTTTCTGGGTTTGAATCCTGATTCCATTACTTGCCAGCTGAAAGGCCTTGCTTAAATTCCTTAACTTCTTGGTGTCTCAGTTTCTTTATCTCTCAACTAGGGATGACAGTTGTACTTACCTCATACAGTTGTTGAGAGTAATTCTGTTATCCAACTAAAGTCTGTGAAGGACACCTAGCACAGAATGCTGCTGCTGCTGCTGCTAAGTCGCTTCAGTCGTGTCCAACTCTGTGCAACCCCATAGATGGCAGCCCACCAGGCTCCTCTGTCCCTGGGATTCTCCAGGCAAGAATACTGGAGTGGGTTGCCATTTCCTTCTCCAAGCACAGAATAGTTATCAGGCAATTTGTAGAAAAAAGAAATGAAGGGTGAAAATTTTGGGCTTCCCATGTGGCACTAGTTGTAAAAGAACCCGCCTGCCAGTGCAGGAGATGTAAGAGATGTGGGTTTGATCCCTGGGTCGGGAAGATCCTCTGGAGCAGGGCATGGCAACCCACTCCAGTATTCTTGCCTGGAAAATCCCATGGACAGAGGAGCCTGACGGGCTAAAGTCCATAGAGTCTCAAAGAGTCAGACACAACCGAAGCAGCTTAGCACACTCACACAGCCTTTCTCAAAGGTCAGTGATACAGCATCTTAAATCTACAGCATCTTAAATCTAAACATCTGCTTTCATGTGAATGACCTTGCATACTAGTCTCAAAGTTCTTTTACTGCCTTTTATTCCAACTATGCACCCGTAAACCACTTTACCAACCTACTTACATAGTCTCAACCAAAACCTATTGTCACTTCATTTAATTCTCTCTGGAATCTTATATAACAATTTCCATCCACTCAGGTGTATAATTTCTGCCCATAACCTTATAGTCTTTCACCATGTTCCCTCTTTTATACCCACTCCAACTGTTCCTGCACTTTTCCAAGCATCTTAAACCTCTCCCTTTCTTTCAGTCCCTCACTACCTCATGGATTTGCTTCTTCCTTATCAGACTTAGATACAACATCTTTCTTGTCAGTGTGGGCGTTTGTGCTCAGTTGCTCAGTCATGTCTGACTCTTTGCTACCCCATGGATTGCAGCCAACGAGGCTTCTCTGTCCATGGGATTTCCCAGGCAAGAAAACTGGAGTGAGTTGCCATTTCTGCCTCCAAGAGATCTTCCTGACTCAGAGATCAAACCTTCATCTCCTGGGTTTCCTGCTTTGGCAGGCAGATTCTTTATCACTGAGCCACCTGGGAAAGTCTCTTGTCAGTACAACCATTTTATTTTCCTCTGTATTTCTCTTGCACTTGTCATGAAAATCCTACTACTGGACAGCTGAAGGGCAGAATTCTTAATGTCAGCACAGATTCATTGGGTCTCCAACCTCAATTTGCCTTTTGGTAGCACACAGTCATACCTTTAACACATCCTTCTCCAATCCCTGGCATGTTGCAGTTTGTGTTAAGTATTCTAAGTTTCTTCGTTTCTCAAATTTTCTTAAACATTTTGATTTGTTTCTTAATTTGCTAGAGTTTGTAGTCAAGTATTTTTTTCAAGAAAGACTTAAAGGCATTATATTTTCTGAATTCTTTCATATTTGAGAATGTCTGCTTGTACTTGAAAAACATCTTGACTGTATATAATATTCTAAGGTTCTTGCCTTCAGAACTTAATGAATATAGCTTCATTGTTTCTGGCATTGAATGTTTACAGAAATTGGTGCTAGCCTAATTTTTCTCCCTTGGACATTTTTGTTATTGTGTATGGATGCCTAAAATTACATAACTTCATGGTATGCCTTGATGCTGAAAATCTGCCTTCAACTTTTCCTGCTATCCTTAGTGCTGCATGTTTGGAATCAAAATTTTCTGGAGCCAATATGCCCTGTGAATGGCAGTTTCAGGTGTTGCTTCATTTGGGGGGTTTTCTTACATTTTTTTCTTTCATTTGTTGTGTTCCATGCTTCACGGGCACCAGTTATGCTTACTGGGAAGACTGCTTATTACGGCTATCAGCTTCATTCTGATTGTTCTAATCTCTCTGTCTTTTTCATCCACATTCTCAGAAGTGAGGTTACTCCAAAGCTTTATTTATATGAGCGCTTCAATTTTCAGACATGTCTATTCTGTTTTATATTGCTTTTAATATATGTATGAGTTTTTCATCACGGAATGTGTTCCATCTGCTTTTTGTTCCTCCCTTTCTCTTTTACTGCATTCATTTGTGCTTATCAAGCATATTTTGGTATTCTACCTTATCTCCTCTACTGAGCTATGTTTGTAGCTATACCTCATTACATTATTTGTGTGTGTGTGTGTGTGTGTGTGTGTGTGTGTGTGTTCTCTAACTTTAGAATCATTAAATTTGTCTGGAGAGCTTATTAAAACACATATTGCTAGTACCAATTTCAGGGTTTTGTATTTAAAAAGTAGAAGACAGGAGCTGAGAATTTATATTTCCAACAAGTTCCAGGATAATATATCAAGAACCAGTTTTCTAGAGAGTATATTATGCATCTTTAACTTATCACAATTTATTATCAAATGATCGACCTAATGAGCACTAAAAAAAAACTGAAAAGCACAAAATTCATTTTATCCTTTACTCCTCTTTGCTCTTGGTGACATGCATTTTACTTCTACAAATGCTAAAATTCCATTATATAGTGATTATTTTTGTTTTAAACTGTGAGCAGTTTTTAAAATTAATTTTAAAATATATTACAGATAAAAAAAATATCTTTTATATTTACCTATGTGGTAGACAGGCCCTGGGGTGCCTACCACCATGATTCCTGTGTCTGGGTCTACGTGCCCTTGTATAACCTCCTCTACTTTAGAGTGGGCAGAAACTCTGACCTGCTTCTAACCAATAGAATACGGTTAGAAGCAAATATGATAGGATGTCACACCCGTGATTACATTGTATGAGACTCTGTCTTGTTAGCAGACTTATTCTCGAGACCCACTTGGTGGTTATGAAGTTACTGGCCATGTAGCAATTAACTGCAAGTTGCCTCTAAAAACTTCTGGTAGCCTCTCAGAACTGTGACCAACAGCCAACAGGAAACCAAGGCTCTCAGTCTTAAACCTCAAGGAAATGAATTCTGCTAGCAACCTGAGTGATCCTGGAAGTATATTTCTCCCCTGTCAAATGTGTTGTTGTTCAGTTGCTCAGTCATGTCAGACTCTTTGCAACCCCATGGATTGCAGCACTCCAGACTTCCCTGCCCTTCACTATCTCCTGGAATTTGCTCAAACTCATGACCATTGAGTTGATGATGCCATCCAACCATCTCATCCTCTGTTGCCCACTTCTCCTTCTGCTTTTAATCTTTTTTAGCATCAGGATCTTTTCCAATAGTTGACTCTTTCCATTGGGTGGCCAAAGTATTGGAGCTTCAACTTAAGCATTTGTCTTCCCAATGAACGTTCAGGGTTGATTTCCCTTAGGATAGACTGGTTTGATGTCCTTGCTCTCCAAGGGACTCTCAAGAGTTTTCTCCAGCACCACAGTTTGAAAGCATCAATTCTTCTGTTCTCAGCCTTCTTTATGGTCCAACTCTCACATCTGTACGTGACTACTAGAAAAACCATAGCTTTGACTATATGGACCTTTGTCAGCAAAGTGATATCTTTGCTTTTTAATACACTGTCTACATTAGTCATAGCTTTTCTAAGTTACCAAAAGAGAAAGCAGCTTGGATGACACCTTGATTGCTGCCTTGTGAGACCCTGAGCAGACAATGCAGTTAAACTGTACCTGGATGCCTAACTCATAGAAACTGTGAAATAACAAATGTGCACTGTTTTGAGCTGCAAACATCTGTGATGTTACATAGAATAGAAAACTAATACAACCTATATACTTATCCTTTATTATGCTTTTCTTTTCTAATCAGGCTTCCTCTGATATCATTTTCCTTCTGCCAGAACTTCCTTCAACATTCCTTGTAGTGCAGGATGGTTGGAGATTAAAACTTCTATTTTTGTCTGTTTGAGAATGTTTTTATTGAGTTTTATTTCTGGAGCATATTTTCATTGGCTATAGACTTACAGGTTAACAATATACATTTTCATTCAGCATTTTAAAGATATTCATTGCCTTTTGGGAGCCATTGTTTCTAATGAGAAGTCAGCTATCAGTCAAAGAGTAGGCATACTGTAAAATATACACTACTATAGATAAAATAGATAATTAACATGGTCCGACTGTACAGGAAACTCTACTCAATACTCTGCAGTGGCTTATATGGGAAAAGAATCTAAAATAAAATGGATATATGTGTGTGTATATATATATATGTATATGTATATGTATATATATATGTGTATATATATACACACACACACACACACACATACATACCTGAAACTAACACAACATTGTAAATCGACTGTACTCTGATAATAATTATTAAAAATAATAATTTTAAAAATATAGCTGAAGAAAAGAAGATTGTAAGTCCCACTTAAAAATATGTCTTTCAAAATTAATTCTAAAGAGGACATTTTATACTATAATAAAATAGTTAGCTGGCATCACTGATTTTATTTCTCAAGGGTCCAAGCCTAACTAAGATTTCTGTATTAAACTTCAATTTAAAAAAAATCTCACTTTTGTATTCTATACCCTCACGGTTTGCTTTTTTTTTTTTTACATTTAAATTAGTCTATTTTCTATTTTTTAACTTTACAATATTGTATTTGTTTTGCCATACATTGACATGAATCCACCATGAGTGTACATGTTTTCCCCTTCCAGAACTCCCCTTCCATCTCTCTCCCCATCCCATCCCTCCGGTGATTCGTTTCACATATGATAATTTACATGCTTCAATGCCATTCTCCCATATCATCCTGCCCTCGCCCTCTCCCATAGAGTCTATAACACTGTTTTATTTATCTGTGTCTCTTTTGATGTCTCGCATACAGGGTTATCTTTACCGATTGACTAAATACCATATATATGTGTTAGTATACTGTAACGGTTTGCTTTTTAACGGAAGTTTAAGAAATCATTTTGAATTATGCTACTGATTTGCTTCCTTAGCAAATTAACAACAAATAAATTTATTTAAGACAGGAGATACACACAAAAGATAGGTACTATATTTTTATAAAACTCATATATGAATTAAGGTCAGAGTGGAAGTTATTGACTGAGTATCTATAGCAACATAAATTTATTATCAAATTAAAGTGAACTTGAGGTTTAGAGAAGAGTATGAACAGATAAAAAGAGAAAAAAGACAGGAAAATGTACATTGTGAGGAACTGAAGAATATAGGAATGAGAGGAAATAAAAAATTTTTCGGGTTTTTCTTTTTTTTCTGGTGTTTGTCATTCAGTCAGTACTTAAAAGGGGTCCTAGAAGGAAATGGCAACCCACTCCAGTATTCTTGCCTGGAGAATCCCAGGGACAGAGGAGCCTGGAGGGCTGCCGTCTTTGGGGTCGCACAGAGTCAGACATGACTAAAGCAACTTAGCAGCCTCAGCAGCAGCAGGATCATATTCTAGTCACTTGAAATCAACAACAGAATACTGTGTGATAATAAAGTAAGGTATAATTGAAAGAGTTTGAATTTGTTTCTGAACTTTTAAAGTTATTTACTTTATTATTTTATTAAATTTTCAAAACACTTGGATTTATCCACTTTCAACAAAATGGAAGACAACATTCCAGAATTTGGGAATGTAAATCTACCGGATGATATAGAAATTAAATTTTACCATGTTCAGAAATTGGGGAGCTCTTTTAATATATGATATAAAGTGTTTGCATTTACAGAATTCTTGGTCCTCCTCACCTGTATGTTTTAGTAAATAGAACATGGGAAATCACTTCATTTCTTTTTTTCCCTTTCTGACTTAAAAATAGATGGAAGTGACTGAATAAGTTACAGTATATTCTTGAGTTGTTTAACATCAGTGTTTTTGTTTGAACAAGGACCTGAACCTTATCAAGTTAACATGTTCATTCCTTACAATCTAAGATACATATCTGCAAATTTAGAGGAACAGAGTGAGACCACTGCATGAAATAAAATCACTTTTTCTTCATAAGGCTACATCTAACATCTCCTTGTAATTATGTTCAAAATGACTGGGTTGGGACATGTTGCAGGAACTCTGAAAATGATACTAAATTGGGGAAATGTTTCTTTTATCTGGTAAAGCAGAAGTTCCAAACTTATAGCACCAACACTGCTCATTATTCCCAGCAGACCTCTGCTTTGACCACAGACCTCAGTAATTCCATAAATCATTTTTGTTTCCTTAAGAGTTGGTGATTATATCCAAAGGAGCATTACCAGAAGAGGATAAGATTATAGGCTGTTCTTTCATTTCTTAATTTGGGGTCTACACACTCAGCATTTAAGAAGCCAGGTAGTTCTTAGTGCCGGCAGTAAGGAACAGGGATGCCTGATGAGGATTACTCAGGCTAAATGGTGAGGATCATCCTTGATGTGGATAATTTAAAGATAAAAAATACGTAGTCTTAATTTAGTGAAATCCCTTTGAAAGAAGTATATAATATTCTCTTTGTATTACTATATAGTATTCCACAGATTGTATACATCAATATTTACCTCAACACACACTATTCATAATGACAAAAAATAATATGGTGATTGATTTTCAAATATTATAATATTCTGAAGATATGTTCTTTTGCTGTCTTTTTAAGGGTATTCATATGCTTACATGTGGGGTGAATTAATTAATTACTTTTATCAGAGAAAAGACCTTAACAAAGTTGATTTAAGTGCTTGCTGCTATAAATTGCTTCTCTTCTATTTTTTTTAAACCAATAAATTGCTTTTATTGCCTTCAAGAAGCAGCCATGTATGTACTTTTAAGTTTTATGTGGTTGTTACAGAGAAAATGAGCCTAATGTTGCCAGAATTAACAGTACATTAATGTGCTCAATTTTCCTATGACTTCCTTGGTCAGGTCTTTTATTTTTCCCTTATCAAATCAGAAGCAATTTCACCTTAGTAAATGCTTTGCAATTTACTCTGGAGCCTATACCATTACTGGCTTAGTACTGAATCATTTATGTATTGAACTCTGTGTATTTCACTTTTCTATTGAATTGTGCTTTTTTCTCATGTTATCAAGAAAGAAAGTGAAAGTGTTAGTCACTCAATCATGTCCAGCTCTTTGTGAACCCATGGACTATATAGCCCACCAGGCTCCTCTGTCCATGGGATTTCCCAGGCAAGAATACTAGAGTGGGTTGCCATTTCTTTCTTGAGGAGATCTTCCTGACCCAGGGGTCCAACCTGAGTCTCCTTCATTGCAGGCAGATTCTTTACTGTCTGAGCCACCAGAAGTTAAATTCTTTTTTTTCCCTCTGAGCATTTAAAAATGACATTTTTAAAAGCAGAATATCTTTCAAACAGTTATACAGCTACAATCTTAGAGATATCAGTAGCTAGAATATATCATTTGGTGAATTCTATAAGAATTTTCTAATAACAGAATTTAACAGAAAATTTCCAGTTCCAGGAATAGTTTGGAAATTACCATAATAATCCCTTTATTAAAAGAAAAAACACCGCAGTGTAAAAACAGAACAAGTATACTTTTAAATGCATAGCAGAAACAAAGGGGATGCTGAAAACCAGTAAGTGAACAAGCAAACTGAGCTCTCTGCCTACATGCAGGATCCATTGGATTTACATCCTCCATGAAGGCGAGTTTTAGGAAAACTCTACCCACTTGCATCAGGGGAAGGACTGACACATGTAAAGACAGTTCACAAAACAGGAAATGCAAATGGCCAATAAGCTTATGAAAAGATATCTAATCACCTTGGTAATGGAGGAAAACCAAATTAAGAGAGTAAGAAATACAAATACCCTTTTCCCATCTTACATTTACTTTGAGCTATGCACTCAGAGGGTGGAATTATGAACAGAGGCATGGATACTATTCCAAACATATACATATTGGTGCTAGTGGTAAAGAACCCACCTGCCAATGCAGGAGACTCAAGAGATGAGGGTTTGATCCTGGGTCAGGAAGATCCCCTGGAGCAGGGCATGGCAACCCATTGCAGTATTCTTGCTTAGAGAATCGCATGGACAAAGGAGCCTGACAGGCTACAGTCCATGGGGTCACAAAGAGTCAGACACGGCTGAAGTGACTTAGCACATACACACGTACGATCAAAAAAATGTGGTATAATAAATACGTTAAATTGAACCATTATATATGTTTGACTTATAACGAGTGATTTAGTATGACTTGATCATTGAATACACGTGATGCAAAGCACTGATTAGAAGAGCACACTGACATTCAGACCCCATAATAGATCTGTTGATGCCAAGTGGTACCCCCAAGAAGCTTAGATGAAGCAGAACAAGGCTCAAGCTAGTGTCTTGGGATTGGCAATGTGGGATGAAAAGCCCAGTGCACCAGAGAAGCAATGCTGGGTCTCATGGGCCTTGCTGGTCACAGATCCTATCTTAGGAGATGAGTTGCCAATAGCAGAGCTAGATGATTATTAGCAAGTCCATGCAGAGTGTGGTTTCGACAGAATGCATTCGCTGGCAAGAGTGTGAGAGGCAGCAAATGCTTGTGGCTTGCTTCTGCTCTGACTGCAACATTAACTTGTCTTAACCTTTACTTGGCTGAGTGCCTGAAGCTCTCCTTAGGAGAGATGCAATTATCCTCTTGCCCTTTTTCAGAGTTTCTCCCTGTCACTTTGTAGTCTGGCTGCAGCAATGTCATACCTGATAACTGGTGTCTCATACAATCTGTGGCCAAGGCTGTCATTAACTGGAGAGTGTACAGTGATGTAACTCTATATGATGATCTATAGTGAACTATCCTGTGTTGCTACAACGCCCAAAGCTTTTACTGGTTCAACACTCAAGCCAAGTTGCAGTGCAGAAGGCAAAGTATCGGGTCAGAGCTGGCTGGACTATGTCAGCTAAAGAATCCTCCTCTGATTGCAGGTCCAATACACCAGGTCCTGAATTTCTGAATTAAGTAAAAAACCAGGACTCTGTCTCACTGTTTCTCTGTCTGACTGTATCTTTTTCTCTCCTTCCCTCTGAATACTATGAGACCCTTCTTTGAGAAGAAATCCAGCTACCCAACACCTTTCCTTGAAGCTTCTTAGCAACTCTTTACTTGTGTAGGGTCCTTTGTGAGTCATTTTGTTCTGTGTGTTTAAATTTTCACCAAAGCCGGAATCTTTATTAATTTTTTTCCTTTGCAAGAGAATCTCACTGAATTCATTTACCTAATTTTTGTTTCTATTCATTCATGGACCCATTCCTCCATTAATCCAATAAACGTCTTCAGTATAACTGATACAATATTAGGTTCTGCAGCTATCATGGTTAAGAACATGGTTTCTGGAGTAAGAAACCTGAGCTCCAGGCCAGGATCATCTACTTACCTTATCCTTTTAAATTTTTGTTGAGCCATAGAAACTTTACAATATTGTTGTACAGCTATGCCATGCCTGAAGCAAAGAGGCCTTTTTCATATTATTGGAGGATATTTTAGCAGCATCTAAATTGACCCTCTTACTTTTCTCCAGGAAAATCACCTTGACCTGAAAACTGATAGTCTCAGATCCAATAGAGGCCTCTGTTCACAGAGTGAAGTTAAAGTCACTCAGTCGTGTCTGACTCTTTGTGACCCCATGGACTATACATGTCCATGGAATTCTCCAAGCTAGAATACTGGGGTGGAAACCTTTCCCTTCTCCAGGGAATCTTCCCAACACAGGGATTGAACCCAGGTCTCCCGCACTGCAGGCAGATTCTTTACCAACTGAGCTACAAGGGAAGCCCATTCTCATTCTTCCGTTCACAGAAGACACAGGCAAAAGAAACATTACCCTCGTCCCATCCCCTTGTCTATTCAAATCCAGGCTCCTCTGTCCGTGGAATTCTCCAGGCAAGAATACTGGAGTGGGTTGCCATTCCCTTCTCCAGGGGATCTTCCCAACTCAGGGATCGAACCCAGGTCTCTCACATTGCAGGCAAATTTTTTAACGTCTAAGCCACCAAGGAAGCTCGTTGAAATTATACACAGTCCTAAAGCTCTTCCTGGTGGAGTAACTAAGGTTTTGGTTTTTTTTTTCTACTTAGTCCTTTTAATATTCATAACATCAACCAAACTTTCCAAAGGTTAGGCGATTCCTTTATGAAAAATATTTATTTCAAGGGTTCATTCTAAAAAATATAAAAATAACTCACTTTCAAAAAAATTAATTAGCCCCTGTTTCTATCAAATCACAACACAAAACAGGCCTAGCCAAAGCTCTTGGAGCCTTTCTGCACAGCTTTTGGGAAGAAAGGCCAATAAAGATTATAAAACAACTTTTTAAAAGGTCAAAAAAAAAGAATCCTTTTTGACCCAAAGCAATGCTTCCTACGCTTCTTAACCAATTACAATTCAATGCAGTAATGTTTGAAAATTATTTAGCAGTGTTTCATTGTTTTTGCTATTAATACCAAAGATGAAAGTTGATAGAATGGGCATCATTTTAAACAGGATTATTTGCACACAAATAAAGCTGGCATAGACAATAATCTCCATCATCTCTCCAAGCACACATGACTAAATTTTCAGAGATTCAAAGAATAAAAGTATATGATACACCCTGACCTGAGGCACTTCAGTCTCCATCATGCTGAATTACCTCCAACATAAAGGAAAATATCCTCCATTATTTTATATATTTTCCTAATGACAAATAGCTGATTTTCATGAACAAGTTGAAAACCCTTCAAAGAAAACTTAGTAATACACAAGGTGAGAGCTTATTGTAGGCTCCACATTTTCTTTTAATTTGTTAATCTGTTCCTCCTTTCAGACTTTCTCATGAGAATTTAGAAAATTTTCAGTCCAGCCATGTGGGTAGAACCTACCTTGATGACACTTTCAGTGACCTGAATGACAGCATTTATCTTCCCACCATCATCAAACTTCAGGTCTCAGTCCAAGTGTCACTTCCTTCGCCATGTTAGAGTTTCATCTCTCCCCATCCTTTTCCCTTTGTTTTACTTATCATCAATTTAATTATTTTCATATGTGATTTATTCACACCTGTCTTCTCCACTAGATTAAAATTCCTTGAGGAGAGATGGCTTCTGGGTTGGTTTTTCTTTTCTTTATGTTTTATTTGCCTATCAAAACTCCTAGAACATTATAATCAACCAGTAAAAAACTATTGAATGAATGAAAGAATTAATTTCCTCCAAATATTTTTCTTTATTTTGCCTTACTCCAGTCTTCCAGATATTTTCTAGTTCATATTTCTCACAGAATGAAACTATCTCATGTAACTGGCTGAACTGTAATTAAACCCTTCCTCTCTTCCCATTGATAAATATAAGAAACCAACCTTTTCCCCATCGTAACACTCCCATATGTTATGTCTCAAATCAGCTCAGATAAAGTAGGTGTTATGAGTCAGCCACAATAAACACAAACCTCAAGCAGTTAAAGGCAAAGAGCTGCATTTTAGATAAATTCTGAAAAATGCTAACTTTGCTTCTAAAGTGCTAAAAATTTTGTCCTGGAACTTAGATAAATAAACACAAATATAGCCATGACAAAGTTTGCATAGTATTGGAATGTTTTTTAAAAAATCAATTCTAATATTTAGAATTTAATTGCTGGTAGACAATGGCAACCCACTCCAATACTCTTGCCTGGAAAATCCCATGGACGGAGGAGCCTGGTAGGCTGCAGTCCATGGGGTCGCTAAGAGTCAGAGATGACTGAACGACTTCACTTTCACTTTTCACTTTCAAGCCTTGGAGAAGGAAATGGCAATTCACTCAAGTGTTCTTGCCTGGAGAATCCCAGGGAAAGGGGAGCCTCATGGGCTGCCGTATGTGGGGTTGCACAGGGTCGGACACAACTGAAGTGACTTAGCAGCAGCAGCAGAGATTTTATAAATAATATAAAAGAAACAATAGATCATTGAGATTTGAATTTGTGGCTTAGATTAGTAGGGATGACTGTAAAGGTCACCAGAATGTATTCATTTACAACTTGGGTAAGAATGTCTACCCTTACTGGTGGTTTTTAAAATATAACTTTACTTATTTGTTTGGGGCTGTGCTGAGTCTTGGTTGCTGTGTGGAGTTTCTCTAGTTGCAGCGAGAGGGGGTACTCTCTAGTTGTGGTACATGCTTCTCACTGCAGTGGCTTTTCTTACTGCAGAGCACAGGCTCTGGGGTGCATGGACTTCAGTAGTTGCAGCTCCCAGGCTCTAGAGCATAAGCTCAATAGTTGTGGGGCATGGGCTTAGTTGCTCTGCAGCATGTGGGATCTTCTCAGATCAGGGGTCAATCCTGTGTCTCATGCATTGGCAGGTGGATTCTTTACCACTGAGCCACCAGGGAAGCTTCTTAATGGATAAATAAATATATACAAATGTCTAGCATTCAAAGCAGGTATTCAAGGTACTTCTCTAGTGAAAGGTCTAATTCTCTGATCAGTATCTTTATTTAAGTTAATGAAATCTGTATCTGATTTCTTCAAACTGTGATGATCTTCAGTTATTCCACAGCCAGGTATAGGTCTACTGATGATTTGCATAGTCTTAGAATTAAACAGCAATTCTTCCATCTAATAACCTTACATATTTCTGATTATTTAAATATTCTTTCATGTGCACAGTTAAACATGACAGTACTTAGGAAAAAAGGAACGACGATTCCTCGCAACTACTGGTGCCTCCTCTATGTGGGCATTAACAGAAGGGTAATGCCAAGGGGCCTGCCCTTTTCTTCTATGTCCTATCCTTAAATTCCCCATGGCTCCACTAATATGAGGCTGTTATCTATGGCTGACTTGTACAAAAGGCTTGAAGACATTGAAAGAGAACATACAGAATAATTAGGAATAGGAACCAGCTTAATATTAAATGTGTAACCTCTCTGATCTTCAGAACCCTTCAGCCATCTTTGCAACTGGGAATTTGAATAAGTAGGCTTTTTTCCTTCTGAGTCCTCCAACCTCTTTCCTGGGCCCGCTCCCTCTGCCCTTTTCTCCCTCTGTCCTCTTTTTTCCCTAGAGGCCTGTACCCAACTCTCAGGTTCCTCATATTTATCATTTAGAATAGTTTTACTTTCCACTCACTCTCCCTGAGAAGGAGGAGGTTCAGTATGTGAGTAACAAGCTACAAAGTAAGCCTTTCCTTTTTTAAAACCAATATGGCTTAGCGAAGTAAGAAAATAAGTTAGTAATTTTTTCTCCTAATCTGAGTTCCAAAGAATAGTAAAGAGAGATAAGAAAGCCTTCCTCAGTGATCAGTGCAAAGAAATAGAGGAAAATAATAGAATGGGAAAGACTAAAGATCTCTTCAAGAAAATTAGAGATACCAAGGGAACATTTCATGCAAAGATGGGCTCAATAAAGGATGGAAATGGTATGGACCTAAAAGAAGCAGAAGATATTAAGAAGAGATGGCAAGAATACACAGAAGAACTGTACAAAAAAGATCTTCATGACCCAGATAATCACGAAGGTGTGATCTCTCACCTAGAGCAAGATATCTTGGAATGTGAAGTCAAGTGGGCTTTCGGAAGCATCACTACAAACAAAGCTAGTGGAGGTGATGGAATTCCAGTTGAGTTATTTCAAATCCTAAAAGATGATGCTGTGAAAGTGCTGCACTCAATATTTCAGCAAATTTGGAAAACTCAGCAGTGGCCACAGGACTGGAAAAGGTCGGTTTTCATTCCAATCCCAAAGAAAGGCAATGTCAAAGAATGCTCAAACTACCACACAATTGCACTCATCTCACACGCTAGTAAAGTAATGCTCAAACTTCTCCAAACCAGGCTTAAGCAATACATGAACCGTGAACTTCCAGATGTTTAAGCTGGTTTTAGAAAAGGCAGAGGAACCAGAGATCAAATTGCCAACATCCGCCAGATCATTGAAAAAGCAAGAGAGTTCCAGAAAAACATCTATTTCTGCTTTATTGACTATGCCAAAGCCTTTGCCTGTGTGGATCACAATAAACTGTGGAAAATTCTGAAAGAGAGGCGAATACCAGACCACCTGACCTGCCTCTTGAGAAACCTGTATGCAGGTCAGGAAGCAAGAGTTAGAACTGGACATGGAACAACAGACTGGTTCCAAATAGGAAAAGGAGTACGTCAAGGCTGTATATTGTCACCCTGCTTATTTAAACTATATGCAGAGTACATCATGAGAAATGCTGGGCTGGAAGAAGCACAAGCTGGAATCAAGATTGCCGGGAGAAATATCAATCACCTCAGATATGCAGATGACACCACCCTTATGGCAGAAAGTGAAGAAAAACTAAAGAGCCTCTTGATGAAAGTGAAAGAGGAGAGTGAAAAAGTTGGCTTAAAGCTCAACATTCAGAAAACAAAGATCATGGCATCTGATCCCATCACTTCATGGCAAATAGATGGGGAAACCATGGAAACAGTGAGAGAGTTTATATTTTTGGGCTCCAAAATCACTGCAGATGGTAACTGCAGCCATGAAATTAAAAGACGCTTACTCCTTGGAAGGAAGGTTATGACCAACCTAGACAGCATATTAAAAAGCAGAGACATTACTTTGCCAACAAATGTCCGTCTCATCAAGGCTATGGTTTTTCCAGTGGTCATGTATGGATGTGAGATTTAAACTATAAAGAAAGCTCAGCGCCGAAGAACTGATGCTTTTGAAGTGTGGTGTTGGAGAAGACTCTTGAGAGTCCCTTGGACTGCAAGGAGATCCAACCAGTCCATCCTAAAGGAGATAAGTCCTGGGTGTTCATTGGAAGGACTGATGTTGAAGCTGAAACTCCAATATTTTGGCCACCTGATGCGAAGAGCTGACTCATTTGGAAAGACCCTGATGCTGGGAAAGATTGAAGGCAGGAGGAGAAAGGGATGAGATGGTTGGATGGTATCACTGACTCAATGGAGATGATTATGAGTAAACTCTGGGAGTTGGTGATGGACAGGGAGGCCTGGCGTGCTGTGGTCCATGGGGTCACGAAGAGTCGGACATGACTGAGCGACTGAACTGAACTGAACTGTTTTCCTATTGCAATTGGATAGAAATTAACAACAATAAAATCAACTTCCAGAGTAACTACAGGCTTCTTGGCAAATAATATTTTTTGATTGTTAAACAGGTATTTCTTTTTCCTTTGATGTATATTCTGACAGAAAATCTAAACTTGTAAAAGCCCTAAAAGAAGAGGAAGGAAAACTGATGTACAGTTCAGCCCAAATAATGCCATCTAGCTACCAAATAAATTATTCATTGTAGCTATTTATATGGTGTAATTCTTATACTTACCTGACAATGTGCTGACGAGTTCTTTCTACTATATTTTCCTCAGTCAACTTATTCAAATTCAAGTCTGAGAAGAAAAGTGAGGGAACAGTAGATTCTCCCTTTTTAGAAAGTATTTTGATTATGTTTGTTATTCTAGGTTGTTGATTAAAATATTAAATTATTATAATAACAGGAAGGAGAGTCTCATCTATGTGGCTCCTTTAGAGGATGAGTATAAATGTAATTAGGGGACAAACTGGGTCATGCAAACCTGCTTTATTATTTCATGAGTCACTGACTCATAGGCCTGGCAGGGACCTTGAGCGTCACACCACCAGTCTCAGCAGAAAGACATTACATATAACAGACCACAAATCCCATTTTTATTATCCCATCTCACTGAGAACTTCCCACATTTTGCCTTTTAACTCATGCTAGTGTAATAATCCTGAATATCAGAATAGTCTTTCCTAATGAATAACTGAAATCTTCATGTTGCTGTCTTACCTTCTTATATGAGCCCGGAGAAGTCGGGATAATTAGCTCTTAATTTTCTCCAATTAAAAATTATTTTATTTTCTGATTTCAAAAACCTTTCATAATGGTAGTATAGTTAAGAACATGGGCTCAAATCCTGCTTCCACAACTTGCTATCTGTGTGACCTTGGGGAAATTTTTAAACCCCTCTGCTTTCATCATCAATAACACTGAGGTAACAAGAGTACCTACCTCATAGGGTTCTTATGAGGGTGAAATTAAATGAGTTAGTATCTGTAAATCCTTTGGATGAATATTGTGTGTGTGTGCGTGCTTCATCACCCAGTCATGTCCAACTCTTTGTGACCCCATGGATTGTAGCCCCTCTGTCCATAGGATTCTCCAGGCAAGAATACAAGAGTTGGTAGCCATTCCCTTCTCTAGGGGATCTTCCCAAACCAGGAACTGAACACTAGGTCTCCTGCATTGGCAGGCATATTCTTTACCATCTGAGACATCAGGGAAACTCAAATACTGTATTATAAAAATGTTTGTTAAAAAATTAAAAGCACATTTAAAAATAAAATTTACAAAATACAACAACAAAAAAAGAAATCACCAATAACCCCACTCTAGAGATAACTACATTTTGATGTTTCCTTTTGTCTTATGTATATATGAATAACATAGATAGCACACAATTGGGATGATGCTATATTTGACAAAAGGTTCTACATAAAGAACTTCTTAATGTCATTTTATGGGCTTTTCTCCATATCCTTAAAAATTTCTGAAAATCATGTTTAGGGGCTTTACAGTGATCCATTTTATGGGCTTACCCTATCTCAGAAATCCCCCTATTATAGAGCTATGAGATTGTTTTCAGTATTTCATCGTTTTAGTTAATGCAGTGATAAATATCTTTATAAATAATTTTATCTATCTCTTTGACTATTTCTACCCAGCTTGTCTTGAAATGATATTCTGAAAACTCCATTTCTATTGGAAGTCAATGATTCTGAATATCATCTATTAAAAATTAGTGAAGTTTTATTAAGTTATACCTTAGCCTTTGGCTCTGCAAGTGGAAATCATTGTTCTCTACAATCCCTCGTGTCATGGTTTCTAACTTTAATCCACTTTGTAGCTCTTCTCTAGGGTGTTTTTCTGTTGTTGGGTTCTTTTCTTATCCTGGTTTCCAGGATAAGAGGCTCCTTTATTATAGGGCCAGATTATTTGTTTTGGCAAGAATTTATTAATCAGGAGAATTTATCATGTTCCTATTTATGCAAATCATGAATAATCATCAAGTGACTGGTATAGTATTAATGTTAATCTAGGGACTGTGGAGGTAAGAGAGGTTCTTGTCCTCCCAGAGTTTAATGTGTAACTGGAGAGAAATGCCTAATCCATGAAACAGTGATCAATACAAGGCAGCCTGGGCCTCCCTGGTGGCTCAGATGGTAAAGAATCTGCCTACAATGCAGGAGACCCAGGTTCAGTCCCTGGGTCAGGAAGATTCCCTGGAGAAAAGAGTGACAACCCACTCCAATATTCTTGACATTTCCTACTCCAGGGACTCCCATGGACAGAGGAGCCTAGCAGGCTACAGTCCATTTGGGTCATAAAGAGTCGAACACAACTAAGTGACTAACGCATTCACAAGGCAGCCTACATGGGTGAACTGTTGAATAGAGATACAGGTAGTAAGCGCTATGGCGATTTAAAGAAAGGAGAGCCATGGCTGATTCATGTCAATGTATGGCAAAAACTACTACAATATTGTAAAGTAATTAGCCAACATAGTTTTGGAAGTTTTGGCCACAGCAATCAGAGCGGAAAAAGAAATAAAAGGAATACAGATAGGAAAAGAAGAAGTAAAACTCTCACTGTTTGCAGATGACATGATCCTCTACATAGAAAACCCTAAAGATTCTACCAGAAAACTACTAGAGCTAATCAATGAATATAGTAAAGTTGCAGGATACAAAATTAACACACAGAAATCCCTTGCATTCCTATACACCAATAATGAGAAAACAGAAAGAAAAATTAAGGAAACAATACCATTCACCATTGCAACAAAAAGAATAAAATACTTAGGAATATTTCTACCTAAAGAAACAAATGACTTATATATAGAAAACTATAAAACACTGATGAAAGAAATCAAAGAGGACACAAACAGATGGAGAAATATACCGTGTTCATGGATTGGAAGAATTAATATAGTGAAAATGAGTATACTACCCAAAGCAATCTATAGATTCAATGCAATCCCTATCAAGCTACCAATGATATTTTTCACAGAACTAGAACAAATCATTTCACAATTTGTATGGAAGTATAAGAAACCTCGAATAGCCAAAGCAATCTTGAGAAAGAAGAATGGAACTGGAGGAATCAACCTGCCTGACTTCAAGCTCTACTATAAAGCCACAGTCATCAAGACAGTGTGGTACTGGCACAAGGATAGAAATATAGATCAATGGAACAAAATAGAAAGCCCAGAGATAAACCCACGCACCTATGGGCACCTTATCTTCGACAAAGGAGGCAAGAGTATACAATGGAGAAAAGACAATCTCTTTAACAAGTGGTGCTGGGAAAACTGGTCAACCACTTGTAAAAGAATGAAACTAGAACACTTCCTAACACCATACACAAAAATAAACTCAAAATGGATTAAAGATCTAAACCTAAGACCAGAAACTATAGAACTCCCAGAGGAAAACATAGGCAAAACACTCTCCGACATAAATCACAGCAGGATCCTCCATGACCCACCCCCCAGAATATTGGAAATAAAAGCAAAAATAAACAAATGGGACCTAATTAAAATTAAAAGCTTTTGCACAACAAAGGAAACTAGGAGCAAGATGAAAAGACAGCCTTCAGAATGGGAGAAAATAATAGCAAACGAAGCAACAGACAAACAATTAATCTCAAAAATATACAAGCAACTCCTGCAGCTGAATTCCAGAAAAATAAACGACCCAATCAAAAAATGGGCCAAAGAACTAAACAGACATTTCTCCAAAGAAGACATACAGATGGCTAACAAACACATGAAAAGATGCTCAACATCACTCATTATTAGAGAAATGCAAATCAAAACCACAATGAGGTACCATTACACACCAGTCAGAATGGCTGCTATCCAAAAGTCTACAAGCAATAAATGCTGGAGAGGGTGTGGAGAAAAAGGGAACCCTCTTACACTGTTGGTGGGAATGCAAACTAGTACAGCCACTATGGAGAACAGTGTGGAGATTCCTTAAAAAACTGGGAATAGAACTGCCATATGACCCAGCAATCCCACTGCTAGGCATACACACCGAGGAAACCAGAATTGAAAGAGACGCGTGTACCCCAATGTTCATCGCAGCACTGTTTACAATAGCCAGGACATGGAAGCAACCTAGATGTCCATCGGCAGACGAATGGATAAGGAAGCCGTGGTACATATACACAATGGAATATTACTCAGCCATTAAAAAAATACATTTGAATCGGTTCTATTGAGATGGATGAAACTGGAGCCCATTATACAGAGTGAAGTGAGCCAGAAAGAAAAGCACCAATACAGTATACTAATGCATGTATATGGAATTTGAAAGATGGCAATGGTAACCCTATATATGAGACAGAATAAGAGACACAGATGCATAGAACAGTCCTGTGGACTCTGAGGGAGAAGGTGAGGGTGGGACGTTCTGGGACAATAACATTGAAACATGTATATTGTCATATGTGAAGCGGAACACCATTCCATGTTTTATGCATGGGACGGATGCTCAGGGATGGAGCGTTGGGATGACACAGAGGGATGGGAAGGGGAGGGAGGTGGGAGGAGGGTTCGGGAGGGGGAGCACATGTGAATCCATGGCTGATTCATGTCGATGTATGGCAAAAACTACTACAATATTGTAAAGCAATTAGCCCCCAACTAAAATAAATAAAAAATAAATAAATAAATAAAAATTAAAAAAAATAATTAGCCCCCAACTAAAATAAATAAATTTATTAAAAATAAAAAAAATATTAAAAAAAAGGAGAGATCAATGGTGATGTGAGTAATCATCAATGAGGTTGGCCTTGGCAGAGAGAAGGGCAGGCATCAGGTGAAAATAACTACAGAAATGAATGGCAGCTTAGTATAGATATAAAGAGCATGAATTTTTGTGTCAGACTTGGATGGGAAGTCTCAACTCCACCTTTTACTTTAGCAAGTGTATTAACTAAACTCTGGATTTGAATCTCAGCTCTGCCACTTATAAACTGTGTGGCATAGCTAATAATTTGGGCAAGCTAATAATTTCTTGATAATGCTAAATCTACCTTTGTTCATGGATAACATCAGAATAATCAGAGAACCTACTTCATGGGATCATTGTGGGGATTAAATGAGCAGATGTGAAAACTGGGGCATGGAACATTTTAAGTACTCAGTAGTGTTAGTTTTAATCATTAACCTTTTTAAGCATCAATTTAGTAAATCACTTGTTTATATGATGTAATAATGATTGTCAGCCATAACAGATGGGGCTTCCCAGGTGGCACAGTGGTAAAGAATCTGCCTGCCAATGCAGGAGACACAAGAGATGTAGGTTTGATCCTGGGAGGGGAAGATTCCCTGGAGTAGGAAATGGCAACCCACTTCAGTATTCTTGCTTAGAAAATTCCATGGACAGAGGAGCCTGGCGGGCTACAGCCCATGGGGTCACAAGAGTCAGACACAAATGAGCAACTGAATATGCACACACCATAATAGATAAATATGGGCGTTGGTGTTTTGAGAATTGGTCAGATTTGTCATTGCAAAGGTGAAAAATAAACTGGAACCAGAGATCTTCCCCCAAATCATGGTGCACATTTTATATTTTGAAGTAGAATGCTTGCCTCTTCTTTTAAGGTCAGTTTATTGTTAATTATAGCCCATATTCACAGACCTAACTCTCTCTCCATTCAGGCTTGAGAGCCTAAATTTTCTCTGCAAGACCCAAAGTCAGCTGACTTTTTAAAGATCAAATTCAGCACTCTTATTAATACATCCTAAATAAAAGATGTAACTAATATTCCTAAAAATGGAAATGTTAATTAAAACAGTAACTAACTAAAGGAGTTAATTAAAGTACCAATTAGCTAAAGAAGTATATTAGGAACACTAAAGTGGATGAAAGGATTTAGAAAAATAAACTCTTGAGTGTGGAGGTTTTAAAATATAGGTACCTATTTTGACACTCTCCTCTTCATAAGGTGGAGCCTAGTTCCCCTTTCCTTGAATGTGGACTGGACTTACATAGAATGTGGTGGAAGGGACAGTGTTTGACTTCTGAAACTTAGCCATAGGAAACTTTGCAGCATTCTCTTTCTATTTAGTATCATTCTCTTTTGGGGACTCCAGCAGTAACCTTAAGAAGCCCTATGGAGAGGGCCGTGTGTTAAGAAATCAAGGTCTCCCAGCAATGGCCAGCACAAACTTGCCAGCCTCGTGAGAAAGCTGTCTTGGAATTGACTCCTCCAGTCCCAGTCAGGCCTTGAAGTGCTATAGCCCCAGCCAATATCTTGACTGCAACTTTAGGAGAGGCCCTGAGCCAAAACCACTTAGCTAAGCTGGTCTCAAATAATAAAAGTTTATTTTTAAGTCATTAAGTTTGAGGATAATAATTGAATATAATATAAGATGAGATACTTAATGTAATTCACTTGAGGAAAAAAACAAGTCAAACACTCAGAGTTAATTAGAGGAAGGTTTTGGTAAGCAAAAATGAATAAAATAATTAGAAAAAGTAAATATCAATCAGGAAATTGACTGGAACCAGGTCACACATTTTGGCAGGGATTATCTAGCCGTCCATCAAAGCCATTTCTTCTTTTTCCTGGATATACTGCTGGACAACATTTCTCAGACTCTTTTGCAGTTAGATGTGGCAATCAGGTTGAGTGCTAACCAACTGAAATGAAAGTCTCCATGCTGTCTTTTTTCGTCTGCTGGCGAAATACTGACAACCAGGGTGATCTGGGAAGTCATATGTTGAAGATGATAGAGTCCTTATCAGCACAGTTTCCTGAATAACTGTGGACTAGACAGCCCCCACTACCCCCATGTTTGCCGCAAACCTTGCTAATGGAGGATTTGACATCTTCATAGTCACTTCAAAGTTCTTCTTGGGCAGTGTATTACTCAGTGTTTTCCACAGAAACAGAACCAATAGAAGATAGATAAATAAATTGATACAGATGTAGATATTCACAAACAGACTTATTATGAGGGATAAGCTCATGTACTTACTAAGAAGCTAAGAAGTCCCACAATCTTCTGACTGTAAACTGGAGGCACAAAAAGCTGATAATATAGTTCCAGGCCATACCCAAAGGCCTGAGAACCAGGGGTGCCAATGTTAGGGGACAGGAGAAAATGGATGTCCCAGCAAAAGTAGAGAACAAATCCATCCCCTCTCTACCTTTTTGTTTTATCCAGGCCCTCAAAGGATTGGATGATGCCCACCCACATTGATGAGGGCAATCTTTACTCAGACTCCCCATTCAAAAGCTATTCTTTTCTAGAAACATCCTTACAGATGCATACAGAAATAATGCTTTATTAACTATCTGGGCATCATTTAGTCCAGTCAAGTTGACACATAAAATTAACCATCAGCTTCATTCAGCCACCAGATTGGGAAGTGAATAAAAGTGTGCAGTTTCTTTAACTACTTCATCCAGGAAGTGACATACATCACTTTGCTCACATTTAATTGGTGAAAATTAGTCATTCAGCCTCACCTAAATGAAAAATACGCTGGGAAATGTAGTCCCTGTTGGTCTACTGCTCTCTGGCAACAACTCTACCCAAAGGAAATGGGATATGATCTTTGGTTGAACTGCCCTGATCTGTCTCCTCTGCTTACACACAGAGCACACACAACTCCCAAGAGGGATGACTGAAAGATCCATCTAGATACTGCTTCCAGCTCCAAGTTCAAGCCCTCCAGGGTGTGCACAGACTTCCACATAAGGCTTGTATATCTCTTCTTGGAATAAAGAAAAGTATAAGCCAAGAAGACAAGTTATCCCTCATATATAATATACAGTGATGGTAGCAGGGACATGATAACCACATGATAATCATATTATGGATCCACAGAAATGCTGAAAATCTGTCAGGCATTATATAGTCCTTTTGTCCATAGGGATGGGTAAATTCTTTGATTAGGCTCTGTTCTGATTTCTGGAAGAAATTCACTTATCTACTATTCCTGAAAGCCCCTGTTCAAGCCTCCAGGAGTTGGCTTTTTCCTTGCCATCTCTCAGTTCAGTTCAGTTCAGTCGCTCAGTCATGTCCGACTCTTTGCGACCCCATGAATTGCAGCACACCAGGCCTCCCTGTCCATCACCAACTCCCGGAGTATACCCAAACCCATGTCCATCGAGTTGGTGATGCCGTACAACCATGTCATCCTCTGTCGTCCCCTTCTCCTCCTGCCCTCAGTCCCACACAGCATCAGGGTCTTTTCCAATGAGTCAGCTCTTTGCATGAGGTGCCAAAGTATTGGAGTTTCAGCTTCAACATCAGTCCTTCCAATGAACACCCAGGATTGATCTCTTTTAGGATGGATTGATTGGATCTCCTTGCAATCCAAGGGACTCTCAAGAGTCTTCTCCAACACCACAGTTCAAAAGCATCAATTCTGAGGCACTCAGCTTTCTTCACCATCCAACTCTCACATCCATACATGACCACTGGAAAAACCATAGCCCTGACTAGATGGACTTTTGTTAGCAAAGTAATGTCTCTGCTTTTAAATATGCTATCTAGGTTGGCCATAACCTTCCTTCCAAGGAGTAAGCGTCTTTTAATTTCATAGCTGCAATCACCATCAGCAGTGATTTTGGAGCCCAAAAAAATAAAGTCTGACACTGTTTCCACTGTTTCCCCATCTATTTCCCATGAAGTGATGGGACCAGATGCCATGATCTTTGTTTTCTGAACGTTGAGCTTTAAGCCAACTTTTTCACTCTCCTCTTTCACTTTCATCAAGAGGCTCTTTAGTTCTTCTTCACTTTCTGTCATAAGGGTTGTGTTATCTGCATATCTGAGGTTATTGATATTTCTCCTGGCAATCTTGATTCCAGCTTGTGTTTCTTCCAGCCCAGCGTTTTTCATGATGTACTCTTCATATAAGTTAAATAAGCAGGGTGACAATATACAGCCTTAATGTACTCCTTTTCCTATTTGGAACCAGTCTGTTGTTCCATGTCCAGTTCTAACTCTTGCTTCCTGACCTGCATACAGGTTTCTCAAGAGACAGGTCAGATGGGTCTGGTATTCCCATCTCTTTCAGAATTTTCCACAGTTTATTGTGATCCACACAGGCAAAGGCTTTGGCATAGTCAATAAAGCAGAAATAGATGTTTTTCTGGAACTCTCTTGCTTTTTCGATGATCCAGCGGATGTTGGCAATTTGATCTCTGGTTCCTCTGCCTTTTCTAAAACCAGCTTAAACATCTGGAAGTTCACGGTTCACGTATTGCTGAAGCCTGGCTTGGAGAATTTTGAGCATTACTTTACTAGCAATTGAGATGAGTGTAATTGTGCAGTAGTTTGAGCATTCTTTGGCATTGCCTTTCTTTGGGATTGGAATGAAAACTGACCTTTTCCAGTCCTGTGGCCACTGCTGAGTTTTCCAAATTTGCTGGCATATCAAGTGCAGCACTTTCACAGCATCACCTTTGAGGATTTGAAATAGCTCAACTGGAATTCCATCACCTCCACTAGCTTTGTTCGTAGTGATGCTTTCTAAGGCCCACTTGACTTCACATTCCAGGATGTCTGGCTCTAGGTGAGTGATCACACCATCGTGATTATCTGAGTCGTGAAGATCTTTTTTGTACAGTTCTTCTGTGTATTCTTGCCACCTCTTCTTAATATCTTCTGCTTCTGTTAGGTCCATACCATTTCTGTCCTTTATTGAGCCTATCTTTGCATGAAATGTTCCTTTGGTATCTCTAATTTTCTTGAAGAGATCTCTAGTCTTTCCCAATCTGTTGTTTTCCTCTATTTCTTTGCACTGATCACTGAGGAAGGCTTTCTTATCTCTCCTTGCTGTTCTTTAGAACGCTGCATTCAGATGGGAATATCTTTCCTTTTCTCCTTTGCTTTTCACTTCTCTTCTCTTCCCAGCTATCTGTAAGGCCTCCTCAGACAGCCATTTTGCTTTTTTGCATTTCTTTTCCATGGGGATTGTCTTGATCCCTCTCTCCTGTACAATGTCACGAACCTCTGTCCATAGTTGATCTGGCACTCTGTCTATCAGATCTAGTCCCTTAAATCTATTTGTCACTTCTACTGTATACTCATAAGGGATTTGATCTAGGTCATACCTGAATGGACTAATGGTTTTCCCTACTTTCTTCAATTTAAGTCTGAATTTGGCAATAAGCAGTTCATGATCTGAGCCACAGTCTGCTCTCGGTCTTGTTTTTGCTGACTGTATAGAGCTTCTCCATCTTTGGCTGCAAAGAATATAATCAGTCTGATTTCAGTGTTGACCATCTGGTGATGTCCACATGTAGTCTTCTCTTATGTTGTTGGAATAGGGTGTTTGCTATGACCAGTGCGTTTTCTTGGCAAAACTCTATTAGCCTTTGCCCTGCTTCATTCTGTACTCCAAGGCCAAATTTGCCTGTTACGCTAGGTGTTTCTTGACTTCCTACTTTCACATTCCAATCCCCTATAATGAAAAGGACATCTTTTTTGGGTGTTAGTTCTAGAAGGTCTTGTAGGTCTTCATAGAACCTTTCAACTTCAGCTTATTCGGCGTTACTGGTCAGGGCATAGACTTGGATTACTGTGATATTGAATGGTTTGCCTTGGAAACGAACAGAGATCATTCTATCGTTTTTGAGATCGTTGTGCCATCTCTAGCCACATCTAAAATGGATATTCAGGAGTATGCCCTCCTTAGGGCCTGTACAAATTTTCAGGCCTGCTTCCTGCTAGTACAAGTATTGGGGCCCAAGTGTTGTTATAAAGGCTTACATATTTAAGGGCTTCTTTGGCAATAAAATTCCTTCAGCAACTTAGGCTTCGGTGCTACTTGTTTCCATCAGTTTCATGTACCATTAACTAAATTAAAATTTTTCCTGCTTCCAGCCTGAATCATTTGCTGGCTTCTCAGTCCTAGCTTCTCTTTCTCAGCTTAATGATGGCTCTTGAGATTAGCCAAAACAGCTATGCCCTTAATATAATCTCTGGCATAAGGCTATGTTGTTAACGAAACGTTTTCTCTCGAAGTCTCTCTCAGCCTCGTCTATTACTGTTTAAAATCTAGCATCCGTCTCTCCCAATCCCCTTTTTTTCTGCTTGCAATCAAATCCTGGCTTTGCCCTCTTCCTTCTCTGGTGTCCCTGATTTCTCTGCTATGGATCACTTAGCTGTAGGGGGCATAGCTGACTATGCCATTTAAATATCAAGGGAAAATAAAGTTTAATTTTTGGCAATTGTTCTTAACGTTCTTAATTGCTCTTAATATCATCTGTATTCCAGAGCAGTTAATTTTCCTAATTTGGCAGATTGTGAGTAATTCAAATAAAATTCAAAGATAAATTCAATATAAGCACACACACGCTCAGGTCTGGATGAATGGCAGTGAAGAACAGTCTTTTGCCAGAGTGCTCACTGAATAGAATCGTTTAAGTTTTAACACTACGAATGTAAAATATATATATTTTTCAACCAAATAAAATGATTTTGTTGGACTTTCCTATGGCAAAACTCTTCTATTCAAAGAGATATCTGAGTTTTCTGCCACATAGCATGTGATGGTTAGAACTATTCACAATTAAGCAAAAGACAGTTTTCCACACTGATTTTCTGTCTCATAAAGGGAAATATAGTTTGCTTTCTCAGACATATCTATGATGGTGAAATTAAAAGACCTGCAAATGAATGGTTTCCACATAGTTGATGATTATGGTAAAGGAAGAAAGAGGAGAGAAAAATAAGAGGAGGGTGCTAAGAAGAGGAAAAAGAGGAAAAAGGGAAAAGGAGAAGAAAGAAGAGGAGGAGATTATTTATGATCATGGTGATGACCCAATACAGTAGTTTGTCAGCAGCTCATGATCATGATTCCTAAGTACTTCCAAAACCCCAGGTTCTGCTGTTACAGAGCAGCACACATAAGATACTGTGGATCCAGTGAGAGAATACCCAACAGGATTCTCTCTCAGACTTTGTCTAATTTATCTTAAGTTCCATTAGAGTCCTGCAAAGCAAAGAGTTTATACCTATTTTACAGATGAAAAAGGCTCAGATGTGTGCCATTTCAGAGCATATTCTAGAAATGCATTTCCTAGCATAAGTGGGACTATGTAGCTAGTCCTGGCTAACAAGTTGTGAGGAGGTACAATGCCTGTTTGAGACCTTTCTGACTCTCTTTTTCCCTCTGGGTGCACAATCAGCAACATTTGACAGACATCAGATTGGGTCCCTGGGAGGCTCCCTGGTGACCTCTAAGGGTCAGGTAGCAACAGACCATGGAGTTATAGCACCATTGTGCAGCTCATTCTGAATGACCAGAGGTGGTTAACCAAAAAAAGGTCTAGCAAAAAATATGTATGAAAAAACACTAGATTTTCTCCTTCTATAGTAGATAAGAATCTGGATCCATTTGGTTTCAAACGAGTGCAGCAATAAATGGGGCCCCACTTCGAATTGTCCCTTTAGGATTCTCAACCTTGACAGCACTTACATATAGTAAAGATAAAATTCTACTTCATTACATACATTATTATCTATCTTTCAAATGAAAATGGAGACCAAAATTACATTAAAAATGATTAAGAGCAGGGGCACGAGCTAATCCAATATTTGTTTCTCACCTCAAAACTTTCTATATTTCTAGATGAGTGTTTTTAAAATATTTATTCCTATATTTTTTCCATGTTGTGCAATTCATACTCTAAGTTCAATATTGAATAATTTGGAGAAACTCAAATAGCTATTCACAGACTATCCCACATAAAGTAGAAAAAAATAAGGCATAGTTTACAGTACTAAAAAGAATGTTCTACTTGAATCAAGGATAAATATTACTTTTAATTTTTTTACTGATAATTTTGAATGTAATTTGAAAAGACAAAATCAACATTACATATTCAAATAAAAGTTAACACACACAATAAAACATCTTAATAGTTTTATTTTAAAATGATGACACACTTACTATTAACATATACAGCATCAAATGCTCTAATAGAAAGTCTAGAACCTGAATAACTTCCCTTTTTATAATATAAAAAACCCATAATCAACATCAAATTATTTTTCTTGTTTGGCAAGAAAGTAAAATGAAAAGCACGATGAGAACCATAAACTCTCAGTACACTGTATAGTAATAACCTGTCTTTGCTTTCTGGTATGACATTTGTTTGGAGTCTGGCAAGGAAGCATGAAGATGGCAATAGGAAAACAAGGCTGGCTCTTCCTGAAACACAGGAGAACTGCCAAAACAAAGCATAGGAAAATACTGTCTGCTACCCATATTTCCTTAAAATAAAATAATAATCATGGTAAAATAATTTCTAAATATGCCATGCTTTTGTGAGTCTAACATTGAGAGGGTAAAAAAAGTAAATTAAACATCTGCAGGAAGCTGAATAACCAAAAAACCAAACAAACAAGAATCCATATAATTATGGCATCTCATTCTGAGGTTGATTCCAACTTCATTCATGACATGTGAAAGACTTCTCTTGTCCTTAAAGTTAACATTAAGGCATGCCAAGTTTCCCATAAGAAAATTATTCTAATAATAGCTTTATATATTACAGTTTTATAATTATAAATATTCTCCTAATAAATACATAGATTTGAGTGTACATAAAGTTGCACATTAAAAACAGAAACAATGGAGAGGTATGCTCTTAAGGGTAACCCATGGGTTTTTGAAATCAATTTTTCATATTTAAAATAACATCTTACTTTTTACAGTGCTACTGCACGAGTCAGGCAAATTACTTCCCAAGACCTATGCCCATACAAGTTGGAAGGAAATACTACAGAAAACTATGGACCATAAAATTGTATAGCTGAAAATCAGCTAAAAGATGATATGTTAATTCTCTTTACAAACCATTTTATTCTGAGAAAAGCCAGTTAGACTTCCTTATAATTCTTTTTTATTATAGTCATTCTTTATGCCCCATTCTGGAGAAGGTTAAACCCCAATACAGAGAACTGTAAGGCTCTTATTACTTTGTCACAGTGGAATTTAGTTGGTGGTATTAAATTTTGCTAAACAGGTGAACCATTGATGAAGGCTGTGAGTCTCTTTAGTCAGATCACGTTTTTGTGGTAGCAGTTATTGATGCAATGGAATACAACCTTCAGACAGAAAAACCTTCTCCTAACAGATATATAGAACATTTTTCTCTAATTTTATATGAATAATACAGGTTTTGTCTGTGCCTATCATTGCACATGTGAAAGATGAAGGATAAAATGTTCAAAGGGTCCTGCCTAAAATTTTGTTACAAAGAAGTAACAAAAAGTAGAACCACTTGGATTCAAACCTTTAATTCCTGATATTCAACTGACATAATTCTCACTCACTCACTTATCCTTATACCCAGCAGCAAAGGGAAGGCACAAATGAACTTGGCAGGGCAGTCTTTGTCTAAATTGGCACATCGAAGGATATGTGCCTGTACTGGGCCAGCTTGAGTCCCTAAAACAAATAAGTATGGGAGGAATGGACTCAGGTGTTTTTAAGCAGAGAGTAAAGCATGTGATATTGATATCAATGCAAGTAGCTAGGCAGTATAGCATCAAGAAGCATGGCAATTTTGTCAGTAAAAGTACCCACAGCCACCAAGAATTTCATGGTTCCAAGTAGTCCTGTAATCCTCTAAACTATGAATCGGCTATGAAATGGGGGCCTGGAGAAAAGACGTTCTTCTTATGAAGGGTCCAGTGCATCATATGACATGGAGCTCCAGATGACTGAAAAGGACACACGAGACTGCAAAGAAAGCACTTCAGTTCTGCCAAAACAGTTTAAGGTGCCCTGGAAAGGAACAGTTTTTATTAAAGTTATTAAGACAAACTGGCCATTAGCAGCCTGTAGATCCCAGCAGTAATGGAGAAAAGCAGCTCTCTTTCTGGTACTCACCCCTTCAGGCCTCCATGCTGAACAATGAGTTGCCTTCTTTTAAGATTAGGAAGGTGACTCTAGTTTTCTAAAACCTGGTAAAAAGTTAAGACCTAAACTATGGACCTCTGAAAAAATAGTTTTGCTTCTCTAGGTCTAGCAACAAAAGTTCTCAGAGGTAACAACCAGCACCAAGTTAAAGAGACAGGCGTAAGGTCACAAATCTCCATGAAGAATCCAAGATCCACACCATAGCTATGTTCTGTTCACTATCTGTAACAGTATAACCTGATCTTGCCAAAGTACTTCTACATAAATATATTTAGAGCCCCAAACCCTCTTTATCAGATTGGAAACAACAATGTCTAAAGTTCAAGGTCTTTTGATACCTGTGTAACCATCACTTAAAATTAAATTAATCTTCATCTTGAATTCAGGCACTGATAGTATAAACTAGAGCTACATGGCTGAACACCTGGAGAAATCATAACTGATGGAGGTGGTTATCTGAGTCATGTCAACACAGCCCTAGAGACACCCAGATGATGTTCTGAATTGCTTCCTTTTGGTGTAGTGGTCTGCCCTCATATAAGGAGAAGATAAAAGAGATATGCCCCATATACAAGCAGATTTAAATAGTGGTAAAATAAGTTACCATATATGTGCACACATTTGTGCTGTCACTTCAGTCATGTCTGACTCTTTGCAACTTTTTGCAACTCTATGGACTGTAGCCTACCATATACTTACTATATTTCAATTCTAAAATTTTAAGGATGAAAAGGAAGAAACATACTCTGATTTAAGTCTTTTTTCCTGAATATTTTTTCCTAATTGGGATATAAACATATATGTGTGTGTGTATGTGTGCGTGTGTGTGTGTGTGTGTGTGTGTGTGTGTGTGTGTGTATTTATGTAGGGCTTCCCTGGTGACTCAGATGGTAAAGAATCTTCCTGCAACACAGGAGATCTGGGTTCAATCCCTGGGTCAGAAGGATCCCTTGAGGAAGGAAATGGCTACTCACTCCAGTATTCTTGCCTGGAAAACCCCATGGACAGAGGAGCCTGACAGGCTACAGTCCACGGGGTTGCAAAGAGTCAGACACAACTGAGCAACTAAGCATGTGTGTGTGTGGGGGGGGGGGGGGGGGTGTGTGGGTGGGTGTGTGTATGTACATACATATGCTGTAGATCACATTGGAACTATATATAATTTGGTAGCACTACAAGCATCATAAAATACTTCCAAATGAAAAGCTTTGACTTTTTTCCTTTATCACCAGCTTTACAGAACTGAAAATCTTTCTAACATTTGATTCTCAAATTTGTCTTCCTTCACAAACTGAAATTCAGGCTGCTCATTAATTGTTTAAGTCTGCAATTTGACTAATTTAATTCATCTTGATTCATCAATAAATAAAAACAAAGCTCAGAGGATGCCAATTAGTGTCTATGAATAAACATGTACTTTGTACAGTATATCTTTTTTAAAAAAACACACAGCTCAGACCTACTAAATCAGCCAAAGAGATAATTCCCCTGTTGCCACAACATCATGCATTGTAGATCCTTAAGCAACCTAGAATCTGACAATTTATATTACATATAAACCTTCAAGATATGAAATTTATACTTCTGGGAAAAGCTGGCCTCAACACATGAGAGTCACAGTAAAACAAAGTTTCTTCGAAAAGCACAGAGAACCAGCTATAGAAAACAGAAATCATGTCTGTACTATCCCAATTATTTCCAAATCAGTAATGGTCTCTTATAAAGGATAAGGTAATCCAGTTACATCTAGCTTCTTCTGAGGTCCATATAATTTACCATTTTAACCTAATAATTCTTTCACACATCTTTCCTCACTATTTTTATTATTCTCTGATCTTCTCTTTTGCATTTCACTTTAACCCTTACCAACACAGTGTACCCAATTTATCAAATCAACCTGACACCCACAAGAGCTCATTCACATAAATATCCTGACTCACACGCTCTGCCAGCCAGAGTCACCCACATACTCCACAGTCTTCAATAACAACAAAAACTTCAGACATCAGAATCAGGCTTTAGAATCTACAAAGAAATCACTTTCCCACTTCCCCTCCCCTGCTCTCCACCCTGATTCCCAGCTCTAGTCCTCTTTAAAAATGGCCCAACCAACCCTGGTAACACAATAATTGAAACTAAAACTACTCTTGAAGTGGGAGGTTGAAAACACCTCAAAGAAGAGCTATAAAATGCAAGATATTTCTGAGCCTGCATTCACCATCCCCTTCTTGAACCATAACCCACAGAGACACTGAGTTAGCATGGATTCTAGGTGTGTGTTTTGCAAAGTGGTCACTGTTTTGCTCATGGTGCTTTTAATAAAGTAAGTCTGAATTTATGAGGCAAGATCTCACAGGTATGAGAGCCTGGGTATAAGTTGCTCAGAATGATGCCTAGACGATTGTTAGCAGGAAGTAAGTTCAGGTGAGAAGTACAATTCCCATGGATTCAGTGTTTTCAGTCTCTCTCGTCTCATTTTAGTTTTTTATTTTTTGGCTGTGAGCTTAAGGACTGCTGCCATCCTGGTGCAAGACTTGCTGCTTGACCTATAACAAGTGATACCAGTCTCTAGGCACAGTCCCCACAAGTCTAGCTGCACTTGTATTGGAGGTTTTCTCCAAACAACAACAACCTGGGAGTGTGCCTGAGCCAATTGTGATTCAACCTGCCTAGATGTGTAGGTATCTGGAAATAGGATAAAAACATCTTACGCTTACCTCTCTGGGGTGAGAACCAGGAAAGACTTCAGCATGTGTAACATATATGATGGCTAAATCACAAACAGAAAATGAGGTTTATATCAGCAATTAATTTTACTTCATCTAGAAAATGGGCATGTGACACTGGCTAATATCCAGCACTCCCATTTTGGGTTAAATGCAGATTGGCTGATTTATATAATTTTATTAGAAAGTTTATTCTAATGACTTCATTACCACTTTTGAGTACAGGAATAATTTTGAATATAACATATGTGTTTTTGCATTTTTTAATAATCAGTATCTTCAAGCTTCAAAATATTCAAATTCAAACCCCATATTTTAATGTTTAGCCAAATTACAGAAAGAATAAATTGAGCAAGAAAATGGATAAGCACCTTTGAGAATTAAATGTAAGCCTTATGTGATTAGTGCTTACATTCTTTTTCACAAAACAGGTTACTAACTGGTTCTATACCTTCTAGTGTCTAAAGAAAAATGTCCCGTATCATGTAAAAGAAATCATTTGAACACTGAATTTTTAGAAATATTTTGCTATAGAAGTATTAATAGAAGAAGCAGGTGGCCACTACAGATTAATTAGTCTCAGCTCTTTAGAAGGACCAGTGTATCTGGCTGTGGTTTCTTAATGCGTCTTACATGGCTTTTCTTCTAAATAAAAAAGAGCAAAAACTCTCACTGGCTGTTGGTTTGGGAAACAAACTTTTCTTGCCAGGCAAATAAACTGCACTAGCAATTTTAAGAAATGTGTTTTGCTTTGTTTTGTTCCTTTAAAATACCAAAGCAGACTCTCAAGAAGTTCACAACAAGAATTAACTCTGTACAGCAAGAGCATCTTCCTCCACCAGTGACAGTTCCAGGGTGTTTTCATTAGTGCTCGTTTTCATCCTGAAGTTGAAGGAACCATAGAGTTTCGCAGACTCTTTGGAGGAGGCAAACCTGTCACGACGGTATAGCTCCCCCTTCCACATGGACATCATCAGCAAGCAGGACAGAACGACCCCCCCAAGCGTGAGCAGGCAGAGTCCAGCAATCACACAGTGGTCCAGGTGAGCCCCAAGCCTCGCACTCTCCTTCTCCAGGCGTTCCATCTCCCGGGCTGCCACAGTGTTGGGATCCACAGTCACATCCCGTGGGACAATGTACGAGATGATCACCAGCAAGATGCCAGTGACCAAGAACAAGATGGCGCTAATGAAACCATAGTCTACTGACTTCCCTGAAGAGGTGGCTTCCGAGCTGGTATCATCTTCATCTTCGGAAATCAGGGATATGGCAGACTCGTGGGACCACTCATTTGGATTTCCCCAGCCAAGGTCTCCCAGGTGATCACTCCCTTTGGCTGAAGGGGAGCGCCTGTTCCTTTGCTCCAGGTTGACATTCTCGTCCACGTAGGTAAAAGAGGTTTCTAATTCCTGGCTGCAGCAGTTGCAGACTTTCTGTTCTGCTGTTATCTGGTTGTTGCCTGAGTTGAGAGGTCCTGGTGGCAAGGAGTCTGTGTGAATAGCACTGTCTTGCAGTGAGGGGGAAGGGGATGCTGGGGAAGGGCTAAGTTTAGATGCTTCCATCTCCAGTGCTCTTGGCTTCGAGGTACAACGTCTCTGGCAGCAGAGAGCAGCTCTGGTGGCTGCTGCATCTGCCTGGTCCCCAGGAGGCCCTCTTGAACTCCAGTCAGCAGCATCACATGGGGCTGCCTGGCTGCTCTTCGTAACAAGGCAGTGGAGCTCCATTCGAGCTAGTCAGACATCCCCCAGCAGCTTCCAGAGAGTCTGCCAATAGCAACACAGTTAGATAAGAACCCACCAGGAGCTAAGACCGGACCACCGGGAATACTGCTCCTGAGGCCCTCTTCTCCTTTGTAGCTACAGGTTTTGACACTTCAGCCCCAATTCCTCCTAAAATAGGTAAGAGAAAGGAGAAGCTACCTAGTGGTGGGAAAGTGTGAAAAGGGCAAAACTTAGGTCAGGGTAAAAAGGAACATGGAGGAAGTGGCAGTGTCTGGGAAGAAAACATTGCCGTCACCAAGCCAAATTTATCCAAGGATCACACATTTCGGTGACAGGATCCTCAAACGAGAAGGCAGTTTTCCTGCACAGAGATACAGTGAGAAAAGCAGGACCTTTTTCAGCAGAGCTGCTGATTTTCTGAAGGACTTGGGGAAGCACAGACTTCTCAATAATTCAGTTAAAAATTATTAGTGTTTATACTCTCTGTAGTTCAGAACAGATTCTAATACAGATTAGCATCATTAGAGCATCACCATGGGTGAACCAATCAATATGTCACCAGCAGTTGGGCTCTACTGGAGCTTGGCATTTTGACTGGGTGGCTCTGAAGTGGGTGAAAGATGGCTGGCTTGATTAAGCCACCCTCGTAACAGTACACTTTGTACACACAGAGACACTAATCACACAGCCCTGTTCATTGTGATACCATTCTCAGCTTACTGCTACACGATGGCAGCATGTTCTAGACCCAAAAGTATGTAGATATACACCTCATAGGGTGATCTCTGAAAAATACAGTGAGCTAGCCCACTCCTATACACACACACACACACACACACACACACACACACACACAGAGTTGCCTGCTTCGGGTACAAGTCTGCTACCCCTGCATTCCAGGTCTGAGTGAGTATGAGTTCCTCTCCCTCCGCACGCTTTGCTAACAAATGTGTACAGGAAATCAACCGTCTAGAAGTTTTCACAAACCCCAGTCTAGAAGAAAACTGACAATAAAATACAAATCATAAACCCACAGAGTCACAGTTCTGTTGAGGCCAATAGGGGAGAAACTATTTCCAGGGTTACCTCTGGAACTTTGTCCTACCTCACCACAGCAAGGCACCTTCATGAGAGAAAATCTTGGATTGAGCAGAAAACCATTTGCCTGTCCTTTTCTGCCTCTGTCATCTTTCTGAGGAATACAAATTTCCTTTCTACTATCAGCAAGTACAGAGGTTTCAAGTAAAGTCCCCTTTTATTTTGCTTCCAAGTCTAGGATAATAACAGATTAAACTCATGTCTTAGAGGTTTATTATACTTCAAAATCCACAGCTCCAACGGCTGGTAACCTACACAGAAAAGCAGGTAAGGTGAAGCCAAAGTCCACCTGGCAACTCATTTAAAATATGAGAGGGGAAATCCACATGTTTTATGCTCTACATTAGAGCTTGTTTAAAACACACACACACACACACACACACACACACACACACACACACACACACACACTTCTATTATCGGAGTTTCTTTGAAGCTAAAACAGAAAAACAAACAAAAAATCAGATGCGGGAAAATCACAACTGAACCAGAGCTTTCCTTTAGTAAGTGCATAGACGCCCCCCCACCCCGCTCCTCCACTGCGGGATCCCTCAGTGAAGGAAGCAATGGTAACGGGTTTGATCGATTACTGAAATGAGAAATCTCGCAGTTCCCTCAAACATTAGGTGCGCTGATTAACCTTTGGCACAATTAGCCCATCAAATTGGATTACTTTAGATAAAAATCGGCAGAGCCCCTTATGGGACTTCCAATTTATAACAAAGAGAGAGAGAGAGAGACATCTCCACTTAATTCCCTTCTTCTGCCTCTATCTCTTAAAAGAGAGACTCCGCTTGTTCCATCGGAACAAGCTGCACAGTCGATTTCCTTTGCAGCTCGGTAATCCGGGGCTTCCATTCTCAGGGGAGAATGGATAATCCCAGGGGACCAGCCAAAGGCTCTTTCCTCCAGCCTCCTCTCTCTCTCCTCTCTGGTTTAAGAGCGCGGTTAATAAACCTGCACCCGCAGAACGCGGAGATAGCACTTTCCCTCGTCCGTCGGCCAGCAATTAAGAGCATTATTATCTGCATGGGAACCAACTGACACGGGCGAGGCTGGTCTAGCGGAGGCGACCTCGGGATCCGTCCTGCGCGCGCTGTGCTATAAGGGCGCGCCGCAAGCACCGGGCAGCGATCGATGTTCCCCACGGACTCAATCAACCCATTCCGGGTGAGCTCCGCGTCCGCCGTGGTGCCCGGAGTTGGGATGCGTTCGCCAAATACCCAAAGGCTAGGCAGGCACCTTAGGCAGGGACGGGGGACGCGCTCCCCAGCTCCGCCAGGCTCTCTGTGTCTCTCATGCGCTCCAGCGCCTCCTCCCTGTCCCATTCTCTGCCACTCACCTCCTGCCTTGGCCACGCAGTGAGCCTAGAGCACCGCGCGCTACTCCCTGAGCTGCTCCTCAGGAAAGTACCCCGCTAACCAGCCGCAGCACTTGTAGCCTCTGCGCGCCGCCCGCTTCGTGGGGTGGGCAGCGCCTGCGGTACCCGCGGGGCGGGGCTGGGCGGGGCTCTCCCTCTTGCTGAGCATCCCGGGAGATGTAGTCTGGGTCGGCCGCCCGGCCTCCCTTCTCTCTCTCTCTCTCCCTTCTCTCTCTCCTCTCTCTCTCCCTCTCTCTCTCCCTCTCTCTCTCCCTCTCCCTCTCCCTCTCCCTCTCCCTCTCCCTCTCCCTCTCCCTCTCTCTCTCTCTCTCTCTCTCTCTCTCTCTCTCTCTCTCTCCTCTCTCTCTCTCCCTCTCTCTCTCCCTCTCTCTCTCCCTCTCTCTCTCTCTCTCTCTCTCTCTCTCTCTCTCCCTCTCTCTCTCCCTCTCTCTCTCTCTCTCTCTCTCCCTCTCTCTCTCTCCCTCTCTCTCTCCCTCTCTCTCTCTCCTCTCTCTCTCTCTCTCTCCCTCTCTCTCTCTCCCTCTCTCTCTCTCTCTCTCTCTCTCTCTCTCTCTCTCTCTCTCTCTCTCTCTCTCTCTCACACACACACACACACACACACACACACACACACACACACACACACAAAATCTGGAGCAATGTGACCTTTGAGGGCAAGGGATTGTCCTGTTGATCTCTACTTACCTTGTGGCTAGCAGAGTGTCTGAACAATCAGTTCTGTTCAGTCGCTCAGTCATGTCTGACTCTTTGTGACCCCATGGACTGCAGCACACCAGGCTTCCCTGTCCATCACCAACTCCCGGAGCTTACTCAAACTCATGTCCATCCAGTCGGTAATGCAATCCAACCATCTCATCCTCTGTTGTCCCCTTATCCTCCCACTTTCAGTCTTTCCCAGCATCAGGGTCTTTTTCAATGAGTAGGCTCTTTGCATCAGGTGGCCAAAGTATTGGAGTTTCAGCTTCAGCATCAGTCCTTCCAATGAATATTCAGGACTGATTTTCTTTAGGATGCACTGGTTGGATCTCCTTGAAGTCCAAGGGACTCTCAAGAGTCTTCTCCAACACCACAGTTCAAAAGCATCAATTCTTCGGGGCTCAGCTTTCTTTACAGTCCAACTCTTACATCCATACATGACTATGGAAAAGCCATAGCTTTGACTAAACGAACCTTTGTTGGCAAAGTAATGTCTCTGCTTTTTAATATGCTGTCTAGGTTGATCATAGCTTTCCTTCCAACCAGCAAGAGTCTTTTAATTCATGGCTGTAGTCACCATCTGCAGTGATTTTGAAGCCCCCCAAAATAAAGTCTCTCACTGTTTCCATTGTTACCCCATCTATTTACCATGAAGTGATTGGACCAGATGCCATGATCTTAGTTTTATGAATGTTGATTTTTAAGCCAACTTTTTCACTCTCCTCTTTCAATTTCATCAAGAGTCTCTTTAGTTCTTCTTCACTTTCTGCCATAAGGGTGGTGTCATCTGCATATCTGAGATTATGGATATTTCTCCCAGCAATCTTGATTCCAGCATGTGCTTCATTCAGCCCAGCGTTTCCCATGATGTACTCTGCATATAGGTTAAATAAGCAGGGTGACAATATACAGCCTTGACATATTCCCTTCATAATTTGGAACCAGTTCGTTGTTCCATGTCCAGTTCTAACTGTTGCTTCTTGACCTGCGTACAGATTTCTCAAGAGGCAGGTCAGATGGTCTGGTATTCCCACCTCTTTAAGAATTTTCCAGTTTGTTGTGATCCACACAGTCAAAGGCTTTGGCGTAGTCAGTAAAGCAAAAGTAGATGTTTTTCTGGAACACTCTTGCTTTTTCAATGATCCAATGTATGTTGGCAATTTGATCTCTGGTATCTCTGCTTTTTCTAAATCCAGCTTGAACATCTGGAAGTTCACCATTCACATGCTATTGAAGCCTGGCTTGGAGAATTTTGAGCATTACTTTGCTAGCGTGTGAGATGAGTACAATTGTGCAGTAATTTGAACATTCTTTGGCATTGCCTTTCTTTGGGATTGGAATGAAAACGGAACTTTTTCAGTCAATAATAATGCCCCAAAATAACAATAATTAACATACAAAGCACTTAACTATCTTCAGGCTATCTTCTAAACATTGCTGATATAACTCAGTTAATGGTCACAGTTAATCTTTAAAGTTCTGTAAAAATCCTCTTTTGCAAAAGTGGATTTTTACAAAAGACAAAACTGAATTACAAAGAAGTTGAGTAAATTGCCCAAAGTCATACAGCTAATCCTTAGCAAGATGGCACAACCCCAAAGAGCCTAAGCATTATGCAAATTAAATGAATGGGAAAAAACAAACAAATAAACAGAAGCCTGGAAGACAAAGGATTAGGAATAAAGGAAATCCAGAGATTAAAGCTACTGAGATGTGGTTCCCAAGACAGAGTAACTTCTTTGAGTCACCAACCTCTCTCTTACCAGAGCTGACTGCAGTAGCCAATAGCCAAATAGACTAACTGGTTTGTGGATTGTCTCCAAGTTTTCAGCATCTCCTTTGGGGTGACTCTAGGGTTATTGATTGTTTTATCTAAGGGGAGCAAGATAAGGTTTATATTATAATATAACATTTTGCTGCTTGTGAGTAGCTAGCATGAATTTTGTGATTGCTTTCAATAGATCAGTCTCCTATAATGATGACTTAGTTGGTTTTCCTTTAGTGTAGTGTAGCGTGTGTGCTCAGTCATGTCTGACCCTATGAACTGTAGCCCACCAGGCTCCTCTCTCCATGAAATTTTCCAGGCAAGAATACTGGAGTGGGTTGCAATTTCCCACCCTACGGGATCTTCCCAATCCAAAGATCAAACCCGCATTTTTGTGTCTCCTGTATTGGCAGGCAGATTCTTTACCACTGAGCCATCTGAGAATGGCTTCGGTTTTCCTTTATGTTGATAGAATTCATAGTTTCATAGTTCCAGGGATGTCATAATACAGCCGCTTTTAAATCTTTTCTCACTATGACTCTCTTTTAGCTAGTTAAGCCCGTTTGTTGTTAAACATGATGTATTTATTATGGCTTCTTCTCCTTTGCTCACTAATTACGTTCTTCTCCCGTGAAAATATCCTTTTTTCACCCCCCTGTTTCCTCCACCTTTCAAGGATTAGCTCATCAAGCCACATTTGCTGGGGTACTTTCTTAGTATTAATGCTGTATATTTGAAAGGGAGCCCAAAGACACCATATGTCTTCCAGAAGAGAGCAACTGAGAAGCTGAAGAAAGTTGAACTCATGTTGGATGAGGAGACACTGAAGGAATTTGGGATATTAGCCAGAGGAGGAGACTTAGAGGAAACAAAAACTAACTTTAAAGAATTAGAAGTTTGTGAATAAGAATTCTATATCATGGTTAACAAGGGGGGAAAGCAGAACCAATGACAATAAAAGCATTTATTAGTCCTAATGGGTTATCTTTAATTCTTACACCAAGGCCGTAAGGGAATCATTATTATCATACCCATTTACATGTAGAAATTGGGGACTGAAAATGTTTCTTTTCAAAGATACTAAAAGTAATAAATAACTGGTAGAGCCAAGATTCTAACTTGGGTCTATCTGATTCCAGAACTTGGATCTCTTCACCATTGTGCTATACTGAGCAGTACTTCACAGTCATTATCACAGCAGAGCATCAGTAAGGTGACAATATTTATTGCCCTGGGATAAACACAGGAGGTTTCTCATGGCCATCATCCTGGTGTTGTGGCTACTTGAGCCCCTGCAAGACAGCTAGGGGAGCCAAGGGAAGGGATAAGCCAACACATCTATAGTACACTGGGACACCTGAGAATGATGGACACAGGGCCTAGGGAGCCCTGGGTAGCACTGTCAGACTTCATAAGGAGGTTAATTTGTGACTGAGCATAAAGAAGAATTCTTTAACGAATTGAAAAACAGGGTGTCTCATGAAAGTGAATTTTATTGTTACTAGAGAGGATAAAAAAAGAAGGGCCATTTATTAGTGATGTGGTAGAAGGGATTCATGTAGTTGGATTAGAGGAGCTCTATGGTTTCCCTGCTGAAATATTCTAGTTACATCTCACTCATGAAGCCATTTTTCTCCAAGCCAGCTCCCAAATATTCTACCTCTTATGAACTATACTGGGACTTGTCAGCACTAATAATTTTTATATTCATCAGCCACCACCCTGTGACATTTCTAGTATGTCTAGGTAACTACTGTGTATCATTTAACTTGTCACTTAGGTGCCCAAACCTCTAATATCAATTGTTAAGTTTCTTAAAGTCAGTATCCATATATTAAATTTCTTATTATCTCCTACAGAAAGTAAAATATTTCTGTTGAATAGAGTGATGGAAAAACGCCAAGACTGAACTGAGACTGGAGATGATTTTCTCTTCACATTATTCTCTCATTTCCTATTTCTGAATATAGTACACTTGACTGTCTACATATTCTTGAGCATTAAAATAAAATCAACTCTATGCCAACATGCTACAAAATCTCCTACAAATTTCTTCAGAAAAAGAATAAATGTGGATTTAGCTCCTGGAAATAAAAGCTCTGCAAAAAATACCACTTGCAGGAATAACTTCAATGCTCTTTCCTATAAGTCCATGTCTACACTGTCATCATAATCTTACCCCAGACCCTTTCTCAAGAGCCTTTCTTGTTCATAACCCCCCAGTTCTTATTGCTGTTCTAATTGGCATTCTGGTATAATATACATAGTGGTATAATATACTTCCTTTTATGCTGTCATTTTACATCTATAGAAGTATTTCGTGTATATTTTATACAGCTTTCTATGTGTTTCTCTTCTCAGATAAAATTTAAGCTCTTTGAGAACCAATATTTTCTTCCTATAAATTTGAAGCTATACAGGGACATGAAACAACAAAAATACATGGTCAACAATGGTTCTTCACTAGACGCTATATGTGTACACAATGATTCACACTGATAAAAAGATGATAATAAAGTCTAAGTAACAATTTTGATCCTACATAATTTTTAATGTGGTTCTTATTTTCCTGTTTACTTATACTCCATGAGGTATAGGGGGTGTAATCATGATTACACCAAGTAGAAAAGTAATTTCTGAGTAGTAAATTTACCATGTGAGTCAAGGGTAGTGCAGGGACTTTTAACAAAAACGTCTCTTGTAACAATAACAGAGGATACTTTCCAGTTTTCTGTCTTCAACAATAATAAGAAGGACTGTTTGTAAACAAATATTCTTAGTGGATTTAGAGTTATCAGGAGAGGCTAGGTTGTTTGGAGGTAAGAAAGACATTGGCTGGATAGAGGCTCAGTCATTTAATGGGACCAGTACAAGGAATATTATTTACTTCGTATCCAAGCTGGCACTTCTAAATGATAAAGAAAAGAATGAAAATGATCAAATTTTAAAGTATTGAAGATCTCATTTACTAAAAAATTCTAGGAACAAAAAGGTAGTATTAAATTTTAAAGTTTTCTTTAAATGCTCTAGTGGCCAAGATACCTTGTTATTTAAATAAATGAAGTGGATGGATACAGACCCTAGGGGTGAGGGAAGATTGTAGTCAAATCGAGACCTAGTGCTTTTCCTAAGGGTACAGAATCCCTAACTGTTTGTCTTTACCTGATGTTTGTCTTGAGTGAATTCAGACATCAAGAAAAGTCAGATATCCCACTTTTTATTTAAAAATTCAGTCTTTAAAATTTAAATTGAAACATTTAAAAATCTGTATAAGTCAAAGAAAACATAACTATAGGAAACATTACTTTCTGATAATAGCAGATAAGGGGATTTAGACCCACCCACTGCTGGGGGTAATTATAAAATCTGGACAAAATGTATAAAAAATCACTAGCTTGCAGACAAGTAAATTTAAAAAGATAGAGAAAAATTACTGTGCTAGAGTCCAGAAAAGAAGAGAGGCTCATGAAGGCAAGTCAGGAGCTTGGAGCTTTGTTTTACTTGAGGATGTTGGGTGATTCCAGGAGAAAAAGTTGAGAGGCTAAGAAGCTGCGAGTGGAGACTGGGTTCCTGAGCCTACCAAGGGAAGGATCACAGTGAATCTGCTCTGCTCCTTAAACTTTGGGTTAAAATCTTGTAAAGTTCTATCCTAGCAGTGTGAAGCCATTAGACAGTCCTTCACCTGGAGTGCCTCTCACTTTGTTAAGATTTCAGTCTTTAAACTTTAACCAAGGTGGTTTCAGAGTGCTAGAATACCAGGTACTTGGCATCAGAAGCAATCTTTGAAAAGGGGTGGGGGGTGGAATATAGCATCACCTCAAACCAATTTTATAATTTTGCAAATGTATTAACTCACAATAAAAAATTAATGAAAAAAGCCAATTTCTAAAGATCACATCCTGTATAATTCTCCCTTTCCCCCTGATATATAGAGAGATGGAAAACAGATTGGTGGTTTCCATGGGTAGGGTTTGCAGGGGTTATAGGGGTACATGTAACCATAACTTTAAGGGACAGCATGGGGGAGATCTTTGTGGGGATGGAATAGTTCTGTATCTTGACAGGGATAGTGGCTACATGAATCTATGGTTTACCAGTTTACCAACCCAATTTTCTGGGTTGATATTACATTCAGTTGCACAAAATGTAACCAGTGGGGGAAACTGAGTGAAGGGTACAGAAGCTTTTTCCGTAATATCTTTGTAGTGTTCCGAGAATCTATAATTATTTTAAAATATAAAATATAAAGTTTTTTTATATTTTTTATATTTTATGCTTTAAAATATAAAAATAAAGCAAACAAAAAGCCCAAGTACATCAGAAGATTAGATCACGAGTATGAAAACAAACAGAAACATAAAACAATAGAAAAAGACCAATGGGAGACTTCAGATATTAGAAAATTTTAAATAACTCTATTTACTCTGGGCTTCCCTAGTTGGTTCAGTGATAAAGAATCTGCCTGCAGTGCAGGAGATGCAGGTTCAATCCCTGGATGTGGAAGATCCCACGGAGAAGGAAATGGCAATACATGCCAGTATTCTTGCCTGGGAAATCCCATGGACAGAGGAGCATGGTGGGCTACACTCCATGGGGTCACAAAAGAGACAACTTAGCGACTAAACAGCATATTTCCTGTGTTCAATGAAATGAGACAAAATTTAGAATTTTTACCAGGTAACTGGGAACAAAAATGAAAATTATCATGATCAAAATTAAGAACTCAGGGAAAGATTAAGAGATTAGATACAGTGAAGAGAGAATTAGTAAACTGGAGACAGATCAGAATAAAACATTTCAAGAATAAGCACAAAGAGACAAAAGGATGAAAAAAGCAAAAATGAGTGTAAAAAGACATAAACGATCAAGTTTCAATCAGAGATTCCTGTGCCCAAAGAGTGAAGTTTCTTTTTCCTTTTGGAAAGGGAAGACATCTGACTTGGCTTTCATTGTGTTGCCCTGGGGGTAAAAAGTGGAGTGTTGGAAACCAAATGGTCATTATTTTTGTTTTTTAAGTGAATCATAGTAATATGTCTCTGGTCCAAATACTGTGCACACATTCTGGATGAGTGAATATTTTAAAAACCCAAAAGTTAGAATAAAGAAAAGAAGCTAGCCACTAAAAAATGCTAATGTATAACTGTGCAAGTCCATTTCTATTGTTAGCTAAAGAGGCAAAATTATACCAGAGTATGTTGTGATACTGGTGAAATAATGTGAAAAGCAAGGATGTGATTACCATAAATTTCAAGATAGAGGCTACATATTCAAGGGAGGGAGGAAATAATGATTTGGAGAAAGCAAAAGGAGAGGCTTTGGGACACTGCACCTTTCTACTTCTTGACCTAGATATGCATTTATGAGCATTCTTCTTGAGTTAAATATTGAAGGTGACTCTCGTGCACTGTTCTGTATGTAGTAGTTCATAATAAAAGATCAATATACTTTTGGAGAGAATTCAACTTTCAAGTACCTGATTTGAATCTCTACTTTAAGAGTTTATATCATAATCTAAGAATTTTATTCTCTCATCCTAAGAACTAGAAAATGGTTTTCTCTAGCTTGGAATCACCCAGCATCTTGCTATGCATGGAGGGTAGGAAGAGTATACAGTCATATGGTCCCTCTAACACCATGTCACCATGCTTTCCTTTGTCATTTATTCAAGAAATGTTCAACTGACTTCAACTTTCTCCCTGTCCTTTCACTTCTTTTTCAAGATATGATTCAGCTTATGGATCTATTACTGTACCAAAGTTTCTTGCTGAAATCATTAATAATATTCAATAATTCAGCCACTCACTCAACAAGTATTAATTAAATGTCAGAGGATTCTATGCTAAGTGCCAGATGTACAACTGTGAACTGAATGGATACATCCTAACTTTGGGGGAATTTAAAATCTGATGGAGGATGTGCCAATTTAATAGGCAAGTATAATGCCAATTCATCAGTGCTGTAATAGAGGAATAGATGGCACAGTGGGAACATAAAGGAAGAGGACTTAATTCAAAATTTACAGGTCAAAGTAGACTTCTCGATGATAGAATATCCAAGTGAGATAAATATAGAAAGAAGTTAGTCCTTTGAAGAATGAGGTAGCACGATGAACAGTGGGAGGCAATTCAGAAGTTAAATTACTGGAGTTGAAAAAAGTTCAGTATGTCTATAGTATGAAATGTGAGGGAAAGAATGTCAGTAATGATATTGGAAGTGTCCTAGAGGACAGATCATCTTTGGACTTATAATTAAGGATAAGGTGTGTGGACTTAATTTTAAAAACAACAAAATGTCAATGATGGTTTTTAAGCAGGATAATAAGATCATACTTGAATTTTTAAAAGACCATGCTGGGGAATAGATTGAAAAGGAACTAGTTTAGTGTAATCAAATAGCGTATAAAAACCATCTTCAAGCAAGAGATAATGACAGTGAAGTTTAAATGTAATGATACAGATAAGTTACAGGAAAAATGTATATATCATGCAGACATTAATCAGAAGGAAGCTGAAGTGGCTATATTAAAGTGGGCTTCAAGATGACAAATATTACCAGGGATGAAGAGAAATAAAAATGATAAAAAGATCAATTCATCAGGAAGATACACCAATCTAAGCTGTGAATGTGCCCCCCAACATCTCTGTGGGGCCACATTTCTGGCTCTGGTAAATAGAATGTGTATGGAAATGATGTGTGTTAACTTCCAGTGTAAGATAGTTAAGGATCTGATGTTTCTATTTCATGCCATGTGCTATCTGGATGATGCTAAAATGACCTTGAAGCCACAATATGAAAGCAGTCTGGGATGCTGAATCACAACTTAGAAGAGTCTGATCCATATCAGACCCAGATGTGAGCACAAAACAAGCTTCTATTGTGGTGGTGAGGTTTTGAACTTGTTTAGCAGAGCAGTTATCTTTCTTTCCTTAATTGCAGCCCCTCCTGAGCCAAAAAGGAGCTCAGATGGGGGACAAAAGGGATCTGGTTATCTACCAATGGATAGTGGTTTAAACAATTATTGTATTTTGCTTTCCTTTAACATTAAAGTGAGTAAAGACTTTATTTTAGATTTATATTACAGCTAATCTTCTGAACTGAAGTTATGTTCTATTTGAATTTTCCTCATTTATCCTCACAGCCTCCTTTTCTATAAAATATTTGAGAGGCATAATAACACTTTAGAGCTATATCTCACACTTTGAACATACAGCATATGAATAATAAAAGTTGGATTCCTATAAATGCATTAATATATGCCTCTAAAATTGAATGCATGCATGCGAGCTAAGTTGCTTCAGTTGTGTCCGACTCTGTGTGACCCTATGGACTGTAGCCCACCAGGCTCCTCTGTCCATGGGATTCTCCAGGCAAGAATACTGGAGTGGGTTGCCATACCCTCCTCCAGGGGATCTTCCTGACCCAGGGACTGAACCTGCGTCTCCTATGGCTCCTACATTGCAGGCAGATTCTTTACTGCTGAGCCACTGGGGGAGACCATATATTTCCATATATGTGTATATAAATACATATATATAATATAAATTAGTGTCATGGAATATAACTAAATATTTCTGAAGAATATTCCATTCTAAATTCAGCAAATTTCATTAGTATAATACTTCTGAGACTCTTTAATTTGCTAAGGTATAATTTGAGGCTCTAAGGGTAAACCCTGTTTTACAGGGTTACGAATCTTACAAGGTTACGAATCTTTAATTTTCCACAAATCATCTTATAGAGCTAGTGTTATATAATAAACTTTGGGATATACTGCTGATCTTCATGAAAGAAAAATGGCTGATTATGGCAATCCTCTTCCTAAATCCTATACTTTATCTCCATTGTCTAAATTTGTCTTGTTTAGCACTTAATTGCTTCTCTCAAATGAAGAATCTTACCTTTTTTCAATTTTAAGAAATTTTAACTCATACATTTAAATATTACTTCCTTTTCATCGGGGTTCCCTGATGGCTCACACTAAGCTCTTAGAGGCTGTAGCTTCTAGATCTGTTCTCCTTGTTCTTAACCTTTATTTCTTTACACCCATCTTTTTATCTTCTTTTATTGCATTCTTAAGTGATTCTTAGATTCAGTCTTCTGTACGCTATACAGTGGTTAGTAGTGTTCTCTGGGGTTGGTGTGGTTTTAAGTGAGTTTTATAAAAGTCCTGCAGTTTAATTTTTTATTTAAAATAAAGATCGTAATAGTATTGCTTATTTGACTATTGTGAGGAAGAAGTAAATAAAATGTATACAAAGCACTTAGAAGTGCTTGATATTTAAGTGATTCAGTAAGTGTCAGTATGTTATTTTTTTTTAACTTTTAATTAGCTTTTCAGCTGCTTCCATTATGCTGTGCAGTCCATCTATTAATTGCTCAACTTCAACAATTATATTTTTCACTTCCTGGCCATTTTGTTTCTTTCTTATTTGCAATTGTCTATGCTATTTCTTATTTTCTAAATGTAATATCTTGCCTTAACTTTCCATGGATATTAATTACAGAATATATTCAAATTTATAGCTATATCAATTTTTATTATTCTTTGAACTATTTATTGGGTATAAGGTCTTCGATTTTGTCTCTCTTTCTCAGAATACCTTTCCTCAGATCTTTGGTCATTTTTTTATTATTATTATTATTATGCCCTTCTTCATGGTGGAGATTTCATGCTGGATTTATTCCTCCATCTGCTTTGATAGCTTCTGTTTAGTGCTCTTATAGTTCTTCCTTCACACCCTATCTGCTTTTCATATTTTAGAAATTTCTCTTGACTTGTGCTCCACTGACAGTCTTACACATATTTGAAAGCTTATTTCAGAGAAAATTTTATTATGACTTGGCCTTTACCTAATTCCTCTTCCTCATCTCCCACCATATGCTCCAGCTTCATAAACTATTTGCAGTTCACTGATATTCCCAGTTGAACCCACAGTGTTCCTTTTCAAAAGCTACCTCCCCTACTTAGATCAGCTGGTTCTGAATTTCATTTCCCGCATGTCAGTATAGGTTAACTCTTCCAGAACATGGTTTCTCTATAAACTTTTTTAATAACCCTTCCCCACCCTGGACTGAATTGATCACTACTTTCTTTGTATCTCAGCCTAACTGATCTTTTATACTCCTATCAGAGCATGAGTAATAGATCATTATCTATATTTGTTTATAAGTGTGAAAGGGGAGAACATTAGTCATCATTTTTAGCTCTTGATCTCCAACCTTCACTTCCCTGCAAAAGAAAGCAAATGTCGAGGAATATCTTTCGATTTGCTGAGCTGTGTGATACACGAAGGTGCAAACTGGGGAGCTGAGAAAGATAGAAGTAGTACTATTTAAGGAAAGAGGTGGTGGAGGAAAATCCCAGAGTGGGAGGAAGGCTGAAGTCAGACACGAAGAGGCTGCAAGAGAGGGATTTTGGAAGATGAGGGAGAGGGGAAATTAAAAAAAAAAAAAACAAAAAAAACAGTGTAAGAAGATTAGGGAAGATTCTTTGTGAGTAGGATGGGAAGAGGGAAAAAAATGGGGGTTACATTCTGTGCAAAATAATTTTTGGGTCCCCAAATTCTTGAGTCTGATATATTTCAAAAGTCAAGTGATCTGTTTGTCTTGCTTCTGGTTTGATTGGGTTTTTCTTTATATAATTTAAAAAGCTAAAACTTTGCATATATATACATATAAAATTTTATATGTATATGTATACAAGTGTATATATATGTATACAAGTGTGTGTGTGTGTGTGTGTGTGTGTGTGTGTGTATATATAGCATATATATACTATATATATACTTTGGCTGTGCTGGGTCTTCATTGCTGCACACTGGCTTTCTCCAGCCGCAGCAAGCAAGGGCTGTTTACTCTTCTTTTTGCTGCACGGACTTCTCATTGAGGTGGCTTCTCTTGATGCCAAGCACATGCTCTAGGCATGTGGGCTTCGGTAGCTGCAGCACACAGGCTCGGTAATTGCAGCTCGTGGGCTCTAGAACTCAGACTCAGTGGTTGTGGCACACAGGCTTAGTTGCTCCATGGCATGTGGAATCTTCCCAGACCAGGAATCAAACCCATATCCCCTGCACTGGCAGGCAGATTGCTATCCACTGTATCACCAGGGAAGTTCATATATAATATATTTTGTAAAATCCCCTGTAGGACCTGCAGCAGCAGCCTGTCATCAAACACATTAATATATTTTTCAGTAAAGTGGATATTCACACTAGTTTGGATAAAGAAAGACTGTAGGTAGCCTTTCAGTAAATTTAGATTTGTTTTTGTTGCCAAGTGGATTTACTGAAAATTAATAAAAATGCTTTTGTTTTTAAGACTTTATTGGATTTCAGAATCATGACTAAACAACTGTGGCCCTACATAAATCCTTGCTGTGCCCTCCCTACCAGATCCTTCTGGTCTTGACTAGGCTCACTCATGTGTCTGTGGTCAATGCTGGGTCACTGATCAGTCTGGGATGGCCTGAGCTGGAATGACTGCTTGTCTCTGTGTGGACTTCCAGCCTTCAGCCAACCAGATTGGGCTAGTTCACAGGTTGGCAGCAGCAGGGTTCTAAGAGTGAGTAGAAGTACGTTAAGCCTTTTGGGAAGCAAGCATAGAACAGGATCATTTCCACGGCGTTGTTGTGTTAAATGAAATCACCAGCTTAGCACCGATTTATGAAATAGAAGAATAGACTTTCTCTTCCTGCAAGAACCTACAATGTCATATTACTTGGCACGTAGAATGATTTGGGCAATTTTGTAATCAGGATACCTTAATAATAAAATGCTGAGTCTGAACATGAAACAGGAGTGGATGGAAAACTGATGCCATCTGATCCAGTCACTGGCTGCCTTACCAATGCCAACTTCCCATTTTACCATTCTCTTTTGTTACAGTACTTGAAACTTCCTCTAAGTAACTGTCTTTCTCTTTTGTTTGGTAGCTTTGTGGTTTGGGGGACACCACCTCTACCCTCTGCTCAAGGGCACAAATCAATAAGACTTATCACAATCCCCCAGGCTATAGGAATTAGTTAAGAAAAAGGAAGCCGGAAACAGGGACTCCCCTAGCCACACTTGACTCAGAAATATTCCAGTCAAGGTAAAGTGCATAATTTTCATGATGGTTGAAAATGGGGGAAGCACAGAGTCCCTGCTTCTGTTTAGAACCACCAGGTAAGTTAGCCTGAGGATAAATCAATATATGGGAGAAGGCAAGAGGCTAAAGCAGCACAAAGAAACAGAATGAAAGTCGAGGTTAGATTGTGCTGAATTTTCTCCTACCTTTGAGCTCCTTGATAACAAGTCAACAAAATGCCAGCTTGAGTTGGGTTTTCTAATACCTATGAAAGTATTTGAATATGATGTATTTTCATACATTTTTCTATCTCCTTAGACTCCTTGAAGTAGGTACCAGGTTTAATTAATTCCCAACTCCCCAGGTGGAGCATAGTGTCTATCTCATCATAAGTCTGAAATAAGTGTTTGGTCAAGGACCCTAAATAATCTGAAGCCTGCTATAACATAGTTCTCAGTTTTGGATAAAATAGAAACAGTATCTTTAAATAAGAAACAAAAGACAGTAAGTAGACTCCAACTTATAGGGCTCAGTTCAAATTTATAAATGAATGTGTAAATCAATTGGTAAGTGAAGAATTTAAACCTGAAATCTATCATTTCATATAATTCTCCTATTCTGCTACCATGATAGCTAAAATGAATAGGTACAAATAAATGCTTTTGGTTAAAACAACAACATCTGAACATTGAAACATAGAAAATAAAAGCCTCTAATCAAAAAAGAAGGAAATGCTCCAGAAAAAAAATGCCGGATCCAATCTTTTTTTTTTTTTTTTTATGGATAGTGGATTTCAAATAAAAATAAGAAAAGGAAAAGGAAAATAAGCGACAGAAGAATTGAAGTATAAGTTCATAGTAAAATGTCAGGGACATAGCACTTCTACAAACAGCATCCTTATTTTGCAAAATGTATAAGCAAGATAAGCTTGATTCACTAGTCCTTATTAGCATTATGATTTTAGTGTTACAAGGAAAAGGGAGTTTGGTAATCTGGTAATGGTTGTAGCAGAAATTAACTAAAATGAATGCTTTGCTAAAATGAGAACCAAATAGCAAAGTGAAATGTTAGCTCTGTGAGACAGAGACAGAGCTCTTATTGGTAAGAACTCTATCTTTCTTCGATCTTAATGGGAATTAGAATGTAATGCATGCCTCAGCCTGCAAGATAAAATCCATCCTTTTGAAAATCAAGACAAAAATAAAAAACTGTAGCCCACCAGGCTCCTCTATTTGTGGGATTTTCCAGGCAAGAATGCTGGAGTGGGTTGCCGTGCCCTCCTCCAGTAGATCTTCCCAACCCAAGGATTGAAGCCCCATTTCTTGGGTCTCCTGCTTTGGCAGGCAGACTCTACCACTGAGCCACCTGGGAAACTCCCAAAAATCAAGACAAAGTAACTTTAAGTAGCAATATAAACCAAGGCTAAATATTGGGGGAAAAACACCATAATGAACTGTAAAATATGTAATGAAAGAATCTGTTACTGTGCAAAATCAATGTCACTGTCACATCTGCTAAGTTATGACATGTGTCTATCAAAAATACTTTAGAAATAATTAAGTGGATCATTACTGTATTGTTCTATCTCCCCCTCACTGTGTGGGCAGACTAAGTAATTCATTACCAAATTCTCTTAACTCAGTGGAATCTTCATTTCTATTTTTGTACATTTATTAAAGTCTTATATATTCCTTATAGTTATGTCAGATGAGACTATGGCATGTATTTCTTCAAGATTAATGATTAGGATGGTAACAACAGATGCTATCTTAGAATAATACCAAGGAAAATGAAATTGCACATTTCAAATACACAAGGCAACTTAATTTGTCCACCCCTTACCTAGTTGTGGGCTTCCCTGTGGCTCAGCTGGTAAAGAATTTGCCTGCAATGTGGGAGACCTGGGTTCGATCCCTGGGTTGGGATGATTCCCTGTAGAAGGGAAAGGCTACCCACTCCAGTATTCTGGCCTGGAGAATTCCATGGACTGTGTAGTCCACTGGGTCACAAAGAGTCAGACACAACTGAGTGACTTTCACTTTAACTAGCTATACTTAGTAATTATTTTTTATTATGTTGCAGTCTGCACATCACATTTATTGCTTCACACATTTAGTGAAATTTATTGAGCACACACTCAGGTCAGGCACTATGCTAGATGCTGGAAGTTAGTGACCAGAGACGTATTATTAACATCGCTACTTGCAAGTGCTTCCCAATGTCATACATGCCAGCTTGTAGAAGGAACACTTCCCTATCTTGTCAGTCTTTCTAAAAATACCAGAGAAGTCCCAGTGGTTTATTCTATAAGCAGTTGTTCCTGTGTATTAAATGTCTTACAACCCATTTACCTCCTCCTAAGATGTTTTAAACATCTCCCAACTTAACCAGTTGCTCAACTGAATCACTTTAGATACCTGGCGTTCTACTGAGTAGAATGTGCTGAAGATCTTTCATAAATTGAAGAGTTCCTTTTTCACTGCCTTCTCTCAACAACAGTAAAGATCAAAATTCTCTTGAAGGAAAGATTGAAAGAAGCTATCTTAAAATTATCAGAAAATCAAGCATTCATTCGATCCTCAAGCTAAACCAAAAGGGAAATGGTTGGTACATTTTGTCATAGTAATTATAATGAAGTAAAAGACTCCAAAGTATTCTCGTTCCATCTAGCTGTGAATTAATAGTAAAAAAAAAAAAAAAAAACCATTAAAGGCCTCTTATCCCCATAAATATTTTAAATTTCATGACCAGATGTGCTATTTGTTTCTTAATTGAGTTCTGAGAATCCAATCACTGGAGTGGGTTAGCACTTCTGACAATCTTAAGGGATTTCCTGCTACACCAAAGAAGCTGACTTCAATGGTTTGATTATTGGATGGAGACAGAAGTTGATTTCAAATTAATGCGTATTTTCAGATGTTTGTGTAAGTGTGGAAAATAATATTTTTAAAAGAATATTATTTTTAGGAGATAAGATGATTTATATTTTGAAACTCATGATCCAGAAATGTGTGGGTGTCATAGTCATGTATCTCAGATCTTAAATTTGTTCTTTCCGTCTTTGAATATAAATTTGTACTGCCCTCTCTCAAGTAACTAAGATGTTGAGGCACTTGAGTCTTGCCTCATTGCTCCCATAATCCTCTTCATATATCTCTGCAATCATGTTTACCACACATCTGTCAGTTTCAGTTCCCATCTTTGCCACCAAAATGAAAATTCCTGTAGAGCAGGGAATATGGTTTGTTTATTTCAATATCTCCAGTGCCAAGTGGAGTGTGGAACCAAAAAGTCAAAGCATATTGGATAAGAAAGGAAGGAAGAGAGTATGGGGGTGGAAAGATGGGAAGAATAAAAGTAAGGAAATATGGAGGAGAAGAATATGACAATCAACAAGTGGAAAAATATTTAATAATCTGGTAGTAGGTGTTAGAAACTCTCTGTTGTAACATATACTTGACAAAAGCATCATGTTTGTTAAAAGCTTAAGGTAGAAGAGGTTGTCAAAGAGAAATATTCAGATAGAAAATGACTACTATAGGGCTAAACTCTTTAAAGCACATGGACTCAAAATAACTATTTACTCTGAAGTCTCAAAAATGCCACAAATATAACAATATAAACTTGGCCTATAAAAACTTGACCTCAACGTTTACACTTCTTGTGGCTTTTTAAGACAGTCACACGTTTTTTGACCTGACTTAGAAAAATAACATTTTTTTCTGATAAAAAAGCAAGTCTAAAGGAGTTTTGCCTTAATTTTTTTTTTAAGAAACTGAATCTAAATAGTTTGAATTAGTGAAGGAGAATAGCTTAATACGGGAGAATATTAGTCACATACACAACATTTTTTAAAAAATTGAAATAATTGGGTATTTGGTAGAGTTTATTGATTTAGAAAGCAAACTTGGATAGTTTGGTTTGCCCTACTAACATACATTCATCTCCTACTAACATTCATCTTAAACATTTGTAAGCCTCATAACATCAATAACCTCAGATATGCAGATGATGCCACCCTTATGGCAGAAAGCAAAGAGGAACTAAAGAGCCTCTTGATGAAAGTGAAAGAGGACAGTGAAAAAGCTGGCTTAAACCTCAACATTCAAAAAACTAAGATCATGGCATCTGGTCCCATCACTTCATGGCAAATAGATGGGGAAACAGTGGAAACAGTGCAAGACTTTATTTTCTTGGGCTCCAAAATCACTGTAGATGGTGACTGCAGCCATGAAGTTAAAAGACACTTGCTCCTTGGAAGAAAAGCTATGATCAACCTAGACAGCATATTAAAAAGCAGAGACACAACTTTGCTGACAAAGGTCCAACTAGTCAAAGCTATGATTTTTCCAGTAGTCATGTATGGATGTGAGAGTAGGACTATAAAGAAAGCTGAGCACCGAAGAATTGATGCTTTTGAATTGTGATGTTGGAGAAGACTCTTGAGAGTCCCTTGGACTGCAATGGACTGCAACCAGTCCATCCTTAAGGAAATCAGTCCTGAATATTCATTGGAAGGACTAATGTTAAAGCTTAAACTCCAATACTTTGGCCACCTGATGCGAAGAACTGACTCATTGGAAAAGATCCTGATGCTGGGAAAGGTTGAAGGCAGGAGGAAAAGGGGACGACAGAGGATGAGATGGTTGGATGGCATCACCAACTCGATGAACATGAGTATGAGCAAGCTCCGGGAGTTGGTGGTGGACAGCAAAGCCTGGCACGCTGCAGCCCATGGTGTTACAAAGATTCAGACACAACTGAGTAACTGAACTGAACTGACTGAACTGAAGCCTCAAAACAGCAGTTACAGTTGAAGTATGTGTGATGGACACGTAAGGTGGAAAAGACAGAAAAACCCATAGAACAAAAAGCTAAGTAATATTTTAGCCAAATGGAATAAAAATGTTGTTTCTTCTGTAAGCAAATGATATATAAGTAATGCAAACCTGAAGACGGTCATTAAAGCATAATTTAGGAATAAATATTTTAAAAGAAGTCACATATGGTCAGAAAGAAGGAAAATGGAGAACCTAATGAATTTTTTTAACCCCCACAAAGTCTTCAAATTATTTTATGAATACCTGAGGCTTTTTTCCCTTTTTTATTGTATAGCAGTTTAATGTGAAGTTTGTCGTAATCACTAGATATTGGAAAAACCCCTGTTGACAATTCTGGATCTTATGTGTCTTTTGAAACTTGAAGTAGCTTACAAAATGGCAAATTCTAGAAATGAATGTAGCATGGATGGTTTATGTGAAGTGTTTCTGCCACATCATCTTAAGAAGCCTGCCCAGGTAGCCAAGCCCCTAACATCATCTGGAAACATCTCCAGGGCCATCAGCCCAGTGTCACTGTCCTCTTGTCCAGGTTTCACTATGTGTCTGGTTTCTGCTTGTCTTACTTTTTTATGTGTTGCTGCCTAGATTTTCCTATGACTTCTATTTCCTTAAAAATTACAGAAAATATCAACTGAATAAAGACCATTAATTTTAAATATTTATAATTCCCAACTTACTTTCTAAGTTGGTTGGGTCCTAAGGGAGAAACTCTTGATTGTTTGGCAGATTGGTAGATGATGGTATAAATAAAGTTGGTAAGTGAATAAAATGTGTCTCTTTTGGCCACTTCTTTGTACATATAATTTTTCCTCCAGAAGAATCATTTTAATGGGCTTTTCCAGCTTTGCAATTTTAAGTGTCTTATACACCCATAGTCTTAGGGGAATGATATTACAAGATGTTTTCAGACTTGAGAAAGGATATTCCTCTGAATACTAGCCCTCGCTATGTGGTTCTGGTTGCTGGGAAGGAGGTAAACAGACTGCATAAGGACCAAGGACCCCTTCTTTCAAAATTCAAGCACTGTTATGATGGATGGGGATGATCTTACTAATGTTTTATGCCTGGAAAGGAAATCAAGACCGTGAAAAACTATCAGGAATGAAGTTTCGACTGGTGACCCCGGTTCAGTACCTAGACACAAGTGATGAAAGCAAGGGCTGTGTTCAGTTCAGTATTCTAATGGATGAATTGTCATTAAGGAACCCAAATCATGGGCACTACTGTGACCTGTTCTAGGCTTCCCAGGTGGCTCTAGTGGTAAAGAACCCGCCTGCCAATGCAGGAGACACAAGAGATGTGGGTTCAATCCCTGGGTCAGGAAGATCCCCTGGAAGAGGGCATGGCAACCCACTTCAGTATTCTTGCCTGGAGAATGCCATGGACAGAGGACCCTGGCGACCTACAGTCCATGGGGTTACATAGCATCAAACACAACTGAAGTGACTTAGCAGCAGCATGACCTGTTCAGACCTTGGGCCAATTAGGGACTCACTGAAGACTAGGATTCTGCAGGCCCAGTGTTAACTTGTTGTAGTGACAGAGCAACAAAGGCAGAAAGCTGGGCTCCACTGGCAAATCAATCTGATATTTACATTTTCTGTGCTTAGTGTTTAAAAGCAAAATGTACTTTTTGCAATGATTAAAGCAAAAGTGTTCTTAAATAATTTGGGGATAGAAAGTGACCTCAAGAAGGAGATTATTAGTTATCTGCTCATTTGGCTATGTGGAGACTAGATTACTTAATTTAAAAATAAGATAAAGGTAGCTATTATGGACTGAATGTTTTTGTGCCCACAAGATTCATATGCTATAGCCCTTATTCCCAGTGTGACAATACTTGGAGATGGAGTTTTTTGGAGATAATTAAAGTTAAATGAGAAGTCATAAGAATTGGGCCCAGTTCTGGTAGGGTTAATGTCCTTTTGAGACACTAAAGTCATATCTGTGTCCACCGTGTGAGAACGCAGGGAAAAAGTGGCCATCTGCAAGTCAGAAAGGAGCTCTCAGCAAGAGGCAAGTTAACCAGAATCGTGATCTTGGCCTTCCAGTCTTCAGAATTGTGAGAAAATTAAATTCTGTTATTTAAGCCACTTGGTCGATGGTATTTTGTTATGGCCGCCCGGGCTGACCTGTAATGTGACCACCTTTGTACTCTGAGCTAATGAAATAGGTCATAATAGTCACATCAAAATAATGAAGCACTTGTTTTTCCTTGATAAGAGGTATAGGGTCAAGTTTAATGGGAGTGAATGTATACAATACCACAAGCATAAGACCAAGAAGTATTTCTAATGCTTTCAGACACTCACATGGAAGCCAGACAGATAAATTTAAAGAATTCTGAGTCCTGGTGACCTTGTTACTCAAGGTCAGCTTAACATTGTATGCAGTTGGCCATTTCTTACCCTAAGCTAACTAATATTACATTTTAAAAGGCCAGCCAGCAAAAGGCAGATTTTCCTTGTGGTCTGAATATTGCTCATACAAAGTCCTGGAGTTTTTTTTTAAGACTCTCCATGTCTCTGAAATAATATTTATGCATGACAATTTGTGTAAATGTCTTCTTTTTCCTTATTCTTAAAGGAAAGGAAAGTGGAATGAAAATTTATTGAGATAAATGGTTTGTAACTAAATTCTGGAATAATTAAATAATTAAAACACATTGCCTAGGGCTTCCCTGGTAGCTCAGCTGGTAAAGAATCCACCTGCAATACGGGAGACAGTTTGATTTCTGGGTCTGGAAGATCCACTGGAGAAGAGATAAGCTACTCTCACCAGTGTCTTTGGGCTTCTCTTGTGGCTCAGGTGGTAAAGAATCCTCCGGAAATGCAGGGTCCCTGGGTTTGATCCCTGGGTTTGATCCCTGGGTTGGGAAGATCCCCTGGAGGAGGGCATGGCAACCCACTACAGTATTCTTGCCTGGAAAATCCCCATGGAGCCTGGTGGGCTGCAGTTCATGGGGTTGCAAAGAGTTGACCACACCTGAGCGACTAAGCACACATGAGAATTTAAGATGATATAATACTTCTGCTGTGGGAAGTCACAGATAAAATTCCATTACACTACAATGCTTCTTTTTTTCTTATAAACTAAGATGGTCTCTGTTTTTATTTGCTAGTTTAAAAAGGCACTGTCAGTGATGAGGTAGAGTGATGGGGAAAATGACCCTTCTAGGATCTGTGCAGTGGTTCACTAATGTCTGATCAATATTTCTTTCTATGTGACAGCCTGAAAGAATAGAAACATCATGAAAAGATTTACTGTGCTTGTTGCTGTTGTTCAGTCACTAAGTTGTGTCTGACTCTGTGACTCCATGGACTACAGCACACCAGACTCCTCTGTCTTCCACTATCTCCTGGAGTTTGTTCAAATTCATGTCCATTGAGTTGGTGATGCTATCCAACCATTTCATCCTCTGCTGTTCCCTTCTCCTTTTGCCTGAAATCTTTCCCAGCATCAAGGTCTTTTCCAGTGAGTTGGTTCTTCATATCAGGTGGCCAGAGGACTGGAACTTCAGCTTCAGCAGCATTTCTTCTAATGAATATTTAGGGTTGATTTCCTTTAGGATTAACTAGTTTGATCTCCTTGCAGTCCAACAGACTCTCTAGAGTCTTCTCCAGCACCACAATTCAAGAACATCAATTCTTTGGTGCTCAGCCTTCTTTATGGTCCAACTCTACCTCTATCCAAGAATAGTGCAAAAAAACCACAGCCTTCAGCAAAGTGATGCCTCTGGTTTTTAATATGCTGTCTATGTTTGTCATAGCTTAAGACACAGACAATTTATTATTAATTTTCAGTTAGCATTGAAAGAAAACAATTTTGATTCATGATTGATTTCTAGGTCATTTGAAAATATTAAGAACTGGAATGTACCTTTTGAGGGAAATTTTAAAAATTATGATTTTTAAAGAGAAAGAAAACACTAATTTATTCCTCTGGATGAGTGATAACCTACTCAATTTTCTCTTCTGTGTCAAGGTCAAAGCTAGGTATGGATTTGATTCTAGGCCCCACCATAGCTGTATATCCTTGAACATTCATTTTTTTCTCATCTGAAAAGTATGGTAGGATGGTAATGAAGATGAAACGATCATATACACAGGAAAAGTTTAACACAGGACCTAGCCTATGGCAGCCTTTCAGTAAATCATAGCTACTGTTATGAAGAGCCTGCTGATGCTGCTGATGGTGATAAGTATGCTAAGACAAGAGTAGTAAGAGTGTTCATCCTCTATTTGTCATATTCACTCAACATTGTTTCTGCATATATTCATGAAGCTATGGGTCTGACCCTGGGTTAGACACCTGGTGTAAAGTTACACACAAAATAGGTATGACTCCTGTGTTCACTGAGCTTATGGACGAGTTGTGAGGCAGATGATAAACCGAGAGTCATACACGTAAATATAGAAATGCAAATAAGTATAAGTTTTATAAAGAAAAATTCACAGTAATATGGGAAAATATGAAAGGGGAATAAACACAGATGGGTGTGAAGAAAGGCCTCTTTGAGGAAACATTACTGAGCCCTTAAGAAACAGAATGTGATAACAGGCAAATAGATTGGTGGGGTGGACACCAGGCAGAGGGAAGAAACACACACAGCTGAAGGACTGCAGGAAGACTGCTGGGCTGAAATTTAGCTGTGGGGTGGGGAGACCTGGCACCATCTGAAGAAAGGTAAGTAGCCAGGATCTAGACTGGGCTTCTTAAAGCCTGGGTTTTTTCCTAAATGCAATGAGCAGTCATTCTGAGTAGAAGAGTGGCATGATCTAGTTTATGTTCATGTTGAGGTTTGACAGAAAACAACAAAATTATGTAAAGCAATTGTCCTTCAATAAAAAATAATTTTTTTAAGAAATAAATGAAGAAAGTAGGAAAAAAAAGCACTCAGATAGCTTTGTGAATAATGGAGATGAACAATACAGAATGATGACCAGTTAAAAGCTGTCGTATTATTCCAAAGAGAATATAATAGCTGAAGGATGTATCATGGCAGAGAAGAAAGAGATGAATGAATGTTTTATATATAAATTCCCTGACATGTTATATTATTACAATAGTAATTATTGTAAATTTAAATGCAGCTGAAGATGTATGCATACATTTTCATATATGTGTATATATACATTTTCAGCTGTACTTCATATTTACAATAACTATTGATGATAATAATAGTATATTTGCCAAGCAATTTATTAAGCCCTCTCAAATGCATTATACCATTTAATCCTTAGAACCTCTTTAAAAAGCAGATACTGCTTTCTTAATTCTTTGTTAAACTAAAAGTCGGAAAAGTTAAAATAACTTGATCAAGGCCAAACAGATATAAAGCAACACTGCTGGGATCCAACTTTATTCCTGTCTTGAGTCTAAAACTCATATCCTTAAGCTTTATTCTGTGCTTACCATCTGATCTAGATGTACTGGTACCAGGATTCCTTTCAACTTCCAGACTCTCAGGCTTCGGGGTGACTGTGGGGACAGAGTGGTACAGGAAGCATCTGTATGAGGCAGCTGCAGTCAACTTCAAATCTGCCCCAACACCTGCATCACCAGCAGTTCTAGGAGCTCTCCCCCAGAGTGCTCTGGTGCTTCAGAAAAGGGGCCTTTAGAAAACGTGGTGAGAGGATTATCGAAGCTTTACCCTTGCACATTAGGAAAAGTGGAGTGGTAGTTGCTTTTATTGTATGGTTCTTCAGATAATCAAATAGAGGGATTGGAATAAGTGTTTCAAAAGGAATGTGGGAGATCACCAAACCAGAAGTGTTTCAATGAGGGTTGCTGCTGCTAAGTCACTTCAGTCGTGTCCGACTCTGTGCGACCCCATAGACGGCAGCCCACCAAGCTCCCCCGTCCCTGGGATTCTCCACGCAAGAACACTGGAGTGGGTTGCCATTTCCTTCTCCAATGCATGAAAGTGAAAAATGAAAGTGAAGTCGCTCAGTCGTGTCCGACCCTTAGCAAACCCATGGACTGCAGCCTACAAGGCTCCTCTGTCCATAGGATTTTCCAGGCAAGAATACTGGAGTGGGTTGCCATTTCCTTCTCCGTCAATGAGGGTAGCAGGGTCCAAAATTTGAATGACATCAAATGGTGAATAGATAACTAAGAGAATGCACTTTTCCAGGGGGTGGTGGGGAGGGAGAGAACAGACTGATGAATAAAGTATAAAGATCTTGACATTGCTGCAGAGAAGAAACATGGAAAAGTATGTCAGATATCAGAGAGCAGAAAGTACAAGAATAATTGATACCACTATTGAAAGGTTACTGTATGCTGTATGCAATTAATTGTGTCATCTCATTTAATTTACTCTCAGAATAACATTATTTACTGAGGCTCAAAGATATCAATAAAATTGTCTTGTGTTAACTAGCTAATAAGTGGGGGAAACAGGAATGAGGTCTGTCTGCCCTCAGTGTTGAACTCAAATGATACATTCTTCTGACACAAAAGAGGAGGAGAGAGGCATGGATTTTGAATGAATCCTCTCTGTGATTCCTGTCTCTAATCCTAAAGGGGAAGGGAGCTCAAAAAGGAGAGAACAAAAGAGCAAAGGAAAATACATTACCTGAATAGGGTTTAGAATGACCTCTCTTTAGAAGACAACCACTCTGGCAGAGAGATTAAAGTGAAGGCTGCAAAGCTTGACAAACAATACAGGCAAATCCTAAAAGGCTGTATCTCTAGTGACAGAATGAGGTTTCTTGGGAGTTATTGCAGATACCAGACGAACAGTAGTACATTGGAATCATGCATGGGGAATAATAGGAGTGATGAGATTTCTGTTCTTGCTGTCTCCTTCTTTAGTTTGACATATTGTATGAAGGTGGGAGGGGATTTACATTAGAGCTTACAAATATTAAAATGTATGAGATGCTGCCAGTCAGAATTTAAATGGTTGCTATTTGGTCAAGGAAGCCTATTTCCAGTGAAAGGATACTTTATCAGAGAGATAAGAAACTTCTGGATCAAAGGCCAGTGCTATTGAGGAGGAAGACAGTGAGCTCCTAAGGTCTATGACTTGCAATAGTCACATGGCTAGTTGTTGATTATAATGACAGCTGCCTTTCATCAAGCACCTCCCAATCTAGACACTGCTCTTAGAGCTCCCCATGCTTTACCATAGCATCATTCAATTCTCGGGGCTTCCCTGGTGGCTCAGATGGTAAAGAATTCACCTGCAATGAGGTAGACCTGGGTTCGATCCCTGAGTTGAGAAAATCCCCTGGAGGAGGACATGACAACCCTCTCTAGTATTCTTACCTGGAGAATCCCCATAGACAGAGGAGCCTGGCGGGCTACAGTCCATGGGGTCACAAAGAGTCAATGACTGAGCGACTAAGCATAGCACACATTCAATTCTCATACAACCTCATATAATACAAGGTGCTATAATTATAATAATTCACATGTTACAGATAAAACAGAAGCAGAGAAAAAAAAGTTAAGAAATGTGTCTGTACTACTATACTGCTAGTAGGTACTACAGATGGGATTTGAGTCTAGGAGATTTAACTCTGTAGTCTGTACTATGCTATCTCTCTTTACTGTAAATCCCATGTCTGCTTTTCTGTTTTCTGAATGGCGTTTGGATTTGGGGTATATACATCTCACTTGCTTTAACATTCTAGCATTCCTAAAGTCAGTAATCCAGATTAGATCTTTTTTGAGACCCTCCTCATTTTGCTTATATTAAAAATGATAAAAAGTCATTTTTCCGGTGAACAGTGAAGGGACTCAGCCATATATATATGTGTCTATCAGAACATTGTTAATCAGCTATACCACAATATCAAATTAAAAGTTTAAAAAAATAGTAAAATAAAATAAATAAATAATTAAAATTAAAAAAGTCATTTTTAAGAAGCATTGAAAATTAACTGACTCCAACAAACTTCTTTACTATGAAGCACTCTACAAAAAGTCTCCTTTTTTATATGTAAAGATGGAACCCTAGGGATTGAAGAGTTTATTGCAGAGTTTAACACACAAAAACATATATTAAATGTTGTTTGAAGAGAATAGGTGAGAACTGCCATACTTAAATATGTCTAATTTTATAAAGGTTTTTAGGGCTTCCCACAGAGAAGGCAATGGCAACCCACTCCAGTACTCTTGCCTGGAAAATCCCATGGACAGAGGAGCCTGGTGGGCTGCAGTCCATGGGGTCACTAGGAGTCAGACACGACTGAGCGACTTCACTTTCACTTTTCACTTTCATGCATTGGAGAAGGAAATGGCAACCCACTCCAGTGTTCTTGCCTGGAGAGTCCCAGGGACGGGGGAGCCTGGTGGGCTGCCCTCTATGGGGTTGCACAGAGTCGGACACGACTGAAACGGCTTAGCAGCAACAGCAGCAGCAGCAGGGCTTCCCAGGTGGTACTAGTGATAAATTATCTGCGTGCCAATGCAGGAGACACAGGAGACTGGTTTCCATCCTTGGGTCCAATAGATCTCCTGCAGTAGGATGTGGCAACCCACTCCAGTATTCTTGCCTGGAAAATTCCAGGCAAAATCCCTCTGTCCAGGGACAGAGGACCCTGGTGGGCTACAGTCCATGGGGTTTCACAGAGTCGGATATGACTGAGCGACTGAACATGTGTGTGTAAAGAGTTTTTACTTTTCCTTTAAAAAAATGTCGACAACTTTCCCTCTCTGAGTAGGTATGTTGGGGGTTGGAAGTAGCTTAGTGGATCAAGACTTAAAAAGACAGTGTTTTCCCTTAAAGCTATTGCAAATGATGACATAAGAAGGTGAGACTCAGCCAAAGGTTAAGAGCAAGATTCATTCCCCAAAGCCAGGGAAGGAAAGCCAAAGGGGCCACCAGCCTAGAGACCAAAACTAACATGGAAATCTAGAGCCCAGTGTCATCATGATTATCAAGAAACAGCAGTCAAAGTAAGCAGAAATTACCTGGACTAGTCAGTGTTGACACCAATGCTTTTATGTAGCATCTGCTGCTTAGAGTTGCTTGGGAGAGCTAACTCTACTTAAGGGCAGCGATGGGTCGAGTTGAATGTCTCAGACTCCATTTTGGAAATATGTACCAATGGAAGGAGACCACAGAGGAGTATGACAACACCCTCTTATAGTAAACTGTGACAGTTTTTCCTTCAAAACTTCACCTTTCTCATTGTACAATTTCTTGACTTCTCTCATTACAGCCACTCTCCATAATGTTATTTAAGTTTTCCTCCCCTATACCATGAAAGGCAGAAATGAAATTTTTGGCTTTCTGCTCTCAATGACATCTCTACAGAATCCTGGGAGACATGAGCTTTTCTAATTTCAGCCTGAACTATATTCAATCAAGTGAGAGTCAAAAGAGTGTTAAGAGCAAAAGTTTGGGTATCACACAGTCTGGGCTCCAACTATATGTTCTCTCCTACTTTGACTGCATGGTCCTGGGCAAGGTTATCTGCTCTGTAAAATTTTATAATCATTCCAACTTCATAAAACTGGATAATTGAGTTAGAAGATGCAAATGAGGTTTACGCTTAGTAGGCACCTAATAGATGATTGCTATTAATTTATTGATATTACTGTTATCATTGAAAATGGTCAACCATTTTAGGGTTTACATGGTGGGAGGAAAAAGAGTTTATTTAAAACATTGTTGGTCCCTCCTGGCACACAGCAAGCTATATTTCAAGCATAGAAAATGACTATCTCACCTTGACAGGGGCCATTTTCTAATTTAAAGTATTTGATGACTTACTGGAATAAAACAGAGGAAAAAACACAGTGCAGTGTTTAATTTAGGTTAATAATACTTCATCCTCTTTCTTTGGAATGCAAGGCCTGGGGACTGGATTCCTCCAGCCTCTATTAAGGAACACCTGGTTGATTTGAAATAAGCATTCTGGCTTGGCAATGGAAAACATAAGGCTCATCCATCTCGATGCGCTTAGAGAAATGAACTGATAAGCTTCAAGGTTAGAGTGGAGCAACGGGAATAAAAAGAATAAATTTATAAGAATACTTAAATCCTAAAATTATTATAAAAATAGTACCAAGGCATTTATTAATGTAAATTTGAAAAATTCCAAATAGAAGATTCAGCCAAATTTCCCATTTACTCATTCATATTTTCATTCAACAGAGATTTATTCAGTGCTCATTATGTCATGGATGCTTGAAATTTACACTACCTCCAACAATGGGTCATGGAATTAGCCTAACTGGTAACAATAAAACAATACCAATAAAAATAAAAAGCTAATGTCAAAATAGAACCTTACAATAATCTTGGATTATACTCCTTCAGTGATTTTATTTTTTATTTAGCAAGTTTACTCCTTCTCACTTTGCACCCCAATCCTCATCTCCTTGCCACATCCAATCTCACCCACGATGATGGAGAGAGATTGGAGGGCAGGAGTAGAGAGGGCAAAGAATTTCCATTCCCATCTTGCTTGCCTTCTTCATGACCCTTCCTTCTCTCACTTGGCTCCAGTAGCACTATTTCCTCTCCTTGCTTCTTCTAGCTTAGAACTGGTAGTGCCTTTCACTTTTTGGTATTGATAGTATGTGAGTGCTTCTGCACCCTTTGATGGTTCCCTTATCTCTGTCCACTCCTTCGTAGACAGCTCTTTTATTACATATTCTTTAAAATCCCATCTGTGTGAGCCTTCTCTTTCATGCCTAGACTTTGATTGATAAATAACTGTATCTGTATGGCTAAGAAAAGAACTTGTTATCAATAATAAACAAAAGATTACCTAAAATAGTTTTGTAGTTGTTCAGTTGCTCACTTGTGTCTGACTCTTTGTGATCCCATGGACTGCAACACACTCAGCCTTCTTTATGCTCCAACCTCACATTCATACATGATTACTGGATGTAATAGTTTTATTACTTCCAAATAGATACCTTTACCTCTCAGCATCACAAAGTGAAACTACTTCACCATAGATGTAATTCAAGTTTATGTACACATATCTAGGGATATATAGAGAGGTCACCGACCATCAGTGACTTCCAGACAGAAATTTGCCTCCTAGCTTTTATAGTCCTGAGATTTTTTAATTAACACACACATTGTTTTATGTAGGTAAGCCCTGTGTTCCCAAATGAGTCTGGACAGGTGCATCAAGACTTTTCCATAAGAGACTGAGATATTCCTACTCTGCTTCACTACTTTTCTTGATTGTAGGGAACAGCGACAAGAAACCAGAAAGAAAACACCATATTTTATGGTTTAGCAGGAAATTCAAAGGGAACAGAGAGGCAATCTGCTGCTCCTCTCCCATATGGGCAACAACAATGCCTTGGAAGGATAAGTACTAAATAGCTAAATGAAAAGCTCAAACTGTGATTGTTGAAGAGTTTAATTATAGGACAATTGTGATGCTTTACCAATCTATGAAAGGTAGAAACAGAGAGAAACTCATAATGTCTCACCCATAAAGTCCGGTTATTAAAAACCTTATATGTTTCAGAGGAAACATCAGTAATTTAGTGAAAATACTAAAAAAAGATTCTAGTTAACAATTAAAGAATTTTGCTTGTTTAGTGAAAATACTAAAAAAAGATTCTAGTTAACAATTAAAGAATTTTGCTTATATATCTTACTGAACCCATGGCTGATTCATGTCAATGTATGGCAAAAACTACTACAATATTGTAAAGTAATTAGCCCCCAACTAAAATAAATAAATAATAAAAAATGAATAAATAAATAGAAAAAAAAAACCCAAAGTAAAAATATTGTTCTGATTAATTTAGTTACATTCAGAAGAGCAGGCTATTGAAGTATTTGTTAGAACTAGGTTTCAGTAAAATACTTATTGAAAACAGTATAAAACTCATTGTACAAACATGTGGCTGGGAACAGAACAGTGTGAGGGCTTATTCTGCTGTATCAAACGGCTCTGTTGAAAATCAGATGAAGAGTATCTATAGAACATTTATTGAAATATTTTGAATACTTAGTTCCTCTCTGCCAGATTAGTAAACACCTCTGAAAAACAGTTGTTTGCTATTAGGATCATCATCTACTAATTTAATAATTTGTGGCCCATTCCTTCTCTGAAATAAATAAATCTCACACTTGGTTCCCAGAATTTTCTTTTAAAACATTCACATTACCTCCATTCTCCACATTTCATTTTCGTTTCTTGTTACTCAAAGACTGCCAAAGGAGGATAAATAATCAAATGTGCAGTTTTTCTTTGTACTCTAGGTTATAGTTTGACTATGTCAGGAAACAAATTCATTTTGAGATTACGTACTATTACAAACAGCTCATTTATCTTGGGATTCAATTCTTTTTGCACCAGTATTAGATTCATCCTTTTTGTGGTCTGAGTTTATTTCTTACAGGGCTTTAAAAACACAAGACAAAAAAAAACAAACACAAAATAAGAGTTGAATAATTGAATATTCTCTCTATACTGGTGATTTTTTATCCCCCCTGCAACTCCACCCCTGTCTGCCTTGGGCTTCAATTAAGTCTTATGAATACAAGAGACCTGACTCTTAGAAAATGAGATTTCAGCCTCTTTTCTTGTTCTTCCTTCAAAGTAATTTTGATAAAGACAAGACTGGGTCAGACTGGGTCAACCATGTTTATGCTGGTAATTCCTGAATATCAGCTTTTGAGATAGACTTATTCTTATAACAAAAATGCATTCCACCTGATACCACGCTTCCTGATGAGGCTGGCCTGGTATTTTTTTTTTAATTGAAGGATAATTGCTTTATAATGTTATGTTGGTTTCTGTCATATATCAACATGAATCAGCCATAGGTATACATATGTTCCCTCCCTTTTAAACCTCCCTCCCACCTCCCACTGCATCCTACCTCTTTAGGTTGTTACAGAGCCTGGATTTAAGCTCCCTGAGTCATACAGCAAGTTCCCATTGGCTATCTATTTTACTTATGGTAATGTATATGTTTTTATACTACTCTCTCCCTTCATCCCACCCTCTCCTTTCCACTGCCACCCCATGTGCACAAGTCTGTTCTCTATGTTTGCATCTCCACTACTGCCCTGCAAATATGTTCATCAGTACCATTTTTCTAGATTCCATATATATGCATTAATATATGATATTTGTCTTTCTCTTTCTGACCTACTTCACTCTGTATAATAGACTCTAGGTTCATCTACCTCATAGGAACTGACTCAAAAGCATTCCTTTTTATGGCTAACATCCCATCATACATATGTACCACAATTTCTTTATCCATTCATCCGTCTATGGCCATCTAAGTTGCTTCCATGTCCTAGCTATTGTAAATAGTGCTTCAGTGAGCATTGGGGGTACATGTGTCTTTTTCAGTTTTGGTTTTCTCAGGTACATGCCTGGGAGTAGGATTGCTGGGTCATATGGTGGTTTTATTCCTGTTTTTTTAAGGAATCTCCATACCATCTTCCATAGTGGCTCTATCAATTTACATTCCCACCAACAGTGCAAGAGCGTTCCCTTTTCTCCACACCCTCTCCAGCATTTATTGTTTGTGGACTTTTTGATGAGGGCCATTCTGACTGGTGTGAGGTGATACCTCATTGTAGTTTTGATTTGCATTTCTCTAATAATGAGCGATATTGAGCATCTTTGGCCTGGTGTATTATAACATATACAACCCCAAATGCTAATGTGTACACAGTTTTCCTAACCAAATATAGTCTGTTAGGTGACATCAGAGTATTGGAATATCAGCCTAAAAGAACTGGCAGTAATTCTGAAAAGGATTCTTATATTGAAAAACCACAGTTGGAAAAACTATTTCCTACTGGCTATTATAACAGAAGTTACTACATTAACAAAATATGGAAATTCTTGCTTACACTTTATATGATTATATATTGCATGTGCTAAATAGGCTTCTGATTAAGTCCAAAGGGGGTTTTTACTTACCTTTATGATTAAGGGAGAAATATATTTCATTATTTAATGGTCAACACTCTTTTCCCTCCTACCTTAAGAAAGATATTTTGGATTCAGGTGAGAATCATTTCTCCCTTAACTTTACTCTGACCTTCAATATTGCACCTGATCTGATAAAGCATGTAACTGGAATGGTAAAAAAACAAATTGAGGCTCTTTAGAATTTCATGAGTGAACTTAGAAGTTAAAAAAAATATACTTAGTATTCTGCTCATGATTTTTCTAAGAGAGATTTTTCTCTCTAAATGCATATCAACACATACAACCTATAAAATAGCACCCTATAGGCAACCAAGGACTCAAAGAAGTAACAGAAATTTTCTCAGTGTCTTACCAAATTTCAAGACTTAATTTTCATTGTGATATTCATGGAATAGAGAGAAAAATGACAACCACTCCAGCATTCCTACCTGGAGAATTCCTTGGACAGAAGAGCCTGGCAAGCTACAGTCCATGGGGTCACAAAAAGTCGGACATGACTAAGAGACTAATACACACACACACACACAGAGTTCAGTTGCTCAGTCGTGTCCAACTCCTTGCAACCCATGAATTGCAGCACACTAGGCCTCCCTGTCCATCACCAACTCCTGGAGCTTACTCAAACTCATGCCCGTTGCAACAGTGATGCCATCCAACCATCTCATCCTCTGTCGTCCCCTTCTCCTCCTGCCCCCAATCTTTCCCAGCATCAGAGTCTTTTCCAGTGAGTCAGTTCTTCACATCAGGTGGCCAGAGTATTGGAGTTTCAGCTTCAGTGTCAGTCCTTCTAATGAATATTCAGGACTGATTTCCTTTAGGATGAACTGGTTGGATCTCTTTGCAGTCCAAGGGACTCTCAAGTCTTCTCCAACACCACAGTTCAAAAGCATCAATTCTTTGGCACTCAGCTTTCTTCACAGCCCAACTCTCACATCCATACATGACTACTGGAAAAACCAGAGCTTCGACTGGATGGATCTTTGTTGGCAAAGTAATGTCTCTGCTTTTTAATATGCTATCTATCTAGGTTGGTCATAACTTTCCTTCCAAGGAGTAAGAGTCTTTTAATTTCATGGCTGCAGTCACCATCTGCCGTGATTTTGAAGCCTTAAAAAAACAAAGTCTGTCACTGTTTCCACTCTTTCCCCAACTATTTGCCATGAAGTAATTGGACCAGTTGCCATGATCTTAGTTTTGTGAATGTTGAGTTTTAAGCCAACTTTTTCACTCTCCTCTTTCACTTTCATCAAGAGGCTCTTTAGTTCTTCTTCACTTTCTGCCATAAGGATGGCATCATCTGCATATCTGAAGTTATTGATATTTCTCCCGGCAATCGTGATTCCAGCTTGTGTTTCATCCAGTCCAGGATTTCTCATGATGTACTCTGCATATAAGTTAAATAAGCAGGGTGACAATATACAGCCTTGACATACTCCTTTTCCTATTTGGAACCAGTCGTTGTTTCATGTCCAGTTCTAACTGTTGCTTCTTGATCTGCATACAGATTTCTCAGGAGGCAGGTCAGATGGTCTGGTATTCCCACCTCTTTAAGAATTTTCCACAGTTTGTTGTGATCCACACAGTCAAAGACTTTGGCATAGTCAATAAATCAGAAGTAGATGTTTTTCCAGAACTCTCTCGCTTTTTCGATGATCCAGTGGATGTTGTCAATTTGATCTCTGGTTCTCCTGCCTTTTCTAAATCAAGCTTGAACATCTGGAAGTTCATGGTTCATGTACTGTTGAAGCCTGGCTTGGAGAATTTTGAGCATTACTTTGCTGGCATGTGAGATAAGTGCAATTGTGTGGTAGTTTAAGCAGTCTTTGTCATTGTCTTTCTTTGGGATTGTAATGAAAACTGACCTTTTCCAGTCTTGTGGCCACTGCTGAGTTTTCCAGATTTGCTGGCATATTGAGTGCAGCACTTTCAGAGCATCATCTTCTAGGATTCGAAATAACTCCACTGGAATTCCATCACCTCCACTAGCTTTATTTCTAGTGATGCTTCTTCCTAAGGCCCACTTGACTTCGCATTCCAGGTTGTCTTGCTCTAGGTGAGTGATCACACTATTGTGATTATCTGAGTCATGAAGATCTTTTTTGTTTAGTTCTTCTGTGTATTCTTGCCACCTACACACACACACAAACACACACACACGCACACACATTCCATGGAGACTAATTTATTAGACTATAAGCTTCATACAAGTAGAAGTAATTTGGTTTAGTGGTATGGTGGCTCAGATGGTAAAGAATCTGCCTGCAATACAGGAAACCCAATTTCGATCCCTGAGTCAGGAAGACCCCTGGAGAAGTGAGGGGTTACCCACTCCAGTATGCTTGCCTGAAACATTCCATGGACAGAGAAGCCTGGAGGCCTACAGTCCATGGGTTCACAAAAAGTCAGACATGACTTAGCAATTAACACACACACATATGCACAATACCTACAACTGTGCCTGTAGCTTAGTAAGCATTTGTTAATTGTTCATGCTAAAGTAATAGCTGCCATGGAATGAACTCTGTTTCATTTTCACCAAGGAAATAGTATAGGATAAATTTTTTTTTCAGTATTCAACAATCTTTTCCAGCTCTTTGATTTCACAGAATAATAGAATTTTATACGTTGGGGGAAACTTCAGGATTATAAGCTCAGTTCCCTCATAACTGAATGTCTGCTCCTAAAGCAAAATAATTTTACTGTAAAGCTCAAGTTAATCTTGCTTTTCAAAAATTAATATTATTACTGGAATGGGAATGTTTGTAACATAGCTTTTTGATAAATGAGATATCAATTCTAAACAGCTCAAAAAGGGGCTGTGTCCTAGTTTCCTTTCTCATTTCCTAAATATTTTCATTTACCTGATGGTTTTAGAGTCACATGTCATCTAGCTAACAGGAGTGAAATCAAGTAAACTGCCTGCATCAATGTCAGTGGCATGAGCTAGACATCTTTGACTAGTTATTGTTTCAGACCAGCTCAGCATTAATTTGTAACCACCAAACAAGCAACTGAAAGTAAATTGGTCAAAGTTTCCTGAAGAACAGTTTATCTTTCATGTACAAATTTCTCAATATTTACTGTCTGCCTGGAACCTAAACTATTTGTTTAAGATTTTCATTAAATAGCTTCATTTTTAATTTCAAATATAAACTTCCTGTTACTATTTATTTGGAAACTTTTATCACAGGTCATAAGTATAGAGTAATTATAAAGTTAAATATTATATAATTAAAACACATATTAAATTTTACCTAATTCTTCTTTGGACAATCTGGATAAGAATTCAAAATAAAGTACTAACAATCTGGATGATAAATTTCTCGAGATCTTTGCATCAGTTATCTCACTGATAAATTGTGTATAGTAATAATTCTTATTGCAGAGAACTTTAGTGAAAATTAAATGAAATAAAGGTGTCAAGTCTCTTGGAACTGATCTAAAGATATTGTATTTTTCTAATCAAATTCTCTACAGTTTTTTTGTTATTGTTGTTTTAAGAAAATTTACAACTTGATTTTAAGTTTTATATGAAGTACAAGGAAGTTTATATGGAAAATGGTCAAAGCAATTTGAAAAAGCAGAGCAAACTTGAAAGCATTTCACTATTAGAAAGCTATATTAATTAAGATATCAGTACATTGGAGAAATGATAGACAAACTGATCAATGAGACAAAATATAGTTCCAGAAATGGATGTACTCAGTGCTACATATTTCTGTCACCTGAAATACAGTTAAGATAGCAGTACACAATGCAGTGGAAAAGGGATAGTCTTCTTACTCAATAGTGCTGCATCAACTGGATATCTATCGGAAAAATATGTATCTCAACCCCTATTTCATACTAGACCAAACAATCAATTCCAGTGAATTGAAGATGTAAATGTAAAAAAGAAAACAAAACTTACAGAAGACTGTCTTCATGAGTTAGGCTTAAAACAAAGATTTCTTAGGCAGAAAACAAAAACCACAAACCATTATCTTTTAAAAAATTAAAATGGAATTTTACTGAGAATTTATGTATATTAAAACAGTGGTAATAGTTCTAAAACCAACCCATGAGCAAAAAAATATATATTTATAATATATTTATCTGACAAAGAACTTATACCTGTGATATTTTTTTTAAAGAAAACCCTACAAATCAACAATCTCTTGCAAATTATACAACCAAACAGAAATCTGTACAAAAAAATTTGAACTCTTCTCCAAAGAGAATGTCTAAATGCTTAATAAACATAAAAAGATATTGAACTTCATGAGTCACAAAGGTAATGAAAATTAAAGCACCCACAGTGGAAGATGATATGTTTGTAATATAATCACATGGCACAAAACTAGTATATGGAATATATAAAGTATTTCTGAAAATGAAATCAATAGGACAGACCACCCAGTAGAAGAATGGGAAAGGACTTGAACAGGCCTTTCACAAAGAATGAAACCTAAAGAACCAATAAATGTGCAAAGGTGTTAAACTTCCTCCATCATCAGGGAAATACAAATTAAAAATTACAATGAAATATTTATTACAACATAATGGCCAGGTCACATAAAGGCTACCAATAACAAGTGTAAGAATTTAGAACAATATCTATTCTTGTAAACTTCTAGTAATAGTTTAGATTAGTGAAACAACTTCTGAAAATATCTGTTGTTGTTGTTTAGTAGTTCAGTCGTGTTCAACTCTTTGCAACCCCATGGACTGAGGCCTGACAGGCTCCTCTGTCCATAGGATTTCCCAGGCAAGAATACTGGAGTGGGTTGCCATTTTCTTCTCCAGGGGATCTTGCTGACCCAGGAATCAAACCCACATCTCCTGCATTATCTATTAAAAGTGAAAAAGATGTTAGGTATATACCATTAACCTATCCACAAGTACAAAGAACACATAAGAATTCTCATTGCAGCATTGTTTAGAATGGCCAACAACAGGCAATAAGCCAAAAGCCTTTTAACAGTAGGATGAATAAATAATCTTTAGTGTATTTATGCAATGGGATACCATAAAGCAATGAAAATGTACTATGCTATCAATACATGTAACATGTAAGAATCTCACAGAGAAGCATGACATAAAATAATAGTTCGGCATGATTGTCTTCATGTCTCATTCAGAAAACTAAGATCATGGCATCTGGTCCCATCACTTCATGGGAAATAGATGGGGAAACAGTGGAAACAGTGTCAGACTTTATTTTTTTGGGCTCCAGAATCACTGCTGATGGTGATTGCAGCCATGAAATTAAAAGATGCTTACTCTTTGGAAGGAAAGTTATGACCAACCTAGATAGCATATTAAAAAGCAGAGACATTACTTTGCCAACAAAGGTCCATCTATTCAAGGCTATGGTTTTTCCAGTAGTCATGTATGGATATAAGAGTTGGACTGTGAAGAAAGCTGAGCGCCGAAGAATTGATGCTTTTGAACTGTGGTGTTGAAGAAGACTCTTGAGAGTCCCTTGGACTGCAAGGAGATCCAACCAGTCCATCCTAAAGGAGATCAGTCCTGAGTGTTCATTGGAAGGACTGATGCTGAAGCTGAAACTCCAATACTTTGGCCACTTCATGAGAAGAGTTGACTCATTGGAAAAGACCCTGATGCTGGGAAAGATTGGGGGCAGGATGAGAAGGGGATGACAGAGGATGAGATGGCTGGATGGCATCACCGACTCGATGGCCTTGAGTTTGGGTACACTCTGGGAGTTGGTGATGGACAGGGAGGCCTGGCGTGCTGCGATTCATGGGGTCACAAAGAGTTGGACATGACTGAGCAACTGAACTGAACTGAATTGATGATTGTCTTCAAAACAAAAAAGAAAGTAAGCTAACAAGTTTACATATGTATGGTAGAACTATTAAGAAATATTAGGAAATTTTTACAGAACAATCATCAAAAAGTCAGGATGGTGGAGGTAGAAATTTAAGATCAGAAGAAACAGGCAGGGTCTTCTGGGAGCTGAAGACGGTGTTCTCTTAACCTGGATGCTGATGAATAATGTTCACTCTGTTATTTATTAAGCTTTACACATTTTCTATATATATTATGCTATATTTTACAATTTTTAAATGTTGTAAAAAGAAAGGAGAAATAGAGAAAGGGTATCTGTTTTGTTGATATGGTTCATGACAAAGGCACAGCTCACTTGGCAATCCAGTTCTTCAGGATGACTAAATTCCTAGAAGCTTAGTCTAGAATATCTAGTATGTTTCTTTGGCTCTTTTAGAATGGCTAAAATGAAAAAAGTAGCAAGTGTTGGAGAGGATATGGAGTAACTGAAATACTCACAAACTATAGGTGTAAATGTAAATTGATATAATCACTTTGGAAAACTCTTCTACTAAAGTTGATTCAAGACATGCCTATGATTCAGCAATTCCACTCATAGAGCATATGCACAATAGAAATATGCTTATGTATTTGTCAAAAGACATGTACTAGAATATTCATAGCAGCACCATTCTTTGCAGCCCCAAGTTGGAAACTGTACAAATGGACAATAATGGAATGGATGATAACGGAATGGATAAATGAATGGTGATATCTTTAAACAACAGAATAGTACTCAGCAAAGAAAATAAATAATTTATAATTTCAAGTAATGTTATGGATGAATCTCACAAATAAAACATTGAGCACAAGAAGTATATACAGGTGTATCTATGCATATAATACATTAAGAGGCAAAACTAATCTAAGCTGTTAGAAGTCAGGATAAAATTACCCTTGAGTAGGTAGGAATAGGGGGCTTCCATGATGGCTCAGCAGTAAAGAATCTGCCTGTGATGCAGGAGCCACAGGATACATGGGTTTTATCTGTGGGTCAGGAAGATCCCCTGGAGGAGGATGTGGCAACCCACTCCAGTATTCTTGCCTGGAGAATCCCATGGGCATAGGAGCCTGATGGGCTACAGTCCATAGGGTTGCAAAGAGTTGGACATGACTGAAGCAACTTAGCACTAACATGAGGTAGGAATAGAAGAGGTCTTCCAACAGAGAGGTGCTTGCTATATCCTGTTTCTTGACTAGGATGCAAGTTAAAAGGATGAGTTCAGTTTTTTAAAAATCATTACTCTGAATATATGACTTATCCACTTTCCTATATAGATAAACTGAACTTCTCTGTGAGTTTACATATGTGAGGCTCTTATAAGTTTACCTGGTACATGTATATGCATGCTCAGTTATGCCTGACTCTTTGCGGCCCCATGGACTGTAGCCTGCCAGCTCTTCTCCATGGAATTTTCCAGGCAAGAATACTGGGGTGGGTTGCCTTTTTCTACTCCAGGGGACGCTCCAACCCAGGGATTGAACCTACATCTCCTGTTCCTCTTACATTGACAGGTGGATTGTTTTATCACTGAGCTACCTGGGAAGCCTACCTGGTACATAGAGCTCTAAAAATAATTTGCTATTATTTTTATATTGTTATTGATGTTCTTGCCTACAGAAAGCAAAAACTTAAGCCCTTCTTCTTATATGTTAAGAAAGGAAATTTATAAATGTTGGAAAGACAAGACATTTAGCATCAAGCTGAGGCTATCTCACACACATAATCAGAAGAATTAAAAAATAATTGAAAATGCATAATTTTCTTCTTAAATGAGACAATGCATTTTAACTTTGAGCTCATGGACTACCTATGGTACACTTCCTTCAATGTGGAAAATACTTCAATTAACCAAGCAATTTAACTGCTTTGAAGAGACTGTTGACATCTTACTCACCCTTGACAAGCTCATCACAATCAAACTCCCTTCCTGACTAGGTGTTCTTTTTTCTTTCCCATGAAATTCATCTATATCTACTTGATTTTAAAATAAGCCAAATAATGTTGACTTCTGAAATCTTCAATTCAATGATTACCTGAGTACTTGGTGATATGTAAAATTCAATTTTAGCTTACTTGCAAATGAATTTTGTGTGGATAAACAATAACACTTCATGTGGAGAATACAAGGCATTCTGCTACATTTTCAGAGATTATTAGTTCTTTGGTCTGTATCCTTAGTATTCAGTCAATAGAAAATAGTATCAATATCATATCAAAGAATGTGATGAAGACATGGAATAATATTTGTTTCCATTGCTCCTTAACATTTATGACAATGTGGGTCTACACCCACAGAACAGAGAATTAGCTAGGTTGAAAAGAGATCTAATTTAAAATGCAATATTAAAATAGTCAGAGATTAGCACTGGTTTAAAAACTCATTCTCTGCAAAAGCATGACTTTCTATCTGTTTAGAAACTGTTCTCAAAAACTGATAGTTGTACATAAGATAACCTTGTGTGCTATTAGTTTAGTTTTCTATAATAGAACAGGAAAAATCTTAAAACAGTTTTCCAAACTAAAGATGATACACTTTTATGGACTCAGAGATTAAAATTATCAAACAAAAAACATCAGTTCTAAAGTGGATGTAATGAAAATATCCAGTCAGTGACTATTTACCTAATGGCTTTTAATTATTGAGATCAACATCATATCCTCCCTCTTCTTGGTTTCTGAAGTTTTGTTGGGAAACCTTTCTCCTATGCTCTTTGAGAAATCAGAAGTTTGGTTTCCTTTGATGAGTTTGTGTGGAGTGTCTGTTTTGCACTACCCTTGCTGCAGCAATGTCTTTTTTAAGATGGCAGCTGGAAGACCCAAAGTAGGTAAGAGGAAGAACCAAATTAATGAGAGAAATTCCTTTGAGTCTGCTTGGGTGTTCTAGCTATTGGAACTAAGAGTTGGTATAGCCATTAAGAGGGGAAATTAGGCCCCATGAAAGAGCATGACTATGGGGACAATAAGTTGGTTGGGCTGCAAGATTATGTGATTTCTCCTCTTTGTTGATTTGTGTTGGTCACAGAATTCACCACGTCTTAATTTTCCTCACTTCTGGAACCCTTGGAGTCTCTGGCTCTACCTTCTTCATTTTCTTACTGTAGTGGTTGGTATACTACTAGCTAGCCTTGTTAATCACTTTCTTTGTGCATGGCACTATATTAAGCAATTTTCATAAAAAGCCTCATTTGTTCCTCACAAGAAACCTATACGACTTACATAATTTTCAATCTTTTGTTGATTGAAAGAGCCAAGGCCTATAGAGGATAAGTAAATTTTCCAAAGGCCACACAGCCAGAATGTGTTGGAGCCAGATCAGCAACCTGAAGACTTTGCCTCTAAACACTAAATACTACTGCCTAGGCGACAACCTCCGGAGAAGGCAATGGCACCCCACTCCAGTCCTCTTGCCTGGAAAATCCCATGGACGGAGGAGCCTGGTAGGCTACAGTCCATGGGGTCACTAAGAGTCAGACACGACTGAGCGACTTCACTTTCACTTTTCACTTTCATGCATTGGAGAAGGAAATGGCAACCCACTCCAGTGTTCTTGCCTGGAGAATCCCAGGGATGGCGGAGCCTGGTGGGCTGCCGTCTATAGGGTTGCACAGAGTCGGACACGACTGAAGCGACTTAGCAGCAGCAGCAGCAGCAGCAGCAGGTGACAACCTCCAGCTTTCCATCTTTGAACATCTATCAGTTTTCTCCACCAAGAGTATAAACTGTTGTCACATATGCTTCCACATCCTATAAAGAATCTAGTAAACTGATCCCATGGCTGACAACAGATTTAAAACCTATTTACCATTGGAAATACCAGATTGCTCTGTGGGAACTGAGAAGACAAGAGTAAAATATACCTTCATGCTAGTTTTTGATATTTGATAAGCGCTCTTCAGATGGAGAAAGGGGGCCAGTTATTGGAAGTTGAAGGTTAGAAAGGAGGCAAAGATAAGCAAAGGAAAATAGAGTAAACAATAACCAAGATTCTGTATTCTCCCATCTGCTTAATTGGCAGCTCCTATAATTCAGACTCTATGGCAAACTATTTCCTAGTCACACAGACCCACGTGTATCTTACAGATGTCAGGTCAGAAAAAGAATCATTTTCACCATCCCAGAAATCTCAGTAAAACCACTGAGGTAATTCCCAAGTCTCCACCTCTGGGACAGCTTTTAAGACTCCTTGATTATATCCCTTTTATCTTTCATTAAGTGAATTTCTTCTCCCCAAAAAAGACCCACTCACTAAACAAAATGGTGTGGCCCTGTTCTCTGTCCACCAAGTACGGGGTGCGGTATATGCTGCCCTCATGCTGATCTGCAGCATACAGTGGGATCAGGTCTTAGAGGGAAAACTCAGGCAATGCCCCCAGGGTGTACTACCTGGAGTTGAAAAGTATAGAGGACATTTCTTGTCCACTGCTTCACATCCATTTGACGCACTTTTTTTTCTGAGCAGTGCTACAGCAATGAGTTTTCACCAGTGTAACCTAACAGCACAATATATCTGTCATTTTTTTGGCTTGGAGATTCTTGGATGCCACATCATGGGGTAGGTGTGAGCACTTATTAACTGTCTAGGAGGCTCATTTTGACTGACGGAGACGGTAGAAGGAATCTGATCCTTTCTTTCACAAAAGAAGACATTCCTGAGGTGTGTTCTCTATGACACTCCGGAAAGTCTTGGCTGGAGAGAGCTTCCATGGTGCCTCACAGAAACCATGGTGGCACGTTACCAGAGGATTGGCTGCCTCTCCTTTTGTTTCACTGTCTCTAGTCTTTCCTTCCTTTTCTCTCTTCTAACTTCCCTAACACCATCTGCACGAAAGCCCTGGTCTCAGTACTGCTTTCAAGAGCATTTCAGACTCACACGAAAGCATAAAAGTTGGAAAAAAGAGGGTGAATAAGATGGAAAAGGTGTAGATTTTTACTTTACTTTAAAATTTATGCAATTTGAGATGGAATTTAAGACAGTTGATGAAAATGGAATGGCATAACAAACCAAAAAGCATTAGTACAATCAAAAAGACAAAACTACTTTATAAATGAGAAGACATTTACATCAAGTTCCTACTAGGTTTCCTAGAAGCCAGGGCAAAAAATGTAAACATGGCTCTTAACGGTAGGCAGCAAACCAGCTGAACAGCAGATATAAGTGTGTTTCACATGCTGGACTCGAGGAGAAATTGTATCAACATTTTTTTACAGATGAGACATTGAAAATATAACAAACAGGGTTCCTAATAACAGAATTATAATAAAAGTTACAGAGGTATTCCTTGAGGTTGCTTCATGAATTAGTGTTTCATTAATGCCAAAGATGTATCTGAAATGCTAGAAATTTTAAAATTGCAGTTTGGAGTTGTTAAAAATGCACAAAAATCTGCTTAAATGCCAACTTATTGGAGCAGGCAAAAAAATAGCTGTTACCAAAAAAATACTTCAGAGATCAGCACTTACCCAAACTGTATAGAACAATCAAAATAATGGCAAATTTTGAGCAAAACTCCATCCTGATAAACTTTGAGCAAGATAAGATGCCTGAGCATTCTCAAATAACTAAATAAACACATTAGACAACATTTTCTAATAATACGAATATGGCAGATTTATTGAATATGTCACTGCTTCCGCCTGTACCTCTGGCAGACATTCCTATTGATGATGGCATTCTTTCCTTTTGGTCTTGGAGGCAGCCTCTGAATTTCCTAACAGCATACTCCAGACACTGAAAAGAATTAGAAACTAAAGATGAGTTGAATACTATTGATTATTTTTTGTGTGTGTGTGTTAACCACTGATGCTGGGAAAGATTGAAGGCAGGAGGAGAAGGGGACGACAGAGGATAAGATGGTTGGATGACATCACCGACTGGATGGACATGAGTTTGAGTAAGCTCCGGGAGTTGGTGATGGACAGGGAAGCCTAGCGTGCTGCAGTCCATGGGGTCACACTAGGCTTCCCTGTCCATCACCAACTCCCGGAGCTTACTCAAACTCATGTCCATCCAGTCGGTGATGTCATCCAACCATCTTATCCTCTGTCGTCCCCTTCTCCTCCTGCCTTCAATCTTTCCCAGCATCAGAGTCTTTTCCAATGAGTCAGTTCTTCGCATCAGGTGGCCAAAGTATTGGAGTTTCAGCTTCAACATCAGTCCTTCCAATGAATATTCAGAACTGATCTCCTTTAGGATGGACTGGTTGGATCTCTGTGCTGTCCAAGGCACTCTCGAGAGTTTTCTCACACACCACAGTTCAAGAGCATCAGGAAGCCTAGCGTGCTGCAGTCCATGGGGTCGCAAAGAGTCAGACATGACTGAGCAGCTGAACTGAACTGACTGACTGATGATTCACATTAAAGATAGAGAGAGAACTCTATTTAAAGTTTTTGATAGGATATGTTTTCCTCTTTACATCTCTCCCATAAGACCAGAGCTGCTTCTTTCGCAGTGGCAGATTATTATACTACAGCACTCAGCTTTCTTTCCATGGACTGTATAGTCCGTGAGGTCGCAAAGAGTCGGACACAACTGAGTAACTTTCACTTTCAGTTTTCTTTATAGTCCAACTCTCCCATCCATACATGACCACTGGAAAAACCATAGCTTTGACTAGATGGACCTTTGTTGGCAAAGTAATGTCTCTGCTTTTTTTACTTTTCTTCCAAGAAGCAAGCGTCTTTTTAATTTCGTGGCTGCAGTCACCATCTGCAGTGATTTTGGAGCCCAAGAAATTAATGTGAATAGATGAATAAAATGTTTACAAAGTGAGTAATTGATAGTAATTGATGATTATAGTAAAATAAATGTGTGAAGCTTCCCTTATAAAAGAAATGCTAAGATCAAACATTGACTCATTAACTTTCTAATGCTACATATCATTTCTGGTGAATAGATATTAATTATTGTATATAAGTGGGCTTCCCTGGTGGCTCAGACAGTATAAAATCTACCAGCAATGCAAGAGACCTGGGTTCAGTCCCTGGGTTGGGAAGAACCCCTGAAGGAGAGTATGGCAACCCACTCCAGTATTCTTGCCTGAAGAATCCCCATGGACAGAGAAACCTAGGGGATTATAGTCAATGGGGTCTCAAAGAGTTGGACATGACTGAGCAACCAAGCACAGCACAGCCCATTGTATATATGTAGAAAAATGTAGCTAATAGTACAGCCAACTGCACTGTAGGTCCAAAGAGGTTGTCTAAAGGGAAATCATAGTGTAATCAAGTAGTTAAAGAACTACTAAATTAGATTATTATACTTAAAGGTCTCTTTTCATGGTATATAAAAATACATTGTTTTCAATAGCCCTCATCTACTGATCTAATAATAGCAGTCTATTTTATGCCTAAATTTCTTTCTGGTCATGGATAATTTTCTGGCAGATTAGTTCTAGGTTACTGAGTTTTGTTGATAAAAAGGCAGTACATGTCATAAGCAGAAAGAACGTTAGTTACTTCTTCCTTGAAAATGGGAGGCATCCATTGATTTTAAAGTGTAATTCAGTGTGAATTATTTAGTACCTGTAGTCATGCACTGTTAGCACTAGAAAGGCCCTTAGAGATTTTCTAGCTCAGAAGTTTTCAAACTACATTCTTCGGTGCCCTGGGCTCCTCAGATGCACCAAGGACCTACCCATTCAGCTGCTCACCTTCACTTTGGCTAACCCAATTATATTTTTTTACTGTTTCATGTGATGGTATAACTTGTAGGCTTTCACTTGAAAAAAAAAAAGAATTCTGATACTCAAAATTGTGAGACAGTCAATGTACCACCTCATTTTACCAATAATAATTGTAGAAACCTATGATGTAAAGAAACTTCCCTGAGAAAAATATCATTTTAGAGGGAGAGCCAGGCACCAGTGTCCTTTATGCTCACATGTGGCTCTTCCTCCATGTAATTTTTGGAAATAACCTTTGTCCAAAAATGTTTATAGGGTTTGTTTATTTTAGTTTTAAAGCCAATTAATAAATGAGTGATACTTCCAAGTTTAGGTCTTAATTTTATGTAAGACTATTTGTTGCTTTAGAGAATAGAAATACTTGACTATTTTTATAAATTTGATTAGTCAAGCGAGCTTAGGGAAAAAACTGACATGAAGAGAGAGAGAGGAGTGTAAAGGGAGGAGAGAGAATGAAAGAAAAATGAAGGAAATGAGAGATGGATAAATAAGGGAGAAGAGAGAAATAAAATTGTTTTGATCAACACAACTACATTTGGGGCTGATGCCCTCAAATCCATTTTTTATATCAAACTAATAAAACATAAAATTTACTTCTACTTAATATCATATATTGATAGAAAATAAACATTTGATAACTTCTTTAAAATGAATTATGTTTATTTTACATTTAAATTCTATGTATTCTCTCTCCTCTGTGTGTGATAGCATTTAATAAATTGAACTGCAAATTGTTCTAAAAGAAAAAATATGAAAAGCTAACAAAAGCTTAAAGAAATATTCCATCTTGAGCACTTGCAAGAGAGAGTATATATATGAAGCAAAAGTAAAAGTTAGTTGAAATAAAATTATTCAAGAATTTCAAAGGTGGTGCTATATATTTATGAATTAAGACCTCTAGTTCCTTTCAATAGGGGAGAGATGTTAACTTGCTGTGCAAATCAAATAGCTGAATTTGTGCTGATTGTAATTCTTTGCATATTACATTGATGCTATTTCTTTGCTTGTTTGTCTCTCCTCTAAGGTGGCAAGTTCCTTAAGGGCAAGGATTTTTACCTCTTACTCATCTATTTTTCACAACTAATAACTCTCACAGGCAACATGATAGATGTGATATTAATATTTATTAAGTGAGTGAATACATGAATGAATAAATATGAATGCCTCCACACACCAAGCTTCTGGGTTACTTGCGCTTTCTGATTACTCTCTAAAAATCTGCCTTACTTCAAATACTCCCACTTCAGAGTAGCTTGGTGACAAAAGTAAAATTATAAATCTAGAATTCTTCCTCACTGTTTTCCATACTTTTAGTGGCATCCAAATACTATTGAAAACCAAGTTTGCATGTATTCTAAATCATTTCTCATCATACAAGGGGCAGAAATTGTAGGTCAAACAAATATGACGATTTCCACTACATATCTTTACTTTCAGTTGAAAAACAAAACATATAGACACAAGAACCCAAGTACAAATACATGAGAATAAGGTCAGTACTTCACCTTTTTAAGTTTTTGACAGATTATTCATTTTTAGAGAAAGATAACAAAAAATAAATATTATTTGAGAAATATGTACTATGCCAAACACTATATAAAGTATTTACATACAGTGCTTTTTCTTCGCAACATTCTTATGTTTACAGTATTCTTACTTTAGAAGGTTCCACTATGATCCCCATTACCCTGTTGAGGAAACTGGTATTTAGAAATGGTAAGAAATTGCATATTGCTCTCACACTGAAAGCCTCAGTTTGAAACCCAGTTGTATCAGACACCATGTACTATAATCTAGTCTTGTCCTTTTTAAGGTATAATCTTAACATACATCAAAAGATCTGATGCGGAGTAGCAAAGAAGGAATGAATGAGACTAGAATGACTGAAACTATTCGGAAAAGCCTCATTTCAGAAATAGAAGGCCCCCAAACATTTGCTTTTTGCTTTCTGCTAACTACTAGATTTCAACTTTCTAATATCACAGAAAAGAATATTCATGTGCGTTTTAAAAAATCTCCATTTGGCATTTTAACTGAAGCCCAGATAAAACTGGTGGTCTTCTTCCCACACATGCACCCTTTAGATAGAAGCCTTCTCTTTTTTAGTATGTAATCCAGTTTAGGTTCTCTCAAAACAGACGTCTCTTTTGTTAATTTACAAATTTAAAAGATCAGTGAAGTGTGAGAGCTAAATGGATATAAAAATACAGGAACATATGCAGAGGGTGTTGAAAAGAGTCAGACAATACAGTGTTTCTCAGCATGAGGGCTGCTCTGTCGCATTACTACTTGGGACATCTGTGCCTGCACCAAGCTGTCTCAGAGAAAGGCTTTGAGCCAAACCTCCCCGCAGACCTCATCCTCCACACAGTCGTGGCGATGCTGCTATTCAGGAGCACCTGCCCACGAATACAATTTGCTCACTGATGCTGCAAAGAGCATCAGAATTATGCACTGTCTCCTTCTAATAACACCTTTGCAGCCTCTCCACAGCAAGGGGCTCAGCGTGGCTCCTTCAGTCGTCTTGCCCTCTGTAGGGAATAAGAGCTATGATTTATCTTCCCCTCTCAAATTAAATTGTACGACCAGGTAGCAACAGGGCAGTGCCAGCTGAATAAAACCGATGACAAAAGCAGACAGAATTCCAATGTCCTCCATGGTGTTCGAGAGTGAGAGATTTTATTTCAAAAGCAATAACTCAACCGGGCATGAGCCTGAGTGCCATGCCAGCACCACGGTGCTGCTCACTACATCTCAAGCCAGGAGTGGCATGGAGCAGACATCACTAGCTAACAGCTGTCTTAGGGGGGATCTGTCAGCAGCTGCCATGCCTCCCTTGTCCCCCTGCAAATCTGTACCGTTGCCATCCTACCCCATATTTAGATTTGCACCTATGCTTTAATAAATAAGTGCCTTCAGTCGGAGTGTTGCATTCACCCATTTAAATCTGCTCCTAAGTACAGCCAGTAGGATTGGCTTTCAGATGACTAAATTCGAGCTCATCAGGCAGGTTCATAAACGACATATAAATGAGGCATGTTATGAGAAACATTTTCATATCGCAGGGTGCCTGCTGCCTGTTTCTGACAGGAAGATGTAATAAAAGGTTGAGTAACATCTTTGGGATTCATAAATTATGAACGCAGCCTTTGGTTGATGCTGTGGTATGTATGTTGCTTACTGCCTTTCAATTGCCCATGACTAATGCACTTATTGCCAGTGTCATCACCATCATCTTAATTTATAATAGACACTGAGATAGCTTTTCCCAAAGTACATCCGTTGGAAGACTAACACTGCATAACAGAGTTCTACAGAGACACCCTACCAAGAAATGTTCCTGTGAATCTGTAGCAACAAGATATGCTCTGTTGCGTTTTTCAAAATTATTTAATTAGGAGTTCCCCTTTCACAAGATATCTTGAAGGATAAATGCCCCACTAGAATCGCTCTTTGAGGGAAGAATGAAAACAAATAGTAGCAGATATTATCACCATCCAAATGTTCATGATGACAGATGGGGGAGAAAGAATCACAACCTCTTGCTTGTTTGAGCATTACCTTTCCCCCTCAGATTAAGACCTTGTACACTGATCTCTGTGATAGTTTCATTATATCATATATCAGGCATATAGCAAAAATAGCAAAGACTGTGTCCCATTTCCAGCTTTAGGGACATAGCAGATGCTCAGTAGGTAAATGCTTGTTGAATGAATGAATGAATGAATGAGGCTGAATATGCCTCTTTATGAGTGTGGGTACCTGTGATAATGCACTGTTTTCTAAAAGTAAGTAGGCAGTATTAGAACAGATGTTTCTAAGCCACCACAGTGGCTCTGCTTTCCTCTCTATAACTTGTAAATAATGAAATCACATGTGTGTTTCAAAATGTCAGCCTCTGTTGCTAGCTGTGTTGTTGCCTTGGCAACATAGACTATGACATTATAAGCTATGGTCTCTGCTATGGCAGCTATTGAAGAATTACACTGCAGTGTTCCACAGTGAGATATTGTCATTATGGATCCCTAAACAACCCCTCGTCTGAACCTTAATGGGCATGTGCCTCTGAGGACGAGGTTTTCCTTATGTTAATTCCTTAGGTCCTATTTCCTATTTAGGAGCTAATATTCAAGTTGCTAAATAATTTTTTAGTTCTCCTCTTTCATTTGCCTAATTATGCTCACAGTTCAGAAAACATTCTCAAGAGCACTGATGATCAGATTTGGGGATTTTACAGACTAAAAAAATTAAGTGTTAGAGAATATAAGTTTTTCTGCTTTATTGCTAAATAAGGGCAAAATTTTTAAATAATCATCCAGTTTCCTAGTTTTAGTAAAGAATGGACATTTTGTCCTCCAAAAGTAGGAAGGACAATTTTTAGATCGGAGACATCCTTTAATTTTAAGAGTTCTATAAAATATCAATCACATTGTCTTTTTTCATTCTATTAGACTGTTGAACATTACATAAACTGTTCCACAAACACATATGTATTTGAAAACCTCTTCTCAAAGGTATGGTAGGAAAATGAAAGTGAACATAAATATGTGAAGCTCTTATTCTAGATAAGGCCAATGGTCTTTACAGCCCCAAATTCTATCCTGTCAGGGGCACCAAGGAGCATGAAGCAAGGCTTAGCTTGTCATGCCAGTCTCCTATGCATGTGTTGAACTTCACAGGCAATCACATTTTTCACCCTCTTCCAGCTGCCAACACACCTCTACACTCTTCCTCCCAGCATTCAACCTTACTTCCTCTATCTTGAGAAAACTGAGGCCATAAGTCTCCTGATTCCATGTATTTGCTGTTGCTGTTGTTCAGTTGCTTAGTCATGTCCAACTCTTTGCAACCCCGTGGACTGCAGTATGCCAGGCTCCTCTGTCCAACATGGGATTTCCCAGGCAAGAATACTGGAGTGGGTAGCCATTTCCTTCTACAGGGGATCTTCCCAGACGAGGGATCTAACCCGTGTCTCCAGTACTGGCAGGTGAATTCTTTACCGCTGAGCCACCAAGGAAGCCCTGATTCCTTATGTACAAATTATCTAAATCCCTACCCATCTTCTGAAGGAGCATAGGCCTCTTATTATTATTGTTGTTTGAATTTTCATAATCTGCCTCTTCCTTGACACCTTCACTTTAGCCTTCACCTTCTCCTTACTCACTTCCCCCTAGTAAAGTACCAAATCTGGTTTGCTTTGATCCACGTTAATTATGCATGTAATTGTTGTGTTCCCAAAAAAGGCAGTTGACTTCATTGCATTTCTCACTGTAGGTCTCATGGACATTTAAGAAGACCTGAGACTCCTCATTCCCACTCTCAAAGTATAAACAAATCAGATGAATGAAGCCTACACTGTGATCACCATCTTAATGCCTGGTCTTTGTGCCTGGCCATATAGTAATGGCAAGAATCTTGGAAAGTCACAGATAAATGAAAGATTTAGGACATCAGCCTCAATTAAACTCCTAACAGTTTACACCCCTCAATGCCACTTCCTTGTAAATCCACCCGCTGCAATCTGGTTTCACCACCCACAGGACACCCCAACCACTCTGGCAGAATTCACCAGTGTCTTTCTAATTGTCAAATTCAATAATATGTGTCAATCTTGTAATATATTTCACACTTGAAAATCTTAAATTTTTAAAAGTAAAATGTAATGGTTTTTCATCTCGAAACATTTTAGCTCTGATTTTATTATTCTTTGTTCTGGTACTTCTAACAATTTTCTATTTGAAATCCTTTACTGAGTCTTTTCTTAGAAAACACTTTCTTAGGTTTGCTTTTACTTCTCTAAACCAGTTCCTCTCAGATTCCTTCACTAAGTCCTTTAAGTGTTAACACTTTTAGGTTCTTGTCTTGACCCTTTTCTAATCCTGTTACTCTATCATTCTGTGATTCTATAATTCTACCATTACTTTTACCACTATTTGAAGGTCAACATCCAAATCTACATATCCACTTAAGTCTGTTCCTTGACTATCAGTTCCATATTTCTTTCTGCTTGCTCAAGCTCTCCACCTAGATAAATAATAAGCATCCCAAACTCTGCATATTCAAAATTAAATCAATCATTCCACCATGACATCATGAGGAGCTCTTCTAATCTGTTCCACAATGAAACTGGAAAAAAGTAAAATTTAAATACAACCATATAAAGCCTCTTGACTCCTAGGTATATACCCACAAGAAATAAAAACATATATCTACACAGAAACTTGTTGTTGTTGTTGTTGTTCAGTCACTAAGTTGTGTCTGACTCTTTGCAACCCCATGGACTGAAACACACTGAGCTCCCCTGTCCTTCACTATCTCCTGGAGTTTGCTAAAATTCTTGTCAATTGACTCAGTGATGCCATCTAACCATCTCATCCTCTCCTGCCCCCTTCTCCTTTTGCCTTCAATCTTTCCCAGCATCGGGGTCTTTTTCAATGAGTAGGCTCTTTGCATCAGGTGGCCAAAGTATTGGAGCTTCAGATTCAGCATCAATCCTTCCAATGAATATTCAGGGTTGATTTCCTTTAGTATTGACTGGTTTGATATCCTTGCAGTCCAAGGAATTCTCAAGAGTCTTCTCCAGCAGCACAATTCAAAGGCATCAGTTCTTTGGCACTCAGCCTTCTTTATAGACCAACTCTCACATCAGTACAAGACCACTCAAAAAACCATAGCTGTGACTAGACAGACTTTGTCCACCAAATGATGTCTCTGGTTTTTAATATGCTGTCTAGGTTAGTCATTGCTTTCCTTTCAAAGAGCAAGCATCTTTTAATTTCATGGCTACAGTCACCATCCATAGTGATTTTGGAGCCAAACAAAATAAAATCTGTTCCTTCTTCCACTTTTTCCCTTTCTGTTTGTTATGAAGTGATGGGACTGGTTGCTATGGCATTAGTCTTTTGAATGTTGAATTTCAAGCCAGCGTTTTTACTCTCTTCTTTCAGCCTCATCAAGGGTTCTTTATGTGTACACAAATGTTTATAGCCATTTATGTTTTTATTCATAATAGTCAAAGGTGGAAACCAACCAAATTTTTACCAAGGAACAAATGGCTAACCAAATGTGGTATATCCATATAATGGACTATTATTTGGCCCTAAAAAAGGATGAAGTACTGATACATGCTACAATGTGGGTGAACCTTGATACATATATTAAGTGAAAGAAACTACTCACAAAAGACCACGCAGTATGTGGTTCTATTCATATGAAAGTCTAGATCTATAGAGATAGAAAGGTTAGCTGTTGTTTTGGGTCATAGAGAAAAGAAAGGTATATAAGGGAGTGATAGATAAAATGTATGAAGGTTCTTTTTTTTTTATAAAATATTCTAAAATTGACTGTGTTAATGTTTGCACATATCTCTGAATATATTAAAAACCACAGATTTTACACTTAAAATATAGGAATTGTATGGTAGATGAATTATATTTTAATAAATCTGTTTTTAAAAATGAATCAATCATTTCCACTGAGGTCTGCTTGTTCCTTTTTCTTCAAGACTGTCTCTAGAGGCACTGAGTATCCTGGAAGTTATTCCACACTCCTCCCCCTGTATCCAGTTCTTCACCAAGTCTTGTCTAGTCTACTTTCTAAAATCTCTCTGACTTTTCTTGCTCACCCCATCCCGCCATTATGCCCTCTATTCTCGTAAGTATAATTTCTCTTGATAGGCACCCCATCCTAAGAGCTGTGTGTGAAGGGAATGGTGTTAGAATTGGTGGCAGTGGGTGGGGGGGATTAACTGATGGATGCGCTTACCTGTTCCAGTAACTTCTTTCTTTTTATTTTGCTGCTTTGCTTGAAACGTTTTAAACAATGATTAACAGTGTCAATATTCTACTCTCATCTCTACATCTCTTGTTTTTGACGTATCTTTCTTTTTTGTATTCATGTTGCTTTTTTTCATATTGCTGCATTTTAAGCCGAATGGAAGAACAATAGAGATTGTCTAACAGAACTTATCATTTTTTATCTTGTACCAAAGCATTTTCTTTCCTCCCTCTCATTAATCACTTCCAAGTTACCAAAATTCTTGTTTATTTTGCTTCTTTAATAGTGCGAGAATTAGGAAAATATATTTCTCTACACATATATATGTATAATTATTAACATGGAGTGTGACATATAATTTCAATTACTTGTGAAAATTACAAATTATAAGACAGAGAAAATTCTAGGAATAAATAAAGTAATTCGGGGGCCTTGGCTTATAATTAATTTCAGTAAAGGGTATTATTGTGAAGAATTTTACTAATATAGGGTGATATCGCCTATGGAGAAAGAATTGTGTTTGATAATCGGATCTAATGGCAATGATTAGTGTATTAAACTGTTAGAAAACAGCTATTTTGTAATGAAAATTATTATTGTCCACTTTTTGGAAGGAAAAATGTACAATATTGAGATTGAAAAATGTACAATATTGAGATTTTTCAAAACTTATGGTAGCTCCATGAAGTTCTAACACCTACTCACTTAGTGGTTTTAGAAACAATACTAGATTGAATTTACCACGTTTGAGGAATGGAGGCTTCCGTTTTGCAAATATAGGAAGTAGATTTTTTTCCTATTACCCAAAGATGACTTTCCATAAGAGAGACAGCTCATTCAAAATTGGCAGGAATGTTCTTGTCTGCAAATATGTGCACTCTTACTGTAGGTGAGCCATGTGGGTAGCCAGTGTAAAATCAAAGTTTTGCCTGGTCAATATAGAAACAGAACAAAGGGATTTAGGTGATCTTTAAGACTCTCTCAGAGCTAAGGTAACATGAAGCACTCCTTCCCACTATAGGGACAACTTGTCAAGGAGACAGAGTGCTTCAGTTCACAACCAAGACCCTTTGCCTGCATGAAGATTGGTTTTTGTTTCTTCTTTTCAAGACCCTCATCTTCTTAGTATATCAATGTATAGCATCTACTCATACATAAAACCACATGCACTTAAATTTATGTTGCTTCAATCTGAAAATAACAACTGACTGTGATTAGTCTAGCATTGTGCTTCCTCTATCTGAATAGGTTGCAATTCCCTTTGGCTACGAAGGCTGACATTCACATCTGGTGCCAAGAGACTTTAGTATCACCTGTTTCCTCAGCTTCCACCATTGTCAGGTCACTTAGATTGTGCACGTGCTTTACTAGTTAAGCTTGCAGAGGATATAGTTTGTTTCTCTCAGTTCTGAAGATATTTCATTTTAGGACCACCAACATTTATTTGCTGTTTTTCTCTCTTCATGCAAGAAAATGCACTTTAATGTCTATTCCAATATGTAACAGGCATAATCGGACTGCGCTCTTACCAAGACTTAGACACATTATTCACTTTTCATAAAATAGAGAAAACTCACTTGTTTAAATAACTATATTTCTATATTTTCAAAGAAGATTTATCTCCATGTTTTTAGAAAAAACCTTTTTGATAAGGGCATACCCAGGCATCTAATACCTGTGTATGATTTTTAATCAAATGTTTATCTTAATCTGTAATAGAACATTCTCAGTCTAACAAAGCTATCCCACTAGTTGTCAGAAAAGATCCGTCAATTATACCCAGGATGAACACTTCGTGCATTGAAGGACAATTCAAACACTGCCTGCTTGAGATGGGGACTATTCCAAGAGAAAAATACTCTCTAGTCCCTGCCCTCAAAAAAATTTTTTAGGCTAATATTGCAGGAGACAAGAAAGCTAGGCAAGAAAAAAAAAATCAATGTTTTTCTAAGATGTGACTGAATATAACAAAAGGCAACAAATGAACAAAATTGGAAGCATAAAATAGATTCAACCTGGTTAGAATTGATTTATCTTCAAAACAGAATCAGCAGCTGGAAGGTAGATGTACCACTTTTATTGTATTCCTCTGGCATTAGTCAAGCCTACACAACCCAGGATGCCAATTTGCCAATACAAATGGAAAGGATTTTCTCTTTTGTAGTGAAAGATCTGTAAGTATTATCAGTTTTGTGGGAAAAGAAGGAGTATAAACTGATCCACAGTGTGTGTGTGTGTGTGTGTGTGTGTGTGTGTGTGTGTGTGTGTGTGTGTGTGTGTGCACGTTACAGCAGGATATTGGACCCAGAACTCCATGTGGATCTCTGGTCCTAGCATATGTCTTGAGACCCCTGTTGCCCTTTTAGTCTAACTCCTAGACCACAGCTTCCCAAAATGAGTGTCCCATGGAACACTATTACACAAGAAATTTAAAAAAAAAAAAAAATTTAAAAATAATGCTCAGTGCTCAAATAAAGTTGAGAAACTATTGAACAAATGTAAGGAGACTTCCTTAAGATTTTTCAAAAGCATTAAGAGGCTGCTACATATTGTAAATATTAAAAACTGATTATGTTATGCTCGCTTCTATTCTAGACACTCTTAACTCTGAAATTCCCATTAATATCTATAAAAAATGCAGTGGAACAGAGTTGGGAACTCTGACTTGGAGTAAATTCTGGACTCTTAGGGCCCTTTACCTAAATCTCCCCTTTATCTAAGCCTTTGAGATTGTGCCACTCAGGAGGCAAGAGGCATAGCATAACCATACTCAGTTGCCCACCCCCACCCTGAGGCTTTCCAAGACTACAAGGAAGAGCCAGTCCCTGACCTATCTTACTGTATGACACAGAGTAGGAAACCCTTCATAAATGGAGCCAAAGACTATGATTTTCAAGTGAGAAAAAGACTCCTCATATTGAATTTCTACCTCACAAGTGTTGTGGTGTTGACCTTGACCCATTACTAACCCCCACCCCAATCTTTCATTTCTCTACTGGAAGAGAGTAGAGGTGGGACAGAGAGTTTGTCACATCCCATATGGTCCCTGGTGGCTCAGATGGAAAAGAACCCACCTGCAATGCAGGAGACCTGAGTTCGATCCCTGGATCAGGAAGATCCTCTGGAGAAGGGAATGGCTACCCACTCCTGTATTCTCATCTGTAGAATCCTATGGAGAGAGAAGAATCCCATGGACAGAGGAGCCTGGGTGCAGTCCATGTGGTCACAAAGAGCCAGACATGACTGAACAACTAAGCACACATGCACACACATGATCATAAGACCATTCCTACAAATGTATTCATTCATAGGTACTGGACTACAGCTCTCTGGATGGTCTATTCAAACCATAGCACAAGGTAAACTTGGAAATTTATGGAGAGTTTTTAATGATATCTTAATATTCATAGGGGCCCAAAACTAAGGTATGGAGAACTCTGTGAAGTGAGTATGGTCTAGCTTAAACATAGACAAATGTCACACTGGTATCAGGAGTCATCTGATGCCTCACTTACAAAGAGTGCCCGCTGGCATGCAGTGTTCAAACTTTCTGTAGATTGACAGAAAAAATAATTATTTTGACTCTGCTGTGTAAGATGTGCATAGAAGCAAGGGTCCTGGTCACATAGGTCTTCAATTTCAATAAAATCTCCTAAGGAGATAAAAGAGGGCAGCAACTGAACACTAAATTTTATCCTTTATTCAGCTTGGTGGGTCACAAGAAATGCTTCTTTTGGGATAATTTTTGTTTGAAAATAATAAGATCTATAGTGTGAAGCAGACTGGAAGAGTAAGAAGCACACCCATTAGGGAATCAAACAGATCAAATGTTGGGTACTAGTTCTGCTACTTTCTAGCTAATTGCCCTGAATAAGTTTACTAATCTTTATCAGCTTCAGTTTGCTCTTCTATGACATGAGGATAAAAATATCTAACTCAAGTGATTAATCTTATAATGTTCCTGGCTAATAATAGGTATTCTATAAATTAGGTGTCTCCTAGGCTAAAATGAAAACAAATTAAGTAAGCAAGCACCAAAAGCAGAATAGCAGTAAAAAGAGCTATCAATCTTGTGTCTATGATGGTTGTTACTGGATAATAAAATTCTTTTACATAATCTGACCATAGGTCATATCATAACTTCTGTTTGACAAAGAATAGCATTTTTATGATTTAAAATGAGTCATGTCTCTTACAGTCAGATCTAGCCTTGACAAGAGTGAAACTAATCTCTCCAGCTGGTAGACAGAAGCCTCACTCAGCTTATCTTCAGGGAGTTTTTGTAAGACAAAGAATTCACCATCTGGGAAATAAAGTTTGGATTTATTTAGGTTGTATTTTAAAGCTAGTCTTGAAAACAAAGTCCTGTACTGTCTGGCAAATAAGAAACTGATGGAAAATTTGATTGAAATGATAGAACCGAACATCCAATAGTTAGTTTAAATGCCTATGTTAATTGTTCTTTGAATACCTTCACTTACATTTTTAGGTCAGAAGTCTCCTTAAGCTTGTTCTGGCTTAGACTGCACTTTTAGTATGGCCAGAGGACATTAATCTGGCATATCCAACACTTAACTTTCATGAAACGTAATGCTGGAGACCTACGTGTTAAACATGAAACACAACCAGGCTTTTCCAAAATAGATGTGTTTCCCTGGGAATACTTAAAGAGAACTGGAATGTACATTGGGGTTATCTTGTATCAAATAAGTATTTGTTAGAGAACATATTAGTTGCAAAGTAGAACATTAGAGTATGTGTCAGGGTACTTCGGTATATCAGTCAGTTTGGGTAGATAAATCAGTTTAACTTATTTATAGTGTACTTATAAATACACTATAACTATCACTGGAATAAAAAAATTAATAGAGGAATTAGGTTTGCACAAATGTGGTGACTGGAGGACTGGGAAACAGTCACTGACGACTTCAGTCTTAAACAATAGAGAGGGTGGAGAAGCTCACACAGGAGTCTGAGAAACCATGGCTTGCGGTCCCCATGACCCAGAAGAGGCAGCCACAGAGATACCTGTAGAAAGCTACCATGTCTCACCAATGTGCTTTATGAGAATATGTCTTCCCCTTTACTTTTGCCTTCCAAATCTCAGTTTCCCTCATTAGCAGCCTCTAAGCCAGAACCATTGGATGGCATCACCAACTCGATGGATGTGAGTTTGAGAAAGTTCCAGGAGTTGGTAAAGGACAGGGAAGCCTGGCGTGTTACAGTCCATGGGGTTGCAAAGAGTCGGACACAACTGAGTGACCGAACTGAATTGATGCTAGAACCACACAGGGAAAGAAAGGGCTTACAGAGATGTAGTTCCCAGCTTTGGAAAGAGTAATGGTGGTGCTGAGTTGATAAGAGACAACCCAGCTCACCTGGTTACATTTTGTGCTGAGATTTCAAGAAAAAAAAAAGAAAAGAAATCAAGCATTTATTGAGTACATTTCATGTCATGGGAATTAGGTGGTTTACAGCTATTATCTCATTTACTCTCAGAACATAGATTGTTGCTTTGGTAACTTCATATTTTATTATTATTAATGTTTTATTTTCACTTATAAGCAAAATTACAATGAAATTGGTCTAGTTCTCTCACAATACTTCAATATTTTATTTATACACATGTTAACTTTTTAAACTGACTACATTTTTCAATAAATTGTTAATAATATCAATATTTATGCAAATACTAGCATATAATTAATAGTCTTTGGGGTGAAAAAGAAATATAGGGGCTATATAATCAATCATAGTGTATACTTTATAGAGATGAAATGCTATATAAGGCAGCTTCATTTTAAAGGTGAAATAAATGTCTCCTGAGTCATTTAACTCATTGATGATGAAGTAGATGGAACCTCGGTTTGGGTCTGAACACTGCACTGTTTCTACCATACCATAACACATCTCATGAAAGGGATGAAAAATTTAACAGTGCTTTGAGCAAAACACAAATTTTTTAATGTTCATAAAAGGCCTCAATATGTATTTTGTGGCCTACCTACATCAGAATAACTAGGAGAATTTACATTTTAAATTAGTTATTTGGGTGATTCTTGTTTTACTCTATAACTTGAGAATCAGTAATTTAGATATTACCTCAATCATCAATACAGAATCAGTTAGGAGAAAAAGGCAATTGTACTGCAACTGTTATAGCAGGATACATTAAAATAAAGAATTATGAAAAGGTTCTGTAAAATATAAAATTAGAGGCTATTCAAATCCTTACTCTCAGTATTTTTGCTTTACGTAATTGCCTTCCTGGAACTAAAAAACATGTTCTGATTATTTCCAAATAAAAAGGAATCTCAAACAAAAAAGAATAAATGTTCACTTCTTTCCAGGAAAAATCAGTACAGTTATCTAAGGGTATAACAGTTTCAAATGTGTTTAAGGTTGTCTGTGATTATTTTCATGGCCAGCTAATTGTTACGTGTTTAGAAATCAGCTATATACTTCAGTCAAGTAGCAATGCACTCGAATCCATTTTGGTTTCCTACACAGTGACCTAGTACACTGAGCCCTCCAGTGACTGGCAGATAGTACAATACTTCACAGTACTTGCAGTGATCATTCAAGAACTCTTAGTACATCTTGTTCTTCTGATTCTAATTACTAAACAGAATGAGATCCTTGCCAGACTGAAGCTTCTGTTCTAAATGCACACAAGAATACAGAGAAAATTGTGTTAGGAGAATAACCATAAAACCTCAAATGTATTCTGTAGAAGATATTATGTAAGGATATCCTTACATATGTAAGGAGGAAATTCCTAGTCATACAGTTCTCTGTGGAGCTAAGCAACTGTGCTGCCAATTTTCTTGTTTGGTAACCATGACATTTTGAAAAACAAGTTTAGTCCCAGGATGTCTGCACAAAGTGAAAATACAAAATATTTAGTTATGATAACCTGAGGAGAATATCAGTTTCTTTTTTGCCAATTACCTGAACTTTATAATTGAGAGACCCATGTTCAATCCCTGGGCTGGGAAGATCCCCTGGAGAAGGAAATGGCCACCCACTCCAGTGTTCTTGCCTGGAGAATTCCATGGACAGAGGAGCCTGGCAGGATATAGTCCATGGGGTCACAAAGAGTCAGACATGACTGTGCGACTAACACACACACACACACACAATTGAGAAATATAATGAAAATTCTTTATTTCAAGGCTTCATGAAGAAAATATAAGCTAAAAGAAAATTCTTATAGTTACAGAAATTTCAAATTGGAAAATAATGGTTCATCAAAGATGTTAATATTCCTAATTCCAGAAGCCCCATCTCTGACTCATCTGCCCCTAGTTGCCTGGAATAGGTTTCTACCACCTAGGAACCATCAAAAACGAGAACTAGGTTGCAGGGAAAGTCCTCTTAGTGGTGATTTGCTTTACGTTCATTGTCAATGTGTTCCCTCAGTTCCCATAGAATCTGTATTTTTAATCATGTAATCTGAGTTTCAGATTAGGTACACCTGCACCTTTTTGTCTCTTGGTTTTCTATACCCATCTCACCTGCCTTTTGATATTCATTTTCTTGCCACTCTCACTTCAGACTCAGATAACTGACAGTCGGTTCTATCTGAAGTCCCTCGTGGTTTCTCTAAACCTCTCGATAGCCTTACCTATTACAGTTATGTGGAGGTTTACACCTATCCTAATAGACTTTGGACTCCTAATTCCTTGACTGAAGGATCAACTATTGTGGGAAGATAAGTTAGCCAGTTTTAAGACCTCTATTTTCGCTTGTCTCATGTGGGAATTTTCCTACCTTTCTCTTAAGGTAGCTTTGAGAATTCAGTGAGATGACATGTGAAAAGCATTCAGCGTCTACACATGTATAGCACTTCTTGCTTAGTAAAATACTTAAGCACTGAAGCTATTTTTTCCTCATTTTTTTTACTACTATAGTGCTTTGAAAAACATATGTAAATTTTGGAAAATTTTCTGTTTCATATAATATTTTATCAGCCCTTCCTAAAATAAATCCAGCATTAAATAAAAATTTTAAATCTCCAGGGTAAGAATTCTATGCTTTCTTCATTTGAAAGCCTCATTACCTATCACCAGGCTGGGTATGATTGTAGATGTACGGTTAATAATTACTGAAGTGAATTAAAGTGAAAGGGAAGCTGGAAGGGTTTCAATGGCAGTTGCCAGGCTGTCTATTCCATGTTATTCCTGATAGAATGTCGTCCATGAATTAATGATTCAGAACACCAGGTGGTCAGCCACAAGCTTCCTAAAAAGGGATAGGAGTGGGAGGAGAAAAGGATTTTAGCATGAAAGCTTTAAGTTTCACCACAGAGAATTCAAAATCCTCCTCTCTCCCTTCCCAAATGAGGCAGCTGGTGTCACAGCTTCATTCCAACTGTTAGGGAGGGTGGCAGCAATGCTCTGGGTTGGGAGGTGGCTTGTTGCTGGACTCCATCTCACTCCCACGTTACTTCCAGGTTCTGATGATCTCAAAGATTCACTTACGCTCATACTGACCTTGATATGCAAAATTTTTGTACATCTCCAATTCTTTCAAAAGTCAAAGTGAATGAAATACCTGGCAAGAATACGGTAACCTGAAAGAAACATTTTAAATGTATCAAGAGTCCCCTTTATTTTGTTGCCTACTTTTTTTGAGTCCTAAGGGTCATATACGAGCAGAGAGACCAGATTGGTTTAAGAACCTCATAAAACTTTATTGAACTCACACCTGCCTTGATAATAAGAACAAAGTCATGGCTCCCTCAAGTCTAACTCTAAGGAATACATGCTTTGAGCAAGGCTTATTTAAACATGCATGTGTGTGCATGCACACACACACAAACACACGTACACTTTTCTCACTGAAAAAGTGAATACTATTTTTATGTATAAGCATCACCTCTCATCATCACAGCAACCCATGGTCCAAGAAGATGAACTTAAAGAGACTGCCAGGGAAACTGTTATACCCAATTTAACTTTGCAGATATTATTTTAGCTTTTGGAGAGCTATTGGTATCTTATGATGTATAGCATCTGTCCATAAACCTGAACATATTTTCCATAGATTATACTCAACTTTACATCTCAGTTTATATCCTCTTCTATATCTAGCAGAAGTAGATAAGACAAACATAATGATACACAAATCCTATCCATTAACCTGATGTAAGGAGAAGATAAAATGGGATCCTGTTATAGGAGAATGAAAAATTATCTCAAGTTGGACCTATTTAATAATTGAGAATTTACAGGATGGATAAAAAATATGCTGATGTATATTTGAATCCATACTGCTATCACCTAAGTGGAAGGTCCAAAGGGCACTTTATGGATCTAAAATCAAAGTAGTACCTGCATCCATGTAGCTGCTCCTTGTCTAGTGGGAAAGAAGCACTAATTATGTCATTGAAAAGAAATAAAATTGTTAAATATTTTCATAATTCTGTGAAGGAATAAAATTGATGCTCTGACATAATGATGACGGGAGACATTTTAAATAGGATGGTCAGGAATATCCTCTCTGAGAAGATGACATTAAGTTGAGACCTGAAGTTTTCAGCCATGAGAAAGGCAGTGTGACACGGAAGAGAAAATTGGCCCCTGGATTGAAATACAGAGTGAAGTTGATTTTAGTGCCTAAACATTTCTTAAGTCTGCGCTTTGCTTTCCATCCTCACAAACCTGATTTCCTTTCTAGACCACGATTGTCTTTTGCCTAAATTATACAAACATCTCTAAAATGGCATCTCTGCTTCTGGATTTCTCCCCATCTCATCCATCCTCCACAGTGTAGCCAAAATTATTCTTTTGGAACAGATTGGATCGTGTCACTCCCCTGCTCAAAACTTTAAGAGCGTACCTTCGTTCTTGGAACTAAGGCCGAATCCCACTCTGGGTTTCTAAGGCTCTGCAGGAGTTTGTGCCAGGATTCTTCACTCACCTAGGCCTTTTCCACTCTAGACTTCCACCATATTGAATTTCCTTTAGTTATTCACACATACTCTTCTCTTTCACCTTGTAGTCTTTGCCAAGGCTGTATCTTCTGCCTGAAACAGTCCCCCATCCATCCTGCCCTGCTTTTATTTGATTAAATCATTTACTTCCTTCAGGTCTCACCTATGACATGATTTCATCGGGAGAGCCTACCTTGACTCCTCCAAGTTTGGTAGGTACTCTGTGTGTGTGTGTGTGTGTGTGTGCGTGCACTAAGTCGCTTCATTTGTGTTTGATTCTTTGCGAGCCTGTGGACCGTAGCCCACCAGGTTCCTCTGTCCTCGGGATTCTCCAGGCAAGAATTCTGAGTGGGTTGCCATTTCCTTCTCCAGGGTGTCTTCCTGATCCAGGGATCGAACCTGCATCTCTTATGTCTCTTGCATTGACAGGCAGGTTATTTACCACTAGTGCTACCTGGGAATAGGTACTATTCTTAGGTAATCTTACAACACTCTTCTTCCCCTTTTACTCACTACCCTGTATTGTAATTTCTTGTTCACTCTCAAGATCTCTAGACTGTAAATTCCACAAGCAGGGACTTTGCTTTCTTTGCTCTATCTTGAAGTTTTAGAACCAGTCCTATCATATAATGAGTGCTTAATGAAGACATATTGAATCAAAGAATATACAAATGAATACATGCGTAAATGAATCAATAAATAAACCAAAAGTATTTACGAGTGGGTGATGAAAAATATGGATGGTTTTTGCTTCATTTTGAAATTCTTTATATTCTAAATTTACTACAGAGAACTTGTATTACTATTCCACTAGGGAATAGATGGCTCATCAAGTGCTGTGAAGATGGCTAAGGCTTCCCAGATTATCCTGGGACTTTCTAGGAGCAGGGACAAAATTCAGGTTCCTGAGAATGTGCAGTATCTGGTGTGTGTTGTCAGTGCTGAAACGGCTAAGACTGAAATGGGAGAGTCCAAGGGGAAGGTAGCCTTTAGGGAGAAACCTAGCCCAAAGCCAGGACAGGCCATCCAACTGAGTCAACCAGACAGACTTCTAGAAATCCATAGAAGGAAACCTGATATGAAGGGGTATAGTGGGAGAAGAAACCTGGAAAACATTTCTGAAGCAAAGAAAATATCACAGCAATTCTCTTTTTATGGGAATATACATCCTCAGTGTGAGTAGAGAGAAAATTTTTAGTGCTATTGACAGCAGGAGAATCATTTTATGGCTCAAATATCACTAGAATAGTTGTCAGGAAATCAGTATTTTAAGCCACCTGTTTTTTTGTGACCCAAAGAGAAACTTATCATCTGGGTCTTTTTTCCTCCCTTGTAAAGCTAAAGAATTAAGGCTAGTTGATCTCTTAAGGCTTTTTTTTCTCTCTTTTTCAGTTATAACATTCTGTGTTCTCTCATTCTGGGCTGAATTCCCAAGATGTTCAACAAAATAAAGTTGTTTTGAAGAGATAGAGGAGGGAAGTGATTCACCTGTATTTATTTCTAAAGCACAGGGTGAATTTTCTGTCAGATAACACCTTGACACATGCTGGATAGTTTCTGAATAAAGTCACTCTATGTGTGATGAAACATACCAAATTGAGATTGACTCTAGTTTAATCTAAAAGCCAGAGGCATCTGACACATTCCCACCCATAGGAAATATTAGAAGGATTTCATTTAGTGCTAATGTGTGGTGCTAGAAATACTTGAAAGTCAAACACAAGTCGTTTATTTTATGACTCATTTCTAACAACTTGGAGGAGAAAACTTGTTTAGAAACTGTGTCAGTGCTATGAAAAGAGGCAAAGTAATGTAGAAGAATATTGAAATTCTCTCTATAGAGCATTAGAAAAAAACCACATCTGAAAGAATATTCTGGATATATTCTACATTAGCTCTTTACTTCCAAACTCCATTTGTTCCTGAAACAAGTCCATTTTGAGGTTTCCCTAGCTCCATCTTGGTTGGAGGCAGGAGAGAGAGGTTAGATCTTTAGTTTCATGTTAATTGGTCTGATGTTGATGACCTGGAGACACCTGCTGCAGCATCTGGCGTTTTAAAATCTGCTTTAACTTGAGTTTACAATATTTAAGTCCCCCTTCCTGGAATTCCCTGACTGATATCCCTACCCTGGGATTCTTTCTTGACTGTACTTTTCCGGAACACAAAGACAGATTATGCACAGATTACCTTCAGTGCTGATGGTTTATGGTAGGAGTTCTCCCCATAGTGTAGCAAGCACAGTGAAGTTACATGGTATCCAGGGCATGCAAGACTGAGAGCTACAGCCATCATGAGTACCAGAACATAACCGGGCATTGTTCAAAACAGCTACTCTTTTTCCTCCTCTTATTTCTTTTTTCTACAAACTTTAACAAAAAGAGATGATATAATTATGCTAGGTTGTTGCCACCTAACTTGAGTCTCTGAGGCACCTGACCTCTTTTGTGTTGGTCAGGAAGATACTTTTCAGATAATGTACCAAAATCTGGCCAATAAACCACAGCCTGAAAGGCAAGATTGGTTTCAACTGACCTATAGGCCCAATCATAGCATGTGAGCCGAAATAGAATTTTGGGATCTCTTACTTCAAATTAGAGCAATGTAAATGAGCAGTTACGTTGGGGTTGATTAGCTTTCTGACTGATTAGATCGCAGATGAATAGAAGTTCATAAACAAAAGTACCACGAAGCCACTAAGGATCTCTGCACACTCACCCATCTGCTGCAGGAGCCACTTGTAGCAGATGTAGATCCTCAGGGAATGTGAAAGGCTTGCTTGCTGACTCCACTCTGATATATTTAGAAAGACTCTGTAAGATCAGGTCAGTTATCTCTGTTCTGCAAAGAAGTCTCAGTGAGGATAAGCAACTGTGAAATTATGCCCATATGTTTTAAGAAATGCTTTACTCTGTAGGAAATTATAGGAAACTAATATAATCTCATTTAAATCTAAACTATAAGAAAAAATATATACATTTCACTCTTTGCCAGTGAAATATGGAAGCTTTTAACTAGAGCCATATCCAAGTCTTCCTAAATTCACTGTCTAAAAAACTGAAGTGCCAGCTCCACTAAGTTGAGCCAGGCCTCCCACTAAAACCACTCATTCCAATGGTAAACTTATCATGTGCATTAAGGTGGAAGTGCTGGAGACCCAGTGAGAAAAGATGTCAATAATCTGTATATTACTTCTATTTATATGTTTTGTGATTATTTGTATATTTAATTTTTTGTTTTGTATTGTGTTCCCTATTTACTAAAAATGTTTTAATCTTCTTTTCTACTTTCTGTTACATTTATCAAGGTTTGTGTTTCTTCCTTTTGCCTTAACAACATTTGGGAAGTTACCCATATTATTTCTATTATTTTAGTGATGATCCTTAGAATTTTAATACATAAACTTCACCTATGTCTTAATTTTATCTACAATTCTACCTTCCTCCTTTAAAGGGAGCTTAAAATGCTGTAAATATGATCACCCCTCTCTGTCTTAAAAACTATTATTATTTTGATTTTAAATTTCTAAATATTACTATTTTTTATGCTATTTGAATTTACTCATATCTTTCTCAATTACTTTACTTATCATTGCTTTTCGCATCCAACTTCTTCATTCTTGGCTCATTATTTCTTCCTGAAGTGTATCTTGTTTAGTATCTCTTTCAGTAAGTGCATGCTAGTAGTAAAATCTCTCATAGTGTATCTGAAAATATGTTTAGTTTACACTCATTCTTGAGTAACAGTTCAACATCCCATAGAGTTCTATAGTAATCACTATGTTGGTTCCACAGTTTAAAAACATTCCATTATCTTCACACCTCTGTGTTGTGATGAGAAGTCTGTTGTGAAGTGTAATTATCACTCTTTATCGATATTGTTTTCCTTTATTTCCTTTGATTTCACCCTGTCTATACCATAATGTGTCTACATATATACACAGCTTTGTTTTTATATCTAGAGAGACAGGAAGTCTGTCTGAATAAAATTAATACTGGGGATTAATTTCCTTTAATTCACATCAATGTTCCTGCTCAATGTTTTCACTAGGTCTACCTTTAACCACGTCTACTCATTTCTTTTACAGTGCACAGTCTATACTATAGCTATGGTGATAATTTAAAATATAAAATCTGATTATATCACTTTCCTGCTTAAAATTATTAAAAACTTTCCTGCATTCCTAGAATAAAGACCAAAATCCTGAACAAGATCTAAAAGGCCCTCCCTAAGGGACATCTTCAGACATCCTGGAACTTTTCCTCCTTTGTTTCCTGACTTTCAGACACATTGATTTCCTTTTTGTTTTTCCAGTTTTACCCAGTTAACTTCCAGTCATTCTTGAGATCTTATTTCAGTATTACTCCTCAGATGAAGACTTCTCTGACCCTTTGGAATATATCAGGTCTTTCTAAGACATGCTCTTATGACCATCTGCCTTATTTCAAAGCGTAATGGGACTATAAATATATGACCATATGACTGTCTGTCTCATCCATTTGAGGGCAGGAATCTCTCTGTTTTGTTCAACACTGTTACCCTAACACAGAGCATAATTCCTGCCACACAGGTTATTTTTAAAGGCTAATAATAAAGCAATACTTTTTAACTACCAGTGTGTTCTTATTTGTTTATCCTACATGCATGGAAGATATCTATTGCCTACTAATCTAAGAAAACTGCTTATTAAGACTTAGCAGATCTGGCATATCATTTCTACCAACTTTTAAGTCTTGCTAAACTGGCAACTTGCATTACATGGAACTATGTGGGTTTTTTTTTTTTTGAGTTACATTTTTAATGTGGCTAATCATCACTTATCACCCTAAAAAGAGATGAAGTTCAAAACATGACATTTTGTTTTGAAAAATACCTTGGAAATAGGTATATATTGGTGTTTGAATTTGTTTTTGTCAGAAAGTCATTTAATTAAAAGTTAACCATACACATATACATGAAAGTAAATATGCTTCAGAAAGGAAAAATAAAAAACAACCCAACTGTTGGGAATCATGAGCTCATCTAAGCAAGAAGCTGCCATCTGGAGAAACGATTTTCACATTCTGATGACAGAAGTGGCCTTATATCACCAAGTGTGACATGCCTTCTTCACTTCTTTTCTAATTAAATGAAATTTTCTTTGAAAGAGCTTTTTGTTAAAGATATAATTGTGTTGATAAAATCCAAGTAAAATATAGCCTGACAGATGGAAGAAGAAGGGATGGTAGTTTTAATACTACCCTTACAAATAAAGTGTTACCAGCCAAAGACTTGGTTTACCATTAGTCCTTATTTACATGCTGATTTTTTCCCCTTAGTTTACACTTCTATAAAAATTGTAATTTGAAATCTCTAATTCATTTATTTAAAAACAGAAAAAAATGAATACCAATCTTCAGTTTTCCACTGAACAAATGTTAGTAATTCCCATTCCAACCAACCATGCTGTACAACATGGAAAATAAAATTGATTTCTTTCTGTCTTCCTTTTCCTTTTTTTATGAGCATTGCTGGTGGCATGACCAACAACTTGGGCTGCTCTTGTCAAATCAGCACAGCAAATATCCACAGTAGTCATGATAGAATAGCTAAGTTAATTTTGTCCAGTATAACAATTTCAAGGGACATACAGAATTGGATGTGTGTGTGTGTACATAAAATATATACACTGAATATACACACTATATGTACAAATGCCCATTTATATGTGTACAATATAATATACATGTGTATAAATGCACATACATGTATATATGTGAGATATACACTGTATATATATGTGTACATATACATATATTTGACATTTGTCTCAAAGTATCTTTTTTTAATAATGTTTGTGTCAGGATTTGTATTCAGCTGCTATATTAGAAATTCAGAAAAACAGTGGCATATACATGATAGGAGTTCATTTTCTCTTGTGTAGAAGAAGTTCAGAGGTGGGTGGTCTGGGTCTGTATGGCAACTCCACAGTCACCAGGGCCCCCTGTTTTACCTGCTCTGGCAATCTTTGCCTGTATTTCCATTTTTAATTTTCCTCATTGACCTAGATTTCTGCTTGAACTCCAACCATCGCAACTCAGATACAGACTAGGAGCAAGAGAAAGAGGGAGGGCAACGTAAGCTGTCTATAAGTCCCACCCAAAGATTTTCCTTTAATTCTCCTCTATGCTAGGATGCTGGGAAATGTCCTTTGTCAGCAGGGAACTTTCCGCAGAGTTCTATCAGGAAGGAGAAAACCAAGTAGGCCTCTAGCAGTCTCTGCCACAATGTGCAATACTCAACTCTTCTCTAGAACCCGGGATGGCATTTGTTTACGTGGCAACTGATTTAGTCTTCTAAACCAGCTTAATTCCATTAATGGTCTAGAAGACAAGCTTCTAGGGAATATTGGTCCAGCCTTATTAAAAAAATTTTTTTCTCCTGAACCAGAATACCACCTATTTTATTCACTCAGTGTGGTCTCTGTGTCTAAATGAGTTCTTTGGGTTAATTAAAGCATATTTCAAATCTGTTGAAAAATGCAATTCATATGCTAAATTTGTTTTTAATATAATTTTTTTAATTTCAGTAAAAATAAAGAATATCAGTCAGCTCAGTTTATACCAAATCAATAGGTCATATCAATTAAATTGTTTGAAACTCACTTTCTACAGCTGTAAAATGTGGTAAATGAGTCTTCACTGGGGGCATTAATATGAAGATTTCAAGCTCATGAATACATGTCTAGCCCAGCAAGTGGGTAATACCAAAAACTTAGCAAATACCTATTTCACATTTCCCACATATACCCAGTAGGTAAAAATAATTAGAAAATAGTAAAAATATTAATATAATATTAAAATACTGATTCAGAATTTAGAATTTGCCGATCTGAAAATCTGCACATCTTTGCCACGATAAAAAGCTATGTTCACATTTCTCTCCTTTTTACCAATGAATGTCTGCCTCTGTAGATAGAATCATGACAGACCATTAGTACTAACAAGATAATCTTGTAGATAACGAGTTAAGATATAAAATACTGAATAAAATATAGACTATAATATCAAATGAAAATCAGTAGTTCCTCCATTCCCAACACAATGTACTGGAAGATGTATTAGAAGAAGGTATTAACTAAGTGTGTTAGTCGCTCAATCATGTCTGACTGTTTGCGACCCCTTTGACTATAGCCCACCAGTCTCCTCTGTCCATAGAATTCTCCAGGCAAGAATACTGGAGTGAGTTGCCATTTCCTTTTCTAGGGGATCTTCCCTACCCAAGGATTGAACCCAGGTCTCCTCCATTGCAGGCAGATTCTTTACCAACTGTGCCACCAGGGAAGCCCTAAAACTATAACTAAAACTATAAAAACCTAGTAATCAATTGATCAAGAAATTTTCAAGACCTTTATGGGAAAAACTGTAAGACTTTACTGAAGGCCAATCAAGAGATACTAACAGAAATGATGTCTGTTCATGTATAGGTAGAATTAATATTTTAAAAATATAAATTCACTCTCAGTCTATAATCACAATTAAAACCCCACCAGGATTTTTAATGGTCTATGGCAAATTCATTCTAAAATTTACATGGAGAAATAAATATATAAAAACAACCATATCAACTTTAAATAAGAAGATCAAAGAGACTGAAATTGCCCAACCCAATCAGAAAACATATTCTAAAGCAATGGTAATTATACTAATGCATATATGGAATTTGAAAGATGGTAACGGTAACCCTATATGCGAGACAGAATAAGAGACACAGATGCATAGAACAGTCTTATGGACTCTGAGGGAGAAGGTGTGGGTGGGACGTTCTGGGACAATAGCATTGAAACATGTATATTATCATATGTGAAACAGAACACCATTCCATGTTCTATGCATGAGACAAATGCTCAGGGCTGGTGCATTGGGATGACCCAGAGGGATGGGATGGGGAGGGAGGTGGGAGGAGGGTTCAGTATGGGGAACACATGTAAACCCATGGCTGATTCATGTCAATGTATGGCAGAAACTACTACAATATTGTAAAGTAATTAGCCCCCAACTAAAATAAATAAATTTATTAAAAAAAATAAAAAAATAAAAAATAAAATAAAAGCATGATATAATGTAGAATAGGTGACTAATTCAATGGAATACATAAGAAAGTCATGATAAAGAACCATGCATATATGCCTCTCCTTGCATTTTTGGCTAATTCTCACCTCAAAGAAACAGTAAATAAACCTCCTTGTGCTTGACTTGATTTTATAGGCAACTCAGAGTGGAGGTATTTTCTCACGCTCTGAAGAGACTCCGCCTTCTATCTACTTTCAAGTATTTTACCACCTTACTTCAAGACAGGAAATGCTCCTTCATCACGTACTCTCCAAACTTTCTTTTGACTCCCTCTCCATCCTGAAGCCACTTTCATCCCCTGTTGTAAGAATAAAGAAGCAATCCTGTTCTATTATTTACCTCTTGGATCTACTTTAAAAATTTATTTAATCTGAGTCTGACTCCTCTGCTATTAAGTGAGATCAATAATAGAACCTCTCCAATAGGATTATTTTTAGAGTTAAATCAGTTCTAATCATTGCATTTAATAGCATCAATTGTGGGACAAACATGCAGCCATGCTGTTTACCTCTCCCGTCATCCCATTACATCCATTCTCTGGGTCTAGTTTTCTTCTGTCTCAGCATGGAAATTAGAGCAGACACCATAATTTTTCTAGTAATGTTTAAGTAACACAAACAGTTCTCTAACAATAAAATGTAGTCTCAGGCTTGTATCAACACAGTCAGTCCATGTGATAGACAAAATTTCAATCTTGCTTTAAAGTTAAAATATCTCCCCCTCTTCCCTTTCTGAGTTCAATTCTATGGCAGGAAGGAAGCTTGGGTTTGAGGAAGTAACCATGTGGTCAATTTTTAAATTTTTTTTCCTGAATTAACCTACTACTTTTATCTCTTCTTGCTAATAGCAGTGGAGGAAGGGAGAGGATGAACCAGGTGCAGAGAAGTTCCTACTTGGATGGTATTGTCACATTAGTCTGGTATCAGAGCATGCTGGACTTGGCATGTGTTTACAGCTGAATCTTTCTCTTGTTGGTACTTACATTTGTTCTCCAGAGAACACCCCTGCTGGGAATCTCCTAAAAGAATCCCTCTTGATGAGAACAAAAACACCCTTACTCTTGCTGGTTGCTCACTCTTTTTTCAGCCCAAAGATATTTCTTGCTTCTTTGTATAAGATCTGTTAACCTGATGGGCTTCCCAGATGGCACAGTGGTAAAGAATCTGTCTGTCAATGCAGGAGATGCAAGAGACTTGAGTTCGATCCCTGGGTGGGGAAGATCCCTTGAAGGAGGAAATGGCTAACCCACTCCAATATACTTGCCTAGGAAATCCCATGGACAGAGGAGCCTGGTGGGCTACAGTCCATGGGGTTGCAAAAAGTCAGAAACGACTGAACAAGCACGTGTTAACTTGATAGGAATGAAAATAATGACTTCAGAACAGTGCTCTCTTACATGTGACACATACTGGGTCCTTAAAAACATGTACTTCCTATACCCAGAAAATTCTGGGAGTCCTGTCTGACCTCTTCTCCTTACATTGTCAAAGCAGCAAGATAGCTGTTTGCTGTTGGATTTTCCAAGTGTCCCTCAGATTCCTGTCCACTGTGATCTTTGCATTGCATGTGACATATATTGAGCTTCTCAGTTCCCTTTTCTTGGGCTTCAGGGGACAGTGTCCTTCAATCTTCTTCCTTAAAACTCAATACGCAGCATTCTCCAAAGAAACCTCCCCATTCTAACTCTGAATACTGTTATGCCACTGACATGAATGAAGGAATGAGTCACGTAACTTATTTCTTGATACTATGTTTATAAATTTTGCATACTGTGGAGCACCTCCTTTGACATGTCCTTTTGTCTCATGATATCTCGTGAAATTTCCATTTCAAATTAAACAAATGTTAGTTCTTTTTATCACCCAAGGATAGCGGGCATAAGTGCTAACACTGGGGATAGAAGGGTCAAAGGAAATTTTAGTTCTGTTATGTTTTTAGAGGAATAATTAAGTCTTACATTGTGTGTAAAATTAAAAATACGGTACTCCTCATGGATAATATATTTTTCCATTATTATCCAAGTAGATCCTCCTTTTCTCAGAGGCTACATGTTACCTCTGCATTTATCAAGTTTCCACAGACGTTGGTCTGTTTTTAAACTCTCTATTGTATTATTTTCGTAATAGAATTCTCTTATTTCTGTGCTAAATATTGCACTCTCCTAGTTATTACAAGTTTATGCAAACAATATCTAAAGAGAAAATCCCCCTCCTTGAATGGCCCTTTTCCTTAAGAGGGCCTTGGCTTTTCTTGGCCTTCTGGCCTTCATAAAGATTTTAGAATCAGCATCTCAAAATCATAATGAATGATTTGAAGATCACCCTTTAATTGTCCAATGCCCAAAGTCTATGATACTAGAAGAAATAATTTTGCTATAATTGAACATATGGATCAAACCTATTCTGTCTTTTGAGGTGACTGCCTCCCTTTTAATTTCCAGATAACTGATAGTGATGTTAGCCAATCACAAACTTTCTCGTGGGAGAATTGAGCAGTGGGTTTCCCTTTAATATGTAATAGAGGTTAATATTAAGCAGCAACTATGTACAAATGCCTCATGACTTAATGCAAGATAGATATATAGGCTAGAGAAGTTTCCATGTTCTATTTCAGTCCCCTTGTCGTATTACACATAAATACCATTTGGATGTGGAACAACCTGTATCTTACTATATCAGGCTCTTTTAGTGACTGTTTAGCAAGCCCATATCTTTTCAGATGAAGAAAGCTTTGTAATGGCAAATGACCAACAAAGCCTCTAATCTATTCTTTAAATAATTTGACAATGGTTCTTGACATATTCTATCCCTTGCTTTTTCAATTTAAAACTGTGGTCATATTTTCAGGTCAACACATAAAGATTCAACTCATATGTTTGCATAACATTTACTACTGGGAACACTGCAATGAACAAGATAGAAAATAGTCTGTGAATAAAGCCTTAATTATTGTTTCTCTACTATAGCATAACCAGAGACTCTCCTGCTTTCCCTTCCTTTTGCCGTCATCTTTTTTCTCTGAATTTGCCTCTAGTCTGGCACATTTGTCTTAACACAATGACTTACTTCCATCCTTCTATGGTCATATTATTCATCACATTTCTGAAACTTCTTTCTTCTTCTTCCATTGAGCTTTGAACATTAATTTCTTTGTTGTGCCCTAATCTTTTTCCATGTCTTTTTCTACAGTTGCTTGGGTTTATCAGCGCTTTCCTTGGAGGAGTGAAAATTTAATCCTTCTTCTTTGTATCCCTAGCTTCTAGCCTAGTGCAAGGAACACTGGATCCATAAATAAGGGTTAGATGAATGAAATCTAATCTAATCTCTCAAATTTTCCCCAATCACCTCCATGGAGAGGACTCTACAATATTTAAAGTAGTATTTAGATTTTTCTGGATGTCATTTCATCTCCAAACATCTAATATTTTAAAAACTGAGTTCATCATCTTTTCTCACCACTGCCCTTCATTCAGCCAGATCTCCTTTTTGACTTTTTACAAACTTGAATCATCCTATTTTGAGCTAATTCTAGTTCATTGACTTCCTTTTCCCTCAACTTATATCTTGTCACCCATCAAGTTCTATTGAGGAGATTTTATTTCTAATATTTCCCACAGCCACCCTTTCCTTTCTTTTTTCCAATTAACAGCCAAATTGAAGGTATGCATCTTCTAAATCCAGGTCTATTGCTATATATACCTAACAGAGTGACTCATAGACACTCAAAGGGTGACTACATGTCATGTGTGAACAGTAAATTATATGCTCAGCATTCTTTTTTTTCCACAAGGAAACTTTTTATTTTATATTGCAGTATAGCCAACTAACAATGTTGTCATGGGAAGTTGCCTTGAAGGAGATCAGTTGTCACAATTGTCAGGGACAGAAAAACAAAAGAAAGTTGGATTCACTGGTGATGTTCTAAGACCAGCAGGCTGGTCTTAGAAGAATTTATAAATGTTCATCACAGGGACATCATTAGTAAAGCTGGATATTGTAGTCATCCTTCTGAGCTCATTTATTTACCGTTTACCCTTTTGAAGAGGCTCCCTCATCCTCTCTTGCCCACTGAGCACTCTCCCTTCTAAATGCCTTCCTTTAGCTCTCATTATCTTGAGTACTGTTCACAGCTCAAGACTTCCAGCATCTCCACTGAATCCCACCCTCATAGGTTAGTAATCTTTGAAGGCATTGCATGCTAAGCACTTCAGTCATGTCCAACTCTTTGCCACCCTATTGACTATAGCATGTCAGACTCCTCTGTCCATTGGTATTCTCCAGGCAAGAATACTGGTGTGGGTTGCCATACCCTCCTCCAGGGGATCTTCTTGACCCAGGGACTGGACCTGTCTCTTATATCTCCTTCATTGGCAGGTGGGTTCTTTACCACTAGTGCCACCTGGGAAGCCCTTAGAAGGTATTAGCTAATCAGATTTACTCACCCATTAATTCTATAAATAATTAACAAGCATTCCAATTCCAGGATTGTTTTGGGCACTGAAAATAAAAGCTAGTGCCTGCAAAGACACAGCTGGCTAATCTGCTATCTATTCTCCCTGACTCTATTAATATGTCCAGTTCTTAGGAAGGTAGTATATCATGGTTAAGGGCCTGGGCCGAAGACATTGTGTGGGTTTAGATCTTAGCTATATCCCTCTCAGTATGTGAGGTAGTACAATTGTTTAAACTCTCTGTGTTCAGATGCATCATCAATATTAATATTTTGCTCAGACTTTGTAGTAAGAATTATAAGAACCCTCAAAATAATTCTGGTACCTATTAATCATTCAAGAAATATTGGTTATTAAGAGGAGGGCCTAAGTGCTCTGAGTATTTCAGATCTTGGGATTTGTCAGGGTGGAGATATGGAAGTTACGACAATGTGTCCTGTACCAGTTCCAACTTCTTCTCTGCCTATGTGCCTGTGTGTTCTATGAGGTTGATTGATATTGATTGATTAGTTGATGACTTTGGGATAGTGAGTGAGTTTTGGTCATTAATCAATGCAGAAGTTAAGCACGGATGACCTTTGGAGTCAGGCGGAACTAGGTTCAAATCTTTCTTTGCCAATTATGTGCCATAAGATCATAAAAGAAATGGGGTTAATGATTCTATGTCCTTTCTTCATTTAATCAATGTTTACTGGGCATTTACTGCATACCAAACTATTCTATGCCCTGGGAATACAGTAGTGAACCAAAGAGATATGATCTTGACACTAGTGGTACCTACAATTAGGTGAACAGAGAGAACATGTAAACAAATAAAAAGATAATTTTATCCACTTCTTAGGGTCACTGTGAGGGTTCATGAATGCTGTAGGAATGGACAGCACCAGGATGAGAGAAGCTCATAGTCCAATGTGGGAACTAACCCCAGAAATAGGTATTTGTTATATGATATAGAAAAAGCAATAACAACAGTCATTACGTGGGGGCTGGAGGAAGGTAAGATCCTGAGAGTGGTAGACTCTGGGCCCTAAGCAGGAGGAGTAGAGTGGTGAGGGGCTGCAGGGAGGATTGGCAGTCAGCTTCTGGAGACCAGCTTTGCCCTGTAAGGCCATCCTTCCCCTCATCTTAAGTCAAACCCCAGTGCCCGAATTATTTTCTAGGTCAGCTTGTTCCATCACACCAGACCTTTCCTAAAATATCTTCTTTTCCTAGATCTCTCTTTCCCAAATGCCCAAGGCAATATTTTTCCAGATGCTCTTTTCAACACCTCAGTAATGATTATTAGATTTGAGAGCCCAACACAAATTGGATGTGGGAAGTGCTAATCAGCTACAGAATTTCCTTTTCGCGCTTGTAATCTCAAGAGGAGCATTTTTTCAGGTAAGCCGTCCCTCTTCCATGTCTTTCTCTGTACCTCTTCCATTTCCTGATATCAACTCACCTTCGGGAAATTGTACCTGGTGGGAAATTACAGCAATTCCTGACCTAAACACTATTGGCAAAAGTCCAGCTTCCTAGCAATTGACTGATTACTCTGGCCTCCAAGCTGGAAAACACAGAGCCACCTCAAAGAGCTCTTACAGGAAACTTGGTGGATGTAAACACAATGAGATCATAGAAAAGAGTGCACTGTAAACACCAAAACCCATATCTGGAGTTTTAAAAAGGCACCATTAAGTTTTATTTAAAGCCTCCAGGTCCCTGTAAAAATCTAAACTGATTTACAGGAAAGTCTTTTCGAAACACCTGGAAAATTTACATGGACAAACACTTGTGACTTCAAGGATCTTCTTTCTTCTTTAAGATGGATTGGAACATAAGAGTGTATTTTATACAGAATTTTAACAATTTACGATTTGACAATTACCAAGCAGTTAAAAAAAAAAAAAGTAGGATTTCTTCCAGATATAGACACCAAAACAACTTCTCTCATTTTGGCCCTCTCAGGTCAATTTCAAGGCCTATATATGTCTGTGGATTTTTTTTTTTTTTTTGCTTTTTAATTCCACTTGTAGCAACACGTGTCAAATTGAGCACTGCAGCCAAAGAGTGACATAAAATTTAGACTGGAATATCTCTAGCTTGCTGAAAGAGTTAGGAGTGTGTATGATTAATTAAAATTCCTATGTGACTACAGGTATCAATTCTGTGCAGAGTGCCCCTTGAAGGTGAAGTTTTCGTAGACACCTAGACTGGAAAAATGATGCCAGCTAACTTACTGAGCTGAGATTTGTGAGGGTGTGCACATAACACTGATGAGAAAAACAGGTAGACTGAAAGGAATTCTCTCTGTTGTCTTCTCCCTGCCCTCACTTGCCCTGGGAGACCCACCTACACTCCTGGCTGATGACTCCCAAATCTGTCATCTGCACCACCTGACAGCTCCAGGCCTAGGACCCTAAGCCTCATTATGTCCAAAAGCTAAATGCACTATTTTCCTTACCAAATTATACCAGCACCCTCACCTTTATATCATAATGGTCTACTATTCAGTTACCCAGAACTGAATTCTCAAATATGTGACAGTGCCCTTAGTCTAGCACTCATATTAACGGACAATCATAGAGGAGTTAAGATTGTAACAGAGAAGGTCTAGTTATCTATTCCAAGAAAGTCCTTTGATTTGAGCAACATTGTCACAATTTTCTGCAGAGTTTTCATAGAGAGTGTGAATAATGCAGTATAACCTATTGCCATTGAAAAAGCCACTTCAAGCATGCTGTTCATTTGTATTGTGGCTCAGGGTTTGTTTGTTTTTTTTCAAACTACTCACTGAATTCCAGATTTATTTGATTTTCAATAGTTTTCCTGTTTCTGTTCCAGGATCTAATCCAAGGTACTACTTTGCATTTAGTTGTCATAAACCCATGGTCTCTTCTGTGACAATTTCTCAACCTTTCCCTATCTTTCACAACCTTGACAGTTTTGAGGAAGCAGTCAGGCATTGTCCCTCAATTTAGGTTTTCTGATATTTTTCTTACCAGGGCTTTGGTTTTTGGAAAAAAATGCCACAGAGGTGAGGAGCCTTTCTTATGTATTAGCACTGGAGACATGATATCCATGTAACATGGTGTTAATGTTACTCTTCATCATTTGGTTAAAGTGGTGTCTGCCAGGTTTTTCCACTGGAAAGTTACTATTTTTCCCTTTCCATACTCTACCATGAGTGCATTTTTATCTTAAAAGTCTCAAGTTTTCTAACAAGCTTTTATTTTCTTACTTTTTTCTTTTATAATCCTGTAACATGTAGCACCTTCTTCTAGGAAAAGGAAATTCAAACTTATTTGAATTTCTTCCTGGAATGTAACATAATCCAAGGCCATCTTTTCAACAAATATTTTTGAAATATTAAAATATAACTCAACCCAGTGCTGACTGTTCCATATAGAACATTTACATCAATATCATGACTCATAGTTGTAATGCATTTGAGTTACCCTTGTCATTGATTGACTAGATTTCCTAGAACTTATAAAAGCTTATATGAATAGTCTTTATGACATTAATCAATAAAGAAAGCACTCAGAAATACCCTCCTTTTATACAGAAAGGCACTGTAATATATTTATGTGACATTTTTGAAAAGTTTTAACGAAAAGAAATGTATCTGAAATATATATGGTGAGTTCTGATTTGCTTCAGAGGAAAAAATATAAAAGCATAATTTCATTTAAAACTATATGTAACTCCAAAGCTTACTCTTGTCACTTAAAAAAATGTGTATGCAATAAAACATTATCTGTGACATAATTTTTTAAATGGAAATGTTTATATCTCTTCCCTTCCTTAATGGTCATCTAATTCAAGGTTTGTCAACCATATTCACATGAGCTGTATTTGTGTGCTTCCTGAACCTCTAATGCTAAAGAGAATGTTCGCAGACTTGACTCATACCTGATAGAAACGAGGTCAAATAATTGAAATATTACATTTAGATGCATAATATTAGACTCATAATAATAGTGTAAGGAGCTTTGCCTTACATTTTGATTAGCTCCCAGACAAGTATATAGCCCATGTCTTATATCTGTAGAATAGTTCTGTAATTACAAACTACAACAGCAAATGATTAAGTTTTGAAACCTGGAATATAGGTTAAGAGTGTAAAAGAGGCGTAACTTACAGCTAAGTGATATTTACTGCTAGAATCTAGGCATGTCTGGTGATGGACTTCAAGAGCCTGTTTCATCCAAAATTCTGTTAGACACTGGGATAGAAGGCAGCACTCTGGTGTTTGTGAGACAGTTCAGTTCAGTCACTCAGTCGTGTCCGACTCTTTGTGACCCCATGGACTGCAGCACACCAGGCCTCCCTGTCTATCACTAACTCCCGGAGTTTACTCTAACTCATGTCCATTGAGTTGGTGATGCCATCCAACCATCTCATCCTCTGTCGTCCCCTTCTCCTCCCATCTTCAATCATTCCCAGAATCAGGGTCTTTTCAAGTGAGTCAGTTATTCATATTAGGTGGCCAAAGTATTGTAGTTTCAGCTTCAGCATCAGTCCTTCCAATGAATATTCAGGACTGATTCCTTTAGGATGGACTGGTTGGATTTCCTTGCTGTCCAAGGGACTCTCAACAGTCTTCTCCAACACCACAGTTCAAAAACATCAGTTCTTCAGCGCCCAGATTTCTTTACACTCCAACTCTCACATCTATACATGACTACTGGAAACACCAGAGCTTTGACTAGATGGACCTTTGTTGGCAAAGTAGAGACTGAGCATTGCCTAAAACATAAGAACAGGCATCCAGCTTTTGTGGGTAAGAAAGCATAGCTTCTGCTGCATCTGTAGTTCAAGAACAGGGTGTTTCTTGGCACTAGGAAGGTTTCAAGGCATTATCTGTGGTTGTAGTGGCATTGACAGTGCCTAGCTGTGGGAACATCAACAAGTAGCTGAGATGACACCAGTGATGTCCTGTAGATGCTGCTATAAGTGCTGGACTGTGGCTGGACGAGATCTTATCAATCCAGTTGTTGGAGGCTGAAGAAGATGGATGGGCCCAAGCTCATCTGAGCCAATTTTCTTAATCACCAAGCTCTCCGTGTTATCGTGCTGGTTAGCTTGCTTGATAAGGATGGTACAAACCCTTGGCTTACCATCAAGAATCTGACACACATGTCATCACCAGCAACTAACTGGGAATAAAGGTTTAAAGTAGAAATGAAGAATTTGATTATCACCTACTGGTATCTCTAACCACAATTTCCAGTTCTTAAATAGTTTAATGGCGATAAATGAAATAAGGCATCTAACAAAATGCGTTTATTTTATCGTTTTGTTTTTTTCTTTCTCCGGATAGGGCAATTTGTCTCCTGCTTGGCAAAAAATGCTAAGAGCAGTACATAGAGTGACCACTTGGTGTCAGGAGCTACTAACTATTCTTATAAAGGAACCAGAGTTTTCAGTGTTAAAAAGAACAGTCTTTTTAAATAATTTGTCTTCTTGATTTTCTCTAACTCTGATGCTTTGACTACTCAACATTGTAATACGATTCCCAAGAATTCTGCTCAAGATATTCATAATTAGAACTAGTCCTGAATTTAATGTTAAAATGTTTAAAAGATATCTATGCTGCATGTTAATGTAAAAGTTGTGTTGATCTGTTTGTAGAGATCTGTTAGATGTAATAAGTAACCACTCTAGAGATAACTGAGTACATGTCCTCCTCTACATTATGACAGGGTTGGCCTAGAAAGAATATAGCACTAGTGGTAAAGAACATGCCTGCAATGCAGGAGACACAAGAGACCCAGGTTCAGTCCCTGGGTTGGCAGATCTCCTGGAGGAGGGCATGGCAACCCACTCCCGTATTTCTGCCTGGGAAATCCCATAGACAGAGGAGACTGGCAGGGTACAGTTCATGGGGTCACAAAGAGTCGGGCACAACTGAGCACACGCACACACAAAGGAAAGCTTTGGAGTCAAGCTATCATAACTTAACGGCCCAGCCACTTTTTAGCTGCATCATCTAAGATAAGTAACTCGAGTTTCTGTTTCCTCATTTGAAAAATGAGGATAATAATACCCTCCTTAACAGACTTACAATATTGATTATTATTATCAATACATGTTCAGTGTCCCAACCTGATGTCAGGTTCTAGAGCAGGCTATTAGCAAACTACATCTAGTATTTTATAGTAATTTAGATATCATGTAGATATGCCTACTTGAACATTCTATGATTCAAGTATCTAGAATTTTCTAGGATTTTCTTCATTCTTAGTTAAACCCAATGAGGAATCAAAATGTATCAATATCTGATGCTATTTATTTTATTATTATTTAAGCTTGCAAAATTATTTTGAAAAATTAGAAATGAATTATTTTTATGTCCTTTCATCAATTCACTATCACATATTAGAAGTTATTTAGAGATTTTGATTCATGTTTTTCTCTTGTATGTCATATCTTCCAACCTTATAAATCTCAATACTTTAAAATTTTTACTTTGTCCTCAAATTTATATCGTTTTTACTTTCTCATGATCTAAAAATTGAAAGTGAGTGAAAGTGAAAGTCATTCAGTCATGTCCGAATCTTTGTGATCCCATGGACTATACAGTCCCTGGAATTCTCCAGGCCAGAAAACTGGAGTGGGTACCCTTTCCCTTCTCCACAGGATCTTCCCAACCCAGAGATCAAACCCAGGTCTCCCGCATTGCGAGTGGATTCTTTACCAGCTGAGCCACAAGAAAAGCCCCAAAATTGAAAAAGATTTACCAAATTTTTTTTAAAAAGAAAGAAAGAAATGTTATACCAGAAATTCTGATGACAGAGAAATGAAAGAGTGTATCTAAGTTATGTTTTCAGCCCCTTACTCCATCCTAATAGACAAGAAAGCATCTGAGGTGGGGCAAGGATGAAATAATATATGCTCAGGTAGACAAGGTTTAGGTTGGTTTTGCAATCAGACAGACATAAGTTCAAATCCCTGTGGTGCCATTTTCTTGTTGTGATACTCAATTTAAGATACTAATTCTCTCTGAGCCTTAGTACATAATAGGAATACATAGAGTGCTGTATTGAGTAGATGAGAAATTATGTCAAACTCTCATTAAGGTACCTAGTCTATATTTAGTGTTATCTAGCTAACTAATTTCATGGAACCTTTGCCCCAGTTCATAGTCAAAGTTCCATTTTGGAGACCACCTGATTTTTTCCTTCCTGACATAGCCAGAATGTGTCCTTATGCTGGACCTTCATCTCCTGAGCTTTGGATGATTCTAGATCTCTAGTTCCTCAGATCATTGCTGTGCTGAGACATGAATAATAAGACCTAGATTCTCTTTAACTCATAATCTCTCAGTAAATGTCTTTCATCAGCCCTGCAAGACCCCACAGAGTCCTCCAAGCCTAGATCCCTTCTATTTTCCTGAAAATTCATATTTGTGATTCCATTAATACTTACTGAAAAGCCAGGATAAGAAGCTGGCTGAAGGTACAAAATTTTAACTTGCAGCACTTCTCAGCGCCCCCTACAAATACCAGTGGAACATTTGGACATCACCCACTTAGCTTCCCTGGTGGCTCAGACAGTAAAGGATCTGCCCACAGTCAGAAGACCCAGGTTCTATCCCTGGATCAGGAAGATCCCCTGGAGAAGGGAATAGCTACCTACTCTAGTATTCTTGCCGGGAGAATTTCATGGACAGAGAAGCCTGGTGATCTACAGTCCAAGGGGTCGAAAAAGTCAGACAGGATTGAGGGCATGTGTGTACACACACACACACACACACACACACACACACACACACACACACACTTAGCTGCATCTTCATCCCCTGATGTCTGAAGCAAGCAAGGACTAAATCTCTCCATATTTCCTTTCATGAGGAAAAGCAATCACAGTGAAAGAAGAGCTCTTCTCCCGAGGTTGTGTCGTGGGAGCTGAGAAGAAAGGCACAGTTCAAACAGTAGAAAAGCCGAGGGATGAGAAGTACTAATATAGTGGAGATTTGGGACTGTGATAGTAGAGAAAATTACTCTGGGAAGGCAGGGTTAAGTATTCAAGAAGTAAAGAAGAGGAAAAGGATCAATTATTTTAATTAGACTTAATGAATCACAGGCTTCGATTTTCATAAATGTTTGAGACACCTAAGTAAACATTAGGCTCTAATTCCCTTGAATGTCACAACTTTTAAGCACAAATTTTGGGAAGGAAAAGTGAGTGGGGGACTTGTTCAGAATTTGAGCTTTCCTGCACACAGCCCAGTTTAGTATAGATTAATAGTAGTATATTACATCTGATCCCACAAGGCAATTTTAGTAAGACTGTACAAATTTTGGGCTAATGGTAAAAGTGGCTCCTGAATCAATCATGATAGCTCTTGGAGTGAAAGCTGAGAGGACAATGTGGATACTGCTTAAATTGGAATTATATTTTTGAGAGAAGAGATTTTGGGACTAAATTATCCAGTTGAAGAACCAGACTCAGGCAACATTATGTCAATGAAAAAGTTCAAAAGTCTTAATAGAGTTATGACCACATAATTGGTTTTAATCCTGGCTCCATAAATATGCCTACATTTTTCTTTAGAAATGTGGGTTCCGCAACTAAGGGTTTGCATGCCTCAATGAAGACTGAAGATCCCACTTGCCACAACTAAGGCCTGGCACAGCCAAATAAATAAATAAATAATTTTAAAAAAAAAAGAGAGAGAAAGAAATGACTGTAGTTAGTTATGCCTGGTTCTACCCACCATTTCCTCTAGATTCTACCTAAGAAGAAGTGTACCCATTCCCAACAAAAGAATATAGGGAAGATAGTTTCTGTCAGTAGAGTAAGTCTGTGGACAAAATGTACTATTAAAGATTAAAAATCTCTTTTATGAGATTTTTATAAAATATAAAAATCTTTTGTAACAACTTTGAGAGGACAAGTGATAAGATAAAAATGAAAACTTACAGGACTTCCCTCTCTGCCTATGACTAATAAAATGTCAAACCTAGCAAAGTATAGCAATAGAATTATAAGGATTGACTGTTGCCACTAATTTAATAAGGAGTGGATATAGAAGAAAAGTTTAGAATTATTCACAGGTCTCTAATTTTGTTGGACAAATGATATAGTGAACAAGAAGAGTAAGTGGAATATTGAGATACCTTTTAGTGAATATGTCTGTATATAGTTCAGTATATGCACTTGGAACCTAACAGAGAATCGGTGTTGAGAGATATGATTGGTGGTTGAAGCCAAAGAAATGAAAAAACACCAGGAGACAGAATACATAGATAGTGAACTGCAAAGGGCCGATGATGAAGCCTTGAGGAACACACATGTTTAAGGGGGAGATAAAGAAAAAAGAGCACACCAGATAAAATAGGAAGATAACACGCTGTTGTGTAGTGCTCTTCAGAATGAGCATGAAAGAAAAAGTCTCCTTGTAATGCAGAGCAAAAGAACCAGTGATGTTTGGAGAAAAATGACAGACAGGTGGCACTCTCACCAAATGTTCAAAGTTAACATCATAGAATGGAACCAGACACACACCCTGAGCCTTCTGATATGCTGCGTTAAGATCACTACAGCATTTCCATAACATTCCTGCCAAAAGTTCAGAACCTGAGTCTGATCATGAGGAAACAGACAAATCCAAACTGAAGGACTTTCTTAAAAAAAAAAGTTCTGTACTCTAAAAGTAGCAATGTCAACAATGTCATGAAATATAAAAGATAGCACAGGACCTATTCCAGATTAGAGAAGACTAATGCATGAGCCTAAATTTTCTTCTGCTATAAAGGACACTCTTGGGACAAGTGATGAAATTAGAATAAAATAAGCAGATTCAATAATAAAAAAATAAACTAGGAAGAAAACGTAGAAAGAATTGGAGATGTGGTATCATGGGGCAACAGAGATGAGAGCTTCACAAAGGAAGTATTTAATGCCAAATGTTGATGAGGTCAAGTAAGATGTAATGTAAAAAAAAAAAAATTACTGAATTTGACAAGTGGAATTCTACAGGGGTTGTGTGCCAAAGTATATTTATTGAAGCAGTGGGAGCCAAAGCCAGATTGCTGTGAATTGGCAAATCGCAGAAGTAAGAAAGTGGAAATAATGGATGCAGATATGTCAAGGAGGTTGGCTGAGCATTACAGTGTTACAGGAGGTTCGTCGGTATCTAAAGGAGTTGGAATGGAAGGAGAGCTCCCTGCTCTTTATTTTTTTTTTTTTTTTTTTTTAAATTAGTTTATTTATCTATTTTTTAACTTTACAATATTGTATTTGTTTTGCCATACATTGACATGAATCCACCATGGGTGTACATGTTTTCCCCTTCCAGAACCCCCCTCCCACCTCCCTCCCCATCCCATCCCTCCGGGTCATCCTGGTGCACCAGCCCTGAGCACCCTGTATCATGAGTCGAACCTGAACTGGAGATTCGTTTCACATATGATAATTTACATGCTTCAATGCCATTCTCCCATAACATCGCACCCTTGCCCTCTCCCATAGAGTCCATAATACTGTTTTATTTATCTGTGTCTCTTTTGATGTCTCACATACAGGGTTATCTTTACCGATTAACTAAATACCATATATATGTGTTAGTATACTGTATTGGTGTTTTTCTTTCTGGCTTACTTCACTCTGTATCAGTTCAGTTCAGTCGCTCAGTCGTGTTCGACTCGTTGCGACCCCATGAAGTGCAGCATGCCAGGCCTCTCTGTCCATCACCAACTCTCGGAGTTTACCCAAACCCATGTCCATCGAGTCAGTGATGCCATCCAACCATCTCATCCTCTGTCGTCCCCTTCTCCTCCCGCCCCCAATCCTACGCAGCATTAGGGTCTTTTCCAATGAGTCAACCCTTTGCATGAGGTGGCCCGGAGGGATGGGATGGGGAGGGAGGTGGGAGGGGGGTTCTGGAAGGGGAAAACATGTACACCCATGGTGGATTCATGTCAATGTATGGCAAAACAAATACAATATTGTAAAGTTAAAAAATAGATAAATAAACTAATTTAAAAAAAAAAAAAAAAAAGTATTGGAGTTTCAGCTTCAACATCAGACCTTCCAATGAACACCCAGGATTGATCTCTTTTAGGATGGATTGATTGGATCTCCTTGCAGTCCAAGGGACTCTCAAGAGTCTTCTCCAACACCACAGTTCAAAAGCATCAATTCTTCGGCGCTCAGCTTTCTTCACCGTTCAACTCTCACATCCATACATGACCACTGGAAAAACCATAGCCTTGACTAGACGGACTTTTGTTGGCAAAGTAATGTCTCTGCTTTTAAATATGCTATCTAGGTTGGCCATAACCTTCCTTCCAAGGAGTAAGCGTCTTTTAATTTCATGGCTGCAATCACCATCAGCAGTGATTCTGGAGCCCAAAAAAATAAAGTCTGACACTGTTTCCACTGTTTCCCCATCTATTTCCCATGAAGTGATGGGACCAGATGCCATGATCTTAGTTTTATGAACGTTGAGCTTTAAGCCAACTTTTTCACTCTCCTCTTTCACTTTCATCAAGAGGCTCTTTAGTTCTTCTTCACTTTCTGCCATAAGGGTGGTGTCATCCGCATATGTGAGGTTATTGATATTTCTCCCGGCAATCTTGATTCCAGCTTGTGTTTCTTCCAGCCCAGCGTTTCTCATGATGTACTCTGCATATAAGTTAAATAAGCAGGGTGACAATATACAGCCTTGACGTACTCCTTTTCCTATTTGGAACCAGTCTGTTGTTCCATGTCCGGTTCTAACTGTTGCTTCCTGACCTGCATACAGGTTTCTCAAGAGACAGGTCAGATGGTCTGGTATTCCCATCTCTTTCAGAATTTTCCACAGTTTATTGTGATCCACACAGTCAAAGGCTTTGGCATAGTCAATAAAGCAGAAATAGATGTTTTTCTGGAACTCTCTTGCTTTTTCGATGATCCAGCGGATATTGGCAATTTGATCTCTGGTTCCTCTGCCTTTTCTAAAACCAGCTTGAACATCTGGAAGTTCACGGTTCACATATTGCTGAATCTGGCTTGGAGAATTTTGAGCATTGCTTTACTAGCATGTGAGATGAGTGCAATTGTGCGGTAGTTTGAGCATTCTTTGGCATTGCCTTTCTTTGGGATTGGAATGAAAACTGACCTTTTCCAGTCCTGTGGCCACTGCTGAGTTTTCCAAATTTGCTGGCATATCGAGTGCAGCACTTTCACAGCATCACCTTTGAGGATTTGAAATAGCTCAACTGGAATTCCATCACCTCCACTAGCTTTGTTCGTAGTGATGCTTTCTAAGGCCCACTTGACTTCACATTCCAGGATGTCTGGCTCTAGGTGAGTGATCACACCATCGTTATTATCCAGGTCGTGAAGATCTTCTTTGTACAGTTCTTCTGTGTATTCTTGCCACCTCTTCTTAATATCTTCTGCTTCTGTTAGGTCCATACCATTTCTGTCCTGTATAATAGGCTCCAGTTTCATCCACCTCATTAGAACTGATTTGAATGTATTCTTTTTAATGGCTGAGTAATATTCCATTGTGTATATGTACCACAGCTTCCTTATCCATTCATCTGCTGATGGGCATCTAGGCTGCTTCCATGTCCTGGCTATTATGAACAGTGCTGCGATGAACATTGGTGTACACGTGTCTCTTTCAAGTCTGGTTTCCTCAGTGTGTATGCCCAGCAGTGGGATTGCTGGGTCATATGGCAGTTCTATTTCCAGTTTTTTGAGGAATCTCCACACTGTTCTCCATAGTGGCTGTACTAGTTTGCATTCCCACCAACAGTGTAAGAGGGTTCCCTTTTCTCCACACCCTCTCCAGCATTTATTGCTTGTAGTCTTTTGGATAGCAGCCATTCCGACTGGCGTGAAATGGTACCTCATTGTGGTTTTGATTTGCGTTTCTCTGATAATGAATGATGTTGAGCATCTTTTCATGTGTTTGTTAGCCATCTGTATGTCTTCTTTGGAGAAGTGTCTGTTTAGTTCTTTGGCCCACCTTTTGATTGGGTAGTTTATTTTTCTGGAATTGAGCTGCAGGAGTTGCTTGTATATTTTTGAGATTAATTCTTTGTCCGTTGCTTCATTTGCTATTATTTTCTCCCATTCTGAAGGCTGTGTTTTCACCTTGTATAGTTTCCTTTGTTGTGCAAAAGCTTTTAATTTTAATTAGGTCCCATTTGTTTATTTTTAGCTTTTATTTCCAATATTCTGGGAGGTGGATCATAGAGGATCCTGCTGTGGTTTATGTCAGAGAGTGTTTTGCCTATGTTTTCTTCTAGGAGTTTTATAGTTTCTGGTGTTACGTTTAGATCTTTAATCCATTTTGAGTTTATTTTTGTGTATGGTTTTAGGAAGTGTTCTCGCTTCATTCTTTTACAAGTGGTTGACCAGTTTTCCCAGCACTACTTGTTAAAGAGATTGCCTTTTCTCCATTGTATATTCTTGCCTCCTTTGTCAAAGATAAGGTGTCCATAGGTGTGTGGATTTATTTCTGGGCTTTCTATTTTGTTCCATTGATCTATATTTCTGTCCCTGTGCCAGTACCATACTGTCTTGATGACTGTGGCTTTGTAGTAGAGCCTGAAGTCAGGCAGGTTGATTCCTCCAGTTCCATTCTTCCTTCTCAAGATTGCTTTGGCTATTCGAGGTTTTTTGTATTTCCATACAAACTGTGAAATTATTTGTTCTTGTTCTCTGAAGAATACTGTTGGTAGCTTGATAGGGGTTGCATTGAATCAATAGATTGGTTTGGGTAGTATACTCATTTTCACTATGTTGATTCTTCTGATCCATGAACACGATATATTTCTCCATCTATTTGTGTCCTGCTCTTTTTTAAGGGGAACATGGAATTGAGGCCTTTTTTATGGTTAAAATTTTGATCACATTTAGGAGTTGGTGAAATTGAGAGTGAAACTGCAAAAAAGAGACAGACTACAGAAAATGATCAGGGTTCTGCAAGTGAAAGAAGGGATGGGAAGCAAAGGGACAGATGGAGGTGTTCATCGTAAAGGAGAGGTAGCAAGTTTTGTATACTGTCTCCTGAACTGTGACTAAAATGAAGCAGATGACTATCAGTGAGTTGTAAAGGTGAAAGGGAGGCAAGAAGAGACAAATGACTTGGAGAAGCAAATATGGTTGTCCCTTCAGACTTAACCATAAATAAACACATCTATGAGGGTAAAAATAATCACGTTAGCAAGTTTTGACTGAAGTCTAAAGAAAGAAGGGCTAAATCTAGAAGAAGTCAACCAAAGGACTCAAACCAGACACCAAAGAAAGTATAAAAAGGGTGAAAGATGCAGAAACTGGCCTGGTTCATTCATAGATCAAAGTGCTCAGTCAGGTCCACCCAACATGTCTCTCACTGTAGAAACGTAACAGAAGATCCTAGTGCCTTTCAGTAGTCACATATTTTGTTTAACTTCCTTTGTTCTTATTTTAGTCTCACTAAGGACCATTTATTGGAGTAGGAAATGGCAACCCACTCCAGCATTCTTGACTGGAAAATTCCATGGACAGAGGAACCTAGTGGGCTACAGTCCATGGGGTTGCAAAGAGGCAGACACAAGTGAGCATGCACACACACATACACACAAAAGGATAATTTGTGAGCACTACTTGTCTAGGTGGATGTTTGTTCCAGCTTTAGTTAACTTTCTCATTTCAAATGAGTCAATTGGCATCCTCATTTGAATAATTTAGTCTCTTATGAATTAGTGTGGGTAAACTTCCCTAAGCAAAATTTACCTGCCAGTTTCCTCTGTCCATGGAATTCTCCAGGCAACAATATTGGAGTGGGTAGCCATTCTGTTCTCCTGAGGATCTTCCTGACCCAGGGACTGAACCAGGCTCTCCTGCATTGCAGGCAGATTCTTTACCATCTGAACCACTAGGGAAGCCCCTAAGTGAAACTAATAACGTCTAAATTTTCAACCTGCATCTCTGACATCTGACAGATGCTAGATTCTGGTGAATATAAACTTCTTGTGAGGCTTCCTAATAACAGGTGGCCCAAGTTTCCTGCAGGCATCTTAGTCCAGAGGCTGAGTTAAATTTTCCTTATTCCAATTCTGTTTGGAAAAGCATCCTGTATATGTATATCTAGCTTCTGTGTCTTACCTTAGCCAAGTGAGGTAGTTTAGAATAGTGATCAGTATGAGTTCTGAAAATAGACCAGCTGAATTAGAATCCAGACTATTCTACTTCAAACAAGTTAATTAACTTCTTGTTATCTCATTTTCCTCATCTTGAAAGTGGGTGTAATTAATGCTAATGTTTAAGTAATAATATTTTGTTTTATTTTTGGAGAATAAAGCATATAAAACTCTTAGTATAATTTTGGGCATGCTGTAAGTACTTAAATAGTATTAACCATTAATATTAGTACTGTACCAAATTCACCATTCCCCCCAAATAATAAACTATGTCCCAAACTATATTTATTTTCTATTTATTTCTTTATTCAGTAAATGTTTCTGTTTCCATAAATAAATGAAGGTTTATGCTTAAACCTCAGGAAAAGGCAATGGCAACCCACTCCAGTATTCTTTCCTGGAAAATCCCATGGGCAGAGGAGCCTGGTAGGCTGCAGTCCATGGGGTCACTAAGAGTCGGACACAACTGAGCAACTTCACTTTCACTTTTCACTTTCATGCATTGGAGAAGGAAATGGCAACCCACTCCAGTGTTCTTGCCTGGAGAATCCTGGGGACGGGGGAGCCTGGTGGGCTGCCGTCTATGGGGTCACACAGAGTCAGACATGACTGAAGTGACTTAGCAGCAGTAGCATCAGCAGCATGCTTAAACCTCACAGTGATTGATGCCAAAAAAGTGATGCCATAAGATCCCTCCCCGAAGAACTTATTACTGGTTGGAAAAAAGAGGATGATGAGAAAACTATCAGTCAAGACACAATAAAATATAGTGCCTGTCCTCTAATGCCATACTAAGCAACTCAGTCACCCAAACAAGAAAACCAAGTTTTTGTGACCTGTTGTCCTCTCCCTTGTGCCCTACACCCAAATCACCAAATTGCTTTAAGGTGAATGTGGAGGGATGTCATTTGGCAGCTTGTTCATTGAATTTCTTTGAAATATTCTTTATTTACCTGCAGTGTCATCAACCACCCAAGATCTTTTCACCTTTCTGGTCTGTCTGTGATCCTGTGTGTGTAGTCCTTTACCCTTACACTTTTTGCCTCATGATCACAAGATGGGTGTTACACCTCCAAGCTATATGGCCACAGCCCAGGCAAAAAGGAGGAAGGAAAAAGGTGTGGATCTTTCTGAGTGGACTTTGTCCTTGTGAACAAGAAAGGGAAGCCTTTCATAGGGACATAACCTGCCTCTTATTGACCAGAAGACCATATATTCTGTATCTGCAAAGAAGGCTGATCTATCAACTGTGTCATTAACAGTCATGTTGCTATTTTAAACAAACAGATTATATTAGGAAGAGAGATGTGTGGGGAAAGTGCCATGGGGTTACTAGACACGCTTGCCACACTTGCGTGGTTTAATCCTAAAAGAAATTTTCTCAACTTGGTCTTTAATTTCAGTACTTTCATTTCCATTGTAATGTAGATACTCTATAATTTGTCTTTCTTTCTTATTACTGAGATTATAATCCTAGTTCAAAATTTTTGTTCCTTAGTAAATACAGTTAGAACTTACATTTTATAACAGATATCAGTTTAAAAAATAAAAGTCTAATATTTTAAATTTTCTACTTTCCTATTTTACTACCTGATACCACTTTGTTTAACCTGAGTTTTACTGTGAACCTTCCTATATCAAGGAAGGTTTCTTGATGATAGAGATTAAGTAGATTTTTAAAACTATTAGATCGTTCTTTTAAGTACTGTTTTGATGTCTTGAACAATCAAAAGTATTGGGTTTGATTACCTGGAGAATACTTTGAGCATTCTTTGTCTATAAGAGCACTTTGTCTAGCCTTTATTGGCTAGAAAAAATGAAGATTATGTAAATTTATAAACCCATCATTCTAATAATTACCATTTCTATTAGAATTTGATCTAAGATATTGGCTGTATTTTTAAACCAAATGTTAGAGGGTATCAGTAATTTCTTTTTAAATATGAAAGTTTTATTAATACCTTTCTTAGTACAGTTAGGGTTTTTTTTTTTAATCCAACATTTTCCAGTTGTCACACGTGCCATCCCCTGTAAAAGATATTGACTGCCCAAAGGGGCTGCCTCTTTGAAAACAAATTTAAGCATAGATCCAGCATGTAGGGACATTTAAATCTCTAATACAAAGGTAAGTCATTAGGGTAATAACAGTAATTTTTAAAAAGACCTTTATATAGATTGTCCTTGACTTATGACTGTTTGACCTAGAGTTTTAGACTTTATGATGGTGCAGAAAGTTTACAAATTCAGTATAAACTGTACCTTGAATTTTGAATATTTATCTTTTCCCCGAGCTAGCAATACTCTCTGGTGATACTGGGTGATTGATCAAACCCACGTATTTATTTACGCACATGATCATGAGGGTAAGTAACCAATGCACTTACAACCATTCTGTTTTTCATTTTCAGTGCAGTAGTCAATAAGTTACATGAGATATTTGACACGTTATTATAAAATAGTTTTTGCGCTATATGATTTTGCCCTACTGTAGGCTAAGGAAAGTATTCTGAGTACATTTAAGGTAGGCTAGGCTAAGCTATGGTATTTGGTAGGTGAGGTTTATTATTTTCTACTTAACGATACTTTCAATTTACAATAGATCTATCCTGAAGTAACCCCATTATAAGTCAAGGAAGACCAGTACTGAAAATGCCCAACCATATTTATCTGCCATAGCCACATCTATTTGCTCTAAAGTCCTGAAGCTTTTTATCTTAGATGGTAGATCCAATTATCAACCAACCCAAGAGGAGTAATGTTACAAAGGAGATATAACTACAGTTATAAAAGCACAGCTTCAGTGACTGTGAATTTGGAAGCTTCTTTTTGAACCAAAGAGACATTTGTATGCTGTGTGCTAAGTCACTTCCATCGTGTCCGACTCTTTGGGACTCCATGGACTATAGCCTACCAGGTTCCTCTGTCCATGGAATTCTCCAAGCAAGGATACTGGACTTGGCTGTCAAGCCAGCCTCCAGGTGATCTTCATGACCCAGGGTTCAAACTAGCATCTCCTTCAGTTTCTGCATTGTAGGCAGATTCTTTACTGCTGAACCACAAGGGAAGCCCCACCTTTCCTTTAAGTTGTTTAGTTGAATTGTTCTGGCAAAGGAGAGGTTACCACTGCAATCGGTCTGACTTCTAAAATTATACTCTCCTAACAGACAAAGCATCAATCAGCACTTCACAGGATTAACTGTGGAACAGTGAAAAACAGAAAGAAGCAAGCATTATTAATAGTAGCCCAAAAAGGCACTAACCCTGATGCCCACTAATAACAAAAAGGACAAATAAATTTCAGATTATTAGTAAAATGCATACAGAAATGAAAATAAACCATAGCTACATTCAAAAACATGAATGACTCTCAAAAAATAATATTGAAGCGAGGAAGGCAGACACAAAGAAATGCTTGTTATTATGATTCCATCTATATAAAGTTCAGAAAGAGATGTTACAAGCTACAATAGTGGGGACTTTGGGGATGCTGGCAATGTTTTGTTTTGCTTCGTTTTTTCTATTAACTTAATCTGAGTGTTGACTACATAAGTGCTTTGACTTTGTGAAAATTCATAGTTTTATATGTGATTTATATGCTTTTCTATGTGTATGCTATATTTCAGTATTCTTTAATGGCAAAACTATCATCTGTGGCATCAGGATTAAGGATTGGTGATGATATTTGCATAGGAAAGAGGGGACTGTGATTGGGATGGGGTATAACTGGGCTTTAGGGGAAGCTGATGATAATCTATTTCTTGATCTGGGAGGTGATTAAATAGATGTGTTCACTTTGTGAATGCTTTATGAGCTTCAGAATCTACACACGAATACTGGAATGGGGGCCATTTCCAACTCCATGGGATCTTCCTGAGTTAGGGACTGATTTGGTCTCCTGATTATCAGAAGAGGCTTATCAAGACTTTCACTACATGTCATTTAAGCTAAAAAACTAAAAAAAACATGTGTTTTGCATCATGTATTATTACCTATTCAAAAATTTCAACATTACAAATAAAATATGCACACACACACTAAAAAATAAGTAACTAAATAAAATGTAAGGAATAAAAGATATGACTCTATATTGATCTTATTAACATTTCTCTGCACTTAATTTTTTAACCACTTAAGCAAAGTATAATTGTACTCCATTTTCTTTTATAATTTAAATGAGCTATATGACTTTCCATTGAAATGAAACCTTGATGGTTTTAATGTAATTACTTATTTTGTATACTAGTGCACACACAAAAATAAATCCAATATAACAACACTTAAACTATGGAATGAATAATATTAATATTATAGTTTTCTTTGGCAACCATCCTTTGAATATGTTCGTTACATGAACATATTGTACATGAACGTAATGTATGAACATTACACTAGCAGATTACTTTTTTCTTGAATCAACAGTACTCATTCCTCATTCTATTGTGATTATGTCAAATTTCCCATTAAATACTGTGTTTCAGTATTTTAGCTTCACTCAAGATTTAAAACTGCTGTTGTTCCTTTAACAAAATTTTTACCTAATAGCAGCTTTCATCTACTGGCCCATATGTATAAAACTGTGGAGCTAGTTCTACCCTTCCAAATATTTGTATCCAAAATTATTATCTTAAAGTATATTTTAGCCACGATGGCAAACAATGTCAGTGATCACCATTTTTTTCTCCTCTTCCTGGAGAAAAAGTCAAACAACTGTTTTCAACCTTTTTTTGCTTTTAAATGTGCTTACAAATATTCAATATTTATGGCATTAAGCCAGTGATAATTTGTCATTTCTATAGCAATTATTCTACCTAACTAACCAAGATAACTAACTGGTACATCAGAAATTATTTCAAGGGGTTATTAAATATATAAGGTTTATGCTTACAAATTAATGCAATTTTGTCCTCAATTTGTCACAAAAATATAAATTCAGGAAATACCATTGTAATCTATAATTTAAATCAGCATTTAAAGTGAGTTTAAACTATAAAAGTATGAGTCCAATTAGTAAAGCCAAAGAGATCATAATAATATGTTCATTAAAGTACACAGTTATTTTCCTGGACTCCAAAATCACTGCAGAGAGTGACTGCAGCCATGAAATTAAAAGACATCTGCTACTTGGAAGGAAAGCTATGACAAACGTAAACAATGTATTGGAATGCAGGGACATCACTTTGCTGACAGAGGTTCGTATAGTCAAAACTATGCTTTTTCCAGCAATCACATACAGATTCAAGAGTTGGTCCATAAAGAAGGCAGAGCACTGAAGAATTAATGCTTTCGATGTGGTACTGGAGAAGACTCTTGAGAGTCCCTTGGACTGCAAAGAGATCCAACCAATCAATCCTAAAGGAAATCAACCCTGGATATTCATTGGAAGGACTGCTGCTGAAGCTGATGCTCCAATACTTTGGCCACCTGATGGGAAGAACCAACTCATTGGAAATGACTCTGATGCTGGGAAAGATTGAAGGCAAAAGGAAAAGGGGGCAGCAGAAGATGAGATGGTTAGATAGCATCACCAACTCAATGGATGTGAATTTGAGCAAACTTCAAGAGATAGTGAAGGGCAAGGGAGCCTGGCATGCTACCATCCATGGGGTCACAAAGAGTTGGACATGACTTAGTGAATAAACAACAAAAAGAGGACAATCATTCTCCCAAATTAACATTTAATTGGTGGAATTCCAGGACATAGTAGACTGAATAACAACAACAAATAAAATATTGTCCTGTAAGCATAGATTTTAATTTATGGTTTTCTTTTTTGTTATTAGCATTTTCTCTCCATCATATTTATTTTCTCACTAAATGTATGATATTACACATTGACAGTGGTATAGAGGTAAAGAACTCACCTGCCGATGTAGGAGATGTGTGAGACGTGGATTTGATGCCTTGGTCGGGAAGATCCCCTGGAGAAGGTCATGGCAACCCACTCCAGTATTCTTGCCTGGAGAATCCCATGGTCAGAGGAGCCTGTCGGGCTACAGTCCATGGGGTCGCAAAGAGTCGGATATGACTGAAGTGACTTAGCACACATGGGAGGTAAAAGAGAATAACTGTTACTAGAATAATCTAAATTTCCTCAAAACATGTATCACTATTTTAAAAATATTTATTAGGTGCCTACTTGTGAGTCATGAAGTATTGGTTATTATGTATATACTTAATAAACAAGATAGGGATTTGAAATGCAGCATTCATTGAATTTTTATATTTGATTAATAGTTCCTCCAGAGATCTCAGTAGAATTCTAAGGATATACACTAAAATTTATTATTTGAATAGTAAACATACTTTATTGACCTAGCTATGGCAATTCAGTTACTGAAATTAAATTGCACTAACTCTGTGAAAATAACAAAGTTTAAATATGCCAATATGAGATTCTTTCTTAGAACTTAAGTTTGATTATTTTGGTGAAACAGGTTGCAAAATAGAAGGCATATAATCCTAAGGAAATGAAAGCTTCTGAGAGTTCAATTGCAAAGGTTTCATCTTCTCAACTTACCTGGAAACATGTTAGCAAGAAAAATATATATTCCTTTCCCGTATGTGATATTGTTTGAGTTAATTCTGTTTCTTTACTCCCTTTAAAAGACAGATGGGGACCTGATGTTGTTAATAAGTTGTTATACTTTTAGAAGGATAAAAATTCATCCTAAATCTTGATTTCTCACATTCAGTAGAGTAGTGAAGTGTTGAATGCAGAGTCAAGGAAGAAATCAAACTAAAAATGGGAATGGTCTTACTAGTTGAGAAGTGACTTGTTGTCTACCTTGGGCCTTGACAGAATGACAGAAATCCTCTGTTTATAGATGCAGGCAGGATCTGTGCCTAACTTTCTTCCCTATGTGCTGTGCTTAGTCTCTCAGTCATGTCTGACTCTTTGCGACCCCATGGCTATAGCCCGCCAGGCTCCTCTGTCCTTGGGGATTCTCCAGGCAAGAATGCTAGAGTGGGTTGCCATGCCCTCCTCCAGGGGATCTTCTCAACCCAGGGATCAAACCCAGGTCTCCTGCATTGAGGCAGATTCTTTACCACCTGAGCCACCAGCTATACAATGCAGGAAATTAAACACTCAGGTTACTAGTATTCTCTGTGATTGAATCTAAACCCACACAGTCCTCCCAATTGCTTGTAACTGAAGGTTATCTGACTCAAGAACCTTCATGGCAAACTAGATCTATAGTAGAAGCCATGGGGTCTGGACAAGAGCAAAAAATAACTTTCAGGGAAATATATTTGGGGGATAAAGCACATGGAAGGTAAAATACCCACTGAGGTGCAAATCTATTTCCAAACAAGTGTAGAAAACATCAGTTGTTTAGATAGACTCGTTGGCAAGATATTTCCCAAAGTCCTTACAATGACTGACTTTTCAAAGCTTTGGGTTCTCTAAAGGCAGAGCCTGAGTTGAAGTTTCCTGTAAAAGTGATGTGCTGAAGATGTAATTCCTGGTGCAGCCTGGAAGAGAGTGAAGCAGAATGGAGAAAGAGAAAGAGTTGAGAAAAGAAATAATCTCAGGCAAAGTCCACCTTAGCCTGAGCCAAAGCAACAGGACTCTGGTGCCCAAGTGGATCACAGAGCAAGTCCCTCTTAAGGCAAGAAGATCAGCTTTGTAAATACTCAAATCTATCAACACATTGTCCATTGTCTGTGTGCAAGGGGGTCGACCTCCCACCACATGTGGCTCCTGTCGGCTGAGCCCCCATAGAAGAGTGTGTGCCTGTTGAGGAAGCTAAGAGCAGGCCACAGAGCATCTACTACACTGACCCACGGGGCCCCAGAAGTTGTGGTACCTGGTACCTCTCTGACCTCATTAGCTGTCACTGTCCATCTCTCCCACTCCACCCCAGCCACTTTAGCTCCAGTGCTGGTTCTCAGCTCACAGGTAGGGTTTTTCAGCTTGCTCCCTCACTTCCTCCTGAAGGCAGGAAGTTGGAGATTTGAGGAGAGAAAAAAAGGTGTAAAGTGGCTATTTAGATTGTGGGAAAGTGAACAATTAAAAAAATGTCGAAGCAAATGAGAACCTTCTTGCAATGCTGAAAGTGTCAAAAAATGCAGCTATTCTGGCAGCATTAAATGAAACAGCTACCACATTCTTTTTTTTTTTTTTCCATTGAGCAGTTCAGTTTATCAAGGATCACTGAATAACCACCGTCTGCTTCACAACAGCCTTGCAAGGCTGCCATTATTACACTCATGTTCCAGGTCTCATACTCTGTTATACCAATGCTCAAAATAATGGGATCAAGGTTCACACAGACAGTAAAGGACAGAATTTGAAATTATGTCTTCCTACTCCAATTGCCCCTACCAGCAATAGTGGTCTGCATTTTAATCACAAGGAATAATTATAATTGGCCTTAGGGGATTAGGGTAAATGTATGAGGAGATACAAATGCACACATTAGACTATAGCATTACATCTTTACAACAGACTGTGACCACTCTAATCTAGGGTCAGCAAATTATGACCTAAAGGCCCACACCACATTCTTGACAATGTATTCCAAAGAATCTTTTACACAGATGCAGAAAGAGACATGGGCAAGACTCTGCATCCCTGCATTGTTTCCACATTAGAAATGTGGCCATAAATTGGGCAATGGATAGATAAAATGTCAAAAATGCAGTCAGCAGTCAAGAGAATGAATGAATTCTACATATATCACTAAGACTAGATGTCTAAAACATAACTCTGATTCTAAAGATGAAGAAGAAGAATGAGAAGTATAATACAATTCAATTTCTATAAATTGAGTGAGTGAAGTTGCTCAGTTGTGTCTGACTCTTTGCAATCACATGAACTGTAGCCTACCAGGCTCCTCCATCCATGGAATTTTCCAGGCTAGAGTACTGGAGTGGGTTATCATTTCCTTCTCCAGAGGATCTTCCCAACCCAGGGATTGAACCCAGTTCTCCCGCATTGCATGCAGACGCTTTACCATCTGAGCCACCAGGGAAGCCCTTTCTATAAATTAAAAAAAAAAGCTCTTACTTATATTTTATTTTCAATATTTGTCTCCATCTCCCATCTTAACCGTTAAGATGGGAGATGGAGACAAATATTGAAAATAAATATATAAGAGCTGGCATAAATCAATAACAGTTTGCAATAACTGTGATTAATCCTTTGCATATCCAAGGCCCTCCCAACAACAACAACCATAAAAACAGAAGACCAGATACAGAAGATAAAATACTCAGTACAGAAGATAAAATACTCTATATATTATTTATAGAAAGGAGAATAAATTTATAATCATCTGATGGAAGTCTCAGAGATGGGTTATCCAGTGAGCAAGGAAGGATGAATAGAAATTACTTACAGAATCCATTATTATTAACTTGTGATTTGTGAGAAGTCATTGATAATAAATTTGTTTAGTGTGTCATGTGTATTATTCTTTGATAGTTGACTTAGAGCTTTTTTTCTTAAGGTTCATTACAACTTTTATTCCTGTCCATATTTTTCATCATTAAGTTTTGAGTATCTTACCCATCTACAATGAGTGTTTTGGGAAAGCTAATCTTCAAAATTTGGGAAACATAATTGTACAGTTTTCTCCCAATTACCTTTGCCATATTCCTCCTTGTGTTCAGAGCAGAATTTCTCAAGAAATTCTATTGCCCTTTTTGGCTGGATAACTCTTGTGTGTATGTGGGGCATGGGGGTGGGGAGTGGCTATCTTAGACATTTTTTTTTTCACTTTTAAATAAAAAGTTTATATTTGAGTAAAATTGATTAACAATGTTGTATTAGTTTCAGGTGTACAGCAAAGCGATTTAGTTACACATTTACATATATTCAGGCTTCCCTGCTGGCTCAGACAGCAAAGAATCTGCCTGCAATGCAGGAGACCTAGGTTCAATCCCTGGGTCAGGAAGATCCCCTGGAGAAAGGAATGACTTCCCACTCCAGTATTCTTGCCTAGAGAATTCCATGGAAAGAGAAGCCTGGTGGGCTTGAGTTCATGGGGTCACAAAAAGTCAGACACAACTGGGCAACTAACACAAAGACAACACATATATCCATTCTTTTTCAGATGCTTTTCCCATATAAGTTATTACAGAATATTGAGTAGCATTCTCTGTGCTATACAGTAGGACCTTGTTGTTTATCTATTTCCTTTATAGCAGTGTGTATATTAATCCCAGCCTCCTAATTTATCCCTCCCCCCACCAACCTTTTGACACTTTCTTTCAAAATAAACTTGTTTAGGGATTTCCCTGGTGGTCCAGTGATTGAAAATCTGCCTTCCAGTTTAGGAGGCGTGGATTCAGTTCCTGCTCTGGGAACCAAGATCCCATCGTGGACATTTTAGAATGTTTAACAGCATCCCTGGTCTCTACTTAGGGATATACTCAGCACTACTTCTCTAGTTGTTACAGCCAAAAATGCCAAGCCTGCTAGGCTCCTCTGTCCAGGAATTCTCTAGGCAAGAATACTGGAGAGGGTTGCCATTCCCTTTTCCTGGGGATCATCCCAACCCAGGGATCAAACCCAGGTCTCCTGAACTGCAGGCAGATTCTTTACCATTTGAGCCACCAGGAAATCTCCACCCCCCCCAAAAAAAAATGTCTCCAGATGTTGCCAAATATCTCCTGAGAGTTTAGTAGAAAGCTAAATCATAGGTTGGGTGATTCATAAGAAGTTGATCAGATTTATTGTGATAAATAAAAGCCTCCACACAATAACTGCTCTGCGTGGATACCAGTGCATAACTGATCCCAAAGAGAATATGTATAAGAATGTACAATTAATAGAAATACACGTCCTGAATGTCTGTAGACACACTTCCAAAACGTACTTAAATATTTCTATTTTTATGTTGAGCCACATGAAATTCCAATATTCAACCAATATGGCAGTTTTGTGTGGTTATACCTACTAATTACCAAAATCTGCTATTGTTTGTTTCCCCTACTAGAACTTGTGCTCCCTGAGGGTTCTTTGATGTATCCCTTGCTGGCTACTAATCCAGTGTCAAACACAGCGTGCATTCTATAAACACTGACCATAGCATGTACAAATATGTTAATTAATATATATATAAATATAATTACACATGTAATTGGAGTCATTATAGGGCTATAAGAAACTAATAGCAAATATGTCTCTTGCTTTATTGACTTGGAAAATTTTTGTAACTCCTCCAAGTATTCTTCATATAGTTTCATCCCATCCTTAAAATATTCTTCACATAATTTTAATCACCTAATGCTTCTCTAAGTCTATATAACAGTTCCAGGCTTTGGAGTGAGATATCCAGTTTGAATCCCAGAAGTGTTACATACCAGTTATATGATCTTGTCTGTAAATGTATACGACAATACTTACTTCAGTGGATTGTTCTGAAGGTTAAATAAAACAGCATATGCAAAACAATCATCACAGTATCAGCTCCCAGTTGGCATTCAATACATGTGAAATTTTTGTTTTTCCCCATTTAACCACTCCTACTGATTGAATGGCATCTGATTTTCCTCTGTATTTTTGTTTCTTTTTGTTTTTGATATTTATTCTCAGCTTGGATTACATTTTTCAGGAAGATTTATTCAAGTAAAGTAGGAGTTCAGGGACTCTATTCTATTTGCATATTTAATTTCTCAGGCTAAAAAAAAATTCCATTAGCTACACATACAGGTATAAATTTAATTGCATTCTGTATTTGGTAGGTGTAAAGAATTTTATAGTTTACTTATTATTAGAATTTAACATCATGACCTCCCACTATAACTGTATTCCTTGAAGTATTTAATATTGAATTTCATTTTATCTTATACAAATAGGAAGGATACTTATATTGCAAATGTACAATTGTTAAAGGATACCATTAGATGCATTTAAACATTTTCCATTTAAGTTAAATTATACACCCTAAACACTGTAGTTTAAAAAGTACTTATCTTTTCAACTAAACATATTTTTCCTTCTAAGAAGCCTTAAAACAAGATTGTATAAAGATGTCCTGAAAAGATTTGAAAAGATTACACATTGTGCACAGACCAAATGTTGTATTTCTAGAGTTTTATTTTTAAAGGAATCATTTATTTAACAACTGATTTGCAAAAGTGTTTCATTAGCCTTTGGCTACAAAATAAATTGCATTCTTCCTTTATCACTTTCTAATTAATCAGTAGTTCAAAGTCTGCCCCTACCAAATACCTCCCCTAACTACCAGAAATGTTTTCCAGGAATATAGCAAAACTCACTTAATCAGTTTTAAAATATATTTCATATAGCAAGTAAGAGACTCATTAAAAATTGATTTGAAAACATCAAACGTAACACAAAAGAATAAAACAATCGTCATTATTAAGAGGTTTTGTTTTTTTTTTAATAAACTAGTTTCTGGAGAAGGAAATGGCAACCCACTCCAGTATTCTTGCCTAGAGAATCCTGTGGATGGAGGAGCCTGGTGGGCTGCTGTCCATAGGGTCGCACAGAGTCGGACACGACTGAAGCGATTTAGCAGCAGCAGTAGATATACACCACATCTTCTTCATCCGTTCATCTGTCAATGGATATTTAGTTTGCTTCCATGTCTTGGCTATTGTAAATATTGCTGCTAGGAACATTGGAGTACATGTATCTTTTTAAATTAAAGTTTATAAAATATATCTTTTTCAGATACATGCCCAGGAATAGGATTGCTGGATCATATGGTAACTCTATTTTTAGTTTTTTAAGGAACCTCTGTACTGTTCTCCATAGTGGCTGCACTAATTTACATTCCCACCAACAGTGTAAAAATGTTCCTTTTTCTCCACACCCTTCCAGCATTTGCTATTTGTAGACCTTTTGATGATTGGCATTCTGACCAGAGTGAGGTGATACCTCATTATAGTTTGATTTGCACTTCTGTAATAATTAGCAACATTAAGCATCTTTTCATGTGCCAGTTTGCCATCTGTATGTCTTCTTTGGAGAAAAGTTTATGTAAGTCTTCTGTTCATTTTTTGATTGGGTTATTTATTTTTTAATACTGAGCTACATAAGCTGTTTCTATGTTTTGGAAATTAATCCATTGTCAGTCACATCATTTGAAAATATTTTCTCTCATTCTGTAGGTTGTATTTTCACTTTGCTTATGGTTTGTTTATGGTTTTGCTGTGCAAAAGCTTTTAAGTTTGATTAGGTCCCATTTGTTTCTTTTTGCTTTTATTTCCATTACTCTAGGAGATAGATCCAAAAAATCACTGCCGTTTGTATTAGAATGTTCTTCCTGTGTTTTCCTCTAGGAGTTTTATAGCATCTGGTCTTACATTTAGGTTTTTAACATATTTTAAGTTTATTTTTGTATACAGTTGTAGAGATGTTCTAATTTCATTCTGTTACATGTAGCTATCCAATTTTCCCAGGACCACTAATTGAAGAAACTGTCTTTTCTCCTTTGTATATTCTTGCCTTCTTTGTCCAAGATTCACTGGCTATGGGTGTGTGGCGTTTGTTTCTGGGTTCTCTATTCTCATCCATTGTTCCATATGTCTGTTTTTGTGCTGATACCATGCTGTTTTGATTACTGTAGCTTTGTAGAATTGTCTGAATTCTGGGAAGATCATGCTTCAGCTTTACTCTTTTCCCTCAGAATTCCCTTTGCAATTCTGGGTGTTTTGTTGTTCCATATAAATTTTAGGATTATTTATTCTAATTCTGTGAAAAATGTCATGGGTAAAAATTCAGTTAAATCTGTAGATTGCAGAAGCCACTTTCTTGGGTACAGTGGAAGACTACTTTGAATTATATTTACTATATAGTACCCATAAACATTCTAGATAGAGATATAATATTTGGAATCATCAATATAGCTAATTCTTTGCCTCTCTGAGGCAGGGAATATGTAAACAGATAAAGACAATAAGGGCAGAGTCTTGAACACAACAGATGACAGAGAATGCTCTGTCAAGGCTGCAGAGTTATACAATCCAATTCAGCAGCCACTAGTCAACATGGATCTCAAACACTTGAAATGTGACCTGTCTAAATTATGTGCTGTAAAATATATACCAGATTTCTAAGAGTATGAAAAAACTGGCTTTTAGAGGAAAGAGACTGTCTTCCACTCAGTGTTACATAGCATGTAAAAAAACTATACATAGCTGAGCACAAAACAAAACAAACAAACAAAAAGAGCTTTTTAACTACCCGTATTTGTTTACCTGGATAGTGACATGTAGGAGAAGGGGAAACAATATTATCTAACCAGAAGAGATAAATTAGCTTTCTGAGAACCACTTCCTCCCAACAACACATACAACACATACGTAATTGGACTTCAGTAAATATATAAGTGGATGTGTGTACGTGCTAAGTCACTTTGGTCATGTCTGACTCTTTGCAGCCCTATGAACTGTACCCTGCCAGGCTCTTCTGTCCATGGAATTCTCCAGGAAAGTTCCTGCAGGGGATGTTTCCAACCCAGGGATCAAACCCATATCTCTTAGGTCTCCTGCATTGGCAGGCAGGTTCTTTACCACTAGCACCACCTGGGAAACCCATATAAGTGGATAAATGAACTTTAATAAATAATTCAGATTCCTGGGATAGAATAGATGCCATGCTCAAATAGGAAATTGAAGAGTTTAATAAAATAGCTATCTATAAATATGAAAGTGGAGTAAAAAGCAAACAAGCAAACTGGGGAGCTACTGCCACCCCTAGGCCTAAGGAGATGGGGGAAGAAGCAGTTGCTGGAATTTGGGACATAGTAGATTCTCTTATAGGAGCCATGATCCAAGTTGGAAAGATATAGCCAAATAAAGATGCCCTCAAAGGAGGAAGCCAGTACAGTAACTACTCTGGCTTCTCTTCCCATCAGCTGCCGATCTCCTGCCAGAGCTCCCATTAGCTGACACAAACCCAAACAGGAAGGCAAGGGAGATCCTTGATGCAATCTTCCCAGATCAACCTCCAAAGGGTCAAGTGGAGAGTAGATCCATAGAGGCAATCACAAATTAAAGATTTTATTATGATTTTTCAATCCAGCTAGAGATACTTTTCTTTTTTCTAAGGAACATTCATCATATTGTCCTCATCATCATTCAAATAGTGAGAAAAAAATTAATAACCTAGACAGTGTTGTAGGCACTGGGGATACAATTGTAAGCAAAAAGACTTAGGCTAAATCCCTGTCCTGAATGAGCAGATAGTTTCATGGGGGAAGAGAATCATCCCAGAGTTCCATAGATCTCCTTTTGTAGAGAGAAAATCATGGTCTTAAGAATCAAACCAAAACAGTGTTTTACCCATATCCACTGAGCATGAGCTTCATCTAATAAAAGTGAATTGTTATTCCTGTTTTTTTTAGGGTTCATGTGTAATTTAAAGACCAAGTACCAGTTCAGTCACTCAGTTGTGTACGACTCTTTCCAACCCCATGGACTGCAGCACGCCAGGCTTCCCTGTCCATCACCGACTCCCGGAGCTTATTCAAACTCAAGTCCATCGAGTCGGTGATGCCATCCAAACATCTCATCCTCTGTCATCAACTTCTCCTCCTGCCTTAAATCTTTCCCAGCATCAGAGTCTTTTCCAATGAGTCAGCTCTTCACATCAGGTGGCCAAAGTACTGGAGTTTCAGCTTCAGCATCAGTCCTTTCAATAAATATTCAGGACTGATTTCCTTTAGGATTAACTGGTTTGATCTCCTCGCAGTCCAAGGGACTCTCAAGAGTCTTTGCCAACACCACAGTTCAAACACATCAATTGTTTGGTGCTCAGCTTTCTTTATAGTCCAACTCCCACATCCATACATGACTACTGGAAAAACCATAGCTTTGACTAGACAGACATTTGTCAGCAAAATAATGTCTCTGCTTTTTAATATGCTGTCTAGGCTGGTCATGGCTTTTCTTACACGGACCAAGCATCTTTTAATTTCATGGCTGCAGTCACCATCTGCCGTGATTTTGGGCCCCCCACCACCACCAAAATAAATTCTCTCACTGTTTTCATTGTTTCCTCATCCATTTGCCATAAAGTGACAGGACCAGATGCCTTGACCTTAGTTTTTTGAATGTTGAGTTTTAAGCCAGCTTTTTCATGCTCCTCTTTCACATTCATCAAGAGGTTCTTTAGTTCTTCTTCACTTTCTGCTATAAAGGTAGTGTCATCTGTGTATCTGAGGTTATTGATATTTCTCCCAGCAATCTTGATTCCAGCTTGTGCTTTATGCATCCTGGCATTTCACATGATGTACTCTGCATATGCCCTTCTCCAGTGGACCACATTTGTCAGAACTCTCCACCATGACCCATCTGTGTTAGGTAGCCCTACACACCACAGCTCATACTTTCATTGAGTTAGACAAGGCTGTGGCCCATGTGATTAGATTGGTCATCTACTTCTGCTTTATTGATGATGCCAAAGTCTTTGACTGTGTGGATCACCACAACCTGTGGAAAATTCTGAAAGAGATGGGAATACCAGGCCACCTGACCTGCCTATTGAGAAACCTGTATGCAGGTCAGGAAGAAACAGTTAGAACTGGACCTGGAACAACAGACTGATTCCAAATAGGGAAAGGAGTACATCAAGGCTGTATATTGTCACCCTGTTTATTTAACTTATAAGCAGAGTACATCATGAGAAACGCTGGGCTGGAAGAAACACAAGCTGGAATCAAGATTGCCAGGAGAAATATCAACAACCTCAGATATACAGATGACACCACCCATACAGCAGAAAGCGAAGAAGAACTAAAGAGCTTCTTGATGAAAGTGAAAGAGGAGAGTAAGAAATTTGACTTAAAGCTCAACATTCAGAAAACTAAGAATTTTGGGGGGTTCCAAAATCACTGCAGATGGTGACCGCAGCCATGAAATTAAAAGACGCTTGCTCCTTGGAAGAAAAGTTATGACCAACCTAGACAGCATATTAAAAAGCAGAGACATTACTTTGCCAACAAAGGTCTGTCCAGTCAAGGCTATCGTTTTTCCTGTAGTCATGTATGGTTGTGAGAGTTGGACTATAAAGAAAGCTGAGCACTGAAGAATTAATGCTTTTGAACTGTGGTGTTGGAGAAGACTCTTGAGGGTCCCTTGGACAGCAAGGAGATCCAACCATTCTATCCTAGAGGAAATCAGTCCTGAATATTCATTGGAGGGACTGATGCTGAAGCTGAAACTCCAATACTTTGGCCACCTGATGTGAATAACTGACTCATTGGAAAAGACCCTGATGCTGGGAAAGCTTGAAGGCGGAAGAAGATGGGGATGACAAAGGATGAGGTGGTTGGATGGCATCACCGACTCAATGGACATGAGTTTGAGTAGACTCCAGGAACTGGTGATGGACAAGGAGGCCTGGCGTGCTGCAGTCCATGGGGTCATAAAGAGTCAGACATGACTGAGTGACTGAACTGAACTCAAGTGAACTGAACTCTGCAAATAAGTTAAGCAACAGGGTGACAATATACAGCCTTGATGTACTCCTTTCCCAATTTGGAACCAGTCTGTTGTTTCATGTCTTGTTCTAACTGTTGCTTCTTGACCTGCATACAGATTTCTCTGGAGACAGGTAAGGTGGTCTGGTATTGCCATCTCTTGAAGAATTTTCCACAGTTTATTGTGATCCACACAGTCAAAGATTTTTGGCATTAAAGCAGAAATAGATGTTTTTCTGGAACTCTCTTGCTTTTTCGATGATCTAGCAGATGTTGGCAATTTGATCTCTGGTTCCTCTGCCTTTTCTAAAACCAGCTTGAACATCTGAAAGTCACTCTTGATGTACTGTTTAAGCCTCACTTGGAGAATTTTGAGCATTACTTTACTAGCATGTGAGATGAGTGCAATAATTGTGGTAGTTTGAACATTCCTTGGCATTGTCCTTCTTTGTGATTGTAATGAAAACTGACCTTTTCCAGTCCTATAGCCACTGCTGAGTTTTCCAAATTTGCTGGCATATTGAGCGCAGCACTTTCACAGCATCATCTTTTAGGATTTGAAACAGCTCAACTGGAATTCCATCACCTCCACTAGCTTTATTCATAGTGATGCTTCCTAAGGCCCATTTGACTTCAAATTCCAGGATGCCTGGCTCTAGGTGAATGATCATACCATCGTGATTATCTGGGTCATGATGATCTTTTTTGTATAGTTCTTCTGTGTATTCTTGCCACCTCTTCTTAATATCTTCTGCTTCTGTTAGGTCCATACCATTTCTGTCCTTTATTGTGCCCATCTTTGCATGAAATATTCATCTAGTATAGGTTTTGGCACACAGTAACTAATTATAACTTTAGAAATGGAAAGATCTTCTTTACTCTCTTTACCGGTTCAAATGCTAGTCTCTTCTGGAAACACTCCCCACCAAACATGCCCAGAAATTATGTCTTACCAGTTATCTGCATTTCTCTTAGCCAAGTCAACTTGACACATAAATTTAACAATCACAGACTACAAAGCACCAAACAAAAACTTTTGATATTTGTAAAAACCGTAACAGCAGCTCTCTCTTCTCTTAACATCACACAACTTCTTTTCATTTTACTTAACATGGGAGCAGGTGGTTGGTGGCAAATGTAGCTCCATGTTCCAGAAAGTGGAGAATTCCTATGCTGAGAGTTTGAGTTGTTTGAGATCACTGCATAATCTCCACAAAGAGGGCCAGAAATATGTCCATGTGGAGTGTAGTCATGGCAACACCTGTCACTTCCTCTCTTCACTGGACACACACATTCAATCAACTTCCAAGATTGAGGAAATAAGGTTCAAAATCATCAAGTTCATTGAATCCTTGGATATGAGACATCCATCTTTCCTTGCAAATCATATCTCAAGTTGTTTGCCTTACATTTGCATAGAGGAATTATCAGGAAACTATCTACAATCACAAATAAATTTTTTCTTATGTGTATTGTGTAGTGTGTCAGTAAATTTGGAAAACTCAGCAGCAGCCATAGGACTAGAAAAGGTCAATTTTAATTCCAATCCCTAAAAAGGGCAATGCCAGAGAATGTTCAAACTTCCACACAATTACGCTCATTTTGTATGCTGGTAAAATTATGCTCAAAATCCTTCAAGTTATGCTTCAGCAGTCTGTGAACAAGAATGTCCAGATGTATAAGCTAGGTTTAGAAAAGGTAGAGGAATCAGAGATGGAATCGCCAACATTCTTTGGATCATAGAGAAAACAAGGGGATTCCAGAAAAACCATCTATTTCTGCTTTATTGACTATGCTAAAGCCTTTGACTGTGTGGGTCACAACAAACTGTGGAAAATTCTTTAAGAGATGGAAATACCAGACCACTTTACCTGTTCCCTAAGAAACTTGTATGTGGGTCAAAAAGCAACAGCTAGAACCAGACAAGGAACAATGGACTGGTTCAAAACTGAGTATGACAAGGCTGTACAGTGTCACCTTGAGTGTTTATCTTCTATGCAGAGTACATCATGCGAAATGCCAGGTTGGATGAATCACAAACTGGAAAATCAAGATTGCTGGGAGAAATATCAACAACCTCAGATATGACACCACTCTAAAGACAGAAAGTGAAGAGGAACTGAAGAGCCTCTTGATGAGGGTAAAAGGAGAATGAAAAAGCTGGCTTGAAACTCAGCATTCAAAAAACTGAGATCATGACATCCACTCCATCACTTCATGGCAAATAGAAGGGGGAAAAGTGGAAGCAGTGACAGATTTTATTTTCTTGGGCTCCAAAATCACTGTGGACAATGGCTGGCAGCCATGAAATTAAAAGACACTTGCTCCTGCTTGGAAAGAAAGCTATGACAAACCTAGACAATGTCTTAAAAAGCAGGGACATCATTTTCTGACAAAGGTCCATCTAGTCAAAGCTATGGTTTTTCCAGTAGTCATGTAGGGATATGAGAGTTGGACCACAAAGAAGGCTGAGCGCCAAAGAACTTATGTTCCAAATTGCAGTGTTGGAGAAGACTCTTGAGAGTCCCTTGAAGTACAAAGAGATCAAACTAGTCAATCCTAAAGGAAATCAAACCTGAATTTTCACTGGAAGGACTGATGCTGAATTGCAGCTGAACAGTAACAATAAAGTGTGACCCTATCATGTGTTATTACGTTATATGTGTCAATATTGTGCTCTGAGGGCAACCCAGGTAGCACTAGTGGTAAAAAATCCTGCCTGCCAATGTAGGAGATACAAGGGACACAGCTTCGATCAGGAAGATCAGAAAGATCCCGTGGAGGAGGCCATGGCAACCCACTCCAGTATTCCTGCTGGAGAATTCCATGAACAGAGGAGTCTGGAGGGCTACAGTCTGTAGGGTCACAAAGAGTTTGACACGTTTGAAGCGACTTAGTACACATGCATTGTACACATGGGCATGCAGATGACATATTTTTTTCCATTTCTTTCATATCTAATATTCAATATCTTTTGCACAAATGTATAGTCAGGCCACCCAACATGGCTGTTCTCTTGATATCTGTACATCTCCCGCTGGACCAGTGCCTGCTCCATCTACACCCTATGCTCCTGACTGAACTTCCTAAGCACTTGCCCACAGGCCCCAGCTGATGATTGTTCTCATCAAAGGGGCGGGGAGGGGCATGCCCTTCTGGTGGTTTCCCTGGTAGCTAATGAGCCCACCTGATGTCATTTCTTCCTATAACCCGCAATCTCTGAAGAGAGAGAAGACGGACGCCATGTCCTGCTCGCCCTCTGCCGCACACTGCGGGGTGTTGCTATGGGTCCTTGCTACAGACATGTAAGCACCCCCATCCATTAAATCACTGATGTCTCTGTAGCTGACGCCACCTGTTTCTTCAGTCTTGAAGTTAGGCAAGTACAGGCCTTATAGGCTTGTGGGGTGCAGCACTGCTACAAAAAAACACTATATAACCTTTCCTGTGTCAGCAATATGTGCACACACTTTGTTCTCTTATGCTATAGTGTTGACTGTTAAATAACAATGCTGTTTTTGCAGAGCATAACAAACATGGAGACAATTAGGAAAGGTATTTTCCTCCTGCTTATCTCAGAGGGAGCCAGTCAAGTTCTCTGTCTGTAACGCAGCCAGACTGACTTTAGAAAAAAGCAAGATCCACCTTGCTACATCCCTGTTTAGTTATCTGTCAACAGTGTCCAGCCACTATTAGAATAAAAGCCAAACTCTTTTAACATACCCATAAGGCCCAACAGGACCTGGTCCCTTCTTACTTCTCCTTCTCCAAGTTCCAGCCACTGCAACCTTTCTCCATTCTTTATGCATCCAGGTTCTTGAGCTGGACTGTTTAGTTCAGTTCTCAATTGGCTGTTTACTAGTTCTGTGATCTTAGACAAAGTACTTAATATATCGAGGCCTCAGTTTCTCATCTATAATATGGATGTAATAATGTACCCACTTGACACTTTTGTTATTATGAGGGTCAAATAATATATATGAAATTATCAATTTGTGCCTGGCACACAGAACGATAAGAGGATTCTTGTTTGCTGTTCTTGTATAAGCACTTTAATACATGCTTTTGTCTCTGTTTTTAATGCTGCCTTTCCTTTAGCTAAAGTACATTTATTCATTTTATATCAGCTTAAATGTTCTATGTCTAGAAAATATTTCTTTCCATTTAAATTAGATCAGAACTCCCTATTATATACTTTTCTGGTACCCCGTATGTCCTTAGAAGCACTTACCACAATAATGATTAGACAATTAATTGTTAATTTTTTCTGATTTTTCACTTAAATACATCTCCACTGCTCCAAGGGTATAAACCCAGTCCATCATGCTGATCACTTTGTAACCCCTCCATCTCTCACCCCCAACCTATGAACAATTCTCAATAGTTTAAATGACTGATGAGTTCCATATGCTCTTTCTCTTCCTGTCCTCCTTTTAGAATTGAGAGAAACAAGGAATGATGTGGCTAGCACGGAGGCCTCAGGGACACTCAGGATACCTCTGTGCTCTGAAATGCACTCTGCACTGCAGCATCATGAAAGAAAAAATAAAACAATGTGGAGAGATGGAGAAGCTAGAAGGTAAGAAAGGACACACATGTCTCAAAAAAGAAAGAATAATTATCCCAATGGTATTCCTGAAATCAGGGCAAGGGATCCAGTCATACAGGGCAGAAAGTACAAATGGGAACTCCTAGCAAGACCTCTCATATCCAACCACAGCTCTGCCTCAGGGCCACAGCAAAACAAGAGTCCAATTGACAAAGAGACTCTCATAATTTTCCCACATCTCCTATAAGAACTCCAGAGCATTAGTCTTTCATCAGAAGTATTTGTGTTCAATCTATTTCCTTATGCTTAGCTCCTGAACGGCCCCTTCTTTTGTGTTTTATCTTTCCCTCATTTTCTTCTTTAAGACCAACATCAATTCTGGTGAACTCCACAAAATATATTTTATAAGCTATATGTTCACTCTCTCTCTCTAAAAAAAATGCATTTGTGTACCTGTGAATATCTTTCTAGTATTTCCATGTATATATTTTTTTCCTCTCCAATGTTTAACAGTTAAACCCAGAATGACTCCGTCTATTTCCCTTTCTGTTTCAACCTTTCTGCGCTCACCAGTGCTAGCCAGAAGATGCCAGTCTTACAACTCAAGCTGATTCTTTGGCCCTCTCCTAACTAGCCTAAAAACAAGTCAGCTTAAGATCCCAGGGCGAAGACCCTTGAAATCCCCTAAAAATCCAAATAATAGACATGCAATTTTATGTACTAGGATATCCTTTTTAGTATTTAAATACATCTTGTCTATTTGGGATTTACATATTTGTAATTGGTTTGCAATTTCTATTCATAGGCCTTTTCTAAATAGCTGAAACCAAATGAGTGTTGAGACTAAAGAATCAAAGAACTGTGAAGTTTGAAGGGCCTTATAATTTTCTATGCTCTCTACATAAATTTCTTTGATTTGAGAATGGGGTGTGATTTCTTAGTACAAACTTGTTTCCCTATTCATACATTCATTTATGCATCAAAATTTTAATAGAACATATTCTATATGCTTGGCAATGGAATAATTGCTAAGGATACAAATGTAAATAAGACAAAGTAGACACAATCCTTGTCCTCTGTTATGGATTGACTTGTGCCCCTCCATGCTCCAAAAAAGGGGGGTATAGTCCCCCAGTACCTTAGAATGTGAACTTATTTGGAAATAGACTCATTGCAGGCACAACAATTAAGAAGATGATGTCATTCTGAAGTAGGGTGGGTGCTTAATGCAATATGACCAGTGTCCTTTTATAAGAAAAGGAGAGAGACAGACAGGGAAAAGATGGTCATGTGGCAACAGAAGATGAGATTAGAATGATGCATCTTCAAGTCATGGAATGTAAAGGGTTTCTTTTTTTGTTATTATTTTTTAATTGGAGGGTTTTGTGTTTTTTTACAATGTTGTGTTGGTTTCTGCTGTACAGCAATGTGAATCAACCATAATATGTATATATAGATAGATAGATATAGATATCTATATCTATATATGGTATCTCAGCTGATAAAGAATCCACCTGAAACTCCAGTTTGATTCCTGAGTCGGGAAGATCCGCAGGAAAAGGGATAGGCTACACACTCCAGTATTGTTGGGCTTCTCTGGTGGCTCAGCTGGTGAAGAATCCACCAGTAATGTGGGAGACCTGGGTTTGATCCCTGTGTTGGCAAGATACCCTGGAGAAGGGAATGGCTACCCACTCCAGTATTCTGGCTTGGAGAATTCCATGGACTGTATAGTCCATGGGGTCGCAAAGAGTCAGACATGACTGAGCAACTTTCACTTTATATATGTATATTCCCCCTCCTTCTTGAGCCTCCCTCCCAGTCACCATCCCAGGTGATCACAGAATTCTGGGATGGGCACCTGTGTTATACAGCAGCTTCCCACTGTGGTTTTTGTTCAGTAGCTAAGTCATGTCTGGCTCTTTGTGACCCCTTGAACTGCAGCATGCCAGGCTTCCCTGTCCTTCACCATCTCCCAGAGCTTGCTCAAACTCATGTCCACTAAGTCAGTGATGCTATCCAACCATCTCATCGTGTTGCCCCTTCTCCTCTTGCCCTCAGTCTTTCCCAGCATCAGGGTCTTTTCCAATGAGTGGGGTCTTCACATTAGGTGGCCAAAGTATTGGAGCTTCAGTTTCAGCATCAGTCCTTCAAGTGAATTTTCAGGGCTGATTTCCTTTAGGATGGACTGATTTGATCTCCCTGCTGTCCAAAGGACTCTTAAGAGTCTTCTCCAGCACCATAGATTGAAAGCATCAGTTCTTCAGTGCTCAGCCTTCTTTATGGTCCAACTCTCACATCCATACACGACTAAGCTTCCCATTAGCAATCTATTTAACACACGGTAGCGTATATATGTCAGTGCTGCTCTTTCAATTCGTCCCACCCTCTCCTTCCCACTCTGTGTCCACAAGTCCATGTCTCTGGCAAACATCGGAAGCTACAAATGGCAAGGCAAGATTCACCCCTATATAAGTTTCAGAGAACTCAGCTGACACCTTGATTTTAAACCTCAGGACTTCCCTGGTGGTCCAGCAGTGAAGACTCCACACTTCCATTGCAGGGGGCAGGTTTTCAATCCCTAGTTGGGGAACTAAGATCCCACATGCTGTGAGGGGAGGTCAAAAAGTAAATAAATAAATACATTTAAACTTCTATCCCCCAGAACTATGAGATAATAAATTTTCTGTTGTGTTAAGCCACCTAGTTCGTGTACTATGCTATCATAGCCCTAGGAAACTAATGCGCCCATAAAAAGATGATGAAATACAGACAAGTAAGCTAATACAGTGTAATAAATACTGTTATAATCAAAATATGGGCTGTGATGAGAAAATATGAGAGAAATACCCATCAGAGGAGAACAGAGGAGAGATTTATGGAGAAAGTGACTCCCCATTCCAAAAGCCAATAAACAAAAGAGATGTCAAAGACTTGCCCAAGTAAATTACTGTGAAGCAGTAGAGCCATTTTATAAATGGAGAAAAGCACCTAACTTACCTACCTACAGTCCTTTGCTCAGCTCAAAACTTGGGTCACCAATCAGAATATTATTAGATATGAATCTCAACTCAGATGTTCTGAGACTCTGATTGTACCAGATTTTATTTGTTATCATTTTCATTTTCTATATTATGTAAGTAAGAGAAAAACAAGCCTCTTTCAAACCTATAGTGTCTGGAGCAACCAGTTTGCATAACAGCACTTGCAATTCCACAGAGCCTTCATCTTCCTTCCCTTCCCTTCTGAACCCTGTTTTCTGCCCTTACTTCTGCCCCTTCAGAGCTCTGGGCTCCTTCTGTTCTCTCTGCTTTTTCCCTGTGTCTGATTTGACTAAATTTCTACTAATTGACCTCCATCATTTATTGCACATATATTTTCTAGAATCTCTCATGTATCCTCCAGAATTTTTGTTTGCCAGCCCCCAATTCTTGTTCCAAAATCACTATCTTCCCTCTAAGCCTCTAAGTCAAGGTTCTCCTGAGAAACAAAAGCTATAGGAATTGACTCACATGAATGGAGGAGACTGAGAAGTCCTACATTGCCATCTGCAATGTCTGAGTCTGCATTGCCATTCAGTCTGAGTCTAAATGCCTGGGAACCAGGAAATCCAATGAAATGAAACCCCAGTTTGGAGGCAAGAGAAGATGAGATAAGATGTTCCAGCTCAAGTAGTGAGGCAGTAAAAGAAGAATGAAATCTTCCTTCCTCCAACTTTTGTTCATTCAGGCCCTCAAAGAATTGGATGTTGCCCAAGCACATTGGGGAGAGCAATCTCCTTTGCTGTGTGCACTAATTCAAATGCTAATCTCAAGAAACAGCCTTACAGACACACCTAGAAAAATGGTTAGTCTAGGCACACCATGACCAATCACGTGAACATATAAAATTAAATTTCATAGCTTCTAAGTCTTTTTGAAGCTTTTCATCATGCATGCCCCTCAGCTGTCCTTGCTAAGCTCTTCGGGAGACTGATCTGAGGAAGTTTCCTGGTATTGGGTTGCCCTGTGCAGGATTGCCCAGTAAAGCTCTCAGAGCTCTTTTCTTCAGCATAGGTTTGAGGCATTGAGGGAGCGAATCTGTCCACCCGCTCTGCCTTGGAGTGGATCAGTTGATTCTTTAGGTTATGAATTTTGTTGACCCAAAACAAACAGACTGCCAGTTATTTCTCTAGCAAAACTGGGTTTATTCAGGATCATCAAATAATTGCAATTTAGAATCTACAACCATGGCAAGTCACATGCAAGTCCCTGCACAGGAAGAGAAAGAGAACTCTTTCACAGAGGGATAAAAGGAAGTTAGGAAGACTATAGTAAGCAGAGTCCACGCTTTTCATTGGCTGAGTTGTTGCCGGAAAAGGAGTCTGTTTTTCTTCCTATTAGACTCAGCTATCATCACAGAGCGTGAGAGCTCCCTGTTCTGGTCTCCAGGCTCCAATTAAATATAGTAATTAGGTTTTCACTTATTTATTTGTTACAGTTCTCCCTTTTGATCAAAGATCTTTCTCTGAAAGCATCACAGAAACCAGGTTTTTCCAGTTTCATTGACTTTTTGTTCCTAAATGACGGGAAAGAGCTTTCCTGGGTGTGGTGCATCCTGTCAGAGGGAAAGGACAGAGATTGGAAATCTGCTGAGATCATATTCAAGTAATCAGAAGGAGTAGGAGAGAGAACTCTCAGGTGCTTTTTATCTAAAGTCCATGTGTTATCAAGATCATTGATACTGGCGATCATTGGAAACATTATGTCCTGATCAAAGGTTCCATGACAAACTTTCAATAGGCCTGGTCTTTATATCCTCATCTATCTCATCAGATGTTATGTGCTTTAGTTCTAGGAACTCTTTACTTTCAGATTTCCAGATGATGTGAAGTTCCAGACAGGGTTTGCGATGAGAATTCAGAACTTCTGTGTGAAGTACAGAATGTCTCAAGGGGATCCTACAATGATTTTCTCAGTGTCCTTCACCAAAAGGGCAGTGGCAATAATAACTCTAAGACAGGAGGAGTATCTTCACGTCACAGGGTCCAACTACTGGCTATAACAACCTATGGGTCAAATGTGGTCCCCGTGTTTTTGAGACAGTACCCCAAGAGCATCCTCTTCCCTTTCATATACAAAAAGGAATCTGATAACTGGGATGTCCAAGGGCAGATGGGTTCATCAAATCCTCCTTTGAGGCTTTGAAGGCTATGCCATTTAGTTCATCCCATAGAACTGGGTCAGTGATGTTACTCTTTAGTAAAACACACATTGGTTTGGCCATAAGAGAGAAATTTGAAATCCATTTTGGCAATAACACCCAAGAAAACTTCTCAGTTGGTGCTTAGTTTTGGGTTTTGGGAAACTTAAGACACCCTGAAGTCTGAATGGACCCAAGTGTAGCCCTTGTTCTGATAATCAGATCATCTGCAATTTTTCCTTGGCAACCTTACGCCCTTTTAAGGCTAAAAGCTTTAGCAAGTAGGTGCTGTCTTCCTGTGAGGAGGCTTGTAAAAAAAGAGCAAAGAAGCAAATCACCCACATATTGCAACAAAGTAGAACCCCTCTGGAACTTAATATCATCCAGACCAACTTGCAGGATTTGTGATATGTAAGAATGACTCTAGGTAAGACCCTGAGGCATTACTGTCCAGGGCATTGTTTGTATTCTCTGGTGAAAGCAAAAGAATATTGGCTAGCTTCATCAGCTGGAATATTAAAGAATGCACTGCATAAGTCAATTACAATGAAAAATTTGGATATGGTGGGAATGGGTGTTAGTGACATATGAAGGTTAGAAAGAACAAGGTATCAAGGGATAACAATGTTTACTCCTCAGAGGTCCTAGACAAACTTTTATTTTCAGCTGTTTTCTGACTGGTGAAATAATATTATAGGGACTGTTACAAAAGATAATGAGGCCTTGAGCCTTGTAATCTTCTATTATGGTCATTATTCCTCTAGGGTCTGCTTTATGTATAAAATATTGATTCATTCTGGAAAGAGATTCTGAGGGATCTATTATAAGTATAATAGGAGTTGTGCTGTGAATTTTACCAATATCAGTTGGAAATTTTGCCTTTAAGGAGGGTGGTGGCTGATTCAGTAGGGACAAAACAATCAATGTTTTCAGAATCATTTCTAGTACTGTCAGAAATGAAACAAAAAATGTCAATGGGTCATTTAACGTACCTGGCTGGTTACTTTGATGTCTGCTGTCTAAATTCTAGAATTACTTCCCTCTTTTGGGAAAAATTCCAGCACGATTCTACTCTAAGATGTTTTGACTTAATAAAAGGATAGGGACAAAAGAACTAAGGGAAAAAAAGGTGTGCATGTCTCAAATGGACTAAACAAAAGTGAATAGGTTCAGAGACAGGAACCCGTTGAGTTTCATTAGAAATCCCCACTCTTGAAACTGTTTTAGTGCTCCAAGGCAGGTGCTGCCTTATAGTAGTGGGACTGCGCACTGAGAGTGCAGCCTTAGAGTCAATTAACACTGGAAGAGAATGTTTCTCCAAGCTGATCAAGAGAGGGGTTAGGAAGATTCCCCATAATTCCTCAGCTCCCCAGGATTGGGAATTGTGGGGACGTTAGAAAGACTCGTTAGAGGGCTGAAGCTGCCTGAAGTGCTTAAATTTGTAACAACCTCTTTCCAATGCCTTGGCTCTTTGCAATAATAGCAGAAACTAGGAAGATTTTGGTTTGTTAAGGGTCTTTATTAACTGGAGTTGACCATTAAGAGTCTTAGCAGTCTTCCTTTCAGGTGACTCATCTATTAACTGAAAGCAAGAGAGCTGGCTTGCCAGATTGACTAAATCTGGAGTAGACATAGTTTCCCATTCCATCATGATCCTTTTTACTGTAAGGAAAAGGTCCTGGTTCAGCCCATTAATAAACAGAGTTAAGAGCTACCTTAACATCTAGAGGAAGACCAGAAGCTTCTTTAAAAATTATCTGAGCTTTTCCTCCCTGGCTGCTTGACGATCAGCCGCCATCATGAACGACACAGTAACTATCTGGACTAGGAAGTTCATGACCAACCGACTGCTTCAGCGGAAACAAATGGTCATCGATGTTCTTCACCCTGGAAAGGCAACAGTACCTAAAACAGAAATTCGGGAAAAACTGGCCAAAATGTACAAGACCACACCAGATGTCATCTTTGTATTCGGATTCAGAACCCGTTTTGGTGGTGGCAAGACAACTGGCTTCGGCATGATTTACGATTCCTTGGATTAGGCGAAGAAGAATGAGCCCAAACATAGGCGTGCAAGACACAGCCTGTATGAGAAGAAAAAGACCTCAGGAAAACAGCGAAAGGAACACAAGAACAGAATGAAGAAAGTCAGGGGGCTGCAAAGGCCGATGTTGGTGCTGCAAAAAGAAGGAGTCAAGACTCTGCAGTGACTGTATCCGTGGTGACTGTGCAGATTTTTCATGAAAGAGAGAATAAACTAAGACCTTTTACATGTAAAACAACAACAACAACGACAACAACAATCTGAAGTCAGTTGTAACAGTCATGAACAGGCTTATCAGATTTTTATTGAAGCATTACTTTTGTTCCAATCAACAGATTTTGGTAAAGCCCCAGGAACTGCTTGATGAAGGCACCTAGGAATTGCAGATCCTGAGCTGGTCTCCCAATTCTAATTCTAGAAACTTTTCAGGATTTTTCCAATTAGTTTTCATCCATTGCTGGGCCTGGCCTTCACACGCATAAGAACTAGCTGATACAAGTCAGAAAAACCAGGTTGATAAGTTTGAATGATTATATTAAATTCCTCAGCAAATCAATGAGAATCTTCAGTTGCTTTGGTGCAATCTTTGACCATTGCTTTCTTTAGTTCAGGAATTATAAGAAATTAAGGGTTTAGCCTCTGGATCTTCAGAAAGCTTAAAGAGACAGGTTTTGAAAAGTTCAGAGGAAAAGAGACTGAGGAGACTTTCAGAGAAAAAGAGCTGTTCGGTGAGAATGAGTATGGGGAACCGAGGCCACAGCTGCATAGGCAGCATAGAAGGAAAAAGTGAGATGGCACAGAGGCCGGGCCTGAGTCGAAAAGCCAAGGAAGAGGAACACAAGCCTTCAGAACACTTTTATATTTCTCTAATTGTTTGTTTGCCTCACTTAATCTTAAAATCTTATTTTTCAGAGAGGCAATTCTAGGCTTCTAATAACATTGAAAGCTCAAAATACCAATCAAAATAGGCATTTTATTCAGTTTTGGAAATTTTAGAGCTATGGTGGTCCAATTTGGTTTTAAGAAAGTAGTTTGAGGATTTCAAAAGTTCTCCATAATAGCCATTGATATGCCAAATTGCCTTTGATCAGGTCAGCCTGTTTAGTCAGAAATATGTATGAGAAAGAACTGTGATTTGTAGACATATAATGGTTGGAGTCCCTGTAGAGGTGGTGTCCTCAAAATATTTGGATAGCTAGGATCCCACTTCTCAGAATTTTATCTCTAGATTACAAGAATAATTTTTTAACAGCCTGAACAGCTCAGACAGCTTAGAGCTCAACTCAAATAGCCTGAACAGCTCAAATAGCTTGCAATTCAAACAGCTTAAACACTTCAAATATTTCAACCAGTCTGCAGACCTAATATCAGGCAGTTCTAAGAAAATAGCTTAGTCCTGGAGGAGTCAACCCAAAACCTTCTCAGCTCAGTTTCTATAGAAGAACTCCTATTCCCGAGGAATAAACTGAAGGCTAAACTGGCATGGTTCTGATTAAACAGCCCCTATTCTCAAAGGAATGGGTCAAAGGCTGAACCAGTTCCAGTTGGAACAGTCTGATTTCAAATTAGACTGAAGTGCCAAACGAATAGTCCCATACAGAGCAAGGCTTTAACCAGAAAGAGTGAAACCTTAAAATAGATTCTGATTAAAACCTGGGGAGCTTAAAAATATAAAAAGGGCAGAAGCTCAAATCCAGGAGAAAGACATACCTTCAAACTGAGGGGTTTTCAAGAAAAGCGGTGAGCAACAAGGAGCTCACTGTGGGTACCACACTTATATATTCACCACCCCTGGAGCCATCAGGGGTCTTCTCTGGATCCCTGTATGGACCACAACAATAGTGACTTAAAACAAATAGACTGCCAGATATTTCTCCAGCAAAAATGGGTTTATTCAGGATCAGCAAAAAAAATTCATTTTGGTGTCTGCAACTGTGGAGTGAAAGTGTGTTAGTTACTCAGTCATGTCCGATGCTTTGAGACCCCATGGATGGTAGCCCACCAGGGTCCTCTGTTCATAGAATTCTCCAGGCAATAAGACTAGAGTGGGTTGCCATTTCCTTCTCCAGGGGGTCCTCCCAACCCAGGGATCGAACCAAGGTCTCCTGCATTGCAGGCAGGTTCTTTACCATCTGAGCTACCAGGCAAGCAGAAGCCATGTGCAAATCCCTAAACAGCTAGGGAAAAAACTCTTTCACAGAAGAGAAAATATTGGGAGGGTTAGAGTAAGCAGAGTCCATGTCTTTTCAATTGCTGTCTCTGCCAGGAAAGAAGGGGAGTCTTCTTTCTTCCTGTTGGGCTCTGCTCTCATCACAGGGTGTGAGAGCTCCCCTTTCTCATCTCCTGACTCTATTTAGTTGATGTTTCCTGTTCATGAAATTTTTACAATTTCAGTGGTTATTATGGTGCTATTGTTGCTCCCAATTAAAGAGCTCTTGACCTAAATGTGGTTTCAGTTGGGGAGATTATTCAAGATACATAATATCTTTTTTTTCAAAGCTTTTCATAGCACTTAGTGACCCTCAAGAAAATTGAGAGGGTGCAAATCAGACATGGCTTCCTGGACATGTGTAAGTGGAAGCCACAATGAACTGTACACATACAGTCATCCCTTGGTATTCACAGGGGATTGAATCAGGATTCCCAGGGATTCTGAAATCTGTGGCTGCTCAAGTCCCATTATATTAAATGGCATAGTATTTACATATAACCTATGCACATCATTCTGCATATTTTAAATCATCTCTAAATTACTTATCAATCAATGTAAATGCTATGTAAATAGTTGTAAACAAAAGATAAATGTTATATAAATAGTTACTGGTATACGGCAAATTCAAGTTTTGCTTTTTGAAAATTTCTGTAACTTTTTTTTCAATTATTTTCAATCCATAATTGGTTGAATTTGCTGATGTGAAACCCACAGATATTAAAGACAACTGCAGTACTTCTCCCCCATTCCCAGAAATGGAAATCTACTGATAATGACTTTTCTTATTATGTCATAATACTGATAAATCAAGAATAATGGTTAGGTAAGTGATGAAGGAACCCAAAGTACACATCCATTAGTTAAAAAAAAAAAATGTGAAGACTTTGTAGCAACTTGGAAAATATTTTTGATAAACTACAAGAAAAAATAGAATGAAAATCAATAAACAGGTAAGACTTTTAAAAAAAGAAAGCAAAATGTTTTGCTCCCACAAATAACTAATAAATTTCATTTAGAAAAAGCCCACAGGAAAATTACTTATAATCTCATCTTTAAAAATCAAATGTTTTTATGTTTTCTTTGTCATTTTTGGCTCATTATGCACTTACCATATTCTCTAACTAAAAATTAATTCATTCAATTGTTTGGTGTATATCTATTTAAGGGCCCTGTAATATACTGTAGAAAGATAGTAATGAAGCATCTAGAGAAGCAGGGCAAAGGCTAATAGAGTTTTGCCAAGAGAACGCACTGGTCATAGCAAACACTCTCTTCCAACAACACAAGAGAAGACTCTACACATGGACATCACCAGATGGTCAACACCAAAATCAGATTGATTATATTCTTTGCAGCCAAAGATGGAGAAGCTCTATACAGTCAGCAAAAACAAGCCTGGGAGCTGACTGTGGATCAGATCATGAACTCCTTATTACTAAATTCAGACTGAAATTGAAAAAAGTGGAGAAAACCACTGACCATTCAGATATGACCTAAATCAAATCCCTTATGACTCTACAGTAGAAGTGAGCAACAGATTTAAAGGACTAGGTCTGATAGACAGAATACCTGATGAACTATGGATGGAGGTTCGCAACATTGTATAGGAGACAGGAATCAAGATCATCCTCAAGAAAAAGAAATGCAAAAAAGCAAAATGGCTATCTGAGGAGTCCTTAAAAATAGCTGTGAAAAGACGGGAAACAAAAAGCAAAGGAGAAAAGGAAAGGTATACCCATTTGCATGCAGAGTTCCAAAGAATAGCAAGGAGAGATAAGAAAGCCTTCCTCAGCGATCAATGAAAAGAAATAGAGGAAAACAATAGAATGGGAAAGACTAGAGATCTTTTCAAGAAAATTAGAGATAACAAGGGAATATTTCATGCAAAGATGGGCTCAATAAAGGACAGAAATGGTAGAGACCTAACAGAAGCAGAAGATATTAAGAAGAGGTGGCAAGAATACAGGGTAGAATTGTACAAAAAAGTTCTTCACAACCCAGACAATCACGATGGTGTGATCACTTACCTAGAGCTAGACATCCTGGAATGTGAGGTCAAGTGGGCCTTAGAAAACATCACTACGAACAAAGCTACTGGAGGTGATGGAGTTCCAGTTGAGGTATTTCAAATCCTAAAAGATGATGCTGTGAAAGTGCTGCACTCCTCATGCCAGCAAATCTGGAAAACTCAGCGGTGGCCACAGGACTGGAAAAGGTCAGTTTTCATTCCAATCCCAAAGAAAGGCGATGCCAAAGAATGCTCAAGCTACCACACAATTGCACTCATCTCACACGCTAGTAAAGTAATGCTTAAAATTCTCCAAGCCAGGCTTCAGCAATATGTGAACCGTGAACTTCCAGATATTCAAACTGGTTTTAGAAAAGGCAGAAGAACCAGAGATCAAATTGCCAACATCCGATGGATCATCGAAAAAGCGAGAGAGTACCAGAGAAACATCTATTTCTGCTTCATTGACTATGCCAAAGCCTTTGACTGTGTGGATCACAATAAACTATGGAAAATTCTGAAAGAGATGGGACTACCAGACCACCTGACCTGCCTCTTGAGAAACCTGTATGCAGGTCAGGAAGCAACAGTTAGAACTGGACATGGAACAACAGACTGGTTCCACATAGGAAAAGGAGTACGTCAAAGCTGTATATTGTCACCCTGCTTATTTAACTTATATGCAGAGTACATCATGAGAAACGCTGGGCTGGAGGAAGCATAAGCTGGAATCAAGATTGCTGGGAGAAATATCAATAACCTCAGATATGCAGATGACACCACCCTTATGGCAGAAAGTGAAGAACTAAAGAGCCTCTTGATGAAAGTGAAAGAAGAGAGTGAAAAAGTTGGCTTAAAGCTCAACCTTCAGAAAGCTAAGATCATGGCATCCAGTCCCATCACTTCATGGCAGATAGATGGGGAAACAGTAGAAACAGTGGCTGACTTTATTTTTCTGGGCTCCAAAATCACTGCAGATGGTGATTGCAGCCATGAAATTAAAAGACGCTTTCTCCTTGCAAGGAAAGTTATGACCAACCTAGATATCATATTTAAAAGCAGAGACATTACTTTGCCAACAAAGGTCCATCTAGTCAAAGCTATGGTTTTTCCAGTGGTCACGTATGACTGCAGATGGTGATTGCAGCCATGAAATTAAAAGACGCTTACTCCTTGGAAGGAAAGTTATGACCAACCTAGATATCATATTTAAAAGCAGAGACATTACTTTGCCAACAAAGGTCCATCTAGTCAAAGCTATGGTTTTTCCAGTGGTCATGTATGGATGTGAGAGTTGGACTGTGAAGAAAGCTGAGCACCGAAGAATTGATGCTTTTGAACTGTGGTGTTGGAGAAGACTCTTGAGAGTCCCTTGGAGTGCAAGGAGATCCAACCAGTCCATCCTAAAGGAGATCGGTCCTGGATGTTCATGGTAAAGACTGATGTTGAAGCTGAAACTCCAATACTTTGGCCACCTGATGAGAAGAGCTGACTCATTGGAAAAGACCCTGATGCTGGGGAGGATTGGGGGCAGGAGGTGAAGGGGATGACAGAGGATGAGATGGCTGGATGGCATCATCGACTTGATGGACATGGGTTTGGGTGGACTTAGGGAGTTGGTGACGGACAAGGAGGCCTGGCGTGCTGTGGTTCATGGGGTCGCAAAGAGTCAGACACGACTGAGTGACTGAACTGAACTGATAGAAGTGTCACTCCCTCAAAGCCCTTCTATTAAGACAAAGATTAAGGAAAATTCCCTTTGTGAGGGCTTCTTAATCCTACCCCCTGGTCAATTTTTTGTTTATTCCTCTGGATATAGGAGCATTTCAACCTATATGGTAATGATTGTTTAGTGAATTTCTCTTTAGCTAGACTCTGAGTATGTTGAAAACAAAAAGTATTCTATATTTTGTTATAAGCCCTTGGTCTAAAACTGTACCTAGTTTATAATAGAGGATAAGTGATAGAGAAAAGGGAAAGGAAAATGGAGAGATAGGAAGAAGAGCAGAAGGATGTGAGAGGTTAATGCTGGAAGGAATAAATGAGTTTGATATATGAAGATATAGTTTGACTACAGCACAAGGAACAGCAGCTTCAAACCATCAAAGGAAGCAATTCAATTGGGTTTGTGAGGAGGTAACATTCATGCCCTTTGTTTCATTAACTTGATGCTTGTTAAACTGAACAGTCAACCCTATTATCCTACATTGTAAATTATATTTATTTTATGATCCATTTTTAGCCAGAACAATACAAGTAGCGGAGATCATTATGGGAATTTAATGACCTATTATGATTAGTAAGAGAGATGATTTGAAGATAACATCTGCCTCTTAGAATAATAAAACTGCATATCTGTTTGTTTTATTAGTTTGGAGCAAATAGGAAATATGTTATTTTTTTTTAAAGATTTCTCCACAAACATGTGTTTTAGTAACTATTGGTTTATTAGAATCACATGTGCAAGAAGAAAAACCATAAATCTTGTCTGTTTCTCTGTTTCTATCTTTGTCTGTCTCTGTCTCCTTCTCCCCTCTATCACCATCTCACTCACCCCTCTTTCATACACACCTTACCCCATGTCAGAGGGAAAATTACTCACTTTGTCAGGTTTCCCAAGAAATCCCTAATAAGGATTCAAATATCCCTTACACACTGTGTAATTTCCCTAGTGGCTCAGACAGTAAAGTGTCTGCCTGCAGTGTGGGAGACCCAGGTTCGATCGCTGGTTTGGGAAGATCCCCTGGAGAAGGAAATGACAACCCACTCCAGTACTCTTGCTTGGAAAATTCCATGGATGGAGGAGCCTGGTAGGCTACAGTCCATGGGGTCGCAAAGAGTTGGACATGACTGAGCGACTTCACTCTGTGTGTGTGTGTGTAATTTATGGATCACTAAATGTTTACTCACAAAGTTACTATAAAGGAAGGTTTACATTGTTTATTTCTTTGTTAAAAGCTGTATTGTTTGGTCCTTGCCTGTGATGATGGTATATGATGTTAGTAATAAATTCAGTCTTTTGAGACTCTTCTAACTGGTTATTAGATATTTAAAGGTTCCCATGATTTGTAGGCTTTGAAATTGTGTGGAGCCGACTATTCATTCTTTTATTCATCCCTTAATCTTATCCTTCATGGAAAAAACACATGTTGGATGCCTATGTACATGACTTGGACTAGAGTAAGTCACAAAGATCATATTAACAGGACAAGATTACTTGTTTTTAAGGATCTCACAATTTAGAAGGATAGAAAAAAGTAAAGTCAATCGATAATTACAAAAAAGAAGTACATACAAGATGGTTCAGAAAAGAGAACAGAGGGCTAGCTTCTGCCTGTAAGGATTAGGGAGGGCTTTGATGAAGTGATTCTGTTAAATCCAGACCCTAAACATTCATTGTGAGGTTCAGCAGCTGAGTCATGAATCATCTATCTTAAGAGAGTTAGAAAAACAAAGTTTCCTTCACGTGTAAGTATGATTAGTAAAATAACAAGTGTGAAAAGTAGACTTAGATTGCCAGAAAAGACCCCAGAAATGATAATAATAATAATATTTACTCATCTAAAAAAATGATACAGAAAAATCAGTTTTGATTTTGATTTGTGCCCAAGTTCTATAAATTCATGTATATGACTATATATATCCTTCCTCAGGTTTGGCAAATTTTCAGCATTATTTCTCTTTTTTGAGTAGTGAGTTTTTTTTTAATTATTTTTGAAATTTATTTTTGATTGACTGATGATTGCTTTACAGTATTGGTTTGATATCTGTCATACAACAACATGAATTAGCCATAGGTGTACGTATGTCCTCTGCCTCTTGAACCTCCCTCCCATCTCCAACCCTTTCCCACTCCTCTAGGTTGTTACAGAGCCCTAGTTTGAGTTCCCTGTGTCATACAGCAAATTTCCATTGGCTATCTATTTTACGTATGTTAGTGTATATGCTTCCAAGCTACTCTCTCCATTTATCTCACTTCCTCCTTCCTCTCCCTTGCCCTTGTCCACAAGTCTGTTCTCTATATCTGTGTCTCCATTGCTGGCCTATGAATAGGTTCATCAGTACCATATTTCTAGATTCCATATAAATGGAATCCTTTTTCCTTTTCTGAAAAAAAAAAACTTTTTTCTCTTTCTGACTTACTTCACTCTGTATAATAGGCTCTAGGTTCATTCATCTCATTAGAAATGACTCAAATGCATTCCTTTTTATAGCTGAGTAGTATTCCATTGTATATATGTACCACAGCTTCTTTATCAATTCATCTGTCAATGGCCATCTAGGTTGCTTCCATGTCCTAGCTATCATAAACAATGCTGCAATGAACACTGGGGTACATGTGTCTATTTCAGTTTTGGTTGCCTCAGTATATTTGCCTAGAAGTGGTATTTCTGGGTTGTATGGTGGTTTTATTCCTAGTTTTTTAAGGCATCTCCATACTGTCTTCCATATTGGCTATATCAATTGACATTCCCACTAGCAGTGCAAAAGCGTTCCCTTTTCTCCACACCCTCTCTAGCATTTGTTGTTTGTGGATTTTTCGGTGATGGCCATTCTGACTGGTGTGAAGTGATTTCTCATTGTAGTTTTTATTTGCATTTCTCTAATAACGACTGATGTTGAGCATCTCTTCATGAGTTTATTAACCATCTGTATGTCTTCTTTGGAGAAATGTCTGTTTAGGTTGTTTACCCACTTTTTGATTGGGTTGTTCCTTTTTCTGGTATCGACTTGTATGAGCTGCTTGTATATTTTGGATATTAATCCTTTGTCAGTTGTTTTATTTGCTATTATTTTCTCCTATTCTGAGGGTTGTCTTTTCACTTGTTTATAGTTTCCTTTGCTGTGCAGAAGCTTTTAGGTTTAATTAGGTCCCACTTGTTTATTTGGGGTTTTATTTGCATTATTCTAGGAGGTGGGTCATAGAAGATCTTGCTATGATTCATGTCATACAGTGTTCTGCCTATGTTTCCTTCTAAGAGTTTTATAGTTTCTGGTCTTACATTTACCATTATTTCTTGAAACAAGTTTTCTACCCCTTTCTCTCTCTCTTTTCCTTCTGGTATTCCCATAATGTGAATATTGTTTCAATTAATGGTATTTTATAAATTACATAGGCTTTATTCCTTCTTTTATTCTTTTTCCTTCTCTGATTTGATAATCTCAAATGGCCTGTTTTCAGGCTCACAGATTCTTTCTTCTGCTTGATCAAGTCTTCTATTTATGTTCTGTACTGCAATTCTAGAACTATTTATGTTCAGTTCTGGAATTTCTGTTTGGTTCTTTCTTAAGAATCTGTCCACGGAACTTGTCATTTTGTTCACGTATGGTTTTCCTGATTCTGTTACTTGTCTCTCTGTGTTCCCTTGTAGCTCACTGAGCTTATGTAAATTAAGTATTGAGTTCTGTGTCAGGCGATTCATAGATCTCCATTTCTTTGGGGTTAGTTACTGGAAAATTATTGTGCTCTTCTAGTGATTTCATGTTTCTTGTATGCTTCTGTTAATCTCTGTGCATTTGATGGAACAGTCTTTCAGAACTTACATGTTGGCTTTGGTGGGGAAAGACCTTCATTTGTGGGTGGGTGCAACGGTACTGGCTGCTGGGTGGAGTATGGTAGCTTTGGTTCTGGGGAGGACTGAGTCCTTAATATTTTATCAAATTAGTTTTGAACTTTTTCATGATGTACTTTTTCACATTCACTGATTGAAACAGAAAATATCACAACAATAAGTGCAGAAAATATACTTGATAAAATTCTACATTGAATCATAATAGAAATCCTCAGAAAAATAGGGACCAGATAGGAAATACTTATTCTGACAAAGTTCATCTTCAAAAAATTTAAAAATAGCATAAAACTTAATGATGAAATATTACACAATTCTGACTTGAGTATGGAAAAAGGCAATATCTAATGTAATATTTTCATTCAACATGTGCTTATGGTCCCAGCAAGTATAAGAAAAAGAAAGGCAAGAAAAACAGTGAAGACTGGAAAAGAAGAAACTACAGACATCATTTTTCAGGTTTGCTGCATACAAAGTCAATATTAAGGAATCATTTTTTTCTATGCACACAGTAAACAAGTGGAAAAGTAAAATTTTAAATTGCCATTTACAATAATATTAAATGTCTAAGAATAGATCTAATTAAACATTTCTCCAGAATGCTATATTTCTGTGAGAAATATAAAAAGACACAAATAAATGGAGTATACACTGTGTTCACGGAGAAGGCAATGGCAACCCACTCCAGTGTTCTTGCCCGCTAAGAGAACGACTGAGCGACCCTTTCAGGGATGGCGGCCCACTCCAGCCTGGTGGGACGCTGCCGTCTATGGGTCTAAGTCGCGACAGACTTTCGGACACGACTGAAACGCAACCCACTAGCAGCAGCAGCAGCACACTGTGTTCACAGATTGAAATATTCAATACATTTTAAGATGTCCATTGTGTTCCAAACTGACCTATAGTCAATGCTACTTTAGTCATAATCCAAACTGGGGTGTGTGTGTGTGTTTGTTTGTTTTTTTGTTTTTGGTGAAAATTAACAGATTCTAAAATACATAAGAAAATATAAGACTTAGAAATAGCCAAGATAATCTCAAAGAGGAATAAAATTTGTAATAGTTAACTCTACATTATATTGAGGCTATTTTTAAACTAAATTAATTTGATGAGGTTGATACAAGAATTAATTTAGTCTAATTGGTAGAAGAATAGATAAATTGACTAATAGGAAAAAATAGTATTCTGAAACAAACTTTTCACATGCTTCATTACCATATTTAAAACAAAGACTCCATTACCAATCATAGAGAAAGAGTGGTCTTTTCAAAAAAGTATATGGAGTCTATTGCATATTTATATAGGAAAATAAGAAATTGACCCCTTCCTTGACACCACACACAAAAACTAACTTAAAATTGAATATAGATAATGTAAAAGATAAAATAATCAGAATTCTTAAAAAGCTACAGAATATCTTTATGACATTGGGATAGTCAAAATTTTTTAAATGGCACACAAAAATCACTATGAAAGAATAATCATTTGCTCCTTGATCATACTACTTCGTATACTAAAGAGAAAAACCACAGATTAGTATCAGTGATTTATAATACATATATCTGACAAGGCACTTGTATATAGGATGCATAAATAATTCATACAAAGCAAAACAAACAGGAAAGATGCAAATATTTTTTAAAAATGGACAAAAGACCTGAACAGATACTTCACAAAAAAGGTATTAAAATCACTGATAAAGGCAGACAAAGACACTACAAGAAACTATGAATCAGTGTCCCTTATGAACATAGAAAGGATATCCTCAACAAAATATCAGCAAACTGAATTCAACAGCATGCTAAAAGAATTATATACCATGACCAAGCAAATATTTCTATTCAAAACTACTTTCAAAAGTTCAATTTTTTCTAAAATAAAAATTTTAAATCTCTTTAAGATAAGAATTTTTTAAATGTACATAAAATACAATTTAAAATAAAATTTTTTTAAATTTCTTTTACAGTGATTATCTTATGAATAGACTATAAACCGAATAATTGTGTACATATTCATGCAGCTTAATCAGTTTCTTATCTGTGCCCATTTTTAATACTGTTAATGATACTTTCTGAAAAAAAAAACTTTCTGTATGGTATACTTATTTTCATTTTTTAATGCAATGCCTATATTTTAAATTTAATGCCTATATTTAAAATTTTCATTTTAGGATTAATAAGTGTGATATTCTTGTCTCTTCTCTTTAAAACATAAAGTTTTAATTGAGGAAAATCTGTACTAGTGCTCCATTTTCTAATAAGCTTGGAAAAATTCTATTGAGTGGAGAAAATTCTGTTGTTTTTTAAATGTGTAAGTACTTAAGCCCAGATGTTTTCATAGATGCTGTCTTTTTTCCTCCATTGAGAGTATATTTCTTCAACAAATATTCTTACAGGATAAACCCTGAGAAGTAAATTGTTACTACTGAATATCTATAATTCTCTTGAATGTTTCACAAAACAGATATGACGTAAAATAACAGGATTTCTCAGTTTCATTTTGATTATATATACACACACACATATACATCCATGTATATGTATATATATTTATGTGATTAAAAATAGAAGTTCCATCAAAAGATTCTTTCAAGTTGAAATACTCAAAAGTGCAATTTTTCAAATTCAAAATTAAATCTTACACATTAAGCTGTAACAGTTGAATTTATTCAGTTTCTTTTTCAAGGATAAATTTCACTGTCTTACTGCTCACAGACTGTTTTCAATAATTGTAACTCACTAAGAGCTTTGGACACTGGACTTTTTGGCACTCCATTTGTGAACATGTTGGTCAAAATTTTCTAACTAATTGGAACAAAATACAGTTAGAATTTAGAGAAGTCATTGCAGGACACAAATTAGTATGCAAAAAGTTATTCAGATGTTAAAACACATAAAATAAGATTGATACAGAGGTACAAGGAGAGAATAGTATAAGGCATGCTATTATACTTTTTTGTATTAGACTTTAGTTTCATTAAAATAAAACTTTTAGCTTCAGTACTCTTACTGGTCAATATAAATGCATTTTTAAAATTTAAGCAGAAGTTCTATTTTGATTGATAAAATTTTAGAACTTGTTTGGATACTAATGAATTAAGATAAAGGTTGGCAAACTGCAGCCCTCTGACCAAATCTGGAACTCCGCCTGTTTCTATAAATGTAATTTTACTGGAATGTAGCCATGCTCTTTTGTTTATAGATTTTTCTATGGCTGCTTTTGCACAAAATAGCAGAGTTGAGTAGCTGTGTAAAAATCTATGTAGCCTATAAAGTCTAAAATGTTCTGGCATTTTTGTAAGACACAAACTTGCCAACCCCTCAGTTAAGCATATAATACAATGAATTTCAAGTATATTTCAAGTATATTTCTATATGAGTTTCTTAATGAGCATTAATATTTTCTACAATGTTGCTATGCTCTACCAAAATTTGTATTCATATTTTCCCCCACAAAACAAATAACTTTAATGGTGAACTTCTTAACTGAATTTATAATAGCATTCACAATAGGATGGAATGATCTTCCAAAAGTTTAACATTGATTTTATGAAATCAATAAAAAAAAAGTCAACTAGTTACTGTAATTAATTGATTTTTCTATTTAAAGCAATAGATAAGTGTCAGAATTAGATAATTTCAGTGGTTGGAAGGCTTTCTAAGGAGTGCCCTTGGGATCAACTCCTGTGGCAGATACAGGAAAGAAGCAAAATTGAGCCAATGAAGTCAAGTTGGCTCAAAGATAGCTTTTGCCACCTATTCAGGTTTATTCTGTCTTGGACTAAAATGGCTGGCCCTTTATACCACTGCCTTGATCAATAATCCCTGGGACACAGTTCTGTGCAGCTGAAGCAATCCCTGAAGGGACTGATAACCCTAAGCTACCTTCCAGCAGTCCTCACAGTAGCTGAATGAACAAGTCCTTCCTTGAAGAGGGAACCAGGAAGTGCATCACCATGTTATGTTCATCCACTCCTTTGTACATGTTCAGAAAGCAGCTCCTCCAGGATTCTGGTGGGCCTCTCTTCCTCAGGAAAACTTAGAAAAGGAAGGGCAATGGTGCTGGCTATTAATCCTGCAGCTGCATTTCTCTAAGGGTCTCAACTAAGACTCATTGTCTTTTTCTTTTACTTCCCATTTCAAATTTCCCTTATCCTCAGCACATCTGGCAGTCTTGGCTGGCTACCATGTACTTTTCAGACTGAGTTTGCCTGAGGATTGTCATTTTCCATCAAAATTGGACAAGGAATTACCAAGTGTGCCCAAATGGATTACTAGGTGTCAACAATATTCCTCCAACGTGTAATAGCATCCCTTCCTCCTGCTGATGATCAGTGTCAAACATCCTTGCCAAGTTGGTGACTCCCTCTTTTTGTTTGATGACCTTTGGACCCAAGAAGTCTGAAGTGCCCAGATATCAATCATAACTTTTCTCTGCCTCCTCACCAAAGTATTCGCCTTTGAGGGACCAGAATTATAAACCTAAAAGAGTGCATAATTGTCAGGACAGAGGCACAAATTCCTACCATTAGTCATTGGGAATGTGGGAATGATAAGTAGAGCAACTCCTGCTTCTACGCCTTAATTCTTGAACCATCATAATCTTCCTATGGAAGACATCGTTCCATATAAAGTTCTTTGACTTAAGGTATATACAGTGACCTGGAGGATGGTGTCCCATCCCAGTAAAAGTATCACCTCTAAACTAGAACTTAAGTTATGCCTCTGTAAGACCGTTTCCAACACTCAGGTAGCAGCTTCTGGGTGGTGCAGTATGTTATATAAACAGTAGGTTGTATTTTCATGGATCCACTCCCATACCTCTTTTTCTCTAAAATCAATTCTTATTCTCATGAAATCCTGTGCTGGTAGGTTAAACATGTCATATAGCTTCAGAGAATAGTGTTGGTTGAGACTCTATAGGCTGAAAATGCAAACCTCTACCTATGACGTGTGCTGATCCCTGCTTAAATGAATCATTGGCTGTTCCAAGATGGAAGGAGCTCAACAGAGTCACCACCAAGTGGCCCATTGGTCAACTTGAGGGATGACGCCATACCAGAGACTTACTATTGGTCTCTGTGGCTAGCAGGCTAGAAACACAGCAGCAGTGGCTAGATCAGCCTTAGTAAATTGGAGCCTATGTTATCAAGTTCATTTATAGCTACTGTGACTAATCCATGCATGCAGACAATGGCAAAGCCTTACATCCAATGACTATTGGGATTAAGTGAAGTGCCTGGGGCACAAAATTTAAGAAAGCATGCACTCTAGGAGTAGTCAGTGCAGAGTTACAGAAAAAAGTAACTGTCTCCTTGTGTTTTTGGATCCTAGGTACCTCACTTGCTCTATGCTAGTTTCAGCCCTGCCTAAGTGATTTTGTTTGTTTCTTTAATTTTGTTTGGAGTAGGAAATGGCAACCCACTTCAGTATTCTTGCCTGGAGAATTCCAGGCTCCTCTGCCCATGGGGTCACAAGAGTTGGACACGACTTAGTGACTAAACCACCACCACCAAGTAATTTTGTTTATCTGCTCATTTAGTACACTTTCCACGGTGGTTACTTTCTAGTGAGCATTAACATGTGACAGATAAATCAATCCACTTTGTGCCCATTCCCATATGACCATCTATATGCCTTTATCTCAGACTTCTTTGTTGTTAAATTTCCAATCTTTCTCTTTCCATATTTGTGATCAACCAGCAATGACATTCTCCACTGTCCATGATCCACTTTCTATTAATCTCCTAATGTTGGGTAAGTTCTCTGTCCAACAAAGTAGATAATCTATCCATGCACTGTCCATCAGAGGGTTATCCTCTCATCTCTATCCTGCAGGGTCACCTCTGATTAAGCCTTGAGGACAGTCACTGTATCTTGTAGGCTTGCATCCAAATACAAGAGTCATTCATCTGTCAAGAACTCAGACTTTTCTTTCTCCATTAGCTGGTCACAAAAGGTACTCTATACGACCTTAAGTATGAGTTGAAAGAAGGCTGCTAGTGTATCAGTGTTGAATAACATGAGAGTCTGCACTACCTGCTTATACATTTTTTTGTGCCCTCTAATCCCACTCCTGCTCAATCCTGAATGTATCACTTCCATCTTACAGTTAATTGTTGCTAGACCCGCTTAACCTCATGACTAAGCATAATGTTGTCTATATAGTTGATCGAGGTGATGTCATGTGCTAAGTACATTCTCATGGATGGCTGCCAGTTTTCACTGGCAGACTATAGGAAAGGTTTTGCAGGAGGTTCAGGCTGAGGTGAAAGAAATCTTGCCATGTGTGCCATACAGACCTGACTGTACTAAAGCCACAATGATAACTAGACCAGACACACAAGAAGTGGGTAGAGCTTTAGAGGGCTTGGTAAAACACATGAAATCCAGACACTGGAGGGATAAACTCTGCAGACATCTAGAGGCCTGGCACATCAGTAAAAGTTTTCAGGGGTACAGTGGTCAGGGGCATTCTGATTCATCCTATCCAAATCAAAGAACAGATTTTGTACTGTGCTTTCCTAACAAACCTGATAGGGTCCTTCAGACTCTGGTGGCAGCATGTTCCACACCTGGGATGTTCTGGTAGGATGTCGAGATGATCCAGATCTCTTTAGACTATCTTATGATGCTGTGCTTAGTCACTCAGTGTGTCCAACTCTTTCTGACCACATGGACTGTAGCCTGCCAGGCTCCTCTGTCCATGGAGATTCTCCAGGCAAGAATACTACAGTGGGTTGTCATGCCCTCCTCCAGGGGATCTTCCCAATCCAGAGATCAAACCCAGGTCTTCCACATTGCAGGTGGATTCCTTACTGACTAAGCCACCAGAGATGCCCTGTCTTATGATAGAGAGCAGAAAAGTTAAGGATTTCAAAACTATAGCTGTGTACTATTTTCTATTCCATCAGAATACCAGCTGTTTCTGATCCTCTTTGATAGCAATGATGCAAGTGCCTCAGGCTATATTAATCTGCTCTAACAAAATAACAACTCACACAGCTGTAGGCAGGTTTTTTTCATTGGTTGATCTTTCAGTAGTCTAGAGTTAATCTAGTTTCTTCATGGGCCAGATTGGACAATTAAACGGACATGTAATAGGGAGCACCACTCTAAGAGATGGAACAAACATAAGCCATCCTTCTCCTCCCCTGACGTAGTATTTATTATCTTGGTTACAGGAGATAAAGCTTTAGATGCTTCCCTTGGCCTTACCCACTATGATATAATCCACAGCTCAAATACTTAGTATGGGGAATGTGCCAACTACCAAGTATTTCCATCTTAAATAAATACTACCGAACTGCAGAAATGATCACCAGGTACCCCTGTGATGCCAGTGGACTGACTGTGAGACAAACCTTAGATAAAACCTCATGTATCACATGGGTAGTATATGTTCTCACTGTTACCACAGGGTAGGAAGGGAACATGATGATGCTTTGGATCTTCTGGTATCAGTGTGATCTAACAGTCTTCAAAACATTTGGTTAGTTCCCTTTTTTTTAGTGTATACTTATCTGAGTAAATGGCACTAAGTGCCTTTGGGGAAAAACTGGCTTAATCATTATCATGTGCATTTGCTGTGGTTCCTCCTTCCTAGGAACCCAGGCTTTTTTCAGTCCATGCATGCATGCATACATACTAAGTCGCTTCAGTCATGTCTGACTCTGTAAGATCTAGAAACTGGATGAGAAATCACTCTTTGTTTTTTGAGACAACTTGCCTTGGACTTCTGATCACTCACCCCAATATTTTCTGATGGTACAAGTTGACTTGCAATTAAGAAAGTTAAAAGGCAAAACATAGACTGGGGGAAAATTATTACAATACATCTAACTGACAGAAGAATTTTATATATCCAGAATATGTAAAGATCCTAAAAATCAGTAAGAAAAGTATGAAAAAGAAGAAAAAAATACTTGAACAGGTATGTCAATAAAATGTTATAGAGGTAACCAGTTAGCATATTAAAAGATGCTCAACATAGAGATATTCTTGATTCTGTAATATGGGAGTAACTGGTATTAGACTACCATTCTGTTATAAGCAACTCTAAAACTGGACAAAATATATTTAAAATGGGGATCTGGGTTCGATCCCTGGGTTGGGAAAATCCCCTGGAGAAGGGAACGGCTACCCATTCAGTATTCTGGCCTGAAAAATTCCATAGACTGTATAGTCCACGGGGTCACAAAGAGTCAGACACGACTGAGTGACTTTCACTTCACTTCACTTCAGATATTAGATGACAGTACATGTCTGTAAGTCCTGAGAGAAGAGGAACTAACAAAATGAACCCTACAAGTACCCTGGATTTCTGCTTCAACGCAGTTTTCAGATTGAGGCCCTGAAAAGAAGCTTTAACCGAGTACAACAATATCACTGAACTATGGAGATAAAATTCGAATTTTGACACTACTAAGTAAGCTAGAATTTGTAAAGGAGATTACCATTGATAGCAAGTGATACTGAGAAGGAAATCCACAGATCCGCAGAGGGATTCCCAAGAGTCTTTGCCTGAATATTAAACTGTGCATGCACAAGGTCTGTACAACACTAGAAAAAGTGAATAACTGGGGAGAGAAAAATTACCAAAGAGTTGTAAGTCAAATAACTGCTAGAAGTAACACAGAACAGGGCTGGGGGGTACTACATAGATTAAATATTGAGGTTATAGTGTGGGAAATCCTAATTGAGCACTATAACTTTTAATAGAAAACTCATGAAATCCAGGCCTTGGGAGTAGAGTTTATCTAGTCTTTGAGTAAAGGCTGTTCTAGATTTACCCTAAAAAATCTTAAAGATGGGGCTCAAAGGGATCAATCTAATCTGTATAAAAGTTAACCACCTACTAGAAACTAAAACTTAATGCTCTATTAAAGAAAGCCAAAAATTTCAGACATTCAACAACATAGAATACATAATGTCCAACACATAATAAAATTTGCTAGACATGCAAAGAGGAAGGAAAATGTAACTCTTAACATGAGAAAGATCAAAGAAAGGGAGTAAAAAGTGACAGAGATGATCAAATTAGCAAATAGTGAAGTGACTCTTAAATTCCTATTATGAATATGTTTACAGCAATAAAGTAAAACATGAATATAATGAGGGAACAAGTTGAGAATTTCCATTGAGAAACTCAAGCTATAAAAAAGAATAGAGTGGAGAGTCTAGTACTAAAGAATGTAATAACTAAAATAAAAAATTCACTGGATGGACTGACCAGCTTAGGTACTACAGAAAAAAAGTATTTAGCACAAAAACAGGACAATAGACACTGCACCAACTGAAGATGCTATGCAGGCAAGAGAAGAGGCTTATAAAATATATTACAAAGAGATATCACTATAAACCTACCAAAATTTGCTAAAATTTAAAGATTTGCCAAATTAACTATGCTTCAATTTTTAAAAAATAGCATTAAAAATTGTTGCTGATGTCAGAACAAAATATTACATAGGTATTAGAAAAGTATTTGATATTTTCTAACAGTATTAAATGATGTATGACCCAGCAGTTACAGTCCTACATATACGTATACCCAGGAGGGGCAAATGCTCATGTTCACACAAAAAAAATTCCGAGTATTTTTATCTTTAATAGCTCCCAATTGGAAACAATCCAAGTGTTCATCAGTTTAAGAATGGTTAAATAATTTGCAATATATTCTCTCAATGGAATGAATGAAAAAGAAGAGCTACTAGTACATATAACAACATGAATAAATTTCAGTGATATTATGCTTAGTGAAGGAAAACAGAAAAAAGACTATATGTTAAGTGATTCTTTTTCTATGAAGTTCATAAAGAAGTGAAGCTAATCTGTATTGATAGAAATCATAGTGGTTTCCCCTGGAGTAGGTAAGATATTCTGGAGTCTTGAAAATATTTTCACTTGTGATTTGGGTGGTGGTAATAAGGGTGTGTTGTTGCTGTTGTTCAGTCACCCAGTTGTGTCTGACTCTTTGCAATCTAATGGACTGCAGCACGCCAGGCCTCTCTGTCCCTCACCATCTCCCAAAGTTTGCCCAGGTTCATGTCCATTGCACCAGTGATGCCATCCAGCCATCTCAACAGTGTGTACATATGTAAATTCATCAAGCTAAATTAAGATTTGTGCATTTCTTTATTATTTGTAGTTTTCCCACTTGTGTTTGCCTTTAAATAAAAGCCTTATGTGAGTATACTCTGAAGAGTCAGAGCACAAGGAAGGATATGAATCCTTTCAAAAATCTGAACTTGTTAAATCTTTTCACTGTATAAATATTCAGCAAAGATTCCGCAAGGTCAGATTTTTGAAAGGATTCCTATCTTTCCTATGTTCTGCTGGTCACATAGCCAAACCTTGAGTTAAAGTTCTTCAGAGAAGCAGATCCAATAGGATATACAAACATAGAGAAGCCTGGTAGGCTACAGTCCATGGGGTTGCAAAGAGTCGGACACAACTAAGCAACTAACACACATACACAATGGTTTATATACACATGAGCCAGTTCCTATAATAATCTCCTCATATATATACATAGATAGTATATAATTAAACTCCTCATATATATACACATGTATGTCTACACATATGTATTACATAGATATATGTATACATATTCTATATATGGATGTCTTCCCAGGTGGCTCAGCAGTTAAGTTTCTGCCTGCAATGTAGGAGACCCAGCTTTGATCCCTGGGTCGGGAAGATCCCCTGGAGAAGGACATGACAACCCACTCCAGTATTCTTGCCTGGAAATTCCCATAGACAAAGGAGTCTTCCTGGCTACAGTCCATGGGGTAGCAAAGAGTTGGACACCAATGAAGTGACAGCACACATACATGTCTATGTATTATATACTGTATATATATGAGGAGAGTTTATATATACCTAAAAAATCTTGCAGATCTTGTGTCTACAAGCTGGTGAATCAGGGATACCAGGAGTATAATTAAGTCTGAGCTTGAAGGCCTGAGAGTCTGGGGACTGATGGTATAAGTCCCAGTCTTAGTCCAAAGAACAGGCAACCAGGAGCACTAATGTCCAAGGGCAGGAAAAAGCAGAAGTTTCGGCTCAAGCAGAGAAAGCAAATATACTCTTTTCCTTTCTTGTTCTACTCAGGCCCTAAGTATTAGATGATAAAAGATGATGCCCGCTGGCATTGGTGAGAGCAAATCTGTACTCAGTATACCACTCCAAATGCTAATCCCTTACATCCTTATAGACAAATCCAGAAATAATGTTTTATTAGCTTACCCGGGTACTCCTTGGCCCAGTCAAGTTGACACGTAAAGTTTACCATCACACAGGGGAAAGCCATCCATAAACAAACCAGCTTAGCCGTCCTCAGGCACATCATAAATCCCACTGCCCTTTCCTTGGCCAAGAGCCAAAGTCAGACCTCCAGGCATCCTAGGAAAGAATCACAGAGCAGTCTCAGTTCTCTGTGTAGATTCTCAGCAAATGCTCGTGGGTTTATTAAGAAATTCATTTACTGAATAACATGATTTGGTCACATTCTGAATCCATTTATACCTACATAAAGCCATGAAAGATGTTTTTTTGCCTTTTCATAAACCCTTAAAATAGTTTCCTCAAGTAGAGAGATGATTGATTTTACATCCCAAGTCTTGAGTTATTTCTCTGTTGGCTCTCTTCTAAGAAGAGAGAGATTTTAGTTCCATTGTATATATTTCACTTCATAAGACATGAATGCCTTTTTGTCTTTGTTCAATTTTAGTAAGTTATTTTTAAAGTCTTAGATTATTAAAGACATAATAAGTGGACAGCCAATGAGCAAAGTGCCTTCACTTAGAAGTGTGAAATTAATTGAAATTGCCTTTTGCCTGAAAATGGTACTACTACCAAGAACACACAACAAAGTATTTATTCAGTGATAATTATAAATCCAAATATCTCATTTATAAGTATAGAAGCCTAGCAAATGCAAAACTATTTGAGGGTTCAGTTAGTGTAATACTTTGATGTAAAATAGTGCTCTCTGAAACTAAAGTAGTCTAGCTACTTTTATCCTGGAACAGCTTGCCCTAGTCATATGTAAATCAGTAGACTAAAAGCTCTGTGAAGATAAAACCTTGACAGTCTCATGTATTTGTGTATCTCCAGTGATTAACATAGTGATAACACAGGACAGACATTAATGTGCATTTATAAATTAGTGAATGAAAAAAGAAAAAATTGAATAAAGCCTTTCTTAAGATTGTGGCCTAAATCTTCACGCAAGCTGAAGCCAGAGTTCTAATTTTCATTTTCTTGGAGAGTAGTCAGCAAGACTCAGCTGATCTTTTTATGGGGGTTTACAAGAGGCTCCAGAGGCACCTAGCCAATTCCACCCCATGGGTGGACATGTTTAACACCATCACAGTACCCCGAACTAGGAATGGAGCAAGTTTTCAGATTTACCCAGGTTCTGGTTGAGGTCTGGTAAATGTAGGGATGGAAAAAATAATGACATTGGTAAAGGAAAAAAATAAAGATAATATCCTTTCAAAATGTAAATATATGTCTCTACCTGTCCTCAGCTCTTCGATGTCTTCATTTCATATGTAAAGTCCAAAATTCTTACTCTGAGCTACAAGATACCACAAGATCTGCCTGCCAACTCCTCCCAACTTTCCTCTGACTGTAGCTCCCAGAGTCCTTCCGCATGCTCAGTGGTCAGCCTCACTGGCCTTCTTGCTAGTTTCCAGGCATCTCATGCACATTTGTAATTTGGTGTCCTCTGCCTGCACTCTGAACTCTTCCTCCAGGCCTTCACAGCACTGGCTCCCTGGCTCCCTTTAAGCCGCTGCCCAAATGAGGTACCTCCTCAGCATGGCTTTTTCTGGATAAGTATAGCATCTATGACTCCTGGGTATTATGTTGTGGACTCATTTACCTACTTGTTTATTGTTTGAAATCCCCACCAGGATATACATTTCCTCAAAGGAAGGAAAGAGGAACTTTGTTTTTAGCAATGTTTTTTGCTTTCGTTTGTTTTCCGTATATTCTTTCCTCAGTTCTTAGAACAATGGCTAGAACACACTAGGCACTCCATAAATACTTGTTGAATAAATAAATGAATGACTGAAGAGATGGACAAATGAATGTCATGACTGCTGGGTAAATTCTAGAAGAAATAAAAGGAAAATTTCCCAATGTTTCTTTTCAGCAAGATCATACTGAACCATGACAACAAATATGAGTGATAGGGTGAAAAAAATTTTTCAACATTTTTCTGTAATTTCCCTTTCTTCAGATACAGTTGACCTTTCTTTGTGCTTGGGGGTTGTGACTCCAGAAGAAATACGGATACACAGTTCTTGATACTGCCCCCAATAGTTTAGATATTTGAGGCTAATTAACACTCCATCTAGTAATGCTAACACAGAGCAGTAGATTTATAGGGAAAACAGTTTAAGGTCAAAACTTTGTGCCTTTTCTCAACTAATAGTAGTAAAAAATTAACAAAAAGACAGCTAACTATTTTTCTTCAAAGAAAGGAAAGGAAAAATATGCTTAGTTAATTTAGTATTGTTAAATATTTCAACAACAATTCCTTGAAGAAATTATTAAAATTTCATTGGGAACAGAAACATATTTGCATTGGGCATCATCAGAATTACTAAGAAACCATAGTAAAAAGATATTTAGCAATTTTATAGCAATAGCAAATGACTAAAACAATTACACATTTATAAATCCCTTTTAGATATAACAGATACTTTACTTTGTTAAATATATATAATAGTCCATTCTGTTAATTTTTCTTCCTTAATACAACATAATTGCATTTAGAGTAAATGTAAATAATGAGAATTTCTTTCTTTTTTTAATTGAAGTGTAGTTGATTTACAAGATTATATTAGTTTCAAGTGTACAGCAAAGTGATGCAGATTCTTTTCCATTATAGGTTATTACAAGATACTAAATATAGTTCCCTGTGCTGTACAGGTCCTTATTGTTTTTCTATTTTATGCAGATACTACTCCAGGGAGTAGTATCTGTATAAGGAGTAGTATCTGTATAATCCAAATTCCTAATTTATTCCACCCCTACCCTTTCTCCCTTGGTAACCATAAATTTGTTTCCTGTGTCTGTGAGTTTATTTCTGATTTGTAAATAAGTTCATTTGTATTATTTTTTTAGATTCTACACCAAAGTGATATATTTGATGTGTGTCTTTGACGTACTTCACTTAGTATGATAATATCTAGGTCTATTCTTGTTGCTGCAAATGGCATTATTTCATTCTTTTTTATTTGATATTGATTATCAAAGAATCAAATATATATTGCTTGTTACTACTTGCTATATTACATATATATTACTTGATATATATTATATATATGTATTTCTTGATATATATGCCACATCTTCTTTAGCCATTCATCTGTTGAGGGATGTGTAGGTTGCTTCCGTGTCTTGGCTCTTGTAAGTAGGGCTGCTATGGACACTGGGGTGCATGTATCTTTTCAAATTAGAGTTTTTGTCTTTTCTGGATATATGCCCAAGAGTGGGATTGCTGGATCATATGGCAACTCTGATTTTAGTTTTTTAAGGAACCTTCATACTGTTCTCCATTAGTGGCTCTACCAATTTATATTACCATCAAAAGTGTAGGAGGGTTCTCTTTTCTTCACATCCTCTCCAGCCTTTATTATTTGTAGACTTTGATTATGGCCATTCTGGCCAGTGTGTTATGATACCTCATTGTAGTTTTGATTTGCGTTTCTCTAATAATTAGTGATATTGAGCATCCTTTCCTGTGCCTACTGGCCATCTGTGTATTTTCTTTGGCGAAATGTATATTTAGGTCTTCTGCCCATTTTTTTTTTAATTGAGATATATAAGCTCTTTGTGTATTTTGAAAATGAATTCCTTGTCAGTCGTATTATTTGCAAATATTTTCTCCCAGTCCATAGCTTGTCTTTCATTGTGTTTATGGTTTCCTTTGCTATGCAAAAGCTTTTAGGTTTAATTGGGTCCCATTTGTTTGTTTTTGCTTTTGTCTCCATTACCCTAAGAGACAGACCCAAAAAAATATTGCTGCAATTTATGTCAAGGAATGTGCTGCTTATATTTTCCTCTAGGAGTTTTATAGCACCCAGTCTTATATTTAAAGGAGCCTGGTGTGCTATGGTCCATGGGATCAATGATTGAACAACAACAACTTACAGTTAGACATTTAATCCATTTTAAGTTTGTTTGTCCGTTTGTTTGTTTATAGTACTAGAGTGTATTTTAATTTCATTCTTTTACATGTAGTTATCCAGTTTTCCCAGCAACCTCATTGAAGAGACTGTCTTTTCTCCATTGTATTCTTGCCTCTTTTGAAGAAAATTAATTGACCATAGGTGTGTGGGTTCTCTATTCTGTTCCATTGATCCCTATGTCTGTTTTTGTGCCAATACCACATGGTTTTGACTACTATAACTTTGAGGTATTGTGAAAGTCTGGGTGGGTGCCTCCAACTTTGTTGTTTTTCCTCAGGATTGCTTTGGCAATTCTGGGTCTTTCATGGTTCCATACAAATTTTAGGATTATTTATTCTAGTTCTATGAAAAATGTCATGGGTAATTTGATAGTGGTCATATTAACTCTGTAGATTGCTTTGGGTAATATGGCAATTTTAGCAATGTTAATTCTTCCAATCCAAGAACTTGGGGTATATCTTTCCATTTCTTTGAATCATCTTTAATTTTTTTTTATCAATATTTTATAGTCCTTGGCATGTAAGTCTTTTACTTCCTTGGTCAGGTTTATTCCCAGATATTTTTTTTACATGATTTTAAAAGGGATATTTTTCTGATGTTTCATTTTGCATGTAAAGAAATTTCTGTATGGTGATCCTGCATTTTGCAACCTTGCAGAATCACTCATTAGCTCTAATCATTTTTGTGTGGAGTCTTTAGGGTTTTCTATATATATGGCTCAGCAGGTAAAGAATCTGCCTGTGATGCAGGAGACAAAAGAGACATGAGTCAATCCCTAGGTTCAAAAGATCCCCTGGAGTAGGAAATGGCAACCCACTCCAGTATTCTTACCTGAAAAATTCCATAGACAGAAAAGCCTGGCAGGCTACAGTCCAAAGAGTCGCAAAGAGTAGAACATGACTGAGTGACTAAGCATGCACATATATAGCATCATGTCATCTGCATATAATGATAATCTTACCTCTTTCCTTCCAATTGATATATCTTTTATTTCTTTTTCTTGTCTGATTACTGTGACTAGGACCTCCAATACCATGTTGAATAGAAGTTGTGAGAATGGACAACCTATCCTGTTCCAGAATTTAGCAAGAAGGCTTTTAGCTTTTCACTGTTGAGTATTATGTTGGCTGTGGGTTTGTCATAAATAGCTTTTACTATGTTGAGATGTGTTCCCTTTATATCCACTTTGATGAGAGTTTTTATCATGAATGGATGTTGAATTTTATCAGATGCTTTTTCTACATCTATTGAGATGATCATATGGTTTCTGTCTTTCCATTTGTTGATGTGGTTGATATCACACTGATTGATTTGTATATGCTGAACCATCCTTGTGACCCTGGGATGAATCCAACTTGACCATGGTGTATGATCTTTTTCATATATTGTTGGATTCAGTGTGCTGATATTTTGTTGAGGATTTTTGCATTTATGTTCATCAAAGATATTCGCCTGTAATTTTCTTTTTTGGTACTGTTATTGTCTGGTTTTAGTATCAGAATGAAGGTAGCTTCTTAGAATGACTTTAGAACTAAATGTTAACAAATATTTACTACAACTATTAAGAACACGGATAATACTTCTTTTAATTTATTTAATATTCACAACCACCCAGTGAGATAAAAATAATTATTATTCCCATTTTAAAGCTGAAGAAATGAGATATAAGGGAGCTACATACAAAGAAGTACCCAAAAGATGGGAATGGTTTAATAAGCTATTTCATATCTACACCACAGACTATGATCCACACATTAAGAAGAATGAATTAGAGCTATACTAACTGACTTAGAGATTTCCATGAAGCGTTGTTTCATTAAAATAGCAATATATAGAAAATTGTGACTGTATGGCCCTATTTTAATAGAACAGAAACAAAAATGTCCTATATATCTATATCTATATCTATATATATATATTTTTTCATTGTATCTTATTCTGTGCATTGGGCATAGAATCACGACCAAACAGTCAAAGGCAAACCTTAGGGGTTGGGGAGCAGTCACCAAGGGTGACTGAGGAAGAATGATTAGTAAATGGAATAAGAAGAGAAACAAGAGAGCAATCTCCAGGAAGCCAGATAAAGAAAGTGGTTCGAGAAGAGGAGTGGCAACAATTACTGCTGGATAGAGTAGAATGGAAACATTGGCTTTAGTAACATGGAAATAATTCATGCATTTATAATCTTTTCAAGATTTTTTATTGTAATGGGGATGGAAGCCTGATTGGAGAGGGTTCAAGACAGAATGGGAAAACTGGGGATATCAAAGACACCTATGGTCAAACCTTGCAAGAGGGTTTTGATTTAAGAAAAGAAAGGTAATACAGTAATATACCAGTAGCTGGAAGGGAGTGCTTTGTTTTGTGTTGATTTTTAAGATGGTAATTATTTCAGAACAGTTGTATGCTAATGAAAACAATCTCTTAGAGGAAAATTGTTGATGGTAGAATGAGGAGGCAATTGCCAGACTGATGTTTTAAGAAAAAAAATGTGGAAATGGCGTTTAGTACACAGATGGAGGTGGATGGTCTTAAAAGGTGTATAATGGTTCCTGTATCATAAACAAAAAGGAAAGTAGAGTATAGGTAGAGATGTTGGGTGTTGGCAGATGAGGTGAAGTGTGTGTGGAAGAAAAACATCCTCCAGTTCCTTGTATTTTCACAGTGAAGTACAGAAGCTAGGTCATCAGCTGAGAATGAACATGAAAGGAACTATTGGAAGTTTAAAGAGAGAGGAAAAGGTAAGGAATAATTATCTAAGAGAGCAGTAGAGTGAAGGAGTACAAAAATGCAATGGGATTTCCTGTGAGCATTAATGTTCTTATTGAGGTTATACATTTAAGGTGAGCACAACCATGATTTTTCTCCAGCCACATTCAGCAGCCCAGGTACACATCTGGAGTAGGTAGTATTGAATGTAAACAGTGCAGTATCAGTATCAGTTCAGTTGCTCAGTCGTGTCTGACTCTTTGAAACCCGATGAATTGCAGCACACCAGGCTTCCCTGTCCATCACCAACTCCTGGAGCTTACTACCCAAACTCATGTCCATTGAGTTGGTGATGCCATCCAACCATCTCATGCTCTGTCGTCCCCTTCTCCTCCCGCCTTCAGTCTTTCCCACCATCAGGGTCTTTTCCAATGAGTCAGTTCTTCGCATCAGGTGGCCAAAGTATTGGAACTTTAACTTCAGCATCAGGCAGGGTGACACAAATATTATCCCTGGAATGGGGGAACCTATGACATAAAAGGGATGATGGATAAAGAAAGGCAATGGGATCAAGAAACTATAAGACAAATAGACAAAGCTTTTTTGGAGTTTGGGTATTAAAGGGAATGAGCTGAAAAGATAGGAGGCAATGGTCAGAAAGTGGTGCACTTAAAAATCAAGATTATGAAAGGAATGTAGCTTTTTTTTTATATTATGATTGACAAGCTCTAAAGACAATCATAGAACTGAAAAACTGAGATAGAATGAAATTTCACAATCATTAGAGGAGAGGAGGTTAAAAGACTGAGAAATAAGCTCACTTTGCATGGACACTGAATCACCTGGGAGGAATGAGTGCCAGCTGTATGACAAAATCTCCAGGAACAGCTTGGCGGTCTGTAGATAATGCCAACAGGAGGGGAGTGGATGGTTTCATATGATAGAATGTGCTTTAAAGACAGTGTTTCTTTGGAAGGAGGCAGGGACAGTGATGTTGATAAGGAACAAGGAGTTCCTTAGTTACCTCACTTCTGAGCTGTGGGAGATTAAAATAAACAAAACCCAGCCTCCTTTGAGGGTGCTGCAGAGGAAGCAGTTTCATTAGGGAAGAATTAGTCTGAAACAGAGCAAGCAGATGGTAATTGACTGAACAATGGCCTCCAAAGACATCAGTTCCTAATACTGGAACCTGTAAATGTCACCTAATTTGGTGGGGAGGGGGGAAGGTCTCTGCAAATATAATTAAGAATCTTGAGGTGGGGAGTTATCCAGGTGGGCTCTAGTTACAATCACAGGTATCTTATAAGAGCGAGAGGCAGAGGGAGATTTAACAGATAGAAGATGCCAAGAGAGGGTGTTATGGTGATGGATCAAAGAGAGTTGAACATGCTTCCTTTGAAGTCTGGAGTGATGTGACAAGTCAGGGAGTGCCAGCAGCCATCAGAAGCTGTAAGATACAAGGAATAGATTCTCCCCTAGAACCTCTGGAGTGGACACAGTCCTGCTAACCCTTTAATTTCAGCCCAATGATATTGATTTCAGATTTCTGAGCTTCAGAATTGAGAGTGTAAATGTCTGTTGTTTTTTGGCCACTGAGTCTGTAGTGCTTTGTTATGGCAGCCATAGGAAACTGATACACAGGCGAAGCAAAGAGTCAAAGAAGAGAAAGGGAAGAGAGTGGACTTTGTTGATTATGGACTTTAATTTCCAGAGAGTACAAGGGAAGTGGGAGGACAGAATTGCAGAGAACATATGAAGTCTTACAGAGCTGAGAGCCTGAGACAAACCTGCTATTGTTGGATAATGGGTGGCTACCCATTAAATAGGGATAAGTGAAAGTGAAAGTCGCTCAGTCATGTCTGACTCTTTGTGATCCCATGGGCTATATAGTCCATGGAATTCACTAGGCCAGAATACTGGAGTGGGTAGCCATTCCCTTCTCCAGGGGATCTTCCCAACCCAGGGATCAAACCCAGGTCTCCTGCATTGCAAGTGGATTCTTTACCAGCTGAGCCACAAGGGAAGCCCAAGAATACTGGAGTGGGTAGCCATTCCCTTCTCCCAGAGATCTTCCCAACCCAGGAATCAAACCGGGGTCTCCTGCATTGCAGGTGGATTCTTTACCAACTGAGATATCAGGGAAGCCCAAATAGGGATATAAGAGAATGATGGATGCCAAAGTCCATCGGGAAGTGAGAAGTACACCTTTGACAGCCACTCCTGGGGCCCGAGGAGACATGAAATATGGTACATACGGTCTGGAGAACGAGCATATGAATTGGCTACAGTCTCAAAGGGCATTGCTTCTGCAAGGCACCGACAGCATGAACCGGGCCACCCAGAGTATTGAGCGTTCTTATCATATTGCTGCAGAGACTGACCAGATTGGCTCAGAAATCATAGAAGAGCTGGGGGAGCAATGTGACCAGTTGGAACGTACCAAGAGTAGACTGGTAAATACAAGTGAAAACTTGAGCAAAAGTTGGAAGATTCTCCGCTCAATGTCCAGAAAAGTGACAACCAACAAGCTGCCACTTTCCATCGTCATCTTACTGGAGCTAGCCATTCTGGGAGGCCTGGTTTATTACAAATTCTTTCGCAGGCATTGGACCTCCTATAGGGAAGGGTTTGTGGACCAGAACTGTGACTCTGTGAATGAATGGCATTAGAGGTGTGGCAAAAAACTGTCTTATTGCTGCTGTGAAATGTGAGGGATCAGCAATAAGCACCAGTTCAAGGTAATAAATGTCGTTTATGACTTTAAGTTTAAAAAAAAAAAAAAAAGAGAATGATGTGTGAGCCAGGTAGTGTGGAGGAAAAGGGATCTGATCCAGTGTGTGCAGACAATTCAACATACAACAGTTCCAGCCCTTTCTGAAGCCCCTACTTTTTGTCTCTGAAAGGAGGAGGCTGCAGTATTCAGTGGCGTCTGTGTGCTAAAAAGGAGTTTGCCTGAGACAATCTAAAGGTAGGTCTACTTTGAGAACCTGGTCTCAAAGGAAAATATGGCTAAAAATTTCTGAAGACAGGTATTTACTTTAAAAGAAAAGCCTGGCCATCCAAATTTTCTTCTCAGTACCATTTGTCACCAAACAGGCTTATGATTTCAAATCTAGGGTCTTTTCTTGAATGAACTCTAAACAAACTGTTTTACTTTTTTGCTGGGAAGCTAAAGGCATTGTATTTTTTTAGTATCTCTCACCCCTAAAATCTCACTCGTGTAGCAGTTTAATGCAAGTCTTGGGGCTATGCAGTCTTATCTTGGATCTTTGTTGCCCAGGGATAGACTGAGAAAAGAAAAAATACATGGAGGATTGCTAGAAACGTTTCTGTGAGATTATCATACCTCATTTCTACTTATATTTCTACTGCTCATGCTAGTCACAGACTCTGGACCTAGACTACCTGGTTCAAATTCTGGGTTTACCACTATCTGGCTGTGTGTTCTTAAGCAAGTGACTTACCCTCTCTGCGCCTCTGAGTCCTAAACTGAAAATGTGATAACAATCAATAGCAGTGACCTCATAAGGTTGTTGTGAAGACTAAATGAATTAATACACACATTGTACTTAATTCTTGGTACATAGTAAATACCAAGTAAATTGAACTGTCACTATAATTGGTGGATATGTGGGGAAATAATCCCCCTAAAATGTGGATGAGCAGAAAAGGAAGAAAGAATGAGATAAAAGCTAAAAATAATAAGGGAAACAAAAGTCAATGACCTATGTCAGGATTTGAGAGACTGGAAATATTTTGGGAGAAATGAAGACCCTCAGAAAAATCACACAAAAAGAGTAAAAGCAGGGGTCTGGTGACCTGAATTGTGTGGATATGCAGAATCCATACAGTACTCTCTGGGGTCAGGAAAGTTAAGTAATGAGTATATGTGGCCACAGTTGTAGAGTTCTGGGGGAAAACAAACCTATCTGTAAAATCACTTTCAATAAGCCTAAAAATGCATCTCTCAGTAAAGTTAGAAAACAAAAAAAATCCCACAAAAATACATACTTACATCGTGCACAACAAGAATGAATTCAGATGGGAAACAAATACATCTTTACACATGCTATTCAAAAATTTATTGGGACAGCAAAACTTCCCTGTAATTAACCAAGTACACACTTCACTTACTTACCTGCTAGTCCAATAGCTTGAAAAATTGGCTTTTAACCTTGCCTTGCCCAAGGACAATGTTCTCATTCTGAAAGGAGTTTTTAGCCCCAATTGATAAATGCCTCTGCTTATGTTTGTATATTTTTATCTTAGAGAATACTGATGAATTTTTGGCAGACAGGGGACTATTAATGAGACACATTGGCTCACAATCTTCTTACCAATCTTTTCAATTAGTAGTCAGATGTCACAGAACATAGCACGCCTTTCATGAGTATGTATTTGTTTTAATGGAATTGTTCTGTTCAGATTTCACAATTTCTGGAATTTCCTAATATAAAGTGAAATTTGGTTTGAGATAATACTGGAGATGTTATGTGGACTTGTAAAAGGAACTTCTCTTCTCAGCTCTACTTTCTGTCTTTGGAACACTTTCAGAAAACTGTTTGGGTGGCCTTAGGCAGGGTCTTTTAGAAGGCAGTTTATGTGTGTGTGGATGATGGCCTATTCAAAGAGAAGTGCCAAAGGAGAGTTATCAAAATTGTCATTATGTTCAATGTTGATGTGTGTTTTATTTGCTTTGCAATAAGAAAGTAATATAACTATGTCAGTTCCAACACAATTAGAGACTTTTTAAAAAGTGATATACTGATTGGCACTTGAAGGTGATGTGTAACGGAATGAAACAAAAGTTCAACTTGTGTAACAGGTATCTTCATCTTCCAAAACCATATTCCCTGTTGAGTAGCCCTGCCTTCCCCTCCCCACTGTCCTCTCCATATTATTTATTTGGCAAGCATTGAATATTCTCCTACTATTCTTTTGGTACTGAGGATAGGAAACTAAGATGATACGCATGGTCATTATCCTGAGGAAAATTTTCCCAAAATGATTGGAGCCCTTAAACAAAATGCCGTTTTTAGATGTCATTTCCTCTCAAAAGGAGCAATGGGAATACAGTTCCAGTGCTATGGGCTGAATTGTGTCCTCACAAATTTGTATGCTGAAGCCCCAATCTCCAGTACTTCAAAGTGTGATGGTATTTGGCCTCTTGATGAAAGTGAAAGAGGAGAGTGAAAAAGTTGGCTTAAAGCTCAACATTCAGAAAACTAAGATCATGGCATCTGGTCCCATCACTTCATGGCAGATAGATGGGGAAACAGTGGAAACAGTAGCTGACTTTATTTTTCTGGGCTCCAAGATCACTGCAGATAGTGACTGCAGCCATGAAATTAAAAGACGCTTACTCCTTGGAAGGAAAGTTATGACCAACCTAGACAGCATATTAAAAAACAGAGACGTTACTTTGCCAACAAAGGTCCATCTAGTCAAGGCTATGGTTTTTCCAGTGGTCATGTATGGATGTGAGAGTTGGACTATAAAGAAAGCTGAGTGCAGAAGAATTGATGCTTTTGAACTGTGGTGTTGGAGAAGACTCTTGAGAGTCCCTTGGACTGCAAGGAGATCCAACCAGTCTATCCTAAAGGAGATCAGTCCTGGGTGTTCATTGGAAGGACTGATGTTGAAGCTGAAACTCCAATACTTTGGCCACCTGGTGCGAAGAGCTGACTCATTGGAAAAGACCCTGATGCTGGGAAAGATTGAGGACAGGAGGAGAAGGGGATGACAGAGGATGAGATGACTGGATGGCATTGCCCACTCGATGGGCATGGGTTTGGGTCAACTCTGGGAGTTGGTGATGGACAGGGAGGCCTGGCGTGCTGCGGTTCATGGGGTTGCAAAGAGTCGGACACGACTGAGCGACTGAACTGAACTGAACTGAAGATGTGATTAAGTTAAAATGAGGCCATTTCTAATCCAATTTGACTGGTATCCTTCTATGAAAGGAAATGTAGTCACACAAGGGAACATAAGGGATGTACAGGCACGTAGGGATCATCATCTGAAAACACAGGGAGAAGGAGGCCATCTGCAAGTCAGGGAGAGAGGTCTTCAGGAGAAGCTGTTCCCATCTGGGTCCTTGGACTCTTTAATCAAGAAATTGATAAGAGGCCAGATAAGAAATTCACACAAGACTTTATTGGGGGCTGCAGCACAAAGGCGCAAAAACAAGTGACAAGTGCCTGCTCACTCCCAGAGGAGGGGCGAGCTGGTTCTTTGCCTGTAGTAACAACAGGAGTGGTCTAGAAGTGGGCAGGAAGAGTAGCTTAGGAGGTCTGCCCACCCCTTGGTGGTGCTGTGTGCAGGGACCATGGGCAGTTCCTGTTTTCACTCCCAGCATCTCAGGAGTAGCAGTTGGTTTGTGGCCTTTTCATTGTGTATGTAATTGCCCCCACTACACGTATGTGCAGTTGTTTCTAGTGCTTTACAGTTTCTTTGTATGCTGCTGCTCCAGGAGACATCTGTCCAGGTGCAAACACTCTGGTAAAGGGTCCCAGATCCCAGCTTATCTCAAAACTAACCCTGCTAATACCTTAATCTTGGACTTCCAGCCCTGGAACTGTGAGATTCTATTGTGACATTTTGTTATGGCTGCCCAGCAAATGAATGCACCCAGTTTGCTAAATGACCTACTCAAGATGACCTACTCACCACCACTTTTTTGTACTAGACCCTTTCAGAATAAAATTGCACTAGACAAAGTTAAATAGGAAAGGAAAGCTTTATTCAAGACTATTGATATACGTGTTAGGTAGTTAAAATAGGAAAAAGGAGTCCAGAATGGTGGTAGCTAAAAGATGAAGAAGGGAAAACCTGTGAAAATAGAACAAAGGAAGGTCCGAGGCCTCTAGTGAGGATCTCAGGTAAAACAAACAGCCCTCCTGGCTAACCCAATTTACACAGGGCTGGCTCAGGGGGAGATGAAAAAAAAACATAAAAAGAGGAGCCACAGGAGCTGCTTGTATATTTTTGAGATAAATTCTTTGTCAGTTGCTTTATTTGCTATTATTTTCTCCCATTCTGAAGGCTATCTTTTCACCAGGTCAATTCCAGAAAAATAAACAACCCAATCAAAAAATGGGCCAAAGAACTAAACAGACATTTCTCCAAAGAAGACATACAGATGGCTAACAAACACATGAAAAGATGCTCAACATCACTCATCATCAGAGAAATGCAAATCAAAAACACAATGAAGTACCATCTCACGCCGGTCAGAATGGCTGCTATCAAAAAATCTACAAACAATAAATGCTGGAGAGGGTGTGGTGAAAAGGGAACCCTCTTACCCTTTTGCTGGGAATGCAAATTAGTACAGCCACTATGGAGAACAGTGTGGAGATTCCTTAAAAAACTGGAAATAGAACTGCCATACAACCCAGCAATCCCACTGCTGGGCATACACACCGAGAAAACCAGAAATGAAAGAGACACGTGTACCCCAATGTTCATCACAGAATTATTTACCATAGCCAGGACATGGAAGCAACATAGATGTCCATCGGCAGACGACTAGATAAGAAAGCTGTGGTACATATACACAAGAGAATATTACTCAGCTATTAAAAAGAATGCATTTGAATCAGTTCTAATAAGGTGGATGAAACTAGAGCTTATTATACAGAGTGAAGTAAGTCAGAAAGAAAAACACCAATACAGTATATTAATACATATATATGGAATTTAGAAAGATGGTAACGATGACCCTATATGAGAGACAGCAAAAGAGACACAGATGTAAAGAACAGACTGTTGGATTCTGCGGGAGAAGGCGAGGGTGGGATGATTTGAGAGAATAGCATTGAAACATGTATATTATATGTGAAATAGATCGCCAGTCCAGGTTCCATGCATGAGACAGCGTGCTCAGGGCTGGGGCACTGGGATGACCCTGAGGGATGGGATGGGGAGGGAGGTGGGAGGGGGGTTCAGGATGGGGAACACATGCACACCAATGGCTGATTCATGTCAGTGTATGGCAAAACCACTACAATATTGTAAAGTAATTAGCCTCCAATTAAAATAAATAAATTAACTTAAAAAAAAAAAAGAGGAGCCAAAATTGACACAGGGGCTTCTCCTCTTAGAGTCTTTTGGATCGGCCTGCCCTCACGCCTCTCGGATGTATTTTCCTTTGCTTGCCAAATAAAACTGAGCTGTAACACAGAGCTATAGCACTGGTCTGTCTGTCACTTCTGTGGTGAGACAGAACCAAGGAAATTACAAACACCCCCGACACAGGGAAGAGAGACTGAATTCAACTCCCTCAAAAAAAGGCAGAAGAATGTTCCCTCTCTGCCTTGCAGCCCCAGGAAAGTGCGTACTGGTGTGAAAGCATCTATGAATACATGGGAAATTACCATATAACTGCCCCCTACAAAACACCAGTGGGATGCAGCCACTGGAAATGCACGTAATGATGATTGTAGTTACAGACTCAAGTCACAGCCCGTGCTAGCATACAAATAAGCTGTCTTGTGGTGCCTAGCAGTTGGACTCCTTAAGAAAGAAAAGTTTGGGGTTTTAAGTGAAATCTCAGTGTTTCTTGCTGAACCCTGGGGATTCTTCACAATCCAAAGAAGCTATACAGACAGATTTCTCTTTTCTTAGGGTAAAAAAAACAAGTGAATTAAATTGGATGATTTATCTTTCGTGGATCTATCTTTTCTGGAACTATAAAGCCAAAAGGTTGAACACTGTGATCCTGGCCTCTCCATTTAGAGGGAAGAAGAACACAGCCTAAAAGACACATTAGACTTCCAAATATATGCCATTCTCGTCTATAAATATCATTATAATTGCTGGTTTCCTATTACGATAAAGGCATTCAAAGTTTGCTTTGAATAGCTCAGACTGGCTTTCTGCCTTTTGGGTTGCTACAACTTTGCTATTTCCAAGTATGTTGTAACCAGAGAAGAGAAATAAAAGAGTGAAAGTGAGATTAGGCCTTTGGTAACAGCTCACCCCCAAGTGTTGGTCACAAACCAAAGACACCAGTGTGTGGGAGCAGGGAGGGGGGATATTCTCCTCTTTCATGCCCCACCCCAATCCTTACCAGGTGACTTACCTTTTTTTTTTCTTTTCCCTGCCCAAGTCAACTGCTACCTCCAAATGACCCTTAATTCTTTTACCTTTTCACGTGTTTTTCACATTAAATGATTTTGGAGATGCAGGACTAAACAATTTGAAGTAAGCATAGCCTTTCACTAACGTGACTGAATCACAACATTATCTAATCATGACTGGATACTAATACATTGCCTCATATCCAGATGATGGTGGTGTTCCTGCACAGACTTGTAGATCTAAAAGTATAACTTCAATGACAAGAATATTCATTCAACAAGTATTCATTGGCACCTCTGATACAGTAGGTGCTGGGGATATGGCTGTGAGAAGAGAGTGGGCCCCTCCCTCACAAGGCTTCCAGTTGTCTAGGAAAACAAATAATAATAATTGGTATGAAAAGTAATGAAGATCTTAGATTTCCTGGTGGTAGTCCCAGACCCAGTCTTGGCTGAGTGTAGTTAATAACAGTTGAAGGACCTGGACATGACAACCCAGAAGTAGCAGCATGACATTTAATTTGAAAACTGAACAGAATTTAGTCAGATAAAGCAATGTGTGAGAGGTCCCAATAAAGGGAATAGGGTAGAAAGGTCTAGATGCTTGAGGCAAGAGAACATTCCAGAGAGAAAAAGAAATTGGAACATTCAAAGATTTTATAAATCAGAAACTAGCTGGATAAAGCAAAAGTGGAGTGCCCAGGTTATGCTCTGCAGTTCAGAGCTGGCCTCTGGACGATCTATCCTTTGTTCCAGAGTAGCTTGCTCACACATAGGGCCACTGTGAGACCTCACCACGCCTTCACAGAAATTAGAAGAATGTGTCTCCCATCTAAGTCACTCAGCACCTGGGTGCAAGTCTTAACCAAGAGAATTGAGACTGGATTTCATCCCCAACTTGTACTTCCAATGGTCCCTCCAACCTTTAACCTTAACGTCCTTAGGTAGAAGCCATGCACGTGGAGACACACAGCTTGCCTTTTGTTTTGACTTTATCTATTATATGTCCTGAAATTCCACCAATTAGGTGTTAATTTGGTAAGATAATAGTCCTCTTAAAGAGCTGTTAGGTGATGAAACTATAAACTGTACATAAACTATAGATAAATTACTTTACGCAAATTAATTTGATCATCTTGCTTCTCCCTAGTTGGGAATAGTGGCACTGAAGGAACAAGAGTTTGAACTGGAGATGAAGGAAAGGTGAATTAATCTAAAGCATGACGGCTTTAGTGGGAGGAATGGAAATTTAGTAGAATTATATAGAGTATTTTATTAAAAGGTAGTATGAGTATGAGGCCTGGGAAATGAAAGACTAAGCAGTCTTTGAGGAGAGTGAATGGAAAATGTGAAAGGGCCAAAAATGAACTTCACTTGTTCTAAAACTTGTCCTGAGATGACCCTGTCTCCAAGGGGTCATGGTATTTTCTCTCCAGAATGCAGCCCTCAGACTACTACTATTAATCCTACAGCTCAGGGACTTTGTAGGTTGTAGTGATTTTTTTTTTTTTTTAACTTCTGGCTGACCTGAAGACCTAATCACCATGGCTAATATTGTTTCAATGGATGGACATTGGAATTCCAAACCAGTTTACAAGCCTGTGTGTCAACTTGGAGTTACCTTAAACAGAAATTAAGCATACTCTTCTCTTAAAAGCAACTTCTGAGTGGTATGGTTTAGCATGACATTTCAGTAGATCAAACAAAAACAAAGAAGCAAAAACACAAGAATAAAAAGTTTTCTGGAATTACAGCTTGTGTAAGGAAGGTTGCCTGGCAATCAAATAAACTCAATTCTGTAAATTTAAGTATGTACTGAGTAATGTTAGGGGATCACAGAGACAGACACAGAGTCGATTACTTCCTACACAATTTCACTTCACCAGTATTACTAGAAGACTTAGTTGAAATTTACATTTTGATTTTTTAAAAAACCACTTGTGCTCTGGGTTTCCAGTGAAATTCAAGTTGATGAAACTTCAATGGGAGTCATATCAAGAAGTAGACACTGTGCTAGATGCTGAATGTTTTATCACCTCCTTTAATCATTATAATAACTATTTATCATTCTTTGTTAGTCAAATATGGAAGCTGAAGCACAAATCTAAGCTCACTCAGCTAGTACGGGATGGATATGAATTCTGTTTTACGTAGCTCCATAAACCTTACTTTTTCTAACATACCATTTTGCTTTATTTCTTTTTTTCTCAATAACTCCTAAATGTTTACATATACCAAATGTACTGTGTCCCCACTTATTCCTCGTAACACAGGTCTGGTGAACATATGGTTATTTACATTTTATAAATTAAGAAACTGATATTCAGTAATGTTACATACATTGGGTATGTGGCAGGTCGAACAGTGGGTATGTGGCAGGTCATATCAAAAGTGTAAAACTAAATTTTTAAAATCCAACTTCAGTTCTTCTACTCCCCAAGAGCTGCCTCTTTCAAGATGTTCTATCCTGAACTCATTAAAACACAATTACGCCACTTAAAACTGGTGCTCTGATACTTTCCAAACTTCCCTGCCTTTTGACCTCTGCCTCAAAAGCATGTTCTCTCTACAAGGGGATCCTCCCAATGAAGAGATTGAACTTGGGTCTCCTGCATTGCAGGCAGATTCTTTCAATCTGAGCCACCAGAGAAGTGGGCTACAGTAGAAAAATAATCTCATATATTAATCCAAGCCATATTGATGGCTGATTAGTGAATTCATTTATTACAGCTGATCCTTGCATGTTTCCTAGGGCACAGCAGAAGACAGAGAGTTCCAACCCACAACAACCCTCTCTTGTTGGAATATTAGATACTGAGGCAGCGCTGGCAAGGGTGGACACACATTTGAGAAAACAACCTTTATTATACTCCTAAAATCATATGATAGATCAGTAAATGAACCCAGGACATATATAGATATCATGACAGAAGACTCTTGTGGTGTATGCTTACATTAATAAATATATGACTTAAAACAGTACAGCAGAGCAAGGTCTCATGAACCTACAACAGATCTGGAACATTCTTTGGTTCTAAATTTTCTCTCTTCATAAGAGGATGGAAACTCTCTTGCTCCAGTCAGGAAGATCTCACACACAGGTGATAATCTGAAAGAAAAGTTACAAAAATGAGGGTAAGCAAGATGACAGTCTTGAATTGTAGTATTTTTCTATTTCACATATTTGAAAACCTAACACTAAATACTGTATAAAGAAGGTATAGTGATTTCCCATTAAATTAAAAGGCTGTAGATAGCATAAAAAGTAGAAAGAAAAACAACAAACAGACAAACTGCCAAAACCCACACTGTATTTCTTTGGGAGAAGCAATACCTAGTTTCTTAGACTGCCTCTCTAATAAAGTTAATAATAGTTTCTTCTTGTCTACTAGCTTAATAAAATATTGGTCTACAAGTCTGGGGATGAAGAAGTGATAAGCCTTAAAACTTAACTGAATTGTGGCTTCAAATTTTGTCCTTAAGTCTCTTCTCCTCTAGGCCTCCCATCTCTGCTCTGCTGCGTGTGAGCTCTATTTGCGGGTTTACCACACGGCATGGCTAAGATAATGACAGGAAGCTTCAGGCTGATAGCCGACCAGCTTGGAAAACACCAGTTGGAGAAGCGTGCTACTTTCCCTCAAGCCAAACTCCTCAGATTTACAGTGATTTGCTAGGTTTTTATCATATGCCTATCCCTGAATCTAATAGAGAGTTGAGTCCCTGATGGCCAAAGCTGGCTCATTTTGGAGTCCAGCTTCTAAGGGTGGTATCAACCCGGGCAGAATCCCAGGGACTGAGAAAGGGAGAAAGTGGTTCCCTAAAGAAATGGTGGACAGTTCAAAAGACAAAATAAACTACCACGGGTGTCATTTCAAAATAGTGGATAGGTTAATTCATTGAAAAATCCTTTTAATACAAAGGAAAAATAAAACATAAAATGAATTAGAAAATGTTTTTAAAAATTATGTATCAAAGACATAGCTGTTGATTAAGATATGATTAAGGTGCCTTTGATATTGTGCAAAGAATTATAGGTAGACCAATAAAAACAAAGAACACCTTTTTCTTTGAAGTACATTTAATGTGTCAGATTATGTTATACCCAAGGTTGGTGGGAGGGAGTGTTGACTGGGCAACCTTTGATTAATAATGCAATGACAGCACAGTCATGAGTAGGACAGAACTGAGCAAAGTTCCTCAGGTTTGTGTGACCCTGTGGTTCTTACTTTAGAGTCCATAATACCAGAAGACAAGCATGTATCCAGAGAGAATTTTAAATGGAAATAAAGGAGATTCAGCATATGAAACTCATTCAACAGGATGAATCAGTTCCAAGACCTAGAATGTGCCCCCTCTTCACTCCTAACAAGCTAGCTCTTTTTCACCTCTAACCTGTGCTGACCACCTATCCTGAAAGAGCAAGGGGCTAGAGGATTGGTTGGCCCAGCTGATGCACTGGCAGGTAACACTTACTTTCAGTTGTGGAGCAGAAAGAAAATGGGAACTGCAGGTGAACTGTAGACAACACACTCTTACTCACAAGGAACTCTCAAACAAGTAGAGGACAACAACCAGATCCAAAGCAGCGGCTCACCGGCAAAGGGCAGACAAGAGAGAGTGGATCCAGGGAGAAGATCCTGAAGAGAGCTCTGAACCCATGGAGCCTGGAGAGAGAAATCCTTTTCTTGAGATCCTATCGCCTATGCTCACCAGCTTTGAAGAACCAAGTCGACTGTTTTCTCCCTGAAGCTGTCCCAGCCCATTGGCCACGTGGAAACACCAGGGTCTTTGACTGTAGTTTCACCCACACTATCGGTGATCAGGAAAGAAAGATCCTCAAAGCAAAATTAAAGCAAACCAAACTTAAAGGTGTTGTAACCATGAGAAAAAAGGACACATACATGCATACATACATAAAATCCCACAAAAACATAGGTCTTAGACTGTTTTGCTAGCCGCAGGCAGAAAATGGATTGCATTTTGAAAGAATGAGTAACATTTTTTACCTTCTAGGTATAGCTGAATATTTTTGAAACTCTATATAGTGTAGTGGATTGTGTGCAAGGATGGAACTTCTGTCAATGCACTTTTGAATATACAGTCATTTCCCAAAAGCTTACAGAAGAATCCTCAAGTGCCATCAAGAGGTCTTTTGCTTTGTTTCCTAAGGCCATCTCTCCATCTGGGGGGACACTACCTGTAAATCAATATTACTGCCCAACTGAGAGGAATATAAATAAGTCCTCCACCAGGAACAGAGTTAGAAAACAAGCCAAGACTAGAAAACTGAGATAATTAGTCCAAGGGCATCTCAGTCAGGTAAAGGGGAGGAGGATGTGTAACATTTAAGGGATAAACAGCATCAGTAGCTTGGTTTTAAGAGAGAAAAATGGGAAATAACTAGGCTTTTTACTAAGTTCAACAAATCCTGCTAGTAATAGACTCTGGTTTGTAAGGTACGCAAAGAGAGACTTAACAAGCTTTTTTCTAAAACACAGACAAGAGATGCTCAAAGAGGTAATAACCAAGTATAAGGGCAGCATCTATAGTGGAAAATGGTACCCATGGAGAGAGCCCCAAAGGATTTTAAGATAGCGTGAGGAGGAACGTAGCTCTCTAAACAACTGAACAATAGAACCATCTTGGGAAAAATGACCAGTGAATAAACTGATCAAAATATGTATTTTTAAAGGTCTCTGCAATTAAATGTGTGTTTTTAATTGAACCATAAACTAAAATTCCATGAGCAACTTATTTGCTTTGTTTTCATTCTGTTATTTTTTTAATGAATTCTTTCCTTAAAAGTTACAAATTAAGAACCATAAGTACATGTTCTCTGAGGCATAAATACCTGACTCAAACAGAACCTGAAGATAGATGGACTTTTCTCTTTGCTTGGTTGCTATCTGGTCTCCAAGGAGGAAGAAAGCTTAGCTTCTATTTAGCTCATTTACTCTTACATGCTATATACAGAGAGAGGAAAAGGGGAACAACAGAATTATTCTGGGATAATTAATAATAATAATCATCAATAAAAGAGTGAGTTGGATTCGTCAGACTACATAGATGTAAGCCTACCCAGACTAAGTTTTGTACTTAGTTGAAAACCCATCCTAAGAAATCAGGAAATGGATAACTCTGAAACTCTATCACTGTCTACAGCCATCAGTCCTAAAGTAATAAAATCCCTTTGCAAATAGGTTTTCTCTCCCTTGCCAAGTCAGATAGTAAGAGTGCAAAGAGAAGAGTACGCAAATCAAGGGACCAGGTATGGGGAGAAAAGCGTCACTGTCCTAGCAACTTCTGAGACCCTGCAGTGCAGATCTGGCTAGCCCTTTGTCAGTTGAGAGAAACCTGAGGTTCTCACTGTTTAGCTGATGTGAAAGGTGAGCAAACTGATGAGCATGGAGATATCCTGTTTTACAAGATAGATGAGTTTTACAAGATGGATGAGTTTTACAAGATAGATGAGTTTTACAAGATGCTTCTTGCTTTGTACACTTCTGCTCCCAAAGGAGCTTTGGAAACTCAGTCACTCTACATTTCTCCATTTACCAAAAAAAAAAGTATTAACCTCCCCTTCTACCTCAGAGATGTCTTCTGAGAAATAACCAACAAATCTTCCACCATGCCCTTCCTGAATGATGTGATAAAAGCACTAGTAAGACTAAAACTAACTTCTTTTGAAAAATGCTTCTCTGTGCTAATGAAAAATACAGTTACAGCTAGTCCTAAATTTAACTTAATTATTAAAGTATAAGCAAGTTCCAAGTTCTAAATATATGAATAGAGTTTAGCAACTTTAAATATTAAAATTTGACATTTAATTTGCAGTTCTACATGGTAAAGCATTTCATAATATCCTTGTGCCTTTTATTAATGTGACTTATAGAAACAAACTGTAAGTAGCATATTGAAACTTATTTATTGGTTTAGGATAATAGCATTGCTCAATCATGCACAACATATTCTTATTCTAGACCTAGTCAAAAATGAACAGTGACTACCAAGACAAATTATCTCCTATGGTCAGCAGAAGAAGGTCATAGGGTCATAAGAAAACACACACAGACACACACACACAATTTGTCTTTAAATGAAATTTCACTGCTTTTTTCCCCCTATTATAACTTCAGTCCAAGCTATTAAAATCCTAGTTTAAAATGTACACATGTATCTAATGAAGAACTTGTGAAATATTCACTTTTAGGAGGCTGTAGAAGATTTGCTATTTTTAGTTCACATATATTTTCTAAACAAAAATGATCTCATCACTCTTCAAAAATTAGAACTTTACCCACATTACTCTGAGCAAAAAGAAGATAGTTTAATTTCAACAAAATGTGATTTCAAATTTCAGTATTAAAGAGGAACATGAAACATTAATGCTTAGTTTCCCTGAAAGATTCTCTTTTGTACCTGTTTATCTGCAAAATCAATTTATACAATTAACTCTGACAAAATATGCATACAAAAATCAAATTATACCCTGCTAATATCTTCAGTATAATTTTAATTCTTAAATAAGATAAAGCTTAATAAATCAATATATTTAAACAAAATAATTGCTGATAAAACTGAGTTTCTCTACTGAGGGAAAATTTGAGACTAAACAAACAACTATTTGTGTTAGATCTTAGTTGTAATTCCTAAAAAAGGGAAATGAAGCAAGTTTGTTCATGTCTAATTTTCTATATTCTGACTAAGGTGGTGTAAACAAATCTTTTGAATGAGCTGAAACCATGATACACATACGCACCATTTATATCTTACCACAATCTCAGTTCCCTGAAGGTCTTCTGAAAAAAATTGAATTGCCTGCAATAGTAATGAATTTCAGTGTTTTGACCATCTAGACTGGAAAGAAAATGACGAAATAACTATTGACACTTTCATTTCATATAGTTTATCATTTGCAATATATTTTGTGGTTGTGTTGTTGAGCAAAGTATAGACTTTGAAATATGGAGCTTTACTTTATGCTTTGGCACTAACTTTCCACAAGGTCAAAATGGATTTATCACCTGTGAGAGACATCTCAAACTCTCTAGCCCATTGGGACAAAGAAAAAGAACTTTTTAAAATAATTTGGCCACCTATGATATGCTCATAAAAATCATAATATGAGTCTGGGTAATGTCTGGCAATTCTTTTTCAGTATTGATTGATTTTTTTTTTTAAAAGACTAGAGTTACATTCAACAATAGTTAATAGAAATCCAGTCACAAGCATTATGACCCACAATTCAAGTTCTAGGTGATTCTCTCAAATCACATTGTCAACTGTGAAAAATGAAAAGATAGTTAAGAAGCTTTGTTTTTTATCAGTGCTGGAAACATTTCTACCAGGAAAGAAATATATGCAGTGCATTTTCTCATAGTGTAAATCTAGCTTACAAAACGGCCGATACAGCAGCAGTCTCTCTCTCTCTCATTTCCTTTTTTTGACATTCAGTTCCTGAATTTTCTATTGTTATTCTAATGGTAGTCCACATATCGATGAGCCAACACTGATACATGTGCCACATCACAGACTGCACACAGTTCCTCTGAACTGAACTGTTGGGTTCAGTTCCTTCATCATCTCATCGATGTGATTGACAGTTACCATCAGAGCTGCCACTTAAACTGCCCATATGCAGCAGTAAGCCAGGCAGTCAGGATTTTCAACAAGCAAGGAGAATCTCATGTTGTGAGATCATTGAAGACTTTGCCCTGTGTTTAGGGATGCCTCATGATTGAACTGAAAGGAATAGGGGGAGACTAAAAGTAGGAAACAGCTAGAACATAATGCAGAAACTAAATACCGAAAGGCTATGTTTTATAGGATGCACACTACAAAGTGTCTCTCTTTCCTACAAGTCTGATCTGTAGGAAAGCTGACTGCTTTCCTACTGATTGCTTATCATGGTATTTTCCAATTGAAAACATTTGACAAATAAAAAGTCAAATAAAAGTTTATGATAAAAACAGAAGTTCTCATATACTCTACTAACTCCTCCTGTTAAATAATATTTTAAAATTTCTGTTTCAGAAATGTATCTATTAAACAAACACCTTAATGAATAATTAAGCAATAAGGATTTGCCACAAATCATTGTTGGAAATGACTGGAGTTTTTGGAGTTTTGATATAAAATGTAATGCTTTTGATTTCATGCTCTCTAGCAGAGAGCCTTCTATTCTTATTGTACTATTTTGAAATAGATATTGTGCTATTTTTTTATTGTTTTAATATGAACAATTAAGTTAAAATTCCCTGATACCACATTATTTTAAAGAATAACAGATCTCTATGGATTTAAATATTTCAAAGTCTTTAGACAATTTTGCTTCTTCTGGAGACTGAGTCCAACAGTTCTAGAGTAATGTAATACTGTGGGACTTGAGGAGTAGGAATTACAACAGATTTGAAAAGATTGCAACAACACGAATTTATGAAAGTTCAGTGCAAATTCTATGTAATAATTAGAAGAAAGAAGGGCCTGATTTGAAGCTAAATCATATACATTTCCTCATCTTTAAATTTTGTCTCATTCAAGGTTTCTTGATTCCTTTTTTCTTTGTTTCATAGATCACCTTGGACATAGCCTATATTCCTTTTCTCAGAATAATATTTTTAAAAGAATAAAATAGAGTTTATAATTAAAAATAATATATGTGTAGTAGGTAGCTGATAGATTGATTTGTGGCTGGAGTCCACATACACATCCTACTTTATGTAAAATAAAATTACCAATAAAATAAAATTTCCAAAGGACTTACTAGCAACAAGGTGGCCTCTTTCAGAAGCAGGGGCAAATGCAGCATCTATTGTATACCTTCCCTTAGCAGCTGACAGTGTCAGGTCAGAGTCAGGCATTGCTGGAGCTGAGAAGCCCCTTTCTTAATGTGGCTTAGTTTGTTTTATGCTAGTGGCTTTTACATCAATTTAGAAAAAATGTAAACAAATAATCTAAACTTTTAAAAGAAAATATTTACAGACCTCTGGGTCCCTCCTAATTCTAAAGCCCAACCCAGCCTCAGCAAAATTTCACCTTTTTTAAAGAAAAAATCAGTGTCAGCGACCAGAGATCTGAGCAATACCTTCACCTTCAAGCATCTTCCCTGGTAGCTCAGATGGTAAAGAATCTGCCTGCAATGTGAGAGACCTGGGTTCAATCCCTGGGTCAGGAAGATCCTCTGGAGAAGGGAATGGCAACCCACTCCAGTATTCTGCTTGGAGAATTCTAAGGACAGAGAAGCCTGGTGGGCTACAGTCCATGGGGTCACAAAGAGTTAGACATAACAGAGCAACGAACACCTTCACTTTCAGCATCCTTGAAAGAACATTTCTCACAAATGTACACAATAGACATTATGATATTCAAGTAAAGAGTTGACTATCCGTGATAGAGACTCCATTGTGGTTCATCTTTTAGGCATCCCATCACATAGCTGGCAAAGAAGCCTGACCTCTGTGAAGACTGCTAGCAGTCTGGACCACCAAAGTCTAATCTCCCTTCCTCCACTGTAACAGCAGTGTCAGGCTGTGGCTACCCAACAACAGGGCATTGCTCAAATTTCCTTGTGGTTAAGCCAGCTTCAGTAAAAGCGAAAGTGAGGAGTGTGATTTCCTGGCTGTTGTCTTTAAAAAGTGAGTGTGCCTCCAAATGCTCTATTTTCCCTTCTCGTTGTCTGATGAAGCTGAAACTCTGATGGATCAGCAACTCCATTTTTTATTATCAACGTTTTATTGAAATATAGTGGTTTACAATGTTGTGTTTGTTTCTTGTTGTGTTAGGTGTGTATACACACATACATACATATATATATATATATATATATTCATTTTCAGATTCTTTTCCATTATAGGTTATTGCAAGACATTTATTGTAGTTCCCTGTGCCATGTAGTATGACCTTGTTGTTTATCTAGTTAATATATAGAAGCATGGCTCTGTTAATCCCAAACTCCTAGTTTATTCCTCCCCACCTCTTTCCCCTTTGATAACCATGCGTTTGTTTTCTGTGTTTGTGAATCTGTTTCTGTTTTTTTTCTTTGTTTTTCATTTGTCTTGTTTTGAGCTTAGAAACAATAGAAATTTATTGCTCACAATTCTGGAGGCTGGGCATCTCAGATCAGAGTGCAGGATCTGGTGAGGGTCCTTTTCTGAATTACAGACTTCTCATTGCGTCCTCATGTGGTTGGCAAGGGCTAGTGAGCTCTGTGGAGACACTTTCGTTCTTCTTTCTTTTTTTAACCTTTTATTTTATATCAGAATATAATTGATTAACAATGTTGTATTAGTTTCAAGTGTACAGCAAAGTGATTCAATTATACATATACATGTATCTATCCTTTTTCTAATTCTTGTCCCATTTAGGTTGTTATGTAATACTAAGCAGAGTTCCCTTTGCTGTGCAGTAGGTCCTTTCTGGTTATCCATTTTAAATGTACCAGTGTGTACAGATCAATCCCAAACTTCCTAACTATCCTCCCTCCCACTCTGTTGCTTCCCTCCACCCCCATTGACCATAAATTCATTCTCTAAGTCTGTGAGTCTGTTACTGTTTTGTAAATAAGATAATTTGTATCATTTTCTTAGATTCCACATATAAGTGATATCATACGATGTTTGTCCTTCTTTATCTGACTTAGTATGATAATCTGTAGTTCCACTCTTCTTGTGGCAAATGGCCTTATTTCATTTTTTTTTATGACTGAGTAAAATTTCATTGGGTATATATACCACATCTTCATCTACTCATCTGTTGATGGACATTTAGGTTGCTTCCATGTCTTGGCCATTGTAAATAGTGCTGCTATGAACAGTGAGGGTGTATGTATCTTTTTGTATTAAAGTTTTCATCTTTTCCAGATGTATGCCCAGATGAGGGATTGCTGGATCATATTTTTAGTTTTTTTGAGGAGCCTCTATACTGTTCTTCATAGCGGCCATACCAGGTTACACTCCCACCAGCAGTGTAGGGTTCCCTTTTCTCCACACCCTCTCCAGACTTTATTATTTGTAGACTTTTGATAATGGCCACTCTAGCTGGTGTAAAGTGATACCTTATTGTAGTTTTGACATCAACATTTTGACCTTATTGTAGTTTTGACAGCAACATGCAATGAATACTCTAGAAGATGGTGAAAAAACAGTACAGAAGAAAACTGTTCCCTGAATGATTGGGTGGTGCTTGGTCACCTGTTGGTCACCTCATCCTACCCTAGTGTGACTGCACGACAGAGAGTTAAGCTCATAAGTTGTTTGAATTACTGAACTTGGGGGACTCTTTACTATAACAGTTCAGCTTACTCTAACCAGTATATCTCTTGGGTATAATATCTAATCTTTATATACCATTCTGGGACTATATACACAAATAGTATAGTGAACAAAGCCAATTCTGTCCTGTTGCTAGAACTGTAAACAGCACCAGGAAATAATCTGTCCCATCACCCCTCAGAGAGGTCAGGGCCTTGAACTCTGGGACAGCCTTTGTACAACTTACAGAATGACTGCAGCACTAATCCTGTATATAGCATTTACTAATATTAGTTTAAAAGATAATTCCTCTGTTTAGAATACAAGATTTTATTTAAAGTGTTTCATATATTAACGTTGATTTAAAGTTCTAGTCAAGTAATCTAGAAAGAAGAAACTATTCATTGAGAAGTTCTTAACACCCATTTACATAATTTAAAGATATGAATCTTAGAGAACCTCTCTACAACAGAACCTCCTCTACAATAGACCATCTCAGGTAATTATAATAATGATGATAGATACTATATATTGCTACTACTATCACCATCATCACTTTTACTATTACTTTTTATGAGCACTATATACCAGGATTCTACACTACTGCATTTACTATATACTAATAATTACTACATACTAATAATTCAATCTTGTCATTCAATTTCTATAATGGTCGTAACTCAGTACCTCCAGAGGCAGGTGATTCTATCATTGTATAATCTTACTGTTGGAGATTTTTGGTTAAAATTTCAAAATTAAGCTATAAATAAAATTTAAGATCAGTCCTTAAAAGTGTACTCTGAAGTAGAATGCAAGAAAAAATGAGTTATATTTGAAAATAAAGGAAATTGCACATTCTTTCTGGATCCACAACTCATTTAGTTAGGTTTAGTGTCCACTACTTGTTTTGAAGCCGTTTAAAAACTAACCCCTTGTAATGATATAATATATAATGTAAAATAATGTGGCAGTCAAGGGCTCTGTGGACTTATTTTCCAGGAAAACTCCCATGGCATGAAATCAATTATAACACTCAAAAAAAAAAAATCACTGTTGGTTGCAACACATACCTCCAGATTAAAAGTGCTTATCTATTTTTGTGGTTGTCAAGGAAACCTTTCCCCTATTTTCTAGTGAAATACATTGCATGAGAGATAAACAGAATAAGCAACAAAGTATGAAATAAAATCCACACTTTAAAACATCTAGTTTTTAAAATATTCATGAAACATTTTAAAAAACTTAATGTTTTAATTTTAAACTCCTTCATATAAAGCATTCAAAAATCAGAATAATAACTTTGGAGTTGGTATTCTGAATCCTAAAATATTAAATCCTCAACCAGCATTATTTATACTGTCTTAAACACTAAGAGAATACAAGTGAAGTTGGACATAATTATGCTTTTAAGTCTTTTAAACTATAATAGAGCAGATAGAACTATACAACTAGCAGATCAAAATAATATTAGAGAAATGTTGTATATGTTTTAAAAGACTATTTGCGTAGTCAATGTGGAGAAGTGTTGGTGAGATTTTAAGTGACATTATGCAGAGTTATGCAGATTTAAAATGGTAAAACAATTTTTCTCAAAAGATATTAATTTAAAGATGGATAAAATACCATAGATTATAACTCTATATAAATGCTCAGGGAGGAAGAAACAATTGCACGGAAAATACTTTGGGCTGAAATTAACCTGGGCTTGAACTGTGCGAGGTTGAACAGGAACCAAATCTCATTGTTCTGTCTACACTCTCAGGTTCTAAGCAAAGGGTCTGAAAAATCATAAGTGTTATTCGCTCAGTCATGCCCAGCTCTTTGAGACTCCATGGACTGCAGCCTACCAGACTCTCTGGCCATGGGATTTTCCAGGCAAGGATACTGGAGTGGTTTGCCATTTCCTTCTCCAGAGGATCTTCCTGACCCAGGGATTGAACCTGGGTCTCCTGCACTGCAGGCAGATTCTTTACTGATTGAGCTACCAGGGAAGCCCAGAAAAAAAAAATCATAAGTGCTCGATAAATTTTGGTAAAAGAATTCATGTGATTCAATCACTGAAAAACAGTTGTTATGGAAGTTTCTTCACATTCTGGCTTCAAGTTTTCATCTATAAATTATTGATGTTGAACCAAATGATCCCTTCCAAGCTTACCAATCTGTCATTCTTACCAATTTATAGTTTTTACCCAGTTACTCAAGCCACAGACCTGAGTCTCCTTATTGCTCAGCTCTTACATCCAATCCATGACCCCAATAGGCAGATCCTACTACCTATAAAATCACGAGAATCCACCCACTTTCTTCAGTGCCACTGTTGTCACACTAATCAAAGCTTTCATACTCTCACTACTGAATAACAGCATGCCTGTCATCTCCCTCCATTCTACTGTACTGGCAGGCGGAGTGATTGATTAAAATAAAGATTCTGTCATGTATCACTCATATTTAAACTCTTTCCTTGGCTTCTCATTGACCTTTGTTTAAGTCTCTGAAACCTAAACATCTCACAAGAAGCCTGTCATAACCTAACTTCTTTCTCTCTAGCTCTTGTCTCTTTTCTTGTGACTCCTTCCTTCACCTTTTTAATGCTCCGGCACATTGTATTTTCTCCTTGCATTCAATGTATTTATATTTTTGTCCTCTTCCACAACTGTTTCTAAGACACTCTTTCTTCTCCTTGAAACCCTCTTGTCTTCCCCTAGGTGTAGACTTACAAAATCTTGTTCATCTTTTAGTTCTCATCTTTTTACCACTTAAAATAGGTTGTTGTTGTTGCTGCTGCTGCTGCTGCTGCTAAGTCGCTTCAGTCGTGTCCAACTCTGTGTGACCCCATAGACGGCAGCCTACCAGGCTCCCCCGTCCCTGGGATTCTCCAGGTTCCCATAATATTCATTTATTTTCAACAATATATTTCTGTTTTGGCAGCACTCATTATACTTCTGTACATTCTGAATATTTTTCTCACAAAGCCTTAAAATGTATGAAATCAGGAACCATATCTATTAATCCCTTGTTTATAGCTGAATCCTAATATTCCAGAATAGATCCTGTGGTTTAGTAATTACTCAGTTTTTATCATTCAGACCCTGCGTCTTCTAAATTAGTGTTTTCTCTATAGAAACTGAATAAAGTCACCAAAATTTCACCAACAAGGTGAAAAAGGAAAGAGTCATTTAGCACAGCCCCTGGTTTCCTTTCCAATTCCATTACTCTTCTTTACTAACTAGATCCAGACTTAGTACAGGGCAACAGTGTGTACCTAACTCACAGTCCATGATCTCCCAGCCTTGCTTTTAGCTATTACTAGCCATTAGGTCCAGTTACTAAGATGTTCCCTGGGGTGTTCTTCTTCCCAGATTAATTCTCTTGAGGAAAAGCCTTTTTTTCACTTTTCTCTTTGTATTTCCGCCTTCTTCTGGGCTGAGTAAGAATGTAAGCCTGGAGGTAAAGCTGCCGTCTTTCCTGAATGAAAGCTGCATAGTAATTATGATAGAACGAGAAGAATGGATGAGCCCAGTTCATTGATGAATATCCTCTAGCCACTGCCTCAGCACCAAGCCGCTGTCCTCCAGACTTCCTGTTACAAGAGGAGATGCCCTTTATTTGTTTAAATACTCTATGGAAGTCCATGTTACTTGCATTTGAATACACTCCTAACTCATCCAGGCAATCAATTTGAAGATGGTATTGAATATATAGGGCTTCCCTGGTAGCTCATCTGGTAAAGAATCCACCTGCAATGCAGGAGACCCCAGTTTTATTCCTGGGCCTGGAAGATCCCCTGGAGAAGTAATCGGCTACCCACTCTAGTCTTCTTGGGATTCCCTGGTGGCTCAGCTGGTAAAGAATCCACCTTCAGTGTGAGAGACCTGGGTTCAATCTCTATGTTGGGAAGATCCCCGGAGAAGGGAATGGCTACCCACTCCAGTATTCTGGCCTGGAGAATTCCGTGGACTGTACAGTCCACGGGGTTGTAAAGAATCCGATACAACTGAACAACTTTCACTTCACTTCATGTCATTGAGTATACAAGAGGAAATAAACAGTTCACGGTTTTTCATATTTGAACCCAGTTCTGCCTGTTTCAAGTTGCTGGGAACTCACTAGATTCAGTGCAGTCATCTCTTAACTAAGAAGAGTGATTGTCATCTTACGGATGAAATAAGTAAGATTATCATCTTATTTATTTATGAAAATTAAAAGCCAACAACTGAAAAGCTTTTAGCTTACGATCTGATATAGTAAAACAAATAAGACATACAGTAAAGCAAGTAAGACATCTCTTGCTCAATAAAACAAGAGATGTCACTGCCTGTTCTGAAAAAGTTTGTATTTTGTATTGAAGTATAGCCAATTAACAATCTTGTAGTAATTTCAGGTGAACAGCAAAGGGATTCAGTCATACTTATATATGTATCCATTCTGCCCCACACTCCCCTCCCATCCAGGCTGCCACATAACATTGAGCAGAATTCCTTGTGCTATACAGTAGGTTCTTATCTGTGTAATCTAAAAAGAAATGATACAAATGAACTTATACACTTATAAAATAGACAGACTCACAGACTTAGAGAAAGAACTTAACAGTTGTTGAGACAGGTGAAAAAAGGTGGAAGATAGAGGTCAGGAATAGTTAGGGAGTTTTAGATAGACATATACACACTGCTGTATTTAAAATGGAAAACCAACAAGGACCAACTGTCACTGCCTTTTGATTTAAAAAAAATAAAATATACGCAGGCTTTGTAGCCAAATAGAGCTTCTACCAGTTATCTACTGTATAAATTCCTTAGACTTTTGGAGACTTAGTTTCCCAATTGTAAAGTGAGATGAATAATATCTACCTTGGAGAAATCTATGAAGATTTGGAGATAAAACATTTAAAGCAATAGACATTTAAAGAATGGCAATTGCCATTCAAATAAGAAATAGAAATTCACAATAATATACTCATCTTAGATTATGACCACTAAATAAAAATATTTGACTCTACACAGCAACTTTTCCATAGCAGATTTTAAATTTTTGAGACAGGTTTAGTTTTCTTCTATAGATTAACTCCCATCTGGAGGTTAGGGAGGAGGCCACACGCCCCTTTGAAATTTTCAAGAGCTCCATGGACCTTATCTCCAGAAAACAACACACGTACAAAAGCTTTTATGGTCAGTTTTAGGGAATTATGGGTTCTCTTAAATTTCATCAGCCCCAAGATTATATTATACTCCCTGATCAAGAGTTACGGAGTTCCAATGGGCCATTCTGATATAATAATTTCATATATAAAGTTATTCTGTGAAATAAACTCTACGATATATGTCTTACATGCCTTTAATAAACTCTTTCGTTTCTTCACCTCCACATCTACTCCATTACATAATGGTCGTATAATCTAGAAAGGAATTATTTTAGCATATCAGCATTTAGAAGTCAGTGTTGTACATATTTATGCTTGGAAGTGTGAAGTTTCATTTAAACTTTGTTAAAGAAAAGGGAAAAAGAAGAAAAGACATCTAGACAAGGAAAATTACAATCAGTAAGCTACAATGCAGCTATCTACGTGTGATCCAATGTTCCACTAAGGAAAAGAACAAATAACACTCAGAGTGATAGCTCCTCGAGAAAGAATTGCATTTCTGCCAAAATATTGCTGAGATTGCCTACAGAACTGCCAGTAATTGTAGTTTACAAAGAATCTAGTGTTACTTTGTGGTTAAAGCACAAGATGAGGTTCAAGAAAGATGTCATTTCAGATTCTCCAAGTCACAGGATATCATTATGGCCTTAACCAAGTTATACAAGCTTTCTTTCTTTCCTCCTGCACCTACAAAAGAAAAAAGAGAAGTATTTTTAATCTTCTCTGACTGAATACTTAATAAATGTGTGACAAGCTTAATATATACTAAGCATTCCTCAGATTTCTTTTTTTTTAATTGAAGTATAGTTGATTTACAGTATAATATTAATTTCAGATGTATAACATAATGATTCAATATTTTTACAGATCATATTCCATTTAAAGTCATTACTAAACAATGGCTCTACAATATATCTTTGTTGCCTACCTAGTTTATACATCTTAAGTTTCAAATACCAGTTGCACTGCTTCCACTCACTATGCAGTAAAGTCTTGGGCAGGAGACATGATTCTTGTGAGTCATCTATTTCTATTCAATAAGCCTGTCTTTTGTAGACGGTGTCAGTTTTCAGTCTTGCAAACAACTGTGTGTTTGTGTTCCTGGGCTGTCTTTAGTTTTCTCTTTGTCTTTGCTTCATGGATAATAATTATGATGACTTATACTGTTACCAGAAGTAAGAACGAGAGAACTAATTTTTTTTTTTTTTTTGCTATACATCTGTGTGTCTTACTTTTTCCTACTTGTGTCTATGTGAGTATTTCCGCATTCACTGAATATGTAGGAGTCACTCAACTGGTTTCTCTCAGTAGCAGTATCAGAATTTACTCCAGGAAAGGGCATAAATATCTCTGAGGAAAAGCAGACCTATCTTTGGGGATTCATGCTTTCCAAGAAGAGGAAAAGAATTCTTTCAATCATGACTTAAAAGTGAGGAGAGACAGAGGCAGAGAATGAAAATTCCCCCTATGTATACTAGTACAGATATTTTTAAAAACCTAATAGAACCCCGTAAGAAAAAAATACAAATACTTCTCAGAAGAAAATTCTCCTAAGTTGAAGAAAGGCCTGAATTTGATAAAATAAAAATTAGTTTTACAAAATTCACTCTCAGTCATACACAGGAGGTCACAATAGAAGTAATAAATGCAAAAAGTTATGTTGCATGACAAGAGCAAAGGGAGGAAAAGTGCATATGGAGTACAATTTGATTAAAAAGATGGGAAGATAATATGCACAAACATATATGCACATATACATATATCTTATACACATATATATATGTACTATTCACATAAAATTTATTTTTAAAATGGAAAAAAGCTGATAATCTTTTTATTAATATTTATTGTAGAAGAAGGGATTCCCTGGTGTTTATTGTAGAAGGAAGACAATAACATCAACGGTGAAAGATGGTAGCTTGTTATGTTGATTTTAGCTTGACATCATTTGATAGTATGCATAATTATTTTTAACATTACATAAATTTCCCTAAAAATGAAGAGGAAATTGAACAAGTGAACCTAATTGTCTAAACAACTTGGTAGCATAATCACACAGAGATGAACCATTCCAAATGATTTTTAAAGTCACACACTGAACTGTATATCCCTAGCACAATATAAACAAAGGACAAATATAATTGAGAAAAAAAAATAAACTTTCTCTGGTGGCCATATTCATAGAGTGGTGTCATTATTATTGTTCTGAAGCTTTTGTGTGTATATTTGGGGGTAAAACAAGTGAATAACTGTATTAGGACATCAATTTCTGTCCCCCAAAAATGAGATGGATGAGATTGTTAGTAAGATTGATGAGATTAAGGGGAGACTGGTTCTGAATTTACATAGTGTCAGTATAAACAAAAGATAACTTTTTTATTGAAGTGTAGTTGATTTATAAAGTTGTATTAGTTTCTGGTGTACAGCAAAGTGGTTCAGATATATATATATATATATATGTACACACACACACACACACACACACACACACACACACACACACATTTGTATTCCTTTAGTATTTATATTCTTTCAGTATTCTTTTCCATTATGACTTACTACAGCATTTTGAATATAGTTCCCTGTGCTATACATAGGACCTTATTGCTTATCTATAATATTTTATGTGTCGTAGTCTATATCTGCTAATACAAAACTCCTGATTTATCCTTCTCTCACCCTCTTTCCTCTTTAGTAGCATGAGTTATGTTATGAGTCTGTTTTTGTTTCATAACCAAGTTCATTTATGTCATATTTTAGATTCCACATATAAGTAATATCATATGGCATTTGTCTTTTTCTGACTTCTTTTAGTATAATAATCTCTAGGTCCATCCATATTGCTGCAAATGGCATTGTTTCATCCTTTTTTATGGCTGAGTAATATTCCATTGCATATATATACCAGAGCTGCTTTGTCCATTCACCTGTTGAGGAACACTTAGCTTGCTTCCATGTCTTGGCTATTGTAAATAGTGCTGCTGTGAAGAGTGAGGTGTATGTATCTTTTTGAATTGGAATTTTCATCTTTTCCAAATATGTGCTCAGGAGTGGGATTGCTGGATCATATGGTAACTCTACTTTTTTGAGAAACATCCATACTGTTCTCCATAGTAACTGAACCAATATACAGTTCCACCAACAGTGTAGGACAGTTCCCTTTTCTACACAACCAAAAATATTAAATTTTATATATTTTCTTCAGACTTTAACTGATCAAGTAGGCAAGTAACTGTTGATAAATGAATAATGTAATTTTGAACACTATAAATAATGACTGACTTATCTAACTTTGAAAACACAAAGACTATATATTTTTCCTAAAAAATCATGACAGTTACAATAATTGACAGTAAGTCATACAGATAACCTCAAGTGCAAAAGCAAAATGTGAGCAAAGTACATTCTATAATCACAAAGCAATAAAGCTTGAAATATAAGTGGCCAAATAAAAGATAGTTAAAATTTTTAAACACTATTTCAGATTATTCTTGGATCAGTGTATTATAGATCATTTAGAATATGTCACTAACGGACACTTCCAAAAAAAAATAGTATGGGATGTGTCCAAAGCAATATTCAGGATAAAATCTATGGCTTTATATTCATAGATTACTAAAGAAGAAAAAAACTAATTGAGAACTTAGTCACTTATTTTTCCTCTTTTTGTGATTAATAGAATATGTGCTTAATTTCAAAAATTCCCCTAGGTAATCTCCCATAAGAATAAAGGCTAATCAGAGTCTTAACATTAAATCTAGCAGAACAATTATGATGAAAATAATAAATCAAGAAATGGTAACTTAAAAATTTTTATTAATGTAATTTGTTATAGAAGTAAGTGAAAATCATAAGACTATTGATATTTCAATACAGGCTAAAATATCATTTAATAAAATTCAGTATCTCAAAAACAAGTGAGTAGTTTTAAAATCCAATAATACTCTCTTAACAGAATTTTTTAAATGGTTCTTTCAAACAAATAGACGAAACCAGTTTGTAATAGTGAAGCATTTTAGATACTTACTACAAATCACTGCAAAGATGCCATCTGTTGTATCATATGAATATTTACTAATTTATTATGAAATTTTAAAAGACAAAAGAGTAAATGAATTCTAGAGGAACTGTAGATCTAAATCTGAAAGATTATACAATAAATTTTTTGAAGTAGTGCAGAGGAACAAAAACAGAAATATATACCAGTGGAAAAGATAGAAAGCCTAGAGAAAAACCCACACACCTACTGGGCACCTTATCTTTGACAGAGAGGCAAGAATATACAATGAAGGAAAGATAATCTCTTCAATAAGTGGTCCTGGGAAGACTGGACAGCTACGTGTAAAAGAGTGAAATTAGAATACTTCTAACACCATACACAAAGATAAACTCTAAACGGATTAAAGACCTATATGTAAGACCAGAAACTATAGAACTCTTAAAGGAAAACAGACAGAATACTCCTTGACATAAATCACAGCAAGATCCTCTATGACCCACTTCCTATAATAATGAAAATAAAAACAAAAATAAACAAGTGGGACCTAATTAAACTTAAAGCTTTATTGCACAGCAAACATAATTATAAACAAATTGAAAAGACAGCCCTCAGATTGGGAGAAAATAATAGCAAACGAAACAATTCACAGAGGATTAATCTCCAAAATATACGAGCAGCTTATGCAGCTCAATACCAGAAAAACAAACAACCCAGTCACAAAGTGGAAAGAAGACAGACATTTCTCCAAAGAAGACATACAGATGGCAAATAAACACATTAAGAACATCACTAATCATTAGAGAAATGCAAATCAAAGCTACAATGAGCTATCAACTCATACTGGTCAGAATGGCCATCATCAAAAAATCTAGAAACAATAAATGCTAGAGAGGGTGTGGAGAAAAGGGAACCCTCTTGCACTGTTGGTGGGAATGTAAATTGATACATCCACTATGGAAGACGGTATGGTGATTCCTTAAAAAACTGGGAGTAAAACTACCATATGACCCAGCAATCCCACTACTGGGCATATACCCTGAGAAAACCATAATTGAGAAAGACACATGAATTTCAATGTTCATAGCAGCACTATTTACAATAGTTAGGGCATGGAAACAACCTAGATGTCCATTGACAGATGAATGGATAAAGAAATTGTGGTACATATACACAATGGACTATTACTCAGCCCTAAAAAGGAACATATTTGAGTCAGTTCTAATAAGTGGATGAAACTAGAGCCTGTTATACAAAGTGAAGTAAGTCAGAAAGAGAGAAACAAATATTGTATATGAATGCATGTGTATAGAATCTAGAATCTAGTTCAAACTGATGAATCTATTTGCAGGGTGACAATAGAGATGCAGACTTACAGAATAGACTTATGGACACAGTGGGGAAGGAAGTGGATGGTATGAATTGAGAGTGGCATTGAAATGTATACAGTGCCACATATAAAATAGATAGCCAGTGGGAATTTGCTGTATGAAGCAAGGAGCTCAAACCCGATGCTCTGTAAAGGGGTGGGATGTGGTGGAAGGTGGAAGGTAGATTAAAGAGGGAGGGGACATGTGTATGTCTATGGCTAATTCATGTTGATATACGGAAGAAAGCAACATAACATTGTAAAGCAATTATCCCCCAATTAAAACTAAATTTTAATGAAAAAGTAATGCAGAGGAGAACTCATCTTCATGTCTTTTAATGCATATATTTGTCAGGGTCCTCCACAGAAACAGAACAAACAGAATATACACAATATAGGCAAAATATAAAATGAAGAGTAAGAAAAAAAATCAAAAAATGTAAAACTTCATCAAAAGCAACATAACAAAATAAAAGAGGAAAACAATACCTTGAGAAAAATATTTGAAACATACATAACAAATAGTTAACCTTCCACTAAACATAGAGCACCAACATTAAAAGAGAAAATGGGCACAACACATGGACACAGTTCAGTGTAGGAGAGCTGTAACTGAACATTAAACTTGAAATCAAGTTCAACTTTACCACTAATTAAATAGTGCCAAGTTTAAAATTATAATAGTTTAAAAAGACAAGATCTTCATGAGGTTGGGCCGAATGGGCTTTTTGCATACCTTCTTTGAGAGTGGAATAATTTGTTAATAAGTGTAAAATACATCCCAACTGTGAAATGATCGTGATAGTTACTGAAATGTTATTTTTAATATATGAGTTTTTAAAATAATATAACTAATAATAAGAGATAAATTGAATTAAGTGTGAAAATATGTACCCATGAAAATTGTTTTGAAATAATATTTAATAGTATGGACCCCTATTCCCACTCTACCATTAGTGAAAGAGAGCAGATTATAAATATTCTATTCATGTACAAAAATCAAAGTATATTGACACACTCATACATAAAAATTATACAAAAAGAACATATACTAAAATGTTAAGTTTCATTTGGGGATTACATGTGATTTTGGCCTTATTTGTGTTTATTTTGTATGACGGCCTTTTTCGATTTTGGAAACAAATAGGTTTTGCAATTTTTATAAAAGTAAATGACAATAATGGTCATTTTGAAGATTAAGAAATAGAATAAAAAGTGAAGAGAGCAAGACTGGAAAGTTTAAAGATAGAATGTGAATAAAGGAATATAAAAACAGATAAATAGCTTAATATAAAACCAGAGAATGTAAAACTTCCTCAAATACACAAATTCAAGAAACCCAATGAGAAGAGGAAAGGGACTTCTCTGGCTGTCCGGTAGTTAAGACACCGAGCTTCCACTTCATGGGGCATGGGTTCAGTCTGTGGTTGGGGAACTAAGATCCTGCATATCATGCAATATGGCCAAAAAATAGAGGGGAAAAAGAGGAAAAATCTAGATATAGATAATATCATTACTTGAAATAGAGGAACCAATCAGTGTTTAAGTGTGTTGAAAAAGAACTATATGTTGCCCATGCTTATATATTTGAATATTTCTATTTAAATGGACATTTATGAAAGGAAAGTACATACACAAAATTTGACTCAAAGCAAAATTGAGGAAGAGGCTAGAACAAAAACATGAATATTTAAAACCTTTTTTTAAATTGCTTTCAAAAAACGCTCAATCCAGATACTTGAGGGCAAATACTTATCATGATTTTTTCCAAAGAGCAAATACTTATCATGATAAAAATCCATACAGTACTCAGTTTCCAGGAAAGCATGGGAAACCTTTCTAAGACAATTTTATTAAATTAGCCGTAGCCTTGACACTAAAACCTAGCAGACAAAGCACCCCTACCACAGCTGTCTTGAGACCCCAGATGCCTCTTCTATTTTGGGTAAGGATGTCCTCTGTCACCTCGGGACACTAACTCCCTGCCCTTCACCGTTTCATCAGGCAGGGTCCCAGCAGGAAGCAGACGGCCCACCCAGCTGGGAACTGGGGAGAGGCTTTCTAACTGAGGTGTGGCAGGGTGAAGGGAACCACACGTGATTCTGAGGCACATGGGAACTGGCACTATTTGGAAGCATTTATGGCTCATAGGCCTGAGGGGACAAATAAGGAAAAGGTGTTAGAGCTCTGTTGAGAGCTGGGATCACTGAAGAGGGGCTGTTGATGGAAACTCTGATTTTGGAGAATCTTAGTCACTCCCAGCACCACCGAGCAGCCAAGAGAAAATGGAGGAGGTAAACAAGTATACTCATTTTTCTCTCCCTCCTGTCCTCCAAGTTTCAGTCAGCTCAAAGAATGATGGAGACATGTCAAAGGAAACAGGTGCCAGCTTGAAGAGTCAAAGTAACTCATTAGAGTAACAGCTTATAAATTGAATAAAATTTATTTTGAATTGAATAAACTAAGAATCCATTAGCCCATACTGTTGAAAGAAACCATTAAAAAAATCAATGGAAGAAAAGAGAAAGCCCTTCCCTACATAGAATGTCAATCAGTAGATACAGAAAACAACATCACAGTCTTATCGTGAGCTCCAGGCCAACCACTTGCAACACTAAAACCTCACTGAATGGGCTAGGTCAGCCTCAGAGCTCAGAAGCTTTTTCCCTTTACCACCTGACATTGTGTGTGATTTATAGTATTCCATCACAACTGTTAACACAATATTTAAAGTCCAGTTGTCAATATGTACTTAGGAATAAAAGGAAAAGCTTTCCAAAAATTCCAAATGTGAAATGATGAGAATCTGACCTAAAAAAGTGGTAAAGAGGATGGATCACATAGTTGGGATTCAGAATACATTTCTGATGAATAATTGTAACAATGAAGTAAATGTTTATGACCAATTAGATGTATGTGGGAAAGAGAAAAAACTGTGACTAAATTTAAGGTTTGTAGCTTGGGAGACTGGATACTTAAAAATGACATTAACTGGAATAGGAAATGAGAGAGATACAGAATATAAAGTTTGAGGTATCTTCAGGACATTCAGGTGGAAATTCCCAAAAGTCATTGGGAGTCATAAAAGTCCTAAATATTTCTTCATAGGAACACAATGTATCAAAAAAATTGGAATCTTATTAACATGACAGGCAGTATTGTGCTATTAACATTCTCTCATTCCTGCCTCTTGTAGGAAACTTTCTTGAACAAAAACAAAACATATATATTATCTCTGGTCAGGTCATTACATGCACTTAGCCCTTGAATTGCATTGATGTTTATATGCGTGTTTGCCTTTACTAGCTCTGTCTGTGCTGTTATCAACTAGCACAGAATCTATTCCCCGACAAGAAATTAAATTCTACTTGTTTTTCCCTCTAAGGAAATGGTTCCAAATGGATGTTTTGTCCACCAGAGTGCTTGACATGCTTTTCACGAGAACTGGCACAGCCCACAAGTGTGTGGGTTCTTAGTAACTGCTGGTGGCCATCCTATGTTGCTGTTATTCAGGCCAGAAAAGTGACTTATCATTTGTTTCCTTATATCACTGCCAGGAGGCCTGAAAGCTGTGGCTGAGAGCAGGCGCCCTACTGTGTTTCTGATGAGTTTTATCGAAAAGAGTATAATTCTACCTGCTAACCTCAATTAGAGACAAACCTGTTCCTGGCTTCTCTCTTCTCTGATTTGAAGTGGAACTTGAAAAGAGGTGACTCCCATAGTTCTTATCTTTAGATATCTCTGACATCTATCAGTGCTAGAACAATTAAAAACAGAAAACCTCGAATGTAGTAACATGTTAGAATTTGAAAAATCTTCTCTATCATAAACAGAGTCTATAACTGACCATACAACAGAAAACCATAAACATAGAACCATCAGGCCAGTTCAGTCTGCTGCCATCTTATTATTTGGGAAGGAGAGTTTACTTCTAGTGAATTTGAACTTGACTGTCTTTAGATCTGATTTGAGTTCTCCAATCCTTGTTTTTTAATACCTGGGTGCATCACGTATTTAATCTGGAAGTGCAAACAAATCTTTAATTCTGGAACTATTTGCCTTAATTGGTATCATTTAAACAATTGTGACAGAATAAATCTTGTACATAAGTTTACCTTGGCCTGGGAACGACTGAAGTGACTGAACAGGGGCTTTAATTAAACACATAGAACTTAGCATAATTTCTGGCAAAGAATAGTCCATCCAATACATATTTTTGAATGAATAAATGTATTTGATTATTCAGTAGCCATCAGGAATGGATGAAATTTTTTTGGTGCAGCCAAATTTGCATAGAAGATACAGAGCCTGTATATGTTTCTAAAATGTTTCATGATTATTAAACCTGGGTATCCCTATCTTTGAACCTTACACTGTATCTTCTATATTGAAAAAACCTCCAGTGAACTGCTGAACATAATGTGTGATGTGTCCAAATATTCACTCTTTATCTGTAAATTACTAGTATATATTTTCTCATTGAATTCTAGCAAAACCATGTTTAGTATGAATATTAATTACCCAATTGATACTGGATAAAATTGATGTTCAGAGATATTGATAAATTTTCTCATAGTCACACAAATCCCATGCAGCCTAGGATTTTAAACTCAAACAGGTATTTTGTTTTTTCCCCAGGGACAGTCATGCTCCTTTTGTTTCTCTGATTAATTAGGACAGTTGTGTCCAGCCTCTTTGTTATGAAGACATATCCTAAATGTTACCTGACCTGTTGAGATAGACTTAAGGATGTAGAGAAAGGCAGATCTATCCATCTATCCATTCTATTACTCATCCTTCCACATACCCATCACAGACAAGGTGATGAAAATTCCTCTTGTGATTTCCTCCTCTCTCACCTTTCATGTTTTTATTTCTTCCTTGCTTTTCCAGTTCCAGAGATATTTTTAAGCACTTGCCTCTATATGAGGCAAGTTTATACTATGAGGGAGGTTACAAAAGGGAGCACAGAGGTGGTTTCTTCCAGCCTCTGTCTTTTCTAGAATTATTTCTGGATCTCCCATAAAATAGTTCAGTTGAGTTCAATCTCTCAGTTGTGTCTGACTCTTTGCGACCCTGTGAACCACAGCATGCCAGGCCTCCCTGTCCATCACCAACTCCCGGAGTTTACCCAAACTCATGTCCATTGAGTCAGTGATGCCATCCAACCATCTCATCCTCTGTCGTCCCTTTCTCCTCCCGCCCCCAATCGTTCCCAGCATCAGGGTCTTTTCCAATGAGTCAACTCTTCACATGAGGTGGCCAAAGTATTGGAGTTTCAGCTTCAACATCAGTCCTTCCAATGAATACCCAGGACTAATCTCCTTTAGGATGGACTGGTTAGATCTCCTTGCAGTCCAAGGGACTCTCAAGAGTCTTCTCCAACACCACAGTTCAAAAGCATCAATTCTTCTGAGCTCAGCTTTCTTTATAGTCCAACTTTCACATCTATACATGACTACTGGAAAAACCATAGCCTTGACTAGACGGACCTTTGTTGACAAAGTAATGTCTCTACCTTTTAATATGCTATCTAGATTGGTCGTAACTTTCCTTCCAAGGAGTAAGCGTCTTTTAATTTCATGGCTGCAATCACCATAAGCAGTGATTTTGGAGCCCCAAAAAAATAAAGTCTGACACTGTTTCCACTGTTTCTCCATCTATTTCCCATGAAGTGATGGGACCAGATGCCATGATCTTAGTTTTCTGAATGTTGAGCTTTAAGCCAACTTTTTCACTCTCCTCTTTCACTTTCATCAAGAGGCTTTTTAGTTCTTCCTCACTTTCTGCCATAAGGGTGGTGTCATCTGCATATCTAAGGTCATTGATATTTCTCCCAGCAATCTTAACTCCAGCTTGTGCTTCCTCCAGCCCAGCATGTCTCATGATGTATTTTGCATATAAGTTAAATAAGCAGAATAGAATAGAACTGGTGTCAAAAGAAAATATTGGAAAAAATAAAACCAGAAGTGTTTTAACTACTTGGTTTTAAATAACTCACAAGGATTGGAACTCAACCATATTACAAGATAAGCTAGTGTTGCAATATTTAGTTGAAATCCTAAATCTCATCCACATGTGAATTGAGTCCCACAATTGTCCCTATCCTTAAGGGTTCCTTTTAGAGTGCTGTTGTTGCCCATTAAAATCATGTTCATCTGGAGGAGCATGGTAACTCAGAATATGTCTATTAAAACATATTTGGGGCCAATTTACTACGTTAATCCTTTTTTTCTGATTACAATAATATACCAAATTGAACTCAGTAGTTAATGTTTCCACTCAAAGCACTGATTTGAACTCATTTACTCTCTTTTAACCTGTTAGCTGTATAATTTCTCAACTGAATCACAACAGGGTGCCTATAATTCAGGTCTAATGAATGTTATTTTAGACCATTCTTAAATGCAGCTGGTTTCCATATGTTTAGACTAATACCTCAAAAACTAGAGATTAAAAAAAAAATTAATGCTGAGAATTAGATTCTTAAAAAAAGAACTTCAAAGTCCACTCTAGGTTATTTTAGGTATACCTGCTGATGACAGAAACAGGGTACGGAGGCCTACTGGGTATGTAGCCTTCCTAAAACAGAATTTAGTAAGCTGCATTCATGACTGTTAAAGTTAGGGCAACAAGGTTTATTGATGAGACCTCTTTAGAAATATTGTATGTGAAACTTTTCAGTCTATTTAGCAAAATCTCATAGAGTGTTCTTAAAGATAAAGACTGAATCTGAAGAAAAATTTCACAGTTGGTATAGCAACTGTGATCAAAATATAAACACTGAAGCTTTTCCCTCAGGCGCTCAGCTCTGATGCATCTAACCACAGGCCTTGTTTTCCCAAAATAATTTCATACTAGATCACAGAGGGGCTGCCTTGTGGCATTTAATTATCATTGCTTCAAATACTTCATCAACTGTAGAGAGACAAGAATTGATCATTTAAAGCCATATATATATATACACATATGTATATATATCACATATATATGGTTGTTCAGTTCAGTTCAGTCGCTCAGTCATTTCCGACTCTGAGACCCCATGGACTGACATATATGGTTGTAGTATTATATATATTGTGTACAATTGTATTATATAATTTTATATATGTATGTGTGTGTGTGTATATATATATATATTTTTTTTTTCCCCCCCAGTGCGCTTCCCTGTGGCTCAGATGGTAAAGAATCCTCCTGCAATGTGGGAGACCTGGGTTCAATCCCTGGGTCAGGAAGATCACCTGGAGGAGGGCATGGCAACTCACTCCAGTATGCTTGCCTGGAGAATCCCCATGGACAGAGGAACATGGTGGGCTATAGTCTTTGGTGGGACAAAGAGTCGGACGTGACTGAGCAACTAAGCATAGCGCAGCACATGTATTTAATATATGTGCATGCTCAGTCGTGTCTGACTCTGTGACCCCATGGACTATAGCCCACCAGGCTACTCTCCTGCATTGGCAGGTGAATTCTTAACCACTGTGCCACCTGGGAAGAGCCCCATTCAATATATGTAAACACACAAACACTATAAAGCAGACTGATCTGTCAAAATATCTCTTATTTATTTTGATTTTTCACCAAGGCATAGTATCTAAGTCATGCATACATCAAGATGACTTTGCTTCTGTTCTACTAGAGAAGGGTACTTTTGAGCCAAAACCTCTATTACATAAAATGAACCCTGCTTTAATTCTCCCCAGATTTTCACAACTCAAAGAGCCTTCTTTTAAACAGGCTGATCTATTTCATGAAGTGAAAATTTTCAAAGCTCTGTGGTCAGTACTTTACAACCAGGGTTTTGTTTAATCTTCACAAAAATCCAGTCAGTTAGGTATTATGCCCATTTGAAAATGTTGAAAGCAGAACTTCCCTGGTGGTCCAGTAGTTAAGACACCATGCTTCCACTGCAAGGGGCATGGGTTTGATCCTTGGTCAGGGAATTAAGATCCTGCGTGCTGCATGGCATAGCCAAAAAAAAAAAGAAAAAAATGAAAGCGTGGCACAGAAAGATCTAAATAGTTTGCATTAGATAACTTAAGAAATAAAGGATAGGGTTTATTAACTGAACATGAAAAATAGCCATGTACTTTTAACTATGAAGCTATAATGAATTCTCAGAAGTTTAAATTGTGTGTGAGAAGCTGTCAAGCCCCTTGAAAATCCCCACAGGGAAATGCAAGAACAGCAGCTAAGACGGCAGCACAACAGGAAAATTCTTTATAATTTTCTGGGTAACCAGATGTTAGACATGACTTTCCTGTGATTTTTGAGTGTTGGTCAACATCCAGACACCATGAGCAATAAGCCCCTGACCATCTATGCCTGACCTTCCAGGAGACTCTGACGCCAATTTTGTGATGCTGAGCCCATTGCTTATATCCAGTATGGAAGGAATGGGTGTGATGAGGTTGGTTTAAAGAGCTGTGGAGATGATTTCTTTAGAGGAGAGTTGTGAGATTGTTGCCCGACTTCATTGACACTGCCCTTCTCAGCCATGGGAGAGTAATTTCAAAGGAGTCACTCTAAGACTTAGCTACCAGGTATCCAGAAAAATCAAAGCCTCAAGATGGAAGGCTGGCCAGGGATACCCAGGCTGCAGTAAAATGGGCTTCCCTCAGAGCTGTCTACACCTCCCTAATAGTAAGACTGATGTGAACAGTCCTATGACAGAAACTGGGCTTGAATATCCTGGTAACTCCTAGAGGCAGGGACAGGGTGGGGTTTGGTGTGTTGACCCACCTACAGTGCAAAGCAGCCAGCCTGTGGAGGAATTGCGTACATCAAGAGAACTGCTGTGGAGACCCCAGAGGACAAGGAGGAAGACACCAAATACCCATAGAAGCGCCAATCAATAAAGAATGATTAGGTAGCTGACATCCTGGAAGGCATAAGTGATGTGTGAGACTATGCCCTCAAACACGCCCTCTCCTTTTCTCCTCCATGCTGCAGTCCCTCCTCTTCCCTTCCAGCCTTTGACATAGAATTATGAATGAGAGCAGAAAACAGCCAGGTAGTCTTGGGAAATGGAGGAGATGCAGCTGACCATGCCCCCTTCTCACTGCATGCCACTAGCCATAGTTGAGCCCATCAGATGGGCTGGCATAGAGTATACAAGCTTTAAGTTGAAGGAAGGTTTAAAATTCTACATTAGGTTACATTGGACAGTTTATCTTAAGAATTAACACTCTTCATGTCACACTTCAGATCTAGCACAGAAGCTGTGGAACTAATCTAAAATTTCATTCAGGAACAGGAGAAAAACAAGCCAATAGAGTAGATTTGCAGATGCAGTGATGTGGAAAAAAGAAATTGATAAAATGAACCCCTAAAAATGATAACTTGTTTTAGAAACTGTTTAGATTGGGAGCAAATCCTTAATCACTCCTTTTTATACCAAGACCTCAGTTCTCCTCCTGGTTACCTGGCCAGTTTTCACCTCCACTGGATTGGGTTCTTGGCTTCGCTTTGCTCCTTACCTTGTGTTCCATATTCTCTTATGGATCCCTGAGTTCAGGTTTGCTTTGCTGGCTCACTGTCTGTCCTTGCAGAGACCCACTGATGCCTCTACTGCCTGCTTTCATTCATTTCAGGGTTTAAGGTGAAATCCAAAACCAATCTGTTTTTCCCACTATTGACCCATTTCTGGGGTGAGTCACATTCCTGGTTCAACTTGTTCAAGTTTCCTTGTCCTAGTTCAGTTCAGTTCAGTTCAGTTGCTCAGTCGTGTCCGACTCTTTGTGACCCCATGAATTGCAGCACGCCAGGCCTCCCTGTCCATCACCAACTCTCAGAGTTTACCCAAACCCATGTGCATCGAGTTAGTGATGCCATCCAACCATCTCATCCTCTGTCGTCCCTTTCTCCTCCTGCCCCCAATCCTTCCCAGCATCAGGGGTTTTTCCAATGAGTCAACTCTTCGCATGAGGTAGCCGAAGTATTGGAGTTTCAGCTTCAACATCAGTCCTTCCAATGAACACCCAGGACTGATCTCCTTTCAGATGGACTGGTTGAATCTCCTTGCAGTCCAAGGGACTCTCAAGAGTCTTCTCCAACACCACAGTTCAAAAGCATCAATTCTTCGGCGCTCAGCTTTCTTCATCATCCAACTCTCACATCCATACATGACCACTGGAAAAACCATAGCCTTGACTAGACGGACCTTTGTTGGCAAAGTAATGCCTCTGCTTTTAAATATGCTATCTAGGTTGGTCATAACCTTCCTTCCAAGGAGTAAGCGTCTTTTAATTTCATGGCTGCAATCACCATCAGCAGTGATTTTGGAGCCAAAACAAATAAAATCTGACACTGTTTCCACTGTTTCCCCATCTATTTGCCATGAAATGATGGGACCAGATGCCATGATCTTAGTTTTCTGAACGTTTAGCTTTAAGCCAGCTTTTTCACTCTCCTCTTTTACTTTCATCAAGAGGCTCTTTAGTTCTTCTTCACTTCCTGCCATAAGGGTGGTGTCATCTGCATATCTGAGGTTATTGATAATTCTCCTGGCAATCTTGTTTCCAGCTTGTGCTTCCTCCAGCCCAGCATTTCTCATGATGTACTCTGCATATAAGTTAAATAAGCAGGGTGACAATATACAGCCTTGATGTACTCCTTTTCCTATTTGGAACCAGTCTATTGTTCCATGTCCAGTTCTAACTGTTGCTTCCTGACCTGCACACAGGTTTCTCAAGAGGCAGGTCAGGTGGTCTGGTATTCCCATCTCTTTATATCCCAAAGAATTCATTAATTGGATAATTCCCAACCATAATCAGAGAAATGGCCTTCAAGTAATAAATCTAGGCTGGCAAAATCAGCACAATGACCTGCTCAACCACCTATCAACAAGGGATATGAATAATTCCTGAAGAATCATTTTCTAATATATATTTCCCATTTGGTTTTCTTATTAGTGTATTATTGCATTAACACCATAAAAAGAGTTCCCTGTACACTTTTGGATAAACAAATGTTTACCACTTACTTAGCCCCTGCTATGGACTAATACTTTTATATAATCAGTTCTGAGCCTCACAAAACCATCTTGTTCAAGTAGGTATTATTTCATTCCCCCAAAAAGATAAGAAAATTGGCTCAAGAGGTTCAATGACTGGCCCATGAATGACAGAATTAGAATCAACTCTTTATTTTTCTGCTCCACAAAGAACCAGAATTTGGCAAAATCATGATTTAGAAATAATGTGTAACAGATGCTGAGAGGATTATAGTCAAGTTCCAAAAGGCACATTTAGAGATTCATGAAGAATACTTCAAAATATTAACTGAGAAATGAGTTGGATAAAGACAGACCGAGGGAGAGAGCTTGGCTTTGGCTAAGATCCTGGGAGTAGAAACTGCCAGATGCTATAAATTAAAGCCAACACTTCGACTTGTCCCTGGCTGCAGACAAATATCCATTGTGGAACACCACCAGGGAGATGTAGTCCACTTCTCTCGATGCCTGTGTTGTTCTAGCTGGCACCAGTTGGAACTTCAAGATTCATTCTCTAACAGAGCATGGCAGGGTACACAGATGAAGGTGCCTGCTCCAAATTCAAACTGACTGATTGTAAGTAATAAATGAGGGAGCTTTGCAGGCAGATAAGAAGCAGGACTTTGCTTCCTTCTACAGACTGCTCATTATTTCAACCATGTGATTGCATTCTGCTTCAGAGCCTGTCTGGGGAGAACCATGCTGATCATCATATGTTAACAGAGAATGTCGGGGAATGTGTGAGCCTTCTCAGTGTTCCATGTGATGTTTCTCTATGGTGCCCATAGTGGGAGTTCACTAAAGAGTAGCATTTCTTCTCCAGCGGTGATTATGTGAGATTGTGGTGGGGGAATGAAAGGACATTCAGGGATCCAATAATAAATTTGCAAATTGTTTAAATGGCTACCAAACATCTATGATCCTGGATATAATCCTGCAACAACAGATCTGTTTACCCATGGTCTTTATAATCGATGACAGTAACTTGTAACTCAGTACTATATTTTAGATTTTAATTCTAAAACTATTAATAAGGCACATAACATAAGCCATGCACTAGGTACAGAAGTGAACAAAACAGGCACAAATCTTGAGCTCCACAATCAGCTTTCTGACAACCTATTAAAATTCAGCAGAATACTAGTCCACTATGGATTTTGCTTGATAATAATATTAATAGTAAAGTTAATTACATTTGAACAACACAATAAAATAGTACTGTATCATGGCCCAAAATATAAAATAAATATCCATAGTCTATATTGATTTAAATAAATGGTTGAATAAATACATAAATGGGAGCAAGTATACAAATCTCCCATGAAGAAGAATTCCAAATAAATTGTCAGTACTCTACCCTCAAGGACATGGAACATAATACCCAATTACTCAAGTATCGGCTGCTCATAGTGACTTTCTTCCAAAGAACACAGTATGAAAAGAGTAACTTTATGGTGGCAAAACCTGACAAACACTACATCGGCCAGGTGACAGAGGTTAACGCCAACAGGGATGAGTTGTGTTGATAGTATGTACCCTTGATCTGATGTGATGAAGATGGTACTTTACCTCTTCAGTTCAGTTCAGTTCAGTCTCTCAGTCGTGTCTGACTCTTTGCGACCCCATGAATCGCAGCACACCAGGCCTGCCTGTCCATCACGAACTCCTGGAGTTTACCCAAACTCATGTCCGTCGAGTCGGTGATGCCATCCAACCATCTCATCCTCTGTCGTCCCCTTCTCCTCCTGCCCCCAATCCTTCCCAGCATCAGGGTCTTTTCCAATGAGTCAACTCTTCACGTGAGGTGGCCAAAGTATTGGAGTTTCAGCTTCAACATCAGTCCTTCCAATGAACACCCAGGACTGATCTCCTTTAGGATGGACTGGTTGGATCTCCTTGCAGTCCAAGGGACTCTCGAGAGTCTTCTCCAACACCACAGTTCAAAAGCATCAATTCTTCGGCGCTCAGCTTTCTTCACTGTCCATCTCTCACATCCATACATGACCACTGGAACAACCATAGCCTTGACTAGATGGACCTTTATTGGCAAAGTAATGTCTCTGCTTTTTAATATGCTGTCTAGGTTGGTCATAACTTTCCTTCCAAGGGGTAAGCGTCTTTTAATTTCATGGCTGCAATCACCATCAGCAGTGATTTTGGAGCCCCAAAAAATAAGGTCTGACACTGTTTCCACTGTTTCCCCATCTATTTCCCATGAAGTGATGGCACCAGATGCCATGATCTTAGTTTTCTGAACATTGAACTTTAAGCCAGCTTTTTCACTCTCCTCTTTCACTTTCATCAAGAGGCTCTTTAGTTCTTCTTCACTTTCTGCCATAAGGGTGGTGTCATCTGCATATCTGAGGTTATTGATATTTTTCCCAGCAATCTTGATTCCAGCTTGTGTTTCTTCCAGCCCAGCGTTTCTCATGATGTACTCTGCATGTAAGTTAAATAAGCAGGGTGACAATATACAGCCTTGACATACTCCTTTTCCTGACATTGACTAGAAATGAAATAAATGAATAAATGAAATCAACTATTTCATTATTTTAATCAAGTCAATATACTTTCTGAGTAACAATATCTTCATTTGTAAAATGGGGGTAATATCACTTAGTTAGAGGTGTTTGAAGTACTAACTAAACATATGTGTGTGACTCACCAAATATAAAACCTGACACAAATAGGGGTTCAATAAGCCTTTACTACTGGAAACTTGCTAGAGAATAAGAAATATGATATCAGATGATGGAGAGCAGGAAAACAAGAGGAATAGGATAAAGATGAGAAAGTCTATATGATAGGATTATCCAGAAGAAATGCTCATCAGACATGTAGAACACAAAGATGTTTTCCCTCCCCCTGCTCCCAACCTGAGAACTACTCTGTCACAAAAAAAATGGGCTAACAGGATCTTTTGAACTGGCACAGGTCTCTTGGTAGGTGTTGGGACTCTCCAAACACTTGAGGCCCTGAAGATAATTCAAAGTGCTGGAATGTATTTCTGTTAAAATAAGAGCGAGTAATTTCTTATTCATGCCTGGACATCTCAGTAAATTGCATAATCCAATGTGCTAATCTAGAGGATGGGCCTTTTGAATAATAGCTCTTGTTCTCATGACAGTTCAATACAACTATATCCAAAAGTTGCATCAGAAGGTTGTATAAATGCTTCTATTAAGTTAAATGTAATTAAATCTTGGACTTTTACATTATAAATGATGTCTCTTGATGTTCCTTTAAACTAAATGTACAAAGAGACGAAAGTCACACGTCCAAGGTCTTGTGGTGAAGGCCCTCTCAACATTGTCTCTGCGGCCTCTGGCCCCTCCTCCTGTTATCCTCACTGTGGTGGAGAGGGTCAGCAGTGGGAGACAACTCAGAGGGCTCCCCTCTCCTTGCAGAGGGTGGGAAAGAGGGCCCTCTTTCCTTGCCTTTTCCAAAGGCCTCTTCCTTGCCTCCAATTCCCTGATCTCTAGCATTTTTCCCTTTAACACATTCTTCTGGCCTTTAGCATCTGCTGCATAATGTTTAGACTCTGAAATGTTACCACCCATTTTTCTGTTTGAAAGTTACTGCATTTAGGTTAAATGTCGAATTTATTTTCTGTATCCAAGTGCTAGAGCTCTAGATCATGAACATTTTCAAAATAAGTCATCTCAAAAATAAACATGCATAATTTCCATTATAGGTAATGATCTCTGTGGCTCGGGGCTGCCAAGCTGAGCCCCAGCTCGACCTCCAGAACTGTTTTGAAGGCCTAATACATACAGTGGCATTACTGGTGCTAATCCCAGCCATATGAGGTCAGTGTTTCAATTTTCCTTGTCAGCAGCTTCATTGGCAGGACAAAGTATACAAGGTTTGCCAAAGCTAGCATATAGGTAGCTGGGCCTCCAAACAGATGTGTTCCCATTTCCTGTTATTCTCCCTTTGTCTTTCACTGGCACTTTCTTTCATGTATCAGGCCATGACGCTTATTTGGATGTGCTCAAAACCCATTGTACTCCTTGGCCGTATGTAGCTGAACTTGAGAGTTATATCTGACCCATCATTTGAAGTCTTTGGAAACATTTCACATTTCTTATCCTATGGCTGAATTATCACTTTAATCTTTTCTGATCAGGGAAGCTAAGAGTTGGGGGGAAAAGGTTAATGGAAATGAACATTGCCTGACATTTGCCTCTCCTGAAATAGCTTAATTTTTGCAAAGTCCTAGATTCATGATAGCTAAAGTTTTAGTCCATGCACCAGCTAAATGGCTGCATCAAAATTACCTGATTTGGTACTTACAACACCGATTTCCTGACCCCGAAGCAAACCTATAGAATCAGACTTTCCAGTGGTAGGAGCCTGGAATCTGTACATTTTTTTAACCTTTAGGTTATCAACCAGGTTTAGGATTCACAGAGGTTCTCTTTGACCCAAAACATTCCTAAGATGTCTAAACATGGCTTAGGTTACCACTGATCTGGATCTTTCCCAGGGCTCAGTTTTGATCTGTGGGTTATAACACCACAGTAGGTCTTTAAATCTTCCCAGTTTGTCCCAGGACTAGTGTCAACTCCTGGAGGAAGCAAAGGCCTAAATGGGAAATCACTGAGCACCTGTTACCTGCTAGGTTCTATTTGTGGATTTTCCATTTATAACATGGGAAAATATCATTTGTGATTTATAATCCTCTTATACTTTCTAAAAGATACACCCTGGTGACTGGTGGGTCCCTTGTATACAGAAAAAAAAAATAATGCCTGGGGGCAGATGTTTGAAAGGAATAGAAAAAAATTAAATTGAACTGCATGAGAAGGAATGAGAGAGAGTGAGATGGGAACATTAGATCCAGGAAGAGGGAGACTCTAGCCTGGCAAGTCAGGCTCTGGAGAATAATGGGAGAGAAAGATCTGAGGCTCAGAACTGGTCTATGTATAATTAGAATATAGAATAGCATTAGAATAAGTTGCTCTAACCTGAAGACCTCAAAATATAGTGGCCTAAATCAGATGGGTTATTTTGCTAACATTTAATAGTTCAAATACGAATAAAATTGAGCCCTGGGAAAGATTCAGATCAGTGGTAACCTAAGCCATGTTTAGACATCTTAGGAATGTTTTGGGTCAAAGAGAACCTCGGTGAATCCTAAACCTGGTTGATGACCTAAAGGTTAAAAAAATCTTGAGTTGTCAGTATTCTTTAGGTCACAGGAAATAGATAAGAGTCCAAGACAAGAAGACTTATTGAGAAGATGACCTGGCAGTTGTACAAATCATTCTTGTTCATACCACACAAGCCTGACTTGGTTACTTAGTCACCACTGGATGCAAGGGAGGCCAAAATTATGTAATCCCTCTCCAGACAGCTATGTTCTCAGCTAAAAGTTGGAGGCTTCTGTTGCTAAAAGAAGGAGGGACGAATGGGTATAATGTGACAATTAGCAGTCTCTTACCCACTTAGCAAAAGATTACTAGTAACTGTAAGTTTTGGAGTGACATGCTATGTCCTGTATCACATGAATGTCCACCTCAACTTTAGCCCCAAATCTTTAGTAAAATACACACTGTCCACAGACATTTCGGAGTGGTTTCCTTCTAGTGAATGTAAAGAGTGAAGTTTTGCTTCACAGTTGGCACAGTGCTGAAAACAAAACTCCATCCAGGGAGACAGACAAATGAGTTGACATGTATCATCTTGACTTGTCTACACAACAGTCCCATCAAGGAGCAATCACCACCTCTTTATTAGAAGAGAAAATGGAGACTCAAAATGTTTAAAAAAAAAACAACACAAAGCAAAACCCACTTGGGAAGTGGCAAAGTCAGGGTTCCAGCAGCTGAATACCTGATTCCAAGGACCCGCAGGACAGCACTGTGTTCATTCTGTTTGCTCTAGGCTCCCCCTCCTCCTAAGGAGAGGGTTATTTCACTAGCCTCCTTTGTATGTCTAATCTCCCTTTTCATTTTCCACATGGCCAAACTTCCTACAAAGCAACCCAAAACCTCCTTGCGTGCGTGTGTGCTCAGTCACTTCAGTCGTGTCCAACTCTTTGTGACCCTGTGGACTGACTGTGGCCCACCAGTCTCCTCTGTCCATGGGACTCTCCAGGCAAGAACACTGGAATGGGTTGCCATGCCCTCCTCTAGGGGATTTTCCTAACCCAGGGATCGAACCCACGTCCCCTCCATCTCCTGCATTGCAGGTGAATTCTTTACCCACTGAGTCTCCTGGGAAGCGCCCCCCACCTCCTGAAGCAAATGTTTTTAGATAGGAGAAAGACCTATTACTCACTTTGGAAACTCAACCTTTTGAAATATTTTCCCCACCAAAGATTTGACAATTAACCTTTAAAAATATTTTAACAAAGTCATAAGGAAAATTGGCTGAAATTTTGCCCATATCTGTTCAGGGACATTCAAATGTGACAAATAATGACACAGCTGGGTGTTAAATTTGCTTCCATAGATCATTAAGAAACACACATACTGTGTCACGGAGGTAAGAGAAATCTAAGGTCTCCATGACTATAGTGTTTCCATTAGCTAAAGAGCTACTTTTAAAATAATGACCATGCTTCCCAGTATGACTAACTTTGTCTCTGAGGTGACATTCTACCCAAAAGGGCACAATATTTCTCTCGACAAATCCATGATTTTCCTGCCCATTAAAAACAAACCATTCCATAAAAGCCTGACCCCTCTTTCCAGTGATACAAGAATCTGCTGCATACCACTTCCTCTAGTGAATGGAGAAATGTGGATGTATGATCAAAAGCTGGACACTAACAGGCATGGACCAAGGCTGTGCAAGGATTTAGAATTATACTCAGTGCCCTAATTCTCAGCACAGAACTCAAAAAAAAAAGAAAAGAGAAACCTACTCTAACAATGCCTTGCTAAAAGCAGGAAACAATCTCACCAGGGTCAGGAATTAAGGTCACAGGAGAACTTATGAGTTACTCTGACAGCAAACTTCTCTTTCAGCTCTATTTGCCAGTGTTTATGTTTCCCATAAGAGAGATGATTTCTTTAGTGATGTCTGCATCAGCCTCACCCTATGTGATGTCTCTGAACACTCATGTCTCAAAAAGTTCCCTGAAAAAAACTATTTCTGTGGTTAAAGTTGGGAATGTTGCATATTCCATCACACAGATTGAGATACACAAGATATTAAGGCCCTAAAAAAAATCCCTTAAATTTTTGTTTAATGTAGTGTTTCCAAAACTTTTTTGACCACTGAAGTCTTAAAAAAATACTCTTAATATCCTACCCCTCACTCCCAAACCTACCATATGATTTTCAGTTAGTAATCAAGGGATATTTTTTAAATCATAAATCCAATTATGTCTCATACACACACTCAAACATCTCCAATGGTTCACATCAACTCACCATGGAAATCAGAGTCCTGACTGAGGTGCCCAGGGTCCTATACAATCTGGTCTCTCACCTCTATCAACATCTGCCTAACATGCACCTCCCCGGACCACACTAAAAACCTTGTTCTCTCTAGGCTATGTCAAGCACTCTTTTGCCTTAGGACCCATTGCATTGCTATTATTCTGCTTGCAGTATTCTTCCCCAGATATTTCTGTGCCTTTCACACTTACTCTATTCTGATTGCCACTCAGATATCACTTTCTCAGAAAATTCTTACCTTTCTATATAAAATATCATATTGAAAACAATAAGTTTCTTCTCTGTCCTTTAGCCTCTTATTTACCTCATCTTATTTTTCTTCATAGTATACTATTTACTACATGAAAATGTGGAATTATTTGTTTATATGCTTAATTCACATCTGCCCTACTAGATGTGATCATAGGTCTTTTCTTTTTCGTTTGCTTCTTTATCCACAACATATATCCCCAGAACATAGCAGGCGCTCAATAAATAAATATTGACTGAATGAATGGACATCCCATTGGATCAGCATCTAATGGAATACATTAAGGAGTTGTTGGTTCTCATAATGCAAAACAACTGATAGATTTGAATAATTCAAACAACCAACTGAATTCAAACAAACAAAGCAAGAAAAGAAGAATTCATAAAACCAGTTGTTTGGTGAATAAAACAACTGATAGATTTGAATAATTCAAACAACCAACTAAATTCAAACAAACAAAGCAAGAAAAGAAGAATTCATAAAACCAGTTTTTTGGTTAATAAAAACTAATCGAGAAAAAATATTTTGGCTAATCATTTTTACTATGTGAAGAACTGTTTCCCAAAAAGAGCTTTAATCTTTTTCTGCTGAGGTAGATGAGGTTTTAATTCCATAGAGGAGTTGTTTTTCTACTTTTTTATAGCTGGGAATTTTTCTGCTCTCAAAACCTTCCTAAAGTTCTGTGAATTACAATCTGGCTTGATCTCCACTGGAGAATATTCAAAGCTTCTATGACCTTCAGTAAGGAAAGATGCAAAGTACTCTTCTGGCAACCGAAATCTGAAGTAGGTAAAATCTTGAATTTTGTTACATTGTGATTTAAGAGGCCTTGCATCAAGAAATCAGTGGTGCAATTTCACATTATTTGAATTATGATTCCAATGATCTTATTGTGAACTCAGAGTTCAACTATTATAACTCTTGAAAAATCAGAGAAAAGCAATTAAATAAAGACGTGTTTCCTTGAATATACCACAAATTGAGAATGGAGTCTTATTCACAGCCATCATCAACATCAAAAGAAATAATTACCCTAACTTCAAAGAGTGTCACTCACTATCAGTGAAAAATTACCTGCTTGAAAGACAAAATAAACCAGCATTGACAGTTGCTACTAAATTCCTCCCCCAGAAAGACCTAATATCCAGCTGCCACTAAAAAAGAAAAATGATTACCATACTATCTTGCTTGCTTGGTAATAGTTTAGAAGTTGATTTTTCAGACAGCTTAGGAAAAATTTGATGAAAAGCCTCATTTTTCATAATTATAGGAATAGTACATAGTGAGCAGGAAAGAGGGAAAATTTTTTATGTGTGTGAATGTCATCATCACTAGAAGCCTAGGTATGGATGAATGACTTGGATGGACTTGAATCCCAATCGGTCTAAGGATAGGAGACTAAAAAGGTTAAGGGGAAATAGAATAAAGCAACAAGATACCAATTTGAAAGTTTCAAATGAGACACAGGAAGAGGTTATAGATATAACAAAGGCTTACAGTGGGCCAGGCTCTGTTCTTTTTTTTTTTTTTTTTCCCGAGAAGTAGGCTGCTATTTATTTATTTATTTATTTTTAACTTTACAATATTGTATTGGCTTTGCCATACCCCAATGTTCATCACAGCACTGTTTATAATAGTCTATTCTATTTTAAAACTCAAAGACATGAAGCAGGAACTTCTATATACCCCATTCTTTAGATGAAGAAACTGAAGTACAAAAAGGCCACGTAGCTTGTTCAGTATCTCATTGCCACGGGTCTCAGATCCCAGTTTAAACCCAGGCATTCTGGTTTAGCATGCAGGCCAGAAATACTGCGTAAAATACTGGGGTAGTTCAAGAGACTGATTGTATGCAGAAATTTGTAGGAAACATCCAGATAAAAGCTGGTTTTACAACACTGAAAACAAACTCTTATTTACAAAAAGACGATGAAAGAGAGTGCAAGAGCACGTAGGTGAGAAAGAAGATTTTGTGAGGAGGTTTCTTTAGCAAAATGCACCTTTTGAGCCCCACCTCCTCTTCCTTTAAGTAAGAGTGACGGGTGGCTCCAGGCCCCTCAAAACAAGTCCAGGGATCAAGAGATGGTTAGGGAGACAGGTTCAACAAGACCACTCAGAGAGCCTTTCCTATTAGGGACAGAGTAGACTGATATCTGACCGTTGTTTCTGAAAATCTAGAAGGCAGGAGAAATAGGCTCAGGAGCAGCTAAGGTGGGGCTAAGGCAAGTTTCTGCAGCTTATTGAAAGTTACTATACTCCTCTCTTAAGGTGGGTCAAAGAATGTGTGATTTTCTTTTCCTGAAACAGAATGGAGAGAGAATTGAACTGGAAAATCTGTGTTTGTTTTGTTCATGCTATTTTTCTGGTACCTAGAGTACTGCTTGTCCTAGTGTCCTAGTGGCTTGAACAGAATGTTCAGTGAATATTTACTAATATTATAAATTACTATTAATTTATTATAAAATATTATTTTATAAATGTCATGCATATTTATTTATGAAAATTAATATAAAATATTAATAGTACAAAATTAATAAACAGAAACCTCAATTAAGTAGTATTGGGAGACCAGAAGAGGGAGCTCTTACACCCTGTGATAATAGCAGAAGCAGGGCTTCCCTGATTGCTCAGTTGGTAAAGAATCCACCTGCAATGCAGGAAACGCTGGTTCGATTCCTGGGTCAGGAAGATACTCTGGAGAAGGAATAGGCTATCCACTCCAGTATTCTTGGGCTTCACCTGTGGCTCAGCTGGTAAAGAATCCACCTGCAATGCAGGAGACCTAGGTTGGGAAGATCCCCTGAAGAAGGGAAAAGCTACCCACTCCAGTATTCTGGCCTGGAGAATTCCATGGACTGTATAGTCTATGGGGTCGCAAAAGAGTCTGACATGACTGAGCGACTTTCATTCATCGGAAGAAGGGCTTCCCTTGTGGCTCAGACTGTAAAGAATCTGCCTGGAATGCAAGCAACCCAGGTTCAATCCCTGGATCAGTAAGCTCCCCTGGAGAAGGGAATGGCTACCCACTCCAGTATTCTTGCCTAGAGAATCCCACCAACAGAGGAGCCTGGCAGGCTACAGTCCATGAGGTCGCAAAGATTCAGACATGACTGAGCAACTAACACTTTCCTCGGAAGTAAAAGGGCCTTGCCTGGTGGCTGAATAAGAAGAATGATGGGAGAATTTACACCATGGAAATTGTCAGACACCACAGAGCAGCCACCCGAACTCTTACCCAACCAAAAGCTCTATGTTAAACATTTAGCAGAATCCCCCCTTGCACCACTAGGTTCACTGAGTTTCACAGGCAAGTGCAATAAAATTTCTAAGGTTCCAATCAACGCAATCTTCCTGAAAGTCTTTTAGAGAATAGAAAGATGAAATACTCCTAAATTCATTCTGTGAATACAGTGAGTGGGAACCAAACAAAAAAGGGAAAGCAAGCTCATTTTTCTCATGATCATAAATGCAAAGCATCCTAAGCAAAATGTTAACAACTGTAATGATACAGTACATAAAAGTCAATAGATAGCTTGGATACATTCCAGGAATGCAAAGATGATTAGTAATTTGCCAAATTAACAGATTAAAGGAGAAAAAGCCATAGGACCTTTTTTAAAGACCCAATAATAACATGATAAAATTGAATATAAATTCAGGATAAACCCTCAATATAATATGATAATAATGGGTATCTAAACAGGAACAATATACTCCACAATAAACATCACCTAAATTGAGAAAAATAGATGAAGATACCCATTGTTATAACTTCTACTGGCACTTTATTGGAGGACTTAGAGCCAGAAAACTAGAAACTAAGATGATAAGAATTGAAAATAAAAAATAGATATTATTGAAGGCATTATCATTTACATAGGAAACCCAAAAGAGTCCACAGATAATTTACTAGAAATAGTGAAAGAAGTTACAAAGTTAGATATTCATTTCTCTATACCAGGAAAAATTTAGACAATTTAATTTTAAAACTTCTCTTTAAAATAGCAATCAAAACATCAAAGATATAGAGTTAAACCTAACAAAAGATGTAAAAACATCTTAGGAAATTTATAGACATCATTGAAAGACATTGAAAAAGAATGAAATAGATAAAGAGATACACATATTCATGAGAGGAAGGGAAGAATAAAGGGTCCAAAATATACAGCTTCATTTTGAAGCTGCAGTAACTATGTCTTGGTCTCTACTCTGTTTCTCTAAATAGAAAAGCTGATCAATATATATATTGAGACACACCCACAATATGTGGAACTTTGATACATATGTGAAAAAAGTAGCATGCCAGATCATTTGGAAAGAAGGGCTTTTCAACAAATGGAGCTATCCATTAACAGGACAGATGAAATTGAATTCCTCCTTACACTATACCCAATATCAGCTGCAAATGCTTCAGTACTTTGGGAAATCAATGCAGCTACATCTTGTAAAGCTGAACCTAGTCCTTGACATAGCAATTCTCCTCCTAGATATGAGCCTGAAAGAAACTTCTGCACATGTGCACCAAGAAACCTATACAGATATGTTCATAGCAACCCTGTCGTATAGGAGCAAAAATCTATAAACAATAAAATTGAAAGAGGAATGGATAAATTGTGTTCTTGTGGTATGCTTATATAATAAAATTAAAAGATCCAAACAGTGAGCTCCACCTGGACACAAGTTTACTAATAAATATTGGCAATAAAATTTTAAGTGAAAAAATAAATCACAGAAGATTATGTACATCTTCATATTTTATTTTTATAAATTTTATGATGGTTAAAAAATTTTGGTGAATAGATATGATAGAAATATACCACAAGAGGAAAGGAGGTTCAAGAGACAAGGATATATGTATACTTGTGGTTGAGTCACATTGTTGTACAGCAGAAACAAACACAACATGTAAAGCAGTTATCCTCCAATTAAAAATAAATTTTAAAAAATATAAGTAAAGGAGAATGATAAATACATTTGGGATAGTAGTTGTCCTAGATAAGAAAGAAGAGATATGAAATGGGAAAGACACATATTAGCTATTTTCAGTGCTCTAATCTTATATTTCTTGTCGTGACTACTTGAGTGTTCCTCCTAGGGAAATGGTTCAAAATGACCTTGAAAAAATGACCTTGAGTGGAGTAGTAATGAGAGTGGATCATAAATCAATGATCAAAATTAATCAAAATCTATGATTCTAAAACCAAATTACAATAAAAACCTTTTAAAATAAGAATCCCATTAAATGTGTTATAGAAGGGGGGCGCCAAGGCACAGAGAAGTCTAGTAACTTAATATAAGTGATGGAACCCAGATTTTTAATCCAGATTATCTGACCCAAAAGCCCATGATCTTAGTCATTTGCCCCTAAAAGGGCAGAATTACATCCTGTTCACATCAGTATTAGCACCATGTGGAATGTACAGATATGAAAGAGAAAATTAAAGTAAAAAGAATATGAATAGTAGCAGCAATAGATCAGACAGTATCCTTCAATGAACTTAGAAAGCCCATGTATCATAACTACTAGACTGCAGGTAAACACAAATGGCAACAAAGAACCTATATAATCTACAAGAACCAGGGAGCCTGAAGATATGAGGAGCACAGAATTTGGAATGAGCAGAGTGACACAGGAGAAGATATTGGGAAGCAAGACTGAGACAGATTCAACCATGTCTGACAACAGAGATGTTAGCAATCCTTAGAAAGAATTAGTGGTTAAAATAGAAGCTACCACTGCATAATGTAAATTATCCATTCTGGGTACATGTGATCCAAATGTCAGCTGGAACTATGCTGTTTCCTAGTATTTAGTTAAATCTTTATAAATTGTTGCATGCCCTTTCCCCCATACATACCAAATTCAAAGGGATCCTTGAGAGCTCACATTTCCGCTGGTGCTTCCATTTGAATTTCTGCAGCTATGAGTTCTCAAACTCCCTCACATCTTGCTTCCAGTGACTGTTCTCTTCTCTCTTCTCCGTAAAATCCCAGACACAGAATGTACCTCCTTTTATACTCTTTCTCCCAAAACTATTCTCAGAAGGCATTTCGTACACGACTTTAGTACAACAACCAATTTAAATTTTAATATTACACATCCCCATTCAGATGTCCTTTTATTGTCATGCCACTAGGCATTCTTCAATGACCACCCTTGCCAACAGGTTTCAGACAATGACTCTGCATTTTTCTTCACCTGCCCTCTAATTTCTTCCTTGGCTCAAATTCAGTTTAATGCTGATTTCTCACACAGAATAATTTAGCTATCTCTTCCTCCATTACTTAACAAGAGCACCCAAACTCTGTCAAAACATTCCACCAAGGTATTTTTTGAAACAAAGATAACCCCTTCTTAAGTTCTATTCTTGTTCCATTTAATATTTCTACATTGAGCAATAAACAGCTGCTACTAAAATCTCGTAATGCCTCCCTACCACTTCCTTGGATCCTTTACTGAGACCTCAGACCTCCTTCCAACAATCCAGCAATTGATAAGATAGTGATCTTAGAAGGCATTGCCCGCTAAATTGCTTCAGGCGTGTCTGACTCTTTGTGACCCTATGGGCTGTAGCCCGCCAGGCTTCTCTGTCCATGGAATTCTCCAGGCAAGAATACTGGAGTGGGTTGCTATTCCCTTCTCCAGGGGATCTTCCTGACCCAGGGATCAAACCCAAGTCTCTTACATCTCCTGCATTGGCAAGCAGGTTCTTTACCCTTTAAACTGAATTTATTGCTCCTAGGATCTAAGATAGGAATGTTTATATTAAAAAATGGGGACTTCTGGTTTCTCTAAAACCTCCAATCTGGCAATAATGGCTGTACTCCTACGTGGCAACAACTGTCTGGATTGGAATAGTCATTCCCCTTAGACAGAACCTGTGCTTGTTTATTTATATTATCTGTCAGGCCCGAGGCTATTTGAGTATGTGACCCATGGTATATATAGTGCCTTCGTGTTCCCTAAATATTTTATTGCTTGCGTGATTCAATTCAGTTTAACTCAGTAAATCTTTTAACACCTTAAGTAGTTGGCACTAAAAAGAATGAAATAAGTTATAGTTCACACTATCAAAGAATCTCTTAGTCTAGTGAGGGCTACAGACACTTCAAAGGAAAATTTCATATGTAATATGGTGAAAGAAACAATAGAAGTAGGTACAGGATAGTATGAGAACTGATAAAGAGCATTTCATTCAACTCAGGTTACCAGGGAAGGTTGATATGAGATGAGTTTACAAGATGATGAGTTTAGAAGGATAGGGGTGAAGAATTCCAGACAGAAGAGCAGGTTTAAAAAAGAGAAGACATAAAACAGCAGATGGAGTGGCAATAAGTGCAAGGGTTTGGTTTCGTTTTGAAACAGTCAGCAATTTCTGGCGCCGCAGCCCTATTCTAACCTCTGGCAAATGCTTGTTGACTATAGAGTTTAACCCCAAGTTTTATCTTTATTCCTTGCTTATAGGTGTTTCCTCAACCTTGACCCACTCCAGGATGTACTGGTTTCTACCAGTGTTAATTTTCCATTCTGCCTGCACAGTCACCCTCCAGAGAAGTGTGAACCCCCACCACACACACACTTAAAGAAAAATGTCATGATACCACTTCCAGGCCTATGACTTTTCAAAAGGAATTCAAGCCAGTATGAGTCAACTTCATCTTGACCTACCAGACTCTATCTTCAAAACTAGATGAGTGTTCTATGATTTCTCTCCTGGTAGGTAACAGATCTCTTTTAAAATACTATACATGTTTAGTATTAAAGCTCACGGATCAAACTCAATAAGATAGTGTTACTATAAATTTGTTCCATTTGTTGCTTAGCTCATAGAGCCCCTACTATGATACAGCTGTTCTTAAAAGCATCACAGGGGAAGAGTTTTGTCTTGTTCACTGCTGCATCCACAGTTCTGCAAACAGTATTTGACATGTAGTGCTCAACACGTTACCTATTTGATTAATGAATAAGAATTGTCATGGATTTTAAAAATATTTTTTTTGTAGTTTCACTTGTATAGCTTTTTAAAATGCAACCAAGTCTCACCATCTTTATCAAGCAAATAAAATTACTGTGAATGAATGGTTAAAGTATAGACCATAAATGTTCCTTCTTGTTGATATTTAGAAGAAAATTTGGTATTTAAATCACAGGCTTACTTTAGAAAAGACAGAGGATCAGTTGCAGAATTATTTCAATCTCTTTGTATGGTGTAGGGATCCAAGCAACTAAGATAACTAAATCTTTCTCTTCAAATTATGAGATATATCAAGTGGTAAGCTGGGAGTTATTTTGTTGTGTTATTTATGAGGTATTTCAAGGAGAGAACCAAATGGACATATTAGCACTTTAGGGAAATAACCTACCCACTTACTTCCTGATTATCTATCTATTTATACCCAATCTTGTTCCAGAAAAGATTGACTGTGGCTTGCAAAGTTACATAAAATACTTAGACAGCATAGATTAGAGCAGAGCAAAAGGAAGAAACAAAGGACATAAAATGCTACTAGAAAGAGTGCTAAAATGCAAAATGTACGTCAGAAAAGCTCATACGATTGCCTAGCTGAGTCACGAACTTGGTCCTGAGCAGTCTGTCAAGTCCGTGGGAAAATGGAAACCTGATAGTCCCTCAGTGCACAGGGTTCATAACTTAGAAATCGTAATTTATCAGGATGAGCACAGTGATTATTGTTGTAAGATCAGACAGGATGTGTTCATCCTGTGGAAAAACATGCAAGAAAATAAATTGTCATGGTCAACATTTTTCATTTTAATCTATGAGAACATATTTGAACTATAATTTTTTTTTAATTTCTCAGCCTTGATTCCTACTAGCCAGGACCTTAACTCTGCCAGGTCTGGGCTTGTATGAGAATATTTCCTGATTAACTCTTAAGAAGCAATTAAAAATCAGAGGTTCTGGCTAGACTGGTAGTCATGCAAGTAGCGCTAGAATCAAAGTCTATGTGAATGAAACATATAGTGGAAAACATTTTCTTTTAGCAAATTAGAATCTGTCCAAGGATGGAACAGCACATTCTACTTGATGGTCTGTGTAGCAGACAGATTTAAGTTCAGAGGCACAGGAAACTTTGACAGACTTCTCCCTACTAATAATACTAATCAGTTTTGCTCTATTTTGAGGCCATAAAAAAGTCTAAGACTTCTAGGAAACTTCACGAGAGGCCTATGGAATGAATATATGCCTACTATCTATGAGATTTTTTTAGTTTCATGATTTTAGTTTAACTCTCAAACTCTTTTGAGTTAGATAGGTTGGTTTCATCACCTTCATTTTGCTGATAAAGAAAATGAAGGCAAAAACTCAACCAATGACATAACCAGGAGCAACCAGAATTTGAATCCAAGTCTGTCCAACTCAAAAACTTCTGTTTTGTCTTACAGACTCACAGAGTTCAAGTCCTATGTAAGCATTTAAAAACATGAAGTTACTGGCTTGAAATATGTAGCAACTTTAATCCTAGTTGCGTCTGCCTTGGTGGTTCAGATGATAAAGAATCTGCCTGCAATGCAGGAGACCTCGGTTCGATCCCTGGGTTGGGAAGACCCCTATAGAAGGAAATGACAACCCACTCTGGTATTCTTGCCTGGAGAATTCCATAGACAGAGGAGGCTGGTGAGCTACAATCCATGGGGTTGCAAAGAGTCAGACATGACTGAGTGACTAACATTTTCACTTTATTTCTAGTACTCATACATAAGTAGTATTCTTTCCTTCAGAATAAAGAGGATACTTCATTGTCATGAGAAAAAGTCTTGCATTACCCATTTATGTAGAAAAGTCTATGTAAAGTACGTTGAACAGAAGAGATCCAGAATGAATATACTTTCTCTGTTTATAATGGTTCATTTTTAAATATCATTTTATAGAAAAAAATGGCACTGATAGCTCTTAATATAATCACAAAGGCAGAGAACATTCTGTAACTTCATCTTGAATATCAAATATCATAAGGAACCTTTCTACAGGAATGTAGCTACTGCCATAATAGATTTACCTTTAGCCTCTCCCTTTTTCCAATTATTGAAAGACATCAATTCTTCAGCACTCAGCCTTCTTCATGGTCCAACTCTCACATCCATACCTGACTACTGGAAAAACCTTTGAAACTACTGAAAAACCATATAGTCAAAAAGCTTTGACTATATGGGAAATCTACTATATGGAAAATCTGCCTCAACAAAGTTCCTTTCAAAAAAGAATAAAGTACAGAATAAATTATAGATTTTTTTCAAGAAAACTGGGGTGAGGAGGTAGAACTGTCACAGGGATTTGTCCTCTGAACAATATTTCAAATCTCACTGGTCACTAACTTCCCTCTAGTCAAAGCTTTTCCATGCCCCTACATTTATGATTATGTGTTTTGAATGAGTTGAAAGAGGAGCATTCACACTTAGCCACATGTTTTTCTCCCAGCTTTTAGTGTGGATAATATTTCATTTATTTACTAATTCACTTTTAGTCACAGCCCACCTAATGGTATGCTAATCTTTCCGTGGCTTTTTTCCCCTATAAATACTCATGGCCATTAAAGCCAGGAACTGTTGTTTCAGTTTCTTCTGAATTATATTAACAACCAGATTTGCAGAAGGTAACCCAGTAATTCCAGCTTTTTGGGGACTTTCTAGATTTAAGCACTGAAAGGCCCATGTCCAGAGAACTCCTTGATCCCAGACAAATTGGGACAGTTGGTATTTCTGCATCATTCATATTGAACAAATGTATTGCAATTGTCTTTAAAATATTCCAAACCATTAGAAAATGAAGTTCTGTGAAAATGGCATTGGACTCAGAATTTCAGCTTTCTGATAACATCCTGTTTTGCCTTCCATTCTGTGATTTCAGCAAGTCAATCAAACATACAAGGTTGTCATTTATAAAAAGAAATTGAACTCTTGGTCTTCATTATATTAGGGCTGTTATGAAGGTCAAATGTAGTAATGGTCATGCAGACAGAGTCTTGATGAAGAAAATTTTATGTATGGTATCTTTTCTGATCTTAAAATTTAGTACTAAATGGTACTCCTATGAATTCATGATAGTTACTAAAATTCAGAAGTTAAAATGAAGTATAATACATGAAATTCTTGTTCTTTCACAGAGATATTTCATATCCAAACGTATCTATAAACAACTTTATGTTTAGTCAATACAGTAGTAAGAATTCACATGTCTTCTGGTATTCTAATACTCTGTCATGAGAAACCCCAAACCATCCTTTTAACATTTGGACTGCAAACATCTTCTCAGCTCAAAAAGGATAAATTAGAAAAGATTGTTTTAAGTACTGCTCTCACCAGTGAGAATTTCACATATACTTATAAAAGACGTTTTTCTAGGGTGACCATTTTTCCATAAGCTGAATGATATGCTGGTCAGCACCAAGCTTCTGAAAACTGATTTCTGACCATCCTTTTACAAGTTGTATGACCTTAAGCCAGTTATGTAGCCTCACCGTGCCTGTATCCCTGCATCTGTAAAATGGGAATAATAATCGCACCTCCCATGTAGGATTGTTATGAGGACCACATGGTTGGATATGGGAGAAGAATGTAGAACAATATCTGGCACAATGCAAGTATTCTAAAAATTATCAATATTTTACTATTCTTATGACTGTCAGTAAATCACAGTGCTAGGCAGTAAGAACAAGCTATTGAATAAAGGTAGTTACTGCCCTCAAGGAGGGTATTGGGTATTATAAATGCTTTTGGGTAGGGACCCAGAGTCATAGTGTCAAGCAAGGCTATTCTAAAGAATACTATGCTTAGTCTCTCCTTTTAACTCAAGGAAAGGTTCTAATCTAAGCTTAGTAGATTTTCCTGTTGAAAACCTTAATCCCAAATCATTTCCAGGTTTTTAATGTGTTTAGTCTTCAATAACTTCTCCCAATTTGAACATCAGGACTTTTGACATTTCAACTACATACCAGGGTCAGTGAAAATAGCTTCTGCCTCTGTCTCAGTGCCTTCTATTCTGACTATTTGAGTTAATAATTTGATTCCTCAGTGCTTCAAACCCTTTCCACAGCTTGTCTTCTTCAAGGATATTACCAGAATATCAATAGTTTCTCCATTAGAAAGCTGAAGAGTTGGTTTCCACATAATTCAGTAAAAACGTGAGTGTAACTGAGGATGTCTCACTCAGACACCTGACAGTATTGTCTGTGGTCATGGTGACAACTTGGGACAGCAGCCCCCACCTCCACTCAGTCTCTGCCATCACTGCTTTCCCACCCTCTCCTCATTCCCTCTCTAGTTCTGCAGTGAGAGTCAGCTTTTACCACACAAGGGGAAATGATCAGTGACTTTTTGCTCTGTACAATTATGGAAAGTGCAATCATTACTATAATATCTCCTGCTGAAATGAAGCCCATCGTATCTCATTCGGTTTTATTAATTGCTGAACATTTTCTTTAATTCTCTTAACAACATAGCACCTACCATTGAGTTTTCTTTATTGGAAAAATAAGTGTCTTAAAGACAGTAATTAGATCTTTTCCCTTTCTTCCCCCTTGTTTAGTTACTTATTAAGGGCAAATGGGGACAACTACTTGGAGTGTGTAGTGGCTTCAGGGAAGCCTACAAGGCAGATCCAAAGCTTGGTGCCCATGTCCAGTCTCACACATTATTCCATTGCCCCAGAGCCATGATTCAGCTGAGCCCCAGCACCACCCAAGCTGCCTTCCTGATTTCCTTCATGGCCCAGTCCAGACACCAGTGGAAGCATCGTCCAAGAATCAGAAGATCATGAAGTTATACAGGCTTGGAGTTGAGTCTCTCCAAACAAAAGTGATTCAGTCAGTCAGTTTTCACCTTGTTTGAATTCCTTATTAGGGCTCTTCAGAGGTCCGGGTGTGCAGTGTACCCTGGGCTCACCTTACGGAGGCTCTCACGTTCCTCCCTTGCTCATTTGCACTCTTCTTTCCACATTCCAGACAGCCTTATCACGTTTGGTTCTCTTAATTAGTGAAATTTTTCTTTTAGTATCTTACCAATAGGAGAACTATTTCTTTACTTTGTTTAAATTCCTCATATTCTGGAGGCCAAAACCCAAATCCCTTTACTCTGTCCTCCTCTAGGCAACAAGAGTAATCAGTTACTACTGAGCTCTAATGACTCCCCTTCCATGGATTTTTATCACATCTTCCCCCTTCTTTTTTAAAAAAAAATTTAATTAAAGTATAGGTACTATACAATATTATATATGTTGCTGCTGCTGCTGCTAAGTCGCTTCAGTCGTGTCAGACTCTGTGCGACCCCGTAGACGGCAGCCCACCAGGCTCCGCCATCCCCGGGATTCTCCAGGCAAGAACACTGGAGTGGGTTGCCATTTCCTTCTCCAGTGCATGAAAGGGAAAAGTGAAAGTGAAGTCGCTCAGTCGTGTCCGACTCTTAGCGACCCCATGGACTAGCCTACCAGGCTCCTCTGTCCATGGGATTTTTAGGCAAGAGTACTGGAGTGGGGTGCCATTGCCTTCTCCGTATATACCTTATATAAGTTATAGGTGTATAATACAGTGTTTCACAATTTTTAAAGGTTATACTCCATTTTATCATTATAAAATATTGACTATATTCCTGTGTTGTACAATATATCCTTGTAGCTTGTTTTATACCTAGTAGTTTGTAACTCTTATACCCCTGACCCTATCTGCCCCTCCTTCTCCCTCTCTCCCTACCAGTCACCACTAGTTTGTTCTTTATATCAGTAAGTCTGCTTCCTTTTTGTTATATTCACTCACTAGTTTGTTGTATTTTTTAATTACATATATATATATTATATAATATTATATATATATAATATATATATATATATATATATATATATATATAATGCCACAATTCTAATAAGGCCAACAACAATAGCTATAGTTTATGGAAGCTCTCCCATGGGTCAGGCACTTTGCCCATATTATCTCTAAATCCTTGCCACTTCCCACCATGCAATGAAGGGCTTATTACCTCTACTTGGTTTTTTTGTTTCACTTATTAAGGTATGACATATGCATATTTAGTTAATTTATTTATATGTTTATTGGTTGCCTCAACCAACTTGAATGTAAGCTTCATGAGGACAGGGATATTTGTCAGGCTCATTGCTGTATCACTAATTCCCAGAACAGGTATCAGGTTGACAAGGACCAAATACGTTGCCCATTGTTTTAATTTAGAACACTTATGTGTCACCTAATAAATATTTATTGAATTAATTAATGAAATCAAGAATGGCGTTCAAGACTCCTTTTCTACTTCTGTCTAGTTATATTCTATATTCCATATTTCATCCCTAATTGGTCCATCTTTCATTTATTTATTCTTCTTAAATTTCAGGCTATTTTGAAAATATATTGATACTAATTATATTGATATCACTGCATCAGTTGAGATTCAATCAGATAAACAGAACCACTAGAGGAACCCATAATATGAAGGGATTTGTCAGAGGGTCTTGACCTTCTACATTTGTGAGAGCAAATTAAGTGGTCCCTGTAAGTTTTTGTCTTTGCATCTGATGTTAGAGCTCAAAGTCCACTCATTAGCGAATCAGGAAGGGAAGATGAAGATAAAGTGGGACAGCCAAAAAAAGTTGGAATCTACAAATATAACCTGGAATCTACAAAGAAGAACTGAAACCTGTATCATTTCGTATTGCCTTTGACATTGATGGTATGGGTGTCTGCAAAAATCTAGGCCTTTCATCATGGAGTTGAATGCACAAGCCTGGTTCAGGATTCAGAGACACTGAAAAAAAGATCCAGAGGTAGGGGGAGTAGCTGTAGGCCCTGCGGCTGCCTCACAATAAGGAAGCGAACTAGCAGGTGTGTGACACATTGTATAAGTTACAGAACAGCTACGGCTTCACTTCTGTCCTCCACATACCCTACAGGTTCTTTCTTGTGGCCCACCTGTTTACAAATGTACAGAAAAGGGAATCTGAGAAATATAGCTTACCCTGGGCAAGCTGGCACATTACAAAGCTTCCTCTCATATCTTCCAATTAATTGGTCATGACAACTTTGAGTTGCATTCCTATTTTGTCAGTTATTAACAATCCACCCCAAATCAGACTATAAACTTGAGGAACAATGTTTCCTTCTTATATAAAGATAATGATAATACTGCTGAATTCCTATTAACTTCTCGCTGTACCACGGCACTTAAAATTTAATTAGATATTCACTTAACTTCTCTCTTGGTTAGAAATGCATTTGTCTGCAAATTTTAACCAAAACAAACAAACAAAATCATGCCTTAAATAAAATAAAGATTTATTTCTTTCACACAAAAAAAGCAAAAAGTCTAGAGCTGGTCTGTCCGTGGTCATCAGAAACCCAGGCTTTTTCTATCAATAAATCTCAGCATCTTCCAAGTTACTTTATGACCCATGAAAGCTTCTAGCTCTCCAACCATCACACTTACTTTTCAGAAAGAAATAAAACTCAAAGAGCTCATCTCCCAGATCCCTTACAGCTTTCTTGAAACTTTCCTAGAAATTCTGAAAAGCCATTTCCACTTGTATCTCAGAGCTTCAACAGAAGTTGAATCATACCCCAGAGCTAAGCATGTTGTTTAAGGGAAAATGAATATTTGGGAAGCAAACAACATTCTCTGCCACAATTTCTAAGAAGAAATTCTCCTTACACAAAGCATACTAACCAAGACTAGATATAGCTTTCCTCCCTAGGGATGAGAATATTATCAAATATAATGGTGGGCTTTACAGCAGCTAATTTTGTGGTAGGTGACTTCATGCAAAGTTTTTGACAAAGACATTTGAAGCTCTACACTTACAATATGGTTATTACAAAGAAAGTTCTCAAACTCTTAAGCTGAAGCAGTGAAGATAATACAGAAACCCAAATATTTCCATCAAACTCATGGAATGTTAATTACTTGAAAGTTGTGCATAGTGTTAGACTCAGTGGGAACACAGGTGCCTGGCACCATGGAAACTGGAGACTGATTCAAACAGGGCTGTGGATGGGGTGGCATATCGAGATCCGCATGAAACCGTCGTATGAGCCAGATTGTGGCGAGTTTTGCTGCTGTTGTTTAGTCACTGAGTCATGTCTGATTCTTTGCGACCCCAAGGACTATAGCATGCCAGGCTCCTCCTTCCATGGGATTTCCCAGGCAAGCATACTGGAGTGGACTGCCATTTCCTTGTCCAGGGGATCTTCCTGACCCAGGGATCGAACCCACATCTCTTGCATCTCCTGCGTTAACAGCAGATTCTCTCCACAGCTTTCCCACCATGGAAGCTGTGGAGAGTACAGGGGTTCATTAGTTTACCAGAGGGCATTTTTCTAGTTAATAGAAGGAAGGGGCTCTAAGAATAAAAATTTGGTAAGAATTCTGGGGACCTGCAGAAACAGAGGAAGCTATGAAATCTTGATTTTGGTCACAGAATTACTGTCTATTTAATATCACAGCATGTGAGCTTAAACTACCCACCTACAAAAGATAATTATTCATCCACCTGATCAAAAACACTTCATCAAACATTTTTTGTCTTCATTATTAAGAAAGTTTTACCAGGCATTTTAGAGAGAGAGAGAGAGAAAGTTGGTTTGTCGAAATTCGCTTGTCACTTAGCCCTGCTAATTACTATATATGAAGTGTGACTACAGTGTCATAGACTAATGTCTCACAAATGTGGTGGCATTTATGCATCCCAGGGAATGCCGTATCCCTTCAAAGTAACCTGGGGTCAGAAGGCGGGCAGGGTGGCTGCTATAGTTTCAAACATTTTGGGAGCTCATGTTTTAGAATTCAACAGAGACCATAGCACTTTTTTTTCATTCCTTGATTTTTGTGTTTTGTGGTTTTTTTGCCACTTTCATGTGTGCTTATTTTTATTCCATCCTGCTTTGTTAAAGAAGGACCCAAAGAATGAGTCTGTTCTCCACATTAGGTCTTGGGAAGACCCAGAGAATAGGGTTAAGAGCCCAGGCTCTGAGGACAGAGCCCTCAAGTTCAAATCCAAGCTCCACTCCACATGCACTAGACAATCCTAGGTGAGTCTCTTGCCATCCCCTTGTCTTAGTTTTCTCACCAGCAAAGGATGGAACTAAATATAGCTTTACATCACAGGGCCTAAGGCAGGACTGAAGCTTCAGTTGGAGTTTAAGTAATTTTAACTGTGGGAGTAAGATCCATGGGAGCAACCAGAAAAGGAATATGGTAATGGTAAACAAATAAGCGCAAACATTAAACTTCTGTTTTTACCTCACAAAATAGTCTTAAGCAATTCAGTTAAATCTGAACAACCAAGAACTTCCTGTTTTTATAAAAATAAAAATGTAGCACCTTTGTAATTAATGTCTTACATCTTTTAAAATAACAGAGTCTCACTAATGTAAAGAAAGAGCAGAACAAGGCATTTCTAAATTAGCATTCCTGTTTTAAAGACAAATCAAAAGTTCGTTGTTATTGTTGTTTAGTCGCTAAATTGTGTCTGACTCTTTGCAACCCCATGGACTGTAGCAACCATGATTACTGAGAAATTAAAGGCAATCTCTAGTTTCGCATTAGCTTGCTTCACGACTATGCAGTCTAAGCTCTATGCTTTGGAATGCTTTTATTTCTTCCCTTCAATAATCCAATATACATAAAGTTGAGTCAGCTTGACAGGTCAAATTTAGTTTGAGGGAACAAATTGAAAAAGTAGAATCAGTTATTGGATAGTTTTAAAGATCTTCAAATTATTTAATTACAACCTTTACTGAATTTATTAAATCTCTTTTTATTCTCCATTAAGAACAGAGTGGTTTTCCCCAAACCGCCACATAGAAACAAGACTGCCATCTGCTCTAGCCACAAAGCCCTAGTGTAGATGGGTCCCCCGGGCTCCAGGACTCACGAGAGCCCAGGACAGCAGACTGATCAAGCATGCTGGCCAGCAAATTGTCCATGTGCTCTTGAAATGTTCATTTGCATTTGTGGTTTTGCATGAGTATGTGAATTCATACTTGTGAATAGCTATGGAAAAAATTAGTATTGACCAAAAATATTTTTCTTTATTTTCAGGTAGACGAGGATTTGAAGAGTTCAAGTGGGTTCTTGGTCGTCTGTTTAGGCACTTTGCAACACATGGTCACAGGCAGGATGTGCTGGCATGGCTGGCCTTGGCCATGGCCGTTCCCTTCATTCTTCTTCAAAAGGATACATTTGCTTTCAGGCAGGACATTCCTGCATATGCCGCATGTATAACCCTTCTTCCTGATTATGAGCATTGTACAAGCAGTACCTTAAAGTCATTCGTATCATGAGCTTGAATCAGACTGAAGGGAAACCTTTATTAATGCACAAAACAGAGTTCTTTCAAACCCAAGATGAAAGACTATTTTTGGGTATATTTTTGCAATGAATTTCAACTGTCGCTTTTCCTTTTTTCCTATTATTTGCTTTTTTTCTCCTGTTTTAAAGTATTAATCTGACACATGGAGAAAATTTCCTTAAAAAATTTCTAAGATGCTCGGTAGGAACTCACTGTAGGGAGTTCAAGGGAAAATGTCTAGGACTCCTGCAAGTTGCACAAGATGTGAAGAGCACTTTTGTATCTGGCATGATATTATATTTTGACTTTCAGAACATGAATAGAAGTATAAAATTACAAATATGATAATACCTAATACTGTTAAACTTCAATAGCTCAGTTGGTTAAGAATCCACCTGCAATGTAGGAGATGCCAGTTTGATTCCTGGATCAGGAAGATCCACTGGAAAAGGAATAGGCTACCCACTCCAGCATTCTTGGGCCTCGCTTGTGGCTCAGCTGGTAAAGAATCTGTCTGCAATGCAGGAGACTGGGTTTGATCCCTAGGTTGGGAAGATACCCTGGAGAAGGGAAAGGCTACCCACTCCAGTATTCTGGCCTGGCAAATTCCACGGACTGTATAGTCCATGGGATCGCAACGAGTCGGACACAACTGAGCAACTTTTCACTTAACTCCAACACTGTTAAACAGTTCCTTTGTGTCAGATCTTGATTTAGAGGCTTTAGACATATTAACTCATTTCCTCCTCACACCAACAGCATGAGATAATTACTTATTATCTTTGTGTTACAGATGAGATGTCTGAGACTCAGAGAAGTTCAGCAAATTGCCCAAGGTCACACAGATAGGTAAGTAAAGGGGGCTATAAAAAATTAATAAACGGAAACCTCTGTAAAATAGAGTTGAAAGACCAGAAGAGGGAGCTCCCACACCTTGTGAGGATAGCAGAGCCCAAGAGGAAGAAGAAAGACTCTTCTTTCCTGGCAACAACTCAGTCAATGAACAGCCATGGATTCTATGTTTACTATAGCCCTCCCAACTTCTTTTTCCCCTCTATAAAAACATGCTCTTTCCCTTGCCCTGTGGGTACTTGGCTTGTGTCTTGCCGTGCTTGCAGACCCTGAATTGCAATTCTCTGCTGATCGTGAATAAGCCCATCTTTGCTGGAAAAATGTGACACTCTTCAGGTCAACAGGGCCAAGGTCTGAGCACAACAGGGACAAATGAACTCCCTAATGACTGATTAAAGAGTAAAAAGAGCTAACATTTCTTGAATTCTTATTTTGTGCTAGGCAACATTCTAAGAACTTTTTATGAATTATGACTTTTATTCTTTACAATTCTGTGAGATAGGCATGACTATTACCGCCCTCCCCCATTTTTTACAGAGAAGAAAGTTGAGCAAAGGGAGCATAAATAACTCATTTAGAGTCACAAAGTAGTAAATGATGGGGCCAGGATTAGAACTGACTCCAGAACCCAGGTTTTTATTATTTGAATGAATAATTTTTTGAAACAGAACAAATTACAACACAAATCAGTAGATTTCCCCTAACGCAATTTTCATATGAATCACACACATAAAAACACTAATCTCCAAAAATGTCTGACACCATTTTTAAGAAACAATAAAATGTGTTGTCAGTGGTCTCCATTATGAAATTCTCCAAATTGACACCTGGATTTTCCTAAGTTAGAATATTAAGGTACATCATTTCTTCTATGGCTTGTGTCTTTAAAATAAAGTTAATTCAGAAAGATTGAAGGCAAAAGGAGAAGAGGATGGCAGAGGATGAGATGGTTGGATAGCATCACCGATTCAACAGATGTGAACTCGGGCAAACTCCAGGAGATAGTGAAGGCCTGGTATACTGCAGTCCATGAAGTCCCAAAGAGTCAGACACGATTCAGTGACAGAAAAATTCACATTATGGTTTGGTCTCTGGGGAAAACTGACTTCCACAATTTGAAAACCATCATCAAAAAAAGAAAAATCATCAGAAGGATAACTTCTAGATATTAAAAAAATTTCCTCCTTCTCAAAACAAAAATTCCTCAGCTCTAAGCTCGCCTAAAGGATCAGGAACCAGAAATAAATGGGAACAGTTAAATGAGGAGAGACACTGCAAACATCGTAAAAACAACTCTGTATTGTCATGGACACCTCTGGGAGGGCACTCTCTACTGCCCAACAGCTGTGTGATGTTCAGCAAAACCTGCCTCTCTGGATTTATGAGGTATAAAAAATGACCATCATAATATCTGAAAATGAGACCAGTCCTGATATGACCATGTCAACACAAAGTGCTGTGGAAGGCAAATAAAAATGATTAAATTTTATGTGACAGAAGATGCCGGCATGCAAAGCACCAACAGCTGTTTCCACAGGGAAGTGTTTGTCATCAATAGGCCATAGACGGTGGCCAGGCAGGTGAGTGAAAGGCAGTGACTGCAGAAGAGAGGAGGGACGATTGTACTCTCACTGGAAGTCTTGCTGGCTCTTTCCATGGACATCAGATCTTACAACTGACTTCATTCCTGTCCTACCAGGTTAGAGCATCTCCCCCAGTTCCCCAGGGTCCTATGAGGATGCTAATTACTCCTATCAGTGAGCTCCTACTGTGGTGAGAACAATTCTAATCATTCTCTATCCCCTTATTTAAACCTTAAGAACTCCACGAATAGGTACCATTACCAACTTCACTGTACACGTGAAGAAACCAAGACAGGGAGAAATTAATAACTTAAGGTAAAACAGGTAAAATGGAAGAGTCTAAAATTCAAAGACAATCTAACCCCAGATTCCACCCTTTTAACATTCCGTGCTAGGGAACAGCAAACAGTAGCCTGCTGGCCAGATCAGCCCACAGCCTGCTATTTTAGTGGCCATCAGCTAAAAATAGTTTTTATCTTTTTAAATGTTTGGGGGAAAAAAATCAAAAGTATAATGTTTTGTGACACATGAAATTCACATGTGAGTCACATGAGATTCAGATTTGATTATTCATAAGCAAAAATTTGATTGGAACACAGCCACGCATACTCATTTACATATTGCCTATGACTGCTTTCATGCTATGACAGCACAAATGAGCAGTTACAACAGAGGTCGTATGGCCTACAAAGCCAAAAACATCTCTGTGATACGGAGCAAGGGGTTGGGGAGGAATCTCCAAATCTGCCATACCCAAGTGACAACTTGCTGTCCAAGCAAACCTTCCAAGCCACTACTGCCATCTGTTTCATTCCCCAATCTTTGCTCCTGTGTGTGAAGTTAACACAGGACCACAGTTCTGACCTACTACCAATAGGTTCACTTATTCTGTCTTGAAATATATGGCTAGAAACATAAGCATGGCACAATCAGCAAAGTTGATTGGAAACCAAGTTTCCAAAGTATAGTTATTGTGACTTTACAACTGCTTGACCCAGTGTTTAAGTGGGCTTCCCTACAGCTCAGTTGGTAAAGAATTTGCCTACAGTGCAGGAGACCTGGGTTTGATCCCTGGGTTGGGAAGATCCCCTAGAGAAGGAAATAGAAAACCACTCCAGTATTCTTGCCAGGGAAGTCTCAAGGACAGAGGAGCCTGGAGGGCTACAGTCCATGGGGTCGCAAAGAGTCGGGCACAACTGAGAGACTAACTCAAGTGGGAAGGGAAAGAAGCATTTTTAAATATTTAAAACTAATTATATGGCCCCCATCACTAGAAAAGAAAAAAGGAAAAAAAGATGGTCCCTTCTGCTGATCCAGTCACTCAACTGCCTTCACTGTGGCTCAGTGGTTCTCGCCTAAGAATAAGAAAATGCAAGCGAGTCACTCTCTGCAAGCACCTGTGTGCGTGAACTAGCAATCAAGGAGGAAAAGGCAGAGGTAATTGGGAAATATTGCTTCAGCCTCTGTGTTCACCGGATTTCAAATATTTTAATAAATAAATTAAAATCCATGTTTAATTTAAACATCAGTTTGATAAAAACTGCACCTGAATATTTCATGCCTGGCTTTTATCTCTCATAATCACTATAGCAACAGGACAGGAACAGGATTTGGCATTTCCTTAACCACAGTCAATGAGGTAACCTATAAAAGAGGTGAACTTTCAACAAAAGATCTCTAAAATATACATTGTTAGATCAACAGAGCTCTGGTTTTCTCTTGTATTAATATGCATGCCACAAAAAGAGAAAAAGCAAAGAAAGTGAATATAATGTTTATCTCCAAAGAGGGGATATTACCCTGTACTCTCAAGGGGATTCATCTGCATGTGTATAATGGGTTTACAGGTCCCAAGAGCTTGAATCTTTGACATCATGTGGGTTTTTCCGCTCTGTTCCCTTATGCAGCTCTTACCCTCTGCAGTCTCCGCAAGCAAGTGGCCTTGTGTGTGGTGCGCAAGAACCTAGACATTTTCCATACTGAGATAAGCCAGATAGAGCAGTCTAGTAGGCTGCCAGTAAATGCAGTTTTACTGATGGGATAAAATATCAGGGGCACAAGCAGAGGGTCTCACTTCCCAACCTGGGTTCAGAGGACAGCTTTGTCCAACTGCACAGAGAAAAGCCACTTTTTCCATTTTGGTTCCCTCCGGATGTCAGGATAGGAGAGACGCTGTAATATGACTCTGGGCTACCTGAACCTGAAACATCGTTTCTTTTGATTCTCAAGAAGAGTATAAAATACCCTCAAAATCAAACATTTAAAATCAGAACATGTCAATTATTCCCACACCTTCATTTTACAGATGAGGAAACTGAGGCTGAAAGAACTGAAATAAATTGTCCAGGATCATTGAGCTGATTTATGGGACAATCCTGGCTTTCCTTTCCATTACACACACACACCTTGCTTCTCTGCTCCTCCGAGCATGAAGCTAATTATTTTTAAAAATGACACTGGATCACTGCATATTAAACTGAACCTGGTTTGCCAGAAGCTAATGTTGCTTGTTGAAACAAGTTGTTAAAATCGTCTGTCTAGGACGAAGAGAAGATAACCCCAGGGCTTGTTCTGCCCTGGAGAGGTGGCAAACACTTGCCCTAATCTAACTGAGACAAAATCAAGGAAAGTCGCCGCCTGTAGCATCTCCCCCAGAAGGCAAAAGATCGATCAATTCGAGGTTCAATCTTTGAGGTACATTAAGCCCTTAGGTAAGCCAATTCAGCCAGAATGTATTAGGGATAGGCATAATATTGTAGAAATTTTCTTTTTCCAGCTGCATTAGTATTCAACTACACAGACACAATACAGCCTAGGAGAATACAGCTATTTTGGCAAGGTTCAGCATGTCTTCAATTGTTAGGATGTTGTAGGAAAAAAGAAAAATAGAATGCTGATTCCCAAAGACATTCTTATTACTAGGAAATGTGGTAGCAAGTAAGGTGGAACAACCCGGAGTTCTGTATACATGCTCCACCCTCCCACCCCTTCACTTGATTAGACACATTCTTGCCTCAGCTGAAATCCTGTCTCCTCTTCCTGCTCTCAAGTTTCAGGTCCAGGATTGACTCCTCCATGAACTTTCTTTATCTTCCAGGCCAAGCTGCTGGCCACTCCTATGTACAACTGAGAAGCTCACTGTGTTTCTTCACATTTCTGTTGTTGAACTTACAAGGTCATATTGTAACTCATAGTATGTGTTTTCTTGTCTCATCCATTGGACTATAAACCACTTGAGAACATGGAACCCTGTTTTCTTTATCTTTGCTCCCCACAATGCTTAGAATAAGGAGGTGCACAGTAAAGATTTAGTTTCTGTGTTTTGTTCATATGATATTGACTGAGTTTTTTGTAATCTTCACATCTCATCTCATTTTCTCTCCCTAAAAGCTTGCCCTTGAAGACTGACATCTGACTCTTTTGCCTACACCTACCTTCCTCTTTCATTCTTAAATTGGCTAGATCATTTGGCTAAAACTCAGAAGTAACCTGAACATTAGCATTGGCTGTGACTGCCAAGAGGCTGGAAGGTCTACAAAGCTAGTGCCTTTGCCCAGGGATGCGAGGATGCTGGGAATTGCACACCTTCTCTTCATCAGAGTAGCTTTCAAACTCTTTGGCTCAGACTCACAGTAAGATGTGAATTTTACATTATCACCATGTACCTCATACCTTCTAGAGTCAGGCACAGCATGTGTGTGTAATAGAGTAGTGTTCACCACGGGACAAACTCAGAGAGAGACGCAGCACCTACTGCTGTCCACTGACAATTTTCCATGCTTAGTACCTTCCCTGTATCCCAGCTGGTTGGTCAGAGGCTGTTTATCCAATGGTTTATTGCTTTTTTTTTTCTCCTGGATCTGAATCCTGTTGACCTTCTCCTTGGTCTTATGAGTTTACTCCATACTATTTCACATAGAATTAGTCACTCCTAACACTGTCCACCTTTTAAAATGGATGCATAGCTCAATTATAGCAGCTGACACACTGATGCTGGAAAAGATTGAAGGCAAAAAGAGAAGGGGGCAGCAGAGGGTGAGATGATTAGATAGCATCATCAACTCAATGGACTTGAGTTTGAGCAAACTCCGGGAGACAGTGAAGGGCAGGGAAGCCTGGCATGTGACAGTCCATGGGGTCGCAAAGAGTCAGACACGACTTAGTGACTGAACAGCAACAACAAACACACTGCATTATAATAGGCAGTTTGCATGAGTCACCCCTACCAGGCTGGGAGCTCCTCTGTGCTTTTTATATTCACATTTCTGTCTATAGTGTCTGGCAGAGAGCCTGTCAAATAACTGGCACTCAGTAAGGGAACATTTAACAAGTGTGAACGGATGAACAGGTGGATGGACAAATGCACCTCTTCAGTGAAGGTGAGAAATCCCTCTGTAATGTTGCCTTTTAATTCATTCACTATACTTCTTCCTGCCATTCTTCTTTGAAAAGGATTTCCCAGAAGACTGGAAAGTTAAGAAAAATTATAATAAAATACTTCAGAAATGTCTCACCTTAGAGGAAATTGCTATGATGACTTCACAAACTGAAAATTTGTTCCACATTAATGCCTCTCTTTAAAACAACAAAAAAAATCAGTTCCAGTACTGAGGTGGCCTTTGATTCTCTAAGACGCTATACTTTTGATTTTTGGCAGATCTCACTTATCTCCTTCAAACAAACCCCTATTTCCTATCTGCATCACTCCCAACAAGCCCCACTACTTCTCCAGAGGTTGGGGCCACCTGTGGAAGTGTCAGGAAACATTTCTGCAGGGGGATGTGGTCCCTTCTGCACATCACTGATCTCGGATGATTTCATCAGTAACAACAAAGAGCTAGCTGCCACTGCAACCTAGTAATTAAGCGACTAGATTTTATTCTTAACTACTTACTGTCTTCCTTTCTTTAGAAAAAATTATTACATATGCAGTTTCAGTATTCCGTGCCCTCCTTTGCATCTTAGCATACTATGTAATCCAACAATTCCTGACAGCTAAAACAAATCATTTTTTTTCAAGGTTCTTTATCACAGTCATTATAATTTCAAAAGCACTGGTAAGAATTTTGATTCTATAAATTCTCTCATTTGTTATGGACATAATTATGGTGATTGAGCAAATGCTTGCATTTTGTTAATTCATTAATAAAATTACAGAGGCATGGAAGCATTTAATGTTGTATTTCACATTTACTCGGTTCTAGAAGAATAAAAGTGATACGGTACTAGAAGCCTCCATGGAAATATATCTTAGCCGCTGAAAAACCCCATTGGATACAGTAAGACATATTTTATAACTTAGACATTTTAAAGGTGGTGTGCGGTGTTCTAGCAAATTTAACGATACCAGTTTTATTTTCCTTGAGCACACTGCATTTATAGAAGAATAAATATACTAAACTTCTAGTATGTGCCAAGTACTAGACTGAGTGCTTGATACATATTATGTCATTTATCCATCATATCCGTTCTATGAATTATATTTTAAGTCAATCATTTGGGAAAATTAATTCACTCATTTATATGCCAAATTTGTATTGTACATGAACTGCCTTTTCTGTATAGTCTTTATATTTTCTCTGCTGCATACTGAGAGACACAAATGTATAAAGCAGAATTCACCCTAAATGTATACAGTTACTTTCTTGAAGCTTTGAATTTTTTACAGGTAGCCATTATGTAGATTTGTATGAAAATAAGACATGCAAATTCACATGCAAATGATGCAATCATTTTGGAAGATATTTTGGTGATTTCTTAGAAATGTAAACATATATTACATTTATGTCCCAACAGTTTCACCCTTGGAATTTGGTAATTCTTATCCAAGAAAAATGACAAAATGTTTTCACAGACCTTGTATTTGCATGGTATTTATAGAAGTTTTTGCTCGTAAAACTTGAAAACAATTGAAATATCCACAGGTGATTGGATAAAATATGATATATTCATATAGTCATACAGTGGAATACTGTAGCAATAAAAGGGAACAAAGGACTGATTCATGCAACAAAATGGGTAAGTATAAAAAACATGATGCTGATTTATGTGTATATAAGAGTACATACTGTATAATCCCACTTATATAAAGCTCTTCGAAAGTTAAATATAGTCTAGAAACAGAAAGCCGAGCAACATTTACCTGAACTCAGAATTATTCAGAGGATACAGAATTGAATGGGAAGGAACATAGGAAGCATTTTGTGGTGATGATGTTTTCTGTATCTCAATTATGGTGGTTGCTACAAAGTTTTATGTATTTGCTATAATTCATAAAATTCTACAGCTGAAGTGAATTATTTTATGTAAACTGTATCTTAATAAAATTGATTTTAAAATGGTATATACATAGCTGGGAAGCAGTGTTATATGTCTGCATCTATTTGTCTGACATAACAAATAAGAGCAGAAGAGGAACTGAAAGTCAGATGCAAAGCTGACAGACTTAGCAAAAAAAAAAAAAAAAGCATTTTATTGGTAAAGTCTTACACAACTATCTATGTCAGGATATAGATTTGGACTTGAAATTCCTAGCAGCCACAGTAAGCCCGATTCAGTTTACAAAATGGAATTTTATAAAAACTTAATTGCAACACTTTTTTTATATTATATAAACTTTTAAATTTATTTTTATTGAAGCATAGTTGATTTACAAGCTTAGAAGTTTTGATTAAAATTCTTACTCTTCAATCTTTTGTGTAGGCCATGATGCTTTGGGAAACTTTAGTAACCAATGTTAACTCCTCCTGAACACGTTTCACTCAACCAGGTAACAAATGGTAGACTGCAGAGGGTAAGAAGCTATGTGTATGTATGTGTTTCTACTTTTTAAAAAAGAATATTTTTTAGGTTGACTTCTGCTGTACTTTGTTTTTAAATCTAAGATCGTATTTTCTCCACAAATGTGGACACTAGGGAATGGAAATATAAGAGGATATATGGTTGAGAAATAGGCAGTGCACCTGTGCCTAAAATACACATTGTTGTTGTGATGGTGGTTTAGTCACTCAGTCGTGTCCAGTTCTTTTGTGACCCATGGACTGTATCCCACCAGGCTCTTCTGCCCATGGGATTTCCCAGGCAAGAATACTGGAGTCGATTGCCATTTCTTTCTCCAGAGAATCTCCCCAACCCAGGGATCAAACCAACATCTCCTGCATTGCCGGAGGATTCTTCACTGCTGAGCCAACAAGGTTCAGCAAAAAAAAATACACATTATTACTATGCAACTTACTTTTACCTTTCAGATTCTGTGCCTTTTTCAATGAGCACAAACACAACTCATAATCCCATTTCATAAGGTATTTTTCTTTGTTGATCAAAAGTTAACAGTCTTCTCTAGCTAATATATAAATTTCAGCCAAAATAAATTTTGACATCTTTTCTATCAAGCTTGCCAAATGCCTTCTTCTACTCCAGGCTCTGTGATAAAGCTTATTCCTGAATAGAGGAAATTTTGAAGGATACTTAGCTCAGTATCTAGATGACTCAGCATCAAATCCTGAGTTGACCTTTTTTGCTACTTCTTGAACCCAGATCTTCTACCCCAATCCCAGTGACTAGGTCTTTCTATGTCTGGATCTCAGCTCGATAGCCTGCACCTCACTCTGTTCCTCTAAACCAAGAAACCTGCATAGTTATACAGTTTCTCTCAGGAACCAGAGTCTATGCCAGTGTTCTGTTGCCAGCATTTTCTGATGTTGTCAATCTTTCCACATCTTGGCGGGTTACCTGCATCTAGTTTACTTCACCTCCCTGGCACTCCTGCAGCTTGGACCCCCATGTACCCCACCCCCGCCTCTCCAGAGACCAGCGGTTTTTCGGTGTAGCTCAGTGGTTCTTAATCATCACCATACATACCAAAGTTTAGGCTTCACTCCCTGCCTAATTAAATAAGAATATCTGGGAAAGGGACCTGAGTATCTACACTTTTTAAAACTCTCCAGATGGTTCTGAAATTCAACCAGGGATGAATAGACAGAAGCAAGGGAGGGTACAAAGTTTCAGGGGGCTCCAAAAAACAATAATCAGGATATAGATTTAATGCAATATTTTTTAAAACTCAAAATTAATGCAAAATAATCCAGAGCAAACAAAAGATCAAAATTTAAGTAAAGAATCCATACTTGGAACCTGAGGTGAAAGGGATAATTCATAATAATAATGATGATTCTGTCTCTATTTAAAATGTTGATATTTTATTCATCATAGACTTTTTGTATAAACTTTAATTTTTAAAATATTACATTAAAATATTAATGATATTAATTAGTGAGGTTATTGGCAACCCCTTTAATTTTACCCTCCCCTTACCCTGGCCAGGGTCCTGCAAACCATGGACCTAGCTGGATGCTCGGTAGTATCTCTGACCCCAGGGCCACTTGACCACAGTGAACAGATATTCTCTTTCCCAACAATCCCCCATCTGCCAAACCAAGCCCCAGGTATGATGGTAGAGATGAGAGAGAATTATAGATACAGAGGAGTAGAACAAGTCAGTTGCTTTTGTCCAGAATCCCAGTTTCTTTCTCAGGCCCTCGTCCAATTTGAGGAAATATACAGAAACTCAAAATACTTAGGAGAGCTAAGCTGACATGCACATTTTAAAAACTCTCTCCAGGTGATTCAGATTCATCATTGTTCCCACCTCCCACACGAGAATCACTGACCTAGATTGTACTGTACAATGTTACTCAAACTGAGGTCCACAGACAAGCAGCATCAGCACCACCTGGAGTTTATAGGAAATACATGTGCTCAGGTTCCACCCTCAAGGTACAAAAACAGCAACTTGGGGATGGTGTTACCCAGATTTTAACACAATGCCCTGGAGATCCAGATGCATGCTAACATTTGAGAAATGCTGAGGGCATAACTAATCATATTCCTACTAATGGGTTCATGACAACCAAAGGACAGCCACCTACTACCTAGACAGCTGAGATCACTGTCAGGGGCCAGCGTAGAACTTTCCTAAATTCCTCTTGTGTAGAATTCTTGTAGAATTCCCCTTGGGTAGAACAAAGCAGGTGTGGAACTATGTCAGCCACTGTGTCCCAGGGACAGAGACTTGGCCAAGCAGATGGTTTCCTTGGGTAGCCAGGAGAGGGAATGCCAGCACTGAGAGCAAGCTGTCTGGTTGGGAATGCCAAGGGTGGGAAGCGGAAGTGCTAAATCTTTCCTTCAAGCTCAAGGGTCAAGTCTGAGTCCAAGCAAAAAATAAAAGGCCCAGCTTGGAGTCCAAGGACATTCTTACAAAGGAGCCTGTAAGTATGATGCTCATTTCTACTGATGCTAGCCAAGTGAGTGAGAAGGCCTGCCTGGCTAAAGCTCAGAGGAAACGGCAAGACTGAAAGCTCAGAGGACACAGGGCAAGAGTGAAAGTGGATGATAAGTCTGTGCACCAATCTACATGCTGTAGCCATGACTTACCCTTGTTTCAAAACAGATGCCGCTGGACAATTTTCAAAGGATGCATTTCTCTCTAGTCAGCATTACTCAAAAGACATGAAAGTCAGAGCTGGTTAGAATTTAAGATAGTATAAGGAAAATCTCAACCCAACTGTGTAGTCTAGTTGAACCCCATTTTGTGCCACTCTTTGCACATGGGAACATTTATGACATCCCTTATGAAATCACAGATACTTTGAAATACAATTTTGCAAAGAGCACTAATTAGACTGAAAACAGACAGGACTGTAATGGATGGCAAGTCTGGGATGGGGAAGGCGGAAGTCTGGCCTCTGGAGAGGAGAAAGAACTAGTTAAGAGGGAGGGAAGGAGGAACCAAGGATGGACCAAGTCAGAGGAGATGGGAGCCTCCTTAGTACAAAAGCTGCCTATTGGTCATCAGTCGTTGTCTCACACCAGCTCATACTCCTCACGGCCAAAGCAGAATTATAAAGTTACTTTCCCGCACCATGGGCCTTATATATCCTATCTCCTCCAGTCAGAATATCTTCACTCATCCCACCTTTTGAAAAGAAGCTGTACTTCTCTTCAAGACTGTTCTCAGATGTTACTTGACCTCAGAAGCCCTCTCTGGCCCCTCAGCCTGTTGCCCCCACCACCTACGAATGCTTTCCCTTTACAACCTAAACGCTCTCGACAGATCTATGCCTACCTGTAACTGTTCGTGGGTCTGCTTCTCCCAGTAGACCACAACATATTTGAAGGTAAAACAAAATGTTATATACTAGGTGCCCGGTGCGTCAGTCAGTTCAGTTACTCAGTCGTGTCCAGTTCTTTGCGACCCCATGGACCACAGCAAGCCAGGCCTCCCTGTCCATCACCAACTCCCGGAGTCCACCCAAACTCATGTCCAGTGAGTTGGTGATGCCATCCAACACCTGGTGCATAGTAAGTGCTTAACAGTTAAGCTCTAAGAAATGAATAGAGGCAAAATGGAGACTCAGAATGGTGTCCTTGCATAGAAACGCTGAAGAATGTGATCAGACTTACCGGGAGATGGAGTTGCCAAGGCAGATAGCCTTGTAGATGGACAACTTCTCCCTTCATCTTTACTACCCACATGTAAGACTTGAAGTGAAGTTTCACACTTTTAGAGATGCCTGAAAGCTGACTAAAATCCTGGGGACAGGGAGAGGGGAAGAGGTGCTTTATAAAGTGTGACTTTTCAAGAGGTCTTTCAGATTGGAGGTGGTGGTGTTCGGATGGGGTAGGGAGGCAGGGCTTTCACCTTAGAAGGCATTTTTTCATTCCAAAATAGAGAGGACTCCAACAGGAGCAAGGTGGTCAGAGTAATCTCTGTCCCCAAGGGCAGGGAGAGAAGTAAAGATGGCATCCTTTTTCCAGTCTGCTAAATCAGCTGGTCGAACAAACTAGAATGTGGACAGAAATCCTATTCCAGGTAAAGGAATGTACATTTGGCTGGTACCCTCCACTGTCTGTCTCAGGAGCTGCATGTGATATACAGACTAAGGCCAGGTGTGTGTGATACTGAGTGAAGCTGGCATGTGACAGAAGAGGGAGGAAATTAGGAAAGGACACATCTTATACCTCACAAACTGCTACCCACAACCACTACTCATGGTTATTATTTCTAGCAGGAATATGGACTCTTGGCTTCCAGATCTTTCCATGTTTATGAGAGGTAGAAATCTAGATTTATTATGCAATATCTCCATTTCAATGTTGAGAAATTGTCTAAATAGTCTACCTTGGAGCCTACATTATACAGGCCAAACCATACCTTTCTGAAGCCTGAATCAGGGTCATGGGTCACTCACTTGTAACTCTGGATGATTTGGAAGGAGAAGTTAGATACTCAAGGAGCCCTCAATGGTTCAGAGGGTGGAATTCATTCAGCATCATCCAAGCTTCATCTTCATCCCATTGTTACCTAGCCTTGAACATGGTTCTGGTACCTCCATGATCCTGTCTACTCCAAATCTATTCTTCCATTGGCATCTTCTAGAAAAAAGAATATCTACACTTCTCAAAATAGAGAATCAACCTGTTCACCATATGGGGAATTAAGTTAAGGGCTGTTTTTCATTGTCAGTCTGAAATTAAAGTGGACAGATATTAACATTTGGTGCATTCAGTTGGTTCTGAGAGAAGAAAGGCATATTTTCTGAGATTTCATTAAAAAATATAAAGATTTGCCCATGGGCTACTTTCAGTTCAGTTCAGTTCAGTTGTTTAGTCATGTCCAAGTCTTTGTAACCCCATGGACTGCAGCACGCCAGGCTTCTCTGTCCATCACCAACTCCTGGAGTTTACTCAAACTCATGTCCATAGAGTCGATGATGCATCCAGCCATCTCATGCTCTGTCGTCCCCTTCTCCTCCCACCTTCAATCTTTCCCAGCATCAGGGTCTTTTCAAATGAATCAGTTCTTCACATCAGGTGGCCAAAGTACTGGAATTTCAGCTTCAGCATCAGTCCTTCCAATGAATATCCAGGGCTGATTTCCTTTAGGATGAACTGGTCGGATCTCCTTGCAGTCCAAGGGACTCTCAAGAGTCTTCTCCAACACCACAGTTCAAAAGCATCAATTCTTCGGTACTCAGCTTTCTTTATGATCCAGCTCTCACATCCATACATGACTACTGGAAAAACCATAGCTTTGACTAGACAGACTTTTGTTGGAAAAATAATGTCTCTGCTTTTTAATAAGCTGTCTAGGTTGGTCATAACTTTTCTTCCAAGGAGCAAGTGTCTTTTGATTTCATGGCTGGAGTCACCATCTGCAGTGATTTTGGAGCCCAAAAAAATAAATTCTGTCAATGTTTCCACTGTTTCCACTGTTTCCCGGGCTACTTTAGAGAAATAAAAATCAAACTGAAGTACACTTTTCTAAAAAAGATGGTTTATATAGTTCTCTCTCAGAGTGGCCCCGGTTCAGATTTCCACTGGGTATGTTTTCCACTTAGAAATAAATTGATACAGACCCTTGCTGGGTGGTACATGTGGTTGGTAGTCCAGAGGGTGAGTGAAGAGGGGAGAGGTGTCCAGAGCAGTTAGAAAGATTCTAGTAAGTGATGCAAAAACAGAGTTAAAATACAAAGTTCACAGATTGTATGTAGGTTTAAATCAATGTTCTTATCTCAAATGGGTTAAAAAAAATAATCTGTATAAGTCTCAGAAGATTGCAGCTGAAATGGTTTAAAATCAATTTTAACTCATTTTCCATTCATATACTATGAGAGAAGGGAGCCGACTTCACTGGTTCACCAGAGAAATAGTCCTCAGGTTTCCATCATAGAGAAAAAAATGTGCTTTCAGCCCAGACAGATATTTCAAGCTTCAAGGGCTGTCTCTGGACTGAGACGGATTTGCTCTCCCAGAGTCTTGTCCCACAGGGGAGTGGGACTTTACCCGGGTACCTGAGTTTCTCTAGAACTTAGACTATAAACAACTATAAGACCAGCTGCTTCAAACCCCCTGGCTGGCACCGTCAGCCTTCCAGATTACAACTGTATCGTTAGCACATTTATGAAAGACTCCTCAGAGGGGAGATCATGAATCAGCGAGGACTGACTGGTGTCTGTGAGTGTGAGTGTGGGGTGTGTGTGTGAGAGGGGAGGGGGAGACAGAGAGCCGAGCATGTTCTCATTAGGGGACGGTCTATGATTTGCCAGGCTCTCTGCTGCTGCTCCTGCTGCTGCTCCTGCTGCGGCTGTATGGTCTGGCATCAGCTGGAAAGGCTGTGAGGGTTTAGAGGAACCGCAGTTCTGAAGACAGAGCCCTGCTAAGTGGTCTCCCTGCCAAACAAAGTGGACGAGGCTTTCTGCGAGGTTGGCAACTCACACTTATTACCGCTCCATCTACCTGGAAGAAGAGGCAGCACTACAGGGGAAAAGGTAAGAGGAGAAATTATTCTCTGTTGGGTCTGCAGGGCAGGGGGCCTGAGGAGGGTAGGTTCAAAGGCTTGCTATTTTGTAGCAGAGGGATCTCACCCTTTGAGAGCCAAGGAGGCAGATGCTAATTTTCTGTCAAGCTTTTTGGCTCCCCACCCCCCAACCCCCACTCGGTATCTTTTTCTTCTTTATTGTACTTTCCCCAAGCATCTGAGATTTCTTTGTATTTGTTTTTCAGGTAGCTGATATTGTTTCTTTTTCCCCCCCTATTGAGGCTTCTTTCAAAACAGGGAGCATTTTCTGTGTATCTTTCCTTGAGCATTTTTGTCCATTAAGAAAAAATCAGTCCCTCTTATTGTAAAGTGGTCAAAACTGTTACTCCATCCTATGCTAGACTGCCATAAAAGGAGTTTTCAGTAGTACATATGAGCCCTATTACTGGAGAAAAATGGAAGGTGAAAGGGGAGGACATGAGAATTACTTGTAAGTGACTGTGACTCTGTGAATGAATATGGACTATAACTCTTCACAGGGGGAGAGAACCACTGTGGTAAAGGCAGGGCACCGGAAGGAAGATGTGTTGAGAAGTGTTCCAGAGAAACCTCAAGCCACTAAAGATGGAAAACGAGACAGGAAGTGAACTGAACCAAACTCAGCTTCAGCCACGAGCTGTGGTAGCCCTCGAATACCAAGTGGTCACCATCTTACTTGTGCTCATTATTTGTGGTCTGGGCATCGTGGGCAACATCATGGTAGTTCTGGTGGTCATGAGGACCAAGCACATGAGGACCCCCACAAACTGCTACCTGGTGAGTCTAGCAGTAGCTGATCTCATGGTCCTGGTGGCCGCAGGCCTCCCCAACATAACGGACAGCATCTACGGTTCCTGGGTCTATGGCTACGTTGGATGCCTCTGCATTACTTACCTCCAGTACTTGGGCATTAATGCATCCTCTTGTTCAATCACAGCCTTTACCATTGAGCGGTACATAGCGATCTGTCACCCCATCAAAGCCCAGTTTCTCTGCACCTTTTCCAGAGCCAAAAAGATAATCATCTTTGTCTGGACTTTCACATCCATTTACTGTATGCTCTGGTTCTTCCTGCTGGATCTCAATATTAGCACCTATAAAGATGCTATTGTAGTGTCCTGTGGCTACAAGATCTCCAGGAATTACTACTCACCTATTTACCTAATGGACTTTGGTGTCTTTTATGTTGTGCCAATGATCCTAGCCACTGTCCTCTACGGATTCATAGCTAGGATCCTCTTCTTAAATCCCATTCCTTCAGATCCTAAAGAAAACTCTAACACATGGAAAAATGACTCAACCCGTCAGAATAAGAACTTGAATTCAAAGACCTCTAATAGATATTTCAACAGCACCGTATCTTCAAGGAAGCAGGTAAGCAAATCTGAGCCTCCGAGTTCACAGAGGAAATGTGGGAGAGAGTTCCTTGTGAGATAGGATCAACTTTGCCCTACTTAGCTGATGGCAAAACTGAAACACAATCATACAAACGTTTCACCGGTGTAAGCCTCTGCTTTACATATTAAATCCATCTCTAAAACAACTGAGGATCTAAAAATAGATGGGGAAATGTTGACAGCACACCAGCAGGTACCAGTTTGTGTGCTTTTAAAATATAAGGAAATATAAACCGAAACCCTAGAATTCTACCTTTAAAATGTTTGTGCCTCTCTGAGAAATGTTATCAATATATTTAGGCCATTTCTGGCTTCTATAGGGAGAAGCTGGATATTTTTAAAAACTCTGCTGCTGCTAAGTCGCTTCAGTCGTGTCTGATTCTGTGCGACCCCACAGACGGCAGCCCACCAGGCTCCATCCCTGGGATTCTCCAGGCAAGAACACTGGAGTGGGTTGACAAATATTTTACAAGATAGTCTGAGGAAAGATGAGTCGAAACAATACTGAAACTGAGAGGGGTTCCTGGACTTTTTTTTTTGTCTTCAGTCTTAGTGGAGAAAGATTCTATCACTTTCTCCTTCAGCTCCCTACAAAATGTCCCTGCATGTAGAGGCTCAAAATGCACTCTGCTCAGGAAGTGTTCTGATAAAAAGGCTAATACCAAGCTTAATTTGTTACAAAGAATGATTGCATTTTTCACACTTCTTTTTCCTATTAAGCATAGCTATGTTTCAGATCATCTGAATGCTCAGGTGGTTACTGTTGAATAGTGGTTTTATATGAGTGAAGTGTAACTGTGTTTCAGTAGATATAGTTTATAAGAAAGTGCAGGAATACTTTTATATCATGTGCACGTTTACCTATAGTTACACACCTAAGTTATCTAGGAACTTGGCTTTCAGATCCTTTTATTTCTTTGTTAAACAGAAAAAAGAACAGGTGATCACCAAGGCTTGCTCATTCAAATAGGTTAAATTTTCTTTCTTTTTTTTTTTGATCCTGTAAAAATTTAGTTCTTCCTATGTACAAAAACAGAAACTGGGTGTACTTTTTAAAGTATGCAGGTGAATCATTCATACTATCACTTCCTAATCTCTGGATTTGCTGAAATATGAAGAATTGTATTGAATGTTGGGCACATAGTGAAGTAAGTTACAAATAAATAGTTGTGTTTTAGGCATGCATGAAATGAATAATGAACTGTCACTAAAAAGAAATATATACAACACTTTAAATGATATAATGACATTTGATTTATATAACATTTATTATTAAAGGTGCCTAGATGATAGAAAGGCAAGACTTGAGGAACTATTGCCAGCTCTTAGATTTCTCTTGCTTTGGATCTAGCAGTGCTACCTAATACAAGGCATATTTGGCCATCTATTACCCAAAACTTGATTAAGGGAAACTTAGAGAGAGAGGTCTGTTGGCCATCTGCCAAGGCAAACAGTAACAATTACAATAAGAGAGTAAAGAATATGTACATCTCAATTAGAGACTAAACATGGGTTAATGTCTGTAGCAAAGAAGGTCAAGGAGTAAATTCATTCATTAGACTCATTTATATTCTTGTTATAAATTCTAAAAAATTGTTTGTCTGGTCTAATGTCTTCCCTTTCAATTACAGTCGTTAGTACCTATCAGCATTAATAATGTGCTTTAAATTGCTAATTGTGTTACATGTTCACATTCGTATTTCAAAGCTGTTACAGATAGGCTGTCCTCCCAGAGGCTGAGTGGTAAAATGAAACGCCAAAGATTTGGCTCCAAAAAACCCTGGGCTTTAAAATTCTAGGGTTCTAACAAGCTTGGATATATGACCCTGGGTAAGCAGAACTCTCTGAGCCTCAGTTTCCTCATCTTTAAGCATGAGGATAAATAGAAACCAGGATTGGTGTGAGGGTTCAATGAAATACCTGATGAAGGACACCTAAAGTGGGTTCATCTGAGTGTTTAATTAGCCTCATTCTGAGTCTTTTAATATGTTGGCAACTGTAAGGGAAATAGAGAGATTTATTCTTTAAACTCGGAGAAGGCAATGGCAACCCACTCCAGTACTCTTGCCTGGAAAATCCCATGGACGGAGGGGCCTGGTAGGCTGCAGTCCATGGGGTCACTAAGAGTCGGACACGACTGAGCGACTTCACTTTCACTTTTCACTTGCATGCATTGGAGAAGGAAATGGCAACCCACTCCAGTGTTCTTGCCTGGAGAATCCCAGGGACGGGTGAGCCTGCTGGGCTGCTGTCTATGGGGTCTCACAGAGTCGGACACGACTGAAGTGACTTAGCAGCAGCAGCAGCATTCTTTAAACTATACATGCATCATTTAAACAAAGATCATTGGTTGAACAGGTGTGTGTAGGATTTGGTAACTTCTCTAAGAAACTTTTAATAATCAGGGCATTTGGAATTGTGTTCAGAGCATTTGGGGTTGTCATGAGGATTTGGCTGGAAAGAGAATGGTATGGATTTGGAGAGGGGACCAGGACAGGGTACTACGGGGGAATTTTTATAGTATGTAGTGATTTGGTTTCCTGGTGGCTCAAATAGTAAAGAATCTGCCTACAATGCAGGAGTCCTGAGGCCAATCCCTGTATTGGGAAGATCCCCTGGAGGAGGGCATGGCTACTCACTCCAGTATTCTTGCCTGGAGAATCCCCATGGGCAGAGGAGCCTGGAGGTTTACAGCCCATGGGGCTGCAAAGAGTCAGACACGACTGAGCAACTAAGCACACACAGCAGTGATTTGGCTGATTAAAATGAAGTCTTTTGGAGGAACAGCAAAAAATAAGATTGGATTGCTAGTGCGTACATGTATCTGTGAGAGAGAAAGAGAGAAAAGAATGAGGGAAAGGGTTGTGGAGGATCCCAACTATCAGGCAAAGGAAGAAGTTTGAACTTAGTGCAGGAGCAACCAAGAGTGTGACTGGTGAGCAGGAGGCAGCAGTGAAGAAAGTGGTGTTTGGGGACAATAAATCTGACAGCTGTGGATGAGGCAGGTTTGGAGGCTAAGTGACTGGTAGCAGAAGGACCACTTTTGAAGCTGTTGGTAGTAATTTAGGCATGAAGTATTGTAGCAAGATTCTCTATCAGGAAAATTTAAAGTAAGGTATGAACCAGAGAGGGGTTTCAAAGAAAGAGGAGGTGAGATGTGAACATGTCAGATACAAAGGATGCTGCTGCTGCTGCTGCTGCTAAGTCGCTTCAGTCGTGTCCGACTCTACGCGACCCCATAGACAGCAGCCCACCAGGCTCCGCCTTTCCTGGGATTCTCCAGGCAAGAATACTGGAGTGGGTTGCCATTTCCTTCTCCAGTGCGTGAAAGTGAAAAGTGAAAGTAAAGTCGCTCAGTCGTGTCCGACTCTTAGCGACCCCATGGACTGCAGCCTACCAGGCCCCTCCATCCATGGGATTTTCCAGGCAAGAGTACTGGAGTGGGGTGCAATTGCCTTCTATATACAAAGGATGAAGAGGGGACAGTTCGATGGTTCTGAGTCTGGAAGAACAGAGGTGTCTCTGATGAATGCAATGAGAACCATGAAGGGGAGTCAGTTTTGTCCAAAATCAGTGACCCTTTGATCTGGCTTTTTCCTCTTCTGGAATGGTTCTTTTCTTAAATCTTCAAAAGATTCTAACCTCCACCTCCTCTAGCCCCAGGATTTGATTCTAGTATTTTCTCTGCATATTTTTTCTTTTGGGCAAGTTTAATTTACATTTTAATAAATATTCTGTCTGGACCAGGTCTTTCTAACTAAGTGATTAAAGTCAAATGTGCATAGCTTAGAAGAACTACATTTTAGAGGAAATATAAAGAAGATTTATATGTGAGGGACAAGTGTAAGGTTTGTGTTTGCTGATTTGTTTACTTTTACCTTATATTTCCAATGCAGAAAACTCAGGTCAGAATCTTCTTTCTTTCTGTTATTCAGATTCAGCTAAATATTTGGTAAAGTCGGTAAAACAAATTACTCTAAATAATACCTTGGACTTGTGTAGACAAAAGAATTATCTGATTGACAATCTTTCACTTTACAATTGGTTGTTTTGATGCTAGAGCCATAGTTTAAATGATCACGTTTGTCACATTTCATCTCCATCTACACAATGCCAAAAGATCTCTCTCTGTTCAGTCAATTCAAGTGTTCAACATTGTATAGATAAAATGTCTTTATCATTGCCTGAGGAATTGATTGGGTCTTTTGGCATTTTGGAGACACAGGAGTATCTTGCTAAGGGACAACACTGTGAATAAACACATTCAATTCAAATATTTGCTTTCGACAGGGCACAGGGGTATGCAGACTGTTTTATACATCAGGCTACCAGGTTCATTTTCAGTTGAGTCACTCTAATGTACTTTTTTTTTTAACAGTATAGCTGGTGGGGAACAGTGTAACATAGTCTAAATAGAAACTCCAAGAGTTTGTGGCAAATTTTTCATTATGGGTTTTGTTTGACAGAACAAGTTTTTAAAAGGCCAAATGGTCTTTGTTTCTATAAATTTCTTAAAAGCCTTCTACCTTCCGAAGAGGAATATTGGTGACCCAAGAGACAAAAGCAGTTTTCCTTTTAAAGAAATACATGCCCTTTATTTTTTGCTGTTGTTGATAATATTGCTGCTGATGATAGAAAAGCAATCGTGTATTATGGAAAACACAGAAAACAAAGCATAAGAAAAAAAACATCCTATATCCTACCTCTCAAAACCGTAATTTATTAGCATTTAGTAATATTTTTCTCATGTTTTTACTTGATTTTCTTTTATATCATTATAGTCAATATATAGATATATATATATTGCTGATATATGATATATATGTATATATGTGTAATATAGATATATATACTGCTGATTCCCTGATATCTCAGTTGGTAAAGAATCTGCCTGCAATACAGGAGACCTGAGTTCAATTCCTGGGGAGGGAAGACCCCCTGGAGAAGGGAAAAGCTACCCACTCCAGTATTCTTGGGCTTCCCTTGTGGTTCAGCTGGTAAAGAATCCACCTGCAATGTGAGAGACCTGGGTTTGATCCCTGGGTTGGGAAGATCCCCTGGAAAAGAGAAAGGCTACCCACTCCAGTATTCTGGCCTGGAGAATTCCATGGACTGTATAATCTTTGGGGTCACAAAGAGTCAGACACAACTGAGCGACTTTCACTTTGCATGTCCCTGGTGGCTCAGACTGTAAGGAGTCTGCCTGCAATGTGGGAAACCCAGGTTTGATCCCTGGATTGGGAACAGCCCCTGGAGGAGAAAATGGCAATCCACACCAGTATTCTTGCTTGGAAAATCCCATGGATAGAGGAGCCTGGCAGGCTACAGTCCATGAGGTTGCAAAAAGTTGAACACGACTGAGCAATTTCACTTCACTTCGTAGATATATAATCTTAGATGCTGCTTTTACACAAAATGTTGAAATTAATATTCCCAAGAATAGCACAGAGTAAAAGAAAATGGATAAGATTGTAAGTCAGTTTTTCTGAGTCTCAGGTTTCTCATTAATAAAATGAAACTAACAATTCCTCATAGAGTGACTTGAATCAAATGAGATGCATCAGACAAAATCCATGGTTTTGCCTCTCCTCACCTGTACCACCAGCTACCCTTCCCTAAGTCCTGTCCTTCTCAGTGACCGCCACCCCCTGGGCAGCCTCCTGACTCCAACTCTGACTGAGCAATCTGAGTAGGATGTGCTCGTGGAAAATGATGAACTTGGATAAAAAAGGGGCTTAAATGTGTCTCTTCTCCCCTGCCTCCCTCCAACTCTTACCCTTTTAAAGAAGAAACCCTGAACAAGGAAAACAGAACACAAAGGAAAAGAGGCAAAATAGTGGCAGTAGGACTGACGTTTGCAAACATGAAAGCCCTTAAACTGTGTGGGTAGCCTAATCAATGATTAACCTCAAAAGGCAAATTAATGATACTAAACTCTTCAGCATTAGGCCTAAATCAGAGGTTTCTCAAGTTTGCTGGGACTGTTTTCATACTATTCTCACAGGTCCATCTTTCATTTTTAGTTGTCTATTTGTCTGGGCCCAACTATATTCTTAATAATATAAAGATCTCTAAGATGGGGGAAGTGCAATTTTTGTCACTTAGCACACAGATATCTAAGTGTGCCATCTTAGTTTTTATTATTAAAGAAAAGTGTTCCATTTTCTAATTCACATCCTATATAAGGAAAAACTCCATCTGCCATAAATTGCCTCAGTGACAGTGCCCTGCAGTTTCATGTTTTGTGTCCTTTGGTTAGATGAACACACATTGTTTATTCCCAATTTTATACTTGGAGCTTTGAGTTATAATTTCTCTGGTAGAGAAAAATAAATTTTTCTATATGCCTGCAAAAAAAAAAAACCTGCACTCCTACAGAATTCTCAATTTGACCACACACCAAAACACCCCTTAAAATCAGCTAACCTTGAAAATGAAAAATTATATTTCTTTATGCAGCCTCTTGTGAATTCTTCAAATTGTAGATAGTCCAAGTTCCAGACAGATGAAGGCTGGACTGTAACCGTGTTTTTAGTCTCCTTTGCTTTTGTTGAGTTAGGGAAAGGTGAAAGGTATAAAGTTAAAGCTAGGTCAACATTAAGCAGAATTTTATGGTAGATCATTTTATATTCAAAGAAAAATGAAAATAGTGAAAGTGTTAGTCACTCAATCATTTCTGACTCTGAAACCCTATGTACTGTAGCCCACCAGGCTCCTCTGTCCATGGAATTCTCCAGGCAAGAATACTGGAGTAGGTTGCCATTCCCTTCTCCAGGAGATCTTCCCCACCCAGGGATTGAACCTGGGTCTCCTGCATTGCAGGCAGATTCTTTACCATCTGAGCCACCAGGGAAGTCCAATATTGGGGAGGATTCAATATCCTCCCCAGTTTAATGAAACATTCATTCATAACCCCCAAATCACCTAACACTCCTAGATATAGAGGCCACCAGGACATTTAAAAGCAAACTCTTCACCTTCAAGGGGCTCACTATTGGCCACGTGCACAAATAATCCTGAGTAGACTATTATGCTTTACCATAGAGGACACAGCATCCATGAGGAGAAAAGCAAACTGGGGAAGAATGGAGGAAGGCTCAATGGAGTACGAGGCATTGATCTGGGCCTGTGAAGATGGATGGAATGTGTAAAAGCAGCAATAAGGAGAACAGAGAGAAAAGGAAGAAAGTTCAACTGAGAGAGGAGTAATAGGGGAAGACTGGGCACATTCAGGGAGAGACTAGTCTAGTATCATTGAAGTGGGACAATGGAAGTGCACTGTCTCCAGAGGAAAGCCTGAACCGACTGTGGTTGCTCTTTCCCAGCCTTGACCTTTGTCACTCTGCCTACTTACATCCACACCCATGGTTATAACTCCCGCCTATGAGACCCCAGGACACAGCTCTAGCAAAGACATCTGACCCATACACCTAACTGGTTTTTGGACATCATGTAAGTACATCAAATCCAATACGACTAAATCTAAATCCATTTATTTCCTTCATGAATCCATATCACTTTTCTTCTTTCCTATTTTAGATTCCCAAACCACAAATCTAGGAGACCTTATAGTGCTTTTCTGTCCTATCTACCCACCCCAAGTGATAGCCAGATGCTAGTGATTCTAGCTCCTAAGCTCTCATGTTTGACCTACTCTGTCACACGACCGTTGTCCTAGTTCACCATTTCTCACCTGCTCCATTTCAGGACATACCTCACCAAGCCTCTCCCATTCCACCATCTCCCAGATCATCCTGTACACTGCTCACCAGGAGGTTTCTCTAATACACAAATATGTCATCAAAATGCTTTTTATAGTTCCCTGAGGCCTAGAGTTTAAACCTCTTAGCATAACAAATATGATCCTGACTCATTTATATGTTTTTAACTTCATTGCTATGGCTCTCCTAAAGTACACTTTATGCCCCAGCGGTACTGAATTATTTGTAGTTCTCTGAACTTGCTATGTTCTCTCAGCTGGAAAAAGTTTCATCTGGCAAGCTCCCAATTATCTTCCAAGTCTCAGATCAAATGATGCCCCCCTCCATGCACCCCATCCAGCCTTCCCTGCATTTCTCAGGCAGATCTATATAACTGAAAGCCTAGCTATAATCATTCCGTTAGGTATTCTACCTGTTTCCGCAGTACTTTGTACTGGTTTAGTAATTCTTATGTATCACAGCTGTTACCTGTTGGTCTTCCCATTGCTATTAACATCTGTAAGAGTAGGGCCCCTATTCCCAGTGCCCTCAGCACTGAACTTGGTATGCAGCAGCTCCCCAAAGAACATAAGGCAGATCATGTGTTGCAGCCAAGGAATACAGGCTTTGCAAGAGTGAGTGGCTAGCATTTCTTTGCAAATCTACATTCAGTGACTTCACACTAGTTGCTTAAAATTGGTCATGATTGGAGTACTGCTGCTGCTGCTGCTACTAAGTCGCATCAGTTGTGTCCGACTCTGTGCAACCCCATAGATGGCAGCCCAACAGGCTCCTCTGTCCCTGGGATTCTCCACGCAAAAATACTGGAGTGGGTTGCCATTTCCTTCTCCAATACATGAAAGTGAAAAGTGAAAGTGAAGTCGATCAGTCACGTCTGACTCTTCGCGACTCCATGGGCTGCAGCCTACCAGGCTCCTCCATCCATGGGATTTTCCAGGCAAGAGTACTGAAGTGGGTTGCCATTGCCTTCTCTGGATTGGAGTACTAATATTGTAGGAATCAGCAAATATGACATTTCAGGGCCCCTCCCTTTTTTGTGGAGAGCCAGTTGTTAAATATTGATCAATACACTTCTGTGTATGTGTGTGCATGTGTATCATACATAATAAATGAATTGTAAAAGAGTACATACATGCATAGTTGGGACTAAGTCAAATCCAGCACTCTATTTTGCTCCCTGAAAAAGTATTGCTTGCTATTCCATATCCTTCTCTGGTTTTAATTAAAATTTATTTTCTTTTATTTACTGTCTTTGAATTATAAAATAGCAAAACTAGCAACCAGCTAGTGTGATAGTGAGTTTGTTGCTGGATAAGAATTTTGAGGAAGATTTCCCCACTTTCAGACTGAACAGGCTGACTTAGAAACATGGCATACTCAAATCATAATTTACTTTTTATACAAAATCCTGTTGGCTTTCCAACGAGCCTTTCAAATATCCTTCCCAATAAGAGAACTACACTGGACAGAATATACAGAGATGCAGAGGGATGGCAACTTAGGGGAGGAAACAATGTGAACAGAAGTACTAAGATGAGAATAAATCTATCTGAGTGCTCCTCTGTGACTAATTTTCCAAAAGCAACTTGCACACATCATCTTATTTCAAAGAGAAATATCCCCAATTTCCCCTGACTGGCTTTCAAAGCCCTCTAAAATCTGACCTTTTCATCTTTTTTCTTGCTTTGTTCAGCCATTATTTCTTTAATTCAATGAACAATTACTGAGCACCAATCTCATGCCAGGCATTACTCTGGGGAACAAATAATACTCACTGTCTTGTGGAACTTTCTATATCACAATTCAAAAGAGTTTGGGTGGTATTTTTGATCTTTCAGATATATAACCAGGAGTGGATCATATAATAACTCTATTTTTAGTTTATTGAGAAACCTCCATACTGTTTTCCACTGTGGCTGTGCCAACTTAACATTCCTACCAACAGTGCATGAGGGTTTCCTTTTCTTTCCATCCTTGCCAACATTTGTTATTTGTGGTCTTTCTGATGATAGCCATTGACAGGTGTGAAAAAATAAAAACACTAATTTGAAAAGATGCATGTACCCTAATGTTCATAGAAGCATTATTTACAATTGCTAATATATGCTAATATGCTAATATATGCTAATACATGCAATTGCTAATAGATGCTAAGCATCTATCAACAGTTGAATGGATAAAGAAGATATGGTACACCTATACAATGGACTACTACTTGGCCATGAAAAAGAATGAAATTTTGTTTGCGACAACATGGATAGACTTGGAGAGTATTATGCTAAGTGACATAAGTCAGAGAAAGACAGATACTGTATGATACCACTTATATGTGTAATATAAAAAATAAGCTAGTGAATATAACAAAAAAAGAAACAGACACAGATACAGAGAACAAACCAGCAGTTACCAGTGGTGAGAGGAAGGGAAGGGGGCTAGTTAGGGTTAGGGGACTAAGAGGGACAAGCTGCTATGTATAAAATCATCTACAAAGATATTGTACAGCACAGGAATATAGATGATACTTTATAATAACTGTTGTTGTTGTTGTTGTTCAGTCACTTAGTTGTGTCCAACTCTATGTGACTCCATGGACTGCAGCACACCAGGCCTCCCTGTCCTTCACCATCTCCCAGAATTTGCTCAAACTCATGTCCACTGAGTTGATGATTCCAACCAACTATCTCATCATCTCTTTCCCCCTTCTCTTCCTGCCTTCAGTCTTTCCCAGTGTCAGGGTCTTTTCCAATGAGTTAGCTCTTCACATCAGAAGGTCAAAGTATTGGAGCTTCAGCATGAGTCCTCTCAATGAATATTAAGGGTTGATTTCCTTTAGGATTGATTGGTTTGATCTCCAAGCTGTCCAAGGGACTCTCAAGAGTCTTCTCCAGCACCACAGTTCAAAAGCATCAATTCTTAAGTGCTCAGCCTTCTTTATGGTCCAACCCTCACATCTATACATGACTACTGGAAAAACCATAGTTTTTATTTGCAGACCCTTGTTGGCAAAGTGATGCCTTTGCTATCTTTAAAATTGTGAATCACTGTATGGTACACCTGTAGCTTATATAATATTGTACATCAACTATAACTTTTTAAAAAGTTGAACAAGATAGTAGGAAAATACAAAGTTAGGCTGCACAATGTACAGAAGAGACACAAGGAGTGAGTAAATAGCACACATAACGCTGGAGAGCAGCACACCCCCAACAGAAGAGTCACTGCACTTTTGAAAAACAAGTAGGCATTCACCAGGCTGACATGAAACCAGCAGGATTAGTCATTTATGTAGCCAGAGCTCAGGGTAAGACCTTGGAAGTCCCTGTGTGTCACTGAAAATATCTAAATTTGGTTCTAAGGCACCAGGGAACCACTGAAGGACTCTAACAAGAACAGTGGCAAACTGGATTTGACTTTTGGAAACTTTACTCATGATATTTTACAATGAATCCAGCCCATAACTTGGGAAACAGAAATGACACTTTTATAATCCAAGCAAGAAAGCAAAGACTTGCATTAAGATGTAAATAGCAGAGAAGGCTAAGATGGATATATAAGAGCAAAATCAGTGGGATTTAACTACCAATTTGTCAAATGACAGAGAAGTTCCTAAATCGAGTCTCAGATTTTCAGCTGGAATGAGTGGACAGGCAGTGGTGTTAGGAAGCATGGTACAGAATACAAGAGGAAGAATGGTCTTTACCTATATTTATTCCTTCTTCATAGATGGAGATGTGTCCACTAGATTCTCCTATGTATACCAAGCTCATTTAACTTTGCAACCTTGCTGATGTAATTTTTCCCACCTGTAAAGCCCTCCCCACTCTTGATACCTCCCACCTCTCTGAAAAGCTCAAGGTCCCAGTTCAGGCTGCAGTTAGAGCAAGGAATCCCATACATTGAACATCCACCCAAAGGCAGAATCCAGCTCAAGGTCCCAGTTCAGGCTGCAGTTAGAGCAAGGAATCCCATACATTGAACATCCACCCAAAGGCAGAATCCAGCATGACCTCTGGAGTCAGAAAAATGTAAGTTCAATTCTACTTCCTGTCTCTCTAACTTTGGATAAGTTATTTTACTTCATAATACTTGTTTGTTCAAGGGTAACATGGGATACTAATGATACCCACTCATAAGGTTGCTGTGAGGAAATACCTAGCACATAATAAGCATTCCATAATTTTATTTACTATACTTAAATTACTTGTCATGATTAAAATGTTGTTTATCCCCACCTTATTCATGAAATAGCAAAAATTTTAGACTAGTAATTCATTCCTGAAGAAGACAAAGTTTAGAGGTTATAGTAGATGGATCTTCCAGGCTCACCTAACAGCATATTCATAAGATCAAATCAGTAAGTATTTCTCAGTCTTCTGCTCTATGCCCAGAGAGAAATATAGTAAGCACATTAAGTTTATATGAACTAATTTAATATGTCTTCACCAGTTCCTGAGTAGGAACTAACTGTAAAAGAGGATTTGGAGGCATAGGAATACAAAGTGATGTGCCAGTTGTGGCAAAGCCAAGACTTTAACTCAGCTCATCTGCTCCATTTCAACCATGACAGTGAAAAGTGAAAGTGAAGTCGCTCAGCCGTGTTGGACTCTTTGCGACCCCGTAAACTGTAGCCTACCAGGCTCCTCTGTCCATGGGGTTCTCCAGGCAAGAATACTGGAGTGGGTTGCCATTTCCTTCTCCAAGGGATCTTCCTGACTCAGGAATCAAATGCGGGTCTCCCACATTGCCAGCAGACACTTTACCCTCTGAGCCACCAGGGAAGCATTTCAACCATAGAGTAAGAGAAAAATCAAAGGAGAGATCAGTAAGGGTTTCCTGGAGCTGGAAGTTTGGGCCACATTAAAGAGACTGAGTGGAAAGAGGTCATTCCAGATAAAGGAGGGAGATGGGAAGGATCTGATGGTATTATCAATGGGAGAAAAAGCCCAGAATTTTATTATAAAACATGCTCTGTCTGAGGAGTAGTAATGCGATTAGCTAGATGTGAGCCAAAAGTTTATGGGAAATAAATGTGGAGGACCTGCAGGCTGGGGCTGGATCAGTGAGGCCAGAAAGCCAAGCACAGGGCCCCTACTGCCACCTGCCTTCCCAAGTCCCCCATCAGGCTGGTGGACAGCGCCAGGGAAGTCACATTCCACAGGTTACAGCTTCAGCGTTTCCCTTCCGATGGGCCCTCGTTAACCTCTGCCTATCCATGTCCCTGATAGCTCAGTTGGTAAAGAATCTGCCTGCAATGCAGGAGACCCCAGTTTGATTCCTAGGTCAGAAAGATCCCTGGAGAAGGGATAGGCTACCCACTCCAGTATTCTTGGACTTCCCTTATGGTTCAGCTGGTAAAGAATCCGCCTGCAATGCGGGAGACCCCAGTTTGATTCCTAGGTCAGAAAGATCCCTGGAGAAGGGATAGGCTACCCACTCCAGTATTCTTGGACTTCCCTTATGGTTCAGCTGGTAAAGAATCCGCCTGCAATGTGGGAGACCTGAGTTCTATCCCTGGGTTGGGACGGTCCCCTGGAGAAGGAAATGGCAACCCACTGCAGTATTCTTGCCTCGAAAATCCCCTGGACAGAGGAACTTGGTAGGCTACAGTCCATGGGGTCTCAAACAGTCAGACACAACTGAGTGACTTCACTTTCTTTCTTTCTATTCTTTTTATTGAACTACAGTTAGCATTATATTCATTTCAGGTGTACAACATAAGTGATTCAACATTTATATACATTATGAATTGATCACCACTACAAGTCTAGTAACCATCTCTCACCATACAAAGTTATTATTGTAATTATCTCCATGACTTATTTTTATAACTAGAAATTTATACTTGTTAATCCTCTTTGCTTATTTCACCCAACACCCCATCACTCTATCCCTTGCTAATCACCAGTTTGTTCTCTGTTATCTATGAGTTTGTTTTCATTTCATTTTATTTTATTGTTTGGTTTTTTAGATTTCACATACAAACGCAGTTCATTTTATCACACTTCATAGGTATTGCAATTTTTGCAAATTGAAATTTTGTGGCAACACTGTATTGTTGGATGATAGCGTTTTTTAGCAATAAAGAATTAATTAAGGTATGTATATTGGTTTCTTTTAGACAAAATGCTATTACGCACTTAATAGACCACAGTATAATGTGAACATAAGTTTTATATGCCCTGGGAAACCAAAAAATACATGTAACTCGCTCTATTGTGATATTTCCTTTATTGCCATGGTCTAGAACCAAGCTCACAATTACTCTGAGGTGTGCCTGTGTAAGTGAAGTCATACAGTATTTGTCTCTCTGTCCCACTTACTTCACTTACCATATATTTACCCTCTAGTCCATCCACATGTTATAAATGGCAAGATATCATTCTTTTTTTAAGACTGAGTAATAGGTAGGGGGGACAAGAGCCACTTTGGAGGGGCCAGTTGGGACAGGTGGATTGAGTGAGATGGGTCCCAGGGAACACCAGGATGGGGTACACGGTTTTAGCTTGGTTGATGAAGTGGGACAGACATGGCATGTGCCAGCCCTGAGCCAGCCAGGTGAAAGAGCGTGAAAGAAAATGGGGACCCACCAGTGCTTTCGTCCCCAGAGAAAGTGCCACCAGATCCCTGTGCCTCTGGCACCTGTCTTTATGTCAGTGATCTCCTCTGTGTATGGCCTAGGTTCTTTTCAAGCTGCTACCTCTGTGCTGGGACTCGGAGGGAGCAGGTTTATGTACAAGCCCTGCAGGAGTGAAATCTCAGTTTCCCAACAGCCCTCCAGCTCTCCTGGACATGAGCCCCTCTGGGTTTCAAAGCTAGATGTTATGGGGAGAATCATCTTCCCAGTGCAGAACTCCTGGGGCTGGGGAGCCCGAGGAAAAAGCTCAGACCCCTCTCTCCTCAGGTTGGGCAGGGGGTCCTCCATGAACATGATATCCCTCCCACTTGTGGATCACTGCCCCGAGGGTGGGGGTTCTGACAAGACCGCATCTCAGCCCCTCCTGCCCATCTCAGCATGGCCCTTTCTTTATGTTCTGAGTTGTAGAGAAGCTTTTCTGCTCCTCTTCAGGTTGTCTTCAGAGACAGTTGTTGTGTATGTAGTTGTGGAGCATCCCTGGGAAGGGCTGAGCTCAGAGTCTTCCTACTCCACCGTCTTAATTCCAACTCTAACTAGAGGTGAATTTTTTTAAAGGGAAGGACAGATGGACAAAATCCGAGTTCTGGAGCAATGACTGCATTTAAGAGCCTAGAAGAGGGTTAGGTTCTTTGCTAGAGATTAAAAAAACACACAATACCCCCTCTTGGAACAGCCAGAGGGCCAAAGGCATATTTGTAGTGGGTGATTCCAGTTACAAGGGAAAGTAAAGAAAGACGAATGAGCCAAGGAGAGTGAGAAGTTTCAGTTAAATAAATCAGTGGATTTATCTAAAACTGGGAAGTCATGGCCTTGACTCTAGAGTCAGACACAGCTCTCCAGAGCTGCATGGGAGGCACCTAAAAAGAACTTGAATAAACTAAAAATTAAATTAGCTCTGAAGGTTAAACAAAGCTAAATACATGTGCTCATGGAAGAGGATGAATAATGTAAAGCACCTGACATCCATATTTAGTTGCAATAAAAATAGATAATATTATTTTGGAAAAGAAAATAATGCAACCTTTTATAAACAACACAGGTGACTTGTAGCCAAAATCTATATCTCTTGGATAGATTGCCAGAGCATAATTATAAATTAGCTGCAAGTAAGTAAAGCATCCTATGCCTTTCCATTCGATGCCTTTGTTGTTTGAGTTTTATGGAGATTTATGACTATTTATGACTAAAGAATTCAGCATCCTTTCTGCAGGCAGCAGCTGTTAGCTGGGAAAATAAAGAGAGCGGTGGCACCACTGGAAGAGTGAGAAAGGAAAGAGGCAGAGTAAGTGCAGAGCACCCTGTGGATTTTTAAAGATCGTTTGTAGAGTCAAGTGCCTAAAGCCCCCATGTGCAGAACTGACATCCTGCCATGTTTCCTCTGATGCGAGTTCAGATTTGTGACTGATTCTGCCTGACAAGCATTTGAAATACCATGCATGTAGAAAAATCTGAGTGGGAAGAGTAAGAGAAGAGTGCCCTGAGACAGTTTCTGTTCTACGGTGACAAAGAAAGGGACTCAGATTCAGGATGAATTTACAGGAGAAATATTTAACTAGCTATTATAAAGTGCTAGAATGGACCACCAGGAATTTCTTTACAAATCCATTAGGTTATGTCTCTGAAGAAGTTAAGAGCAATTGAGTCAATAGTTTTGTATAAACCAACTGCAGTACACAGTGGAGGTATTATCCTGGAATTAAGAATGGCTTTGTTCAATTTTTATAATCCCTTCAAGTTCATTATTATATGGAATGGGAAAATAGTGGGATTAAGTTTCAGTCCCTGGGTCAGGAAGGTCCCCTGGAGAAGGAAATGGCAATCCACTCCAGTATTCTTGCCTGGAAAATCCCACAGACAGAGGAGTCTGGTGGGCTACAGTCCATGGGGTCACAAGGAGTCAGACACGACTAAGTGACTAACACAAGGACGGATTTGCATCTACTCATTTATGATTCAGTTGAAAACCTACTGTATATCAGGCACTGAGTTAGGCACTAGGATATAAAAATGAACAGGGGTTCCTACTCACAAAAATATCATAGTCTAATAGGAAAAACATGAAAGTAAACTGATCACTAACACCATAAAGGAACGAGTGTTATCATGGGGGAAAGCACAGATTAGTGTTACCTGATCCAGATAGTTTTGGGGAAAGATGAGCATCAAAAAGGCTTTCTGGAAAAGAATATTCCTAAACTGAGTGGATAATGGAAATTAATCAAAGCTGTCTAGGTGAAGAAGGGAAGGAAGATGACTTATGCAAAGGTAGCCATAGAGGTGAAGGCGAGGAGTCCAGAAAGAACAGGATAAGTCCAAAGAACTGATGTAGTCATTAAGGCTGAACAACAAAAGGGGAGACTAAACCAGGAATAAAGTCATAGTCTAGGATACTGACAGGGCTTCCCTGGTGACGCAGATGGTAAAGAATCTGCCTGCGATGCAGGAGACCCAGGTTCTATCTCTGGGTCAGGAAGATCCCCTGGAGAAGGGAATGGCAACCCACTTCAGTATTCTTGCCTGGAGAATTCCATGGATAGAGGAGGCTGGCAGGCTGCAGTCCATGGGGTCACAAAGAGCCAGTCATGACTGAGCAGCTAACACTTTCACAGGATACTGAGAGTTTGGACAATATTCTAAAGGCTATGAAAAGTCACTGGAAGACTGCAAGGCAAGGTGTATTATAGTTAGATTTATGCTTGAGGATGATCACTGTTTTCAGTTGGCAAAAGATTAGACCAAAATCAAAGGTATTAGTTCGGAGAGTGCTGAATGATACGAGTGAGATAATCTGAGTAATTCTGCAAAGGCCTAACATGTTGAGGAAAATAGCAGTGAACATAGAAAGAGATATATTCGGAATAGAATCCACAGACTTGATAGATGTAGGTATGTAGAAAGAGAGAGAGAAACAACTCCAACACTTGAACCACTGAGATAAAAAGTGGTGTGACAGTTGAGAGTCTGCATTCTGGATCTCATGCCCATGTGAGTGCCTGGACCATGAAAATAATAAATGTTATTATTAATCGGATAGTGTAATTTGTCTAAATGAAGACAATTAGTGGAGGAATATATTTCAAGGAGGGTGAGCATGTTAAATTCTGTTCTGCCTTCACTGTGTTTGAAGTGCCGATAGACTACACAGGCACAGTCAGAAGCACAGAATTAGAGCTAGAAGAAACATCTGACCCAGAGATACAGATTTGAGAACAAATCAGGTTTTTTAAGACTCTGGAGTAAGTGTAATTATAGGAGGAAATTTTGTGGAATTTAAAGGAAACCCTGGAGTAGCTTGAATCATAGGGAGACTAGGATGAAGAGCCTATGAAATTAACAGAAGAAATTACCAAAGAGGAAGAAGGAAGAATAGGAGAAGCAGAGTCACAAAAGCCAAAGGAGAGAACTTTCAATAGTGGATCAATAAAACAGGCAAAGATAAGAACTGAAAAAACACCTAAAATAGGTATTGGTAATCTTTGTGAGTAGCATTTCCATAAAAGTGTAGGGAAGAAGAATAAATCAGATCTCATGCAGTTGGTGAATGAATTGATGAGGTGAAGAAAACTAGAAAGAGAGAATTAACAGCTATCTTAAGCTTCATTGTGACAGACAACAATAATGACAGTGAGAAACAAGACAGGGTATTTTTATAATTGTTTTACTTGTATTTTACTTCTTAAGATGAAGAACCCCAAGCCTGTTTAAATCATAATGGGAAAGAGGTAGTTGAACGGGAGGATTTATTTGTAGATACACAAGCCAGACCAAGTATTGGTAGAGCCCAGTTTCTGAGGATGCAAGAAGGGAAACCATAAACAGCGTAGGCAAATCTCTCAGCATTGGAGAGGAAAGGGGGCATCCTTGTTTTCCTTGTCAGCAGGGTTTGTGTCTAATTCACTGACACATTTACAGCACCTGGCATCATGTCTGGCACATAGAAGTACCCAATATGTGTTCATTAAACAAATAAAGGATAAATGAATTAATCGAAGAAGGAATAAATATGATACAAAAAAAGGGATGAGGATGACCATGTTGCATTAGTTTTAAGTGCTGGGGCAGGAAATGGTGAGTTCTCACAAGCTGGTCTCTATTTTCTCAGTAATGGGAGGGACAGTATCAACTGAGAATGAAGAGGCAGTGGCAGAGAGAGGGAACATGGCAGTTCATTGTGGGAAATGGGAAAAAGGTCAGTGACAGGGAGAAAGGAACAGGATTCAGTCCCACTCTTATTTAGATAAGGTGAACCAGAGCACTAGTAAACTGTTGCTGCTGTTTAGTCGCTAAGTTGTGTCCAACTCTTTTGAGACTCCATGGACTGTAGCCCACCAGGCTCCTCTGTGCATGGGATTTCCCAGTTAAGAATACTGGAGTGGGCTGTCATTTCCTTCTCCAAGGAATCTACCAGGGACCGAACCCGTGTCTCCTGTATTGGCAGGCAGATTCTTTACCACTGAGCCACAGGGAAGCCCAATAGTAAATTACAGGCAGTCTGATTTCTTCATGACATCTGAAGTGGACCTCTTCTAAGACTTACTCCCAATAAACATCTCCAGCAAATTAGGAAAACCCATCCCTTTGTTCGGACAATCAGAGGTCTTTACTCATGGTGCCCTGCTTAGAGGAGCCAATTCTTGGTCCTCAAGGTTGTTTCCTCTTCAGTTGCAGCAAGCGACAAACCCACAACCGGTGCAATTTCACATTTAGCACTTCATTCCCCTTCCCTGAGGCAAAGATCTTAAGACAAAGGGTCAGATCAGACCAAATGTGATGCATTGCCACAGGACAGGGATTTTTACATTTACCAAAATTGCCACGGGAAGCTCTGCCTCCAAATCGATGTGAGCCAGGTGCCTCAATAAACCCCTTCACCAAAAACATTGTGGACAGGATGAGTTCCTGGGCTCCTTCCTCACCTCTCCTTTATTAGCATCCTCGGCGGACATTCCTAGTGTTCAGTCTGGTTTTCTCTCCCCTCAAACGTCTTGGCTCTTTCCACTTTATACACTTCTGAATTTTTACTGAAGTATAGTTGATTTACAACATTGTGTTAGTGCCAGGTGTACAAAAAAGTGAATCAGTTATACATATACACCTGCCCACCCTTTTTCTTAGATACTTTTCCCATATAAATCATTAAAGAGTACTGAGTAGAGTTCCCTGTGCTACACAAAAGTTCTTATTAGTTATCTATTTTATTTATAGTAATGTGTATGGACTTCCCAGGTGGTGCTAGTGGTAAAGAATCTGCCTGCCAGTGCAGGAGACATAAGAGATGAAGTTTCAGTCCCTGGGTTGGAAAGATCCCCTGGAGAAGGGAATGGCAACCCGCTCTAGTATTCTTTCCTGGGAAATCCCATAGACAGAGGAGCCTGGCGGGCTACAGTCCACGGGGTCGCAGAGTTGGACATGGCTGAGCACCTTACAAAGCTCCTTGGTGTGTAAATGTCAATCACAATCTCTGAAATTCTCACTTCCCCCTATCCCCTGGTAACCATAAGTTTGTTTTCAACAAGTGTGACTTCTGTTTTGTAAATAAGTTCATTTGTACCTTTTTTTTTAATATCCCATATATAGGCAATATCACAGGGCATTTGTCCACTTTATCTTTGGAGGATTTTGGAAACACACTTAAAGGTGATTAGCCTTGGGACAAAACCAACACATTCCATTTTGCACACAGTCCTTGACTTTAACTTTGCTATTGACTTTATCTCAAAGAAAGAGGGTATAATGAAGTACAGACACCCTTACTAAACAGGGATCCACATGATCAAGGGTGCTTGACCCTTCTTGTTCAAATGCAGGTATACTGGGTTCTTGTGCCTCACTGAGACCCTTGAGATGCTAAAGGCAAAACCAGAGAGGCTTCACATAATGACACTTTTTTCTATCAGTGCTACACTTCACACTTTAGCATCACGCAGAAAGTTTGTTTATTTCTCAGAGGAGCTCTCCCATCTCAAGAAGCCTGTGCCAGCCACTCAAAATCCAATGCAGACCCAAATTCAGACAGGTGGGGACTGCTGTTATTCACCATGGCTTTTAAGCTAATAAGTAAAAGCTTCAGTTGCTGGCTCCTCCCCAACTCCACCCAAATCCTCAGAAAAATTAATTTAAAAAGGTTGTTAAATCACATCAGACTTATTGTCCCCTTCTAAACATGCTCTAAAATAGATAATTATCCATGCATAAACCACAAATAGAAAAAGCACTCTGGAACTTTTTTTAAAATTGTGAAGACTAAGGCATACACAACGAAAAAACCTCACAATCCTATTAAACTCATTCAAAAGAGAGATATTTCTAGGCTGAGATGGTATGAATTATCTTCTCAAATAATGTTTAATGGCCATTAAGAAACTCTTGGTCACCCTTTAAGTTTTGCAAATGTAGACCCACTTTCAGATGCTGCTGCTATCTTTTTTTGAAGAGTTACAGAGTAAAGCTATTAGGATTCTACTCAATAAGGCCACCTTCCTGCCTCAGCTAAACTGACCCAATACAATCCCATTATTAAGGATAGTTGTTGTTATTTAGTCTCTAAATCATATCCAGCTGTTTTCCAACCCCATGGACTGTAGCCCAGTAGGCTTCTCTGTCCATAGGATTTCCCAAGCAAGAATACCGGAGTGGGTTGCCATGCCCTCCTCCAGGGGATCTTCCCAACCCAGGGATCAAACCCACGTCTCCTATGTCTCCTGCAATGGCAGGCAGATTTTTTTACCACTGAGCCACCAGGGAAGCCAGTATATCTTAATAATGTATTGTAAATTTATCAACCTTTTTTCCACTCCAAGTCTGTAGCCACAATTCAGCCTGTACCAATTTGAGTCTCAGAGACAGACTTTTGGGTGAGGTGGTGCTAATGGTAAAGAACCTGCAGGATATAAGAGAATCAGGTTTACTCCCTGGGTTGGGAAGATCCCCTAGAGAAGGGAATGGCAACCCACTCCAGTATTCTTGCTTGGAGAATCCCATGGACAGAGGAGCCTGGTGGGCTCTGGTCTATAGGGTTGCAAAGAGTCGGATACAACTGAAGCAAATTCGCACACAGAAAAAAAAATAGCTTTATTTTTTTTTTTGGTTCCAACTGGTCAGGGGTCTGTGTGCTTGTGGGCAGCAGACAGTTAACTTCTTTCACCTGGTAGGAGTTTTAATATCTGCAAAACAGCTCAAAGATATTGTTGTGTGTATCCCTTGAGGGGGAACCAAGACCCTGCCCCAAGGCTGTGCTACTGTTTCTTGTGTGCTCCTGTCTGTCTCTGCATCTCCTTCCTTCCCTGATTAGCACCTGTTTGAACCTGCCTGGAGGAACTCAAGGAAGATCATGGAGGCTAGATGAAGTCCTTTTCCTGAAAACAAGAAATGGGGACCCAGAAAGACTTTTGTGCCCAGGAGCCTCATAGTGTCCTGCTGGGTTTCAAAACCCCTAAAAAGCAGGACATTTTCCCTTCAATAGCAGAAGCACATCCCAACACAAATTCTAAGTGGAAGGCAACTTTACCAGCTCTCTGGGAGTCTGGAGGGTTCTAAAAATTCCAAGAGATTCTTACAACCTTCCTCAAAGCCTCCCTACTTGAGGTCCAGAGTCACTGGGTATATAATGCTACCTTCAGTTCAGTTCAGTCACTCAGTCGCGTCCGATTCTTTGAGACCACATAGAGTTCAGTGCACCAGGCCTCCCTGTCTGTCACCAACTCCCAGAGTTTACACAAACTCATTTCCATTGAGTTGGTGATGCCATCCAACCATCACATCCTCTGTTGTCCCCTTCTCCTCCTGCCTTCAATGCTACCTTAGATTCTTCAATTAGTATCATGCCCCCAGGCCACTTGTCTTATCTTCCTCCCACCAGTGTAACCAGGCAAGTAGTTTATTGACCTTTCTGATAAGTGGTTTATTAACCTTTCTGATAAGTAATACTATTGATAGGTAAAATTTGTTGAATACCTGATTGAGTGTTCTAGACACTGTTTAGACCTTCAGAATCAAGGTGAAAAAACTTTGAGAAATGTGATGAGTAAATAAGACAACTAATTTACTCAAGTCAAAGACATCTCTTACAGCAGACCCATAGACCTTACATCTAAGGAGCAGGGTTAAAATCAGGGAATAAATACACATAGTATATAAATAAATGCAAATAGTATATCAGGTTGTGATATATCAGAATGTAGAGAAAAATTAAGCAGATAAGGAGAATATGGAATGCTGAAATAGGAGGAGTATGATTTTAAATAGGACAATCAGAGGAATCAAATAAATAGACCATTTTCAGAGTGCAGTGTTATTTTGATTCTATATGCAGGCATTAGTCAATGTCATTTGTAAATCAATGCCTGAAACAACAGGGTTTTTTCCCAGTGATGAAATGTTAAAACAGGCTGGCCTACATTAGTCATTTGGCTTTTATGCACAGGAAGTATAGCATTAGTGATACTATTTAATTATATTTCATAAACTTGTATAACATTTATTCCAAAAGGAAATTTATTCCGTGTTCTAATTCAGAATTGAAATATTTCCCAATGGTGGGAATAAAGACCTCTAGGTAGGTCATTGATTGAGGGAGGTTTCTGATAAACATTTCTGTAACCAAATAGTGTTAGACCTCTTCGTTTTTGTAAAAGAAAGTATGACAATCTCTACTTATCCTTCTCAATTGGGGTAGAAGAAACAGTTGCCTTTTTTAGGGACAGGATAAGAGATTTCCATTTTTTCCATGGCAGCCAGAGTGGTTAAAAGGAAGATTGGGACAAACTGCCTGGATCAAATCCCAGTTTTCCACTGGTAAGTGGTATATGAGAGAAAGAAAGTGTTAGTCACTCAGTCATGTCCAACTCTTTGTGATCCCATGGTCTGTAGCCACCAGGCTCCTCTGTCCATGGGATTCTCCAGGCAAGAATACTGGAGTGGGATGCCATTCCCTTCCCCAGGGGATCTTCCCAATATAGGGATCAAACCCAGGTCTCCCACATTGTAGGCAGATTCTTTATCTTCTGAGCCACAGGGAGATGAGAGTACCTTCCTCATAATACTGTTGTCAAGATTAAAAGAGCTAATATGTAAATGAGGCGCTTAGAACAGGACTTGATGCATAGTAAGAAATGTTTTCTGTATTAGTTTTAAAAACAGCTTTTGCTTTTTCTAGCATTTGCTATGTCCCAATCACTAGCACTAGCACTTGATATACATTATCTCATATATTCACACAAAAACCCTGGGAGTTAGGTAAAAATTTCTTTCATCATTTCACTGAAGAGTAAACTGAGACTCATAAATAGTGTCAATAGGGCCCAAAGTCTAACAGTTGGTAAGTGGAGGGGCCAAGACACCAGCACAGAGAAACTGCTGTAAAAGAGGAGTCTTTGGCATTAGTAAATTGGGAGTTTAGTATAAAAACCAAAGGACTGGTTTGCTCAGGGACAGGAGGGCCAACTACTAATCAATGTGTAAATGCACCTCCTCCAACTGGCTCCTGTGATGATTTCTACACCACTCCTGACTTAATCACCCATGAGAGTGCATATCTTCTGGAACAGTAACTCCCAGGATTATTGAAAGTACAGTGTTGTTTTTTGGGGGGGGGGGGTAGTTAATGCTTATTTTTATTCATTTATTTGGCTGCACTAGATCTAAGTTGCAGCAAGTAGGATCTTCTAACTTCCTTAAGGCATGTGGGATCTAGTTCCCTAACCAGAGAACAAACCCGGAACCCCTGTATTAGGAGCGCAGAATCTTAGCCACTGGACCAACAGGGAAGTCCCCAAAAATACAGTGTTAACATTACATTTTCTAGGTGATATTTTTTTAGAGAGGTAATGCTAACCATGATTCTGTTGTTGTCCTGTTGCTAAGTCGTGTATTACTCTTTGAGACCCCATGAACGGAGAGCCAGCATTATTTGGTTAATATTTCTCATAAGCTCATCAATAATTAGATGAATAACTTTTAAAAATTAGTCATAAATTACAACAGTGATTTGAAATAGGCTATATGCCATTTTTTGTTTTATTTCAAGTGTTCAACTCTTTAGTTACTAGGCAAACTACAGTCAAGTGCCAAATCTAGTTCTGCTGCTTGCTTTTCTAAATAAAGTTTTAATGAAACACAGCAGTGCTGGTCATTTAGGTGTTGTTTATGGCTGCTTTTGTGTTACAATAGTAAGATTAAGCAGCTGAGACAGAGACTATATGGCCTACATAGGCTAAAACGCTTACTCTCTTGCCCTTTATAGTAAAAGATTGCTGACCCCTAAACTATTCCTATTTAAAAGTTTATCTTTAAAACTATAATATACTTAGTAAGCATGCTCAGTCAGTCATGTCAGACTCTTTGCAACCCTATGGACTGTAGCCCACCAGGCTCTTCTGTCTATGGAATTCTCCATGCAAGCATACTGAAGTGGGTTGCCATGCCCTACTCCAGGGGATCTTCCATACCCAGGGATCAAACCTGTGTCTCATGCATCTCCTGCATTGCAGGTGGGTTCTTTTCCACTAAGCCACTGGAGAAGCCCCAATATGCCTAGTATAGGCACTGGTAAATGGCAGATGTTGAAAAATAAGTGATAGATACTTAGTAAATAAGTATGTTTGAATTCCACAAAATTACTCAACACAGAAAAGTTCAAGCTTATCGCAGACAGGCTAAGGTAGCAGTTAGCATATTTCCTCCTTCATCTTGACCCTGTATCCCTTTAAACAACATGCTGAGCCTATTCCATGGGAGAATCCTTGATTTCAATAGGCTCTAAACATGCAAAGTTAAGATGCAGAATGACAGTTTTCTACAGTTTCATAAGTGACAGAGAAACCACAGGTGACTAACTTTGACAGCAGGAGATAAGACAGAACAAGAATGGCTGTCAAAGTGAGATTTATATCTTTTGGAGGCAACCTTCACCTTACTTTGGTGAACATTAGCAGAGTATCAATCAACATCCAGTAATGGGAAATGAACGCATCATGAATCATACTGAGTTAGCATCTCTTTAGCTCTTTACATTTCCTAAGTTCTTCATAACCACATAGCCAACATTTCTTTAATTCTACAGACTATTCCCCAGAAATTTTTCTTCAGCATAATTCCAGTCTGATATGTCTCTATCATCTATCTCTTGGACACTGAATCTTTACACATTGATTTTAGTTTTTAACTTCAAGTGTTTTTTTGATGCCAAACTTTGCCTGAGGAGCTAGAGATAAAAATATGTACTCACATTATTCCCACCATCAAGACCTTGTGGACCAGGAAAGAAAAAAGATCCAAAATAAGAATGACATTTGCAATTAGGGCTAGAAGTATCAAACAACTGCATGGACTCCATGTGGAATAGCATTAGTGAATTTGTTCTTTATTTATATAGTCATTTCTTTCCTGAACACTTATGGCATCTACCAGGTGGAGACCTTCATGTTGTTCCTTGCACGTAAGGTAGAACAGCAATGTTCAAGGAGCCATCATCATTCTGAGGAGGTTTGTTGTTCGTTTATTTTATAATAAACAACCAAATGAAGCAACAGAATCCTTTCAGAATGTGATTATTAGTACAGAGGAAATAAACAGGGAGAGATAGAAGTGACTTAGGGAAGGGTTAGTACTAACCACTCTCTCTAAAAATATTAACTTCTCCGGATCTCTGTCTCTTCATCTATAAAGGGTATACCTATCTCGTAAATACTATAAAATAACTCAATAAAGCCCCCCAAATTATGCTTAAGACATGGGAAATCTCACTGCTCTAATTGGAAAATTAGCTGCTGTTTATTGAGGACTGCTGGTCCTTTATGTAAATTATTTCATTCATTCTTTATACTTACTTCCATTTCACAGATGAGTAAACTGAGGCTTAGAAGACTGGGATGTCTTGCTCAATGCCCCACAGTTAGAAAGAGGCAGAACTAGAGTCAGAATCCAGCTATATCTGGCTTCATAACCTGTTCTCTTAACCACTATACCAGCACTTCCTGGGCAATATCATTGAAAAAGGACTCTAAAGATGTAATAATCTGTGGTAAAAGCATGGGCCTCATAGCATAGTGCCAGTATGCCATGGTTTGCATCTTACACTTTGTAGATTCATTTGTTCTAGTCAAATAGACAAAAAGCAGATAAATGTAAAGTGGCTCCATTCAGTTAGGTTAACTGCTGTTATTGTTAAGTTGCTAAGTCATATCCAACTCTTTGTGACCCCATGAACTATAGCCGGCCAGGCTCCTCTGTCCATGAGATTCTCCAAGAAAGAAGAATGCAGTGGGTTGCCATTTCCTCCTCCAGGGGATCTTCCCAACCCAGGGATCAAACCTGTGTCTCCTGCTTGGCAGGCAAGTTCTTTACCACTTGGCCACCTGGAAAGGTCAAGTTAGGTTAATACCTGGTGACAAAACTAGCAACCCTTACCAAGGATGGAGATTTCAAGTTAGGATAAGGAACATGCCCTTATGTTAGTATTTGTTACAACATGTTTCCATGACCTCCTTGCAATTAATCTTCAAACATATATTTTCCTATGTTAAATGCAGACACCAAGGCTCAGAAAGCTTTGAATGGTAATGACCAGTGAAGCTAAAATTTCAAACCACATCCTCTGATTCTCACTCTAAGTCCCATGTTTAACATATCAAAAAGTTAAAGTCAATGAAAATGCTGAATTTATGGCTAAACCTCCCCCATTCTGGCTGTCGCTGTGGGCTCTTCTGGGATGGCTAGGTAAGTAACTCTGTAATTCTGGAGGGGCCCAAGCCTGGTGCAGGCTGTCTCTCCAGGGAGAGAAACAGGTAGAGAAGGAGTTGGCTGCCTTTCAGGTGCTGTCCGCCCTGTAATCAGGGACTTTGTCCGAGACCTTTAGAACAAGACAATGAAATGCCCGCTCAAAGTTTGGCAGCCCTGAGAGCTTTATTGCTGTTTAGAGACCACCTCCCTTCCCCTCCATCACTCACACTTCACATTTTAAGACATTCTCATTGATTTCCCATCTGTATTACAGTCTACAGTGTCACCCGTATGGGGCCAGAGAAGCATGGGGGAAATAAATTGGGAATCTCTTCTTCAAAAAGGATCAATATCTTCATAGAAGTGAGATAGCCTGTAACTGGATTCCCAGCTCAGAGCCAGCCAAGATGCCTCATGCAGAATTTCTAAGGTCTCATTCCAATAAGAAAAATGATCAAAGGGAGCAAACACACCCTTGGTGCAAAGGTAAGGAAACCAAAGTAAGGCTTATTAAGATAAGCTTTTCCACATGCTTAGCCATTCGCCAGTAATTTACCTGGAAGAGAAAACACTCAGAAAAGACCAAATAGGACACTCAACCCATGGCGGATGAACTGGTGCATTGTTCAAGCATGGCTCATAAAAGAATTCACTGACATGTTATTTTCTAAATTGAGAGATGTCATTATAACTTGAATCCCAATTGTGCCAGCTGAGTTTTTCCCTTCCCAGCATGTTTCCAAATACCCACCTCCTGTGAACAAGAAAACATCCAAGCAACAGGAGGGAAGCCTGCTTTTCCTCATGTACGGTTATCAATACCCAAACCTCCCCCTACAATAGTTGCCAGTACAACAGCAAGCTTTGCAGCTAATCCTCAGGTCTAGCTGCAAATGTTACCTAGCATACAGCTGCTTTCTACTCTTAGCAGAAGAGCCTGAAATCAGAAACATTCCAAAAATATATTCCATCAGGACTTGGTATCACAGTATTAATAGGAATATCTTTGTTAAATGCTGAGACATAAACCCTGGATAGCACTAACAATTAGTTTTGGGTTTTTTTTTTTTTTAACCTTATCTGGGCTCTTTTTTTAAATTGAAGTATAGTTGATTTACAATGTTGTGTTAGTTTCTGGTGTTCAGCAAAGTGATTCTGATATATATAGAATATATATTGAAGAATATACACATTCTTTTTCATATTCTATTCTGTTATGGCTCATTATCAGATATAGAATATACTTCTCTGTGCTGTACAGTAGGATCTTGCTGTTTATCTATTTTATATATAATAGTTTTTATCTGCTAATCCCAAACTACTAATTTATTCCTCTCCAACCCTTAGGTAACTGTAAATTTGTTCTTTATGTCTGTGAGTCTATTTCTGTTTCATATATAAGTTCATTTGTATCATATTTTAGATTCTAGACAATATAGAAGTGATATAATACGGTATTTGTCTTTCTCTGTTTGGCTTACTTTACTTAGTGTGATAATCTCATTCCGTGTTGCTGCAAATGGCATTATTTCATTCTTTTTCATGGCTGGGTCATATTCCATTGTGTATTATATACCACATTTTCTTTATCCATTCACCTGTCGTTGGACATTTAGGTTGCTTTCATGTCTTGGCTATTGTAAATAGTGCAACTATGAAGAGTGGAGGGCATGTATCTTTTGGAAATAGAGTTTTCATCTTTTCTGGATATATGCCCCAAATTGCTGGCGTTGCTGGATCATAAGGTAACTGGTTTTTGTTTTTTGAGGAACCGCCATTCTGTTTTCCATAGTGGCTACACCAATTTGCAATCCTACCAACAGTGAAGGAGGGTTCCCTTAAGAATTAGTTTTTCATTCTCCCTACTCTTCTGCACATAGAGCCTTCATAAGTTCCAACCTTTAAGCACACGTTTTGGGGTTTTTGTTGTTTTTTTTTTAATTTGGCTTTCCTCATAACTCAGTTGGTAAAGAATCTGCCTTCAATGCAGGAGACCCCAGTTTGATTCCTGGGTTGGGTGGATCCGCTGGAGAAGGGATAGGATACTCAGGCCAGTATTCTTGGACTTCCCTTGTGGCTCAGCTGGTAAAGAATCCACCTGCAATGTGGGAGACCTGGGTTCGATTCCTGGGTTGGGAAGATCCCCTGGAGAAGGGAAAGGCTACCCACTCCAATATTCTGACCTGAAAAATTCCATAGACTTTATAGTCCATTGGGTCACAAAGAGTCGGACACAACTGAGTGACTTTCATTCATTCATTCATTCATTCACTTGGATTTTTTTTTATTTTGCAAACTTTAGGGAAAAATAAATTTCTTCTCCAAATTCTAGGCATTATATTAAAGAGGATAAGGAGATTTTCAAGTCAAACATACATCTCCTCAAAGTGTGGCTTTATTCTTTAGTGTATGACTTTTCTCAGTGTCAGTCTTATCCTTTGTAAAATGCAGATAAAGTAAGGCAGTTGTGAAGAAAGTGCCAAGCGCATTGCCTGGTACACAGTAGGCACTTCATACATTTTCATTCTCTTCCTCTCTTTCATCTGCCAATTTCTTTTGCTAGATTGGGATACCTTTCCTTTTCATCCAGTTTTCTTCATTCCAGATTGAAACATATGAAGAAATACTGCACAGTCCCCTCCTCACACAGCCTCTCAGAGATTCTCAGAAAGTGAGGCTTACAACCCACTCAGGTCTCTCTCACCCTGAGAGGCATTGGTATAGTTTTGCCCTGAGCCCTGGCTCTACCAACTGGAACAGCTCAACCTTCCACCATTTTTCCCCACTCTTCATGCATCTGTGCCTCTCCCTATCTTTGCTCTTGAGAGAAAGTATAAGCTTTGAGGGTTCATCCCACATCAAAATTGGGTGCAGAGTGTTGAGTATTCTGCACAAGAGGTGACTCACACTTGGTATTTGGTGATGCTCAGTGATTATTCTGCAGAACTGGAGGAGTCACGGCAGAAAGGCCACATCGTGTTATACACAGAGGTGTGCCACCATGTAACACCAGCTGTCACCGCTGCTCTTGAATCTCCCACACAGAGGGCCAACTCGAGGCTCTGCTGGCACATGCAGCACCCCGGGGTAGAGTCTGGTTTTCTGTCCCTACAATCATCTCACTCAGGAAACAGCTCTGCTTAAAAGAGCTGAGGAAGTGCTCAACACCCATACAACAGTGAAGAAAAAAACTTTTCTTCAATTTCACTGGACACACCACACTGACAGATTTACACTTGAAAAGTCTTATATCACCATTTTTTTTTCACTTAATTTCTCCCTCTCCACCCTCAGCCATCACCAAATACAACCACAGTGTCTCTACTGGGAACCCCTGCTAATACTTTCATGGACATTTAAAATCAGAGTAGAGCCCAAAAACACTTCAAAATTCTTACCAGAATGGCTATTCTGAGTGGAACATTTAGATATAGTACTTGACAGGTGGAATCAAGAAGCCCATGCCTTAGCATCCCTGTGTGGCTTCTTGTCAAGAAATCTGCAAGTAATCCACAACACAGGTTATGGCCATCCACAACCTCTCCACCATGAATTACCACTCAGACTTTATTCACTTTTATTATACTTTTGCTGACTTTGAGTTGATTCCAACCCCTTCTTCGGCCCCATCATTCAATTTTTAAATCCCATCAAGGATCTCACTCCAGGATATGAAACATTTATGAAAACTGTCTTTTTTAAACTGTCTGTGAAGACAAAGTCAAAACAAAGCAGAACAGGCCAAAAGTGGAAAATTCCAGGGGCCCCCCAGTCAGTGTTGAGGCTCAGCTAAATTCAGATTTGCATAGTTTTTCCTTCCATTGTGCCAATTAATGTCATGAAATGCAAAGGGTCATCAATCACATTGATCACAGGTCATCTGAGAGGAAAAATATTCCCAGTAACAGAACATTTTGTTAATATGCAGCTATACAGGAGAACGTGGATAAGTTCCAAACACAGAACGTATTGTTACCATTCAAAGAATGGCATTAGAAAATTAAAGGCTAACTTTTATATCCATTAACCAACAAATGTGTCCAGAGGAAGTACACTTCTAAAAATAAGAACTAGAGCACTTTGCTAATTTAAAGAGCCCTACCCCCACACAGACCTCCACAATTATATTTTAATGTTTGCAAAAAATATTTACTCAGTAATAATTCAGCTGTGCATGCACACATTTCATCACAGGCATGTGTATGAAGGACTTCTCCCAATCTGTTGTACAACCCTACGGAAGTTAGTCGTTGATTTACTTAGTTCATGAAGCCTAAAACAGAGCTTTAGTATTATAAAATGTGGGATCCAACGTGATAAAGAGCCTATTTAAAAGTTAAAGTTACCTGTTATGATGCTCTTGATAATCATTCATTGTAAAAGAAAAGTGGTAAATATTCTTCAAATACATTTGCTGATGTGGTTGTCACCTCCTGTTATATGACTGGCTTTTCAGTTCTAAGAAAGATTTTTCAAATTGCCCTGCAATTTAGATATTCTGCCACTAAATGACATCTAAGTGTTTAAGTGGGCCTTTTATTAAGTAATTTTTGTCTAACCATTCTTTTAAAACTTCTATAGATTCAGTTTTTAACTTGACAGTACTCCTGAAAAAGGATTCAATTATTTGCTTTCTTCTCCAAGTGACACCTGTATATCTTTCTATAATGACATGTCTTCAACAATATTTCAGTTATAATGAACTTTCGAAGAGAAACAACAGTGGGTCTAGAAGCCAGGGTCCTGAGTCTAGAGAAGCACTGTGTTCTTAGTTAGCTAGAGGATATTAAAATAAATTCTAGTCATTTCTTCAACACTTAAGAAACTGTATCACCTCTCTGAATGCAGCGATTAAAATGATTATCAACAGTCCCTGTGGTTAGGAACTGAAGGGAGGGATACATATGCCCCAGGGGCTGTTTCCCTTTGCCTGGCCATATAACCCCTAATAACAAAACCTAGTCGTGTGAAAATGATCACAAACATGTCTGAATATTGTCTCATCGTTAGTAACATCTAAGTTAGATTTGTGTGGAATGTTCAAATCGGAGAGATTTTTGAGAGAAAGCCAGATTGTCTATTTACTGGCTCAGAATATGCGGTTCAAACCTGTCACGTGACCTGTCCAGTCTCCTCAGAGCTCAGAAGTGGACTGTGAAACCAAGACGCCAGATGCCCTCTGCACGTTGTCCCTCACTCACATGCAGAAGGACCGTGTCACAGCCTTTATCTCCCAGGAGGGAATGTCTGGATAATAGCAAGACCCATGACCAAGCACAGGATTTTTTTCTGAATCATACACAGAATCAAAAATTAGAAACAAAATTTTTTTTATCAGTACAAGAGTTTCAACTAAATCTCCCAGAGTACCCTGAGATATCAATCAATTGCCCATGACTTCCTAGATGGACTAATAAACTAATCTTTGATTAACCAAAATTTCCTCAGACTTTACATAACCAGATCCTCATAAGTGATGTAGTATTAACTGAGCTATAACCCAAAGACAGAAGTTTCCATTTTATTTTTTATGCGATTTTATTACTTTTGCATTTAAAATTTTCTTGTTGTCTTTTCCCTAGGAAATACATTAGTATGAAGGATTCTTGTCTGCCTTGTTATGACAATTTTTTCTCTAATCAGTACTTCCTAAATGTAACACTCCAATTTGGGGCAAAAATCGTATGTAATTCCAGGGCTACCACTAATTCCTGCTGACGTTATTGTTCAGTAGCCGAGTTGTATCCAACTCTTTGTGACCCCATGGACTGCAGCTTGCCAGGCTTCCCCGTCTTTCACAATATTATCCTTTCAAATACCTCATAAACATTATTTACAGCAATTAGAAGGCTTCAGTTTACCATATATGTTGATTTTTGTAATTATCTGAAAGAAAGTGAGACTTAGAGTCAACAGACCTTTAGTTTAATAACTAGCTTTGCTTTTATATGTGAGCTGTATGACCTTATTACATTGCTTCTCTGAGCTCAGTTACCATTCATCAGTGAAATGGGAATAATAACACCTGTTCCACAGATCTCACTGGGACATGAACAGAAAATGGTTTAAGGGCAATGAAAGTATTTTGTTAATTCCAAGGAATTAAGCAATTAACTGCTATCAGGACTCCACTCAGGATTCAGGGTGTTGACAAGAAAGTGGCATTTTTTTCCCTGGATTATCTTGATCATATAGATCAAGTACAGCTAAGAACAACAACAAAAAACAGATATTTTAAAAGTAGTTTTGTGTCTACACTTGAGAAGAGGCCAACCACACCACTTCTGCGCTGGACTCTGTTCCCTGTTCAAGAACATAGCTCTTCCAATTGTCTTCTTTCTCCATCTGGATCATGAAATTTCCCCTCTACATGAGAATTGTTCCCTAAGCAAACAAAGATGCTGTAATGTCTCTTATCTTTAAAAAAAAATTGATTCTTCATCCCCCTCTGAGAGCCCTTCTGCTTTTCTATTCCTTTTCCCAGAAAAACTCTCAAAAGGTACGCTTATAACCTCTACTCACTTTTTCCATCTTCTCTTGAACCCACTCCAAACAGGCTTGCCTAATAAACGGAAGTTTTTATTTGTATAAATAAATAATACTTTTCTCCAAAAATACTTATTTCCTCTTACTCATGCTTTTCTGTCTTGTAGTTGGTCTCTAAGTTTACAAGAGTAGTCTGAGAGGGTTGTTTTAACTGTTTATATTTTGTCTTTACTCTTTCTCTTTCTTGAATCCTGATCTGTAAAATCAGTTAGTACTTTTTACTAGGCATTATAGTAATAACTATGAGAAGTGGATAAATAAAATGTGGTATATACATAGGATGGAATATTATTCAGCAATAAAAGAAATGAAGTACTGATACATGCCACAACATGGATGAACCTTAGAAAACATTATGCTAAATGGAAGACGCTAGTCAGACACAAAAGACTACATGATCCCAATTATATGAGATGTTCAAATACGCAAATCTATGGAAATAAAAGTATATTAGTGGCTGGGAAAGGTAGGGGGAAGGTAGAGAGTTACTGTTAATAGGTATAGAGTTTCTTTCTGGGATGATAAAAATGTTCTAAAATTAGATTGTGATAATGGTTGCAAAACCCTTGAATTGTACACTTTGAGTGAACTTAATTATATGTAAATTATATCTCCATAAAGCAGTGTACCAGTTAATGTCATCAGTCATAAGTCAAGTTGGTAGCCTGTTCCTCTGATAGGTTGTGTCGAGAATGGCAGTTCACCTCTGTGGCCTTCCTCTAAAAACTCCATAACTTCATTTCAACCATGAGGAAAATATCATCTAAACTCAAGCTGATGGATAGTCTATAAAATGCCTCACCAGTAATACTCCTCAAAACTATCAGGACCATCAAACAAAGGGAAGTTAGAGAAACGGTCACAGCCCAGAGGAACCTGAGGAGATGTAATGACTCAATATAATGTTGTATCCTGAGTGGGATCCTGGAACAGAAAAAAGGGCATGAAATCTGTATAAGGTATGGAGTTAGCTAATTCTGTGTAAGGATTGTCATTAATTGTGACAAAGAATTAAATGCACCATACTAGCATAAGGTCTTAGAAATAGTGGAACTTTGGTGTCGAGTATTTGGACACTCTGTGACTTTTCTGTAAATCTAACACTGTTTTCTTAAAGGCAAGATACAAATGTTAGCTAATAGTTTTAGAACTTGTAGTAAGAGTCATAGTACTGGTACTAGAGATGGTAGTTAGGAAAACAAGTTTCCTCAGCAGCCTAGAATAGAGAACCTAGTTAGTCTCTGGCTTTTCACAGGCAGCACACATATGCAAAGTTAAGCTTGAATCCACTCAAGGAGCCGTACGATCAACCTTAACAATCAGATAGACACCTATCCAGTTCACATCTTTGTTTAAAAAAATTTTAAAGGAAGAAAAGAAATACCTGAATAAAGTTTTTGTCTAGAGATTTTATAAAGATAACAAAATGAGGTTTTGAGGATTGAGTTAAAACTTCCTTGTGAGAACAATATGCCACTTCTTCCATATAATTAAATATTGAAAGAGTAAAATATCTATTGGGTTAGTGGGGGAGGTTTCATGCATATGTGCTTGGTTGCTCAGTCATGGCTGAGTCTTGGTGACCCCATGGACTGTAGCCCGCCAGGTTCCTCTATCCATAGGATTCTCCAGGCAAGAATACTAGAGTGGGTAGCCATTCCCTTCTCCAGGGGATCTTCCTGACCCTGTCTCCTGCATTGTCAGATGGATTATTTACCATCTGAGCCACCAGGGAAGCCCAAAATGTCTATAGCCAGGGCTTGATTTTAAAGTTTCAAGCTGGTCCACATGAAAAAGACAGCCATTCACCATGGTGGCCAAGGACAGAGGCCTGCCCAGCTTAGACCCTCCTGTTCCCACCCTTCTCTTCTCAACCGTCTCTATAGGCAGCTTCTCAAGCTAAACACTATGTTTTACTTAACTGTTCTTATGACCTCTTTTCCTGGTCTCCAATATACTCTGCAAAAATGGCTGCATGTTTCTTCATTGACTTCTTAGCTCCATGAAGCTGATGTTTTTAGAACTTAACACTCTGCGTCTCCTTTGGCAGCTGTCCTAACAGAGGGAATACCAAGTACCCCACAGAAAATGATGGCTTTTGTAATGGTTTCCACAAGCTTTCTGGAGAAAGGTCACTCCACTTCTTTCCATGGTCTGCAGTTGACACTTACACACTGAATTACTTCTGATCCTCATGCCATGCTTCACTATTGCGTGCCTCCAGCTTGTCACACACACCCAATCTCTGCAGTAACACTTGTCCTGTCTCTCTTTACCTTCAGATTTTGGCTTAACTATCACTGACACCAAACCCTCACTCACCAATCCTCAACCCCAAATCCAGATCAGGGGCTCTCATAGAACCAAAACTACTCTCTCTTAGCATTGATCGCATTGTATCAGACTATAAAATACATGAAGCCACTGGCAATGTGTCTCTGGGTCACTGTCAAATCCTTAAGAGCCAGAAGATTAACTGGTACCCAGTAGGAATGCAAATGAATCTCCTGAAATAAATGGACAAATAAATTCCTTCCCAATCAAAAATACATGATAAGATCATTTCCCCCTGAAAACTGTTTCATGCTATTTCTCAAAGACCAGTAGGTCCTGGGGAAGAGGCTTCTGTAAAGAAGTAATCTTTCAACTCATTGCATATTCCATGCATTTCCCCAGCAAAATGTCAGTGCTTAAAAACAATGGCCCACTACAATATTGTAAAGTAATCAGCCTCCAATTAAAATAAATAAATTAATTAAAAATTAAAAAATAAAATAACACACACACATTAAAAAAACAATGGCCCAAAGATATTTTCAAATTTGCATTTTTGTCACTTATTTAGAATCACAACAGAAGTAAAACTTCAACAACCAACAGCAAAATTAATTGGGTATGAAAGACAGTCTCCAGGACATTTCCTGTCTAGGTGTTTGCTCCTATATTAAGAAACTATTAAAATCCAAGCTACAGCTACACTAAACACTTGTGAACATTTTAGAAAGTGATTAAATGCAACTAAAATAGTTCCCAGTGAAATTAAATGTATTCTCTATCAGCCCACTGGGGACATTTTTTCCTCTGGGTCAGTTATGGAAACATCATTGTATTTGTTTCATTCCACACTCTTTAAAATTTTTAAAAATATATTTCAAAAAAAAGCTGAAATGTATTAAGGATTCATTTGACTAATTAACTAATCTCTATTTAAAAGGGATTTTTAATGTTAAAAAAAATTAAACATTTACAAAATTTCTCTACAAATACATTGGAGTGTTAAAACACAGAAAAGGATCATGTTTACATATTTTGAAATAATTCTTTCTATATCTGAATTTATTCAGCATTTATTGAGGGCTATCTTATGTCACGTGTGTGTGTGTGCTCAGTCGTATCCGACTCTTTGTGATCCCATGGACTGTAGCCCACCAGGCTCTTCTGTCCTTGGGATTTCCCAGGCAAGAATACTGGAGTGGGTTGTCATTTTCTTCTCCAGTGGATCTTCCTGACCCAGGGATTGAACCCACATCTGCTGGCATCTCCTGCGCTGCAGGCGGATTCTTTACATACTGAGCCACCTAAGAAGCCCTCTCTTATGTCACATACTGAATTAAATCCCCAAGGAAAGAGAAATGAACAAATTTTACTCATGTTCTGAAGAAAGTTCACCATCTATTGGACAGGTGGACAAATATAACTCATTGAAATGAAAAGTGTGGGGAGTGATGCCAAAGTATACATGGGGAGCACATGGCAGAGGGGCTAACCTAAAGACTGACTGCTTTCCTCTAAGACAATGAAAGTTACTCCCTCACTCATATTAAGGAAAAACATGTAGGTAGATATTAAATGTAGATTTAGTGTTTTACCTGAAAATTTTGTAGGGAAAAAACAAACAGATAAAATTCAATCTTAAAGTTCAGAAATTTAGCAGCAGTAAGTAAGTTGGAATTATACTTAGAAGAAGTTGAATGTTTTGGGCACCATATGGGGATAGCATAGTAGAAATCTCATTAATGAAAATGAGTTTCACAGCGAGAGCAAACTATAAAGAAAAGAGCATGGGCTTTGGCTTAAGCAGATTAGCTTGAATCATGACTGTCCTTTACTAGCTATGTGTCTTTAGACAAATCACAAAGACTCTCTAAACCTCAATTTCTTCATATGCAAAACACTAGCTTACACATTAAGCATTAAATAAGATCATGTTTACATATCTTTATGACAGACCATTATAAAGACTCAAATGCTAGCATTCCAACTGTAAATTAAGCCAGGGGCTCAAATATAGGATGCTCAGTCCTTGGCAAGGAGTGGGAGGATGTTGGCAAGTGTGAAGCAGTGGCCTGATGTCAGAGAACCTGAAGTACCAGGCAGTGGACAAAGCAGAGATGTGAGTGATGATGATGATGACAAAGATGATAATTACTATGGCTCCTTCCAAAGCTTAGAATACTTATCACTGAATTAAGCTTTTAATTTCCTAGGATCAATTAAAGTATTTACTCCTAATCTTCAAAGTCAGCTTAAGAAAGAGCAGGCTTCCATTAACCTCTTGTCTGACTAGATCCTCTTTATCTCTAAAAGAAGGCAGGATCTCTGGAATGTTTTACGTGGTATTATATTAGTCAACGGGAATATCACTTCCTACTGAACAACTTCTGTGCCCCAGTAAGCCAAATATAAAATGTAATTATCCTACCTGCACTGAGTCAGTAGGACAGTGAACAGTGATCACCCAGGGCATGAGGTAGAGCAGGAGAGCTTGGGGGACATTCTTCAAGGGCAGGGAGAGCTTCAAGAAAGTGATCAAATGGCCCTGGAAGCCATGGAAACATGGTAACTTGGGACTGGGTGGATAGATAGTACTTGGGTACCATTGCAGAGAAGTTGTAGGAGCTATTAAAGAAAAAGGTATTAGTGGTTCAAAAAGGTATAAAGGCTATGCATGTCCATAAGTGGGCTTCCCTGGTGGTTCAGATGGTAAAGAACCTGCCTGCAATGCGGGAAACCCGGGTTCAATCCCTGGGTTGGGAAGATCCCTTGGAGAAGGGAACGGCTACCCGCTCCAGTATACTGGCCTGGAGAATTCCATGGACAGAGGAGCCTGACAGGCTACAGTCCATGGGGTCGCACAGAGTCAGATAAAAATTAGAAGTTTTACAGCAAATGGTATTTGGAGAGCTCAGAAAGGAGACAACTGCTATAGAATAATAGCAAGACGAGAGCATTAGCCCCACAATGCAGGATTTGTAGGAGTTCCTGGGATGGACAAGATATGGTTAAAGGGTAAGACAGAGTCCCAGAATCAGAAGGAGTACTAGTGTGGAAAAGGGAGGTATTCTAACAGAGAAGAGTAAGATGGATTCTGTCATCAGGATTAAGTACAAGGAGCTGAATTTATATTGGATACTAATGACAGAGTAGATCTCTAGCTGTGGAATCCTTATTTCTACACAGCAGGATCTCTCTTGATGCCAGAACAAGCTAGAGTCTGGCAGTGGGGGCTTCAGAAAAGCAGCTGGGAGGTTAAAGGAGGAAGCATCAGTCGCTCCTATTTTAAGTATTTTCAAGTTCAGAACATCTAGAAAGTCTGGGCTGAGGAAGCTGAACTTTTTCAAACACTGCAAGGGACTAAAGATAACTGAAAACTGATTTTAAAATATGTAAAGTGTTGCTCTGAAGAAAAGGTGAGTAAAGATGGGATTGGATCCGAGGTCTCCTAATGCTTACCTCAGACACTTCTCATGCCTTGGGTCACATTCTCTCAGTCAGACTGGGATTTCAGCCCTGACTTCATGGCTATCGGGGGTGGTCCCTACTTGCAGAGAACATTGCACTTCAGGTATCCACTGTCCTCTGACTGTCTCTCCTCTTCTCCGCCTCAAGGTTCTCTCTAAAGCCCCCAGAAGTTTCCAGGCAGGAGAATCCTGGAGGTACAGGGCAATTTAAATAAGGCACCTCTCAACAAACGGCAGTTGGTGAATAAATGCCTCCCAAGCTGGACAAATGATCCAAATATATCACTTGACCCAAAGTTTTCCACAGTGGGAGCTGTCAAAAATACACCTTATTTTGGCTTTTCCTCCTCTGTCACTCTATTCTCTGTGCCTTTAATCCTGCTCCCTGGGTTTATCTCCCAAAGAAACTGCCCTCACCCAAGTCTTTGCCCTGGGACTAAAGTTTGGAGGAGGGCAGAGGGGGAGTCGTCTTATTTTCATACTTTGGTCCTGTTTTGTTTTAATTGGTGTTTGCACTGCATTTCTGTTTCTCCATAGGTCACCAAGATGCTGGCAGTGGTTGTCATCCTGTTTGCCCTTTTATGGATGCCCTACAGAACCCTTGTGGTTGTCAACTCATTTCTCTCCAGCCCTTTCCAAGAAAATTGGTTCTTGCTCTTTTGCAGAATTTGCATTTATCTCAACAGTGCCATCAACCCAGTGATTTACAATCTCATGTCCCAGAAATTTCGTGCGGCCTTCAGAAAGCTCTGCAACTGTAAGCAGAAGCCAGTGGAGAAACCAGCTAACTACAGCGTGGCCCTAAATTACAGTGTCATCAAGGAGTCCGACCATTTCAGCACAGAGTTGGATGATATCACCGTCACTGACAGTTACTTGTCTGCCACAAAGGTGTCTTTTGATGACACCTGCTTGGCTTCGGAAATAACCTTCAGCCAAAGTTGATTGATGGAATAGAGAAAATGGATGATAAACAAAATGAGAATCTGTGCAGTTATCAACCCAAGAGAGGAAACAGCCAATACTCGTATGTGACGACAGAGAAGACAAATTCTTTGCTGATGGTCCAATCAATCCTGGCCCAAGGTACTCTGTCCCATGAGAATGATTCTGTTTCATTCTCGTATCAAAAAATATACATCATAAAAAAAAATTGAGCAGATCTTTGAAAGATCCAGATGGTGGAAACTTTCCATTTAATTTGAGACATTTCACTGTATATTCTGGGGCTGTGAATTTTAGATAAAATCAAGGCATCGATTTACCTATTCAGTATGTATTTTCTCACCCCCTCCAGATTATTTATACATTGGGGAATTTGGCAACAAGAACAATTTTAATGTTTTTGTTTAGCATTTCATTTTAATAATGTACAGTGCTGTCTTCATGAATATCTGAAACCACAGTGAAATATAGGAAAAAACATTTCATTTGTTGAGTAAAAATGAGATTTCAGACAAATATATTCACTGTTTGAAAAATGTCATAATGCCTATAAAATTCTGAGTTGGTTTTTTATATTTTACTAAGTAATGGTCAAAACCTCAACATAACCAAAATTACTAACTGAGAAGACATTTAGATTTGACATTTAGTTAAGTCCGGTTCTGTACCCTCCAAGCCTTCAAAATGATGGGTAAGACAGGAGAAATAACTCGATTAAATAACTGTGAAGATACAAATACATAATTAATATTGAAAAGTATAACCAAGACAAGAGCAAGGTTTTACTTTTTCCTCTGAAACTTTTAAGGAAGAAAATCCTATTTTTGAGCATTCCCATGTATAAACTACTGAGACATGTCAAGCAAATCCTTCTAGCTGAACCTAGTTTAAAAGTCTGAAACATTCTCAGAAACTTAGTTGCTGTTCTAAGTCGACCAAAGACTGACTATTATACTTCCAGATGAAGACCCCACTGAGCATTGTAGTCACTGGATTTTAACTTGTCTGCAAGTGTCTTTCCTGCCTGCCTACTTGTCTTTTGTAGGTTCTTTTTTTTTCAAATGCTTGTGATTGTGACATTTTGTTTACAGATTCTAAGTCAAAGCAATGAAAACTTTTGTCAGCTTTATGTTGAATAGAGCTAAAATTGATTTCGTCTCACTGTTACTATATCTTCACAGTTACAACTTAGGCCTGCTCTTCTACCCCACTGATTATTAGAGAGACGTCAATGTGAATCTCTCAGGTCCTGCTTGAATCCCTTTCGGTTGACTCCTCTACTAAGATCTGGCTAATCAGTATCTCCTAGTGTCAAAATGGCCCTCGGTGTTGATTCAGCAATAGCTGAATTTTAATGATTGGGTTGAAAAGTACTGGGTACTTTTAAGCGCCCACAAAGACTAGCATTTTCCTTCTCCAGGGTATATCCCTACCTGGTGGCTTTTTTCTGAAACCCATTGCTAATGATCATTACCCACACAAACACCTTGTTTATGAGGAATATGTCACTCAGTTTTGGAAACTTCAGCTTTTAAATGCCACTTCATGGAGACTCTGCCATCTAAAACCTCAATCCCAAATATGCTTTGGTGAAAATTGGCCTCATCTACTCCATGAAAACATTCTTATCCTGTCACTGTGGCAGTAAAAAAATGCAAGCAAACATTTATAGGAAATACCCTAAAAGTCTATATGCATGGCACTAAGAAATCTACTTTTAACTGACTTTTCATCCTGGATTAAAGATTGAATTTGGAATCATATAGATAGAGCACTAGAGTGACCCAACCCCAAGTCACACATGCATGTGTGCGGTGCATACAAACACGGGCTTGTAGTTCCATAAGTTACTAACAAGGGAGATTGTAACATGCTAGATTTTTTTGATAACAGGAAAGAACTAATGTCTTTGAACATCTATTATGTCTCAGGCATGCTAGTAGATATTTAATCAACATTATCTTCATCACAGTCTCACTACAGCTGTGATTTGCTTATAAGACCAGGGATCAGGGATTAATTCCCTAAACTGTGTAGATGTTAGGGAGAGAAAATGAAGAAATGTCTTTCTTTTTTCTTTTCCTTTTCTTCAAGCTAGTATGCTGATTAACATTCTTGTGACCTGAAGGCATAAGTAATAAATATATATATATATATACTTTGCAGAATGATGATAATTAGATATTGAAAAATATTATGATTAGTTTTATATGTTAGTCACAGAACATAATATACTCTTCCTATCTTTGGAAGCTTAATATATGGGCTCAGTTTTTATTTTAATGCTTAAAAAGTTATTTGCTAATAATCTATTAGTTTTAGACCACATGGGAAATTCAAAAGAACACAGTTCATAGTGTTTCTACTCTAAAACAAATGCCATTATGAAGTTAAATGTTCCCATGCAATATCCAATATATATTTTGGTTTACACAGCACCGATCTAACTTTTTAAGGTATTCTTTATTACACTGTACTAAATCAAAAATATTGCCTTAAATAACCAAAAGTTAACAATCAAATGAAAAATAAAAAGCTAGATTAAAAATTGCTGAAGGAGTGAAGTAATGTTATTAAGGCCTCACCTAATAAAATTCCTTGAGTAATTTTATTACTTCCAGTTTCATTAATTGCTGAGTGTCTTTGGTTAGATCTTGCACCTAAGGTAATTAGGTAAAGGGCACAGATAATTAATAAAACAAGCAGATATAAATTTCCACTTCAGACTTATCCATCAGTATTATGAGTGTATTTCTAGAACTTCTCTCCAACACAAATATTCTAAATGATGAAGAGAAATGAGAAAAGTGTAAACTCTACAATTATTCTTAAACAACCCGAATGCATAAAACAGTGTAACTTGACGATAAACCAAAACAAATGGCTGCTTTGAGCTAAACAGTTAAATCAAAGGAAAACTACAGTCATAAAACTTAAGTGTAACTAAATACTAAATGGATACTTGAATTGTTTCATTTTTATAATGAAATAACAATGAGGACATATCTTAGTAATGCTGACTCCACATGGTTTTGAACTACTCGAAGAATCAGAGTTGCATCACTGTTGTTATTGTTGTTCAGTGTCTAAGTCATGTCTGGCTCTTTGTGACCCCATGGACCGTAGCATACCTGGCTCCTCTGTCTACTGTCTCCCAAAGTTTGCTCAAATGCATGTCCATTGAGTCAGTAATGCTATCTAATTGTCTCATCCTCTGCTGCCCCCTTCTCCTCCTGCCTTCAGTCTTTCCCAGCATCAGGGTCTTTTCCAACGAGTCAGTTCTTCACGTCAGGTGGCCAAAGTATTGGAGCTTCAGCTTTAACATCAGTCCTTCCAATGAATATTCAGGGTTGATTTCCTTTAAGATTGACTGTTTGGGTCTCCTTGCAGTCCAAGGGACTCTCAAGAGCCTTCTCCAACACCATAGTTCGAAAGCATCAGTTCTTCAGCACTCAGCCTTCTTTATGGTCCAACTCTCGCAGCCATACATGACCACTGGAAAAACCATAGCTTTGACTACATGGGCCTTCGTCAGCAAAGTGATGTCTCTGCTTTTTTGTTATGCTGTCTGGGTTTGTCATAGCTTTCTTTCAAAGGAGCAAGTGTCTTTTAATTTCATGGCTGCAGTCACTATTCATGGTAATTTTGGAGACCAAGAAAATAAAATCTGTCACTGCTTCCACTTTTTCTCCTTCTATTTGCCATGAGGTGATGGGACTGGATGCCGTGATCTTAGGTTTTTTTATTTTGAGTTTCAAGCCAACTTTTTCACTCTCCCCTTTCACTCTTATCAAGAGGCTCTTTAGTTTCTCTTCACTTTCTGCCATTACAGTGTTATCATCTGCATATATGAGATTGTTGACATTTCTCCCAGCAATCTTGATTCCAGCTTGGGATTCATCCAGCCTGGCATTTCAAATGATGTACTCTGCATAGAAGTTAAATAGAAGGGTGACAATATACAGCCTTGATGTACTTCTTTCACAATTTTGAACCAGTCCATTGTCCGGTTCTAACTGACCTGCATACAGGTTTCTCAAGAGGCAAATAAGGTGCTCTGATATTCCCATCTCTTGAAGAATTTTCCACAGTTTATTGTAATCCACATAGTCAAAGGCTTTAGCATAGTCAGTGAAGCAGAAGTAGATGTTTCTCTGGAACTCCCTTGCTTTCTCCATGATCCAACAAATGTTTAGAGTTTGATCTCTGGTACCTATGCCTTTTCAAAACCCAGCTTGCATATCTGGAAGTTCTCAGTTCACACACTGCTGAAGCCTAGCGTGAAGGATTTTGAAGATAACCTTGCTAGCAGGTAAAATGAGCACAATTATGCGGTATTTTAAACATTTGTTGGCATTACCCTTCTCTGGGATTTGAATGAAAGCTGACCTTTTCCAGTCCTGTGGCCACTGCTGAGTTTTCCAAATTTGCTGACAAAATGAGTGTAGCACTCTAACAGCATCAACTTTTAGGATTTTAAATAGATCTGCTGGAACTCTGTCACCTCCACTAGTTTTGCTGATAGTAATGCTTCTTAAAGCCCACTTGACCTCACTCTCCAGGACGTCTGGCTCTAGGTGAATGACCACACCATCGTGGTTATCCAGGTCATTAAGACCTCTTTTGTATACTTCTTCTGTGTATTCTTGCCACTTCTTCTTAATGTCTTCTGCTTCTTTTAGGTCCTTACCATTTCTGTCCTTTATTGTGTCCATCCTTAAATGAAATGTTCCCATGATATCGCCAATATTCTTGAAGAGATCTCTAGTCTTTTCCATTCTATTTTTTCCTCTATTTCTTTGCATTGTTCATTTAAGAGGCCTTCTTATCTCTCCTTGCTATTCTCTGGAACTCTGCACTCAGTTGGATATATCTTTCCCCTTCTCCCTTGCCTTTCACTTTTCTTCTTTCCTCAGCCATTTATAAAGTCTCTTCAGACAACCACATTTCCTTCCTGAATTTCTTTTTCTCTGGAATGGTTTTGGTTACTGCCTCCTGCACAGTGTTATTAAGCTCTGTCCATAGTTCTTCAGACACTCTGTCTACCAGATCTAATCCTTTGAATCTATGCATCACCTCCACTGTATAATCGTAAGAGGTTTGATTTAGGTCGTACCTGAATGGCCTAGTATTTTTTCTTACTTTGTTTAAATTAACCCTAAATTTTGCAATGTAGACCTCATGATTTGAGCCATAATCAGTTCCTGGTCCTGTTTTTGCTGACTGTATAGAGCTTCTCCATCTGTGGCTACAAAGAACATAATCAGTCTGATTTCAGTATTGATCATCTGGTGATGTCCATATGTAGAGTCATCCCTTAGGTTGTTGGAAGAGGGTGTTTGCTATGACCAGTGTGTTCTCTTGACAAAACTCTTTTTGCCTTTGCTCTGCTTCATTTTGTACTCCAAATTTGCCTGTTATTAGGATTATATCTTGACTTCCTACCTTTGTATTCCAATCCCCTAAGATGAAAAGGACATCTTTTTTTCTTGTTCATCCTATAAGGGGTTGTAGTTCTTCATGGAACCATTCAACTTCAGCTTCTTTGGATCAGTGGCTAGGGTATAGACTTAGATTACTGTTGAATGATTTGCCTTGTAAATGAACTGAAATAAGTCTGTAATTTTTGAGATTGCACCCAAGCACTGCATTTCAGACTCTTTTGAAGACTATGAGGGCTACTCCGTTTCTTCTAAGGGATTCTTGCCCACAGTTGTAGCTATAATGGTCATCTGAAGTAAATTTGTCCATTCCTGTCCATTTTAGTTCACTGACTCCTAAGTTGTCAGGGTTCAGTCTTACCATTTCTTGCCTGACCACATCCAGTTTACCTTGATTCATGGACCTAACATTCCAGGTTCCTGTGCAATATTGTTCTTTACAGCATTGGACTTTACTTTTACCACCAGATCCGTCCACAACTGAGCATCATTTTTGCTGTGGCCCAGCCATTTCATTCTTTCTGAAGCTATTTGTATTAATAATTGGCCTCTGCTCATTCCCAGTAGCATACTGGACACCTTCTGATCTTGTGGCAGGAGGGGGGGGCTCATTTTCCGGTATCATATCTATTTGTCTTTTCATAGTGTCACGTGGTTCTCATGCAAGAATACTGGAGTGAGTTGCCATTTCCTCCTCCAATGGATCATGTTTTGTCAGAGCTCTTCACTATGAACTCATCCATCTTGGGTGGCCCTGCACAGCATGGCTCATAGTTTCATTGAGCTACACATGGCCCTTTGCCATAACAAGGCTGTGGCCCATGAAGAGATACATCACTCTAAACTATGTTAAATATATAGACATGAAAGAAGAGAGAAAAGATTAATTTTTGGAGAAAAAAAAGAAATTTTAAATGGTTTGCCCATGGCTCTATGAATTCTGTAAATAACATATTCAACATTATTTACATCTCTCAACTGCAACTCACAAAGGAGTTGGAACGTTTTTTCATGGGCTAAGAGAACTGGGTGTAAGTTATGGACTCACCAGAGAACAACCAGTCCATCCAGGTTCTAAGAACATTTATTTCTAGCATTTGAATCACTTGTTCTCCTTGGAAGAAGCAGAGAATGAACATCTTTAGCAATTTGTTTTCTGTTTATCTGTAGTTGTCCATAGTAAATAACCATCAGAACCAAGATTTGGCCAAGTGAGTATGTTTTTAGAGTAATACACATGAAGAAGTCTTACTGTACTCTGTAGTAATAAATATATTCTTCTCTCCTCCACCTCCCATATCAAACTCTTCTCTTTCCACAAATAATGGTTTTCCTCAGAGCAGTCAGTTATATCTGACTTCATTGAAGCCTAAACCTGGACATGAACTGTCTTAAGTAAAAGTGTATCAAAGATATATATTCAAATCTTTCAAATATATATATATATATGTCTTATTGCTCTGAACAAAAACTGATGCTTCTAAAGTTTCTATTTAAGTTATGTCCTCATTTTCATGGAGAGGGGGACAGTCATGTGCAGAGTTGAGCTGTTTGATATAGATTTTTCCCTCACAGATTAAAGTAGAGGTCAGGCATTTCAGAGCTTCATTGAGAAACCAATAAAAACAATACTCCACATGTGATGAACTGCCACAGAAATTTAAGAAAATAAAAGGTTTTTCCCATTTCTAAGAATTTCACAACCCAATGAGGAAACTATATTGACTTCCATGACAAATCAATATGATATCATCTCAAGATAGAACAGTTTGGCAATATTTAGAATATGAATTAGAGACATCAGAAGTGTTTTAAAGAAGCAATTAAGATCATTTAGGTTGTGATTCTATTTTATGAACTATAACTTGAAGTATTGATTAATGTAATTCTTAACTTCATTGATCACAAGGGGGAAAAAGTTAGATATGACCCTGTAATATTTTTGTTTTTATGTTTGATCTATAATTTCAAATTATTCAGCAGAAACGTTCATTTACAAGACTGTCCACTGGGGGATAATTTTGTTATGGAGATGATTATAACCAAATGGACTATTCTAATATAAACTAAGTTATATGGTTCTGATTTTAACATTCAAGTAATCTCTTTGAAAAAAGTTGCCAAGAATGTTTGTAGACAATGTTTTCAGACCTGTTTACATTCTTCTACACCAAGCACATTTATGGCAAATCCAATATGAGGTGATTGATTCATATTTTAGAAATTATGTCTGGAAAAATTAAAAAGCTGGATGAAATGGTTCACCTGGGCAACACTTTGTGAGAGCTGTCAAATCTGGATCCTGCAAGAAAACAAAAAACAGCTTTATGGCCAATAAACAGCAAAGCCACAGCAAAATCACCTATATATCCTTGTGGAGGACCATCTGTGTCAAGTCCATAGCACACGTTCTCAACTGATATAATGGAAATAAAAGCACTTAGAAAATTATACAAGTTAAATGAACGGGATAAACAACTCAGCTGGCTAAAGCTCCTGCAACTTACCTGAGCCCCGAAGCAACACCCAGAAGTGATTATTTCATTGCTCACAGAACAATGGCCTTAGTTTTTGTCCATGTGGCTATTCTCTGACTTGCAAAAAAGAGAGGATGAACTTTCTCAAGAATGTTACGGACTGATACTGATAAAGATGGAGACTTTCCAGAAAAGAAAAACAAGTACAGCATGGCAGTAGAATAAGGTGTCATTTAACCAAGTTATTAATTCAGAAGCCAGTAAGGACATCCTGTATCCCTGAGATGGCCCCAAATGCCCTCCTAAGGAGGCTAAATGTTTATTCCTTAGCCAAAAATAAGAAACTACTCCCACTTTAAAATACATAAGAATTATCTGAAAGCTTATCTTAAAATGTGCTTTATTTGACCTTGCCCCCAAATTCTTATTTATTAGATAATTTTGAAGCCTGTGGTCCTCTGACCACACGTGAAAACATTAAAAATAATAATAATAAAATACACTTTAAAAAAAGAAAGCCATTGAGTCATGTCCCCAGTGGAGATCTTCGAGGCTCTTATTTATCATAATTCTTAAAAAACAAACTATATGAAAAACTCTTCGAGAATACGTCTATCATTGTTGCATTCCATAAATCATCTAAACTTGGATAATGTCCCTAAGTGTTAAATATAGGAATGAACCAATGAATTCCAACCTATGCAATACATTTTAAAATTTTCTGCTGATGTCCAATTTGCCTCTAGATTTGTTTACACAATAAGAGAACTAGTTCTATCTGGTTTTTATTTTTTAAACAGCTCTTGGGTCTTCCCAGGTGGTGCCAGTGGTAAAGAATCTGCCTCCAATGCAGGAGAGACAGGAGAGATAGGTTTGATCCCTGCATCAGGAAGGTTCCCTGGAGTAGGAAATGGCAAACCACTCCAGTATTCTGGCCTGGAAAATCCTATGGACAGAGAAGCCTGGTGTGTTATAGTCCATCGGGTCACAAAGAGTCGGACATGACTGAGCACCCACGCCATCCATCCATCGCTCAGCTCAGTGAAAGGTACTACAGTAAGTGTGCTAGATGAGAGTCGAACAATTTCTTACATATGCATAGTGCTTGGCAATTTCAATGGCACTTCCACATCCTAATTTAATAATTCAAGACTGACACATTGCCTCTGCCCTCAAGAAGATTACAGTCTAGTGATAACATTAACATGGAAATGTAAGAAATACAGAACACATATTTGGAAGCCAAATTGTGTGATTTCAGATTACAAACAATTGAACTCTTCAGAGGAAAAGTGGCATCTTTGGCACATGGGGTCATTAAGGAGGACTTTGCAGAGAACACAGGACTTCTTCCAAGGATATGTTTGATTTAAGTAGTTAAAGGAAAGACAGTTCATGGGAGAGAAATAAGATAAATGAGCCTAGGAAGATACAAATAACGTTTAGAGCAAGGCTCTGGATGTTCAGGATATGCATCCAAAGTCCATTTCATGGGAGATTACAGCAGCAGCCAGTCCTTTAATATTCGCCACCACCAATAAAGCTCCAAGAAAAGGAAAAGTAAAGGAAGTCAAGGACCTACATGTGCTTACATTTGAGGAAATATTCACCGATACACTAGAATATAGAGTTAAAAAACATACAGGTCAGCTTTGTTTATTATGTATAGAAGCTGTATTACACTATTTGTCTTGTAAGCATTATAATTCTAAAAGTATTCTTATAAGTCTTAATTTTTGAAGTGAAAAATATGTGTATATATATATCTATGTATATACATATATACCTTTGTTTCTAATCTATATCATATCATCACCATACATTTTTAAATATTTATACCTGTGTATATTATTCAGGGGTCCTTAACAACTCTGGATTTATCCAATTATGCCAACCATAGACATCAGAGCTAGCTCAGGGACCTAGACCCTTCATGAACTTAAGCTTCAAGATTAAATTGGTATTGACAAGCATGTAGTAATTAGCTTTAGATTACTTGTGACAACATCGTGGACTTGCATGTTGCTTTTGATGTGCTCCTGAATGTGTTGGCTGCCTTCTATCAGTTTTAGAATGTTGTATGCTGACTCATTTCATCACCCGGGAATTAATCTCTGTGTCCTTGTGGGACAAAGACTCTTCTTTAAGAAAGTACAGCATTATGTGCTCTACTGTGAGAAACTGTGTGTCTGTTTCAATCTGTATATCATGAGCAATAAAGCATCAAACTGAAAGAAATGGCTCTTTAGTTTTCTTTGTCTTCCAAATATTTCATTTTAGTGCAATTTGACTCTTAACCACCTGCTCAGAAAAGCATTAGTGGCACCCAACATGTACCAGTGTGGTTTTATGAGATGATTGTAAGTAACACAGAGATAGATGTTTCCCATTTCAATAGTAAGTTTAATGTGTATTGGAGAAAATGTGACTTGCTCTTCAAATTCACAATGTCAATGACGTAAGTGTATTGACTTGATGTCGATACTGTGCTTAGTCACTCAGTTGTGTCCTACCATTTGTGACCCCATGCACTGTAGCCCACCAGGCTCCTCTGCCCATGGGGATTCTCCAGGCAAGAATACTGGAGTGGGTTGCCATGCCCTCCTCCAGGGGATCTTCCCAACTCAGGGATGACATTAGATAAGACAAAAAACCAAAAAAAATGTGGTTTAAACAAGTGGCTAAGGTGTGGACAACGCTGAAGTAATTGCTTCAGGTGTCTGTCCCCTTTTGAACAATAGCAAAATAAACTCAGATACTTGTGTGCATAATTACAAAGCAAATTGCTCCACTACCTTTGCTGGTCCAAGTGATATCCAACTTTACCTGGAAGAGGCAGGGCAAAAATACACAGACTGTAAATTTCAACTCTTGTAGAAGTGAATTTGGATCATTCCTGGGGCCACTGCTCTAGCATACAGACTCCATTGATAAAGTTTATCTTGCCATGTACAAGAAAATGCTTGCTTAAGTAAATCTCAAGCTTTGCTTGAATGACCTCAATCTTTCACACTTGGAGAATATGAGAAAAATAAAAAATACCACTTGAAGCACTGAAGATTGAACAAGAGTGGGTTCTTTGAATCCTCTTTATTCAAGAATAAAACAACCTTGCCACCACTACCCCTATCTACCTTCCAAAACCTTTGTTCTTATATCACGAGGTGCAGCACCTTCAGCAATGTAAATTTTCCTCAATCCCCCCAGGTAATTTGTTTAGTGGGATTTTACCAAATAGCATAGTCCTCTTTCCCAAATCTCCTAAAAATGCTGTGAAAATCAATGAAGACACGTTTTTGCTCACCATGGTCAAGTGCAGTGCAGTGACTAGCACACTAACTGGCACAAAATGGACCCTCCAAAAGTACCTATTAATGGATGTGAATCAATATGTTTACTAAAAAATGTAATGGACAGAAAGCATTTTACACCACAGAGAATAACCTCTAAGAGTACAGACTGCGTGTTAACTCTAAGTCTTAGACCTCTTCAGTCTAGCACCCTTAGGAGAATACCACTTTCTACAATCTCCTATTCTGACACAACACAAAGCAAGCAGAAAAGTCCTTCTCATCAGATTTTAGAAAAAGACATTGAGTGCAAATATGCTGAAACAATGGAAATGAAGCAAGAAAGAATGATCTTGTCTGCCAGTAATGTGACATTAACTCAAAGTGCCCTAAAGCGAGAATACAGTATCTCAGTTTCCAAACAAATTGAATCTGGTGTCCCAAATAGGCATTTGTGTCTAAAATAGAAGCAAATGTATTCTGGATTTTCCTGGGCTTCACCAGTCAAAGGATACAAATGAAGTCACAGTAACATTAGTACATAATTTCCCTGGCTGGTCAACTGCCCTGCCTAACACCAATGCCTCAGTCTCCCCTTCAGTTATTTCTTGCAGACCTAGGAGTGTGTCATTTTGCTCAGGACCTGTCTTATTTGTCTTCCACTTCAGCCTCTTTAATGACGCAAAACAACGAGATAGTATCTCCTAGCTGATGTGGCTGTCAGTTCACATCATGACTATGTAGATTTGCCCAAGGAAACATCTCTTCTGACTTCAAAAGATGTAAAGATTTAGAAAGCTGCCTAAAAACCAAAGCAAAAAACCTACACTTCTTTCCTGATCTATATAAAATCCCCATCTTTCTCCTAATTTATACCATGTTTTGAAATAATCTTGGTTCTGTATATTCCTGCTTATGTTCTGTAGGTAGCAATGATTCCTATAAAAATAAGCTCTCAGTACCCACCTGTGAGCATTCTCTCACAGGAAGATCAGATTCATCCTGGAAACAAGGCCAAACAAAAAAATCACCATAATCCTTTGCCTCTCCCCACCTCTCCTCTCAGACACTCATCACAAAGCTTTCTACCTCTGATGTCTTTTTGTCATTTAACGTGAGTCCATTCATACATGTAAATAATGAAAGGCATTGACCCACAAGAGTGGAGACTAAATGTGTTTGTTGTTGTTTAGTTGCTCAGTCGCGTCTGACTCTTGCAACTCCACGGACTGTAGCCCACCAGGCTCCTCTGTCCACGGGATTCTCCAGGCCAGAATACTGGAGTGGGTTGCCAATCCCTTCTCCAGGGGAGCTTTCTGACCCAGGGATCGAACTCATGTCTCCTGCCACTGAGTCCCCAGGGAAGCCAAATCCCAGTTTTGGGTCCAAAATAATTACAGCCGTATTGAAAACAGATTAGATTTGAGAAACAAAGTAGATATGCTACTTTATTTCCTCTTTCTGGAACTTGTATGAACACATGCTGAAGAAGAAAAACTCAAGAGATCCTTAGCCTACTTCAGATCTTCGTTCAATTCTCCCCAAACAAGGAACACTAACAGCAGCTTCAGACATGATCAGTCTTGGCTTCATGATCATATCTCAACAGTAGCCTCAAGCATTCAGGGGGCATGAGCAGGGGGCAGAGCCAAAATGACATGTATTTTTCTGTCATTGGACTGTACATGACTGGAAAGAAAAAAAATCAGCTTAGTTTCACCAACTGACATCCAATACAAGTGGAATTTTTTGAAGTCAAACAGGAGGATCTAGTTCTTAAGATGCTAAAAGCAAGTGTATTAGATGATATTTATTCTACTTCCCAGCTGTTGTTTTGAAACCTATAGACTCTGCACGGAGATCACAAAGCATTCTACTCAAGAAATCTAGACCGGCTGGATTTGTTCAATGCATTTGGAGGGAGGCCACAGAGTACACTCTATTTCCCCACAATCTGTAAACAGCAACTGATAGATTCACAAAGTTCAGTTTTATGGTGAAAGCCTGCAGCCTTTCTCTTCCCATGTTTTCGAGACCATCCAATGATTCATCCCTTTCTTTTGCAGTGATCTCCAGAGAGGGCGAAGTCTAAATCTTCACCTGCAGGTAAATACAAAACAGAACTCTCATTAGCAGATGAAGAATGTAAACCAGAAGCTTAATTTTGGTCTGCACATTCAAATCACAAAGCAGCAGCTCAGCCAGGCCCCCTGAACCAGGTAATACCAGAGTCAAAAAGGCACCCTTTAAATGGAATCAATTTCCCTCTTTGCATATTACTTCTCTGGGAGAAAGTTCCCCAGCGATTAAAGGTCCTGAATTCATGCAGAGTGCCTGCTACACAGATGAAACCACACACAGAAAATTGGGCGACACATCGCAGCATCAAGCACTGTAATTAAGCAAATTGCCTTTATGCTTTTCTATGAATATGAATGATGACTAAATGGCTGAGCAGCATGGGCCTCTTAATAACTGCAAGAGCAGAAGCAGGGGAAGCACCTGGGTCTCCAGGAGCTCCAAAGAGGGCTAGAAGGACTACAAGAATCAGAAATCAATGCATCTCAAAATATAGGAACCCAGATGTTTGCAAACATAGGATAAAAATACAAGCAACTTGCAGTTCCGGTGCAGTCGCTGAAACATTAGCCTGACTCAGAAAGGACATAAAGTAAAAAATCGAGTATCAGGGCTAAAATGCTCCTAGGGAAAGGGTGAGCTCTGTGCTCTGAAAGCAGGCATGTAGTCAGGCCACTCAAGATGGCTGCTCTCTTGCTCTCTGTCCATCCCCTGACTGACCAGTGCCTGCTTCACCTACACCCTAACCCCCCTCCCCAACTGACCTTCCGAGTATTTGCCCCAGGCCCCAGCTGGTGATAGTTCTCATCAAAGGGGCGGGGAGGGGCGTGCCCCTCTGCCGGTTTCCCTGGGAGCTAATGAACCCACCTGATGTCAATTCCCCTCATAAGCTGCAATCTCCACGGAGAGAGAAGAAGGCCGCCATGTCCTGCTCGCCTTCTGCGGCACACACTGGGGTGTGTTGCTTCAGGACCTTGCTTAAGACAGGTAAGGGCCCCCCCTCCATTAAGCCACTGATGTCTCTAACTGACTCTGGGCTTTTGTTTAAAGTGGGGCAAGTACAGGCCTGCCCGGTGCAGCCCAGTGGTGGGTTTCCCCTGGGTTTCCCCCTCCCTGGCCTCAGCACTCCTCTTCATCCTTCCCCTAGCTCTTGCCCTTCTTGTAACGATTTAAAACCCTCCTGTGGTCACCTTCTCGTGCTTACAGAGAGCAGAGCTGGTGCAAGCAGTCAGTTCTGAGAAAGATGAGGAATAAAGCAGAGAGGCAAGCGCCTGGCCTCCCTGGAGCAGCCAGTGCCTAGCTGGCAGAAACAGAAGGTCTCAGTCAAGGGTCTCCTAGGGGAAAGCAAAGAAGAGACATTAAAGCTGAAGAAGTCAATGTGGGAGGCAAAGAAACAGTCAAGGAAGAGGGACTAGGGGCCATTCCATGGGTGGTGTTTGCCCTGAAAAGGAACACTTGAAATACGTTTGCCCTGCCTAAAAGGGTAGCTATTTCGCCTTTTGACCAAGCCTTAACACCAGAACCTAAGAGTTTGTGTGGAGGGGCTGATGGTGATACCATAGTTGAGAAGTTCCTCTGGAACAGGCTCCTTTGGGTACAGTGGTTGTGTGTTGGGAAAAACTGATTTCTCTAAGAGAACAGTAATCTTGGGGAATCCAAGTGTGTGGAATTTGGGTGAAGCAGAGTAGGGGGGAAGCTGCTGCTAAGTCACGTCAGTCGTGTCTGACTCTGCGACCCCATAGAGAACAGCCCATCAGGCTCCCCCGTCCCTGGGATTCTCCAGGCAAGAACACTGGAGTGGGCTGCTATTTCCTTCTCCAATGCATGAAAGTGAAAAGTGAAGGTGAGGTTGCTCAGTCTGTCCGACTCTTAGCGACCCCATGGACTGCAGCCTACCAGGCTCCTCCGTCCATGGGATTTTCCAGGCAAGAGTACTGGAGTGGGGTGCCATTGTATTCTCCGAGAGTAGGGAAGACGTGTACTCAATCTGCTCTTTCATTTCGTTACAGGCTGCATTCAGCAAGAGGACTGAGGGAACCAGTTCTTAGTGACTCCACGTCTACTGAGCCCAATGACTGCAGGATTCCAACTGTATACAAAGCCCCTGAGACACTGCTTGGCCTCCAGTAAGTACTCAATAAGAAACAGCTCCTTTCCAATTGGGAGCTGATTATTGATCACAAATGTTTATGTAGCTCCTTTTCTTAGAAGTGAGCAGGAGAGAAGATTTCTATCCACAGTTCTGAGCGAGGTAAGTTTTCTATTGCTCCATGTCCCATTCTCCGGCCATCTCCCTGGGGAAGTAGTCTTGTGCACATTGTTTATAATTTACATTTAATTATGGAGTGTGACAATTATGTAAATCACTAAATGAGTCAGGTTAACTTTGTTTTGAGTACACCACAAAATTCTGAACTCACAATTTTGTAATTAGCTGTTTGTGTAATATATCCGTTGGTACTGATTCAATTGCCGTAAGAGAAGCCATGACTCATCTGGACTTAAACAATAAGGAACTGCATTATTTCACAGAGCACAGAGGACAGCAGGGTGGTTTGATTCATAGACTCAAGCTACGATGCCAGAGACCAGATTGTTCTGTCTCTCTGCTCCGCTCTAGAGTGTTTGCTTTATCTTAAGGGTTCTTCCTGTTTTGGTCCTAAGATGACCAGCAGCAGCCACTGTAGCCATGTAGTCTCTCATTCACATCTAGAAGGAGGGAGAGAGAGAACCCACCGCCCAAGGAAGGGATCGAAGTCTTTCACTTGAGGCTGGCGGAGCCAACTGAAGTCAGAAGTCCACTCCTGCATTGGTAACTGTTGCCAAGAGAATTCCATCTGGTGCTTCTTTGAGACTAATTATTATCCACCCTTGGTACCAGGGATTGTGTCAGTCTCCTGTTAATTGTGTACACTGCGTGGTCCATACCTGAGCAAAATCAGGATTTGAGCTGGAAGGAGGAAGGGGTGATGAATAGCAGGCAGCCAGCAGCCCTGGGCTTAGGAGGCATGTGGGAGATTGTTTTTCTGAGGAAGTGGTTGTAGGAAAGAGAGGAGCTAGGGACCAAGAACTGCCTGGGAGTATCTTACACACTTAGGAAATTGTAAGGAAATCTCTGTATTTTGAGCAACTTGGAAAAGCATCTCTCTCAAAGTCTATGGTAATTTCTGTGATCAGATGCAAGAAGCCCAAAAAAGGAAAAGGGTTATGGTCTGAGTTCACAGATGACTTAACTGATAACAGGAGGGTTGGGCCAGAAGCCACACTCCTCCTCAATTCAAAATACCCCATAGTTCTCACACCAAGATTTCATTCCTTAACTTTTCCTTCTTTGTGGGTGAGCTCTGCACAGTGAGGCTTTTCTAGATCACCTCCAGAAAGATCAATTGCCAGTGACTCTTCCCTGTCAGCTAGTCAGATGCAGTTGGACTTACCAGGTCCTGAAACCTTGCGGGTGCACAGTGTAGCTTGCCAGCTGGGACGCCACTGTGTGAGCAGCCTCCAGCATCAAAAATAGATTGAAACCTGAATGACTAAATAGCCTGCATACATCTAAGTCTAAGCTGTCCTCTGTGAATGATTGAATAAATGATTGTTCAGGCTAAAATCCATTTCACCGAATGAAAGAATGAATGTGATCTGATTAAAGCAGAGCCTGTTGAACTCCAAAGGCCAGTTTTTTTAAGTCAAACTTTGTGATCTAAGGCAATGATTAGCGTTTATAAATCCTTCAGGTGTCAGCTGTCTGTGTGTAAGCATTGTCTCCCGAGAGATGGCACATTCTCCAAGTTATCGACCCACGCCAATTGCAGTCGATGAATTATATACATAATGAAAGCTCATTTATTAAGTAATGTTACTGAGCACTGACAGTGTGCCCTGTGAAAGGTCAAGGTAACCCCCATCCTCAACTGTGAATTGACATGTACAGCTACAATGAGAAACTTTTTAACCTAGAGATCTGCAAACTATTCTGGAATCACACGGAATAAGTGGTAAATTCTTTCTAAAGATATCAGGACGGCTGTTATAAAGGAGGAAGCATTTAAGAAAGGTCCTTAAAATAGGTAAAATCTTGAGATAGAGAAAAAAACTGAAAAATGCATTTTTTTTTGAAAAAGGGAATTTTATGAGCAAAGCACAAAATATGAACAAACGTGAAAATGTCAAAGAGTATTAATGGGCCGAAAAATTGCCAAGATGATTTCAGCTGAGAACGGATAAGTGACGTAGGAATCCATAAAGGACAGGATTGAGGTTGTAAGACACAGGTTTGAACCCTTATTTTTCCACTTAACCTTTAATCATCTGTAGATTATGATTATTAATCTACCGTAACTGCTTCACCAGATGATCCCTGATCATGCTGTAGCAGGGAGACCCCCTGCCTTAGATCCACCTGACAGACCTCAAATCAAAATAAACTGTTACTTTGCAAAGGAGATTAAGGTATCACACAATCCAATGAACCATTATTTCATTTGCCAGATCCACTTGGAGACAATGACAATACAAGTAACTCCAAGAGAATTTTTCAGAAAGGATGGGAGAAGAAGCCTCTTAGGGCAGGAAGATCTTTGGTTTCCCACCCATCATAGCATGTTGATAGCTGCCCACCCCAGCACTACCAATGTTAACCATGCCTGCCCTGAAAAATTGACTGACTTCTTGATACAACCTGATTCTTACTATGTGAATTGCTGTTCCATTATTTTGAACTGAATGTTTTTCAGACCAGCAAAAGCACTCATTTTCATTATATTGCAGTCCTTCCCTTTATTACTGCTTTTTGGCACCAATAAGAAACCATAAACTAATATGTTACTAATAAGCAACTTAGTTCATTAATGCACTAAAGTCCTCTAAATTTCAGTTTCAGCCATAAAATGGAGATATTAATTTTTTTCCCTCCAAGTTAGGAATTTTATATATATATATATACACACACACACACACACACACACACACACACACATATGTATGTATGTATAGTGTTAAATTGAAGATAGTAGGGAAAACCACTAGACCATTCAGTTCAGTTCAGTCACTCAGTTATGTCCGACTCTGCGACCACATGAATCACAGCACTCCAGGCCTCCCTGTCCATCACCAACTCCCAGAGTTTACCCAAACTCATGTCCATCAATTCGGTGATGCCATCCAGCCATCTCATCCTCTGTCGTCCCCTTCTCCTCCTGCCCCCAATGCTTCTCAGCATCAGGGTCTTTTCAAATGAGTCATCTCTTCGCATCAGGTGGCAAAGTATTGCAGTTTCAGCTTCAACATCAGTCCTTCCATTGAACACCCAGGACTGATCTCCTTGCAGTCCAAGGGACTCTCAAGAGTCTTCTCCAACACCACAGTTCAAAAGCACCAATTTTTCGGTGCTCAGCTTTCTTCATAGTCCAACCCTCACATCCATACATGACTACTAGACCATTCAGGTATGACCTAAATCAAATCCCTATGATTATACAGTGGAAGTGACAAATAGATTCAAGGGATTAGATCTGATAGAGTGCCTGAAGAACTATGGACGGAGGTTTGTGACATTGTACAGGAGGCAGGGATCAAGACCATCCCCAAGGAAAAGAAATGCAAAAACGCAAAATGGCTGTCTGAGGAGGCCTTACAAATAGCTGTGAAAAGAAGAGAAGTCAAAGGCAAAGGAGAAAAGGAAAGATACACCCATTTGAATGCAAAGTTCCAAAGAATAGCAAGGAGAGATAAGAAAGCCTTCCTCAGCAATCAATGCAAAGAAATAGAGGAAAACAATAGAATGGGAAAGAATAGAGATCTCTTCAAGAAAATTAAAGATACTAAGGGAAACATTTCATGCAAATCAAATCCTAAAAAGATGATGCTGTGAAAGTGCTGCACTCAATATGCCAGCAAATTTGGAAAACTCAGCAGTGGCTACTGGAAGAGGTCATTTCATTCATCTCACAAAGCTAAAGAAAGTAATGCTCAAAATTCTCCAAGCCAGGGTTCAACAGTACGTGAACCGTGAACTTCCAGATGTTCAAGCTGGTTTTAGAAAAGGCAGAGGGACCAGAGACCAAATTGCCAACATCCATTGGATCATCAAAAAAGCAAGAGAATTCCAGAAAAACATCTATTTCTGCTTTATTGACTATGCCAAAGCCTTTGACTGTGTGGATCACAACAAACTGTGGAAAATTCTTAAAGAGATGGGAATACCAGACCTGCTGACCTGCCTCTTGAGAAATCTGTATGCAGGTCAGGAAGCACCAGTTAGAACTGTACATGGAACAACAGACTGGTTCCAAATTGGGAAAGGAATATGTCAAGGCTGTATACTGTCACCCTGTTTATATAACTTATATGCAGAGTACATCATGAGAAACGCTGGGCTGGGTGAAGCACAAACTGGAATCAAGATTGCTGGGAGAAATATCAATAACCTCAGATATGTAGATGCTGCTGCTGCCAAGTTGCTTCAGTCATGTCTGACTCTGTGCAACCCCATAGATGGCAGCCCACCAGGCTCCCCTGTCCCTGGGATTCTCCAGGCAAGAACACTGGAGTGGGTTGCCATTTCCTTCTTCAGTGCATGAAAGTGAAAAGTGAAAGTGAACTCACTCAGTTGTGTCCGACTCTTCGCGACCCCATGGACTGCAGCCTACCAGGCTCCTCCATCCATGGGATTTTCCAGGCAAGAGTACTGGAGTGGGATGCCATCACCTTCTGCCACCCTTATGGCAGAAATTGAAGAACTAAAAAGCCTCTTGATGAAAGTGAAAGAGGAAGTGAAAAAGTTGGTTTAAAACTCAACATTCAGAAAACTAAGATCATGGCATCTAATCCCATCACTTCATGGCAAATAGGTGGGGAAACAATGGAAACAGTGAGGGACTTTACTTTTTTGGGGCTCCAAAATCACTGCAGATGGTGACTGCAGCCATGAAATTAAAAGACGCTTGCTCCTTGGAAGAAAAGTTATGGCCAACCTAGTCAGCACATTAAAAAGCAGAGATATTACTTTGCCAACAAAGGTCTGTCTAGTCAAAGCTATGGTTTTTCCAGTGGTCATGTAAGGATGTGAGAGTTGGATTATAAAGAAAGCTGAGCACAGAAGAAGTGATGCTTTTGAACTGTGGTGTTGGAGAAGACTCTTGAGAGTCCCTACGAGAGCAAGCAGGTCCAATCAGTCCATCCTAAAGGAAATCAGTCCGGAATATTCATTGGAAAGACTGATGTTGAAGCTGAAACTCCAATACTTTGGTCACCTGATGCGAAGAGCTGACTCATTTGAAAAGACCCTGATGCTGGGAAAGATTGAAGGAGTGAGGAGAAGGGGATGACAGAGGATGAGATGGTTGGATGGCATCACCAGCTCAATGGACATGAGTTTGAATAAACTCCATGAGTTGGTGATGGACAGGGAGGCCTGGTGTGCTTCAGTCCATGGGGCTGCAAAGAGTCAGACACAACTGAGCAACTGAACTGAATTCCCTACCTCTGTCTTGCCGCTCCCTCTTTCTTTCTTCCCACTGGTAACTACTAGTTTGTTCTCAATATCTGTGAATCTGTTTCTGTTTTTTTATATTGACTAGTTTGTTATTGTTTTTTAGATTCTACATGTAAGTGATAACTTACAATATTTGTCTTCTTCTGACTTATTTCACTTAGCATAGTACCCTCCAACCCCACCCATGTTGTCACAAATGGGAAAATTGCAATCTTTTTTATGATTAAGTAGTACTCCATTGTATGATTATATGTGTGTGTGTGTGTGTGTGTGTATATATATATATATATATATATATATATATATATATATATATATCATGTCTTCTTTATTCACTCATCTGTTGATGGACACTTAGGTTGCTTCTGTGTCTTGGCAATTGTAAATAATGCTTCTGTGAACATTAGGGTGCATGTACCTTTTCCAATTAGTGTTTTCCATTTTTCAAATATATACCCAGGTGTGAAATGTTTATATTAGAACAGAAGGTAGACTTATATGGAGTAACCCTTCTTGTCTTCTCTTTTAATTTGTTCCTGGTCCTTCAACCGTTGTGGGTTTTGGGATGCCTTGGTTCATACTATTAAACTCTCTCATGGAGCACTTTTCTTATGTGACAAAATGGATGCTAAACGTTTTCTGTCCACAGCAGGACATGGGATAAGGCAGATTAGTACCTGAATATTTTAGGTAGAGTGACAAATAACACTTCAAAAAGCTAACAAAGAGTGTTTGACTTTTCTCATGAATGTAATGCTTTGACTACTTGGTTTCAGAGATCACTAATGAAAAATTCATCTTACATTGATATATTTGGATTAAGGATGGCTTGGTCTGCTTCTTAAACCTCATAACTCCCATCCCAGGATAAACTTCTTAAGATTAGAGAAAATCCTAGAATAACAGGGTTTTCTTCATTTTCTGTACTTAAAAAAAAAAAAAAGATCTAATTGAAATATAAGCAAAGCACAGAAGAATCATGTAGAGTTTTAAAAAATATTGCTAAATGTTTCTTCATCTCAATTCAAATCCTAAAAGTAACCAGTATTAACAGTTTGACGTGTATTTTTCATCTTTTCTATCCATTCAGAGAGAACAAATATATAGCTTGAATTTGTTTTCTTAAAAAAATGTTGTTTTAAACATATAATTGCATAAACTGATTCTTTTCCGTTTAAGATAATTTTGTATATTTAAAGTCTGTACTTGTATTCCTCATGCTACCTTGGGAATTAATTTTTAAAAACCCCTTTAGGAAGAATCCATATATGATTAAGCTGGAGAACAGTGATGAGCTGCATATGATTCCTCTGTGTATCTGTACCATGATTTAATTACATCAGTCTATCAATGACATCTCGGTTGTTCCTAACATTTTACTGTCACAAACAACACTTCAAAGAGCACCATCATGAAGATGTTTTTACATATAGCTTCCAGAAGTATTCTAGGACATATGCCTTAAAAAGTAATTACTGGCTCAAAGAGCATATGTATCATACACTTAAAATATATTCCTAAATTGACCTTCAAAAAGACTTATCCTAGTTACACTCCAATCAACAATACAGGCGAGTAATCAGTCCTCTGCACTTTCACCCACATTAAATGCATCAATCTTAAAGATTTTCTTCAACTGTTGATCCCTGCCCCCCGCCCCCAAAATTTGGCTGCACGACCCGGCACGGACTAGGGATTGAACTCACACACACACACCCCCATCCCCTCATTAGAAGCTAAGAGTCCTGACCACCTGGCATCCAGGGAAGTCCTCCAAAAACTCACACTATTTTAAATTCCAATTTTCTCATTACTAATAAAGTCGAACATTCTCTTTCCGTGTCTATTTCTGTTATTTACTCTCTAAGTTGCTTTTCCATGGTCTTTGTCATTTTTTTAAATTTATTGACTTGTTATTGCTTTATAAGAGTTCTTTGTATACTTTAAATATTCTTTGTTACATTTGCAACAGATATTTTCTCCCTTTTGGTCATCTGTGTTTTATGGTATCTTCTATTGTACAATATATTTTATCTCATCCGTTGGAAATCTTATCAATCTTTTCCTTTATAATGTCTGTGTTTTCTGCTTTGCTTGGGAAGGTCTTGCCCATATGAAGGCAGTAAAAATACTTCTCTGTGTGTTTCTCTAGTGCTACTTTCAGAAAATCAGACAACGCCTCTCCCAGAGCAGTTTGAGGGAGAATTCGTTTGGATTGACACTCTAATATCTAAAACACTCCATAATATACAGAAAGGGCTCTGGATTTTCCATCTTCATTCCTCTCTTTCTTGCTCTAACACTTTACCTTAATTAGCTTACTTAGGTTTATTGCTTATTTTGAAATTTTTTACTACTTTTTCCTCTTTTTTTTTATACCGAATTTTTTGTACATATTATCCTATAGAAAAACTGTAGGATCTGGATCTCAAATTCCATGAAATTTTCTATTATGATTTTAATTGAAAAAGAATCAAATCATGAATTTGTGAACTTTTCCGATGTTGAATCTCCCTGTGTTACTCCCCATGGTATTCTTTTATATTCATACAAGTCTCCGTTTCTGCCTTTATTAAAGTAGTGTAGCTTAGTTCAGATAGGATTTGAATCAGTTCAGTTCAATCGCTCAGTCATGTCTGACTCTTTGCTACCCAATGGACTGCAGCACACCAGGCCTCCCTGTCCACCACCAGCTCCCAGAGTTTACTCAAACTCATGTTCATTGAGTCGGTGGTACCATCCACATCTCATCCTCTGTTGTCCCCTTCTCCTCCTGCCTTCAGTCTTTCCCAGCATCAGGGTCTTTTCCAATGAGTCAGTTCTTCACATCAGGTGACCAAAGTATTGGAGTTTAAGCTTCAATATCAGTCTTTCCAATGAACACTCGGGACTAATCTCCTTTAGGATGGACTGGTTAGATCTCCTTGCTGTCCAAGGGACTCTCAAGAGTCTTCTCCAACACCACAGTTCAAAAGCATCAATTCTTTGGTGCTCAGCTTTCTTCACAGTCCAACTCTCACATCCATACATGACTACCAGAAAAACAATAGCCTTGACTAGACGGAGCTTTGTTGGCAAGGTAATGTTTCTGCTTTTCAATATGCAGTCTAGGTTGGTCATAACTCTCCTTCTAAGGAGTAACCGTCTTTTAATTTCGTGGCTGCAGTCACCATCAGCAGTGATTTTGGAGCCCCCCCAAAATAAAGTCTGTCACTGTTTCCATTGTTTCCCATGTATTTCCTGTGAAGTGATGGTACTGGATGCCATGATCTTAGTTTTCTGAATGTTGAGCTTTAAGCCAACTTTTACATAATATTAATTTTTTTCTAAGAACTTTTAAGATTTTTGTTGCTGTGAATGAAATTCTTTTCTATTGACTTCTTAAATTGCCTATCCTGGATGTATAGAAAATGATACCAATTTTGTACGTTGACTTTGAATCTAGACAACTAACAGTTTTGTTGTTTTTTTACTTTTCCAATCCTGTCATCTTTAAATACAGAGGTGCCTTTTCTCTGTTAGGGTCTAGCACTCTGTGATGTATATATGTGTATGCCCATGTGCTGTATGGCCTTGATATGACAGTTATATACAAATTATGTTCTCATTTGTCTTTGCTTACAATATAAATTTTAATTTCTCTTTTTATTTCCTTTTCAAACCAAAGTTTATTCAGAAAAGATTAAGTTTCTAAGTGATTAGAGTTTTCCTATAAATTTCTGTTATTTAATTTGATTATATTATGAGCAAATACCCCTTATTTCACTAATTTTAATATTTTTTGTATTTAGTTAGTGGACTAGTATAATGGGCTGTTATTTCCTTAGACTCATTAGTGGACTAGTTAGTGAATTAGTAGCCTGGCAGGCTGCAGTCCATAGGGTCACACAGAGTCAGACACGACTGAAGCGACTTAGCACGCAAGCATGCGTACTAATACTAAAATAGTGGGCTAGCAATTCCTTAGCAAGACTTTCCACATCCATATATTTTAAAAAATGACTATATATTTTCAGTTCCTGTCTGTAAAAGTTCTCTGTATGTTTATTAGATATAGTTTGTAATTATATTATTCAAATCTGCTGTATCCTTTATTTATCACTTAATTTCTGAAAAATATGTGTTAATTTTTTTGCAAGAATTATATGAATCTTTCTTCTTGTGTTTCTAATATTTTGCCTTATATATTTTATAGCCATGCCCTTAGCTGTATATAAGCCATATCTACTTGTCTACTGTAAAGTCTCTTTTACCTTTAATATATGCAGTATCTCTTTGTCTCATCTAATACTCTCATCCCAGAAAGATGCATTATAGTAATTCATAGAAATATAGTTTTTCTGTGTTAGCACTGCCATACTCTCTTTTACTTTGTTATTATTTTCCTGGTACTTTTTGTCATCTTGTAGTTTTCAGTTTTTCTGTGTCCTGATTTTCTTTCCTCTGGTGAGTCCCTTGTAAACAAGAAATGGCTGGATTTTGTTGTGGGTTTTGTTTTAGCTCCAGTTTTATCCACGTGTGCTTTGGTATTACTTGCTAATCCAAACCTCGAGGCATGACTTATAACATGTGTGCAGCATCTGATATGGTAGCAGAAGAGAAGAGATCAAGGACTGTTTCTGAAATATGGGTCATTATTATATATGTATCATGGCATTTGAGGATTTTACTCTTTATAACATATGTGACTGCCATCATTTTTAGGATAAGTTGATGTTATGAATTAAAGCATTATCTTCATGAGGACCTATCCTTTAGAATATTCTTTAATATTCACTTTGAGGTAAATACTTTTATAGCACACATAGTTTTTAATGTATCATTTTAGGAGATCTCTAACCAAATTCAAATGAAGAAGCTTTGGAAACAGCCAACTAAATCACTTTAAGCAAAAATTCTCATGGAAAAGGGCAAGAGAAAATTCCTCTAACTAGCAATTTAATTTCTTTAAGTTTTTATTTTAAAGTTTCCTTAATTTATGTATCATTATAAAGCGTTGTCAGTTTACTTTGTTCACATATATATATATATATATATATCTCCATGGGAATCCATTTTTCATTGGAATTTCATTTCATATCACTTCTGGGCAATTAATTTGTATACATGTTGACTCTTTATTCTTTTCCATCCCACAACTGTCTGCACCTCTGGGCCTTTATGGTGACCTAAGCCAGAGCGTTTTCCAAGTCTCAATGTGGTACATTATGAATAGATCAAAGGCTCTGGTTCAATGGTTAGTGAAACGTTTCCAGATATAAGAAGATTAATTAATAATCTGCTTGCACAGAAAGAAAGGCAGTAAGGAGCTGCCCATCGATTTACTGGACAGCATTTCTTTCATTTAGAGTGTATATATCTAAAATTTAAGGAGTTTTTGCTCCTGGCCTAGACCAGACATACTTTAACCATGGGGAAGTTGTGGAAGAAATATGGTCCCAGATCAGAGACGCATGTCCATAGTTTACAAGTGACTGTGGAATGCCCAGAACTAGTAACAGGTAAAACTGGGAAGGAGGCCATATTGGTCGTAGCATCATTTTCTGACTAGATGTCTTCAGTTCTTTGATATATTTCTATATGTGTATACTTGTACATGCATGTGTAATATTTGAATCAGTGACATGACCAAAGGAAGGAGACGAAAAGGTTGGGAAGGGGCGAAGGAGAAAGGCAGGAATGCAGGGAGAAATACAATTTAGATGTGTAAGTTTGGGTTACTTAGGCTATCAGGTTGAAATCAAATTTTTAAACTAATAAAATTTATAATTGTTAGAAATGAACATAGAAGGAAACAAAGGAAAGCAAATTCTTAAAACTGTAATGTGAATATACTGAGCATAGTGTGTAAAGTAATACTGTACCTTCAACCACTAACACATTTCAAAAATGCTATGATTTGGGGAGGGGGGCAGAGTGATGAAATGAAAATGCCCAGTTTTTAGACTCAAACATTGAATTTGCCACTCTCAGTGAATACAACTGTGCATCTCAGGGCTTCCCTCTGTTAATTAGGGGTGATCAAAATGCAAACTAAGTCCAGTTGTTTTAAGGTTAAAATGAAATATTGTATAAGAAGTGCCAGTCATAGAAGTCAGTCAATAAGCAACTGGCATATTAGTGCTTGATTATCATTCGGTTTTCTATGAACCATCAAATGTCAAAGTGAAAGTGAAAGTCACTCAGTAATGTCCATCTCTTTGCAATCCCGTGGGCTCCATGGAATTCTCCAGGCCAGAATACGGGAGTGGGTAGCCTTTGCCTTCTCCAGGGAATCTTCCCAACCCAAGGATGGAACCCAGGTCTCCCGCATTTCAAGCAAAGGGTTAGTTAATCATCAAGTACACTAGATCCCTTCTGATACAGCCTTCATCAGAAAACAGAATTTGTCTCCCTTGGAGTCCAAGGAATAATTAAAGTTCCCTTTCCATCAATAATACAGTTTGTCCCTGTACAGCATTTTAGAATATTTATAAGGAGGCTGTATTAGAGTTGACCCACAGTTTGGGAAGCTAGAAGGGAAAACATTTAGCACTACTCTGTAATGAGCACATCGAATACTTGTGTATTCTTTACAACAAATCTACAAGGAAGATATTATGTTCTCCATGTTACATATGAGGCAACTCCATTCAGTTGAAGGGAAGTAACTCCAGATTCCCACACCTCATTAGTGGCTGAGCTAGGACTCAAATTAGACCTGGCTACAAAGCATACTATATTTTCATCACATAATAATGCCACTGAGAATCAATCTTGGACAGGTTGGTCTTCTAATTTTCAATGTAACTACAGTTTAGAAGAACAAATACATGAGTATGCCAAGTTTAGAGAACAGTTAAGGATGACACATAATCAGATGAGAATGACATTCAGAACTGCACTCTGTTTGTCTCAGGAGAATTTTAAAGATCCGCACTCATAATAGAACAAAAACAATAAAATTGGCATGATGCAACAGAGTATTGGTCTGGTAGCCATGAGAGTCGAATCTAATTCTCTTTTTTATTTTTAGTCTTGGAAGCTATTTGTTAAATGCTTGCAACATAGGTTCAAATTCTGTTTTCTAGTGAATGGTTTTGGTCCCAACAGTCCATTTTAGATGCAACAGATGTCTTTTTTCTAAATGACTCATTACTGGAAACTTAGAGAAAACCTTTTGGTAAGTCTGCTTCTTTGCTCTTTCCTATTAAGATTCAGAAAATTTAACACCTATTTTATGTGGAGAATTTTGGTGTTTTTTTCCCCTGGTTTTCTCAATAGGCTAAAAGTTCAGGATGGCATGTTGCATCTGTCACTCACACACATGCATCCCCTGGTCAGTCCTCAACACTTGTCTTTTGAGGGAGTGTTCATAAAATATCTACCTGATCCTCTTGCTCCCAAACAAGTCTGCATCTATGGTTTTTGTTAAAATAGCTGAAACTTCCACCATAATGTCCCCAGTGTTAAAAATTTAAATACTATTTCCGTTAGAGATATCTCCATAGAGTTTTCCTAGTTCTCTTTCAAGAATGCATAATCTTTGATATTTTTGTATCAGAAATTCTGTAGATTAGGGATATTGTAGACCCATCCTTCACATTTGCCTCCTTAAATTACTAGACCTGACGTAGGTGGAATTATGACAGGTTAGGGATGATGAAAGGATGACTAGAGAGCTTCAGGGCAGAGTTGAGTCAAAGGATGAACTACTGCTCAATAGAAACTGATTACATGAAGGGTGACTGGATTATCTTTAATAATATTTAGCAGTAATAATCAGATACAATTTCTAAAATAGTTTATGTTTGCTATAGCAAGTGCTGTATACAGTATTTATCTCAATACATCATTTTAAAATTATGTATTATTCCCATTTTATAATCTAATAAACTGAAACTTGGGAGATTAAGTAATTTATATTAGTTCCCGCATCTATGGATGACACATGAATGACACACTGAAACCACTATAACATATTACCTCCCTTAGAGTCAAGATTGGTGGGGGGGTGTGTATTGTTATCCCATGAACATCACATTCACACTCATATTGCATGTCCCTTAAAAACAGTTCAAATATCTTAGGAAAATTTGGTAAAACTGGAAATTATTTGGTGGTTGAGATTAAGACCCTTGCTACTACAAGCAGGAGTGGTTCACATGAAAGCAACAAAAATTATCTGAATTTTTTTTAAGTTCTCATTCTTGTCACTACAGTGAAGTGAAAGTTGCTCAGTCATGTTTGACTTTTTACGACCCCATGAACTATACAGACCATGGAATTCTCCAGGCCACAATACTGGAGTGGGTAGCCTTTCCCTTCTCCAGGGAATCTTCCAAACCCAGGAACCGAACCCACGTCTCCAGGATTGCAGGTGGATTCTTTACCTGCTGAGTCACAAGGGAAGCCCACGAATACTGGAGAGGGTAGACTATCCCTTCCCCAGTGGATCTTCCTGACCCAGGAGTCAAACCGAGGTCTTCTGCATTGCAGGTGAATTCTTTACCAACTGAGCTATCCTGCCTTTTTACCACAGTTGAGCTACAGTGTATTTTTGAAAAATTCTGCTGCAATAATATATGCAACCTTCATTTTGCAAACATTTTCAGAGTGTTTATTCATAACACGCCAGGTACAGTGTTAGGCCCCAGAGATACATATGTGAACCCTACACACTACATGTTGTTGTTCAGTCCCCAAGTCACATCAGACTCTCCGTGACCCCATGGACTACAGGACGCCAGGCTTCCCTGTCCCTCACCATCTCCAGGTCTCTCCCACCATCCGTATTAAGATACTAACAATTGTAAAGATACAGAGCTTGCTCTAAATACTAGATGCTTAAACTTAACACAGTATGTTCTCTGGCCACCCCACACCCTAATCACTCTACTGTCACAGGATTTAGCTGATCAAGAAACATTTGTTAAATCTCGCTGTGTACCCAGGATGGCTTAGGTGCTGGCCACACAATGGGGAACAAGGGGGTACAAACGAGTGCATGTGTTTGAGGAGGTGCTTCAGCCAAGACATGTAATCCCATCTTGAAGGGGGATGAAGACAGTCATAGGAGTGAGTTGTATGGACTGAGAGAAGGCAATAAGGCTCTTCGGGCAGTAAGAATACATTCCTCCCCCACCTTGGGCAGAGGTCCAGAGCTAAGACAGAACCTTGAGCCACTGTGTCTGGAGTAGAATTTCATATGAAAGAGAAAAGCAGGGATCTAATCATGTACTCTGTGCCAGTCATATTAAAGAGTTTGCACTGTATCTTGAGCACAATGTGAAATCTAACAAGGTTTAAGCATAAAACAAGAGACAAGATCTCTCTTATCCTGTTTGCTTACAGGTACAGTCCAACCAGAATCAAATAGGGTGGTGGTGTTTGTTTGTTTGTTTTTTAACTGCTTTTGTACCTTCTCAACCCTTAAAGCATGACCTTGAGGGTTCTATAAGGATTCCTCACATTTCTACTGGGGCTCCACGTTCTTAACTCTGCTACATAGTAGAATCACCAGAGGAGATTTTTTTAAATTAATGCTCCATCAAGAGAAAGAGAAGACAAATCACAGACTGGGAGACAATATTTGCAAAAGACATACCTGATAAAGGACTATGATACAAAACATACAAAGAACTCTTAAAACTCAGCAATAAGAAAATGAACAACCTGATTTAAAAATGGGCAAAATACCCAAACAGGCTACTGGGTCAGTGGTAAAGAATCTGCCTGCAATGCAGGAAACCCGGGTTCGATCTCTGGGTCAGGAAGATTCCCCTGGAGAAGGAAATGGCAACCCACTCCAGTATTCTTGCCTGGAGAATCCCATGAACAGAGGAGCCTGGCCGGCTACAGTCCATAGGGTCACAAACAGTTGGACACAAACAGATACCTCAACAAAGATTTACAGATGGCAAATAAGCATCTAAAAAGATGCTTCACACTGGATGTCATCAGAAAATACAAATTAAAACAGTAAGATATTGTGACACACCGATTAGAATGGCTGAAATCCAGAGCACTGACAACACCAAGCGGTGGTAAGAATGTGGAGCAACGGAACTTTCGTTCATTGCTGGTGGGAATGCAAAATGGTACAACCACTTTTCAAGACAGCCAGTCTCAAAACTCAACACACACTTATCACACAATCTGCACCTTAATATTTGCCCAAATGAGTTGAAAATTTACATCCATACAAAAACCCACACACAGATGTTCACAGTAGCTTTCTTCATAATTGCCAAAACTTGGAACAATTAAGATGCCCTTCAGAAGGTGAAAAGAAAAGTACCCTGTAGTGCATCCAGTCAATGAAATAGTATAGAGAGCTAAAAAGAGTTATCAAGCTCTGAAAATACATAGAGGAAGCTTAAATGCATATTACTCAGTGAAAGAGCCCAATCTGAAAAGGCAATTTATAATATGCTTCCAACTATATGACATTTGGAAAAGGCAAAACTATGGAGACAGTAAGAAGATCAGTGATTGCCAGGGGTTAGAGGGTGAGAAAGGGATCACTAATTAGAGCACTAACTACACTTAGGACAGTGATGTATGATTCTGTAGTGTTGGATGCATGTCATTAGACATCTGTCCACATTATAGAATGTACAACACCAAGAGTGAGCTGTCATGTAAACTGTGGACCTTGAGTGATGGTAATGTGTCAGTATAGGCTCATCAATTAAAACAAATGTCTGAACCACAGTGGTGCTGGATGTTGGTAGTGAGGGTGGCTGGGAACGCCATACTTTCTACTCAGTTTTGCTGTGAACCTGAAACTGCTCTGGTGGCTCAGATGGTAAAGAATCTGCCTGCAATGTGGGAGACCCAAGTTTAGTCCCTGGGTTGAGAAGATCCCCTGGAGGAGGGAATGGCAACCCATTCCAGTATTCTTCCCTGGAGAACCCTATGAACAGAGGATCCTGGTGAGTGAGCCACAGTCCATGGGATTGCAAAGAGTTGTACATGACTAAGCAACTAACACACACACCTAAAAAAAAACATTAAGTCTACTTAAAAGGCAAAAAAATGATGCCCAGACCCCATCCCCAATGATTCAAATTTAACTAGTCAAAAACGGGGCCAGAGTTTTGGGGTGATTTCACTGAGGCTCACCAAGCAATCCTGAAGTACTGCCAGGTTGAGAACCACCATGCCAAGTAAGCATGTCAACCAGGTGTTGGGCCAATAAATAATTTCTGGCTTTTGGCTCTCACGCTGAATTCTAATTAAATTAGTATTTACACAGTTCTTTGCAATTCTCTACCAAAAGGCAATCATATTTTTTTCCCTCTGTGATACTAGCAACATGCCAAGTAATCCCTCACAAGGAGGAAAATAGGAAATTAAAATTGCAAACTGCAAAATTAAGGCTGTAAGTGCATGGTTTGTTTATGCCTTCAAACATCATCTCTATTTCATTTTGTCCTCATTCCCCTCTAAGGCTTAAAACCTATCCATCTGCATCATAGCCTACTTGGGGCTCTAAAAATGTGTTGCAGTAACCATTCTCTCATCTTCATACCAAAAATGAAGGCTATCAGAATAAACAGAAAATAATGATCAGTAATCAACAAACAAATACCAGTTCATTGATGACGGAGAGATTTTTGTTGGCTGGGGTGGTGACTAAGCGCATAAGAGTGACAGATGGCATGTTTTGATGTGCTCGGGCCATGTGGGTTGTGAATGTTTTTTCTCTTCCAATTAGCCAGATCTTCTTTAAGGTGCAGAGGTCTGAGAGATGGGTCAGATGGTGCTTTGGAAAACTCTTCAGTAATTTGACAGCTTGGCAGGACGAGTAAATTATTCACAACTTGCCTTTATACGCTGTGATGTGGCTTGCCTCAAGCCTCTGTACTTCCTCAGACTAAATGCCTTGAACGCTCTAAAGAATAACTAACCGTGGACTTGGAAACAAGTACTTTAGGGATGTTCTCATGACAGGAGTCTTTCAGGTCATCCAAGTTTCCTGTAAATCATCACGCCAAAGCAACCTGTAGGCATTGTAACATGAAGAATAGCTCACGTATATTGAATGCCGATGCCTATTTTGTGTCAGGCTTTCTGGTAGGAACTTAATATGAATTATCTCATTTAATTCTCATAACAACTGTGTGATGTAGGTGTTATTTTTTTTAAACTTTATTTATTTGGCTGTACCAGGTCTTCAGTTGTGGCATAAGAGATTTTTAGTTGCAGTTGCAGAATATGAATTCTTAGTTGCAGCATGTGAGATCTAGTTCCCTGAAGAAAGTGAAAGTGTTAGTCTCTCAGTTGTGTCTAGCTCTGTGTGATCCCATCAACTGTAGCCCACAAGGCTCCTCTGTCCATGGAATTCTCCAGACAAGTATACTGGAGTGGGTAGCCATTCCCTTCTCCAGGGGACCTTTCTGACCCAGGGATCAAACCCAGGTCCAGGGATCAAACCTGGGAGCAGGTTTGCATTGGGAGCATAGAGTCTTAGCCGCTGGACCAGCGGGGAAGTCCTGATATAAGTGTTATTTTAAGCCCATTTGACAGATTAAAGAGAGTAAGTTTCATGTGATCTGACTCCAGGGCCAGTCATCACTCAGCTATATGGATGGTTATGTGCAGTGTGATAAAGATATGATTCAAAGGTAAGGAATATATCTGAATTCTCTTGAATTAGAAATTTATACCTAAAACAAATTTCCCCAGTACGGTGACATAGGCCACGGAGGCAGAAACTGCCTTGGACTGCCAGTAATCAGCTAGAAAATCAAGGCACTGTTTCCTCAACTTTGTTACGTAGAAGACTCATCTATGAAACTTTAAAAGATGAGAAGAATCTCTGATCCCAGCTTCTGAGATTCTGACTTAATTGATGTAGGGTGGAGCTCAGGCATTGGGATTTTTTTTTTTAAATAGTTTTAATTAGATATTTTTTTTCTTTTTTTTTTTGTTATTTTAAATTAGTTTATCTATTTTTTAACTTTACAATATTGTATTTGTTTTGCCATACATTGACATGAATCCACCATGGGTGTACACCCCCCTCCCACCTCCCTCCCCATCCCATCCCTCCGGGTCATCCTGGTGCACCAGCCCCGAGCACCCTGTATCATGCATCGAACCTGGACTGGCGATTTGTTTCACATATGATAATTAACTTGCTTCAATGCCATTCTCCCATATCCCGCCCTCGCCCTCTCCCATAGAGTCCATAATACTGTTCTATTTACCTGTGTCTCTTCTGATGTCTCGCATACAGGGTTATCTTTACCAATTAACTAAATACCATATATATGTGTTAGTATACTGTATTGATGTCTTTCTTTCTGGCTTACTTCACTCTGTATAATAGGCTCCAGTTTCATCCACCTCATTAGAACTGATTCGAATGTATTCTTTTTAATGGCTGAGCAATATTCCCTTGTGTATATGTACCACAGCTTCCTTATCCATTCATCTGCTGATGGGCATCTAGGCTGCTTCCATGTCTTGGCTATTATAAACAGTGCTGCAATGAACATTGGGGTACACGTGTCTCTTTCGATTCTGGTTTCCTCAGTGTGTATGCCCAGCAGTGGGATTGCTGGGTCATATGGCAGTTCTATTTCCAGTTTCTTGAGGAATCTCCACACTGTTCTCCATAGTGGCTGTACTAGTTTGCATTCCCACCAACAGTGTAAGAGGGTTCCCTTTTCTCCAAACCCTCTCCAGCATTTATTGCTTGTAGTCTTTTGGATAGCAGCCATTCTGACTGGCGTGAAATGGTACCTCATTGTGGTTTTGGTTTGCATTTCTCTAATAATGAGTGATGTTGAGCATCTTTTCATGGGTTTGTTAGCCATCTGTATGTCTTCTTTGGAGAAGTGTCTGTTTAGTTCTTTGACCCACTTTTTGATTGGGTCGTTTATTTTTCTGAAATTGAGCTGCAGGAGTTGCTTGTATATTTTTGAGATTAATTGTTTTTCCGTTGCTTCGTTAGGCATTGGGATTTTTAAACGCTGCCCAGTGAGGACCAGCTATGTAATTTGCAGAGCCCATTTTCAAATTAAAATACAGGACTCATTTAAATTTGAAAGTGTTAAGATGACAACAGCGGAACATTACTCCAAGTGGGGGAGCCTCCTCTTCAGACACAGCCTCATACAGGGACACATCCGTGAAGCCTGCTCTACATGACGCTAATATGCTGAAAACTTTGAAAGCCATTGGACCAAGGGGTTCCCCTGGCCAGACCCCACTCCTGTAACATGGGTGGCTTTTCATCATCAGTACTGTCATCGCATGCATTAAGCCATTAGCAAGCATCACATCTTCCTCACAATAATACTATGAAGAGAAAAAAAAAAAAAATTGCATTTACATCCCCATTGTTCCGATGAGCAAACTAAGGCTTTCCTGAGTGAAATATTGTACCTTGCATCCCTGAAGTAGTCAGTGGCCCTGAGTGGGTTGAGACCAGACCCTATAGATTCTGGCCCCCACGCTCTTAATCATCACCCTGCACTGCAGCTCTTTGAGAGAGTAGTTACTTCTTTTATAATTGCCCACATGCCCCCAGTCCTAAACAAAAAGGAAAACGCTGAGACTGAAAACAGATTCATGCCCCAGAAGTCATATCACCTAATCTATTTCCCTGACACACCTGGATGTGTCTCTGTTTGTTTTGCTTTGCCCTCTTACGTTTTTGTTTTACCTTTGTGTTATGTGTACACTGGCCAGAACATACGGGGACATAAATATACATAGACAGGAGTATAACTTGTATAAAATTTCACTGATAACACTCCAAAAGGGAGTCAGAAGCCCTCAAGCCTTCACTGACTTGATGCGCCCCGATGTGAAAATGGAAGGAAGATCGCAGCCATATGCTCATCCCAGGGATCAACACATTCAGCTTCGTCCTCAGGGAGACTCCTCAGCACGGCTCTCGTTCATCATTCTATAGCGCACACTTAAATGGATTTTTTGAGAGGGAGCTCGGTTCATACCACTCTCTCGGATGAAAACATATGTTCCCCCTCACTCTTCAGCACAGGCTGTGTGTGTCACCACTATATCTATTATAGCCTTTATCTCCCGGCCCTGCAATCGTTTGTTACCTGAAGGCCACACCATAGGCCATGAATTACAGAAGGGCAGGCACTGAGTTCTATTTATTTTGTATCTCCAGCTTTTGACAGGGTATCTGGCACATACTTCCCTGGTGGCTCAGATAGTAAAGAATCTGCCTGCGATGCAAGAGACCTGGGTTTGATCCCTGGGTTGGGAAGATTCCCTGGAGAAGGGAACGGCTACCCACTCCAGTATTCTGGCCTGGAGAATCCCATGGACAGAGGAGCCTGGCAGGCTACAGTCCATAGAATTACAAAGAGTAGGACATGACTGAACTGACTTAGCATGCAATGGGATAACAACAGAGGAGGAGTAGATTCATAAATGATGCATTCTTATTCATCGAAGACCAAAATAAATTATAAGTGCTATTTGGATAGAGAGTTAGCAGTAGTTTGAATAAAGAAATGTGCTAGAGCAAAAGGATGAGAACAGGTGAACTGTTCCATGACACAAGAAAGGACACATGGGCCAAATTCAAAAGAACTTAATAACAGTCAGTATAGTAGTCCCTTCACAAATGCTGCCTTAGCTTTAGGAAAATATCAGTTTTCACATAAACACAATATTATTATTATGAATTACATTAGAGTGAGGTATTTGAATTCAGGTAAATGCATGAATATATCCCTTTTCATTGAAATGCTTTGACATAGCTTAGAAGCAACCAGAACCCACAATCTTTTCAGTCTTAGCATAACCTTACCAGTCAACCAGAGGTCATCCTTTGTGAAACACAGGTAGATCAAAACCACTAACTCTACAAAGGAGACACTTATATTTCAATCTTAAATTCAAAAACAAGGGAAACTTAATTTTTTAAATTCTCTGAGGTGACAAAAGTTAAGGAAAGGGAATAGATTTTAAAGATAAAAAGGAAATATGAATTATAAACAGATGAGGATGGAAATAGAAAAATGGAGAAGAAATTTCAAATTGACAAAAAGAAGACAGTAAAACAGAAATTCAGCAGAAATGTATCTGGAAATAAATAATACATCTCTGGAAAGGGCAGAGCCATATTATGCCTTATATTCAATGAAAATATAAAATCTAATTATTATGACAAGTTTTGTACAAGAAACCCATGAATCTTTCTTCCTGCTATGTCAGAATCATTCATCAGAGTTAACTATATATAAACCTTATTCAAACAAGCTTAAAAACCAACAGTGTCAAACTGAGGAAACAAAAAAACTTTATTCTAAAAGAGCAGATACATTTAAACAATTTAATAATTCGTAAATGTTGGTGAGACCCTACTATGTCCCAGCAATGGTGCCAGGTATCAGACATACAACAGTAAATAAAATATGTATAATTCCCATTTTAATGGAGTTCACACTATTGAGGGGGTTGCAGGCATTGCCTCAGAAATCACTTAGATGGGAGAAACACAAGAAACTATGAAAGCACTGATACCCTTGTCCAGATGGAGAGGGTTGGAAATGCTTACAGGAGGAAGTTGGAAAGGAGAGGACTAGCCCCAAGTCTGGAATCTGTGTTCGTCTTCAAGATGCCTAGCAAGAGTTACACCGTCAAATTCCTTTGTAAACAGGAGACCTTGTGGTATTTCCCTGGGGGAAGTAGAGGAGTCATTTCTAAGAGATGGTCTATCTAGTTTCCTTATTGTCACTAAACTTGGAATTTGTAGATCACTAGAAAATGTCATGTAAGCTGGATAATAATGGGGTGTATAAAGGAGCTGTTTCAGAACTGAAATGGCTCTTTTGTGCATATCCACCATGCACCGCTGAGAATTTTGCATGCTCTAGTGTACATCCAAATTGGGAAGAACAGACTTGAGTAGTTTTGTTGATGGGCTCAGACTCTCCCATATTTCACTTGAGTATTTTGTGCTCTGCAAGTGGCAATTCAACCTTCAGTATTGTCTTAGAAATGGTAGGTTGGGACTTCAGAAAAAAGTGCGAGTTGGCCAGGTGAAATCACGGTGAGAGGTGGAAAAGGGAGATGGACAAGGGAATGCTTAAAGCCGAGAAAACAGCTCATAAAGGAGCTCAATTAGGAAAGTGAACAGGTTTGGCAAGAGCAGAGCTAAAGGTGCAGGAAGCAGAATCACATGATAGGAGATCCTACAGGCCATGTAAAGAGTCTGTAATTTATCCCCAGAGCAATAGCTCACAAATGAAGTGTTTTAAAAATCTGAATGACAGGAGCTAGTGGATTTTTTAGACAGAATACAGAATAGGGAAGGCATTAGAGGAAGATAAGAAGCTGCTAAAGTAATAATCATGTAGCTAGACTAAACACTCCAATTAAAAGGTAAAGACTGCTACTTCAAAGAATGTATGCAACAGACGTGTAGACCATGTGCCACCCGAAATTTACAAGCGTGATTTGAGAAGTGTTGTTTTCAATAGCCAAAAAACTGGAACAACCTAAATCTCCAACAGTCATGGAATGGATAAACATAACATGGAATATGCGTGTCGTGTGGAGTATTCAGTGATGAAAGGGAACAAAGGGCTGCTCTTCAGAGCAATAGGAATGATTCTCACAAATGTAAATTTAAACTAAACAAGTCAGACACAAGTTATGCATCCTCCATGATTTCATTTCTATAAAATTTGAAAACACAAAATTAGTCGATAGTATTAGAAGTTGGATCAATGGTGACCTTTGAAGGTAGAATAGCGTATTCTCTCAGAGGGGCTGAGCTCCCAGGGTGCTGGCAATTCTTGGTGTCTGGATGTAGGTGGTGGTATCAACTGTAATCACTTTGTAAGTAAACCAATAAGCTGTAGCTGTTTTGGGTTTTTTGTTTTTTTTTTGCACTCTTCTCTACGTTTGTTTCAAAGTTACTTGAAACAGAAAACATAGACCATAAAGCTGAAGTTTATTGTCCTAGAAGAAAGAAGATAAAGCATTCAAGTGAAAAAAACAGTCAATTTTGGAGCAAAAATTCCCAAATTAGTCTTGAAAGTGATGACTTTCCATCACAAGAGCCAGAAAATTGAAAGAGAAAATAGGTTTGTTGTGGCTTGGTTTTTCTGTGAGACGTTGCTGGTGGATTTGGGGGAATTTTAAAAGCATGTCTTTGTTGATTAAAAGCAAAACTTGGGAAAGTCAAAATATGGAACAGGAAAGAATATGCAGCGAAAAGAGCAGATTTCCTCACACCCGGACAGGAGCTTAGAACCTGTTATGGGCTATGGTGGAAGGGGAGTTTGTCAAGAACTCAAAAAAGGACAGCAAAAGAGTTAGATATGCCCACGAAACACCCAAGCCTCTGCCATACTACACCTCATTCCAGTCCCAGATGGCACACAGGTTAGAGGAACTCTGGAGTACAGGGGGTACGGCCTTTCTGCCCAGGGCTTAGCCCTAAGAGACTGCCCATCTCAGAGAGAAGCCCTGGATCCAAACAATATGAGGCAGTGAAGGAACAATGGGTGTAGGATGAGTAGAGAGAGAAAGGGGGCCTGATACATCCCCCTGAGACTCTTCCAGATCTAAAGCCACAAGGCAAAGTATCAAACAGGCCCTAGGTCACAGAAAACATAAAAATTAATAGTAAACTGAAGAAAGCTCATGACTGACATAGGCTAACCCAGATGGTGGTAGCCAGATAACTGAGGCCTGTGGAGGAAATGACGCCATCAGCCGATGCAGCAGGAGCAGATGCTGACCCCACGGATCCTGCTGGGTCCAGAAATCCATCAGGACAGACAAGCAAGGTCAGAAGATGACCGTGAAATCCCATCACCCTGCTCCATGGCATTACATAGGCCCTAATCTCAGATAGGGAAGGAAGAGGCAACAGAGGCTGGGCATTAAGTGGGAATAACTGAGTCTCTTTAGCCTGGAAAAGGATGCTTTTCCCCACCAAGCAGAAATGAGGAATGCAGTTTCATTTCTTGCACCCCTTACTCTGTGACTATAAACTATTTAACTACTGCACGTGAAAAGATGCCCAGTTTCAGGGCCCAGTTATTGTTCCCTTTGCGTGCAAAAAGATGCTCCTTCTAAGGTGTGGGAAAGAAAGGAGGGGAAGGAAGCATCTGTTTCTCTAAAGCAGGAGTAATTATCCCAACTCATCATATTATTGGAAGGATTAAGGGACATCATGAAAGCAGTTGTCACCAAGCAAGGATCGATAGATATTAATCCCTTCTCTGGTGGAATGAAAGGGTTGGAAGAGACCTCCAGGGGCCTTCTGGTCCAATTACCTGTCTTTATGAAGGAAAATTCACAATACTTACAGCAAATCATTGTCTGACCTAGTTTTATAGATTTCAGTCATGGAAAGTCTAGAATTCATGCTAGTATATCTCACAGATAGAGTCAACAGTACTTCCTAGCCCCTTCCTAGCAATTTAAGCCACTTCTCATTAAAATCCTTAGAAAAGGAGAGAATAATTAGCTATGTCTTTTCTTGTAACTTTTCTTTCACTGGAAAACTGTCATCAAATCATCACTGAATCTTTTTTGTGTGAGCTAAATGATTTCAGTTCATTTAACCTTTCCTCACCGGTCCTAAGATCTCATTGTTTTTTATTCTCAGCACTAAAAACTTCTCTTAAAATGTGAAGATCAAAACAGAACATGAAGCTTTAGTAAGTAGGAAAATTACTTCTCAATTTTTATGGCATAACCAATAATGTTATTTTCTGAAACAAGAAACACTGCTAATTTACAGAAATTTAATATTCTTAAGAGATAACTATGAATTGGATTCTGCTGTGAATATCACATCTTTAACAAGAGAGAAAGCAAAAGAGGAAATTAAGAGGCAGGAAATATCAGTGACTTACTCACGTACAGACTGCCCCACCATGCCTGTTAGTGTCAGGGCTGGAACTCCAACTCCATCTTCTCTCTCACCTGCTCCCATTTTTAGGCTAAAACAGGTCATCCCTCACCTGGACCTCTTCACTGTTCTACCCCACATACATTCTTTTTTATTTTCTTTAACTGAATGATATTTGATTTATAATGTCATACCAATCTCTGTAGTCCAGGAAAGTGACTCAGTTACACACATAGAGACATTCTTTTTTATATATATTCCATTCCATTATGGTTTATTATAAGATATTGGATCTAGTTTCCTGTGTTCTACAGTAGGACCTTATTCTTTATACAGCCTAACATAGTTTACATCCTCTAGTCCCAAACCCTCACCACATCTATTCTTGCCCTCCTTCAATCCACACGCCATACTTCAGCCTGTGGCCACTGCTGAGTTTTCCAAATTTGCTGGCATATTGAGTGCAGTACTTTCACAGCATCATCTTTTAATATTTGAAATAGCTCGACTGGAATTCCATCAGCTCCACTAGCTTTGTTCATAGTGATGCTTCCTAAGGCCCACTTGACTTCGCATTCCAGGACGTCTGGCTCTAGGTGAGTGATCACACCATTGTGGTCTTCTGGGTCGTGAAGATCTTTTTTGTATAGTTCTTCTGTGTATTCTTGCCAATTCTTGAAGAGATGGGAATAGCAGACCACTTTACCTGCCTCCTGAGAAATCTGTACGCAGGTCAGAAAGCAACAGTTAGAACTGGACATGGAACAACAGACTGGTTCCAAATAGGGAAAGGAATATTGACGTATTCAATATTCCTGTATATTGTCACCCTGCTTATTTAACTTATATGCAGAGTACATCATGAGAAACGCTGGGCTGGATGAAGCACAAGCTGGAATCAGGATTGCCAGGAGAAATATCAATAACCTCAGATATGCAGATGACACCACCCCTATGGCAGAAAGTGAAGAAGAACTAAAGAGCCTCTTGATGAAAGTGAAAGAGGAGAGTGAAAAAGCTGGCTAAAAGCTCAACATTCAAAAAACTAAGATCAAGGCATCTGGCACCATCACTTCATGGTAAATAGATGGGGAAACAGTGGAAACAGAGATTTTATTTTTGGGGGCTCCAAAATCACTGCAGATGGTGACTGTAGCCATGAAATTAAAAGATGCTTACTCCTTGGAAGAAAAGTTATAACCAACCTAAACAGCATATTAAAAAACAGAGACATTACTTTGCCAACAAAGGTCCATCTAGTCAAAGCTATAGTTTTTCCAGTAGTTATGTATGGATGTGAGAGTTGGACTATAAAGAAAGCTGAGCACTGAAGAGTTGATGCTTTTAAACTGTGGTGCTGGAGAAGACTGTTGAGAGTCCCTTGGACTGCAAGCAGGTCCAATCAGTCCATCCTAAAGGAAATCAATCCTGAATTTTCATTGGAAGGACTGATGCTGAAGCTGAAACTCCAATACTTTGGCCACCTGATGTGAATAACTGACTCATTGGAAAAGACCCTGATGCTGGGAAAGATTGAGGGCAGGAGGAGAAGGTGTGACAGAGGATGAGATGGCTGGATGGCATCACTAACTCAATGGACATGAGTTTGAGTAAACTCCAAGAGTTGATGAGGGACAGGGAAGCCTGGAGTGCTTCAGCCCATGGGGTCAGAAAGAGTCAGACATGACTGAGTGACTGAACTGAACTGATACTTCAGCCTGGGATATTTTCAAAAAGTGGATGTCAATGTCTTGGGTAGAAACCTTCAATGATTTTCCAATGTGTGTTTGGGGGAAAGACAGGAGTTCTCAGAACTTCCTTATTTCTGACACTACAAGAAGTTTCAGGCTTGTTATGTATATTTCCTGCCCTGGTTCAAGAGCCAGCCATTTCTCTAAGGAGTCCTTTCCTTTTTATTGGAAATTTGTATTAGAAACCCAAGACTTGGATGCTAGGTGTTCTTATGATATTGGGGTATCATTTCTTCTAGGCCCTCTCAGTTGAAAGAATAAGGAAATATAAGTCAGTACACTTGCATATCTACTAGCCTATGTACACACACATGCACGCACACACACACACACACACACACATAGCCATCTGTATCTATATGCAACTAAACATGAGTTCATAGTGATCTTTCTAACTCTAATACATTACCATATGGATCATTCTAGTCTGTTCTGCTTGCTTATCTATAAACTTCACTCCAACAGTGAGAAACCTGGATCCCACCATCTGCCATCCATTTACCTAAGTGCTCAATTCCAATAGGCGTCTATAGTGGTATTAAAATTATTAATTCAAGCCCCTGTGGGAAGCAACCTTATCAACTAGAGTACAGTGCTTATGTTCAGTTGTGTTTGCCTTTAATCTTTCCGATTGCACTCATTTTCCATGCTGCTTAGATCAGCATTTCCCCCCAATCCTTTCAGTGTAATTGTTTCATATATTACAAATTAGAGTTTGCATTCCATGCTGGGATCTGCTGACCTCCTAAATGATTTCTTTAGATTTTCATGCATTTTAATGTATTGTCAAAATCACCATTATAAACATTCACATCAGTTAACTTCTGCTTCAGTAAGTAAATTTCAGCAGTGACTCTCCAAATTCACCTGTCTCTCCATATTTCAGCATGACACCTAGCCCTGTGGCTTCGCTTCTCTGATGGATTCAAGAAACGTTATTCATGTTCAGTTTGTTCAGCTTTTTCTTGTTGTAGTGATTGGGATGAAGACTGTCAAGTTCTTTTTTGTTGGAGTTAAAAATATATTTACTTTTTAAAAATTGTTTATTTATTTGACTGTTCCAGGTCTTAGTTGTGACTTGCAGGATCTTCTATCTTTGTTACATCGTGCAGATCTTTAGCTGTGGTATGTGGGATCTGATCAGGGATCAAACCCAGGCCCCCTGCATTGGGAGCAAGGAGTCGTAGCCTCTGGATCACCAGGGAAGTCCTTATATTTACTTCTTAACGTCCACTTTCTGCATGCCTGAGAGAAAAAGATTGTGTCAGTGTTGCTCACCATTGTATTTAAGCACCATTTTCAACTTCTGGTCCAAATGTGTGTTGTGTGTTAGTCATTCTCAGTCATGTCCAACTCTTTGCAACCCCATGGACTGTAGCCAACCAGGCTCCTCTGTCCATGAAATTCTCCAGGCAAGAATACTGGAGTGGGTTGCTGTTCTCTTCTCCAAGGGATCTTCTCAACCCAGGGATCAAACCCGGTCTCCTGCATTGCAAGCAGATTCTTTACCATCTGAGACACCGGGGAAGCCCAAATACTCAACAAATACTTGTTAAATGGATGGAAAACAATGAATAAAATATCTCAAGTTCAAATACAAGTCCAATTATCTTCTTCTACACCATATATACCTGCCAGATCTTGCTCTGTCATATGACAGTCTTTTTACCAATTCATATTGATTGTTTCACAGTGTCCTTTTCATATACTTATAATATTGGAAGAAATAAACTGTATTGATGACAGTTCAAATCATCATTCAATGCCTTTTTATGAAAAGGAAATTTCACAATCTCTCTCAGTAGTCTATCTATTATCAACTTTGATAGGAATTGTTTTCAGGCAATAATAATTTATTGGATTCACTGGGAACCTTGGTGCTTTGACCTCATAATGATTTTAAACAAAGGATACAAACCAAGTTTTCCTCTGAAATGTGTAAATAGTTTGTCTTTATAAATCTACGTTGCTACTTTCCGACATTCAAGTTAGTTGGTAGACTTTCTTCAAATAAGAAAACAAGCCAAACTTCAGGACTCGGCAGCTTGGGTAGCTAATCAAAGCCTCAGACAATCTAGATGCTGAGAACAAAACATGCCTTCGTATGTCATGGAATAATTATCTTGCCTGGTTTGCCACAAATCAGTAGATATTTAAAGCTCTGTTTATAAAGCCTGTGAATACAGGAGCCATGAAAAAACTACTAAGCAAGGCAGAAAAACCATAGGTCTCTATAATTTTCCATCTAGAGAAAGATTATTTACATGTACATGAATCAATATGTAATTTACACACTCTCTTAACTCTAACATAGACTCTTTACCAAAGCTTGGTGTGTTAGCATTCCTCAAGTGAAGCACGTAATCTTGTAAGGAGACTCATATGTTGCTTGTAGGAATATATATTGATATAACCTTTCTGGAGGTTATGTATAAAAGACTTAAATATTGACCCAAACTATCTCTTCTAGGAGTAATTTCCAAGGAAGTAACTAACAAAGTAGGAGAATATTAAGCTACAAAGATGTTCATCACATACTGTTTCGAATTGTGAAAAATTAGAAACAACTTGAATATCCAGCTATACTATATTGACTGATTAAATTGTGATTCAGCTGGACATTCTGCAGCCATTAAAGATTTTGTTGTACGGGTGAACTTATTAATGTGGAAAGGTGTTCTTAATGAGCTGGAGAGTTAAATCTTACATTCAAAACATATTGTATTACATAATTCCAAAGATTTATTTATTTGTTTCAATATATAGATAGGGATGTTGTTTAGTCGCTAAGTCATGGCCGACTATTTGTGACCCCATGGACTGTAGCCCGCCAGACTCCTCTGTCCATGGGATTCTCCAGGCAAGACTACTGGAGTGGGTTGCCATTTCCTTCTCCAGGGGATTTTCTTGACCTGGGGATTGAACCTACATCTCCTGTATTTGTAGGTGGGTTTTTTACCACTGAGCTACCAGGGCATCTCAATATTCAAAATATTCAGTTATTTCTGGGTAGCAGTATGTATCCCTTCTTTTCATATTTTCTGGTTTTGCTAATATGTGTGTGTATTTTATGATTTTTTAAAAGAAATAGTACTCAATCTGTAGCCATTATCATGGTAGTCTGATTTGGTCCTATTGCAATTTCTAGTTGCTACTGTGGTGCTCTTTAGGGGCCAGCATGTTGCACAACTAGAAAGAATAGCAATGTTGCTAGAGACCTTGAATATGAGGTACTAGACATTATCTGTTGAGGAAGAATATGACTATAAGCTAGGTCTTTTGTTCCTTGTTTTTCAAAGATGAAGCTAAAATATACAGAGCAGGATATAGGGGCAGGTTTGAAATATCATACCAAGAAGGCAAAGTCAAGATAACAAAATTTCGGTGGGACAGACAAAGGCGGGGTTGCATTTGTAACCCAGAGGAGAGACGTAAGATGCAATCTTCAACTGGGGTATGATTTTGAGGTAATCTATTTTCATCCATTTTCAGGGGCAGTTTTTCCTGTCATCAGATATACTCCCTTCCCCAACTGCCCTTTTATAATAGCCCTTCTTTCTCCCATGTTACATAAGAAAGACATCCCCATGACTCATCCTGAATCTATGTCGTTGTTCTAGGGTGTAAAAACATCTGGGGTACCTGCCAAAAATAACTGAAATAGTGTAGAGAATGTCCTATGTTGATTAATCAAGACACTATCTTCCTGTCTTCCTTTGAATGACACACATCTGTTAAGACTAAAGTATGTGACATTAGAAATAGAGAGCTATGCTGGCCCTTCTAGGAATATTCCTCAATTCCATGTATAATAAGAGTAGACAGTCTTCACTACTTCCCTTTTCTAGACTCTTTTCAAAGCATGCATCGCTCCCTGAGACAGAGCTGAAAGCAAAGTAAAAAGAGCATTATTAAGAAACACTAAAAGCTAAAAATTGCTTTTATAAAATGAACAATTTTTTCAGATACCATAATATTTACAGAAGAAAAGCACCTTCTTGCCAAAGTAATATAGCTCAGTGATGCTGTCTTTTAAGAGTAACTGGAATACTTTCCAAGACTATTCAATCTTTTCTAGTTATAATGGAAAGTACATCCACAAATAAAGGTTTTATAACTCCTTTTAATGTGCAATATTCAGCGAGATACATTGAAGTACAGCTTATCAAATCAGACCATAAAATACTTACTCTAATTATACATTAGTTAATCTTATAAAGTGGTTAATATTTTTCTATCCCCTACTACATAATAAGAAATTATACATCAATTGCCAGGTAAATTTAGCAATAAAAATATTCTTCTTCCATAAGGTACCTAGAAAAATGCTACCATCATATCAAAAAATTAAGAATTCTGAATATTTATATACAATTATTTATTTAACACTTTCTTGAAACTTACACAATATAGGCTTAAAAACCCATTTAATTTAAAAACACATTGATTTATTATACTCCTCTTGACTGCTTATCTTAGCTGTCCATCACATTGCTTGTGTGATCTGTCTCTCAGTCATATCTGACTCTTTGCAACCCCATGGACTGTAGCCATGGGGACTGTGTCCATGGGGACTCTCCAGGCAAGAATACTGGAGTGGATGGCTATTCCCTCCTCCAAGGGATCTTCCCAACCCAGGGACTGAACCTAAAACCTCTTGCGCTGCTGAACTGGTAGGTGGATTTTTTACCACTGTGCCACATTGCATTAATAGAAATTAAATAATAAAAAAGTAACACATAGCTTCCAGTTTCTAGTTCGGCATGCAAAGAACTTAGACATCACCACTCCTTTATAACAAGTAAAAAATTGACCAAATGGAAAAATCAACAACTCTCCTTAGATCTGTAAGAAAAGTGAGATCACAGGACAAACGGCTGCCTCCAAAATCATTGAGGCCAACAGGCCAACACAGAGAATCACAACTTACCAGAGCAGAAACACAGGAACTGTTTCACCTTCATGGGAGCCAGTGCCAGGGTAGGAAAACCAGAACAGTGAGAGTGGACAGGTCTGAGAGTTAAAATCTCCAGGGGGACACAGTCAAGTCCTTTGCCCATTTTTAAACTGGGTTATTTTAGTGTCTTTTGTTTGTTGTTTTATTTTTATTGAATTATAATAGTTTCTGATTTTGTTTTTAATATTAACCTCTGTTTTCTCCCATTTCATTCATTGCCTTTTTACTCTGTTGATCATTTCCTTTACTGTGCTTTTTGGTTTGATGTAATCCTACTTGACTATTTTCAATTTTATTGTCTATATTTTTGATGTCATATTGAAGAAATTACTGCCAAGACCTGGAGGTGATTTAATTTTAGAAATAAGGTGAACTTGCCTAAAATTGGAAGTCAGAAGTGAGAAGCATGTCACCCTACCTTCCTTCTCTGTTCCTACTGTTGCTTTTGTTTTTTTCTGCAACAAAGATTGTAGAGTCATTTGTTTTTCTGTTGGCTATGTTAGAAAAGGTTCCAGTGTCCAGTCATTACCTTCATGTGTGGTACAGACTGGGCGTCCATTCCCCAGGTACGGGTACAGAGTTTAAGAAGTGGCATTGGGGACTTCTCTGGTGGTCCAGTGGTCAAGACCCCATGCTTCCACTGCAGAGGGCTTGGGTTCTGTCCCTGATCAAGGAACTAAGATTCCACATGCTGTATGGTATGGCCAAAAAAATGAAGGATGTTGGTGGTGTTCTACCTTTGGCAGCAGTAGCCAACACCTTCCTGATTGTAGGCTATCCTGACTGCAGAAATGGTGGCTGGACTGAAACCACAGCTTACTGATCACAGAAAAGTCAGCTGCATTTTTAAAAGCCCAGTTTTGCATGTGACTTTGGGATTCATTCCTGAAAGCCCAACATAGAATTTGTTGCTTCATCCCACCCAACAGTTATGTAAGCCATTTGATACCCTAGAATAAATACTTTTCTTCATAATCTTTTAGCCAGGGTAGATTCTAGATATATATCTGGGATAGAAACAATTTTTTTTTCCCGCAGCTGAATTGGTCTAGTGGTAAAGAACCCACCTGCCAATAGAGGAGACAGAAGAGACCAGGGTTGGATCCCTGGGTCGGGAAGATGCCCTGGAGGAGGAAATGGCAACCCACTCCAGTATTCCTTCCTGGAGAATCCCACAGACAGAGGAGAGGAGCTTGGTGGGCTACGGTCCATGAGGTTGCAAAGAGTCGGACGGACTGAAGTGACTTAGCAAGCACACAAATGAATGTTAAACGACAGAGCCATTTACATTGTAACCTGGGGTGTAAATATCTTTTTGCTATTTTATTCCCCCAGTGGAACAAAAGGGTAGGGGCGGGGAGAAAAGGATTCCCCTCTGGTCCATAGGAGCTCGAGTTGCGTGTGACCTTCACGCCTCCATCAGTTTTGCTTGACTCTTTCCATTCCCACATATATGAATATACCCTCCTCAGGGTGCCCAAGGGAGACAGCTGGTAGCATGGCCTCATGGAGATAAATCTACACTTAATAGCTGAGAAGTTATGGAGGAAATATGCTGACTATATTTAGACCTCATAAAGCACAGCAGGAACATTTAAATTAAAGCTATGAAACCAAAAATGAAAGGCTCTTAGTTCTAACTTAGTAATTTCATCCAGATATACCACCTGCACACACCCAAGAGGTTCTTGTTGTGTTAGGTTTACAGTGTCTGTGTGGTGGGTGTGGACGTAGACCAGCAGTGGGAGCTGAGTCATGGGAAGGAGAGGGGACCTGTTATCTGGTGTTCCTGCTCCTCCAGCTTCTCTGGTTGTTTTTCCTCATGTCCTCATCTCTTCATCCCAACTTGCCTTTTCCCTTCTCACTCCTCTCCCCTCTGTGCCCATCTTCACTGCAGATTATGCCTCAAGCCCACTGCTCCTTTCTCCCTCTCCATGCCCATTTTCCTCTCTTTGTTTTCTTCTCAGTCTAAAGAAAAAAGCACAATAACAAAACCAAGATGTCCTGCCAAGGCTGAAAGAAGCTTCAACTCCTCCATCTAATATCTTGACTCTCTTCTCTCCTGTTACATTTAATCACTTTGTATCTTACAAAATGACACAGATGAAAGTAGAGAAAAAGGAGAAAACATCAATGAGAATAAAAGAAAGTGGTGTTTGAATGCTCTCTATTACTTGCCTCTATAACTAGAAAAGAGTGCTTGTGTGTTACTGTTCACAGTCAGCACAGGATCATTTGACAGCACTTATTCCATTCCTCCTGTGTCCACTCTGACAATGGGATAGCAACCAGATAGAAAATGGTAAATAAGACCCGGTCTCTGTCCTTCATCAGCTAGTAAGACAAGCATACCAATACAATTATGATTAAATATGATAAATCAATACTCAAGTTGTAGCCAGAAATCTCAGTCATCTTTAATTCTTCTTGAACTGTTGAAATGTGGAACCCTTGAATCTCCCCTTTTCTCTATAAATAATGCCTTCTTGATAGTTTCTTGAACCTTCCGAGTAGAGATCACGAGGCTAGGATGTTAATTCATATCATCTCCTTGTTTCTACTCTTAGCCCCCTTCAATCATTCTTCACACAGTAGCCCAAGTGGTCATTCTTAAAATACAAAGGCAATCACATCACCTCCCTCTTAAAACCCCCTCAATGGTTTCCCATCACACTTTAGAAAAACCTCCTCACCAGCGGTCCCCAAGCCATATTAATCCTGCCCTCCCTGCCCTTTCTCATTCCTCTGACGCCATCACTCTATCTTTGCTTCCTCGAATGTGCTGGTTTCACTCCCCACCTTGAAGCCTTTGAGGCCACTTCCTCCCTATGGAATTTTTTTCCTCGTAATCTTCACATGACTGATTCCTTCTTATCTTTCAGATCTCCTCATAAGTGTCATCTTCACAGTGAGGTCTTCCCAGGACAGCTGATGTAAAATAACCTCTCAATAAACCTATTTCAGTCTCTGTAGACAATTACCACTTTTTTATATTTCTTTTGCTTATTTATTTGCTTACTGGCCCCATCCTTCAACCCACTAAAACGTAAAGTGTATCCGGAAACCTAGAAAAAATAATTGATTTATTGGATCCAGTTTCAAAGGCACTTAGTGGCTCAGAGAATTGATAGAAAGCTGGAGGAGCAGACTGGGGAGTTAGGCTGGAACCCAGAGGCTGTGAACACTAAGCATCAGGAAGAAGGATCCAGGCCATCACCAACAGACATGGCTACACACCAGGGCTGCCCCGGATACCATCACAGAACCTGATCATCGCTGCCACACCCACTGCTACTGGACAGTGACACTGAGCTCCTCAGCTTCCACCCAGATCATTTAGGTCTTTTACCCTTCATCTGAGAACACAAAGGCATCTTCATGCAGATACAACCCTGTACGATATGGTGGATAAAAGGCTGGGTTTTGGACTCTGACACTTACAACTCTGGCTGAGGATGTAACCCAGACAGATCAGCCTCTTAGGATATAGAACAGGGAGCATAAAGGTGTAGATCTGGAAAAACAAAACTGATGCTGCCCATCAAAGTGCTAGGTGCTGGGCATCAAAAGCTGCTCTTCAGCTTCTACTTTTGACATTCATCAGTTGAAAATTTTGTATCTTCAGCCTAGGTGAGTAAACGTTCATCATAAGTTGATATCAATTCAATTATCCTACTACCTGAAATCTAAAACCCTAGTTTTCATATAAGATAGTAGAATGAAAAAGAGATCATTAAATTATTAACCAACATCAGACAGCTGCTTCAGTCCCCATTCCCAGAGTTGGTCAAGAGGCCCACATTGTCTTCCGCCACCTCACCATCCATGTTTCTTTTACACCTGCAAGCACTTCAACTGCAAAGGGATTTTTATGTGGAAGGATAACCTTCAGGATCTGAGTACTGGGTGGTTTTGTCATTTGGGGTTGTTGCTATTTTCCACTGAGCACAACTGCTAACAAAGGAATGCTAATGGGCATTGCCAGGGTTCTAAACACAGTCTTTCTCATCTTGCGGATGAGAAATCATGGTAAGATCCTGGGAAAGAACACGCCAGAAAGAGAAAGAAGCCCTTCCAAGTGATCCATATACAGAGATTTCCTTCTCTTCAGTTTTCCAATTGGGTCTCCCAGTGCCTGATCCCATGGCCAGCCCATTGGCTCCTGCCCATACATCAGTTTGGATCTATGAAGTAGAGTCTCTTTCTAGACAAAGTGAGCAACCAGCCTCACCTACAGTTATGCCTATTGGTTTAATATCAATACACTTTCACCACTATCTCTTGGAGCCTCCCTTCATTAAGTGCAGCTGTAGCGCAGTAATATCCACCCCTACCTGGTGCTAATATCCCAAGTAGATATATCAGTGAGTCAGGCCCATATTTTTTCCTCCGTCATGAATGAGTCCCAGGAATTCTCTGTGAGGCCAAAGATAGGAGCTGAAACAGAGGCAGTAAATAATGGAAGCAGATGAGTCTGACCTACCTGTGCGTGACTCCAGACCTCCTCAGATCCAATATCTATTAGCAGTTCCTATTCTGCAAAAGAATCTCACTGATCCCCTTCCATTTTATGATTCAGCAACTCATGTAACACTAGTTAATAATGTAATAATGTGCAGTACTGGGCAACACAGTCACATCATGTTCCATGGTCAGACTTTGGCTTCTACCTGAGCACAGTGACAAGCCTGTGAAGTAGGAAATACTGTCAGCATTTGCACAGGTGTAGAAATTTGCAAAAGTTAGGTATCTAGCTTAAGTGGCAGAGCTAGGATGCAAATCTAGAGTCCATGCTCTTAACACAGTATATAATGTAGTAGTATTTTGATTTGGACTTTGAAAGGTAGGTGAAGATTAGGCATTAGTATCAGTTTAACATTTATTATTTACATCATCACTAAGACTCAGGAAATATACTAAATGCTTTTCATTTATTGTCTCATTTATTGCATGCAAACCCCCTATGAAATAGGTCCTCTTATCATTACAGTTAACCCTTGAACAAAGCAAGGATTCCCTTAGTGGAAAATCTACATATGACCTTATGGTCAGCCTTCTATTTCCACAGTTCTGTGTCTGGGAATTCAGCCAATCTCATATTGTGTAGTATTGTAGTATGTATTTAGTGGGGGAAAAAATCCACAAATAAGTGGACCCATGCAGTTCAAACAACGTTGACCCAGGGTCAGTGAGGAAATTACATTTCTTACACAAGAGGAAATTTCCACTTAGGCTAAGTGATTTTGTCATATCACACAGCAGATTCTTTACCAACTGAGCTATCAGGGAAGCCCATCACACAGCTAGATAATGGGAAAACAAAAATTTCACCCATGTAGTCTGACTCCAGATCACCATGATAAGCTTTAACAGACAGAGTAGAGTAGGAGACTGTTTAGACAGAAAGACTAGGCGATAGCAGGATGGAGCTAGATATTTAGGTTGGAGTCAGAGCGACTGTAAAGTGTCAGGAATTACCATGTATAGGGTGATCTCCAGGTAAAACTAGTAAATTTAATCTGTTTAAGATGAGAGTTCATGCCTGATTCTCTCACTGCTCTTCGGTTATGGTTATCAGCAGTAGGTCCAGGGTATCCAGCAGCAGCTGGGAGAAGTGAACAGGGCTGAGAAAAGCACCTTCTGCTATGGGATGACAGCCTTACATGTATGTGAGTCAGGCTCTAGATAAGAGAGGATGGTACCAAGATCTTTAGCAAATAGTTCCAGCCATAAGGGAGCTGGCCATCTACAAGGGATACAGCAGCTATTCTTCCTGGTCACCTGTATCATATTTTACTTTAAGACTCAACATCCTCCTTTTCTTGACTTAACTGTACTTGACCACCTGATTCTTTCTCAGAAGATTCTTTTGAGCTTCAACTTCTTTCCTGCTTCACCTGTAAAACCCACAGGGCTTCCCTGGTAGCTAAGCTGGTAAAGAATCAACTGCAATGCAGGAGACCTCAGTTCAATTTCTGGTTTGGGAGGATCCCCTGGAGAAGGGATAGGCTACCCACTCCAGTATTCTTAGGCTTCCCTGGTGGCTCAGATGGTAAAGAATCCACCTACAGCACAGGTTGGGAAGATCCCCCGGAGGAGGGCATGGCAACCCACTCTAGTATTCTTGCCTGGAGAATCCCCACGGAAAGAGTCTATAGGGTCACAGAGAGCTGGACACAGCTAAGCAACTAAGCACAGCAGAGCATAAAACCCACTGATCTTTCTACCCAGTCTGTGCTTCTTTGAACTTGATCTCTCACTGGCTGTCTGCAATATCGAAACTGCCACATCCTTTCTGATCCTGATTTGTCCTGGTTGATCTCAAACTGCCTACATTCCACCACTCCCCCTGCTCCCTGCCCTGCCCCTGATTATTTTAGGATATTAATTATGGTGGAAGTAATACAATAGGCTGGAAGAGAAAAACACATGCTACAGGAGGTCAGATGGGGAATCTTTGTCACTAGTCACATGCAAGGTAAGAGCCGCAGCTAGAATGAAGGTGGCATGAACAGGAAGCAAAGACTTTTTAAAGAAGCAACAGAGTCAGCTGGCTAATGGATAGAGGAGAAGAAATAGGAAGAAGTCAGGGGTGAATTTGCAGTTTTGTGTCAAGGTAAACTGAAGAATGTTAGCACTGAAACAGTAGGTTGGAAGTTTGGGGATTCAAATGTAAACATCTGAGCTTTAATATGGTCATTGTTTAATATGGCCAAAGTTTGACTGATCAGTTGGGAATAGAGATCTTTGGCCCAAGAGAGAAACCAGAACTAGCTGTCGACTAGAAATTATTTACATAGTGAAGGTTAGAGAAGCAAGGAGAAAGAAAGAGCTCTTCAAGGGAAAAAAAATGTTTTACTTTGTAGGTTCCCTTTGTGCGTCCAGTAGATAAAATGTCAGAGCACAGTAGGCTTCATCCTTTTTCTCAACTGGCTTCTTTCACTTTTGAGGCTCAGATAAATGTATGTGAAAATAAATTGTTGACGGGTAATGAGTACAAGAAAAAGAATAACGCTTCCCCTAAAAAAGATTTTCTCCAAAACCCCTCAATTTTAGATCTTATTAAAGCACATTGCCACTTTCTGGTATAATGATAGCATGGGGAACCTCTCATTTTTAATCCTCTTGTTTTTACAGTGAACTTGGTTACATATTATGGTAACAAAATGGAATGATCTGCTTATTCAACTATTCATTCTGGAATGATTATGTACTACATACATGGATTAATAATTTTTAAAGAACTATAAAATCTCAAACTCCTTACATCTGAGAAAGCATAAGACATACCATTTAATTTTCCTTTGCTAATTCAAAAGACACATAGGGGATTTGAATTCATCAGGGTCATCACTGCAGCCATAAATTTTCATTGGTCTAGGAATGTGTCAAAACATAGAATTCATTGTATTTACTGATACTACAAATTTTAGGCCATCATTGATTCTCTACCTGATCAAAGGAGACAAATGAGTCTGGCCAGAAGAAATTCCTGAGTAGCAACAACAATAAATCCTCTAGAAATGAAATGCATTTATAATGAAGTTAGCTTTTGCTATATCAAGGATCTGTTTACTATGATCATTAGAATTGCTATTACAACTTCATCTTCTGGTACCCCACTAAACACAAAATCCATTAGCAAAAGTCTATGGTTAATTTGTTTGATTGACTGATTGTGTACTATCTTTTAACGCTTCTTTTAAGTATGACTTTAAATTTTTTTTAACATTTAAAAAAAATTTATTGGAGTTGCTTTACAATGTTGTTAGTTTCTACTGTACAGCAAAGTGAATCAGTTATATGTATATATATCCCCTTGTTTTTGGATTTCCTTCCCATTTAGGTCACCACAGAGCATTGAGTAGAGTTCCCTAAACTATACAGGAGTAGGTTCTCATTAGTTATCTATTTTATACATAGTATCAATGTCAATCCCAATCTGCCAATTCATCCCATACCCTCCCCTTCCCCCTTGGCATCCATACCTTTATTCTCTACATCTGTGTCTATTTCTGCTTAATAAATAAGATTGTCTGTATGAATTTTTTCAGATTCCATATACATGTGTTAATATACAATATTTGTTTTTCCCTTTCCAACTTACTTCACTCTGTAGATACTCTCTAGATTCAGCCACGTCTCTACAAATGACCCAATTTTGTTCCTTTTTATGGCTGTGTAATATTCCTTGGTATATATGTACCACATCTTCTTTGTCCATTCCTTTGTTGATGGACATTTAGTTTGCTTCCATGTCCTGGCTATTGTGAATAGTGCTGCAGTGAACACTGAGGTGCAGGAGTCTTTCTGAATTGTGGGTTTCTCTGGGAATATGCCGTATGGGACTGCTGAGTTATATGGCAGTTCTATATTTAGTTTTTTAAGGAACCTCCATACTGTTCTCCATCATAGCTTTATTAATTACATCCCCCCCAACAATAGGGCCCCCTTTTCTCTACACCCTCTCTAGCATTTGTTGTCTGTAGATTTTGTGATGACAGCCATTGTAACCAATATGAGGTAATATCTCATTGTAATTTTGATGTGTATTTCTCTAATATTTCATGATGTTGAGCATCTTTTCATGTGTTTGTTGGCCATCTGTATACCATCTTGGAGAAATGTCTATTTAGAAGCAGGCACTGTATGTTAGAGAAATCAAAGCAAAACAGAGAAGGAGCAGATCTGCCACACATTTTTTTTAAATTTTTATTTCTTTTAATATTGAGCTACTCGAGCTGTTTGTATATTTTGGAGATTAATTCTTTGTCAGCTGCTTTATTGGCAAATATTTTCTTCCATTCTGAGGGTTGTCTTTACATCTTATTTATGATTTCCTTTGCTGTGAAAAGTTTAATTTGGTCCCATGTGCTTATTTCTGTTTTTACTCTCAGTACATCAAGGCTGTATATTGTCGCCCTGCCTATTTAACTTATATGCATGAAAGAGGAGAGTGAAAAAGTTGGCTTAAAGCTCAACATTCAGAAAACTAAGATCATAGCATCTAGTCTATCACTTCATGCCAAATATATGGGGAAACAGTGGAAACAGTGGCTGACTTTATTTTGGGGGGACCCCAAATCAATGCCAATGGTGATTGCAGCCATAAAATTAAAAGACGCTTAGTCCTTGGCAGGAAAGTTATGACCAACCTAGACAGCATATTGAAAAGCAGAGACATTACTTTGTCAACAAAGGTCCGTCTAGTCAAGGCTATGGTTTTTCCAGTGGTCATGTGTGGACGTGAGAGTTGGACTATAAAGAAAGCTGAGCGCCGCAGAATTGATGCTTTTGAACTGTGGTGTTGGAGAAGACTCTTGAGAGTCCCTTGGACTTCAAGGAGATCCAACCAGTCCATCCTAAAGGGAATCAGTCCTGAATATTCATTGGAAGGACTGATGCTGAAGCTCCAACACTTTGGCCACCTGATTCGAAGAAATGACTAATTGGAAAAGACCCCGATGCTGGGAAAGATTGAAGGTGGGAAGAGAAGGGGACAACAGAGGATGCAATGGTTGGGTGGCATCACCAACTTGATGGACATGAGTTTGAGTAAGCTCCAGGAGTTGGTGATGGACAGGGAAGCCTGACATGCTGCAGCCCAGGGTCGCAAAGAGTCAGACACGACTGAGCAACTGAACTGAACTCTAGAAGGTGGGTCAAAGAGACCTTACTGCAATTTATGTCAAAGAGTGTTCTTCTTATGTCTTAAATATGATTGCTTGCAACCTATGACATTAAAAAGTTATCTCAGATATAAAAATAGATATTTTTAAAGTCAGTTCAACCATCTCATTTCCTTTGATAAGAAGAAATGATAAAATAGGCAAGCCTACGAAAGCCCACATGAGACTTCAAACCGCTAGTTGGGCAACTTCTACCACCTTTACTCTAGGGGAAAAAATGGCGTTTCTTTGAAACTTGGAGAATTTCACTGTTTTTCTCCTAAAATGGAATCCTTTTTCTAACACTTCCCCAACAGAACAAAACACACTACGAAATCAATATATGGGAATGAGGAAATTTAAATCTGTGCACAGAAATCTCAGATTATAAATAGTAAATGTACAACTCAATAAACAAAATTATTGTCTCCACACAGTTACTACTCAGGGACTAGAAGAAGGTTGGTCTTTGCTTAAGAAATTAAAATCTTAAGAGTACTACAGGCAGTCGTAGCTCAGTAACCAAAAGATGTACAAAGCCAGCATACAGTTCCCATACTCACAAGTTTGATTTAACACAACTGCTGCTGCTAAGTCGCTTCAGTCGTGTCCAACTCTGTGCGACCCCATAGATGGCAGCCCACCAGGCTCCACCAACCCTGGGATTCTCCAGGCAAGAATACTGGAGACAACAGTGCTGTGCAAATTAAGAACTGCCGGTATTTCAAGGAGATCCTGGGATTCAAGCTAAGGGCTAGAGAAGGCTGACTTGCTCTACCTAATTAAATTGGATGAATTTATTTCCATCTTATTTCTTTCCTTTTGCTCCTGAGAACACAGGGGAGGAAGAGAAGAGAGAGAAACAATCAGATATCAAGAGGCCAGGATGTCCCACAGAATACCAGGGCCTTTAAATTTTTCTCAGGGAAAAGACTTCTGGAAACAAAATATTTAATAGTTAAATTTTAGTTGTGCTCTCAACTTGCATTCTCCAATATGGCAGCCATTAAGTACTTGAAATGCAAGTGTCCTGAGAAACCGCAGAAATGTACAGGGGGCGGTGAAACTTTCCCTGTGTCCTTTAGTGGGCATTTGAGCTAATCTTTCTAAACCTTAAAGGGAAGGACAGCATTCTCTGAGACGTAAATGACAGGGTTAGATTTGCTATAGGCCTTTCATGACTCAACCAGCTTAAACACAAACGGATTCTTATGTACTTTCTGTTCCACTTCATTCCATTCAAAAAGCCCCACCTTTGGGCTCCCTCTTGGTGTAATCATACTTTATAATTGGTTCTCTCTACTTTCAAGCCCAAACTGAGTTCTTTCTCCATGAGCTGGGTATTTTGGAAAGGAGGGGTCTCCCATTTCTAAGCTCCAGATCTAGTACTTTAGATACACTTTTCCCTCATAGTCAAATGACCCACTACTTACCCTTGTGTCTCCTGGGCTCCAAATCCTGAAATTTCCTAAATAGCCTTTCTTTTCCACATTCACTGCTTCTCCTGTGTTCTGCTTCAATTTCTCTGACATACAGTGCCGCTTCTAAACCCACGGATCTTTGAAAATCTTCTCATTTGTTAGAATACTGCTTCAGAATATCACGCTCATGGTGTGTACCTTTCATTCCCAAAGAACATGAGTAACCTCCTGGTGGAGACAGGACACCAGAAGACGATGTCTGTAGGAAATAGGGCAGAAAAGGATCAGTTCAGTTCAGTTCAGTCACTCAGTTGAAAGGATCATTGCTGACCAAATCTATGAAATACTCAAGCTTAGAGAAGTTTCATATTCATATTTGAAGTTTCAGAATTCATATTAATGAGGTACAACAAGGAGGTCATGGTGCAAGGAGAAAAGGTCCAGATATTATAAAATAAAATCTGTTATAATAAGCCCTTGTCCTTAAAAATGTAGAGGAGACTTCTTGGGTGGAACTTGGGCTGTCTCCTGATGAATAAGCTTGTCTTTGTGAATGGCATTAACTAACTTTCTTAGAGTTACTCTACATACTCTACATACTAAAGCAGACAAATATTCCCCTTTGTGTTCTACCCCCTTGTGTGTCCCCCCTTATGGCCCTGTAACATCTTATAAGCACAGCAAAGTGAGTGAAAGTCACTCAGTTGTGTCTGACTCTTTGCGACCCCATGAACTGTACAGTCATGGAATTCTCCAGGCCAGAATACCAGAGTGGGTAGCCTTTCCCTTCTCCAGTGGGTCTTCCCAACCCAGGAATCGAACCAGTGTCTCCTGCGTTGCAGGTGGATTCCCAAGGTAAATCTTGAACAGCCCACAAAACTGACTCCTCCCTAAGTGTTCCCCTATTTCAATGAATAATACCACTCTTCACTATTACTGAGGTTAAAAACCAGGAATCAGCCTTGAAAGTATCATCAAGACATGTCAGTTCTCCCTTCAAATATTCCCTAAATCTGACCATTCCTCACTACTTCCATCGTTCCTTTACTCAGCACAAGCCACCAGCCCATCTAACATGGGGTATTTCTATAACCTCCTAATTTATCACCTTGCTTCCCCTCTTGCCTCTTCAGTCCCATAAATGACCACTGATCTTAAGATGTAAGTCAGATCGCATCATTCTCCTGCTTAAATTCCTTCAATATCTTTCCATCACACCCGTAATAAAGTCCAGATCCTTCACACGGCACATCAAAGCTTTCCATGCCCTGCCCCATACGTACCTGTCTGACTTCATTACCTACCACATCTCATCATCTACTCCTTGGCCAACCAACGCTCTCCAGCCACAAAAATGCTAAACTCATTTGTATATCAGGACCCTATTCTCATTCATACCGCTCAGGTATCTATTCAAATGTCACCTCCTTAGAGAATAATTCCCTCATCATCCTATCAAGAATGGTTCTCCTCCTGCCCCCCTCCATCATTTCTAGCCTTTTAATTTTCTCCCATAGTTTTCATAGTGCTTACTGTAATCTGAAAATAGATTGTGTATATGTTTATCTATTTTCTCATTCCCTGGGCACATCCTCAGGAGATTATAAGCTTTCTGTTTTATTCATCATCACTATATCTCAAATAGCTAGAAAAATGCCATGCATGTAATAAATACCCCAAAATACTATTAAATAATGGAAAGAATAAGTATCCAATAGAGCTGATTGGTGACAAATTGTAGTTGACTGTGTCTTAGAGCTTTTTTCATTGAGATATAATTTACATACATTATAATAGTTTCAGATATATAATAATTCAATACTTGTATTGTGAAATAATCATCACAATATATATTGGAACTTTTTGCCTTTATTTTTATCCTGATTGACACCTAGAATTTTTCTTAGTTTCAAAATATTATTCAGATCAGTTAATGGAGGGTGGCTTCCCTGATGGCTCAAGTGGCAAAAAAATCTGCCAGCCAATGCAGGAGACATGGATTCAATCCCTGGGTCAGGAAGAGTCCCTGAAGAAGGAAATGGCAACCCACTCCAGTAGTCTTGTCTGGAATACCTGCCATGGACAGAGGAGCTTGCTGGGCTACAGTCCATAGGGTCGCAAAGAATCAGACACAACTGAGCACACACAGCGATGAGGAGGAGGAACTCCCATTGAGATCTTTAGTGCCAAGAAGTCAAGTGAAATGAGGCTCCATAGGTTCCAGTGGTAAAGAATCTGCCTGCAATGCAGGACACCAGGGTGTGATCCCTGGGTTGGGAAGATCCCTGAAGGAGGGCATGCCAATTCACTCCAGTATTCTTATCTGGAGAATCTCGTGGACAGAGGAGCCTGGTGGGCTACAGTCCATAGGATCGCAAAGAGCTGGACATGACTGAAGCAACTTAGCACACTGGAAACTGCATTTTTCATGAACTGGTGCTATGTGTCACAAGATTTTAAACCACCACACAAATTAAATACAGAGTTAAGGTTATATCTCCAAGGCCATGTTGAAGATGAAATATATTGTTCCCATCTCTTTTGATAATGAATCTATTTTTGGTATATAGCTTCTATGGTAATTGAAGTATTGGGGATTTGAGTGTTACAATGGGAGAAAAAGTTTTCTAATGTTAGAGCCTTAGTCATGGCAATGCCCTATGGCCAGAGACCACCAGGAACATACCTTTAGTTGAAAAAGGCTGAGTTTATTGATTTGTTCTAAGAGATAAAGCTTACACACCACGGGGAACGATGGGGCAGCTCAGTAAAGAAGCCTAAAGAAGGACCTGTAGAATCTGTTCTTGTGTTAGGTTTATTTGAGCATGTGTTGGGAATATCCAAGTGAGCAGAGCTCTGATAGATTGGATGCTATCTAGATGCAAAAGTAATTCTATGATTGACTATCTTAATAAATCATATCTGTAAGTCATGAGGAATGAAGCCAGGCTAAATATGTGATTAATAAAGAGGTAGCATTCCCTCATATCAGCTAGGCTAGGGGAATGATTGATCATTTTGCTTGGACGATGCTTGTGTTTCCTCTGTGTTCAGACACAATTACAAAGTGGTCTCATTTTTGTCTTGATCTGTCCTGGTCACCAAGTGGCCTTGTCTGCTGCTCCTAAGAGATGTATGTCCTAGAGTCCCATTGCCCCTTCCACACCCCAACATCCAGGGAAGGCTTCAGCTCAGTGGTGACAAGAAGTGGAAGTCTGTGGGCCAAGTCTGGCCTGAAAACTGGACTGCCCAGTTGCTGTTAAAAGTTAAATTAGTTGCCAACATTTAAAATTAGGAAGAATTAAATAATATAAATCCAAATGTCAGATTTGCCTAGGAAAAAAACATGAACTCTGGCAATACTGAGTCCACTTTCCTGCCTGGCAACATTCAGCTGGAGCTGGGGAAGAGGTTTTTACATGGCCTGCTTCACTCATTTATATGGTCTTGTTAGATATTTGAGTTTGAGCTTCTGGTTTATTCCTTCCCTTCCATTTCTTCCCCTGTCGTCACTCTCTGTGGTTTTCATAGCCTCTGGGTGACCCAGATAAGTTGGATCCAAGTCTCCTGACCTTCTTACAAGATGAACTTTGCTCCCATCTTACCTGTTTCATACTTCTATGCTGCCCCCAGTACCTTATTACCAGTAACCACACCACCCACAAAACCTTCAAGAATGTTTGACTTTTTGACCACAACCCCTAATCCTCTAACCACCTCACTCTAATTCCTACTGAAATTCTTGATTTACCACGTCTAGACTCTGAATCTGTAAATCTCACCATTTTTTCCCTGCCCAGCATCCTTTTCTTATTCACTCCTCCTTGTCACTGCTGCTTAACCCAACTTGGATTTCATAACCCATCATGTGTAAGTCACTGCCCCAAATCCAATCAACCACTATATGAACTCAGTTATCTACCTTTCTATGCCTGCATTAGATGGCTGAATGCTGCTAGAGAAATCACACAGCCAGACCAAAATTAGCTAGACTTTAAATTCATTTAAAACTCACAACAGAGCGCCAGAGCTTTTCAGATTTCCCTGTTGTTATTGTCCAGGTGCTAAGTTGTGTCTGACTCTTTGTGACCCGGTGGACTGCAGTACGCCAGGTTTCCTGTCCTTCACTGTCTCCTGGAGGTTGCTTAAACATGTCCATTGAGTTGGTGATGCCATCCAACCATCTCATCCTCTGTTGCCCCCTTCTCCTCCTGCCCTTGATCTTTCCCACCATCAGGGTCTTTTCCAATGAATCATCTCTTCATAACAGATGGCCAAAGTACTGGAGCTTCAGCTTCAGCATGAGTCCTTCCAATGAATATTCAGAGTTGATTTCCTTTAGGATTGACTGGTTTGATCTCCTTGCAGTTCAAGGGACTCGAGAGTCTTCACCAACACCCCAGTTCAAAAGCAGATTTCCCTAGAATGGTCTTTTTTTCTTTTTAATTCTCTATTTAAACCCTTACCATCTCCTCCCCAACCCATCAGCCTCAGTTAATAACATCATCTCAGCTCCCCTAGAGTGAGAGTCCAACAGAGCAGAGATTTTGTATTGTTTAGCACAATTGTTTAGGTGAGGAGTATGTAATAAAATGCCTGGCCCACAGTAAGAACCTAATTAATATTTGCTGAAAGTTTATTTCAAAGTGAATATTTTTCTACCATCAAATGTACCAACTGTGTACATACTCATTCTTCTCTGCACTTCCTACCATTCCATGGAAGAAGTATCTTTTCTCATATTTGTGTTCTACAATTTGGGGCTTCCTCATTGTATTGAAATAATAAGAAGTTTGATTGAAAATTCATCCATGTCATCACAAGATATTTCAGCATTACATTTGTTGAAGACTGGTAGTAGACAAGCCTTCTATATATAACATTGTATGATGATGATTATAATCAGAGCTAACAATTACTCAGCACTCATATTTGCTTAGCACTTTCCAAGGGTTCTTCATACGCCATCCTGTTTAATCTTCTCAATGACATGAGATCAACACTATTTTTTTCATTCCCATTTAACTGAAGTACAGAAAGGCCAAGAAACTTGCCCATATTCTCATAGCCTAAAAACAGCAGAGCATCACTCTTACCCACTATGTTCTACTGCCTCTTTAAAAAACATCCTAAAGATGAAAAATCAGTACAAATGGTCATAGTGGTGGGAGATGGAGAATGGAAAGCACAGGAGAAGAAAGGAAGGGGAAGCTTGATGCTTCCACCTCTAAAATCACCTTAATCTGTATCCTTCGCTTCTCCATTGCCACTGTCCTAGCCCAAAGCCACCACCATTTTTCACCTGGGCTATTACAATAGCCTCCTAACTTTTCTCTGTGACCTACTCTTCTCCTCAGAAACTGAAATCAACAGTTTAAAACAAACCAGATCTTCAAAGGATTTCCATGGCATTTTGCATAAAATACAGACTTGCCATGAAAGATCCATCAAATGCTGCCTATTCTGGCCTCTGCTTTTCCAACCACATCTCATCCAACTATCCCAAATGCCACAGTGAGGAACTTTGGAACAGGAACCTTCCTTCATTCAGGGCAGTTGCCTGGAATTTTCTTCCTCTTGGCTGTCTACCCAGCTGGCTCATTTGAAGCCTTTGGATCTCAGTCCAAATGTCACCAAACCAACGTTCCCCAAGCATCCTATGCATAGTAACTTGCTCTCTCAAATTACTCCTTATCACATGACTCTATTGCCTCCATAATTTAGTAATATCTAAACTACTTTGTTTATTCATTCACCTTTTCTTGTATGTCTTTCCAACTCAAATGAAAGCTTCCTGTCTTTCTGTTTCTCTACCCTAACCTACCAGGACAGTGTCTACAGTTTGATTGGTACACAATAAGTATATATTGGATTACAAAATGAAATGAGGTATATATAACTCAGCACAACTCCAAAATCCCTACCAGTATTGCACTAACAACTGATCAATTATTGAATTCCTAAAATAAATCAAACTAATTTCTCAATATAGTTTGATGTAACAATAGCTCTGCTGCTGCTGCTAAGTCGCTTCAGTCATGTCCGACTCTGTGCGACCCCACAGATGGCAGCTCACCAGGCTCTGCTGTCCCTGGGATTCTCCAGGCAAGAACACTGGAGTGGGTTGCCGTTTCCTTCTCCAACGCATGAAAGTGAAAAGTGAAAGTGAAGTTGCTCAGTCGTGTCCTACTCTTAACGACCCCATGGACTGTAGCCTACCAGGCTCCTCCATCCCTGGGATTTTCCAGGCAAGAGTACTGGAGTGGGGTGCCATTGTCTTCTCTGAACAATAGCTCTAGTTAAGCCTAAATCTTCGAGTCTTCTTGTTCCCAGTTTCTTAGTGATTTATGAAAGGAAGTTGCCTGATTTTCTTCATCATATGCCTTGTCTTCTCCAGTCACACATTATTTTTCTTGCTTTTAATTTACAAAAGTCCACTATCAGGAGACAGTGTTTTCCTTCGACCATCTCTGCAAATATTGTAAGTGAGGAGTAAGATCCCTTAATTGGTCATTTCCAAAACATTTGCTTCAATTCAGAAGCAGTCAACATGCCAATACCCCCCTTTCTCACACAGCTTTTATCTCTTAAGAAATAAAAATAGAAATAATCATTTCCATCCTGAATAATTCTGTCCATAAGTAGTTACTTGGGCATGAACATCTAAAGAGAACAAGTAATGCTTTACTTCAAGTCCCCTTGTCAATTAGTACATTAAAAGAAATATATTGCTAAGCTTTAAATTTTAGGGTAAAAATAAATAACAGACCTCCTCTAAATTATCCAAGATTATTTACCCCAAGTATTTATTTTCCCCCCAATTCTATTTACTCAAATGCTTTATGGTGTTTAGGAAATATGCTGAACTTTTTAGGTGCTACATCTATGCACTCAAAGTTTTCATACAATCTACATCATGAAATCTTGAAGTAAATAGCACCCTTTAATGAATGGTCTGGCTCTTCAGCACATGTGTTTCTCTGTACAGCATAATTTTCTAGTACATACAGAATTTGCCCCACATGTTAAATGCACCATAATAGTTCAGTGATTACTCAGATTTTCTTTGGAATCATCACCATTCAGCTTATATCTAACATGAGTTTAACTTGGGTAGTTATTCACAAAGTCACTTTTTCCCCATTATATTTCTGTTATACAGATTAAATAACCTAAATTCTTTCATTTTCTCATCCATTTTTTTTAAATTTGTAAATTACTACCCTGGCTCCCTTTTAGGCTGTGGAGGGGTGGAGAGGTAGACAGTACCATCGTGTCTACCCCTTCCTATCCAATGATGGCATCTTTCGTGGTGTTATCATCTAAAACTGAGCATTCGTGTTTGGTTCTTTCCTGTGTAACTCCGTTATAGAAAACTGTTGGTTTGGAGGCGATAATCAGTATTTGGAACACACTGTCACCTCTACCACACTAAGTCAATAGGTAAATAAACTATTTTTGCTAGAACAAAAGAATGAGACAGGAAGTAGAACTTTTCTTTTTGACTTTCATGGGCTGAATCGATCACTTTCCAAAGCAATGCCATCCAATGATGCGGTAGCTTCTCTAAAACCAGAAAAAAATTATGCAGTGAAAGAATTTTGAGTTAGAATATAGTTTCTTGCAGATCTGGAGTTGTGCTGCTGAGATTCTATTTTTAATAATCAGAGCATCCTTAGAAAATCAGCTTCCTCCTAGAACGGTTGAGGAAACTAATTGAACCCACGTTATAAACAACACTGAGAACAGCAGGAGAAAGAAACCAGGAAGACAAGCATCATGTACAGTTGCTATTCTTAACAGGTGGTGGGAGAAAGGAAGCCTCAGCCTGGTAGTAAGTCTATTTAGTGTTCCAAACATGTGATGACCACCAGGGATGTGGCGGGAGATGAGGGCAGCAGTCCGCTTTTGATTAATGAGCTCAGACAGCGAAGCAGTTTGTACCCGTGTCCTACAAGGTATACAAAAGGAGATTCAAGGGGTTACTTTTAATTTACAAAGCCCTAGCTACCTCTGGCTCCTTTTGCATGGCAACAGCAGGTCAATATTAATGGAGAATTTTTGTCTTCAAGCTGTGGCTCTGGAGATTTGGGCTTCTCAAAGATCTATCTGTGGCTTTGTATTACTTGGGCTTTAGTTGCTAAATATTTGCAGCCCATTATCACTTTCCAAGATGAAGCTCTAGTCCTATGAGATAAAACAAATAGCAATGATTGCTTGGAGAAGTATTTTTGACAGACTCAAGGAATCACATGGTTTTCTTCCATATGCTTTTCACTAAATGTCTCATTCATTCTTTCATTCCTTTTTAAACCGAGACTGAAGAAAGAGTGGATCCACTTATTAAGTCCACTTGCTCACATTGTTTTCATCCCATAATCCACTGATCTTCTGCTTTCACCAAGATAAGGGATCTGGTGAATGCCACCATTGACCAACGCCCGTTCAGTCGTTATCTTACTGGGCTGTTCTGTTGCGTCTGATCGTGGGTAGTCTTCCTTTCCTTGAAACTCTTCTACTCTGCGGACTTCAGTCACACATTCTGGATCTCCTCCTTTTAAATCTCTATTAACGCCCTTTTCTGTCCACTCTCTGAAATATTTCTGGTCTCATTGCAGTTTATTTGATCAACCATTCCAAACCATATTTTACCATTTTAAGCACCAGTGAGACAAAAACATCCACAAGTTGTATTTCTGTCTGCCCTTTTCTGTGAGCTCAGGCATAAATACCCAACTGCCTGTCAGATATCTCTAGCTGGTTGTCCCATAGCATCTCAGCCTCCACATAGTGCAAAACAAATTCATCATCTTCTGTTCTTCCCTTTTCTATCCAGTTTCAGTAAATGCTGCCAAAGTGTACTCAGTCTCCAAGCCAAAGATCTTGGAAATATGTTGAGGCTACCTGCTTCCTCACTCCTCATCCTCTCCATCCTTGCTCCATATGTACTTGCAATGAAATGCAAACAAAATCATCAAGACTTGCTGATTCCACCTGCAAAATAGTGAGTTCTACTCTTTCCCACCCCACTTAGAGAAAAGACAATCCATTGATGCCAATGCCAAGATAACAGAGATGTTGAAATTATCTGAAAAAGATTTTGAAACAGCTATTAAAAAATACTTCATCAAGCAATGCCAAGTTTCTTTAATCTATCAATTACTGAAAGAGATATGTTAAAATCTGCCAGGATTGTAGATTTGTCAACAATCTGAAGAAATTCTAGGTAGATAAAGGACTGTAAAACTGTAAAATTGGTGACTGTTAGTAGTCTCTCCTTGTTTATTATGACCTTGACACTTTGAAGAGCACTGGTCAGTCATTTTGTACAACATCCCTTAAATTTTTGCGGTGTTTTCTCAAGATTACATTGAATTGGTACATTTTTGGCAAGAATAGCATGGTACTGGGGTACTTCAATTTTTTCTTTTATAATTAATATCCTGGCAGGGGTTCGATTTGAGACTGAGCAAATATCTTACATCTCTTCAAACATTATAGCACAAATTTTAGCACTGAATGATGTTTCTTGCCTGCAACAATTATTACTGCAGTGTTCTCATAATGATGTTCTATTTTTCTCATTTCTTCTATACTTATTACTTGGAATTCTTCTGAAGGAAGAACTGTCCCTTTGCCTTCATTTATTTATTTATTCAAGAATGTATTTATATCAGCATGAACTCATGTATTTTTATTCTATTCTTTAAAATATAGTCTAATACTAGTGTTATTTTTGGTTACTCAAATGGTTCCAGCTTTGGTCTTTGGGAGCTCTTTCAGACTGGCTCCAGTGGTTTTTAACTTGACCCTCCCTGCATCTTTTATCAAGTATTTCTTTATTTTCTGCAACCATAAGATGTTCCATGTTAGTCTTGCATTTTACATATCCCAGTCTTGGAATCGAGCACTTTTTCCAGGAGCCCTGTTGCTTTATATTGGAGAATGGTACACAGAAAGCAAGATTTCAAAGCTAAAAATAATCATTATCACCGGGTTGTCATTTGTTTTAGACCCTCTCAGCAGACAATGCTTAGTTGCACACATGCATATACACACTAATGCATGAATATACAGGTATCAAATTTATTTCTGTGTCTATTTGAGTACATGTATTAAAAAGCAATAAGTTCACACCAGTACCTCAGATTTCAAAGTATTCTAAACTTCCTCCTTTCCTTATTTGTAACTTCTTTCTCAAATAGTGAAAAATTTGGTTTTCTTTACAGTATATTTACTTATTTATTGAGCCTCGCTAAATACATAAAGTGGTTTTTTAATTACCAATCTGTATGCCATGAAAAACATTTACTAGCTAAAATATTGAACTTGTGTACATTTTTTGCTGTCTTTAGGGAAAATACTGTTTTGTAAAGTAACTTAGTTCTTAACTTCCCCACCAACAATGTGAATGATACCTGAGGACATCATCCTGAGTGAAATACGCCAGACAGAGAAAGACAAAAAACGTGTGGTATCACTTGTATGTGTAATCCTAACAAAAAGTCAAACTCATAGAAACAGAGGATAGAAAAACGGTTGCCAGAGGCTGAGGGGAGGGGCAATTCGAGATTAGTAAAAGGTTCAAACTTAGTCTGAGGAGCTAATGTATAAATGAGTGAGTGTAGTTGACAGGGGCTTCCCAGGTGGCTCAGTGATAAAGAATCCACCTGCCAATGCAGGAGATGCAGGAGTCGCTGGTTCGATCCCTGGGTCAGGAAGATCCCCTGGAGGAGGAAACAGCAACCCACTCCAGTATTCTTGCTTGGAAAATCCCATGGCTAGAGGAGCCTGGCAGGCTACAGTCCATGGGGTCACAAAAAGAGTTAGACATGACTTAGCCACTAAGTAACAACATAGTTGTTAACACTATATTGTATAAGTGAAATTTGCCAAGAAGAGAGTAGAACTTAAATGTTCTCTCAAAAAATATATGTATATGTACATATATATACAAATATATGAGGGATGGATGTGTTAATTAATTGGATGGGAGGAATCCTTTCACAATGCATATATATATCAAATTATTACATTATACACTTAATGCCTTATAATTCTGTTTGTCAGTTATATCTCAATAAAGTGAAAATAAATAAATATTTTAAAAATGAGAGATGTCCATTTAAAAGTGTCATAAACGACATAACAACTGGACTGAGAACTAGGATATAATTAGCTATCTTAGTAAAAGAAGATTTTCAGTGGGTTGAAGAGAGAAGCCAGGGAGCAAGATATGAAAAGGAGAATGAAAAACAAGAAAGAAGAAATAGTAATAATTCTCTATCATTTGAAAGTTTTACTTGGTAAGAAAGGAAAGATCTAGGGAGACTGACAAAAGAGGGTATAGATTTTACTGAAAAACTAATTTTCTGGCCCAGTATTAAAAACACAGTTGACCCTTGAGGCCTCGAAGTCTTAGAGCCACCTCAGTCTAAAACCCTGCTTCCTAAATTTAACACCACACAGACCAGTGTTTGTCTATACAGCTAACCTCGGCACAAAGTTGGCTTTACTCAACTGGTTTATCCATGGCAAAATTTAAATCACTGACCCACCGCCTGTACAAACCACTTTCCTCCCATCTTCTGTTAATGTTTGTTCAGGGAATAGTAAGCTAAATAAAATGTAGTTTGTACGAAAAATCTGTCCTCTTAAATTAAACAATGTTATGTTAATTGTTAGACTATTTAGGAGGCATTAGAGCACAGTAATAAGTAGCAGAGGCCCTGATGTTGGACCATCTAGGTGAAGTCCCAGTGACTGCATTTACTAGATTCGTGACTTCCAAAGAGTTTTTGACCCCTCTCTATTTTGTCTTTCTTACATGTAAAATGAGGGTAATAACGATTAGCTTATTCAGAGTTGAGGAAGTAAATAAGCCAGTTGCTATCTAGTAGTTAATAAATCACACACACACACACACACACACACACACATTGCAGTTGACCCTCGAACAACATGGCTTTGAATTGCATAAGTCCATTTATACGTGGATTTTTTTTTTCAATAAATACTATAGTATTACATGATCCATTTGGTGGTTGGCTGAATCCACACACTCGGAACTTCAGATATGGAGAACCTGGGTATAGTGAGGGCTGACTATAAGGTATTTGCAGATTTTCCACTGCTTGGGGAATTGACACCCCAATCTTGTGTTGTTCAAGAGTCAACTGTGATTCTTAAGTTGTTTTACACATAATTTTCCAATAAGGGAGACTATGACAACTATTGTAGTTGAGATAAGTTAGACCTTTGAAATGGAATTTGTAATTTTTTTCCCTTGCATCAGGTAATCCCTTATTTATCATTACTTAATGGAATAGTTTCTCTATAATTAATGGGCTTAGGCATAATTCTTATTTTATATTTGGTTTCCTATTGGTATTTGTCCTGTTACTTCATAGTACTTCATGGTACTTATAAGTAAATATAAGTGTTTTGATAATATGGCAAGGCTATGGAAATCTTTTCTCAAATACAAAGAACTGAGTAATTTACCACGTAAGGGTTCGATTTAATTTCTTTCCCATTTTCTGTCCTTTTAAAATGCCTAAACATTGCTGCTTGTTTATAATGAAAAGTAAACAAATACTTGCAAAAGACATGGACAATGGGATTTAAGTCACTGCCGACTTACATGGGTCAAATGTGGCTTTTTACATTTTCAGTTAAAAAGGTTCACTATTTCTGTGTTTTCATATACTTTTTATAATTTTATATGAACAACTCCTAGGAATAGCAACTCTAACGAAAGTCTTTAACCCAGTATTTTTAACAGATCCTTTTCACTTTCTTCAAATAGTCCTAAAAATACCAAGACAGAAACTTTAATTTATATTTCTCTAAATTTATGTCACTTAAAAGACATATGTTAAATCTTTTCAGATATTCATTTGTTTTTCTAATATAAATACAAAAAATTAGTGTCTGAAATGGATACAAAATATTCTTCATCTCTTTCATCTGTAAATTCTCTGTCAAAGAAAGAAATTTTCTTCCTTCATTCATTTTATTTCTCTGGAGTTTGGTTTTTTTACTATAAAATGATTAAGATTAGAGTAACAAGTTTCTAATGCTCTTTTTAGCAATAAAAATGTATAAACTGAAACATTTCTTCCTTCCACTTGATCCCCATTGTTTGGGTTTTACTTTTTCTACATTTTCTATTTTGGCTTCATTTTATGCTTGACTCTGACCTGTATTGTGGGGCTAGGACACTGCAAACTTCATTTCCAAACTGCCTTGTCATCTCCTTTCTTTTAGGTTATGATATATATGTATATATACACAAACACACACACATGCATGCACAAATATAGTTGACCCTTTCGTAATACAGGTGTGAACTGTGTGGGTCCACTTACATGCAGATTTTTTTATCAATAAATACTACAGTACAGTGCAGTTCAGTCGCTCAGTCGTGTCCGACTCTTTGCAACCCCATGAATTGCAGCACCCCAGGCCTTCCTGTCCGTCACCAACTCCCGGAGTCTACCCAAACCCATGTTCATTGAGTCAGTGATGCCATCCAGCCATCTCATCCTCTGTCGTCCCCTTCTCCTGCCCCCAATCCTTCCCTGCATTAGGGTCTTTTCCAATGAGTCAACTCTTCACATGAGGTGGCCAAAGTATTGCAGATTCAGCTTCAACATCAGTCCTTCCAATGAACACCCAGGACTGATCTCCTTTAGGATGGACTGGTTGGATCTCCTTGCAGTCCAAGGGACTCTCAAGAGTCTTCTCCAATACCACAGTTCAAAAGCATCAATTCTGCAGCACTCAGCTTTCTTCACCATCCAACTCTCACATCCATACATGACCACTGGAAAAACCATAGCCTTGACTAGATGGACCTTTGTTGGCAAAGTAATGTCTCTGCTTTTCAATATGCTATCCAGGTTGGTCATAACCTTCCTTCCAAGGAGTAAGTGTCTTTTAATTTCACGGCAGCAATCACCATCTGCAGTGATTCTGGAGCCCAAAAAAATAAAGTCTGACACTGTTTTCACTGTTTCCCCATCTATTTCCCACGAAGTGATGGGACCAGATGCCATGATCTTAGTTTTCTGAACGTTGAGCTTTAAGCCAACTTTTTCACTTTCCTCTTTCACTTACATCAAGAGGCTCTTTAGTTCTTCTTCACTTTCTGCCATAAGGGTGGTGTCATCTGCATATCTGAGGTTATTGATATTTCTCCTGGCAATCTTGCTTCCAGCTTGTGTTTCTTCCAGCCCAGTGTTTCTCATGATGTACTCTGCATATAAGTTAAATAAGCAGGCTGACAATATACAGCCTTGACGTACTCCTTTTCCTATTTGGAACCAGTCTGTTGTTCCATGTCCAGTTCTAACTGTTTCTTCCTGACCTGCATACAGGTTTCTCAAGAGACAGGTCAGATGGTCTGGTATTCCCATCTCTTTCAGAATTTTCCACAGTTTATTGTGATCCACACAGTCAAAGGCTTTGGCATAGTCAATCAAGCAGAAATAGATGTTTTTCTAGAACTCTCTTACTTTTTCGATGATCCAGCGGATGTTGGCCATTTGATCTCTGGTTCTTCTGCCTTTTCTAAAACCAGCTTGAACATCTGGAAGTTCACAGTTCACGTACTGCTGAAGCCTTGGAGTACTGAAGACTTGGAGCCTGAAGGCTTGGAGAATTTCGAGCATTACTTAACTAGCATGTGAGATGAGTGCAATTGTGCGGTAGTTCGAGCATTCTTTGGCACTGGCTTTCTTTGGGATTGGAATGAAAACTGACCTTTTCCAGTCCTGTGGCCACTGCTGAGTTTTCCAGATTTGCTGGCATATTGAGTGCAGCACTTTCACAGCATCACAGTACTACACAATTAGAAGTTGGTTGAATCTGCATATGTGGAAACTTGAATAAAGAGTATGATGTCAGCTGTGGGTTTATCATGTATGTCTTTCATTATATTGAGGTACATTTCTTCTATACCTAATTTGTTGAATTTTTTTATCATCAACAGATGTTGAATTTTGCCAAATGCTTTTTCTACATCTATTGAGATGATCATATTTTTTTTCTTTCATTCTGTTAATATGATGTATTATGTGTATTCATTTGCATATGTTAAATCATCCTTGTATCCCAGGGATAAATCTCATTTGATCATTGTTTAAGATCCTATTAGTGTGCTGCTGAACTTGCTTTGCTAGTATTTTATTGAGTTTTTTGCATCTACATTCATCAAGTATTTTGGCTGTAGTTGTCTTTATTGGAACATACTTTTCTAGTTTTGGTATCAGGGTAATGCTGGCCTTGTAAAATTTGTTTGGAAGAGTTTGATATTTTGGAAGAGTTTGTGAATGATCAGTGTTAGTTCTTCTTTTAATACTTGGTAAAAATTCACCAGCGAAGCCTTCTGGTCCTGGATTTTTTTTCTTTGGGAAATTTTTGATTACTGATTCAATTTCCTTACTAGTAACCAGTCTGGTCAGCTTTTCTATATCTTCCTGATTCAGTGTTGGTAGGTTGTATGTTTTTAGGAATTTTCAATGTCTTCTAAGTTGTCCAGTTTAATGGAGTATGTTTTGTTGTTGTTCAGTCACAAAGTCGTGTCTGACTGTTTGAGACACCATGAACTCCAGCACTCCAGGCTTCCCCGTCCTTCACAATCTCCCAGAGTTTGCTCAAACTCATGTCCATTGAGTTGGTGCTGCCATCCAACCATCTCATCCTCTGTCACCCCCTTCTTCTGCCCTCAATCTTTCCCAGCATCAAGGTCTTTTCCAATGAGTCAGCTCTTCATATCAGGTAGACAAAGTATTGGAGCTTCAGCTTCAGGATCAGTCCTTCCAATGAATATTCAGAGTTGATTTCCTTTAGGATTGAATGGTTTGATCTCCTTGCAGTCCAAGGGACTTTCAAGAGTCTTCTTCAGCACCACAATTAAAAAGCATCAATGTTTCAGTGCTCAACACTGAACATGTTGTTCAGTGAACAACATAGTTGTTCATAATATCTCTTATGATCCTTTCAGTTTCTGGGTATCAGTTGTAATGTCTCCTTTTTTGTTTACAATTTTATTGATTGGGATCCTCTCTTTTTTCCATGGTTAGTCTAGCTAAAAATTTGTCTTTTTTTAAAAAAAGAACCAACTGTTGATGTTTTAAAATCTCTTCTCTTATTTTTCTGTTCTATTTCATTTATTTTTGCTCTAATCCTTATAATTTTTTTCCTTCTGCCAAGTTTGGGCTCAGATTATTCTTTTTCTAGTTCCTTGAGGTATAGAGTTAGAGCATTTGTTTGAGATCTTTTTGGCTTCTTAATTTTGAATTTCTTAATCGTTTTAATTTTGGTTTCTTAATTATGGTTTCTTAATTATCCCCATCAACTTTCCTCTTAGAATTTGCTTTTGCTCTATTCCATAAGGTTGGGTATGTTGTGTTTTCATTTTCTCTTGTCTCAAGATACATTTTTACTTTCCCTTCCAGGCGATCAGGTCAGGCTTTGCAGTCAGGCAGGGCCAGGAGCAACACTGAAGAGTGAGCAGGACTATGAATTAGTTCCCTACCACCCATGCAGCCTCCAAGTGTTCCCTGGGGCTTTCCGGTCAGAAGCAGGAGGGAGTTGCACACAGCAATGAGTAGGGCTCTAAACTAGCCCTCCACCCCCACTGCCCCAGATGCAGCAGGAAGCTGAACTCAAGCTCAGGAAGGCTCGCTGTCTGTGGCCTTGCCATAACCCAGCTCCTTAAGTGGTCAAGCCAGACCACTCTTCAGGTCCCATGGCCCAGTGCTGCCACTGGCTCTTCTCAGGACCATCAGCTCTGCCTGCCATGCTTTCTAGTTGAGGCCTCACTCGTGTGTTCCAGGATTTTTTCAGTGGTGTCTTATCCCTGGATAGTTGTTAGTTGTGTTCCTTGGGAGGGGGAGCTAAGTCAAGGGACCATCTGTATCACCATCTTGGTGCCATCATCTTCCGGGCTGGATAATTCTTTGTTGGGGGTGGTCCCACTGTCTAGACAGAGCAGGGGAGCCCTGACCTGTAGAAAGATTAGCAGGTTTCCCGGTCTCTACAGTAGATGCTGCACCAGCCAAGAATGTCTCCAAATATTGCCGGTGTCTCCTGGAGAACAAAATCCACTCCTAGTGGAGAAACCTTGAGCTAGAGGGAGACTGGAAGGAGGAACAAATAGAAAACGATTTCTGTACGTTGTTGCTCTTCCTGACAGCTTTGCTTCAGTGGGAGCAGTTGCTCTTGTTCCCAGCTTCCTTGGGCACGACCAGAATCAACTCCCTTGCAGCCCCTCAGAGACTCTAGAGGCTGCCACACCGGGCACTGCTCCTTTCAAAGTTCTGATCGATTCCTCATTCATGGTTTCTGCTCTGAGCTGCAAGCTAACCCTGTTACCCTGGCTCTAGGGGGCAGTGGTGGAGTGACTTCTTCAGGAGATGTTACCTCCGGCTTACTTCAGAGTCCTCACGTGGTATTAAATCCCCTCTGTTTGAAATATATCACACAGTCTGTTTGCTGAACTGGCCTTTGACTAATAGAGTGATAATGACTATAACCTTGACACAGGCCAAGCAACAGAGCTGACAGGAGCCTGGGACATTTTTCTTCATTCAACCAAAGTTGAACATCTACAAATATGCAGGCCCTGTGCTAAAGTTTGAGAATAAAAGCTAAGTCCCTGCTACATATACATACTGCTATATTTAAAATGAGTAATCAACAAGGATCTACTATATAGCACATGGAACTCTGCTCACTGTTATGTAGTAGCCTGGATGACAGGAGAGTTTGGGGGGAGAATGGATACATGCATGTGTATGGCTAAGTCCCTTTGCTGTCCACCTAACTCTCATAACATTGTTAATTGGCTACACCTCGATACAAAATAAAAACTTTAAAAAAGAAAAAATTCTAAGCCCTTGCTATCTGGGTAATAAAGAAAAGGCCTGTCAAGAGCCAGTTGTAGATAGGTTAAGTACCTGCAAAATTGTTTTTTAATCCAGTGCTTCATTTGGCAGCCCACAGGTCCATGTCAAGAGGTTCACCGTATTATACTTAGCTTTACTAATTTTCATTGTTTGGGGCACATGTACTGTTTCTTTAGTTTGGTATTTAAACTGAAAATATATTCATCTTGATATAATACACTTCTATTCTTACCAAAAGCACAAATAACTAAAATATTTTTAACTGCCAAACCATCATCAAGGTGGCAAGAGATTAGAAAATATATGTCCTTTATCTTTGTTCAAACATCTTTTTTACAATGTGGGGAAATAAGTCAGATTTATATATAAAGAAAAAGCTGGAAAATGGGGGTAAGATAGAAGCGAGAAACCAGTGATGATAAATGTTTAAATCTTCATAAAATCCTTTAAAATTGATTTGAGACTTCAAAGGTTAAGTAGTATAAAATTTGCAAATCTTTTTTTAAAAGTGTCCTGGCTTAATAAGAGTGAGCGTTTGAAGTAAAATTCCAAATTTTCTCCTCTGCCTGAATATGCCTGGTGAGACAGGAAAGGATCTCATTTAATCAGTCACTATCTTTTTTTAAAGGACTTACTTATTTGGCTGCATCAGGTCTTAGTTGTGGCTCGCAGACTCCTCTATAGTTGTGGCACTTGGGTTTAGTTGCCCCGAAGCATGGGGAATCTTAGTTCCCTGACCAGGGATTGAACCCACATCCGCTGCATTGAAAGGCAGATTCTTAACTACTTGTATCACCAGGGAAGTCCCTAGTCACTGTCTTAAATTTTGATCTTGTCTGTTTTGAGACCAGTGGGGGAAAAAAAAAAAAATGGCCTCTTTTTCTTCTGTCATGGTGCAGCCCTTATGTAGGATGCTTGCTAGGGAGTGCCAGTAGCCAAACTCAAGCTAACAAAAGCAAAAAAGGAGGATGTATTATAAGAATGTTAGGATCTCACCAACACATTGGGTCTTAGGAATATGGAACTTGGGTCTTGGATTTCATCAGGATCCGATATTTTTCCTCCTTCTTGCACATCAATGTCATTTTTCTCTCTCTTTATTTTTCCTAACAAAAGCTTCCAAGTTTTTTATAGTGTCCAGCCAGCTTTAGGCACCAGAAAGACAAAGATATGATGTGTTCTGTTCCCTAGTAAAAAACTATATAAGGGAAGAATCTCAGGTTTTAATCCAGCTTGCAACTCATCAGATGTCACCTGGAGATGGGGTCATTCTCAGTTCAGTTAAGTTGTTCAGTTGTGTCTGACTCTCTGCGACCCCATGGACTGTAGCACGCCAGGCTTCCCTGTCCATCATCATCTCCTGAAGTTTGCTCAAACTCATGTCCATCGAGTCATTGATGACATCCAACCATCTCATCCTCTGTTGTTGCCTTCTCCTCCCGCCCTCAATCTTTCCCAGCATCAGGGTCTTTTCCAATGAGTCAGTTCTTTGTATCAGGTAGCCAAAGTATTGGAGTTTCAGCTTCAGCATCAGTCCTTCCAATGAATATTCAGGACTGATTTCCTTTAGGATGGACTGGTTTGATCTCCTTGAAGTCCTAGGGACTCTCAAGAGTCTTCTCCAACACCACAATTCAAAAGCATCAATTCTTCAGTGCTCAGCTTTCTTTATGGTCCAACTCTCACATCCATACACGACTACTGGAAAAACCATAGCTTTGGATAGACGGAACTTGTCATTCAGAGCTTGGTTAATAGTGACAGTTAGTAATTATGCCTGGAGTCATCAGGAAATGGTAACAGTGGTATATTTCACCTGAGCATTTAGGGACAAGCAGGAGTTTGCCAAAAGAAAGGTGCACCAAGCATCCTGACTGATGGAACCACCTCTGCAAAAGTGCTGAGGCCTAGAAGGTTCTGGAGTATGGGCAGAGCTTTTTTTTTTTTTGGTGGAGATGCTTTCAAAATGAGTCAGACATGGCAGTGAGAGATTGTGAAGGCTCCACAGTGCCTCTGAGGTAGCTGTCTCAGAAGGCTGGGTGGCCGTTGTTGCCATGAACTGAGAACAGGGCTAAAGCAGGGCTGTGTGATGATAGTGAAGTATTCCAATAGGGTCCTGTCTGTTGACAGAAAGGAAAATCCACAACCTGAAAGTTGAGAATTATGTTTAATTTGGAAGACTTACTGAGGACAATAGCCCAGAATACAATCTCTCAGATAGCTCTGAGGGACTGTTCCAAAGAGGTAAGAGAAAAGCTAGAATATATAGGAGTTTTTGCTTGAAAAAGCAAACACGTGCATGCTAAGTCACTTCAGTAGTGTCCGACTCTGTGCGACCCTATGCACCATAGCACACCAGGTTCCTTGTCAATGGGATTCTCCAGGCAAGAATACCGGAGAGGGTTGCCATGCCCTCCTTCAGGGGATCTTCCCAACCCAGAGATTGAACGCGCGTCTCATGTCTCCTGCATTGGCAGGCGAGTTCTTTACCACTAGTGCCACCTAGGAAACCCAAACATGTAGTCAAACAGAAATATTCCTGCTAATCACAAAAACCCAGACATCTCAAGTTAATAATTTTAGTGCTTTGCTATGTTTGGAAAGACGTGAGAGTTGGGGCTTATTGAAATTATTCCTTTGATATGCACCGTAACTATGTAGGGCCTGTATCCTGCTTTTTGAAATCCAGAATGCCCTGAGGGCAGGGCTCATTGTCTCAGGGTTACAGTGGCTGATGGCTTTAGGGTCAACATTCTTTGCTTCACAGACAGGCAGCGTTCTTCCAATTTCCATGATGCACCTGCCAGTAAAGTAAAGGTAAATAATCAAGCAAAGGGGAAATCGGGTGCTATTTGATTATATATCACCTTTGGCTACAATAATACAGGGAAACAGAAACTCTGTTAGTCCTTCAACTTCTGTATCAGCATAATAGTAGTGAATGAAACCCACAGAATATTTTTTAATTCATTTTTAACTGAAGTATATTTGAACTACAATGTTGTTAGTTACTGCTGTAGAGCAAAATGACTCAGTTATATACACACACACATATATATATATATATATATTCTTTTTTATATTCTTTTCCATTATGCTTTATCACAGGATACTGAGTCTAGTTCCCACGTGCTATACAGTAGGACCTTGTTTATTCAGTCTATATGTACCAGTCTGCATCTGCTAATTCCAACCCTCTCCCACCCCAACCCCCCTTGGCAACCACCAGTCTATTCTCTGTGTCCCTGATTCTGTTTCATAGATAGGTTCATTCACGTCATCTTTTAGATTCCACATATAAGCTATATCATATATTTGTCTTTTTCTGACTTACTTCAGTTAGTAGGATCATCTCTAGTTGCATTCATGTTGCTATAAATGGCATTATTTCATTCTTTTTAATGCTGAGCAGTATTTCATTGTATATATGTACCACATCTTCTTTACCTATTCATGTGTTGATGGGCATTTAGTTTGTTTCCATGTCTTGGCTATTATGAATAGTGCTGCTGTGAACGTAGGGGTACATGCATCTTTTTGAATTATGGTTTGTCCAGATATATGTCCAGGAGTGTGATAGAGCCCACATGGGGTCTCATTGTTAAGAGGGCTCATTGTGTTGACCCTGCAAACAAAGAATAAAATCATAGTGACCCTTGCGACTGACAAAATTACCCAAATGACATTCTGTTTTCTCACCGGCACCCACCTTCCCACAGCTGTGAGGCCGCCAGATTCCAGACCTCTGGCTACGTGACCACAGGGCTCAACCACCCCTTCAGAGACTTTTTTATTGGTGGGGTATAAGAAAGACCCCGTCAGAAAGGGAGGACACTGGTTCTCCTTAAGGGCCAGTCACCCTCTTGTTTCCCTCTAGTAAATTTCCCTTTTCTTGCCTGACTGCCCAGCTCACCATCTTTTTCTCTGCACTCACCTTACAGAGTGAGATTGCTGGATCATATGCTGATTCTGTTTTTAGTTTTCTGAGGGAACCTCCATACTCTTTTCCACAGTGGCTGCGCCAATTTACATTCCCACCAGCAGTGTGGGAGGGCTCCCTTTTCACCACACCCTCTCCAGAATTTGTTTTTTGTAGAACTACCCAGCGTGAGGTGGTACCTTATTGTAGTTTTGATTTGCATTTATCTAATAATTTGCGATGTTGAGCATCTTTTTATGTGCTTATTGGCCATCTGAATTTCTTCTTTGGAGAAATGTCTTCTACCCATTTTGGGGTTTTGTTGTTGTTGTTGAGTAGTATGAACTGTTTGTAAGCCCACAGAATATTGATCACCATATGGCTAAATGAAATATTCTTAAACATTCCATTCAGGGAGATGATACTTAATGCCATCAATATATATTTAAATTAATAGTATGTATGCTCTTTCTACTCATCTGGTTATTATTTCTTGGTTCCCAGACCCTTTGAATAACCCCCAACCCCTTGGCTGACTCCAGTTAGAAGCTTGCAACCTGTGAAATGCAGTTTTCAGGGGTCAACCTACTTGTGATGCAGAGCAGGGAAAATGCAAGGAATGGACCCGGCAGCCTGACAGAGAATTCACTCAGTATTTATTTAATCTGGACAACACTCTCAGTGAGGTATGATTCCCACTTTTACAGTTGAGGAAACTTTAACTCATAAGTGACTTGCCCAAGGTCATAAGGTCCACGATGGGCAGATCTGGAAGTTTTACCAAAGTCTGTCCTGATCCAAAGCCCCCACTGCTCTCTCAGCAGAGGGTAGAGCATCATAGCTTGGCTTTCCAGGCTGTAAATCTTGAACAATTCCAAGGAGGACTGATACTCTCCTGAGAAACAAAATAGGGCAATTGTTTAAGTCACAGAGAAGCACGCCTGTGATGCAAGGCTGCAGGATCTAAAAGAGCAGGCTAAACAAAGATCCTGGCCTAAATTCTTACATAAATCATTATTGTCCTGCTTAATGGGGCTGCCATAAACCTAATAACCTGAAGGATTTGCAAGCATTTTAATGAAAAATAGATGGCTTTTGAAGGAAAGTAATTCAGCCCAGGGGAACAGAGTTTGGATACAGGGAGATTAATCCTTAATAGTCAACAAGAGGTTCTGTTACCTGGGTGATGTCACACATTAGCACAGATAAGTTTATGCGATAAGTCGCTGCCAGCAAAGAGCAGAACCTGATGACAAGTGGAAGGGCACAGAAGAAGTGATTTTTTTTTTAAAGGATGACAAAAGGTAAGAGGCGGAGGAGGAAAGATGAGGGAGTTGTCTTACAAAGAGATAAGGCCACTTTAAGAATCACGGCATTGCTGGGGAAGTGTATTGGCTTTGTTTTGCAGATTTCCTATGTGCTGATTAATGTGTAGGCGTGACCCTCCATTTGTCAGTCTCTATTAGAAACATACCCTGTATGCCTTTATCAGGTTAAGAATGGGGACAACTCTGCTTCAATGCTTGTAGAACAGGCATCCCCATATTCTGATCTCCATAGCCCCGTGGGTTAACAGGCCTCAGTCCATAGTTTCAGCTCTTTTTCCTGGAGCCAACTGAAAGGTCTTTAAATTTCTTAATCACAATTTTTTTGTACTCTTTGTGTTAACTTTGGACTTTTTTATTGCTTGCTTGTTTGTGTTGTGGGGACAAAGTTAGGAGCAAAATTCTCCCGTGAGCTTCGTTTGACCTCCTGAAATCTAGTAGCAGGTCTAATTCCCACTCCACAGCTGAGTCATTGGAGAAATTTGCTATTTCAGCCACAATGGTTGCAAAGAGATGGGCACATGAACCAAGATGAGCGCATCTGAGGGCATCACTGTAATTTTTCCAACGTAAGCTAATCACAAAGCTGTTAGAATGTAATACTGCTGCTAATCACATCACAGCAAGTGGAGAAATCCAATAAGAAGCAAGCAAGAATGAAGCAGACACACTAAGAAGGAGAGAGGACCAAGAGGGTGTATGTGTCAATGGTGTTTAAGTTCTAGTTCAAAATGCCTGATCCCAGACGGCCTCTGGTTCACGTAACTCAGACTCTTCCAAAAAGTGCCTCCATCACTTACAACCTAAGTCCTTGATTGATATGGTTTGTAATGTAGGTATGAAAGGGAAAGTGAAAGTCACTCAGTCGTGTTGGACTCTGCGACCCCATGGACTGTAGACCACGGAATTCTCCCAGCCAGAATACTGAAGTTGAGCTTAAAGCTCAACGTTCGGAAAACTAAGATCATGGCATCTGGTCCCATCACTTCATGGGAAATAGATGGGGAAACAGTGGAAACAGTGTCAGACTTTATTTGTTTGGGCTCCAAAATCACTGCTGATGGTGATTGCAGCCATGAAATTAAAAGACAGTTACTCCTTGGAAGGAATGTTATGGCCAACCTAGCTAGCATATTGAAAAGCAGAGTCATTACTTTGCCAACAAAAGTCCATCTAGTCAAGGCTATGGCTTTTCCAGTGGTCACGTATGGATGTGAGAGTTGGACAGTGAAGAAAGCTGAGTGCTGCAGAATTGATGCTTATGAACTGTGGTGTTGGAGAAGACTCTTGAGAGTCCTTTGGACTGCAGGGAGATCCAACCAGTCCATCCTAAAGGAGATCAATCCTGGGTGTTCATTGGAAGGACTGATGTTGAAGCTGAAACTCCAATACTTTGGCCACCTCATGTGAAGAGTTGACTCATTGGAAAAGACCCTAATGCTGGGAAGGATTGGGGGCAGGAGGAGAAGGGGACGACAGAGGATGAGATGGTTGGATGGCATCACTGACTCAATGGACATGGGTTTGGGTGGACTCCGGGAGCTGGTGATGGACAGAGGCCTGGTGTGCTGCAGTTCATGGGGTCGCAAAGAGTCGGACACGACCGAGCGACCGAACTGAACTGAGACTTTCCCTTCTCCAGGGGATCTTCCTAACCCAGGGATCGAATCCAGGTCTCCCACATTGCAGGCAGATTCTTTACCAGCTGAGCCACAAGGGAAGTCCAAAGTAGGTATAACTCTGGTGATTCCAGGATAGTTGAAATTTCCTAAACCCCACTTCTGAACCCATCAACTGTGAAAACCAAAGTTGCATGCTAATGGCATTGGTGGTATAGTGGTGAGCACAGCTACCTTCAACACTGCCTGCCACCCCTCCAAGTGTGAAAGTGAAAAGTGAAAGTCGCTCCATCGTGTCCGACTCTTTGAGACCCCATGGACTATACAGTCCATAGAATTCTCCAGGCCAGAATACTGGGGTGGGTAGCCTTTTCCCTTCTCCAGGGGATCTTCCTGACCTAGGGATGGAACCCAGGTCTCCCACATTGCAGGTGGATTCTTTACCAGCTGAGCCACAAGGGAAGCCCCCTCCAAAGACATTAGCTAATTCCTGGAAGTTTATCTTATCCCCACCATTCCAGTGATTGGGACCCAGCATCCTTGCATAAACCTGTGCAACACTGTGTACAAAGCACACACTATGATGACCAAAAAAAATCACAAAAATCATATTCTGTGAGTTTAGGGGATTATACAAAATGTTTGGTAGGGGATGTGTCCCAAGGCACAGACATGACATTCACCTCATGGCCTCATCCTCTTTGCCTCTTCTCAGTAACTATACAAAAAAAATTTTTTTAGTCCATTTTTCTCACAGAAATTTACAAATCATTATCTGTTACCTGTACATCTCGATATTGCAATTAAACCCCAAATGTCTTATTAAGATAATTTTCCAGTGAAGTCCTTTCAAAGTCTGATTGCAGCATAATTTTCCAGTGAAGTCCTTTCAAAGTCTGATTGCAGCATACTTTTCCAGTGAAGTCCTTTCAAAGTCTGATTCCAGCTAAAATGTAACAATGTTACATAGCATTTTTTCTTGTCTTTGTAAAAAACAGATACATTTTAGATATTTGAGATAGTAGATTATGTCTAATTTTATATTCTGTCTTCTTCAACTTTAGACCAGGTGCATTTTCCTATGTGAATGAAAACTCTTCAAAACCATGATATTTAATATCTTCCTAGTATTCTATTGTATGAATATATGCTATTTACTTGTAATTCCTCTAAATTTTGAGTATTTAGATAATTTCAGTTTTCACAATTGTAAATAACAGTTCAGCCTTATGGATGAATGTTTGTATTTTTGATTCATCATCTGGAATTGTTCCCAAGAAACAAAATTGCAGAGTTAGAGGGTGTAAAAAATATGAAAGCTCTTAACCAAATCACTCAATTGCTTTTTCAGGAAGATCATGTAAATTTACAATCTCTGGCAGTATATGAAAAAGTGCTTGTTTCACTTCACCTTGTTAAAAAACAAAGCGTTCCTTTCACTTCACCCTAGTTACCTGTGTTACCAAGTGTTTAAGGATTTTATAATTGATAAGTGGAAAATAATTCATCATTACATTTCTTTGATTACTAAGGAAGCTGAGAAATTTTTATACACGTTTTAGCTTTTTCTTTTGTAAACGGTCTGTTCATACCCTTTGACACTTATGTAATAAAAGTCAAAATCTCCCATCCCTCTTCTCACTCCATCAGAGAAAAACTTTTAATGTTACTGTCTGAATTTGTTCTAGTGGTTTTCATCCTAACTGTGTAATATGCTCAAAGTGCCATTTCTCGTAGATGATATATATCAGCTCCTGAGTACGGGAAAAAAAAAGAGTCAAATCACATTTTATAGTTTAGCTCCCGCTACAAACAGACCCTGAGACAAGAATTTATGTACAAGCAGTTTATTTGAGAGGGCAATTCTGGGAAGCACAGGGATGAAATGAGAAGTGGAACCCAGAAGGCAGGAAAAACCAGTGAAAGGTAGATTAATGTGTGAGTTACCCCTGTGAGCAACTGGACCAGTATCTCAGGGGACACTCTAAAAAGAGACAGCTCGATGGTTTCTCATTAAAAGCAGAATCTCATCCTCATGGTTGAGGGGTTATTCCTGGGTCATCTTCCCAACACTTCTGGCCTGTTCAGCTCACAGGCCAATCCCATCCCAACAGAGAGTCACAGGAGACCATTGGGTCAGCGTGTGCTGGACCAGGCTCTGATGGCCTCCAGGGTAGACTACAGGAATTTGCGTAGGGCATCCACAGCATCTGTTACAGTCTTCCTCTTAGAGTGTGATATTCATGGCTCAATTATTTTTTAATTGTTCTGTTGGTGATCTTAATAATTTAAAATAGACGCTGCAGATACTTTCTACATTCTCTCTTACTGACTCCCTGCTTTGTGAGATAAGGATGTTAGTGCCACACTCCACTCAGCCATTTCTCAACTTTTCCCTCCTCTTATCCCATCCTCTTTTGGCTACACGTTAGCAAGGTTGTTAATATTTACTTTGTTTCTGGCAACCGTAGTCAGGGTTTTTTGTTTTGTCTCTAAAAATTGAGACCCAATAAAAAAAAATTTCTATACTTACGATTACATAGACATTGTCATTAAAAATTCAAGCAATGTGTTTGGGTTGTGTTTCCTTCTAGTAAGTACAATAGGTTGACTTAAGCCACTTGACGAGAAAATTAAGATTAACGTACTTAACTTCACAGGCCTCCTTAACTTCACTGGTGGGTCAGATGATGAAGAATCTGCCTGCAGAATGCAGGAAACCCAGGTTTCATCCCTGGGTTAGGAAGATCCCCTGGAGAAGGAAATGGCAACCCATCCAGTATTCTTGGCTAAAGAATTTCATGGACAGAGGAGCCTCAGAGGCTACAGTCCATGGGGTAACCAAGAGTCGGCCACTACTGAGCAATTCATGCAATGTATCACTTATCATCACATATGAGCCCTGACTTTCTTCTCCAGGTTTTTCCTCAGGAATTCTACTTGCAATTTTCTCTCTTGCATTATTTGCATTTCAGTTCAGTTCAGTTGCTCAGTTGTATCCTACTCTTTGGACTCCATGGACTGCAGTACACCAGGCCTCCCTGTCCATCACCAACTCCCGGAGTTTACTCAAACTCATGTGCATTCAGTTGGTGATGCCATCCAACTATCTCATCCTCTGTCAGCCCCTTCACCTCCTGCCTTCAATCTTTCCTAGCATCAGGGTCTTTTCCAATGAGTCAGTTCTTCCAATCAGGTGGCCAAAGATTTTTAGTTTCAGCTTCAGCATCAGTCCTTCCTATAAATACTCAGGACTGATTTCCTTTAGGATGGACTGATTGGATCTCCTTGTTGTCCAAGGGGCTCTCAGGAGTCTTCTCCAACACCACAGTTCAAAAGCATCAATTCTTCGGCACTCAGCTTTCTTTATAGTCCAACTCTCACATCCATACATGACTACTGGAAAAACCATAGCTTTGACTAGATGGACCTTTGTTGGCAAAGTAACGTCTCTGCTTTTTAATATGCTGTCTAGGTTGGTTATAACTTTTCTTCCAAGGAGTAAGCATCTTTTAATTTCATGGCTGCAGTCACCATCTGCAGTGATTTTGGAGCCCAAAAAGTCTGCCACTATTTCCACTGTTTCCCCATCTATTTGCCAAGAAGTGATGGGACCAGACGCCATGATCTTAGTTTTCTGAATGTTGAAGAAGAATAATTATATCAATACATAATAGTTTTATTTTTATGTCATTTTTCAATACAATTCTTGGAGAAACATAGGGAGTACAATTGCCTAAAGCTTCTCTTTGAACAACGTAAAGTTTATGGCAATGTTGAATTCTCCTATTTATTTAAAACCACATTTCCTACTCAGCCCATTATATTTGATGTTGGATGATCATGAACTGACTTTAATTTCTAATTTCACATCAGTTTGAAAAGTTGGCATACTTCCTTTCATACTGCTGTCAGATCTGGGGTCAATATTTGTTAACACCAAAGTGAGAACATTTGCTAAGGAACAGATGGCCTACACCATTCCTTTCCTTAATTCTCTACAATGATTCAATTCTTATGAATCATCATTCTGGAGTTCTACCAGGAATGCAGTAAAAACCACTAGTTAAATCCCCACCAGAGAAGTTCTCACATCTCAAAAAGCTGGCACTGCAACTGTCTCCATGTGGGCACTTGGCAAATAGGTCAACAGGTGTTCCTGCTTTGTTAGAATTACTCATGGACACCAGGTAAATCAGGGAGCTTAGCTGGCTGCTATATTTGTAAAACAAAGTCTTTGGGTAAGTAAACAAGTACTTTTAGCCCAGGATTCAACACAAGTTGAAGTGATACCTTGAGAACGAAAACACATCAAGGGGCATTTTAAAATAAATTAATTTGAAAAGGCAAAACTTGGAGAAAAGAAAGTAAAATATATATATGAAAAAAGCATTGCCAGAAGGAAGGTTGTTCAGAAACAGCCTGATAGCAGTTTTTCTTCTCATTGTACCAAACTATAATAACCCTTTTAGGCCTAACTAGGAATTATCATACAGCTGGGGTCAGTCACCCATCAGATCACTGGGGAAACCATTAAAAAGCATGTATTTGGAAGGAATTCAAAAGTGGTGCTATGGAAACCACAGTGGACATTTTCTAGACACATCCTACCAAGCATGGGGTGAAATCACGAGCCTCAGATATCATAAGCCAAATGTTCCCATTGATTTGAATAGTTTTAATTACTCACTTTCCCAAAGCTTCTGTCTCTGAAGATACAGAATACTGACAACAGTGAAGAAAAAAACCAAAAAACAGCGATGATTGAGAAACACATTTGCATCCAAACTCTATCTGCTTAAAATCTGAGAGACTTAAGACATAGATGACATAAGACATCATCACCCTCACAGTCAGCAAGAAGTATAGACAAGTATAGACAAGTTTCCACCTGTGTATGTAAAGCAGATTTAACAAGTAGCTGCTAAAAGCTCACTAGAGTTTACACTTCCCTGCCATTTACTGACTGTAGAACTAATGTTTAACTAAGGCAGGCTGCTTAACTTCTGTGTTCCAATTTCCTCTTCTGTGAAATAATAATAGGGTTGTTATGAGAAAAGAGTTAATATGTAAAGTGATAGAACAGTGGCTGGTGCATCGTAGGTAGTATGTATTAGTTATAATTGGCACTACCTTTAAGAAATAGGATTTTGAAATGCCTGTGGCTCCTGTGCCCATTAAGGCCAAGGTATCAACCTGTCATTTGGATGAATGCATAAGTTTAAGATAGTATTAATAGTCTATCTTCTATTTCAAGATCCCACAGGTTTGGTTGTTTCTGAAGGTCGAATTCTGCCTTAAATTGCAAAAAGATTCAAAGCAATTTAAAAGGTTGAATTTTTAACTTTCAAAAATGTGTTGAATCAACAATGTTGTGTTAATTTCTACTATACAGCAAAGTGTTAGATATACAATCATACTATTTTCCATTATGGTTTATCACAGGATATTGAATACAATTGCCTGTACTATACAGTAGGACCTTGTTGTTTATCCATTCTCTATGTAATACATAGTTTGCATCTACTAATCCCATAATCCCAATCCTTCCCCCCCCACCCCCCTCCCCACCTCCTTGGCAACCACAAGACTGTTCTCTGTCTGAGTTGTTTCTATTTTGTAGATTTATTATTTTGTGTCATATTTTAGAGTTCCCATATAAGTGACATCATATGGTATTTTTTTCTTTTATGACATATTTCACTTAGTATGATAATCTCTAGGTCCATCTAGTTGCTGCAAATGCATTATTTGATTCTTTTAATGTCTGAGTAGTATTCCATTGTGTATATGCACCACATCTTTATCCATTCATCTTTTGATGGGCTTTTAGGTTGCTTCCATGTCTTGGCTGTCATAAATAATGCTGCATTGAACATTGGGATAAATGTATCTTTTTGAATTATAGTTTTTTGCAGATATGTGCCCATGAGTGGAATTGCAGGCCATATGGCATCTCTAGTTTTTGTGTTTGTGTGTGTGTGGAAACTCCATGCTGTTTTCCATAGTGGCTATACCAATTTATTGACTATACCATTTTATTAATATATCTCCACCAACAGTGTAGGAGGGTTCCAAAATATTGCACTTTTAACATGTCCCAAATTTAAAGACAGTGTATTCCCTCTACAACTTGCTCCTAATCTTGAATGTATGGTAAAAGGGAAATTTCTATTCTTCCTTCTTTTCTCTTGTCCTATAATATGGTCTATCTGTCCTCTCTTCTTGACTGCCACTGTCATTGCTGTTCAGTCACCCAGTCATGTCTGATTCTTTGTGATCCTGTGAGCTGCAGCATGCCAGGCTTCCCTGTCCTTCACTATCTACTGGAGTTTGCTCGAACTCATGCCTGTTGAGTTGATGATGCCATTCAACCATCTCATCCCCTGTTGTTCCCTTCTCCTCCTGCCCTCAAAAGATGCTAGTCTTTCCTAGCATCAATATCTTTTCCAATGAGTCATCTCTTCACATCAAGTGGCTAAAGTATTGGAGCTTCAGCTTCAGCATCAGTTCTTCCAATGAATATTCAGGGTTAATTTCCTTTAGAATTGATTGGTTTGATCTCCTTGCTGTCCAAGGGATTCTCAAGAGTCTTCACCAACACCACAGTTCAAAAGCATTAATTCTTCGGTGCTCAACCTTTTTTATGGTCCAACTCTCACATACGTACATGACTACTGGAAAAAACGTAGCTTTGACTATATGGACCTTTGTCGGCAAAGTAATGTCTCTGCTTTTTAATATGCTAAGTTTGTCATAGTTTTTCTTCCAAGGAGCAAGTATCTTAATTTCATGGCTGCAGTCACCATCCGCAAGAATTTTGGAGCTCAAGAAAATAAAGTCTGTCACTGTTTCCATGGTTTCCCCATCTATTTCTCATTACTCTAACTCAATTTCTCATGAACTTGTGCAATTATAATGGCCCTCTTGCCATTCTCAGGCCTTCAGTTTCTCTGTTGTCTACATACTTTTACAGATGAAGTATATAAATATACTTCTCAGCACTACTTTAATCTCACTATTGTTGAAGTTCAATTGCTGAGTCGTCTGTGACCCCTTGGACTGCAGCACGCCAGGCCCCTCTGTCTTTCACTATCTCCCGGAGTTTGCTCAAATTCACATCCATTGACTCAGTGATGCTACTCACTACTTCCCAGCCCCAGACTTCCTATAGTTCCCTTTACAATTCCCTGCAGGTTCTTGCCTGGAGAATCCCAGGGACGGGGGAGCCTGGTGGGCTGCTGTCTATGGGGTCGCACAGAGTTGGACACGACTGAAGCGACTTAGCAGCAGCAGCAGCAGGCAGTAGGAGTGCATGGTGGGAATAGAGGTTCTGCTTAGCAACATTTGTTTCCTTTCTGTGAGCTCCAGTAGTCAATTATAGGGGAAAAAACATCTTATTAAACACCCAATATCAAATTGCCAAAATAATTTCTTATCTATTGTGCAGTTAAGTTCTCTACATACAAGCCTTCAAATTGTGAATTTTCGAAGATGCAAACATGTGCTCCATCAGTGTCAGATGTGAGTGGAACTGCAGCTTGCCCTCCATCTTCAATTGCTGACGATCCTTCAGCTCTACCATCTCCCACATCCTTTCCCTCCTCCAGTCAGTATCTCTTCTTGCCTGTCCACTCGATCCCAGGCCCTGTATGCCAACTGTTGTACTGTACTACTGTGTTTTTCAAGGTACTGTACTGAAGATTAAAAATGCCTTTTTCTGTGTGTTTGTTAATGTATTACTTGAAGAACTAAAGAGCCTCTTGATGAAAGTGAAAGAGGAGAGTGAAAAAGTTGGCTTAAAGCTCAACATTCAGAAAACTAAGATCATGGCATCTGGTCCCACCACTTCTTGGGAAATAGATGGGGAAACAATGGAAACAGTGTCAGACTTTATTTTTTGGGGCTCCAAAATCACCGCTGATGGTGACTGCAGCCATGAAATTAAAAGATGCTTACTCCTTGGAAGGAAGGTTATGACCAACCTAGATAGCATATTTAAAAGCAGAGACATTACTTTGCCAACAAAGGTCCATCTAGTCAAGGCTATGGTTTTTCCAGTGGTCATGTATGGATGTGAGAGTTGGACGGTGAAGAAAGCTGAGCACTGCAGAATTGATGCTTTTGAACTGTGGTGTTGGAGAATACTCTTGAGAGTCGCTTGGACTGCAAGGAGATCCAACCAGTCCATCCTAAAGGAGATCAGTCCTGGGTGTTCATTGGAAGGACTGATGTTGAAGCTGAAACTCCAATACTTTGGCCACCTCATGTGAAGAGTTGACTCATTAGAAAAGACCCTGATGCTGGGAAGGATTGGGGGCAGGAGGAGAAGGGGACGACAGAGGATGAGATGGTTGGATGGCATCACCGACTCGATGGACATGGGTTTGGGTAAACTCCGGGAGTTGGTGATGGACAGGGAGGCCTGGCATGCTGCAGTTCATGGGGTTGCAAAGAGTTGGACATGACTGAGTGACTGAACTGAACTTATGTGAAAAGTATTATAAACCTATTACAGTACCATATAGCTGACTGTGTTAGTTTAGAACCTAGGGTAACTTTGTTGGACTTATAAACAAATTGAACTTACAAACAAAGGAATGTGCTCTTGGAATGGCACTTATTTGTATGAAAGTGATTTACTATATATTCTTTAAGATATTATAAAACTTTTTGAGGAAACTAGCATGCATTGAAAACTTGACACTCAACATATAGCCCTCACCACATTATTCTCCCCATTGTGCAGAGTAGGTACTGGGAATACCTAAAAAAAAAAAAAAAAAATCTGACTCACTGAGTCAAGTTCAAAACTTCATGAAGATCTGTTTACATTTTAATCATGCTCAGCACCTAGCAAAATTACCTGAAAACCTATAGTTTCAATGCAAGAACTATTTGATCAATGAACTAATGTACCTGAAGCTTGCTGAAACTTAGGTAATAGCTCTCTCTTTGGAGAATCTTTTTCTTCCTACATATAATAGCTATGGTACTGAACTCAGCCAACTTTGAGCCATTATCACTAACTGATGGATATAGATATAGATATCTTCATAATTACATACAACAAAATTATCTGAAAGTTTCCTCCCACATATAGTGTAAAATAAAGGGACATCAGGCCCTTTGTCACCAACCTCTTTCAAACAGTTTCCCTGTACTCTGCTTGGATGTCAAGCACCTCTCATTATCTGAGACCTTCACCTTCTGTTATAGGAGTGTTAGTTTTTTACAGTGGTTTTGACAAGGGATGTTTTAATAAAAATAATTGCCTTTGTTAACAGAGGTATAAACCAGTAAGTCTTTATGTATTAAGGAGACCAGCTTAATACACCAACAGTCAAATGCATTCTCTTAGTTTTTCTATTGGTGCTGATAGATTTTTCTGTTAGATATTGGGTCTCTCTAGGCAGGTGTTCAGCAGATGAGTACCTGAGTGAAGGGAGGAAGCTTTGCTGAGACTGTGGCTGACATTGGGAGGTAAGGGTGGGGGAGAGACAGACAGACATGGAAATGAGGAGGAGGAAAAAGAGAAGGAGAGAGAAAGTAGGTAGAGAGAGCGAGGAAGAAAAGAGAAAATAGGAAGTTCTAGATCATGAGAAACTCTAGTGCATGGATGTTCTCACTAATGCTTTCCCCTTGTCCAAAGGAACTTAGTAGGTTCATACCATACATATATTCGTGATATTTCTTCTAGGCCCTCTGCAATGATTTTCAATTAGACTCTGGACATGTAAGCAATGGTAGTTTTCACTATTAACAAAAATGTATAAACAACAAACTTAAAGTAAATAAAGATGTTGTTTTTAAACTATAACATGTTCAGCAAAAAATTTTACATATCAAAGTTTCCTCTAACAACAAAATCACTTAGATGGGCCATGTATCTTGGCAGTCTTGAAGTCAAGAGATAGGTTTTCTTTTTAGGATGAAGGGTTTAGTACTTGGAATTTTGCAGACTCCAATCCTAAACCAGAAATATCGTGTTTTTTGCGGTTTTCACAGACTCTGCGTGTTATCAAGAACAAAAATGCTCACAGGTTTAAGTCATTTCTTATAGCTTCACTAGTTTTAGATGAAACATAAATATCAGTAGACTATAAGAAAGACACTAAAATAAACAGGGTGCTTTCCCCCAAATAATCCTCATAATATTCAGGAAAAGCATTCCAGATGAGAGTTTTGGCAAGAGAGGGGATCACCGCTTTTTCTAACCATTTCCCCCTCAATAAAATTACAGGAACAACTTGATTTTATCAATTTCCCTAACCAAAAACTTCAAATTTCTTGAAAAATAAAATACTTTCAACAAGCTGAAGGCAAAAATATCAATATAGTTTTAAAAACTCGTACATATTTAGCACAGATGACTCCAGACTTTTTCTTGTGTTGTTGTTTCTGATAGTTTGCATTGAGATATATGGCACTATTTATTTAAAATAAGTAAGTCAATGATTTTACTGTAGTCACAGAGTTGTGCAGTCACCCCAATTTCAGTTTCTTTTTATTTATTTGCCCTGCTGCACAGCATGTGGGATCTCAGTTCCCTGACCAGGGATTGAACCACGCCCCTGCATGGAAAGTGTGGAGTCTTAACCACTGGACTGCCAGAGGTTGGGATTGCCTCCGACCAATCAATTTTAAAGCATTTTCATTATCCCCTGCCTCTGCCCAACATGTATGCCCATTAGCGATTACTCCCTGTTTCTCCCCAGCCCTTGACCTCCACTGATGTCCTCTGTAGATCTGCCTGTTCATAGAAATGAAATTACACAATGTATAGCCTATTGCAACTGATTTTCTTCACTTATTGTAAGGTTTATACATGTTATGGTATGTATCAGTACTTCACTCTTTTTATGGTTGAATAGTATTTTATTGTGTAGATATATCACATATTATTTATCCATCCATCCATTTGGGTTGTTTATACTTTTTGGCTATTATGAATGATGCCACCGTGAACATTAGTATACAAGTTTTTATTTCTCTTGGGTATATATCTAGGCATGGGATTGCTGGGTCATATGATAACTCTATGTTTTACCTTTTGAGGAGCTGTTAGACTATTTTCCAAAGCAGCTTACATGTTGATCACAGTCCTTGATTTCTCTTTTTTTTCTTTCTCACATTTGATTCTACTGGGTTCCTGAAGCACCAGTAATTGACCTCCCAGCAGAATGTATTATATCAACATTATAAAAGAATATCCTTCAAGCTTTTATTACCTTGTACCTATAGTAAGATACCCTCACCCTTCTCTTTTGTTCCTCTGGTAAGCTGGTATATTTGTAGACAGAAAAAACATTGAATACCTATTTGCTCTTTAGTAAAAGATCTGAGAATATAGTTTCCTTGAAAGTTCTTTGCTTTGTGATTTCAGTGACTGAATTTGATGTTGCATGCTGAACTACATTTTTCTTAAAAAAAAAAAAGGCATATGAGGGAACAATATTTTAATGTTTTAAGAATATACTTAGTCTTCTTAATATTCACCTGGTACCGTTATTCCAGGAGTAAGAAATCTATTTTGGCAAACACTGAAAGTCAATCTCAAATACTTTTTAAAAATCTGTTGTAGGAGTAGGAAAAAATCTAAATGGCTTAAAAATATAATATTGTACCGATTTTTTCTCTTTTGTAGCATGGGCGTAGGGAAAATGTCAAAGTCAGAAAATACAGTTTCAAGATTGAAAGATCCCATAAATCTTTAATCCCCCCTCCCTGGCACCACAGAAATTACTTTCTAAGTCTATTTTTGTAAATATACATTTTTGAGAAGAATAGCAAAACTTTGGAGTGGAAAAATTTCCCATTTTAAAAAGCATTTGTAATTTATTAAATCCCTGTTTACTGTTGCTATTGATAAAAATGTAACAAATATCATCCATAAACTTAGAGGTAACAACCTAAAATTAAGCCCAAATCTCAATGTAAAAAGTATAGCTATATGTTAAAATAATTTTTCACCATGGAATCAGGCCTCTTTTGACCAGCTGGCTCAGGCAAAAAGAGAACTTAATGATTCATATTATGGAAAAGTCCAAGAATAGATCTAGCTTTAAGCAGTGCTAGGTAGGACTAGATGATACAATCAAGGCCCATTTTCTCTCTTAACAGCCTCTAAGCTCCATCCTGCTGATGGGTCCATATTTTGAGAGGTTCTCACCTTACCACAGTAACAGTAAGTTACTGTAGGTTGGTTTTGTTTCTGTCCCTTCATTCTCAAATCCAATGACAAATCCTTGTCCTAGAAAGCGAAGTCACTCAGTCATGTCTGACTCTTTGCAACCCATGAACTGTAGCCTGCCAGGTTCCTCCATCTGTGGGATTTTCCAGGCAAGAGTACTGGAGTGGGTTGCCATTTCCTTCTCCAGGGGATCTTCCCGACCCAGGGATGGAACCCCGGTCTCCTGCTTTGCAGGCAGACTCTTTATGACCTTAGATACTGGGGAGTCCCTTGTCCTAAAAATTACAGTAAATGCTCACTGTGAATCATTGGTTCTAAGTAGGTCAAGTGCCCGTCTATGAGCCAATTACTGTGACCAGGGGGATACCAAGTGCTGACTGACTTAACCTTAAGTGATGGTGCTGAGGATGGAGCCAGTAACGCAGATATATGGTCTTAGAAAGAAATTATGGTATTGCTACCAAATTAAAGGGGAATGAATGCTGACACTGCAAACAGAGGAAGTGTATATTACAATGCTATTTCAATGTTATTAATAAAAGCAGAAATATGATGAAAATAATTAAGCCAATAGAAAATTTTTATAAAACTCAATACCTAATCCTTAAATTAAAATTTTAGTAGCATTATTAAGGAATCATTGACATAAACTGCATGTTTAAGGTATACTGTTTAATAAAGTTTGATTTACGAATTCACTCATGAAACTATCCCATAATTAAGCTAAGGAACATTGTCTATTACCCATGATGTTTCCTTCTATCTCTTTATAATTTTTCTTTGACCCTTCCTACTCAGCAACCACCAATTTGTTTCCTATATAAATTTATTGGGTTCTAATATAAAACTTGTTGTTACTTTCTAGAATTTTATACGAATCTAATGATACAGTACATTAGGCCTTTTTTCACTCTGCACAATAATTTTGTGATTCATCCTTGTTGATAGTATTAATAGTTTGCTTTTTATTGCCAAGTAACAGTTTATTGCATGAGCTTCCCATGTGGCAACCCACTCTGGTGGTAAAGAATCAGGCGTCCTGCCAATGCGGGATACAACAGATAACAAAATATCCCCGCGTTATGTTATCATTTAGAAGTGTCAGTGTTTCAAGCTTTACATTAAGATCTATGACCCATTTTGAGTTAACTTCAGTGTAAGGCTTTAGGTTTCATATGGCTACTCTAACAAATTCCTTCAAAATTTGTGACTGGAAACAACAGGAATATATTCTCTCACCGTTCTGAGGACAGAAGTTTAAAGTCAAGGTGTCAGTGGGGCTGTGCTCTCTGCACTTGCTGGGAGAGGATCCATTCCTTGCTTCTAGCAGTTGCTGGTGGCTGTCAGCATGTTGGGCTGTGTACACATCATTCCATTCTCTGCCTCCATCTTCACACAGCCTCTTCTGTGAGTTCATAATCTCTTATAAGGACACTGCAATTTGAATTTAGGGTCTGTCTAGATAATCCAAGATAATCTCTCAGTGTAGCTGAAGATCCTTAACATAATCACTTTTGCAAAGACCCTTTTTCTATATAAGGTAATAATATTCACAGGTTATAGGGGTTAGAACCTAATACCTTTGGGTAACTATTATTCAGCCTACTGCAAAGGCGAAAATAGATATCCAGTTGTTCAGCACCATTTGTTGAAAAGATTATCCTTAATTTTTGTGTAAAATTAATTGGCCATAGATGTTCATTTATGCATCTGTATCTAGACTCTGTTCTATGGATCAATTGGTCTATCTTGATGTTAATATCACATCATTCATTGACTTGATTACTAGCTTTTTATAATAAGCCTAAAGTCTGGTAGTCTAAGAACTCGTTGTTGTTATTTTTGGTATTCTAGGTCCTTTGCAATACCATACTCTACCAAGAAGGAAAACAAAAAGCCTACTAGGATTTATCACACTGAATCTATAGACAAACTTAGGAACTTGGGGATACATTTTATCAATACCAACTCTACTGATTTATGAACACTGTGCTATTATAAATGCTATTTTTTATATTGTCAGTTTCTGGTTGTTGCTGTATATAGAAATGCAATTGAATTTTATATATTAATCTTATTTCCTGCAACTTTGATAAACTCACTTATCATTCCAACAGTTTTTATTTTAAAAAAATTCCAGATGATTTCCTTCATAAATGATCATGGCGCCTGTGGATAAAGAGAGCTTTATTTCCTTTCCAATCTGAATTCCTTTTATTTTTCTTGCCTGACAGCTCTGGTTGGAACCTCTAGTATCATGCTGAATAGAAGCAGTGAGAGCAGACATTCTGGGCCTGTTCTCAACCTTACGGTAGAGGCAGGAAAGGATGACATTTAATTTTTCCTCATTAAGTATGATGCTGCTAGCTTTCTGTAGATGCCTTTTAGCAGGTCAAGCAAGTTCTCTTTCATTTCTAGTTTGCTGTGATTTGTAAGTAAAGATGTTGGACTTTAATGTGTTCTTTAGTGAAAGATCTTAGGTTTATTTTGTCTTCTTGTCTATTGAAATGGTAAATTTCATTGTGATGTGTTTCAAATATTAGACCAGACTTGCCCTGCTCAGATAATCTCCACCTGGTCATGCTGTATTGTCCCTCTTCTTGCCTTTATATTATTTTTTAATTTTGCTAAAATTGTGTTCTGAATTGTTGCATTCATGTTCATGCAGGATATACTGGTCTATTGTTTTTATTGTATATCTTTGCCTGGTTTTGGTATCAGAGTAATGTTGGCCTCATAGAATAAATTGTACATATTCCTTCGATTTTCTGGAAGAAATTTGTGTAAAATTGGTATTTCTTCTTCAAATGTTTGGCAGAATTTACCTTTCATGCCATCGGATCTCTGAGTCTTTGTGGGAAGTTTCTTAACTACAAATTCCATTTTAAAAATAGATATAAAGTTATTCACGTTGCCTATTTCTTCTTGACTGAGCTTTGGTCATTTGTCTTTTAAAAGCATTTGTCCATATTTTCTAAGTTGTCTGAATTATTGGTATAAAACTGCTCATATTTAAATATCTGTAGAATTTGTAGTGATTTCACTCACCTCTCTTATTGCTATTATTGGTCATTTTTATCTTCTCTCTTTTATTCCTGATCTGGCAAATATTTATTCATTTTTTCAGTCTTTTCAATGAACCAACTTTTGGTTTCACTGATTGCCTCAAGTGTTTTGTTTCCTGTTTCACTGACTTCTACTCTATATTATTATGTTTTTTACCACTTACTCTAGGTTGAGTTTAATCTTCCTTTTCTAGTTCCTTAAAGTGAAAGCTAAGGTTATTGATTTGAAATCTCTCTTCTAATAAAAGCATTTAGTGCTATAAATTTCCCCTTAAATACTGCTTTAACAGCATCACACATTTTGATATGTCATTTTCATTCATTTTGAATACTTTCTAATTACTGTTTGATTTCTTCTATGAGCTATTTAGAAGTGTGTTATGTAGTTTCTAAATATCTGAAGACTTCCCAAAGTTCTTTCTGTAACTAACTTCCAGTTTAATTCTGTTTTGCTCAGAGGACATACTTTGTATGACATTTTTGATTTATTGAGAATTGTTTCATGACCCAGAATATGACCTTGATAAATCTAAGTTTGCAGTTAAGAATGTTTATTCTTAAGAATACTAAGAATGTTCTTCTGTTGTTACTTGGTAATGCTTTCTGTAAATGTCAATCAGGTCAACTTGGTTGATAAGTGTTATTTGAATTTTCTGTATCCTTGCTGACTTTCTACTTATCAATAATTGAAAGAAGGGTATTTAGACCTCCAACTATAAATGTTGATTTGCCTGTTTATTCCTGTAGTTTTACCAGTCTTTATTTTTTGCATTTGAAGCTTTGTTATTTTAGGGGTATAAACATTTACAATTATGTCCTCTTAAATGACTAACCCCTGCATTATCATGAAATGACTTTATCCCTGGTATAATTATTTGATCTGAAACTGATTTCATGTGATATTAATATGGCCACTCCAACTAATTTTATAGCAGTGGCTTCATGAATATACATACAATATATATTATCATTACAGATGAATACTTTTAAATCAAAATACATACTTAGATACATTAAAAATGATCCAACTGTACAAGTTAAAAATGATCCAACTGTACAAGTTAAATGAGCATAGTTTATTGTGTGCAAATTATACTTCAACAAAATTTATTTTAAAAGCTGATATAGTGCTAAATATATATGTCCATTTGAAATAGTAATGATTATAGGTTTCCGGTCTAAATGGCCCAGTATATTTTTCTAAATTAAATTTTTTTCAATAACTGATTTTTTTTCTTGAGATTGAGTACAGCACTTAACCATAATTGGTAGTCTTTCAATGTAAGCACACACCTCTTTATAGACTTTACATCATTGTGCTGCCAATGGGTTACCAGTTGCCTAGATATTTAGGCCCTTGGATAGCCAAGGTCACTTCTTGCCAAGAGCAAGATTTTTCTGCCCCACTGTGCCATATGATTTTCTGTGTGCCAAGAAGCAGGGTGGAAAAATGATTAGAAGTCTATGATATTGCTGGGAAATAGTATGGATACATGTGGAAGATGTCAAAGATACTTCCAGTTTTTCACCTTTTCCGTATTCACCTCTTCCATAACTTTGCAGAATACTCCACTCTGACTTTGGAATGAACTATGATTTGCTTTGGCCAACGTGATGTTAGAAAATTAGATATGAGCAGAAGCTTGAAAAACACTTGTGCAATTGACCTTGCCCTCTTGCATTCTGACACACAGCCATAACACATGCTTGGACTAGTCTGCTGGAGGGAGACGGGTGGGACACAGGATGGATGTGGCTGGCAATGGATCCAACACAAGTTACTTCTCTTGAAACGTGACTTGCCTGCTTAAACCCAAAATACTTGCTGAAAGCAAAGTGAAAGGGTGGCTCCTTTTCCTTCCCATGACAGAAACTCTGGAACCCAGGTGATATTCATCTCAGTTTTCTTGTTTCCTTTAAGACACTAAGGGGTGTTTTCCTCTTATTTTCTAATAGATGCATTAAAGAGCAAAAAACATGTTTTTATGAACCAAGACTTCTCACAGAAGTACTTATTTTCTTGGAAAACAGCACACAAATCTTGTAAATTGATATATTACAATAAATCAATGGTCAATATATTAGAATTGACTTCCATCTTTTGTGAGAAAAGGAAAAAAAAATTCCTTATATATGGAATAGATATATATATATTCCTTATATAGTCCTTATTTATGGGCTTTCAGACCCATAAAGAGGGATTTAACCAAAGTTGTCTTATAAACAATAGTATATAGGATTCAACTGTAAAAACATTACAATTTAGTCATTCCCCTAATGAGGGTCATTTAGATTCCTCCAAATTTTTAATGTAAATATTGCTGCATGTATACCCTGATACTGATCTCCCTAGCTACATGCTCAATGTTTTGATAGTCCTGCCAGGATTATAGAGAATGTATTTAAAAAAATTTTTTCATACATACTTTCAAATGTCCTTCACATGTACCTATTTATACCATTCCCCCCCAACAGTATAGGAAAGACCTCATTTTCCTGTACCCTGGCTGATATTTACTGTAAAACTTATATTTTTTTTTACCTATTTCTCTGATTACTTAGAAGACTAGGCATATTTTAAAAACTGTATTGGCCATCTTTCTTTTCCTATTGATTTTTCTTTCTTTTGCATGTTTTTCTATTGTTTACTTTTTATTATTAATAGTAATTCACTTTATATTCTAGATTTTACCCTCATATATTATGCACTGGCAAAGATCTTCTCTCGGTTGCTGATCTTTTACCACTGTTAGTAGAACAGTTCATAAAGAAATTTTACATTTTATAATGACTGAATTCATTCATCTTTTCCCTAATTTGATTTTTGTCTTCTGGGTCTTAAGAGCCTTTTCAACCTTGAGGTTATAAACATTTCCTTCTAATACGTAAATAAAAATTAAATGTGAATTTGTTTACTGATGTGATTATACCACCTCATTTAATTACTGCTTTATACATGTACCTTGATATCTAGTTGGCTTGGTTGTTTTGGCCTATTTTTCTTTCATACTAATTTTATAAGAGCTTACTTCTCACTTATTACTCCAACATCCCATCATTAGGCCTAATTTTACTAGCTCAGCTGCTACGACTTGTTCAGTAAGACACACTCAGTACTAAGAAAATATTCTTCCAGTTATCAGCAATGCCAATTTTATTTATTTGCCACACATAATACTTACATTTGTTCTCATCTCCATAACAAAATGTTAGAAATACCTGTGCAATGATGATTTAACCTGTAATTGTCATTCTGTGTAGAAATAAAATAGTTGTAATATACTTTAAAGCATTAATACTGTTAACCATTCTTAGTTTCTTTTTTAAAAATCAGTTATCTAACACATATATTAAATACCTGCTATATATTAAGACCTGTATCACCCTTTGGATATAAAATGGTAAAAGAGTTTCCTTAATCATCACCTGAAATTTTTACTGGTTATCAGGAAGAACAAGGTGGAGCTAGAAGGCAGTCTGTGAGGAGGCAGAGACTGTGTGAGGCAGAGTCTGTGTGAGGTGGGCTAGCAGGAACTAGACCTAAGTGTTGCCAGTCCACAGGTAGCTCCCGGGCACTTCACCTTCATTTCACACCAAGGACCCCAGCACAGTTCTTACTTGTCTACAGTCATTGCTGACCTCTCTTCCCAGTGGGCTGGGAATCTCTGGATCCCAGGTGGAAGAGACCCCTTGGAGAGCCCTGCCCCAGCAGCCATTAACCCTGCCTGCCCTAGGGTCATCCTTTGGCCTGTTTTCCTTTATGTGGCAGTGAACTGTAACTCAGTTAAATATTCTGCAGATTGTTTTCACGCTTATTTTAAAAATTAACATATATTAGTTTCAGATGTACAACATAATTTGTTATTTGTATATATTGCAAAACAATCACAATAAGGCTCACTAACATCTGTTACTACATATAGTTACAATCCTTTTCTTTTAATAAGAATTTTTAAGATCTACTTTCTTAGCAAATTTCAAGTAAGCAGCGTGTTATTTAACTATAGTTGCCATGCTATACATTATATTGTCCAGACTTAATATTTTATAAATAGAAGTTTGTACCTTTTGATCCTCTTCACCCATTCAAGTACCCCACCCCACCCTCACAACTGGTACCCACCATTCTGTTCTATGTATCTGAGTTCAGTTTTGGTTTGTATGTCTGTGTTTTTAAAATGCCACAGAGAAGTGAGATAATTTGTCTTTGTCCAATTTATTTCACTTAGCATAATGCCCTCAAGATCCATGCATCTTTTCACAAGTGGTGAGATTTCCTTTATTATTGCTGATACATATTTTAAATATATATATTTGTTGTTACTGTTTAGTTGCTCAGTAGTATCCAACTCTTTTGAGACCCCATGGACTGTGGCCCACCAGGCTCCTCTGTCCATGGGATTTCCCAGGCAATAATACTGGACTGGGTAGCCATTTCCTTCTCTAGGGGATCTTCCTGACCTCAGCATCAAATCCAAGTCTGCTGCAAGCCTTCTGCACTGCAGGCAGGTTCTTTACCACTGAGCCACCGGGGAAGCCTATATATAAGTGTGTGTGTGTGTGTGTGTGTGTGTGTGTGTGTGTGTGTATGCAGTTATGCCATATAATAAACATATATATGCCATTTTAAAAAGCTATTCATTCATCCATCAGTGAGCATGTAGGTTGTTTTTATATCTTGGTTATTGTGAACATGGGGGTAGCTGTTGTTCAGTTGTCAAATCAAGTCCGACTCTTTGCAACCCTATGGACTGCAGCACGCCAGGCTTCCCTATCCCTCACCATCTCCTGGAGCTTGCTTAAGTTCACATTCATTGAATTGGTGATGATGCCATTCAACCATCTCATCCTTTGTTGCCCTCTTCTCCTTCTGTCTTCAATCTTTCCCAGCATCAGGGTCTTTTCCCAATGAGTCAGCTGTTCACATCAGGTGGCCAAAGTATCAGAGCTTCAGCATCAGTCCTTTCAATCAGTATTCAGAGTTGATTTCCTTTAAGATTGACTGGTTTGATCTCCTTGCTGTCCAAGGGACTCTCAAGAGTGTTCTCCAGCACCACAGTTCGAAAGCATTAATTCTTCGGGGCTCTGCATTCTTTACGGTCCAGCTCTCACATCCATACATGACTTCTGGAAAGACCAGACCTTGACCAGACCTTGACTATACAGACCTTTGTTGGCAAAGTGAGGTCTTTACTCTTTAACATCCTGTCTAGGTTTGTCATAGTTTTCCTGCCAAGAAGCAACTGTCTTCTAATTTCATGGCTGCAGTCACCATTCACAGTGATTTCTAGAGCCCAAGAACAGGAAATCCGTCACTGCTTCTACCTTTTCCCCTTTTATTCGCCATAAAGTGATGAAGTGATGGGATCAGATGCCATGATCTTAGTTTTTTTAAATATTGAGTTTTAAAGCCAGCTTTTTCACTCTCCTCTTTCACCCTCATTGAGAAATTCTTAGTTCCTTTTCACTTTCTGCCGTTAGAGTGGTATCATCCATATATCTGAGGTTGCTGATATTTCTCCTGGCAATCTTTATTCCAGCTTGTACCTCATTCAGTTGGCATTTCACATGATGTGCTCTGCATGTAAGTTAAATAAACAGGGTGACAATAAATAGCCTTGTTGTACTCCTTTCTCAATTTTGAACCAGTCAGTTGTTCCATATAAGGTTCTAACTGTTGCTTTTTGACCCATTCAGGAGACAGGTAAAGTGGTCGTATTCCCATCTCTTTAAGAATTTTCCACAGTTTGTTATGATCCACACAGTCAAAAGCTTTAGCATAGTCAATGAAACAGAGATAGATGTTTTTCTGGAATTCCCTTGCTTTCTCTATGATCCAGTGAATGTTGGCAATTTGATCTCTGGTTCCTCTGCCTTTTCTAAACCCAGGTGAAACATCTGGAAGTTCTTGGTTCACATAAGGCTGAAGCCTAGCATGCAGGATTTTGACCAAAACCTTACTAGCATGGGAGATGAGTGGAATTGTCCAGCAATTTCAACATTCTTTACTACTGCCCTTCTTGGGAATTGGGATGAATATTGACCTTTTTCAGTCTTGTGGCCACCGCTAGGTGTTCCAAATTTGTTGACATCATTGAGTGCAGCACTTTAATAGCATCATCTTTTAGGTTTTTAAATAGCTCTACTGGAATTACATCACCTCCTCTAGCTTTATTGGTAGCAGTGCTTCCTAAGGCCCACTTGACTTCACACTACAGAATGTTTGGCTCTGGGTGAGTGACCACACCATCATGGTTACCAGGGTCATTAAGATCTTTTTGGTACAGTTCTTTTGTGTATTCTTTCCATCTCTTCTTGATCTCCTCTGCTTCTATTAGGTCTTCACCTAATTTCTGTCCTTTATTGTGCCCATCTTTGGATGAAATGTTCCTTTTATATTTCTAATTTACTGAAGACATCTCTAGTCTTTCCCCTTCTGTTCTTTTCCTCTATTTCTTTGCATTGTTCATTCAAGAATGCCTTCTTGTCTCTCCTTGCTATTCTCTGGAACTCTGCATTTAGTTGGATGTATCTTTCCCTTCCTCCCTTGCTTTTTGCTTCTTTTCTTTGCTCAGCTACTTGTAAAGCCTCCTCAACCCACTTTGCCTTCTTGTATTTACTTTTCTTTGGGATGGTTTTGTTCACTGCCTCCTGACCAAATTACGAATCTCTGCCTATAGTTCTTCAGGCACCGTTCACTAGATCTAATCCCTTGAATCTATTCGTCACTTCCACTGTATATTCATAGGGGATCTAAGTTGTACCTGACTGGCCTAGTGTTTTTCCCTGCTTTCTTTAGTTGAAGCCTGAATTTTTCAATAAGGGGCTCATGATCTGAGCCACAGTCAGCTCCAGGTCTTGTTTTTGCTGACTGTATACAGCTTCCCTATTTTTGGCTACAAAGAATGTAATCAGTCTGATTTTGGTATTGACCATTTGGTGATGTCCATGTGTAAAGTTGTCTCTTGTGTTAACGGTGTTTGCTATGACCAGTGCAATTCTCTTGGCAGAATTGTTAGCCTTTGTCCTGCTTCATTTTGTATTCCAAGGCCAAACTTGCCTGTTACTCCAGGTATCTCTTGACTTTCTACTTTTCCATTCCAACCCCCTATAATGAACAGGACATCTTTTTTGGGTATTAGTTCTAAGAAATTTGTAGGTCTTCATTGAACTGATCAGCTTCTTCGGCATCAGTGGTTGGGGCATAGATTTGGATTACTGTGATGTTGAATGGTTTGCCTTGGAAACGAACACAGATTATTTTCTCGTTTTTGATTGAACACGTGGGTATGTATCTTTTTGAGTTAGTTTTTGTCTCCTTCAGATAAATACCCACAAGTGGATTTGTTGGATTATATGGAAGTTCTACTTTTGATTGAGGAGCCTCCCTGTTGCCTTTCATAGTGGCTGCACTAACACATTTCCACCAACAGTGCACTAGAGTTCCCTTTTCTCTACTTCCTGACACTTATTTCCTGTCTTTTTGATAATAGCCATTCTGACAGGTGTGATGTGATAGCTCATGGTAGTCTTGATTTGCATTTCCCTGATGATTAGTGATGCTGAATTCCTTTTCATGTATCTGTTGACCATTTATATGTCTTCGAAATATATTCAGATCTTCTGCTCATTTGTTAATTGGATTTTTTACTTTTGAGTTGTGTAAGTTATTTTGGATATTAACTCCTTATCAGATACATGATTTGCAAACATTTTCTCCCATTCAGTAGGTTGCCTTTTCATTGTATTGATGTTATCTTTTATTCTGCAGAAGCTTTCTAGTTTTACGCAATTCCACTTGTTTATTTTTGCTTTTGTGTCAAAACAAAAAACAAAAAACATCGCTGAGACTGATGTCAAGGAGCTGAGCACCTATGTTTTCTCCCAGGATTTTTATGGTTTCAGATCTTATATTCAAGACTTTAGTCTGTTTTGAGCTACTTTGTATAGTGTAAGACAGTGAACGTGAATGTCCAGTTTTGCCAAAACCATTTATTGAAGAAACTGTCCTTTCCCCTTTGTATATTTTTGGCTCTTTTGTTGTAAATTAGTTGACCACGTATGGGTGGGCTTATTTCTGGGCTCTCTAGTCTGTTTCATTGATCTTTGTTTCTGTTTTTATGCCAATATGATACTGTTATGATTACCACAGCTTTTTAACACAGCTTGAAATCAGGGAGCATGATGCCTCCACCTCTGTTTGTCACAATTCATTATTGACCAGGGAATTTCTGCATAAACTAACACCGGTGGCCAGCGATTATTTTAGCTGACCAAAAATTAATTTTGTTATTTCACTAACACTTTTGGGGTTTTTACATTCAATAGTTACACCTGACACCTGTAAAATTTTCTAATTTTTGTAAAATGTTGTCTTTAATCTACTCTTCTACAGAAGCAAAGGAGCACTCTCCAACACTGTGAGAGTGTTTTCACTTTCCATATCAGAATCGGTCACTAAAGTTTTTTGTCTTTTTGTTGGTCTAATATTCAAATTGTCTGAATCAGAACTATATTGTGAAGAGCTATCATCTGCTATCGTCTTCTGAAACACTAGTATGTATGTTGCTCAAAGTATCTGCATAAAATTCACTTAAAATTCTTCACTCAAAATTTTGCATTGTGTCAATTCTGAAAATTTTACGTTTATACTGTATACAAGACTGGAACAAAAACCTAACGGAGCAAAATGTGAACGTATAAGGAACCCATCATCGATTTTAAGCTCTAACAACTTTGTACAATAATGTTAATTCCATTACTCTCTAAAACCACATTAATACATCTCCAGTCAATGATGTGTTGAGTGCTTTGGCTTTTTGCGGTCTTTTGTGGTTCCATATAAATCTCAGGTTAGTTCTATTTTTGTGAAAAATCCCATTAGAACTTTAATAGGGACTGAATTAAAGCTATAGATTGCTTTGAGTAGCAACTGCTTCCAATCCACAAACATGTGATATCTTTGTATTTATTTGTATCTTCATCAATTTCATTCATTGATGTCTTACAGTTTCCAGTGTACAGGTCTTTCATCTCCTTGGCTAAACTTATTTGTAATATTTTACTCTTTTTTAACGCAGTTGTAAGTGGGATTATTTTATTTCTCTGATAGTTTGTTATTAGTGTACAGAAACTCAACAGAGTTTTGTATATTGATTTTTCTATCTGCAACTTTACCTAAGTCATTGGATCCAAGTGTTTTCTTGGTGGAGTCTTTATCATGGAATCTGAAGACAGTAACAGTTTTACTTCTTTCTTTCCAACTTGGATTCCTTTTCTTTCACCTAACTGCTATGGGTAGGATTTCCAATATTATGTTGAATAAAAGTGGCAAGAGTAGGCATCCTTGTGTTATTCCTGACTTTAGCAGAAAAAAAAATTTTTACCATCAAGTATGACGTTAGCTGTAGGCTTGTCAAATATGGCCTTTATTATGTTGAGGTATGTTCCCTCTAAACCCACCTTGTTGAGAATTTTCATCATAAATGGATGTTGAAATTTGTCAAATGCTTCTATATCTATTAACTATATAATTTTTATCCTTCATTAAATGAAAGTGGTAGATCACACTGATGAGCAGATACTGAATCATCCTTACATCTCTGGAATAAATCCCACTTGATCATGGTGTGTAATCCTTTTGATTGTATTGCTGAATTTGGTTTGCTTGTATTTTATTAAGTATTTTTGTATCTTTGTTCACTGTGGATACTGGCCTCTAAGTTTCTTTATTTGTGGTATCCTGGTATAGTTCTCGTATCAGGGTAATGCTGGCCATCTCAAATGAGTTTGGATGGGTTCCCTCCTCTTTTACTTTTTGGAAGAGTTTGGGTAGAATTGGTACTAATTCTTTAAATATTCACCAGAATTCATCAGCAAAGTCATCTGGTCCTGGTCATTTGTTGGGAGATTTTGGGTAACTCTACTAGTAAATGGTCTGTTCAGATTTTCTACTTCCTCATGATTCAGTCTTGGTAGGTTATATGTTCCTAGGAATTTATCCATTTTCTATGTTACAATGTTGTTGGTGTTATAAATTGTTCATAGTAGTCTTTTATGATCCTTTTCTTTGGTTAATTTCTTGACTTTATTATCCTCTTTCTGACCTTTTCCACTGGCAACTGTTTTGTCTGGTCTTGTATGGGTTCCATCCCTGGTTAAACATCTTTCATATACAACAGCTCCACAAATCTCCCATCTACTTTTTTACTCAAAGAGAAACTTCACCTAGAAATCACTAGACTTTTTATTTTTAACTTAACACTGTATTATTCTTAGCACTGAATATATGTTTTCACACATAGCTGATGCCTACTAAACATGTTGATACAATGAATACTATTAAATGACTCCATATGAAAAACACAACATTATTTTATTACTATCATAAATAGTTTATAAATTCCCATTTATAATTTATGGTAAAATCAGTAAAACACAAGGTACTACATTCATAGCACTTGTATACACTTCATTTAAATGCTAAAACATTGTTTATATTGAGTTAAATGTTGTGGAATTCTTGAAATATTTTGAGAAAACATGGCTTGGAATCACTGCTTTAGACCTATTACTTTCAACATAGACCAATATGCAAAAATATTTAGGACAAATAATCCTGATAGGTTTCAATTCAACATCAATCATGTTAAAAATAACATATACAAAGGGAAGAAAATTGATTACCATATGGAAATTTGCATATATTTATATATTTAGTCATATGGTTAATTAAGCACCACATTAATCTGCATTTTTCTTAAATTCCCTAAGAGTATTTATTTATGATCTTTGAGGTAAATTTTAAAGAAAACTTTAATCTGTCACATAACAAAAGCTTTTAATAGTTCAGCATCTAAATAATCTTTTGTTTCACTGAATTTTACAATGATACTAAAAAGTTCTGGAAATATCACCAGTTTGTTTTTTGGACCAGCCATACATTTTTTTTTTCCCCTCTGTTCATGATCTCATGGTGCTTGATAGCAATCTAGTCTGTCTCTTTCCTAGCATTAAAAGTACTATTAGGACTCCACTGTCACTACCAGTTCTTAGGCCTTTTCCCAACTTTGTATCAAGTATCCCAATTCTTCTCTCCAGGAAAATGCATTCTGACAAAGTGTTGAAACATGAATGTAATCCCCATCTTTTTCCTCCCTTTCTGTCTCTCAAACTTATTTTCCCTTCTTTCACTAAAATTTAATCCAGCCAAACACTTGTCTAGATATGTTAGGCACGAGATATGATGGGAACAAATGTTTCTGATCTTGTATCTATTTTCTTTACTGTCTCAGACTAAAATCTCAATTCTATCATAAAAGTTAATTTGACATTTATGTAAGAAGCATACAAAAATGGTATAAAAGTAAACAATTTCCCAGGTAAAAGCACACCAAAAAAAAAACCCAAGAAAATAATGTAAGAAACTAAAATTCATGGCAAGACATATTTAATGTATAAATAGGATTACTTTTTTAACTGTAGAACTACAAGGATGAATTATAATTTGTATGGTAAACTGTTATATTAATGGCTTCCAGTGAATCATTCCACCTGCTATCTGTACCCTTGGATGCTACCTATCACACTGACTCTAGACTTGGCTACTTGCTTTGTTCAACTGAAGATGAGCAAACATGATGCAAGTACAGGCTTGATAAACTCTCGTACATTAGGGAACTGCTCTCTTGTAATGTTTTCTCTGTTATGGGAAAAAACATAGTCTAGCTTATTGGAGGAGGAGAGGCCATGCAGAACATAGAGAGTCAAATCACTGAACCATGAGAAATTATAAAACATCCTGTTTTAAATCACTGAGTTTTGGAGTGGTTTGTTATATAGCAATGGGTAAGAGCTACACTTTGTAGAACCTATCATCTCTCTCTATTCTGTGGAAGACCAAGTGGATTTATAAAAGCTTAAGCTATACTTATTTTGAAAAAACACCTCAGGTCTCCTCAGCAAACTTACAATATTAGACCTGCTGTACCTGTTATATATCCCCCTCTACTCCAGCTATTCAGTCCATTTAAAATTATATATAAGAATCAACATTTTAACAATTATCCTATAGGTATAGAAGTAGAAACTGTATCAGCGAACAGAGTACATGATAAATATTTTTGTTTAAACAATGAACTGTACATCTTTCATATAAAAAAGATGAGATTCTAGCCTGCTTTTTAAAAATTACACTTGCTAACATTATCTTGACATTTTTTACAGAAGCTGTTTTCTCTAAATTTGCAGCTTCATTCCATAGCTTTTATACACCCATAATTGCAAATATATTTCTAATATCCTTTAAAAATTTCATACAAGGTAATTTTATTTAACACAGTAAAACTTAACAGGTTACAGCAAAACTGCTCAGCCTTCCAGCTACCACAGAATACTTTGGCAGTACAGAGAAGCCAGCTCATTGGAGTAATTAATTTTCTGTATTTACCTTTATTAAAAAGAGGTTTTTGGTAGTGAGGACAAATAATCTCTCATTTGTAGCTTGAAAGCCTAAAATAGGATCATTGGTTTCTAGGCTTGCTACTTGCTGCTTAGCAACCTGGCCTACTTGCCTGCCTTCCTTCCTATTGTAAAGTACGGTGGACATGGGAGCGGGCTGACGGTAGATGAAAACTCGTCGAAGGCACTCGCAAAGGGCTGCATAGGAGTAATTTGGAGCACAGGCAAAAAATTTTTTGTCTCTTTTCGATGCTTGGACATAGCCTGCCAAGAAATATAAGACAAAAAAGAAAAACTATGTGTTAAAAAGAAGGGAAAAAATGGTAATTTAACATTTACTATTTCATTAATTTTATTACAAATTGAAATGACTAAATATATACACCACAGATATTCAACAGTGGTTAAATTCTGAACCATTAATGACTAGCCACAATCAATCTTTCCCAAATGGTGCAAAAATAAAGCACCAATTCCTAAGGAACAAAACAGTGTTTCATTCATCTCTTTAAGAAAAGAACAACATAGCTCCCATATAATTTCCAGAAATAATTAAAACAAAAAATCTAACACATTAAACACATGCCAAAATATCTTTAAATAAACACATGCCAAAATATCTTTAAATGACAATTTAACGACTGAGTACATCAATCACAGAGATGGCATTACAGCATGTTTTTTTTCCTTACCAAATGGGAAAATGTTTAGAGGATGTTATTACAAAGTTATTTCAGGAGTGTGTGCATAATGCATTCTCACTTTGTATATTATCAGTGGTATTTTTATAATCAAATCAACACCAACACTGTAACAGGATTTGTTGTACTTCACCTCCCAGAAGTAGAGCCTTCCAATCAAAACAAAATCAAAAAGAAAATTCAAATATCTAACTTAAAAATTCCATTAGGATAACCTTTGAAAACTAATTAAACTTTGAAAAAACAATCTTTTAAAAATTTATCTTTAGAGCTTAAAAGGGCTTTTATGTTCTAAAGTATAAATCAGCAATTTTCAGGTTGGGATATGATTACTGAATGTTAAACGTGAGAGGGGAAGTATAACACTAATATAAATTGAGATCTCACCAAACAATGAATGACCAGAGGAACCACGAGCACAGGCAGATCAATGCTGGTTTTTTAAAAATTAAGCAGGACTGAGGATGAAAAAGTAGAAGGACATATACACCTATTTGAGAGCCTAGAATTAACTCTCCAGGCTAATCTTGACAAAATAATGTATATAACATCTCAAGACTACATATCTAATATAATGTTGATTTAACTCAAGCACAATAGAATTCCACTAAACTAGGATTTAGGGATACAAAAGACGGATCTGAAAATTAAGATAAAGCTTTCCTCTTACTTAAAAAGATAAAACATCAGGAATTTTAGTAGAAAGGCTAGAAATTATGTGGCTAAATTATTCAGTCAAACTATTTCAGGTCATAAAAATTCATTTGGAGTCTGAGTTAACCACATTAACAGCCTATATTACTAACTATAAGGAACAATTGAAAAAAATATCTTCTATAATTAGGGTTGCGCATATATAGCAATCAAAATGCAGTTTTACTTCCTGCTGGCAGTTTAAAATAACCTTTCAATAAAGCAATAGCTGTGGTTAATTCATGTAAAAAAATTTCTCCCACACAATACTAATTAATGTATTTTGACATTAAATCAATTATTGCATAGGTCTACAATTATATAGTTCAAAATGTTTCAAGCCCTACCAGTATTTTCCCTTTTATCCTACAGAATAAATTTCATTTCTGCATCACCATTTTCCCTAAGTGTTAGCATTATAATGGCTCTGTTTCACACTTAAGTTCCATGAAAGATGTCTCCTAATGTGCTTTTTAACCTTAGAGCAATTCTATGATTACTGAAGACTACTCTGAAGAAATCTGAATACAAGTTCCATGTAGGGTATTGCCAAGCCCCTTGTTCATATTCTAATACCGTACAGTTTAGCTGGAATAAGCAAGTAATTGATCAGAATGATTCAAGCGGTTAGATAAACACTCTGATTTCTATTCTGTGCTGATCTTTTGCACAAACATAAAAACAAATTAGTCCTACTGTTCCAAAAGTACTAACATTCACCAACTATGTACAAGCAGCCAAATTATAGCACAAGTCAATCCAACTGTAATTAGGACAGGTCAAATTTAAACAAACCAAAAAAAGAAACAAACAAACAAAAAAAAGACTGCAATTTTTGATATAATGTCAAAGGTTGTCAAAGAGCTTGCTTATACCTAAAGCATTGAAGGTTGCAATGTGCTCCCACATATCATCTTGTTTGCTGGAGTGTGGCTGCCAAAGCAAGGCATCAACATCATGGCGCAAACAGAAGCAGGGCATTTCTTTAGGATCCGCTATGACAGAGAAAAGGTACTGGTTGCTTCCAAGATTCACCTAAAATAAAAAGTGACCAAAAAAAAAAAAAAAAGATCATTTACTCAACAACAAATTATTGTAATTAATAATAATAATGACAACTGACACAGGGAACCACATGTCAGCAACTGTTCTAAACTTTTTCATACCTAACCTCATTACCTCTTCATAATGCCCCTGGGAGAAATGTGCTAATATTAGGTCTGTCTTAAAGCTGAGGACGGTTAACTTGCCCATGGTCAGTCCGGTAATAAGCTATGCTGCTGACATTGAATCCAGAGTCCATGTTCTTAACCACTGCACTATATATACTATTTCTCAACTGTTAGTAACTCATTTAAAACATAATAGAAAGACCAACTTTATAAGCAGAATATATTTTAAGCCACAATACAAATAAGAAGTTTACAAATGCTAACTTACAATAATAACTACCAAGAACAGTAGCTACTATGATTTATGAGTACATTCTATATGTCTAGGCATATTATAAATATTAACCTCAATAACACAAAAGGCTGTTACTTTATAGATATTTGAGAGAGCTTGAGTTACCTGTTCTAGGCTACACAGAAAAATCACAATGCTGGGGTTCAAAATTCAGATCTGTTTACAAGTTATTAACTTCATACTGTCCATTTACAGTAAAATGTAAAGAATCTTTATTATGTTCAAAATTTTACGGCAATATTGATGGTTAAAGGAATTCATTTTAATACAAACTCATCAGGTTGAGACTCATAATTGAATCCCATCCATAGGAATACTTTTCTTAATGGAAAGAAGCTGCAGTAGTATTTTTCATTACAAACACTGTTTACTCGAGTTAAAAATGCCTAAATAACAGAAATCACACCAAATGTAGAAAACATAAAACACACAGAGTACTTAGTAAGTATTGAATTGGTTCCATGGGTTTTAGAGCAGACTAGAGAATAAAATGTTGGATTAAAATGAAAGGTGGAGACCTGACCTGTTTTCAGCAGGGAAAGCCGTGAAGTGGCTCTCCATGTCTACTGGTCACAGGAGAATCCAGAGACACCAGCCCAATCTGTGTTGCCCCAGCAATGCCAGGGGATAGGGCTTTGGAGAGGGGCCAGTGCTTGTTCTCTACAGAAGGGGGACCGGTGGGCACACAGGGTTCACGGATTATTTCTTCTCTTTGCGTCCCTTTGCTCCTGAGAATCGCTAGCTAAGCGAGGTCTACTTTCAAAATCACCACCAACTAACTGGTCTTTTATGTTACATTTTATCATAAGTTTTACTGTTGAATTCCATTTTTTTCGGTAGTTTCAACTGTATTTCTATTGCTTTCAATTTTATAGCTTTCTATGATACACATGTTTCAGCAAATAGTTCGACGATTTGTCCCCCAAGAGTGAACAAATTATCCCTTAAATAAGATTTGGATGCTTTAAATATACTCAAAACCAAGTATCCAGGAGTTTCTAAAACAAATTATAATAAACTAGTCAGATAATTTACTATGAGACAAAACATTCCCTTTAAATGAGATGATTTAAACTTTCATCTTTGTGATAGTCTCAATATTAAAGTCTAGCCTTCCCATTCATTTTAAAATCCAGTAATCCATACAGCTAAATAAAAAAGTTAACACCATTTAAGATGTATGATACTTATTAGATTGTTGGCGGCCACATTAGGAAAAGAAACTTTTGAATGGAATTATAAGTTGCAATATAAGAGTAGAGAAAGGAACTGCATATAAACACTGCTTTTAAGGTAACACCTAAAAAGTGTTTTCATTTTTCTCATGGTCGTTATTGGAATCTCCTGATAATTATTTATATCTTTTACTACTTTTTCTTGCCTCAATGCAATAGCTCGGAGTTCGAGCATGATGCTGATGAGGAGTAATGTGGGCAAACACCCTGGACTGTTACCAATCTTAGGGGAAAGCATTTTGGTTTTCTTTTTTTTCACCATGAAGTACAATGTTAAATCTAGGTTTTTCTAGGAGGCAATTACCTTCAACTCCTAGTTTGCTAAAAATTGAACGATGCTAAGTTTTGTCAATTCTTTTTCTGCATCTACTAGAATAGTCAAATAGCTGTCTTCAGTCTGATGATACGCTTATTTATACTGACTGGTATCTGAACGCTGATGAATCAGCCTTGAATTCCCTAAGTAATACTTGGTCATGATGTATTATCCTTTTTACTTATGGTTGGATTTCATTCACTAATGTTTTACTGAGGACTTCTGCACCTATATTTGTGAGGGATACTGGTTGTTTTTTTTCAGTTTTCTTTTCTTGCCATATCTTTGCTATAAAGGGGTAATACTGGCCTCATAAAACAGGTTGAGAAGGGTTTCTTCCTCTTTTATCTTCTGGAAGTTTGTACAGAATTGGTTTTTTTTCTTCATTTGGTGTAACACACCAGTGAAATAACCTAGGTCTGGAGATTTGTCAGAAGGTTCCTGGCAGTAAACTCAATCTCTTTAACAGATATAACTAATAAGGCTTTTCTATTTCTTTTTGAGTGAACTGGGTGCTGAATGCTTGTCTTTCAAGAAATTAGCTTCACTTAAATTGTCAAATATATGGAAATAGTTATTCATAACATCCTATTATTACACATTAGTGTCTTTTGGACTTGTACTGATGTGTCCATTTTTATTCCTGATTTAGTAATCTGTGTTGTCTTTTTCCTTGGTTACTATGCCTACTATTTTATCTATTTTGATCTTATCAAAGGACCAGCTTATGATTTCACTGGTTTTATTATTTTTGGTTTTCAGTTTCACTGATTTCTACTCTTTGTAAGTTTCCTTCCTCCTATTTGCTTTAGATTTGGTTTGCTCGTCTCCTAGTTCAAGATGGAAGCTTCAACTAGGAAAAGAATTATTATTCTCATTTAATTCTGTTATGGTCAGAGAACATTCTGTTTGAGTCTTACTCTTAAATTTCTTGACATCTTATTGCCTAGAATATGGTCTATTTTGGTAGGTGGGATTTCAACTAGATGTATGTTACACTATTAGGTTACTGCCCCACAGTTCTTGCATGCTGCTATTTTGTTTGTTTTTTAATCCCACCCCACCTCCACCCTCTTTGGCTTCAGTTCTGCTAATTTTTACTATTATTAAGTTTACTAGTTTTTTTCCTGCTAATGTATGTTCAGCTTTTCAGTGGTGCTACCTCATCTTCAGTGGTAGAAGAACCCTAATAGTCTACTCTTGATTTCCTGCCCCTCCCCAGACATAGGGATGGTGTTTTAAAAATTGTTTTTATTTTCCCCTAGCTGCAGTGGGTATTCTTCTGAGCCCTCAAGATGCGAAGATTTGATGTTTTTCCCTCATCTGCTTAAGGCTTTTGCTACTTGCTTTCCTGCTATCTTCTCCTGTCCCCAGTCTCGCTCATCAGGCTCTGGTCAAGGTCCATAAAGAGGATCTGTGAATCCCATGGGTTCTATACTTCATGCTAGCTCCCTCTAGGCCTTTAGAGGTTTGTTGAATTCTTCTTACCCACTTACATGGTAAACCTTTCTTCCTCCTATGTTCAGATGAACCAGTTCTCCTATACAATCTTTTCTTGGTGGTACCTGTTTTTCCTTTATTTCAAACTTGTTGGTTGCCCTGTAACCTCAGGTCTCTGATAAAGTTTTTTAAAGTAATGATTTTACCGATTATCCAGGCTTTTCTTGTTGTTACACTCGGAATGACATTCTTTCCAGGTTTCTACACCCCAGACTGAATTGGAAGTCTCCTGCTTACTGTTTTAAACTTGCCTAAAAAGCAAACCACTTTCAATGAGCAGACTAGTGATAGGTCAATATCCACAAAAGGCTCCCTATACCCAAGTAGGCAAACCGTAAGATCTCACACCTTGGCTTCTCCTAACATAATCAAAGGTAGATAATTAACTAAAAGGAAACCATCTTTTATCCAATGATTTAAGAAATGGTTAGATGTATTTTGTTTTTGGATAGGTGCATCCCCTACTGAATAACGGCTGGCCAAAAACAATATATTCTCTTTGTTGAGTCTAAATGCCAAGAATAAACAAAAAACCCATTCATACAGCCAGCAAAGAAGAGAAGCAAAAAATATACCCAGAGAGACTACAGTAAGCAGAAATCATAATATGAAGTATAAAGTGAGTAACAGGTCTGAGCAGGAGAAGCGAATATGATGATGTGATAATAACAGCACAGCACAATAGAGCAAGGGACACTTGATTCTCAAGACAAATAGAATACCTTGTCATCAGAATTGTGTTCTATTTTTCTAAACAAAATTTCACTTCCCTTTTAGGTCTAACTTGCAAAGGCATTTGTTTACAGAATGATCTTCTATTTCTCTGAGATCTAAAGAGATTGTTTCCACTATTTCGTGCAGTCTCCACATATGTTCCCAGTAAATATCTATGACTTGGAGATAATGAGAGGTCTTTTCTGCTCTTTGTAATCTCTAAAAGCCCAGACTAAAGGAGTTTGTCCAAAATGAAATCAAAATCAGATTACAAACTGGAGCAAACTAATTTTGCTAATAAGTTAATTAAGCGAATGAAAATGAAGTGCAAAAGTATGAAGGTACAATGAAAATTACATGCACTGTTATATGATGCTAGGGAAACAAAAAATATAAGTAGAAAATGTTTGAAGAACAATAAAGACACATCATTAATTTGAAGCAGCAGGGAAATAAGACATTATTTGGCATGGGCAATAACCTGTAAGAATCAAGAAAAAGATGTCCACTTCAAAGGGAAAAATCTGCAACCTAGGATATTCAGCAAGATTATCATTTAAAATAGGACAGAGAGTGAATTTCTCAGAGAAGCAGAAACTAAAAGAGTACAGCAATACTAAAGCTATCCTAAAAGAAATACTGAAAGGTCTTCTCTAAATAGAAAAGAAGCAGAAAGATATAAGAAACGAAATCACAACTGGAAAGTAAACCACTTAAGCCAGTATACAGATCAAAAAGGGAAAATATATGTGTGAAAGTAATTATAAACACAAGGAAGAGCAAAAGCATAAACAAAGATGTAAAAGATTTCCAAATGATAAAATGTGGGTAGGTAAAGTAAGGAAATGTGACTGAGGAGAGTAAGGAAATGTACGAATACACTTTTTTTTTTTTTTTAAGAATGTGTTTGAAACCATCGTCTAAAGCAAAGGGAAACTATAGGAAGCAGTTTACACATTTACAGTCTAACTCTCACATCCATACATAACTACTGGAAAAACCACAGCTTTGACTAGATGGACCTCTGTCGGCAAAGTAATGTCTCTGCTTTTCAATATGCTGTCTAGGTTCATCATAACTTTTCTTCCAAGGAGCAAGTGTCTTTTAATTTCATGGTTTCAGTCACCATCTGCAGTGATTTTGGAGCCCCCAAAAAAGTCAAGTCTCTCACTGTTTTTCCCCGTCTATCTGCCATAAACTGATGGGACCAGATACCAAGATTTTAGTTTTTCTGAATGGAGAGTTTTAAGCCAACTTTTTCAATCTCCTCTTTCACTTTTATCAAGAGGCTCTTTAGTTTTTCTTCACTTTCTGCCACGGGGTGGTGTCATCTGTGTATCTGAGGTTATTGATATTTCTCTTGGCAATCTTGAGTCCAGCTTGTGATTCTCATGATGTACTTTGCACAGAAGTTAAATAAGCAGGGTGACAATTTATAGCCTTGACCTACTCCCTTGCTGACTTGAAACTAGTCTGTTGTTTCATGTCCAGTTCTAACTGTTGCTTCCTGACCTGCATACAGGTTTCTCAGGAGGCAGGTCAGTTGGTCTGGTATTCCCATCTCTTGAAGAATTTTCCACAGTTTGTTGTGATCCACACAGTCAAAAGCTTTGGTGTAATCAATAAAGCAGAAGTAGATGTTTTTCTGGAACTCTCTCGCTTTTTTGATGATCCAGTGGATGTTGGCAATTTGAGCTCTGGTTCCTCTAGTTTGTCTAAATCCAGCTTGAACATCTGGAAGTTCATGGTTCACGTACTGTTGAAGCCTGGCTTGGAGAATTTTGAGCATTACTTTGCTAGTGTGTGAGACGAGTACAACTGTGCGGTAGTTTAAACATTCTTCTTCGGCATTGCCTTTCTTTGGGATTGGAATGAAAATTGACCTTTTCCAGTCCTGTGACCACTGCTGAGGTTTCCATATTTCCTGGCATACTGAGTGCAGCACTTTCACAGCATCATCTTTTAGGATGTGAAATAGCTCAGCTGCAATTCCACCACCTCCACTAGCTTTCTTTCTTTGTAGTGATGCTTCCTAAGGCCCACTTGACTTCACACACAGCATCGTCTTTTAGGATGTGAAATAGCTCAGCTGCAATTCCATCACCTCCACTAGCTTTCTTTGTTTGTAGTGATGCTTCCTAAGGCCCACTTGACTTCACATTCCAGGATGTATGGCTCTAAATAAGTGATCACATCATCGTGGTTAATCTTTTTTGTATAGTTCTTCTGTGTATTCTTGCCACCTCTTCTGAATATCTTCTGCTTCTGTTAGGTCCATATCATTTCTGTCCTTTATTGTTTCCATCTTTGCATGAAATGTTCCCTTGGTATCTGTAATTTTCTTGAAAAGATCTGTAGTCTTTCCCATTCTATTGTTTTCCTCTATTTCTTTGCATTGATCACCAAGGAAGGCTTTATTATCTCTCCTTGTTATTCTCTGGAATTGTGCATTCAGATGGGTATATGTTTCCTTTTCTCCTTTGCCTTTTGCTTCTCTTCTTTTCTCAGCTATCTGTAAGGCTTCCTCAGACAACCATTTTGCTTTTTGCATTTCTTTTCAAGACTTGGGGATGGTCTTGATCACTGCCTCCTGTACAATGTTATGAACCTCCATCCATAGTTATTTAGGCACTCTTGTCTATCAGATCTAATCTCTTGAATCTACTTGTTACATCCACTGTATAATCCTAAGGGATTTGATTTAGGTCATACATGAATGGTTTAGTGGTTTTCCCTACTTTCCTCAATTTAAGTCTGAATTTGGCAATTTTAAAGATATTACATCCAAAATATTTTTAAGATATTACATCCAAAAACTACAGAATACACATTCTTTTCAAGTAGACATGGAACATTCTCTAGAACTGCCCATATACTAGGATACAAAACTCAACAAATTTATGAGTATAAAAATTATCTCAAGCATCTTTGCTGACCACAATGGCATGAAAGTAGAAATCAACCACAGGAAAACAAAAGAGGAAAAAAAAATTACATGGAGACTAAACAACATACTACTAAAAAAGCCATGGGTCAATGAGGAAATTAGAAAGGAAATAAATACCTTGAGACAAGTGACAGTCAAAACACAACCATACAAAATCTATGGAATACAGCAAGAGCAGTTATTAGAACAGTTCTTAGATACAGGCCTTCCTAAAAATACAAGAAAAATCTCAAATAAACCACCTAACTTACCACCTAAAAGAATTAGAAAAAGAACAAACAAAGATCAGAGAGGAAATAAAACCAATAAAACCAAGAGTTGGTTCTTTGAAAGAGTAAACAAAACTGGCAAAATTCTGGCTAGGTTCACCAAGAAGAAATGAGAGAGAACCCACATAAAATAAGAAATGAAAGAGGAGAAGTATCAACTGATACTGCAGAAATACAAAAAAGAAAAACAAACGAATACTATGAACAATCACATGTCAACAAATTTGACAACCTTGAAGAAATGGACAACTTTCTAGAAATGTACACCCCACCAAAACTCAATCAAAAAAAAATAGACAATTTGAACAGACCAATCACTAAAGTGAAATACAATCTGTACTAAAGAAACTTTCTACAAACAAAAGTCTAGGACCGGATGGCTTCATGGGCAAATTCTACCAAACATATAAAGAACTTCTACTAATCCTTCTCAAACTCTTCCAAGAAACTGAAGAGAAGGGAACACTCTCAAAGATATTCTATGAAGTCATCATCATGCTGACACCAAAACCAGACACAGATACCACTAAAATAGAATATTACAGACCAATATCTCTGATATAGATGCAAAAGTTCTCAACAAAATACTAGCAAACGGAAACCAACAACACATTAAAAAGATCACACACCACAACTCAGTGGGATTCATCCCAAGTTCACAAGGATGGCTCAACATTCACAAATCAATCAATGTGATATCGACCACATCAACAAAAAACGACACACAACCCACATGGTTGTCTCATTAGATGCAGGAAAAGAAAAACATCTGACAAAATTCAACATCCATTTATGATAAAAACTCTTGTCAAAATGGGTATAGAGGGAATATATCTTAACATAATAAAAGCTATTTATAAGAAACCCATAGGCAATATAATACTTAACAGTGAAAAGCTGAAAGCTTTCAGCTTAAATATGTAACAAGACAAAGATACCCACTCTCACCATTTCCATTCTATTTACTGCTTAGCCACAGCAGTCAGACAAGAAAGAGAAAGAAAAGCTATCTAAACTGGAAGAGGTAAAACTGTTACTATATGCACATCGTATTGTACTATATATAGAAAGCCCTAAAGATTCCACACAAAAAATTACTAGAACTGACAAATGAATTCAGCAAGGTAGTAGGACATAAGATTAACACACAAAAATTGGCTGCATTTCTTTACACCAACAAAGAAACATCAGGAAGGGAAAATTTTTTAAAAATACCTTTTAAAATCACAACCCCAAAAATACTTAGCAAAAAGCCTCACTAAGGAGGCAAAAGACTTACATGCTGAAAATTATAAAACATTAATAAAGGAAACTAAAGAGGATTCAAAGAAAGACATATCTTGCTCTTGGATTGGAAAAATTAATATTGTTAAAGTGGCCATACTACTCAAAGCAATCTACAGATTTAGTGCAATCCCTATCAAATTACCCATGACATTTTTCACAGAACTACAACCAAAAAACTATATGAAATCATAAAAGCCCCAGCAATTGCCCAAGCAATACTGAGGAAAAAGAACAAAGCAGGAGACATAAACCTTCCAGACTTCAGACAATACAAAAAAACTACAGTGATCAAAACAGTGTGATACTGGCACAAAAAGAGATCTATAGATCAGTGGAACAGAAAATAAAGAACCCAGAAATAAACCCATATCCATAAGGTCAATTAATCTTCAACAAAAGTGGTAAGACTATAAATCAGGACAAAGACAATCTCTTCAGCAAGTGGTGCTGGAAAAGTTAGTGTAAATCAATGAAGCTACAATACACCCTAACACTATGTACAAAAAATAAACTCAAAATGGTTTAAAGACTTAAATGTAAGACAAGATACCATAAAATTTCTAGAAGAGATCATAGGCAAAACATTTTCTAACATAAACTGTACCCATATTTTCTTAGGTCAGTCTCCTTAGGCAGAAGAAATAACAATGAAAATAAACAAATGGAACCTTACAAGCTTTGCACAGCAAAGGAAACCATAAACAAAAGACAACCCACAGAATGAGAGAAAATATTTTCAAACAATACAACCAACAAGCACTTAATTTCCAAAATATATAAGCATCTCATACAACTCAACAACAACAAAAAACAAAGAACCCAATTGAAATATGGGAAGAAGACCTAAACAGACATTTCTACAAAGAACAAATACAGATAGCCAATAGACACATGAAAAGATGCTCAACATCACTATTAGAGAAATGCAAATCTCTACTATACTATATGCACTATATACTATATATGGTACTATAATGAGGTACCATCCCATGCCCGTCAGAATGATCATCATTAAAGAGAGTACAAAAAAATACGCCAGAGAGGATGTGCAGCAAAGGGAGCCCTGCTACACTGTTGGTAGAAATGGAAATTGGTGAAGCCACTATGAGAAACAGTATAGAGGTTCCTCAGAAAACTAAAAATAGAGCTACCATATGATCTAGCAGTCCTACTCCTGGGCATATATCCAGACAAAATTATAATTCAAAAAGATATGTGCACTCCTATGTTCACAGAAGCACTATTCACAACAGCCAAGACAAGGAAACAACCCAAGTGTCCACCAGCAGGTGAATGGATAAAGTTGTGGAACATATATATGATGGAATACTACTCAGTCATAAAAATGAATGAAATAATGCCATTTGAGGAAATGTAAATGCAATTAGAGATTATCATACTAAGTGAAGTAAGTCAGAAAAAGCAAGACAAATACCATATGATATCACTTATATGTGACAATAAAAACTGCATCAATGATCCTATCTACAAAAAAGAAACAGACTCACAGGCATAGAGAATAGACTTGTTGTTGCCAAGGGGGAAGGTGAATGGGGGAGGGACAGACTGGGAGTTTGAGGCTAGCAGATGCAAACTATTACACACAGAATGAATAAACAACAAGGTCCTACTACATAGCACAGGGAACTATAGTCAATATCCTGGAATAAATGACAATGGAAAAGAATATAAAAAAATATGTGTAAAACTGAGTCACTTTGCTGTACAGCAGAAAAATCAACATTTCAATAAAAAAACAAAAAAACCAGATGCCACAAATCCCACTGAATTCACAACTCTGTTTACTTTGGTAGCTGAAAGTAAAATGGGACAGCAAATAAGAAAGAAGGAAAAGGATGTCTGTTTGGGGAGGACACTGTCAAGGTAAGAATAGTATCCAACAGCTTATTAGCAATGGAAAAAAACAAAAACAAACCATGCAGAACCAGAACTTTTTAATGGAGTAGACTGAGACTACTTAGTGTAGGAGTAAATAACCCAACTTAACATCAAATGCTGCTAGGGGTTTTACTATATAGACATACACAGCATGGTAATCAATGTTCACTCTAATGACATTCAACAATCAATAAAATGTTACTTTCTCTTCAGAATGCTCTATATAAGATTTTGAGTAAATAATAAATTTTCTAAGATTTCATTTTAAAAACAAGCCCTAAAGATAGTTTTAGCATTTAAATGAGAAGAGTTAGTTTATTTGAAAAACTCATTCTTTGTTAATGCCAAATAATCTTATTGCCTTAAAAAAAAACCCTCAAATTCATAAAAACCTTTGACCAATAAAATAGAATTCCTCATTTCTTCTATTCTCATGTTTATTATAGGAAAGGTAGCATTTATCTTTGAAGCACCAGGGGAGACTGCAATTAGAGTAAAATGATGGTAGAGAATTGCCTGCAATGCAGGAGACCTGGGTTCGGAGAAGGGATGGCAACCCATTCCAGTATTTTTGCCTGGAGAATTCTATGGACAGAGGAGCCTGGCTGGCTACAATCCATGGGGTTGCAAAAGAGTCAGAAATGACTGAGTGACTTCACTTACTCATTCTCTATAGAAAAACTTGGAACATGAATTTCAAGTAGTCAACTGGTTGTCTTTTTCTTCTCTTTGCAATTCTCTTCACTTAGCAATTAAAGACTTCTGAAAATCATATGTCAAAGTGAAGCCATTTAAACAAGCTTTAATCACTGTTATTACCAAATTAAACTGGAAAGCAGTATTAAGGAAAAGGTTTTATCTATTCATAAATAATGTGTCTCATGGGAGGTCAGACCAAAAAGTTAATGACATGAAAATTTAATTCCAAATTCATATTCTGTACATAGAATAAATTACTAAAATTTACTCTGTTCTTGGGCTTCCCAGGTGGCTCAGGGGTAAAGAATCTATCTGCCAATACAGGAGACTCGGGTTTGATTCCTGAGTCAGGAAGATCCCCTAGAGAAGGAAATGGCAACCCATTCCAGTATTCTTGCCTGGGAAATCTCATGGACAGAGGAACCTGGTGGGCTACAGTCCACAAGGTAGTAAAAGAGTTCAACAGGACTTAAAGACTAAAACAACACCTCTGTTCCTACTACCCATGAAGCATTGAGTTGATTTTTATCTAACACTGAATAAGGAAAAACACTCCCCCCATTTCTTTTTTGTCACAATACTACCACACTCAAAACATTTCTGATACAGATGTATAGGTTTTTTCACATATCCAGCAATTCTCTGACACCAGGTGGGTGTCCGACAGTTAATTCAGTTCTGACACAATCTACACGGAAGTGGCATCAGATTCCACAGGTTAAGTGCTCAGTCCCTGAAGACTCCCCTGCTCCCCCTACCACCCCACTTCAGATGCCAATCACAAATCCCAAGTTGCCAATGATACTTCTGATTCATCATAAATCAAGAATTCCAAAGACCCTCTCCTTGGGTTCAATAATTTGCTAAAATGGCTCACAGAATTCAGGAGAACACATACTTATTAGTTTACCATAAAAGGATATGATAAAGGATAACTAGAACATTCAGAGAGAAGAGACGCATAGCAGAAGCTACTAAGGAAAGGGAGCAGAGCCTCCATTCCCTTGTCAGGCAGCCACCCTCCTAGTATCTCCAGTGCTCAATAACTCAGAAGTTTTACAAGCTCTGTCCTTTCAGGATTTTTACAGACATTTCATCACATAAGCATGATCAATCATTAACTCAGTCTCCAATCCCTCTCTCCTTCCTGGAGGATAGGGGAGGGCTACTGCTCAAAGTTCCAATCTTCAGATCTTGGTGTGGTCTTTCTGGTGACCAGCTCCCATCATGAACCTATCCAGGAACCCACCAAGTACTGCCTCATTAGAGTAAAAGACACTCCTATCACCCAAGAAATTCCAAGGGAATTAAGAGTCAGAATTAATGTCAGAAACCAGGATCAAAGACCAAAAACCTAGTGCTCTTATTACTTAGGAAATTACAAAGGTTTTAGGATCTCTGTGCAAAGATTTTAAGATTTACTGATCCCTGACTGGGCAGAGATCAATAAATACTTTTTCATAGCTACATTATTTAATCCTATTTAATCTTCACTACCTGAGAATTCCCACCTTATGGGGGGAGAAACCTCAAACTCAAGTTGTTAAGAGACCTAGGTTAAGAAGCTGATAACGTATATATTCTGCTTGGACAGTTGTGTTGGAAAGTTGTACATGTGTGATATGTCTAAAATCGATGTCTGAAAACTAACAAAAAGTCTTATAAAATCTTGACTTTAAGGCCAGTATGGCTTAATAAAAGTAAGCTAGGGGAAAAAATGAGAGACAGTCAGTATTGGAGAGCAATGACTTTTAACTATGGTCTCAACACTGATAGCAAAATCAATTTAGTTAGACCAAGAAAACAATTTTCTATTTTACTTCACTAAAAATACTATGGAACAGAATACTAAAAAATGTCTTGTACGATACGAATGGGGTATCCCAGGTGGTGCTAGTGGTAAAGAATCCACCTGCCAAGGCAGGAGATGAGGGTTCAATCCCTGGGTCAGGAAGAGCCTCTGGATTAGGAAACGGCAACCCACTCCAGTACTTTTATCCATAAAATTCCATGGATAGAGGCACCTGGAGTGCTACAGTCCACGGGGTCACAAAGAGTCAGACACGACCGAGTGACTAAGCACACACAGTATTACACTGGGCTTGCCAGGTAGCATAGTGGTAAAGATCTGCCTGCCAATGCAGGAGATGTCAGAGATTTGCATGGTTCTATCCCAGGGTTTGAAGACCAACTGGAGCAGGAAATGGCAACCCAGTCCAGTATTCTTGCCTGGAAAATTCCATGGACAGAGGAGCCTGGTGGGCTACAATCCATGGGGTCACAAAGAGTTGGATATGACTGAGCACATACAATAATGGTAGTGCTGTTTTGTGAAATTTTTGCTTCGGATATATTCATGTTATATGTGTATACTGATCCCTCAATTTAAAATATATAAAATACAGTGAGTCATAAAGCCTGCCTGTAGACCACAGTGAGGATCCTAGACATTATTCTAAATGTGACAAGACTGAAAGCCAGTATAGAGAGGAAAGGAAAGAGGGAAATGACAAAATCTAAGTCCTTTCCAAAGACTACATTAACCTTCACAGAAAGTACTTACTAATTCAAATGGGAAGATAAATTTAAAATAGGGAAACCTGGTGGACACCATGTAATCATATTTAATGCCACAATAGGAGAAAACCAGTAAATATCAACCAAGTACCTCCTAATGTGATACACTGGAAACATCATTTATATAAGGTTCCTGGAAAAAATGCAGACTCAGAATCTGACTTCGATGAAGTATTGGAAATAGTCTATAAAAGGTGGAAAACAAAGTCAGTTTCATAAGGCTGCCTAATTGGATGTTCCAAACTAAAGGAGACTACAGAGACACCACAATTTGATGCAATATGACATGTGTGATTGGATCCTGAATCAGGAAAAAAAAAGTTGCTGTAAAGTATGTTACTTGAGCAATTGGTAAAATCTGAATATGAACTCTATATGAGATAAAAGTATTAATGTATATCAACGTCAAGTCTCCTGAATTGTACTGCGGTTCTGTAAGAAAAGGTCTCTTTAGTACATATGTGAGGTACTGGGGTAAAAGGGCATGGTATCGTCAACTTATTCCTGAATGTTTAAATAAAAAGAAATGGATAAACAGAAAAAATGTGGCAAAATGTTAACCATTACTGAAATCTAAGTGAGGGATACTGTTATGGGCTGAGCTGTATCCCCTCCCAGATTCGTATGTTGAAGTCCCTACCCTCAGCACCTCAGAAGAAGACCTTCAAAAAGGTAACTAAAGGACCAAGAGACTAGTTTTGCAACAACGGCTGAAGGACCTTCTCCAAATGGAAAAGAAAAGCCACAATTAGAAACAATACATTAATAGGATAATACACCAAATCTAGTGCAAGTTATCCCAGGAATGCAACGGTTTTTCAATAACCACAATTCAATCAGTGTGATACGCCACAATAACAAATTGAAGAATAAGAACCATATAATCATCTCCATAGACACAGAAAAAGCTTTTGACAAAATTCAACCCTTCTTTATGAAAAAAACTCTACAAAAGTGGGCACAGAGGGAACATGCCTCAACATAATAAAGGCCATAAATGACAAACCTACAGCTAACATCATGCTCAATGGTAAAAAGCTGAAAGAATTTCCTCTAAGACCAGGAACAAGACAAGGATGTCCACTCTCTCCCCTTTTATTCAACATAGTTTTGGAAGTTCTAGCCATAGCAATCAGAGAAGAAAGAGAAATAAAAGGAATCCAAAATGGTAAAGAAGTAGTAAAACTGTCACTGTTTACAGATGACATGATACCATACATAGAAGATCCTAAAGATGCTACCAGAAAAGTGCTAAAGCTCATCCACAAATTTGTTAAGTTATATGATACAAAATGAATAAGATCTGTTGCATTTCTATACACTAAAAAGCAAGAGAGTCCCAGAAAAACATCTATTTCTGCTTTATTGACTATGCCAAAGCCTTTGACTGTGTGGATCACAATAAACTGTGGAAAATTCTTCAAGAGATGGGAATACCGGACCACCTCACCTGCCTCTTGAGAAACCTGTATGCAGGTCAGGAAGCAGCAGTTAGAACTGAACATGGAACAACAGACTGGTTCCAAATAGGAAAAGGAGTACGTCAAAGCTATATATTGTCACTCTGCTTATTTAACTTATATGCAGAGTACATCAGGAGAAACACCGGGCTGGATGAAGCACAAGCTGGAATCAAGACTGCCGGGAGAATCAGATATGCAGATGACACCATCCTTATGGCAGAAAGTGAAGAACTAAAGAGCCTCTTGATGAAAGTGAAAGAGGAGAGGGAAAAAGTTGGCTTAAAGCTCAACATTCAGAAAACTAAGATCATGGCATCTGGTCCCATCACTTCATGGGAAGTAGATGGGGAAACATTGGAAACAGTGTCAGACTTCATTTTGGGGGGCTCCAAAATCACTGCAGATAGTGACTGCAGCCATGAAATTAAAAGACGCTTACTTCTTGGCAGGAAAGTTGTGACCAACCTAGACAGCATACTAAAAAGCAGACATTACTTTGCCAACAAAAGTCCATCTAGTCAAGGCTAGGGTTTTTCCAGTAGTCATGTACGGATGTGAGAGTTGGACTATAAAGAAAGCTGAGCGTAGAAGAATTGGTGCTTTAGAACTGTGGTGTTGGAAAAGACCCTTGAGAGTCCCTTGGACTGCAAGGAGATCCAACCAGTCCATCCTAAAGGAGATCAGTCCTGGGTGTTCACTGGAAGGACTGATGTTGAAGCTGGAACTCCAATACTTTGGCCACCTGATGCAAAGAGCTGATTCATTTGAAAAGACCCTGATGCTGGGAAAGATTGAGGGCAAGAGGAGAAGGGGACGACAGAGGATGAGATGGCATCACCGACTCAATGGACATGGGTTCGGGTGGACTCAGGGAGTTGGTGATGGACAGGGAGCCTGGCATGCTGTGGTTCATGGGGTCGCAAAGAGTCGGACACGACTGAGCGACTGAACTGAACAAAGAAGGATCAGAAAGAGAAATTAAACTAACAATCCCATTTACCACTGCATCATAAAGATTTTTAAAAAGCTAGGAATATACGTACCTCAGGAGACAGAAGACCTATACTCCAAAAACTGTAAGATGCTGATGAAAGAAATCAAAGATGACACAAGTAGATGGAAAGATGTATCATGTTCTTGAATTGAAAGAATTAATATTGCCAAAATGACCACACTACCAAAGCAATGGACAGGTTCAATACAATCATACCAAATTACTGATGTCATTTTTCATAGAATTAGAGCAAAAAAAATCTTAAAATCTGTATGGAGTCACAAAAGACACTGAGTAGTCACAACTACCTTGAGAAAACAGAGCTGGAGGAATCAGGCTAAACTACAAAGCTACAGTCATCAAGATAGTATTGTACCAGTACAAGAACAGACGTACAGATCAATGCAACAGGAGAGAAAGCCCAGAAATAAACCCATGCACCTAAGGTCAATTAATCTACAATGGAGACAAGATCTTCCCAGGTGGCTCAGTGGTAAAGAATCTGTCAGCCAATTCAAAAGAGGAGGGTTCAATCCCTGGGTTGAGAAGATGCCCTGGAGAAGGGATAGTACCCACTCCAGTGTTCATGGGCTTCCCTGATGGCTCAGATGGTTAAGAATCCGCCTGCAATGTAGGAGACCTGGGTTCGATCCCTGGGTCAGGAAGATCCCCTGGAGGAGGGCATGGCAACCCATTCCAGTATTCTTGCCTGGAGAATCCCCCATGGACGGAGGAGCCTGGTGGGCTACAGTCCATAGGGTCGCAAAGAGTCAGACATGACTGAGTGACTAAGCACAGCACACATAATGTATTAACACATAAAACAGAAAATAGCACGGATCTTCTTGGGCCTCAAAAAACAGCAGGGAAGAGGTCCCAGGAAACTTATGGGCTTTCCTGGTAGCTCAGACAGTAAAGAATTCTCCTACAAAGCAGGAGACCCGTTTCAATCCCTGGGTCGGGAAGATCCCCTGGAGAAGGAAATGGCAATCCACTCCGTTATTCTTGCCTGGAGAATCCCATGGACAGAGGATTGGGGTCCGTAGGGTCACAAAGAGTCAGACACAACTGAGTGACTTTCACTTCATAGGAGACAAGAATATACAGTGGAGAAAAGATAGTCTCTTAAAAGTGGTGCTGGGAAAACTGGACATCTAAATGTAAAAGAATGAAAGTAGAACATTTTTCAACACCATATACAAAAATAAATTCAAAATGGATTAAAGACAAAATGTAAGCCCAGATACTATCAGACTAAGGAAAACACAGGCAGAACACTTGGACATAAATTGCAGCAATATCCTTTTCAATCTGTCTCTTAAGAGTAATGGAAAGTAAAATAATAAATATTTTATTCTTTTAAAATAAATAAGAAATGGAAAACAAAAATAAACAAATGGGACCTAATTAAACTCAAAAACTTTTGCACAGCAAAGGAAACTATAAACAAAATGAAAGGACAGCTCACAGGATGGGAGAAAATATTTGCAAACAATGCAACCAACAAGGGATTAATCTCCAAAATTTACAAACAGCTCAGGCAGTTCAATAGCAAAAAAACCAAACAACCCAATCAAAAAAATGGGCAGAAGATCTAAACAGACATTACTCCAAAGAAGACATACAGGGAATTTCCTGGCAGTACAGTGGTTAGGACTCAGCACTTCCACTCCCAGGAGCCCAAGTTCAATCTATGGTCAGGAACTAAGATCCTGCAAGCTGTGCATTCAAAACAGAGAGAGAAAAGAAGACACAGAAATAGCCAAGAGGCACATGAAAAAAAGCTCAACATCACTAATTATTAGAGAAATGCAAACCAAAACAACAGTGAGGTATCACCTCACACCAGTCAGGATGGCCTTCATCAAAAGTCTATAAATAATAAATGCTGGAGAAGGTATGGAGAAAAGGGAGCTCTCCTACATTGTGGGTGGGAATGTAAACTGGTACAGCCACTATGAACAGTATGGAGATTCCTTAAAAACTACAAATAGAGCTACTATATGATCCAGCAATCCTACTCCTGGGCACATATCCAGAGAAAGGTTAGAAAGGATGCATGCACTCTGATGTTCACTGCAGCGCTGTTTACAATAGCCAAGACATGGAAGGACCTCAGTGTCCATCAAGAGACGAATGGATGAAGAAAATGCGGTACATATATACAAACGGAATATTCCACTAAGAAGAATGAAATAATGCCATTTGCAGCAATATGGATGGAGATTATCATACTAAGTGAAGACAGAGAAAAACAAATATATCACTTATATGTGAAATCGTAACAAATGACACAAATGAACTTACTTAGAAAACAGACTCATAGGCTTAGCAAACAAAACATAGTTACCAAAAGGGAAAAGTGGGGGAGGGAGGAGAATTTGGGAGCTTGGTATTGACAAATACACACTACTATATTTAAAATAGATAACCACCAAGGACCTACTGTATTGCACAGGGAACTCTGCTCAATATTCTATAATAATCTACATGGAATACAAATTTGAAAAAGAATAGATATATGTATATGTGTAACTGAATCACTTTGCTGTACATTTGAAACTAATTTACAACCTTATAAATCAACTCTGATAATAATTACAAAAAAACACACCTCAACTAGTTAACTTAATACAACTTGACAAATTGAGGTCAACCAACTATAGCATGTACATATTTTCAAGTATAAATGGAAAAAATACCTACAGAGACCATGGACTGGGCTATAAACAAGTCTGAATAAATTTTAAAAGACTGGTTATCCCTTACCACAATGAAGTTAGTGAGAAATTAGTTTAAGAATACACACACACACACACACACATCAAAAAAATCCCTACACAATGGGAAATTAAAACACCTAACCTTATAAAGAAAAATGGATCAAAGAAAAAGAGTAAAGGATATTAGAAAATATGTTAAGCTGAAATAAAGTGTAACTTATCAAGTTATATGGAATCAAGGTTAAATGGTACTTTGAGAAAAATTTACAGGTTTAAATGCATTTATCAGAGGAGGTGTTACAAACCAATTACCTATGTTTTCACCTAAGAAGCTAGAAAAAGAGGAATAAACTAAACCCATAAATAGTAGATAAAAGAAAATAATAAAAGAGAAAAATGAATAAAATACAAAATGGAAAAATAATGGGAAAAATCAATAAAATCAAAATGGGTTACTTAAAAGATTAATAAAATTGATAAATTGGTATAAAGGCTGACAGAAAATAGAGGAGAGTAAACATATAACAAAATACAAAAGAGGAGCCATCACTACAATTCAATAAACATTAAACAGACAATGAGAGAGTATTTTGAAGTACTTTTGCCAATAAATTCAACAGCTTGGATGGAATGGATTAATATCTGAAGGACAACAACGATCAACACAAGCTAAAGAGGAAATAGAAAATTAGAATGGCTCTATATCTACTAACAAAGCTAAACTCAATTAAAACCCTTCCCACAAAAAAACCATCCAGGTACAGGTATTTTCAGATACATTTTACCAAGCACTTAAAGAACAAGTAATACCCACCCTATACAAACTCCATTAGAAAATAAAACCTTTCAATTCAAGAGGACAGCATTACTGTTATTTGAAGAAAAATAATTACAAGAAAACCACAGGCTAATATCCCTTATGAATATAGAAATAAAAATCCTTAAAATAATGCTCATGTTTCAATTTTCTAAAAAATTAAATGATAAAACTTAACATATTAACAGAATATAGGACAAAATTCACATAATCAAAGCATACGCCCCCAAAAGTACCTAAATTCACCAAAATTCATGATTAAAAAGATAAAAATCTCAGCAAAATAGACTATAGGTGAGTTCCTCAACCTAACATATGAAAACCCTAATATCATATTTAATGGTAAACTACTCAATCTTTCTTCCCAGGACCAGGAATAAGATAAAGAATTTTGCCCTCATCATTGAAATTCAACATTGCATCTGATGTCCTACTTAGCCCATTCAGTTCAGTTCAGTTACTCAGTCGTGTCCGACTCTTTGCACATTAAGACAAGAAAAAGAATGTTAACTATCTTTATTCAGTCATTATCCTGTACATAAATATACTGACTTATCTACCAAAAAGCACTAGAAAAAGAGAATTTATAAAAGTTACAGTATAAAGTCAATGAACTATACTTCTATGTAAAAGACAAAATATACTGGGAATCTAAAAAAGTATATCCCAATTACAATAGCTTCCGTAATATGAAATAATGGTATTAAACTGAACACTAAAAACTTCAAAATATTGCCACAAAACATTAAGAAAAAAACCTAAGTAAATGGAGACATACAATGTCCATGGATGACACATTATTAAGGTATCAATTCTCAAGTTGACCTACAAATTAAATGCAATTCCAATAAAAATTCAAGCAAATGTTTTTGTACAAATTGAAAAGCTTACTGTAAAGTTTTTTCAAAAACAAAACCAATTTAGGAAAATAAAAACAAAGGTCAAGACTAAAACTATCTGACAGCAAAACTACTACAAAGCTATAGAAATCAAGCCAGTATAGCACTCTCTAAATAAGGGATCAACAAACTTTTACTTAAAAGGGTCAGATAGTAAATACTTCAGGGCTAAGGGCCATATGTTCTCTGTTAAAACCACTCAACTGTTGATATAGTATATAAGCAGCCACAGACAATACACAAATAAATGTCTACAGTTTTTACTCCAACAAAACTCTTTTACCAATCAGGTGGCTGCAGGTAACCAGTAGGTTACTTATCCTGTTCTAGATATGAACCATTTGCCACAGACGTGTATTACAAATACCCCTTCCTCACTGCAAGTTTCCTTCTATACTCCCATGTTATCTTTTGATAAACAGGTGTTCTGAAATTTGATCCAACTGAACACTTTTGATTTTTTACACCGTTTTATATGCCCTGTCCAAATATTCTTTACCTACTCCAAGGCCACAAAAATTTCTGTTTTCTTCTACATACTTATATAGATATGCAATTCATCTGTAATTGATTTTTGCATATGGTGTGATGTAAATGTCAATAAATTACTTTTCTTATGGATATCTAACAGACTAGAGCCATTTATTTTGATCATCTCTCCCCTCACTATATTGTAGTATCATCCTTCTCACGTATCAGGTTAATTGTATTCATGTGTTACACTTATTGTTCATAACAACAAAGAGACTGCATTTTTTAATCAAGTATTTATCAAATCCTCCAGCTAGAAACATGAAGACTTTCTCCTATCTGGTGTGTAAGGGGCAATCTCCCTGGGAAAAAGATTAGAGAATAAAGAAAGAAATCCTCTAATTGAGACTTGTCACTTAGGATAATTTCTGAAAATATCCTTGTATTTTAAGATTGCAGATGAAAGTTTATTAAATGTTCTATCTACAACAAACCATCTAGGAATACCTTCCCGTAAGATGCTCTGTATACATGAATTCGTATTCTAAGAAAAAATGGTCAGTCAAGTAACAATCTCACTGATACCTCAAGTGTTAAGTCACTCAGTCACGTCTGACTCTCCGTGACCCCAGGGAATGTAGCCCACCAGGCTCTTCTGTCCATGGAATTCTCCAGGAAAGAATACTGGAGTGGGTTGCCATTTCCTTTTCCATTGATACCTCAAGGGAAAGGCTCAATTCTAGTGGACTGAGGGGCTTGATACTGTATAGAAATTTTAAGAATCAAAAAGTATGTGATATGCAACTAAAATAATCTTTCTTTGCAGAGAAAAGAAGGTAAAAATTGAACTGAAGACAATTTCAAATAGGTCCATTACAGGTAACATCAATAATAACAATTGGCAACAAATAATTGACATTATTATATTTTCATAACCCTGAAAGAAACTCTGAAGTGCTTTCATTTGAATCACACTTATGACACCAGCATTACCATGATACTGGAACACTAACTTGTAAGAAAACAATTATTATAAAAATTCTTGCATTTCTGCACATCTTTCTAGCAGAGGCACTAACGTGTTTCGAGACTACTATCTCACGGTAGTGTTAGAACAAACAACCTTAGGATAAATGGTCTCCCTCCAAAGCAAAAATTAGACTTGTTAGTAAACAAGTAGCATAATCTTTCTCTCCTGAGCGAGGTCAGACAAGTTTTCTGGCTACCTCCATATTACACTGTAGGAATTGGGGCTCAGGGAATTGGTCCAAATGTTGATACTCTAGCTAATGTTACTATTGTCAGTAATAAACTGTCCTTTGTGACCCAAGTCTCGAGTTTTTTACCAGCATCTGTGAAACGGTGGCAGGCTAACTTGTTAGCTTACAGGAAAGTTAAAAATCTCAAACTCACTGCCATTTCGGAGAGAAAGAATGGATGCTGACAGAGACATGGCTCTCAGAAAATATGAGGGCCTTATGGTTCAATTTATACAATCTGAGTGAAGTCTGTGGGGACTGGTAACAAATATGCAGATCAAATTGTATGGTAAATCAGGCAATAAACAGTCCCCTACTTTCAGTTCAGTTCAGTCGCTCAGTCGTGTCCAACTCTTTGCGACCCTGGTAATTAGGAAGACTTGGGGACAGGGGTGCAGACTGCTTCCAGGGAAGAAGCTGATTCATAGTCAGCTGCCTGAATGGTGCTCTGGTGGTTACTAACTCTTCCACAAGAGAACACCTCTTCATCAATCTAGTGGTCAGATTCAGGTCTATCCTCTAGTAACAACTAGCAGCAGGATATGTCTCCTTCCACTTTCAGACACTGTAACAGAGATATATACCTACTCTGATCATGAAAGCAGGGGAATTATTACATAGCTTCATTACTACTATAGTCAAATTTGATATAATCCAAGAAATTATAAATTCAGTACCCCAAGGAACTTGAAAGCCAGAGAACCACTGATTTAGATACTTTCTAAACGTATTTCCTTCCTCTATAAACTCTGACCCTATTCTTAACATCTTTTTGAAAGAATTAGTATACAGAATACATGCAATTTCTACTATTTTTCTTAATGATATTAATCTAAAAGAATTCTTTCCTGTTTGTACTTCCTTTGCTTATTGTCTCAATGACTTGTAAGTTACAAGTATTCTTTTCAGTTGTTTTATTCTCATGTTTTAAGCAGTGAATGACAAATACCACATGATCTGCAAACTTCACTGTAGTTTAATTTTTTAAAAACATCCTATCACCTTTTGATTGTTCAAGGCTATATTTAATTTGATCTCTATAGATCAATGTTGTCTGGCAGTAATAAAATGCAAGGCACTTACATAATTTTAAGTTTTATAGTACTCATTAAAAAGTAAAGAGAAATGGGATATATAAATTTTTATAAATGTAATTTACTTAACCTAATCAATTATCATTTCAACATGGACATTCACATAAAAGCCATTATTAACAATATATCTCATATTCTTTTTTTCATGCTAAGTTTTCAAAATCTGGTTGTATATTTCGCTTACAGTACATCTCAAACAACCTAGCCACATTTCAACTGCTTGAAAGCTATGTGGCTAGTGGCTAATGTTTTGGAAAAAAGCAAAAATAATTCACTTTCAACTATATCTAAATTCTGATTTGAGCTTTACACCCCAGTGATCACATCTCATTATTTTCCTTCTTCAGTTGTGAAATTTAATATTTCTCTTTTATCATGTTGCTACATATATTCATTTAACATTTTACTTTCCAAATGCCAAATTCTAACCCTGATTTACATTTCATTCAGGAAATTTTTATTTTGGAATATCTGTCATTTACAGTATAGAGTTATGTATGACCTTTCTGTTTTAGTACTTTTTTCCTCTAAAATTAGGACATATACTGACCTTTCCATGTATAGGTAATTTCAAATTGTCCAAAGTCATGACAGATGAAATCAAGAAGAGAAACGTGAAATAAACACTGCAGAAAAGAGTACAAATTACCCAAGTATTTGAAGCCTAAAATGGATTTACTACTGAATAGCCACGATGCTAGAGCCTCCTTCATTCCTTTCCCCCATGACAAGCCAAGTGGTACCTCTTGGGTATAACAAGAAACTATTTTAGTACAAGCTACGTTTAACCAGCTAGACCTTGACTTTCACACAATACACTGACCTACCAAATCTGTTTTTTAAAAGAAGATGGACTGAGTATTATTTGTTGGAGATGTTCCAGTTATTATCAGTCCACTTATTCCCAAACATCAATGTTTATGCATTTTTATTTCACTGAATCTTGGCCTATATTCATAAAAAGTGACTAATAATAGAAAAATCAAAATGCTTGTCATTATATAAAAAAACTTTGGCCTCAGATTTAACTCAACTGAGATACTGGTTCAAGAAAACAGTGAAAAAAGTATACTGAACTCACCTCCTCCCATGAAGGAGGGGAGAACTTTTAATTCAACACCCATCTAGGAGCCTACTGAAATACACTTCAGGAACAAAGGCCAGTAAGCGCCATCTCCTGCACTCTCCCTCTCCGTCTCTTCAGAGCACCAGTATCTCCCAGAGAGAACCTTGGACACACATCTGGTGCCCCTGCTTTCACATCGAGTACCCTGCTGCCCAGGGAATGCTCACTCTTGGCCTGAGTCTGGTAGTCAGTGCAGCTTGTGTTCCTGGTACCGTGGGACTATAGCAGTTGGAGACAGTTCCTGGTTGGCTACCACTATCAGGGCTTAATGCAGATGGCAAGATACACTCCCAATCTTTCTGTGAAAAAGGACTCTTTGCCTGTCCTAGAGCTTCAGAGTAGTGATAGGCTTCTGGTGTGATGTATCTAAAAGCTTACTGAGTTGCTTTTTTGAGGCTTCAATAAAGCTTTAAAAGATAAGAGAAAGTGTCAAGTAAATGTCACAGAGCTGAAGAATGCAATAACTGAATAAACTAAAGATGAGAAGACACAAAAGGATCATTGAGGTCAAACTTAGGAAAGTTCAACTCACTCAATCAGAGCAGCAAAAAGGAAAAAGAATGAATCAAGTGAAGACAGCTTAAGAGACAACATCAAGCAGACTAACTTTTACATTATGGAACCCCAGAAGGAGAAGAGAGAGAAAAAGTGACAGAAAACTTATTTGAAGATAGAATGGTGGAAATGTTCCATCATTTGGGTAAGGAAACAGATAACCAGACCCAGGAAGCCCATAGAGTTACAAATATGAAGACCCCAAAGTTGGACCCACAACAAGACACCTTGTAATTAATGCGCCAAAAGCTAAAGAGGTAGAGCAAGAAAAAAACTTTTTACATACAACGGAACCCCATAAGACTATGAGCAGGTTTTTTCAGCAGAAACTATGGAGGCCAGAAGGAAGAAGCACAATACTTTCAAAGTGCTGAAAGGAAAAAACCTTCCAGCCAAGAGTACTCTACCTGGCAAAGTTGTCAGAATGGGAGGAGAGAGAAAGAATTTTCCAGACAAGCAAAAACTAAAATAGTATATCACCAATAGACCGGCCTAGTAAGAAATGTCAATGAAACTTCTTTAAGCTGAAACAAAATGGAGCTAATTAGTAAAAAGAAAGCCATAGAAGTATAAGTCTCACTGGCAAATGTACAGAATACAGTAAAATTCTGAGTAATCTAACTGTAAAGGGTGTTGGATTAATTTATAAAGATAGTAAGACAAAAGTAGTAAAAATAAAGATACAACAATTTGCTGAGGGATAAACAAGATAAATGGTCTTCCCTGTTGGCTCAGACAGTAAAGAGTCTGCCTGCAACGCAGGGTATCCGGGTTCAGTCCCTGGGCTGGGAAGATCCCCAGGAGAAGGAAATGGCAATCCACTCCAGTATTCTTGCCTTCTTGCCTGGAAAATCCCAAGGATGGAGGAGCCTGGCAGGCTACAGTCCATGGGGTTGCAAACAATCAGACGTGACTGAGCAACTAACACACAAACAAGATAAAAAGATATAAACTGTGAGATCAGAAATAAAATATGGGGTAGGGGTTGTAGAGCTTTAGAATTGTTCAAACGTCAGTTGTTATAAGCTTAAAATAGAGTGTTATAAATATAAGTTGTTTTATGTAAGCTTCACGGTAACCACAAAGCAAAAACCTCAAGTAAATATAAAGAAGATAAAGGAATCCAATATACTACTAGACAAAATAATTAAATCACAAAAGAAATAATCAACAGAAGAAGAAAGGAAAAGAGCAACTTCAAAACAGAAAACAATACACTATTAATAATTAATTTAAATGTAAATTGATTAAAATAAAATCATCAATCAAGAGAGTGGATGAATGAACTAAAAAACTTGAACCATTTATATGCTGCCTATAAGAGACTCAATGCATATAAGGAAATACGAAGACTAAAAGTAAACAGATGGAAAAAGATATTCCAGGCAAACCAAAACAAAGTGGAGGTGGCTCACTTATATCAGACAAAATACACTTTAACACAAAGACTACAATAAGGCACAATGAAGGTCACTATATAATAATAAAAGGGTCAATCCAACAAAAATTTGTACTTATTTATGAACCCAACATAGGAGCACACCTGTCTATATAAAGCAAACATGAACAGACCTAAAATGAGAAAGAGACAGCAATACAATAATAATAGGGGACTTGAATAAGCCACCTTCACCAATGCATATATTATCCAGACAGAAAATTAATAAAGGAACTATTAGCCTTAAAAGATACATTAAACCATATGGCCTTAATAGATATAAACAGAACATCAGACTCCAAGGCAACAGAATAAACATTCTTTTCAAGCATGCATGGAACATTCTACAGGATAGATCATATTAGGCTAAAAAACAAGACTCAATAAATTTAACAAAAGTGAATAGTATCAGATCTTTTGTGACCACAAAAAACTTGATATCAACTATAAGAAGAAAACTCAAACATTTACAAATATGTGGAGATTAAATTCAATGTGAATTCAATACATCAAAACTTATAGAACACAGCAAAAGCAGTTCTGAGAGGGAAATTCATACCAATAACTGCCTACAATAAGATCGATCTCAAATAACCTAACTTGTACATCTCAAGGAACTAAAAATTAACCAAGTTCAAAGTTAGTATAAGGAAGGAAAAAAACAAAAAAATCCAAGTAAAAATAAATAAGAGACTTAAAAGACAATGAAGATATCAATAAAACTAAGAATGGATTTCTTAAAAAAACACCCAAAAAAACACAAAATTGACAATGCTTCAGGCAGATGTCGGAGAAGGCAATGGCACCCCACTCCAGTACTCTTGCCTGGAAAATCCCATGGACGGAGGAGCCTGGTAGGCTGCAGTCCATGGCGTTGCTAAGAGTTGGACACGACTGAGCGACTTCACTTTCACTTTTCACTTTCATGCATTGGAGAAGGAAATGGCAACCCACTCCAAATTGGAAAGAAGTAAAACTGTCACTTTACAGATAGGATATGATATTATATCTACAAAACACTACAGATTTCACCAAAAAACTGTCAGAACTAATACACAAATTCAGTAACATTGCATGATACAAAAATATACAGGTATCTGTTACATTTCTATACACTAATAGTGAACTATCAGAAAGAGAAATTAAGAACATAACCCTATTTACATTGTATCCAAAAGAATAAAATACCTAGGAACACATTTAATCAGGGAGGTGAAAGTACAGTACACTGAAAACTGTAAGACATGATGAAACAAACTGAAAACACTAAATAAATGTGCTCGTGGACTATAGGAATTAATACTGTTAATATGTCCATACTACCCAAAGCAATCTACAGATTCAATGCAATCTCTATAAAATTCCAGTGGAATTTTTCACAGAAATAAAACAATCCTAAAGTTTGTATGGAACCACAAAAACCCCAAACAGCTAAAACAATACTGAGAAAGAGAACAAAGCTGGAAGCATCATGTTCCTTGACTTCAAACTGCAATGCAAAACTATAATAACCAAAACAGTCAAGTATTGGCATAAAAACAGATGCATAGATCAATGGAACAAAATAGCCAAGAAATAAACCCACTTATATCTGGTCAATTAATTTATAACAAAGGAGCAGAATACATTATTATACTTAAATGAGATATTAACACTGAACTCTGATTAAATATTTAAAGTATGTAAAAAATGCTACAATATTTATTTAAATATTGTCCCTATAAACTATGATGTAATGAGGGATTGTTTATATATTTCTTAAATTTCCGAAGATAGGCCCTGCTTATAATAAGTCTATCATTCATGCTCTATGGGAACACATTTTATTCAGGCTGCAGTGGTTTAGAATCTTGAAATTATAATTTATGATCCTGGTATTTAGGGAAAATTATGGTGAAACATCCTGAAAGTCCACAGATCTAGTTTCTAATACTGGCTCTATCTTTGATCTCATATAATCCTCACCTACTATAGCCTAACAGATCTGCAAAATAACAAGATGAAATACAGTTCTACAGATCCAAATTTTTTTTTCAAAGTTAGAAGGATTATCCCTGTTTATTATGTATTATACTTCTTCCCCACTCCTGATGTATCTTTCTATGACACTGAGAAGGTCCACAGCTATAACACTTCACCTTCTATAAATCCTTAAGGAGTGAAGTGACATTTGGTTGATAAATTTAAGAAGAAAATTACAAGTATATTCTTCTCAGCTCTATCAACTTTTTCCTCTAGGGAGCTAGAGGCCTCAGAGAATAAGATGCTTCCACGGCCCCACCAGAGTCAGCCAGATCTGGTTTGGTACTGCCTGTGACTAAGGTTAGGTGCTACTTGCTAAATTCTAGGATTTAGTCAGCAGACGGGGCATGTGTACCCTAATTTGTCAGTAGTAAAGGTTTTATTTCAGTCCCCTTCTATTAGTCCTTGGTATTAACTTACAGTATGTTAAACATAGGAAATTAAGAGGAGTATCATTAACTAGATGCCTCTCAGTGACCAAGATTAAACTACTTGATCAATACTACTTAGTACTACTGTACTACAATGAAGTAAAATTCTCAGAGAAGCTAAGCTAAAACAGTTAACTTTTTATGACATCTAAGATCAGGTGCCTTCTCTATAAAAGTTAGGCGGGAAACAGTATCTAAAAGTTATAGCTCCTTAGACTATAAGCTTAGGAAGAAAGGCCAGATTCCTCAAGAATAAAGTCTACAGTTAGTCAAGGTTGAAGAGTTTTTCATCAGCCGTACTTAGAATGATTTTCTAAAATCTAACCCAAGGCAGTAAGAGTATTTGTGTAATGGCTCTTCTTTACTCACAATTAAGGGAGTTATCTATGGGATTATGTCGGAACTAAAAAACATCTAAGAACCAAAATGCGAGGAAAATCTAACAACTTTGATCATCTGGGCTTTGGATCAGTGACCAGACTGCATAAAATAATATGATCAAGAACCCTGTTCAATTAGAGGAGTGATTGAAAAAGAACAGGAGATATAGAAGTGCATGCAAATTTCTTGAGATCCAAGATGGAACTGAAACCATTTTTATTTTTATGATTGTCACCAAGAAATCAGTCTAAAAATGTTTTTAAGCACCTATCAGAATCAGAACCCTTGGCAGGTGTTAGGTACACCATGGTAAGCAAAATGTTATCTCTGTGCTTTTCAGAAGTTATTCGTGTTATACGTTGATGGGGTGGAGAGCACAGCAGATGTAGAAATTAATCTTAAGAGTAAGTAATTTTGGTACAAGCTTTAATGACACCTTTTTCTACCCACTGATCTTATGCCATTCCACATCATTTCTCTACACAGGTATAATTCAGAAATGCTCCTTTTTATAATTCCTTTGAGTATCATAATATCCAGCTATTCGTTTAAAAAAAGTTGTTAAGTATTTAAAAACTATTACAAAAGGACAGTGAATGAGAGGATCAGTTAGATATTAAGTTGTTATATATTGCAAGCACAACTACATATGAAAAACCTGCACAGAAAAAAAACCATTGAAAGATATCACTATGCAGTAGTACCAAACATACAACACTGTTTAATTATGGGTAATGGTGTGAAGGAAGTGAAGAAATTTGTCACAGATAGTAAATGCCAATCAATCTTTGCAAAATAGTATTTAGTCAATCACTTATCATCTCATCTGAATAACTTCTCTCTATTCACAAATTTTTATAAATATCATTATCAAGAACTTACCACATGAGTAGTTTTTAATGTATTGCCATCAAGTCTGCATAAACTGAAGTTCTCTTCAAAGAAAATATCACATTCTTCTAACTCTTGAGCATTACAAGGAGGTTTATCTTTATCTGGATTTGGATTCTTGGACCAGAAAAGAAAATAAACAACAATAAGAGAATTAATGTTTTCATATTTAAAGATGTTGAGATTACAGAATAATGAAATATTAAATTTCAGACTCAAGACCAATAAAAACTTAAACAAAAATAGTCACAAAAACAATAGACTGATAGAATCAGCAGAAAAAGATATGAAAACAGCTATTATAAACATGTTCTATATACTCAGAGATATAAAGAAAAACAAACATTGTGAAACACAGAAGATACAAAAAAGAACTAAACTGAAATTCTAGATATAAAAATACAATATCTGAAGTGGAAAACAAAATAGATGATACTGACAGCTGATTAGACACGGCAGAAGACAAGACAACCAGTAAGTGTGAGTCCATTTAAAATGCAATAGTCTCTCTAAAATAGTAATATGTGCCGTGCCGTGCTTAGTCCATCAGTTGTGTCTGACTCTAAAATTCCATGGATTGTAGCCCGCCAGGACCCTCTGTCCATGGGAGTTTTCCAGGGAAGAATAAGTGCGTGGCCATTCACTTCTTCAGATCTTCCCAACCCAGGGATCAAACCAAGGTCTCCCACACTACAAGTGATTCTTTACAGCCTGAGCCACCAGGGAAGGCTTAGTAAAACAGTCTGTCTAAAAATGAAGCACAGAGAAGACAAAAACTAAAAAGAGACACAGAAAATAAGAACCCCAGTGACCTATGGAACCATATCAAATGGTCTAACCTAAGTATTTAGAAGGATGCAAGAAGAATAGAAAACAATTTGAAGAAATAATGGCAATTCTTTTTCAAACTTGATGAAAATGATAATCTTACAGGTCAAAGAATCTCAAGCATAACAAACATTAAGAAAAACAAATCACAGTAAGTAAATAAGTAAGTAAGTGAGCCAATGCACGAGACATAAGAGACTCAAGTTCAATCCCTGGAGAAGGGAATGGCTATCCACTCCAGTATTCTTGCCTGGAGAATCCCATGGTCAGAGGAGCCTGGCGAGCTACACTCCATAGGGTTGCAAAGAGTTGGACATGACTGAAGCTGAGTTAGCATGCATTCTGTTACAGTGACTCAAGAAGATACGTACATCCAGCAGAACAGAACGTACCCTCCCTCCCTCTCTTCCCCTTTCAATTACTCATATGGGGCTTCCCTAGAGGCTCAGACAGTGTAAGAATCTGCCTGCAGTATGGGAGATGCAGGTTTGATCCTTGGGAAGGGAAGATCCCCCGGAGCAGGAAACGGCAACTCACTCCAGCATTCTTGCCTGGTAAATTCCATGGACAGAGTAGCTCAGTGGGCTACAGTCCATGGGGTCCCAAAGAATTGGAGCAACTAATACTAGAAATAAGAGGGCAAAAATTAAAAGCTAAGGACTACTGAGGCAGCCAGTACTGAAAAAGACAAGATTACAGAGAAAAGAGAAAGCAAAGAAAACCCAAGACTCCATGCTGTTTTCCTCAAGCTATCTGCTATTTCAAGCTGAGCTGAAAAAGACAAGGGAAAGCAGTGGATAAAAGGCTAAAAAGCTGTATTTTGATAGTCAAAGTGCTTGGAGACAAAAATGAGAAATCAGGGCCTACACAGAAGGGGAAACCCTGGTAAACATTCTACACTTTTAGCTAAGATATGTGAAAAGTTCTGCTCTAGGTTTAAGAACAAACAAAGAATAAACCAGCCAGACAAAAAACTGAAAGCCAGCAACAAATCAAATCAATCACTAATGGGATTAAGAAAACTGGCAGAAAATTTGGAGGCAGCTAATGCAGTATTTAGAAGGAAGTGTAGAGCATTAAATGTTTACATTAAAAAAAGGAGGTAAAAAAAAAGTCATCTAAGCTTTCACCTTCAAAAAAACAGCAAAATAAAGCCAAAGCAAGCAAAGAGAAAATAATAAATGTCATAAAAGAAATGAACGAAACTGGAAACTGAAAAAAAAAAGAAGAAAAATAAAGTCAATTGAAATAAATGCCCCAAATATCTACTAAAGAACTTAAATTTATGGTTTAAAACCTTCAAAAAAAGAAAACTCCAGACAGTTTCACTGGCAACTTACATCAAACATTAAAGAAGATCATTAATGCCAAGTCTACAATCTCTTCCAGAAACAGAAGACAGCAACATTTTCCTACTCATTTTATGAACTCAACATTATCCATATACAAAAAGTAAAAAACCAAAACAAAAACTATAGACCCCAATATTCCTCACAGAGATGTAAAGCTCTTCAATAACATCAGTAAACCAAACCAGCAGTATGTAAAAAAGAATAATTTTATTTTACTGTGGATTAGAGGTTCTAATCAATGCAGTAAGGCAAGAAAAGGTATAAAGATTTGAAAAACAAAAACTGCCTTCAGTTAGAGATGACAAAATTCTGTTTATTTTAAAAAGAACAAATACACTAGTATTCAGGCATAAATAACTTAGTCAATTATCTAACAACATTCATTTGAAATCATCAAGTTTAAAAGGCAGTTAGCAGTAATTATCTACAATCTCAAAACAAACCTCCATTACTGTCTCTATAATTATATCCCCAGAGCCCTATCACAATAAATACTTGCTGAATGAATGAGCATAGAGAAATGCAGTCTGCATGACTTGTAACAAGGCTATGAAATCAAAGTTATGTAGTCATACATAGAATTCCAGTGATTCTTGAAATTTTTCCATTATGCTGGAAAATGTGAAACATGGTTTCTCCATTTTGGTCATGTTTTCTTTTGTCAGAGACATTTACTTTCAATATTCTAATCTTTCTTTTCTATCTTAGGATGCAACTAACTCTATAGTATAAATACTTCTTTATACAACCCTCCTCATTGCTATAATTCCAGATGGCAATAAGTCAGACATTTTAAATGTGCTGATGTAAGATCTGGTAAATGAAGATAACTGAAGTTCTGGTGTATTGCTGTATTTGTTCAAATTCTTAACATTATCTTAAATGTTATCAGAGGAGGAACATATTCAACAAAAAACCGTAGTTATATGTAGTGTGTATATATACACCCCTTTTGATATTCTAACATCACCCAAAAGATGTCAATGATTATAAATAGATTATTAGCAAAGTAGGTATAAAATCAAAATTTCGTCCCTGTCAGCATTGGTCAGTCAATTCTTCTAAAGGAGAATACAGATATATAGAGAGATACAGTTGACACCTGAACAACATGGGTTTGAACTGCAAGGGTCTACTTAAAAGGCTGAAGGCAGGAGGAGAAGGGGACGACAGAGGATGAGATGGTTGGATGGCATCACTGATTCGATGGACGCGAGTTTGAGCAAGCTCCGGGAGCTGGTGATGGACAGGGAAGCCTGGCATGCTGCAGTCCATGGGGTCACAAAGGGCTGAATATGACAGAGCGACTGAACTGAACTTAAAATACACACTACAGAAATACATCATATGTAACTGGTTGAATCTGAGGATGTGGAACAGCAGACATAGAAGATCAACTATAAAGTTATACTCAGATTTTTGAGTGTACAGGTGGGCCCCCTAACCCCTGCATTGTTCAAGGATCAATTACATATCTCCTTTTCTCTCTACATATATTAAGAGACTGAGAGATACATATATACATACACACATGCATGCACACCCACCCTGTATGTACAACATGCCCACACATATATATTCAGTTAGTGTAGGGAATAAATATTAGAATTTCAAGATATTCAAACACTAGTCAGTAATATCTAATGTCTTTTACATTAGCAAAAGCAAAATAACGTTTGAAAAACATGGTATAATCCCCACATACTTCTGAACCTTGGGAAGTCCCACTACTATTGCAATTGCTTACCAGTTCATCAGAGGTCAAATGCATCAAACGTTCAGCTATTGCAGCACACTGAGCTGAGTCTCTTATCAATTCCCCTTGTTTATCACCGACCAACAACTCTGGCCATGTCATGCCTTCATTCTTCTTAATCAAGGAAATCTCCAAGCTAGATGTGTAAAATGAGGAAAGTTATGTTACATTAAGCAGCTACACAAACTATACAACCAATATCAAACAGAAGAATCTTCCATAGAAATTATCCTTCTGGTGTCCAGAGAATGTTTTACCAAAAATCATGTTCGTTTTAGTTTTGCATATGATGGAAAACCTGTAATCCAGGAGTAAACAAGGTAGACTTAACAAATAAGAAAGTACCACTGGTCTGATGCTACTGCTGCTGCTAAGTCGCTTCAGTTGTGTCTGACTCTGTGTGACCCCACAGACGGCAGCCCACCAGGCTCCATCATCCCTGGGATTCTCCAGGCAAGAACACTGGAGTGGGTTGCCATTTCCTTCTCCAATGCGTGAAAGTGAAGTCGCTCAGTCGTGTCCGACTCTTCAAGACCCCATGGACTGCAGCCTACCAGGCTCCTCTGTCCAGGGGATTCTCCAGGCAAGAGTATTGGAGTGAGTTGCCATTGCCTTCTCCGACTGGACTGATGGGAAAGAGTCAAATCACCCTCAGAAAGAACTTTTGCAGTTCAGGTGTGCTAAGTGTTACCAATCTTAAGTAGTGGAAATGTAAGCAGGATGTATCTATGAGTTATTTCACTGGGGAATGGCGGTGGAGTGATGGGCACATAAAGCTAACTGGAAAGGGCCTATAACTAAAGGTATCTCTCTGTGTGTGGAGTCAACAATTACCTCCACTATCACCAAACTAGTAGTCATAATATGATTACTAAAGATTAGGCAGCTTAAATCAATAAAAAAGAACCTATAAGGGAACTCTAAGATTAAGGACTAATACAGAGGGAAAGGGAGAGAGAGGTGAGTCAGGGTAGACTGTGGACATGGGGTACGGAATTGCCCATGTGCCTCTTGACTAGGAAAGGGAATCAAGGTAAGCTGGCTGCTGCGGTAATACAGAGAAAAGTGGGTGGTGGCACCTGTTCCACAGCAAAGCAACCTTTTCCATGTGCCATCTCTAGTATACGTGGGCCATACTAACCCATGCCCTGGAACACAGCTGCAAGGAAACAATTGCAAGAACACAATAATAACTATTATCATAATTATCAAGTATAACATGCTAACTTATCAGCTATTTTCAAGGCTATTATCACCACCTCATGAATTAACTATAGCACTTTAAAATTTTCTAAAACTACTTTTATTTAAAGAGACTATACAAAATATCTTTCTTACATAATGAGTTTCTATCATTAGCATTAAAAATTACCACCACAATTAATAATGCCCAGATATAGTTATGTCTTCTAAGGAGAAAGCTAATCTCAAAAGATGAGGATGATTAATGATGATAATAAAAATAATGATAAAAATAATGACAGCAGCTTATACTTACCTAATGCTTACCACATGCTAGGTGCTATCTTAAGCACTTTACATATTTTAACTCATTTATGGCTCACCACAAAGAAAGTAAGTACTATTAGCATCTCCACTTTACAAATAATAAAAAAAGCATTGAGAAGTTAAGTAACTTCCCAAGGTCACAAGCTAGTAAAGCAGTCTGGCTCCAAGTCCATGTTCTTCACTACCGCACTATTCTGCCTCTCTGAAAAAATATATGTAAACAACTATTAAAGAATTTGTACCTAGTGACCAGAATGCATAAATACTGTTCTTACTCAGCTGCTACCTAAAGAAGTTAGTAAGTTCATACAGTCTTGGTTATAAAGAATTTATGAACCATCACTAAATTGGCATATTCAGTCAATGTTACTCTTTTAGCATAAATGCATTTCTACATTTTAAAACTAGAATCACATCCTACCATCCAAGCAAAAAGGAATACATAGCTCCATACATAATAAACTACAGATTAGTTAACAAATCCTTTCAAAGTTAGAACATTAACTATTAAAAATGAGACGAATAATATAAAAATATCATATGTTTTAAACCAATGATACCACACACACATCATTGTAATTACCTTTTGTAACATTAAATAGTAATTAAGCACCTCAAATCTCATGGAAAAACAATACTGGTCTATGTTCATGTGTTAAATGTTGAATCTATTTTTGCATATAGTCCAGCTCTTCTCCTAAATCTTGGCTGAGTTACTGCTTGATGACTTATATTTAACAGTATGTTCCAGCTGGTTTGCCAATTTAAAAATGCTATCCTCAAATCTCACACACTAGTAAGATATGTTTAAATAGAATATATGGAAATATAAAATATTTTTAAAAGAACCTTTTGGATATAGAGTTTTTTAAACAATATATAAAAAATATAACCAAGTCACCAAATTTCTCTATTAATAAAATAATTTCAGGATATCTGTTCAATTTAAAGCCTAAAAAACTTTGTGAATTAGATATACAGTTCTTAGACTCTCGGGATTTAGATTCATATCAAGACTCACTTGATTTCACTGACTACACTAAAGCCTTTGACTGTGTGGATCACAACAAACTGGAAAATTCTTAAAGAGATGCGACTACCAGACCACCTTACCCATCTTCTGAGAAACTTTTTTGTGGGTCAAGAAGCAACAGTTAGAACCAGACATAGAACTACGGACTGGTTCGAAACTGGGAAAGCAGTAAGATAAGGATGTATATTGTCATCTGTTTATTTAACTTAAATGCAGAGTACATGATGCGAAATGCCAGACTGTATGAAGCACAAGCTGGAATCAAGATTGCCAAGAGAAATATCAATAACCTCAGATAGACAGATGACACCACCCTTATTGGCAGAAAGAGAAGAGGAACTAAAGAGAGCCTCTTGATGAGGGTGAAAGAGGAGAGTGAAAAAGCTGCCTTAAAACTCAACATTCAAAAAACCAAAATCATGGCATCTGGTCCTATCACTTCATAGCAAATAGATGGGGAAACAACGGAAACAGTGACAGACTTTATTTTCTCAGGCTCCAAAATCACTGCAGATGGTGACGGCAGCCATGAAATTAAAAGACGCTTGCTCCTTGGAAGAAAAGCTATGACAAACCCAGACAGTGTATTAAAAAGCAGAGACATGATTTTGCTGACAAAGGTCCGTCTAGTCAAAGCTATGGTTCTTCCAGTAGTCATGTACAGATGTGAGAGTTGGACCATAAAGAAGGCTGAGCACCAAAGAACTGATGCTTTTGAACTGTGGTGTTGGAGAAGACTCTTGAGAGTCCCTTGGACAGCAAGGAGATCAAACCAGGCAATTCTAAAGGAACTCAACCCTGAATATTCATTGAAAGGACTGATGCTGAAGCTGAAGCTCCAATACTTTGGCCACCTGAAGCGAGGAGTTGACTCCTTAGAAAAGACCCTGATGCTGGGAAAGACTGAGGCAGGAGAAGAGGATGACAGAGGATGAGATGGTTGGATGGCATCGCCGATTCAATGGACAAGAGTATGAGCAAACTCTGCGAGATGGTCAAGGACAGGGAAGCCTGGTATGCTGGAGTCCATGGGGATGCAAAGAGTTGGATAAGACTGAGCGACTGAACAATGAACAACAAGAAAGCACAGGAATATATTATCTAGTTAGCAAATTAAAAGTTAATAGAAAAAAATTATTTCCATTAGAAAGTTTAAAATGTGAAATTTCAAATAAATAGCCATTTTCAACCATTTATTATTATTATTACTCTCTATTGTATCCAGAGCTGGTAATGAAAAGCATGACAATATAACGCAAACAATAACTAAGCTAGATCTTTAACCTTACCTACAGCTGTGCTCTGACACAGTAATTTCATTTTGAATCTATCCTAAGTAAATAACCAGCAGTATTGATGAGCCTATCGTAGTATTCCCCCTTGATGTAACCACTGCAGAAAGGATAAAAAGAAGAAAAAAAGTAAAATAATAAAAGGTAAAATTTCAAATATAAATAAAACTAAAAAAATACCTATTATTTTCTTTAATTATCCATGTACTGCTTTCATGATCAACAGATGAAAAGAGATTGCCTTCCAAAAACCTCTGACCCTTCAGTATAATGTTGACATAATCAGGCAAAAACTGTACTTGAATGTCTTCCTTAGTACAGTCTTCTGGAAGCTGTATTGTTACTGTCAAATCATCTTCAGTCTGTTGCCAGTAATACAGAGGTTCTTTGGGAAAGAAAAATGTATTATGTAATAAAAAAACCAGAGACTACAACATAACATACAAAATCAGAAACTAGAACATACAAAAGAACACCTATCTAGCATCTTTTCTAGTGATCTTCTCACAAAAAAAGTAATTATGAACAAATACACAGAGATCTCCTTGGGGAATTTTCACTCAAAGTGTTGTAGCAGTCACACCTGACATTTCCCTGTTCCAGGCTTACCTAATGCCCTAGAAGATATACATTCATAAAATACAAATCATAGCTACTCTTTATTCCCTACCTCCCAGTATCCGTGGCTTCTCCCTCTTCCTCTTACACACACACACACACACACACACACACACACAGGTTTCCGCGCACGTGCGCACGCACGCACACACAGGATTCCAAGTTAAAAGAATACCATATATGTCACAAACCCTGCCTGAAACTTTCATCACAACCTTGATTTGCCACTGTTGGGGCCATGTAGCAACTTTGTGATATAGGAGACTACGACTATTTGGTGGGACAGACATCCACACAAAAATAAAAGATATATTTTCCTAATAAAAGTACTGGCTATTTTACCCCACAACATGAAAGCAATTTCATAGCAAATTCAAAGGCTGTCAGTATATTTAGTCTAAGTTCCCAGCAAAAGAATCCTCCTTTCACCTCCTTCACTATCCCCTCAGCTCGGCTCCTAAAAAACTATCTACCTAAGAAACACTTTTAGGCCCATAATACTATAACCATGAAGTAAGAAAGCAGGGCTTAAATGTAAAATGGACAAATATTTGCTTAATAGCATCCATAAACATTCATCTGTCCATTCACTCATCAGAAAGAAACATAACATTGGTGTTGTTTAGTCACTAAGTCATCTCTGACTCCTTTGTGACCCACCAGGCTCCTCTGTCCATGGGATTTCCCAGGCAAGAATACTGGAGTGGCTTGCCATTTCCTTCTCCAGGGGATCTTCCTGAACCAGAGATCGAACCTGTGTCTCCTGCACTGACCGATAGGTTCTTTACCACTGAGCCACCTGGGAAGCCCAGGTAATAAGTAATATCAGTCTAATAGAAGTTTATAGAAAATGAAACCAGCATATACACTCAGAAGGGAGCTTAAAAGAAAGCATGCTAATTAACAAACTATCCATAATTTTTAAGTTACAACCATTTTCCTTTCTTATTGTGAAAGTCTGATGATATTAAAATAAATACAGAAGAAATTTCCCAAGAGGAAGTAGGTACAAGAAGTAAGGGCCATTTATTAGAAGGAAAACAGAAAAATTGAAGGGTTTACACTAAATGGAAATGGTTTACACTAAAAGAGAACAAATTCAAGAAGAATTCAAATATAATGTGACATGTCAACAAAAGAAACACTAGTGGCTCGTGATTTAAAAACATGATGTGTTCCAACTAGGCTGCAAATCTGTCTTGGAAGCACATGGGCCTAGCTACTAGGCAGACTGGTTCCAAAGATGAAGGCAGTCCTTCATTCTTCCTCAACCACTCACCAAAGGAGTTCTAAAGGGCATGTGCTCTAGTAATACAAATAACTACTCTGGCTAAGCTCCAGGAGAGTTTAACATTATAACTAAGACAGAACAGTAGAGTTTATTCAGAAAGGGATCTTGTGAAAAAAATCACTTGTGAGGAAAGTAAGCTGTTAAGAGGTAAAGTAAAAGGCCACCATGCACAACTCTTATATTCAGGTGTCCATATATATAAACCTGGAGAAAATATTTTTCAAATATTTATTATAAAAGTATTTTAAAATATTTTTCAACAAATTTATTTTTTAAAGAGCTATGTGAAAATGAAAGTCACTCAGTCGTTTCCGACTCTTTGCGAACCCATGGCCTATACGGTCCACGGAATTCTCCAGGCCAGGATACTGGAGTGGGTAGCCTTTCCCTTCTCCAGGCGATCTTCACAACACAGGAATCAAAGCCAGGTCTCCCGCATTGCAGGCGGATTCTTTACCAACTGAGCTATCAGGGAAACCTTAAACTATGTAAGTACATAAAAATAGTGAAACTGATCTTTATTTTAAATAATTAAGTTGTTAAAGTAATAAAAAGGGTAGCTTCAAAGAGTAATACATATGATTGTTAAATACTGTGCAAATCTGTTAAGTAAAATATACTATTCTCTGACTATGATTATCAGAAATATGAACAGCAATGTTTACAGAGAAATGTTCTCCTGAATATTTTTTAGAAGAATATGAATTCTTTGCATACAAATATAAACTTCTTCTGAAAGACCTTTTTATTCTTTTCATTCTAAAACATTACCTTCATTCATTCATTCAAGACTGAGAAAACTTAAGTGATTCTACCCCCTAGGAATTTTCTTTCAGTTCAGTATGAAAGGGAAGAACACGTAATTAGCATACCCATATGAAAAGATTTATACCTATAAGACTCTTCATACCTATCTCAAGAGGCTTCCCTGATAGCTCAGTTGATAAAGAATCTGCCTGCAATGCAGGAGATCCTGGTTTGATTCCTGGGTCAGGAAGATCCCCTAGAGAAAGGAAAGGCTACCCACTCCAGTGTTCTGGCCTGGAAAATTCTGTGGACTGTATAGGCCTGAGTGACTTTCACTTTCTTATGAAGAGAGGTTAGCTTATTTTTAAAAATTATTATCTATGATACTAATATGCTAGACTTTCAAATATCAACAACAAATAGACATCAGTATTTGTTTACTCATTAAGTATTTGTTAAATATCTAATCAGGTAAAATAATACATAGATTTTAAAAAACATTTTTGGTAATTACGAAAAGTATTAAATTTAACCAGTTCACACTACCTAGGTGGTACATTTTATGAAAGGCTATTTTGGGAAATATGAAGGAAAACAAAGAAAAATTCAGTGCCAATCTTGACCTGGTAAAACTTTTAACCCAGCTAGGAGGACAAGTCAGATCTATTTTACACAGGAGCTCTATGGAGATTCAAAGTAAAATCACCTTTGATTTCCTCGGACATGTTTTCATCCTTACTTTCTTCAGGATCCTGACCAGCTTGAACAAATGTAAAGGACTTGTAGGAGACAATCATCAGACCGTTCCCATCAGGTTCAACAGCAGCATAATGTGGCACGGACTTCCCACGCAGAATATTACACTTAGCCATTCCATATTTTTTATTATCTGTGAGAAAATAAAGCATTTTAGAATAAGAAAATTACGAACAAAAAACTATAATAAAAATATCTGAAAATATTCAAGTATAATTCTAATTTAAATATTTTAAATGTACTATTAAAAAGCAGACTATTAGGTACCTTTTCATAAAAGGATAAAAAAAATTTACAACCTAATATTCTGTAAATAAAATCTCTTTAAAAAAAAATGGGTCTGATGAAATTTGTTCTAGGCTGTGATGTCTAATGTGGTAGCCACTGGCCATGGTAGCTGTTTAATTAAGTAAAAATGGACATTCACTTCTCCAGCCACATGAGCCACACTTTAAGTGTTCAAAGGCCATGTATACCTTACCTGCTATCACACTGAGTGGCTCACATATAAACATGTCCATTTTAGAAATATTTCTATTGGACAGCCGGGCTCTAAAATGTATAAGTGACTGACTTATCTGAACATCAACCTCTGAAAACTCTACCTGTTCCTTGACTACATCCTGTCTACTTTCTCAGCCAGTACATATATGATAGGTGTCTGCTGACAAGGGCCACAAATTGATGGTAATGGAAAAAGTGTGGTGTGGACTATTTTCTGCCCATGAGCAGGTTTTCTTAAAATGAAATAACTTTTATGGTAGAAATAATTTTTATACACATTCAGATATAGATCTATTTGCCATAAAATATAAATAACTGTACTTAGAATTTTAAAGATAGGAACAATTAATTGCATTCTGAAATTTTCTGGTAAACTAACTGAATTTATTCTATGAAAGTAAGGGTTTTTTCTTTTTTTTTTTTTTTTTTGCTTTAAAAGTACTCAAACATTTGAGTCCATACCTTTACTTAGCATTGTTACTTTTGATAACAAAATTTTTATTACAGTGGGTAGTACTTATAAGCTTCACACTGAGTAGTCAAAAATTCATAACTCAACATCACAAGTTATGTATAATAACACATATGTTGTTGTTGTTCAGTCGCCCAGTACTGTCCGAATCTTTGCGACCCCACGAACTGCAGCATGCCAGGCCTTCCTGTCCCTCACCATCTCCCGAAGTTTGCCCAAATTTATCTCTATTGCATCAGTGATGTCATCCAGCCATCTCATCCTCTGAAGACCTCTTCTCCCTCTGCTCTCAATCCTTCCCATAATAATACATATACATACATAATAATACAACCCATTCTAAAATATGTCATTTTTCTCTCTAAATCCTCACCTGCATTCACACATTCACTTTATATATATTTAAGAATAGACTTTTCATTTCATGAATTAAAAACTGCTATTTTTCTTCCATAGGTACATGCAAGGCATTGTCCCACCTGGCTCCAAAGACCCAAACTTAGACACTCTGTATTTTATAGGATGGTTTTTCCCAACATGTGGGATAGAAAACAGTAGGTGAATTCCATGGCTAAATGAGTTGGGAAAGGCTGGATCAAAATTACATTTTTTTTTACTCAAGATTTTTAGAAACTTGACTATGCTTAATGTGAAATGTGGCTATTGTATGCCTACATTTTCAAACTTACTTGACCACAAAATATAATTTATCGAATGTTCCACTCAACACAGTCTAGAAATACAACAATGCTCTGTTATAGTCATTATAAAATAAAAAGTAACACAATTATTGTAGTAATTCAGGGAAAAAAGGAACTGAAACATCCAGAAAAGTTAAAGTGAACCACAGAAAGAATGTTTCTACAATTACAATAATTAAAATTGGCTGGAGACTCTATGGGAGAGGGCGAGGGCGGGATAATATGGGAGAATGGCATGGAAGCATGTAAATTATCATATGTGAAACAAATCGCCAGTCCAGGTTCAATGCATGATACAGGGTGCTCCAGGCTGGTGCACCAGGATGACCCAGAGGGATGGGATGGGGAGGGAGGTGGAAGGGGGGTTCTGGAAGGGGAAAATATGTACACCCATGGTGGATTCATGTCAATGTATGGCAAAACAAATACAATATTGCAAAGTTAAAAAATAGAAAATAAACTAATAAAAATAAATAAATTAAAAAAAAAAAATTGGCTGGAGAGAAGAAAAGAAAGGTGAGTCTAAATATAACTGTCCAGCTGAATGAAGGGAACAAAGATGAAGAGAATGGAAGCCAAGGAGCTAGAGCAGAGTGCCACTGTGGACTGACCTAAAGCTGTCATGGAACCAAGAGTCTTAGAGAAGGAAGAACACCCATGGTGATTTCTCCTATGTTATGTACCTTAATTTAAAAACCAAAGCTTTTATTTATCTAATGCAGGGATCTGCAAACTATGACCTGTGAGCTGAAGAATAAATTTTACATTTTTAAATGGTTCAAAAAAATCAAAGGAATATTTAAATACATGCAAAATTATATAAAAGTCAAACATCAGTATTAATAAACAGCTATACTCATTCATTTATGCCTTTGTAAATGGAATACAGCTGGAATACAGCTATACTCATTCATTTATGCCTTCATCTACAGCTGCTTTTGCAGCACAAGATCCTAGTTGAATAACTGTGATAGGTCATATGGTTAACACCTAGCTCTTCACAGAAAGTTTCCCACATCTAATCTAAAGATTTAAGTTACTCTGTTCCTCTAGAGATAAAACTACAACACTGGGAAGAAGAACAAATTACACTAAATATTTCGAAGAACAAATCTTGTGTTTAATATGTTACATATTAACATATATTTTTGTATATATTAAAAACATATACTTTAAATTCTTCCAAAATATGTAACAGTGTCTCCTTTTACACAAAAGGTGTATTCAACTGTGGAAGCATGTAATTATTTTTTTTTTATAATCCATACCTAAGGAGAAACTACCTATAAATATTCATTCCACTGGGTGGCAGGTACTAGAATCACAACACAATGCCTAAGAAAGAGCAAACAGCATTTACAGGAACAGCTTTGCATTTTAAAACCTACTGAATTATAGCAACCACTTCAGAGAGATCAGAATTTTGTTGTTTTACCTTCATATTTCTTACTAATAGTGACCCACTCCAAGGAAACATAGAAACCACTTCCTTTCATAGCCAATTCCTCTTTCTCTATTCGAAGGAGGAGAGCAGCTATTGAATGTTCTTCAGCTTTCAGCAATGAGATACTGTGAATTATGATAAAAGGATTCCCAAGCTCTTCATTAAATACAATCTACAAAAAAGAAAAAAGATGGCATTCACAAAAATGTATTACATGAATGCATAGAGCACAGAAGAAATACACAGAATTCTGACAATCCAACAAGTAATTTGGATACTGTTTACTGCAAGGACACAAGAACAAAAAAGCCCTGAAATAAAGCTTACAAGTTTAAAATACTGCTTAAAGAAATAACTTTTAGAAAACATCTATTTAACAGAGAAAACTGATCAGTACTCACAGAAAACAACAGGGCCTCCAAACGGCATCCACAAAAGAGAATTAAAAGCAATCTTCTAGAAAAGAACTGCCAAGTGAAAAAGAGTGCTCCATACAGAGGAAATGAGGTCAATATTCCCTTACTGCATCTCTTCCCCTGTCTCATATCTAATTTATTAGATATCATATCTAATTTATTGAGATATATTAACATATAATATTATAGTCATCTATTTATAATATATACGATATATATAAATATATTAATATCTCATATCTACTTTATTTCTGCCCTCTTCTTAGTTTCTGAATACTGTTCGTAAATACATGTGTGTATGCTTTCTTTCCTATTGTTTTCGGTTTGCTTTGTTTGTTTTCTGGAAATTTACAAAGGTAAGAGTCAAAGGAACTGAACAACAAATCATGAAAACTTTCTTACTGTTCAAAAAAAAAAATCTCATTTCATCTAAAAAGATAATTCCACTAACTGTTAAATATTGAAATTTCTAAAAAAAAAAAAAAAAAGCAAATCAAAGCATCATGGAAAGATGTACAAAATCTTATCAAATTCTTCTTACAACACATAATCTAAAAGACTATTATATTTTTGTTAAATACCGAATAGGAAAGGTTTTAAGACTGATTTCTAAACAAGTTTTTCAAATAAATGAAAAAATAAATAGTTGAATACAAATCTAACTGAAACACAAGAATTAGCTCTTTTTTTCTTTTTAAACCTGTATCTGGAATCCCCTCATGTGGGCTGCTGCTACCTGAAAGCCTTATAAAGAAAAGGGTGCTTTACCCCAATGCCACAGCAGCACTGCTTAAAACAGTGCTAACAGTGTAATCTAATGTCCATAGACAGATGAATGGATAAAGATGTGGTATACATACAAAGGAATACTGTTCAGCCATAAAAAGAATAAATAACGCCATCTGCAGCAACATGAATAGACCTAGAGATTATCAAACTTTAAGTGAAATAAGTCAGAGAGAGAAAGACAAATATATCACTTATATGTGAAATCTAAAATATGATACAAATTAACTTACTTACAAAACAGGAAAAAACTCAGAAAACAGACTTATAGTTACCAACGGGGAAGAGGGAAAAGTTAGGGATTTGGGATAAGCAGATACAAACTACCATATATAAAATAAATAAACAAAAAGGTCTCACTGTATAATGTAGGGAACTATATTGAATACTTTGAAATAAACTACAATGGAAAAGAATATAAATATATATATGCATATATATATATATAACTCAATCACTCTGCTATACACCAAATCTAACAAAACATTGCAAATTATAACTAGAGTTCAAGAAAAAGAAAAGTGTGCCTTAAATGTCATTAATTTCCCTTTGTGTTTGAGAAACTATGCCAAAATTATTCAAATAGCACACCTTTGGAATCAATTCTAAATTCTTCCATAGATGAGAGGAGGGCGGGCCCTCTCTCAAATACCCCAAATCGAGAAGACAGACATATTTTTGGTTAAGTGGGTTTTGTTTTTGTTCGGGGACAAGAAGAAATGAAAGGGTAAGAAGAAAAAATGGTTAAGTTTTGCCAAGTACAAGTAGCCAGTTTACTGTTTCCTCCCCCTCTTCCTCTCTCATGTGAGAGAGACCAGAGGAGACCATGTCAGGACTTTCAAAAATCCTTAGGCTGACGTTCCCAGTCCTCTGAACAAGCACAGCAAATCAACTGTGAAACTGCTGATACACAGCACTCCCACCACGTTAGAGGCCACACATTCCCTGCCTTCTTTCATTTCTCTCTCTACATTTCAGTCATCACCACCACACTTGCTGGGCTTCCTTATGCCCTACCATGCCCCCATCACTTCCACCTTTAGCCTCCTCTCTTACACCAATTCCCCCAAAGTCCCAAAACTCAGTTATTTCTCTCACAGTATCCCTTCCACTTCAGTTAATGCCCTGGGCCCATAACTGCCCCACTGTCCCCACAACCCCAGAGAGGACTAACTTCATTATGGCAGTGTATATACTGAAGAGGATGTGGAGTAAATTTAAATTTTTAATTTATTTTAAAAATATTATTGAAGGCCTAATATGGGCCAAGGAGATACATAGCAGAAATCAAATGAATTATAAACCCATATGAATTTTCTTCTGATGGACTACATGGTGTTATTTTTAATCTGAAGGTGAAGAGGGTCATTGTGTTTCTTCCTACTGAAAACCAACAGAATCCACATAGCTTGATAACACATACATTCTCATTCACATCTCTCCTGTCCATCATTCTCCAAATTCAACTGTTTCAGGTAGCTGGGTGCTATATACCACACATTATCAGTAAAAAAAAGAAAAAATTATTGGAGGCAGGAACAGAATATGTCACAATGTCCAATGAATATTTAAAACTGTGACTGACTGCAAAGGCCTCCTATAAACAGGCTCTTGTTCTGGTACTTCACGGCATTTTTTGTTTAGCTTTTTGAACACGCTGCAATTAGGTAGTGCAGTATTTGGTATAATAAGAAAAGTAAACCACTAAAGCCTTGTTGGTTTTTCTCAAATAATTAAAGCCAAGTGTTTACAGGCAGCTGTTGGTCTGATAAAAATCTTTTATAAGATGGAAAATATTAAATTCTATCTCTTTAGCTACCTAGACCCAAAGGCCACCTGCTGAAATTTAGAAGGCAGCAATATCACATTGTACTTATTAGCACAACTTAGTGTCACTTTGTCTACTTTCAAAACCTATGGCTCTGGAGAAACTAATTTCACATTTATTATTACTAAAATACAAACCTGCCCCTCAGTCTGTTACATTGTTTTAAAAAAACTGAAGTAAAAATGGCATCTTGGAGATTGGTACATAATTACAGTGATAAATCAAATCCCTTATGATTATACAGTGGAAGTGACAAATAGATTCAAGGGATTAGATCTGACAGACAGAGTGCCTGAAGAACTATGGACAGAGGTTCGTGACATCGTACAGGAGACAGGGATCAAGACCATCCCCAAGAAAAAGAAATACAAAAAAGCAAAATCGTTGTCTGAGGAGGCCTTACGAATAGCTGAGAAACGAAGAGAAGCTAAAGGCAAAGGAGAAAAGGAAAGATATAACCATTTGAATGCTGAGTTACAAAGAATAGAAAGGAGAGATAAGAAAGCCTTCTTCAGTGATCAGTGCAAAGAAATAGAGGAAAACAATATGATGGGAAAGACTAGAGATCTCTTCAAGAAAATTAGAGATACCAAGAGAACATTTCATGCAAAGATGGGTACAATAAAGGACAGAAATGGTATGCACCTAACAGAAGCAGAAGATATTAAGAAAAGGTGGCAAGAATACACAGAAGAACTATGCAAAAATCGATCTTCACAACCCAGATAACCACAATGGTGTGATCACTCACCTAGAGCCAGACATCCTGGAATGCGAAGTCAAGGGGGCCTTAGGAAGCATCACTACAAACAAAGCTAGTGGAGGTGATGGAATTCCAGTTGAGCTATTTCAAATCCTAAAAGATGATGCTGTGAAAGTGCTGCACTCAACATGCCAGCAAATTTGGAAAACTCAGCAGCGGCCACAGAACTGGAAAAGGTCAGTTTTCATTCCAATCCCAAAGAAAGGCAAAGCCAAAGAATGCTCAAACTACCGCACAACTGCACTCATCTCACATGCTAGTAAAGTAATGCTCAAAATTCTCCAAGCCAGGCTTCAACAGTACGTGAACCATGAACTACCAGATGTTCAAGCTGGATTTAGAAAAGGCAGAGGAATCAGAGATCAAATTGCCAACATTCGTTGGATCATCGAAAAAGCCAGAGAGTTTCAGAAAAACATCTACTTCTGCTTTATTGACTATGCCACAGCCTTTGACTGTGTGGATCACAACAAACTGTGGAAAATTCTTCAAGAGATAGAAATACCAGATCACCTTACCTGCCTCCTAAGAAACGTGTATGCAGGTCAAAAAGCAACAGTTAGAACCGGACATGGAACAACAGACTGGTTCCAAATCAGGAAAGGAGTACATCAAGCCCGTATACCGTCAGCCTGCTTATTTAACTTTTATGCAGAGTACATCATAAGAAATGCTGGGCTGGATGAAGCACAAGCGGGAATCAAGATTGCCGGGAGAAATATCAATAACCTCAGATATGCAGATGACACCACCCTTATGGCAGAAAGCAAAGAATAACTAAAGAGACTCTTGATGAAAGTGAAAGAGGAGAATGAAAAAGTTGGCTTAAAGCTCAACATTCAGAAAACTAAGATCATGGCAACCAGTCCCATTACTTCATGGCAAAAAAGATTAGGAAACAATGGAAACAGTGGCTGACTTTACTTTTGGGGGCTCCAAAATCATTGCAGATGGTGATTGCAGCCATGAAATTAAAAGACGCTTGCTCCTTGGAAGAAAAGCTATGACCAACCTAGACAGCATATTAAAAAGCAGAGACATTACTTTGTCAACAAAGGTCTGTCTAATCAAAGCTTTGGTTTTTCCAGTAGTCACGTATGGATGTGCGAGTTGGACCATAAAGAAAGCTTAGTGCCAAAGAATTGATGCTTTTGAACTGTGGTGTTGGAGAAGACTCCTGAGAGCCCCCTAGACTGCAAGGAGATCAGTCCTGAATATTCACTGGAAGGACTGATGCTAAAGCTAAAACTCTTAGTACTTTGGCCACCTGACGCAAAGCACTGACTCATTGGAAAAGACCCTGATGCTGAGAAAGACTGAAGGTAGGAGGAGAAGGGCATGACAGAGGATGAGATGGTTGGATGGCATCACCAACTCGATGGACATGAGTTTGAGTAAGCTCTGGAGTTGGTGATGGACAGGGAAGCCTGGTATGCTGCAGTCCATGGGGTCGCAAAGAGTCGGACACGAATGAGCGACTGAACTGATGCTATGGTATATTTTTCTAAATAGGGAATATTCCTGTAAAGTTACTATCTGACTAGTTTAAACATATCAGACAGCCAAGTGGTGAAGTAAAAGCGTGCTAAGGCTCATAAATATATTTGAGAATAAAACATGAGAGAAGGAGAAAAGACATGACAATGTAATTCTCTGGCCAACTCTACAAAAAAGAAAGTAGCAAGGTCAATGCTTAAGGTACTGCTTTACACTTACAAAGCCTCAACTGGTATTTGCTGAAAAACAAATGCAATTCTTGACAACTGCACTCACCCCAGATCAAAACAAGAATAGCTAATATATCAGTTTCATAAAAGGTAAACATTTTATATTTTAAAAGATATCCAAAACACTATATATTATAAAAATCAAGAGGTCACATGTAAACCATCCCTAAGAAGGTGTTATTTCAAAATCATTAAGATCTAATTTGCATATACTTTCCAGACTCAGTGTTAAGTCCAAAGAAAACAAAACAAAACAAAACAACTCACCTCCCATTTTTCAGAAGCACTATTTCCACGTTCACCTGTTCCAATGAGGTACAGTCTTCCAGTTCCATCTGACAAGGTAACCCAGGTAGAAGACGTGAAATGGATGGATGCGCAAAGGCGATTGTCACATGCTGTCAAATCTGTAGGAAGTCGAAACACCTCTCGTGGTTTTCCTAAGGCAGTGTCCTAAACAGAAGCCAAACATTATGAATGAATCCCTCCCTCTCCTCGACACAAACACACACAGAATAAATATCAGCAGTGCACTGGGTACGCTCCTCCTCACAAGTAGGTGCCCAAGTCCCCTGCTTGAGTACGAGCTGTCCCACTGGCTCACTTGTAAGAACCAGAAGTGATGGTATGTGACTTCTTAGGTTAGGTCATACAAGACTGTACAGCTTGTATCTTGCTCTTTCTCTTTCGACTGCATGTGACAGACCCATGTGAGGAGGAACTCAGGGCTCCCGACAACCACCCGTGAGTGAAGTTTGGAAGTGTACCCTTCAGCTCTAGGCGGGCTTTCGGATCACTGCAGCTGTGGCTGACATCTTGGCTACATTCTCTTGAGAAATCTTGAGAGGGAACCACCTAGCTAAGCCATTCTGATTTCTCACTGAAACTGTGAGATGACAAACGTTTATTGCTTCAAGTTACTAAGTCCTGAAGTAAGTTATTACACAGCAATAGGTAACTAATGCAATGCAGTAATCTAGTCTTCACTGTAAGTTTAAAATTAACGATCGGTATTTTTAACTAATTGGAAATACCACATCATGCTCTAAATTCCGACATAAATGAAAATGCTATGTTATGCTATTGACAACTTGCGTTTTTGTTAACACATTTTTATTGTGTGTATATATATCCTTATAAACATAGTGTCTCACGCTTCATGCGCCGTCATGTCTGACTCTCTGTGACCCCACAGATTGTGGCCCACCAGGCTCCTCTCTCCATGGGATTTTTTCAGGCAAGAATAGTGGAGTAGCTTGCTCTTTCCTCCTCCAGGTGATCTTCCCGACCCAGAGATCCAACCCGTGTTGCTTGCATACCTCCTCCACTGGCAGGTGGATTCTTTACTACTGCACCATCTGGGAAGCCCATAATATAAAGTAGTAAGATGGATTACATCATTAAAATGTTTTTACAAGAAAATATATAAAAAGGGCTACAACTCAGAAAACAAACTTCCCCTCATACACCAGACTGTATTCGATTCACCTGTTATTGTTGTTTTAGTTTCTAGTTGACAGGTTTCCCTGCAGCACAGAAATAATCCTTGATTCATGTATTTCAGGGCTTCCCTGGTGGCTCAGCTGGTCAAGAATCCACCTGCCATGTGGAAGACTTGGATTCAGCCCCTGGGTTGGGAAGGTCCCCTGGAGAAAGGAAAGGCTACCCGCTCCAGTATTCTGGCCTGGTGAATTCCACGGACTGTATAGTCCATAGGGTCACAGAAAGTTGGACACGACTGAGTGACTTTGACTTTTCATGTATTTCATTCCCTGCTCCTAGAACTGTTTAGATTAATATACATACGCATACATACACTAAAAAAGATTTAATTAAACTATGTCCTTATTAGCCTCGCTTTTTAGTGACTCATTATTTGTTTCTAAAGCATGCGATTTTGTTTTCTTTGAAAGGGTACCTTTCCTTCTTTTTGTACTCATATTTTACTGACTTATATAATACTGCATTAAATCATGAAAATACATAGACAAACACAGTTGACAAGTTTTTAGAATGAGAAAATCTGATTATTACTGATGTAAAACTCAGCTAGCAGAAACAGAATTATAACAGTAAAGAACTGAGTAGCCTACTAGCAATACATATCAAGTTTACCGTGGCCTTCAGTCAGTATGTTATTAAAAGAGAAGAGAGAATATCAGTTAATCCTAAGTGAAAGGCAAGCAAGAGAAATTTTACTGCAAACTAACGCCTGTGTAGGCATTTAGAACATGATGTTAAATTTCCAATTATTGTGAAAGAAATGAACTGATCAACAAATAATAGTGGAACATTAGGGAATTTTAGGAAAAAAAAATATATAAAGACATTCCTTATTTCAGATAAATCAATAATCTAAATGTTTTAAGGGAAAAGTAAAGTAGTTTTGTTAGAAGATTGTTTTAATAATCTCAGGGTGGAGAAAGCCTTCTTATGAGTAAATAAAAAACATACAGGAGGTAGGAAGACAAATACTTGCTACAAATGTAACACAGTACTAATAACATACAAAGTACCTTTAAAACTCAACAAGAATGACAAGGTTATCATTTTTTTTTTCATAGTAAAAGAATATGAACAGGAAAACTATGGTTTAAAAAAAAAAGGCCAAAATATTCAAACTCACTAGTAAAAAAAAATGATTAAAACAATACGATACCTCCATTAGCCAGGGGAAAAAAAAAAAAACAAAACCTTAGACTGTTAATGTCTATTCTTGGCTAAGGTACCCTGTTGGTAGGAACAGAGTATAGGCTTTTCGCAATGATTATGAATCAAATTTTATGATGTGTTATATACCCTTTAGTGGGCTTCCCAGGTGGCTCAGTGGTAAGGAATCTGCCTGCCCATGCAGGAGATGTGGGTTCTATCCTTGGACTGGGAAGATCCTCCAGAGAAGAGACTGGCTACCCACTCCAGTAATTCTTGCCTGGAGAATCCCATGGACAGAGGAGCCTGGCAGGCTACAGCCCATGGTGTCTCAACAGAGTCGGACACGACTTAGTCACTAAACAACAACAAATACAATTCCACTTCTAGGTATTTATAAGAATACTTACACATGTACACTAAGATCCACATAACAAGAATGTTTATTTTAATGAAAATGACAAAATGTGCTAATAAAAACTAAGATACAATCTAGTTTATCAATAGTGAGGAAGAGAATAGCAGCACCTGACATCCCAATGCTAGCCTGGTAGTACCAGCAAGGACTTGGTTTTGCTATGAGCTGGTGACACTAACAGCTATATTCTCCTGATAAACAATTTCACAGAACATCATCATCATCAGACAAGGACACTGTGTGACCTCTGTCATTATGACCAAACAGGACAAAAACAGCATCACTCCATAATGGTAACTGAATACATATAAAATATGAATGTTGTCAAAGCCACAAATAGGATCCTAATCCATGCCAATATTACTAATCACAGCTTAAGCCTTGTTCCAGTCTTCCCTCCTTCTGGACAAGACTTATTATGACACCCATCATGGAATTCTCCAGTTTCCTAACAGTAGCCAACCCAGAGCAAAGCCGCAGTTTCTAAAATCCTCTCCCCAAACCATCTGATAGAAGCCCAATCCTACAATGTCCTTTCTAACATCCTCTAACCGAGACACCCTGTGGTTCCCCATCGTACACATCTTCCTCTGCTTCACAAAATAATAAATCCAGTGTGTTCAAAGAGAAATGTGTACGTGGCATCTTTGTCCAGAGAGCATTGGCAGATGAATGGTTAACTGGAATAACCATCCTTTGGAATACCAAATAACTTAGTTATACTAAAGTAGATTTAATTTTTTAAAGATTTTTTTATGTGGACCATTTTTAAAGTCTTTGTTGAATTTGTTATAATACTGCTTCTGTTTTATGTTTTTTTGTCTGTGAGGCATGTGGGACCTTGGCTCCCTGACCAGGGATTGAACCTGCGCCCCCTTCATTGGAAGGCGAAGTCTTAACACCAGACCACCAAGTGCCCTGAAGTAGACTTATAGTGCATTAAAAAGATCTCCAAGATAATGACTGAAAAAAAAAAAAAAGAGCTGCAGAAAACATATAAATCCATATATGTTGGAACAAACACTGTGATAAGACAGCACAGAGTAAGCTTTAGACAGACCGGGCTATTCTAGCATTTACTATTAGAAAGGAAAATGATCTGGTGGTAAAGGAGACTGGTGGTTAAGGGGAAATTTCCATTACTGCTTCAATACATTGCTTGACGTTTTTTAAAACACTGAATAGTTTACATGTGATATACATAATTAAAAGATATGAATGTTAAAATAAAATGCAACTTCTTCCTCAAAATAGTTGTTGCAAAGCAAAGTTTCTAGTGGTCTCCCCCACTACATGCCTTTCACAACATCTAAACTGGTGAACCATTATTAGGAAGCGATCATTCTTCATTTCATACTCCATCCTAAAGATGGCTTTAAGCCATTTTCTTTTAAATAACAAGGCTTCACATAACTGAGACTGCTAGGCAGCTGATTATCAGATGTGAATGTCAAAGTCACTCAGTCGTGTCCAAATCTTTGCGACCCCATGGACTATGATTATCAGATAAATGAGTACAACATCCAATAGAATGATTAAGATATTCAAGTATATCAATGTGAAGCCAAAAATAATTAAATTAAAAATGCAAAAGAAAACACACAGTTATCTCAAAGCTAAATGATAGTTAATATGAAAGAACCTAAAATGCTCCTGATTTTTGAAACCTAATTTTCAGAGTACATTTTAATTTTAAATGGACTGTAGGCAACAAAACATTTTCTTCTGCATTAATAAATCAAATTAGAGTACTAAATTATTTCTGAATACCCTCCATTAACAGTTTTACAGTATCTTAATAATAAAGCTTTATGTAATTAGCATCTATAATGTCCTGGTCCCAACCAATCTTTTTCTTCTTTCAATCAGAAAAAAGTTAACATTACTATGTTCAAAGTTGTTGACAATTATTCTGAGATAACATTACACAGCTGAATTGTGAAAGAATTAAAATTTCAATGATAGATGAGTATTTTTTGAATGATTATAATGTACAGTATTGTATTAAATAAGTGCTTTGACTTTTGCCATCTCATTTAATTATTTCCAAACCTTATGAAGTTGAAATTATTATCCCATTTGAAGAAGATAAAAAGCTCTGTTCAAAAAAATTAAATAATTTGCCTACAACTCCACTGCCAGAAATGGCAGGGTCAATATTCAAATCTTGGTTGACTGCACTCCAAAAATTGGTCTTTCCTATATTCCACACTTTCTTGAGAAGAAATCAATTCTCAAGTTTTTCTAAACAAATGATATGTCAGAAGTGAATGCAACTTAGAGAGTAACACCCCCCCCCCAAAAAAAAACCCTCTAGTATGAACGAAACTACTATATTCAGTTTTTCTTTCAGGCTAATACATTATACAGTATTTTAATTAGATTCCTGAGTCAATAAAACATACTACAAAAATCTCACTGTCCACATATTGTGTACAAATGACACTCCAAACAAACAGCAAATTAGTACTAATACATAAACTACATATTTATGAAAACATCTTAAAACAGTTGGGGATCTCTTAGTTACAGCTACAAGAAGACAAGCTCTGAACTAACAGAGCCTTTTTCTAATACATGTACATTTATAGAAAACACTACTCAAGTTTAAAAAAAAAATGGTCAAACTAAACAAGGATGTCATTTACTATTAGACACTGATACTTAAAAACTTGCCCTTTTAAAAAGGAGTGATCTTTTTCTGGAGAAAAACTTTCATCACTAATAACTATTTGGAAGGAAAAAAAAATCTTACTATATCCTCCTTCTTTCCCCCACTTTTTTTGCTAGAACTGTAAGGAAAGGTGTTTTAAGTTAATTGTAGCTTGATTAAGTGATGTCTTTATGTACCAAAGCTTTCAATATGTATCAAACACACACAGTTCCAAGAGCTTTACGCCTCTCATTTTTCTTTAACCAGATAAATCACCGGCTCCCTGCTAGTAAACTCAACTGTAGAACATAAGCTGGACTCAGGTCTGGATAAGAATATACTGGTAAATAACTGAGTTGGACTAGCAAGTAGCTGTAACCAGTAACTCTGAGACACAGCCTCACAAGTGCACGCTTCAGATGGAATCCAGTAACTCTCCTCTGGATCTTTACATGTAATTTAAAGAGGCATCACAAGATGATGCTCTTCTTTATTAGCAAAAACATGAGTTTTTCAGATAAAAGAAATTAGGACAGAATTAATCCCCTAAATATTAAGAAACAGAACACAGTACTTTAAAATAAGCCCTCAGATGATAAAATGACAATATAATAAAGAATTAAATTTTAAACACTTTTTTTTTTTGCTTTTCTAAGGAACTGGAATTTTTCTACTTCCTAAGTGAACTTCCTCCCAACTGACATTTTTCTGAAATTAAGTACTGTAAACCACAAATTGGCTCAGTGGCTTGTGGCTGAGATTCCCAGGTGGCTCAGTGGTAAGAATCCGTCTGCCAACGCAAGACTCAGGAGAAGCAGGTTCGATCCCTGGGTTGGGAAGATCCCCTGGAGAAGGAAATGGCAACCCACTCCAGTATTCTTGCCTGGAGAATCCATGGACAGAGGACCCTCGCGGGCTGCAGTCAGACACGACTGAGGGACTGAACACACACACCCCACAAATTAAGCTGATTCGGACCTTATCAATACAATGCCTCTATAAACCTGTGTTGCACTGCTGCCACCTGCTGGCTCCTGACAAAATCTAAAGGTTAAACAACTGGTGGATTTCCTTTCTTAGGCCCTACAGCCTTCATTCACTGTGACAATAATGTTTAGCCCAAATTAACAAGGATGGTCATTTTTGTAAATCAGCCACAAATAAAAACCTCCCTGAGATTTGTGCATGTGTGCCTTTGACTTATAAAAAAAAAAAAATCAGACAATAAAAAGTATGTAAGACTGTTTTCTGCTTTAAAAAAAAAAAGCCAATGTATAACCACAGCAGCCAATACTCTCCACTTGCTCCCAATACAGTTCAAAGAACAAGCTGATTTCCTTTGTTGCTGATCAAAAAAATAGTGTGGTATTCTTCTGTACTACTGGTGCAGAGTTTCACAAAACTTGGTCACTAGACCAGAAGCAAAGTCATCTGGGATGTTTGATAAAATGAAGACTCCCAGACCACAACCAACCCTAACAAACTGAATCAGAATCTTTGGGAACTACAATCTGAAATTAGCTTTTTGTTTTGATCAATTGCTCCAAATGATTCTGATGTGCAATACAGTTGAAAACCAAAGACAAAAAGCTGACTTAAGCAGAAAACTAAAACAATCCCAAATACGGTTCTTTAAAAATAAAATAATCATGATATCCTTGTAAAGTTTGATTAAGGAAAAACAGAGAAAAGATTACAATTTTTTTCCTAGCAAAAATATACAGTATTACCCATGAAACAGAGTTTGAGTAAACCAATTACAATAGAATAAACTGGATAGGTGGTTAGAGAATTACCATTAAAAAGAACAGGATATATATCAGGTCTGAAAAGAATTTTTATTTTATATATAAAGACCAGATTACTCCAATTCTAAACTATTTCACTTCCAAAAAACTCAACAATTCAAGGAAGCCAGCAAAACTTAAATCAAAATCTGACTGTTATCAACAAAATCAAAATAAAAAAACTATAATTTGTGAAAACAAATACAAATATTATAAATAAATGTCAGCAAATAGAATCCAATAATGTATCAAAAGAATAACGCATTCTAACCTAATTTATTCGAGGAACTTAAGAAATTAAGGAATTTTTTAAACTATATCAATTTAATTTACTACACTGATAATAAAAACACACAATCATTAACAATAGGTGGGTTCTGAAAAGGCATGCAATAAAGTTCTTCAGGCATAATAAAAATATTCAATAGAAACCGAAAGAAGCAAGTTTACAACAATAAAGTGAAAGTCGCTCAGTCACGTCCGACTCCTGGCGACCCTGTGGACTATCTGTCCCTGGGATTCTCTAGGTTAGAACACCAGAGTGGGTAGCCATTCCCTTCTCCAGCGGATCTTCCCAACCCAGGGATCAAACTCAGGTCTCCTGCATCGCAGGCAGGTTCTTTACCAACTGAGCAATCTAAAACCAATAGTGAGTGTTCAAGTCATTTAAAAGCCACTACAATTAAAATCAAAAGGTAAACAGAGACACTTGCAATCCCCGTTATTATTCAACACTGTCTCAGAGGTTCTTCAAGAAGACAAAAAGGAAATGACACAGGAATGTTTTTTCTACTTTCACAAATACTAGAAAAGGAGAGACAAAACCATTTCCTTTTGCTAATGATGGAACTATCAATTTTGAAAGCCTAAATGGGAACAGGTAAAAATTACTGAATTATCAATTAAGGTGACTGCTTATGCAACAAATAGTCTTTATCAATAAACCTCTAGGAAAGAAAACAGAAAAAACTACATTCCACGTGAGGCAAAACCCACAAAATTGTCAAAATTAAACTTCAGTATAAGACCAAAGGAAAACGATAAAAACCTTAAGGAGATAAAATATAATGAATGAAAGGACACACACCATGTTCTTGGGTAAAAAAGAAAGACTGCAAAAATGCCAATTCTCCCCAAATTAATATAAACTACTCACTCTATCAAAAAATGAGACTTCTCTATTTAAGGTTTTAATTAGACTGACTCGGGCCTTCGGGCCCAGTAACTACAGGAGTCAAGGACACCACGGAAAGAAAACAGAGGAATCAGCAAATGCCCACGTATCAGAAGATGAGACTACAAATTCTTTTCTTTGGATACCAGAAAGCCACAGTCAGGCCTTATACTTCTCAGACAAGAAACCAGAGGACTCCTCTCTGGGGACACCTGCCAGCCCAGGAGATATGACCTACAAAAACTAGCATTCAGATCAGCGGATTCTCACTCAAGCATACAGCTGTCACTTACCAGTTGGGGGAAAAAAAGGTATAAAGATATATGTAGGTCTTCTCAATAGAAGATCTAATAAACTAAATTTAGAGTGTATATTATATCTTTTCAACTAAACAGTTAAAAGGACTTTGTAATCCAAGTGCCTAAAAGAGAATACATATGAAGTGCTAAAAGAATTCAGGGATGAGAATGACAACTGGGAATCAGGAAAGAATGCCACTTGTAGAAACTTTCCCAGAAGTCATGCATTCAAAATTATGGCCTCCTTATTGCTTTCCAAGGGAGCGGGGGGGGGGGGGGGGGGGGGACTTTCTAATTTTACTAGGAAATTAAACATATTTAAATGTAGACTACATTTAGAAAGATGTACATTGCTTTGAACATGTACAAACATACAAAAAAGGTTGCTGTTTCAATGTCAAGTTCAAATTGGGAAAGAGAGGAAAGGAAGCAGTTCAGTTCATATTCTACTAGAAATTAATAAACTAGAAGAGACTTTACTTTGTACACTGCAGCGTTCTCAGTGCCTACAATAATGCATAACATATACTGCATATTCAATAAACATTTTGAATGTCAAGTGAACAGTATAAATTAGACTGAGGCTCCATCAGTCAATATTTTTAAAAACTATCCAGATTTTAGATTTGTCTTCTGAAACAAAGCGTAACAGACTCTTTAAAAAATATAAGAGCCCTTAAATTTAAAAAACACAATAAAATGCTAACTATGCATATGCAGAGTACAGATGTGTATGATCATATATGGGCAACAGAGTAAATGTGTATGTGTACAGGGTATCTGGCCTGTACATATTATCGCAGTACACAGTGTATACAGAGTGTATGTGTATATAGTGTCTTTAATGAGTCAACAGATAGGCAAAGAGACACTAAATCAAATAAGGAACTATAACGAATTATTAGAAGCTAGACAATGGGACAGGGTAAGGAATCAAAGATGTATCAGTCTTTGCTCTGATTCCATGTCAGGTAAGCGATCAAAAAAAAAAATTACAGAAAAAAATCCACCAAATAAAATAATTTTATTTCCTAAGGAAACTTTTCAATAGAAGAAAAAGATACTGATAAGTAGGCCACACTGCTTATCTATGGTGTTTCAAATGCAGTCATGAACTTTAATTCTCTAGATTTCCAATCTTGTGGTTTAAGTTAGAATTAGTATCCAAAATCATGATTATCAATGAGTAAACTGATAAAACCAAGCTTTTGGCCCTGTGACCCTGCTGGCATCCCTCTCCTGACCATGCATAGTAGTAAACTATTTCCTCCTCCATACTATTTCTACATCTTATCCTCACTTCCATGGTGACAGGTAGCAGTATTCAATAAGTGTTTGTTGAAGAGAAATAAATATTTCTTATTCAGTAGTATCTCAACAAACCAGACTCACACTTTTACCTGATGAAGAAATAATAAGATCATATCAAAAGTGCAAAGCCAGGAAGCTTTAAGGAACTGTTATCCATTTTATAAACATACTGATTAAGCCTTCTGTTGGCTGCTAGGATTATAAAAATATAAGACACACAGCCTAGATCAAGTGTTGGCAAGCTATAGTCCATAAGCCTAAAAATTAGCCTGGTTGTCTTTGTAAATAAAGTTTTATTGGAATGCAGCCACACTCACTGTTTACATATTGTGAATTGCTATTTTCACACTACAGCAAAACTGAGCAGCTGTGACATAATACTGTCTGTTCCATAAACCCTACAACATTTATTATCTATCCCTATGCAGAAAAACTCACAGTCCATGCAGATCTGAGACAAATGGTTTGAATATCCTGGAGGAGGAAAGGGAGGACCTCAGGGTGAGCTTCCTAGATGAAACAGTTAGCTGAAACAAGTGAAGACTGTGAAGCAGCCCGATACAGAAATCAGAGAAGGTAAAGAGTTAGAGACAGAGGGATACAGGGCAGGTTTTAGTAACATGGTATTGTTAGAACGCAGTGTACAAAGTGGTGAAAGACAAAGCTGGAGAAAAGGGCATTATAGGCTACAGTTGCCAAGGTGAAGAGTTTGTATTTTTTAAACAAATATATCACTTTATGCTTACACTTGCCAGAAAAATAAAAATCAAACACACACACAAATCCACCTCTGGAAGAATATACCAAAAAACTAGTAAAAAGAAGTAATAGAGGGAAAGAACAGATAAAACCGGGGTCAGAAAGACTTTACTAAATATCTTTTTACATTTGTTTTTAAAATCACATGAATGCATTACCTATTATAAAATTACATGTTAAAAACTGTGTTCCTTGCCATAAAGGAAATATTTAAGGACTTTAAATGAGAAATGTTAAGAGTAAAGAAACAAATTAGATTCTGTAGATGAAATATAGAGGAAAGCTGGAAAGAGCAAAGAGCAGTCAGGAAACTATTAACAGACCACTGATTACCTAAAGCAAGCACATTAACAATGTATTATGAAGTTTACAACATATGAAGAAGTAAAATGTATGACAATAGCTCAAAGGATGGAAAGGGAAGTAAAGGAATTATATTACTGTAGGGTTTTTACATTATTTTTTAAGTGGAATAAAATTAATTAAAAGTAGGATAAGTTAAGGATGAGTACTACAATCTCTACACTGACAATTAAAAATACCACAACAAAACCTTTCGTGCACCAGGACCCAGGAGAAAGGAGCAGTGACCCCACAAGAGACTGAGCCAGACTTGCCCATGAGTGTTCAGAAGTCCCTGTTGGAGGCATGGGTCAATAGTGGCCTGCCACAGGGTCAGGGGCACTGACTCTCCCAGGAGCTGACTCCAATAGCCCTGAGTGTGCCAGCATAAGTTTTTTTGAAGGAGGTCCCCATTACTGCCATTACCCGTACCATAGTTTGGCCTCAGGCCAAACTACAGGGAGGGAACACAGCCCCACCCATCAGCAGAAAATTGGGTTAAAGATTTACGGAGCATGGCCTTTCATGACCCAGATAACCATGATGGTGTGATCACTCACCTAGAGCCAGACATCCTGGAATGTGAAGTCAAGTGGGCCTTAGGAAGCATCACTACGAACAAAGCTAGTGGAGGTGACGTAATTCCAACTGAGATATTTCAAATCCTCAAAGATGATGGTGTCAAAGTGCTGCACTCAACATACCAGAAAATTTGGAAAACTCAGCAGTGGCCACAGGACTGGAAAAGGTTAGTTTTCATTCCAATCCCAAAGAAAGGCAATGCCAAAGAATGTTCAAACTACCACGCGATTGCACTCATCTCACATGCTAGTAAAGTAATGCTCAAAATTGTCCAAGCCAGGCTTCCACAGTATGTGAACCATGAACTTCCAGATGTTCAAGCTGGATTTAGAAAAGGCAGAGGAACCAGAGATAAATTGCCAACATCCACTGGATCATTGAAAAAGCAAGAGAGTTCCAGAAAAACATCTACTTCTGCTTTACTGACTACGCCAAAGCCTTTGACTATATGGATCACAACAAACCACCTGACTTGCCTCCTGAGAAACCTGTATGCAGGCAAGAAGCAACAGTTAGAACTGTACATGGAACAATAGACTGGTTCCAAATCAGGAAAGGAGTACGTCAAGGCTGTATATTGTAGTGCTCAGTCGCTCAGTCGTGTCTGACTCTCTGCGACCCCGTGGACTGTAGTCTGCCAGGGTCCTCTGTCCATGGGATTCTCCAGGCAAGAATACTGGAGTGGGTTGCCATTTCCTTCTCCAAGGCTGTATATTGTCACCCTGCTTATTTAACTTAAATGCAGAGTACATCATGAGAAACACCAGGCTGGATGAAGCACAAGCTGGAATCAAGATTGCTGGGAGAAATATCAATAACCTCAGATATGCAGATGACACCACCCTTATGGCAGAAAGTGAAGAAAAACTAAAGAGCCTCTTAATGAAAGTAAAAGAGGAGAGTGAAAAACTTGGCTTAAAACTCAACATTCAGAAAACGAAGATCAAGACATCCAGTCTCATCATGTCATGGCAAATAGATGGGGAAACAATGAAAACAGTGAGAGACCTTATTTTTCGGGGCTCCAAAATCACTGCAGATGGTGACTACAGCATGAAATTAAAAGACACTTGGAAGAAACAACTTGGAAGAAAAGCTATGACCAACCTAGACAGCATATTAAAAAGCAGACATTACTAAGCCAACAAAGGTCCGTCTAGTCAAGGCTATGGTTTTTCCAGTAATCATGTATGGATGTGAGAGTTGGACTATAATGACAGCTGAGCCCCGAAGAATTGATGCTTTTGAACTGTGGTGCTGGAGAAGACTCTTGAGAGTCCCTTGGACTGCATGGAGATCCAACCAGTCCATCCTAAAGGAAATCAACCCTGAATATTCATTGGAAGGACTGATGCTGAAGCTGAAACTCCAATACTTTGGCCACCTGATGCGAAGAACTGACTCACTGGAAAAGACCCTGATGCTGGGAAAGATTGACGGCAGGAGGAAAAGAGGACGACAGAGGATCAGATGGTTGGATGGCATCACCGACTCGATGGACATGAGTTTGAGTAGGCTCCTGGAGTTGGTGATGGACAGAGAAGCCTGGCGTGCTGCAGCCCATGGGGTCGCAAAGAGTCGGACACGACTAAGTGACTGAACTGAACTGAATTAAGCATGGCCTTGCCCTCTAGAGCAAGACCCAGTTTCCCCCACAGCCAGTCCCTCCCATCAGGAAGCTTGCACAAGCCTCTTATCCATCAGACGGCAGACAGAATGAAAACCACAATCACAGAAAACTAACCAAACTGATCATATGGATCACTGCTGCTACTGCTGCTAAGTCGCTTCAGTCGTGTCCGACTCTGTGCGACCCCATAGACGGCAGCCCACCAGGCTCTCCCGTCCCTGGGATTCTCCAGGCAAGAATACTGGAGTGGGTTGCCATTTCCTTCTCCGGTGCATGAAAGAGAAAAGTGAAAGTGAAGTCTCTCAGTCGTGTCCGACTCTTAGCAACCCCATGGACTGCAGCCTACCAGGCTCCTCCATCCATGGGATTTTCCAGGCAAGAGTACTGGAGTGGGGTGCCATTGCCTTCTCCATATGGATCACAACCTTGTCTAGCTCAATGAAACTATGAATGAGCTATGCCGTGTAGGGCCACCAAAGATGGATGGGTCATGGTGGAGAGTTCTGACAAAACATGGTCCACTGGAGAAGGCAATGGCAAACCACTTCAGTATTCTTGTCTTGAGAACCCCATGAACAGTATGAAAAGGCAAAAGGACATGACACTGAAAGATGAACTCTCCAGGTTGGTAGGTGCCCAATATGCTTCTGGAGAAGAGTGGAGAAATAGCTCCCGAAGGAATGAAGAGGCTGCGTCAAAGCAGAAAACGCCCAGTTGTGGATATGTCTGGTGGTGAAAGTAAAGTCTGATGCTGTAAAGAACAGTATTTCATAGGAACTTGGAATGTTACGTCCATGAATCAAGGTAAATCAGAAGTGGTTAAATAGGAGATAGCAAGAGTGAATATCGACATTTTAGGAATCAGTGAATTAAAAAGGAAAGGAATGTGTGAATTTAATTCAGTGACCATTATATCTACTACTGTGGGCAAGAATCCTTTAGAAGAAATGGAGTAGCCCTCATAGTCAATAACACGAGCAGGTTTAAATAAAAAGCCAAAAGAGAAAATTAAGTGGAAGTTTAATTTAAAAAGAGGGACACAAAGGAACAAAAAAACTGATGGGACAAAACAGGCAGAATTAGGAAAATGGTAACATAAACCCAACCATAACAGTAATTAAATATAAATGTACTAAGCCAATTAAAGGACACAGATTGTCATTCTTGATTAAAAAACAAGTCCTAACTACATGCTCTTTACAAGAGCCATTTTAAAAATACTAACACTTACAAACTCAAAGGAAAAGAATAGAAAAAGACAAATACTAATTAAACAAACAAAAGCCAGGACAGCTATATTAAATATCAGAAGATTTCAAGACCGAAATTATTCCCAAAGCCCAGAGATAAACAGGGATATTTTATAATGCTAAAAGGACCGATCCACAGCAGACAAAACAATCCTAAAAGATCTATTCCCAATTAACACACTTAAAAATACATAAAGCAAAAGTTAACCAAAAGGAAAACACAGATAAATTCACTGTCATAGTCAGGGCTAACAACTCACATAGAAAAACGCAGACATGAACAGTTACATCAATATTGAGACATAAAATACATTAAGTAGTTGCCTTGGTAGGAGTAGAGGGCAATAAGTTAAAGTAACAGGAATGAACAGAAAAATTAAAGTTGAATTAAACAAAATGAAGCCTTATACAAACTGATGATACGATTCCATATATTAAAGGTATGTGCACCTCAATTCTGTGGCCATCAAATGAAAAGTGAAAATTAAGGATCAAATTTATTGAAAAAATCCTAATATTATAGATCTTTTTCTTACCAGCATCACTGTTAAATTCATAATTCTTCCAAGGTTATCAATGTAGTAGACACTGTCTTGATACCATGGATCACAGTGTAGGTAATTATACATTCCAAAAGCATGCATGTGTTCCAGTGTATACTGATCATCTCGAAGTTTTACTTCTGCCACAGCTGAAATATAAGAAAAATAAACATAAACACTAAGAGCTTTGCTCAGATTGTTCTTTTCTGCAGAATGCCAACAAAGTTAAAAAAAAAGAAAACTAATTACCAAGGCCTTCAGGACACTTTACTTATTTACTCAAAAACAATTTTTGGGCACCAACTAGGCACTGTGTGCAAAGGGTAAACAGTGGATCAAACTGACAAGGCCGTTCCCTTACAGAATTTATAGTCTAGTGCTGTCGGAGATAGAGCTTTTCACACCACACCCTTTTCTTTTAGGTACTTCTTCCTTGTAATTACAAATAAAAAGAACAGAGAAATTCTAAAATTGAAAGATTCCCTGTCTTCTGGGCAAATATTAAGTACACTACATTATAAAGTGTTTTTGTACTTTTAAAAATCCTTTCCTGTCTATTAACTCATTCATTTTTACTACATGCTAAGACATAAACAGAATGTTTTTATTATCTCATATAATGATGGAAACAAATGAAGTGTAAATGATGACTACTCTAACGTTACGCCGCATCTTTCCTAGGAGTACAGAACAAAACAGTATCATATCTGGGACAGAAACAAGGTTTCCTACTCAAAGAACAGTGTTTTTTTTTTCCCCACTAGGGCATTAGAGACTTCCATAATTTTACTTTTTTCCAGCTTGAGATATAATTGATATACAACACCGTATAAGTTTAAGGTGTACAACATAATGATAAATGTATGTATTGTGAAATGATTACCAAGTAAGTTTATTTAACACATACATCCATCAACTCACATAGTTACAACTGTTCTTATTATAAGAACTTATAAGATCCACTGTTTTAGCTGCTTCTACAATTTTAAATCTGCCTCCCACTCCTCCTTCTCTTCTATGTAGATAGAAACTCTCGTAGTTCGGGGCTGCCCATGACCTAGAATTAATTTCTGTTCCAAAAGGAAATACATAAGTAGACTACGCTTGGCCAGTACTTTACCTTAATTATGAAACTCACCTTACTATATTCTGATTGCAAGTATTTTCATTTTTTTTCCCCAAATGCTCACCTGTTCCTACTTCTAATACCTGTCTTGAGTACTGGCTGACTTACATTTATTCATTCATTTATTCAGCAAATATTTTAATAGGCATAAGATCACAGAATCTATCTTCTTAACACTTGTGATCCAGTGCGGAAATGGACATTAGGCAAATAATCAAATAAATACATTATATACAAATGTAAGTTAAGTGAAGTGAAAGTTGCTCAGTCATGTTTGACTCTTTGCAACCCCATCAACTATATAGTCCGTGGAATTCTCCAGGCCAGAATACTGGAGTGGGTAGCCTTTCCCTTCTCCAAGAGATCTTCCCAACCCAGGGATCAAACCCAGGTCTCCCACATTGCAGGTGGATTCTTTACCAGCTGAGCCACAAGGGAAGACCCATATAAATGTAAATATGTATATAATTAATCAAACAAACATATAATTAAACTACAATAAATTTTACAGAGAAAAATTACTGGAGACTGAGAACCATTAACACTGGAAGCTGATCTACTTGGGGAGATTAATGAAGGCTTTCAAAAGTTTGAGCCAAAGGGACACAGGTTGGATCCCTGGGTCGGGAAGATCCGCTGGAGCAGGAAATGGCAACCTGCTCCAATATTCTTGCCTGGGAAATCCCATGGATAGAGGAGCCTGGCGGGCTACAGTCCATGTGGTTGCAAAGAGTCTGACTTGACTGAGAGCGAGCACACACACACACAAAGGATAAGGTAGAGTTAACTTAAATATGCCTACACACACACACACACTCACACACCCTACTTATCACAAGGAGAACTGCACAAGGAAAGGCTACAGATGCATGAAGCTAGAGAACTGGGCAGAAGGTGGATCACAAAAGGCCTTGCGATATTCATCTTTGCTGATAAACTCAATGTAATAGTTCATGTATGAGCTTTTAAGTAGGACAGAGTAAGGTCCAGATTCAAATTTACAAAAGGTTTACTTATAACTAAATATGGAAAACAGAGCAGAGCAAAGGAAACCCAGGAAGACCCACCAGGATGCTACTGCAGTCATCCAGGTAAAAATGGCTAAGGTTAGAGACCTACCAGAGGTAAAATCATTGTAATGATGGATTTGATAGAGGCTGAGGAAACTTATTACATAACTCGAGGAAGTGTTTATTTTATATGGAAGCTAAAAATACATATACACTGATTAGAAACAATCATCAATTCCTGGTTTTCTAGCACCACTGTGTGGATTAAACTTGATACTGCAGGAAGTGTACACGCTAACATAATGGTGCAAAGCAGTAACATGAGGCAATGATACAACAAATCCATTCTCTTCATACTTGTGCTAAAGACCTGGGCAATCCTGAACAAATCAGAGACTTCTTTAGCTCTTTGCCTTAGTACAAATGTGTACTTGACTGTGAATGTACGGATCTGGAAAACCGTGTTAGGAAACCATGAAATAGTCTCAGTCTTGCTGCATTCTGACAAGATTAATTTATATAATTTCTTAGGACACAAGAAAAGGGCACATTACATACTTAAAGTTACTGCATTTATCATGTCAATCATCTCATGTATAAAAAGGCAGGTAGAGGAAATGAAAGGAGAAAAGCAACATCCAGAATGTGACAGAGCTTAACCACTGGCAGGGCTCTTCTGTGGAGTCCACAGGAGAAGAGGACGGCTGGGAGTCTCCGAGCTAGCTTGGCTCTGTGAGTTGATTGAAGAAGAGCGACCTCTTTAACAAAGAGCTAAGAAGTCAGTGTCACTACACTATTTTATTATTGGAAATATAATAAAAGAGCCCTGCTGGAAAAGCCTTTTCTCTTATTCTTTTAAAAAGTACTTCGGGCCTAACAAGAGGGGAGGGAGTCTCCCTAAATCTTTACCTAACTTTCTTATTTAACATGCATGGGACCTCAAAAATCTACAGATTTTCACTCACAAATTCATTTACTGAATGTCTGTCACGTGCCAGACATGGTGTTTGGCATTGAGCAAATACTGGTAAATAAAACAGACATGATCCCTGTCCAAAGGATACTAATGATGGCCACAATTATATCTTCCTATTCTTTTTAGAATATACAATTGGATTGAATTACTTTACAAAGGTCACTTCATAGACCATTTATCTTCTTTCCACCTAGTTCCTGAGTTTGCTCTTTGCATATAAAGATGTAAAGAAGCAAGAGTACAAGTTTGTAGAGCTAGTTCTGAAGCAAATGTATAGAACAGGGCAAGGCTAGATTCAGCAGCATTGCTCCCACTAAACTCTTTTATATAATGCTTCTGTTCCATCATACTTAGATCTGCTTTTCCCCAAATTTTCCTCCAGAAGAGTAGGCGTGAATTTTATAGTAAACTTACACAAAACAATGGTTACATGGCTTTTTTCCTCCCTTTAATTATTGCCTAAATTTTTTTTAACCAGCTTTTATTCTCCTTGCCTTGAAGAAACAGCCCCGGGACCAGGAAGAGCATGTGGTTTTTTTGGGTCAGGTTAGCCAATGATGAGCAGCTTAAGGGTAAGTTACCTGTCTACCCTGATTTCTCACCTGCCACAGAAGTGAACAATACTTATCCTATAAGTTATTGACAGGCTTATATTAAATATGTGACGCATTTGCTATAAGATGTCTGAGAAGAATGTTAATTTCCCTGTTCCTCTTCTCCCTTCCAAGGCTAATTCTCACATGGCTGTTGATGATTTCCTTCTCTTCTGGGCCCTTCCTCAGGTTATCTCCTTTTCACTGGCCCCTTCTCTTCCACCTAAATGTGTTGAAAACTTCCCCACTCGCAAAACACAGGAAAAAGGTTTCCTCTGGTCTGCACTCAAAGCAGAGCTCTCTTCTGCCCTGTATTTCTCTCAAACTTCTCTAAAAAACAGTCTACATTCCCATTTTCTCATTATGCACATGAATTCATTTTGTTTCCAGCTCTAATATTCTATAGAAATTACTCTCACTTAAAAACATGTACTGAGCAGCCAAGATGGAATAATAGTGACCAGATTTATCCTTCCCTCAGAAACAATCTGGAGAAGGCAATGGCACCCCACTCCAGTACTCTTGCCTGGAAAATCCCATGGACGGAGGAGCCTGGTAGGCTGCAGTCCATGGGGTCGCGAAGAGTCAGACACGACTGAGTGACTTCACCTTCACTTTTCACTTTCATGCACTGGAGAAGGAAATGGCAACCCACGCCAGTGTTCTTGCCTGGAGAATCCCAGGGACAGAGGAGCCCTGTGGGCTGCCGTCTATGGGGCCGCACAGAGTCAGACACGACTGACATGACCTAGCAGCAGCAGCAGCAGCAGAAACAATCAATAAGACAAAATAAATCAGACAAAATTACATAAAACAATAATTTTCAAGACATGAGACAACAGGCAACAAAGGACAGTGATCCTTAAGAGATGAGAAACAAATGAGGTCAGCCCTACTCTGCCCCTGCTTAGTGCCCTGACTGAGTGCCCAGCCCACAGCACCCAGAGGGGCGAGTGAAGTAGAATGTGACCGACTCCCTGGGTGGAGGAATCTGAACTGAAAGTCTGGGGAGACCAAGGCAGCTACAGTTCATCAGGCAGAGCACCAGAGAAGAGAGCTGCAGAAAGGGGACTCCACAGATCTGCAGAGGGCTCTCTCAAATATTCAGCAAACGACTAATGGCACATGTCTGAGGAAACCACTCCAGGCCACGGAAAGGACCCACTGAAGGGCCTAGGGGGAGAGCGATGGGAACCCACACGAGGCTGGGAGCTGTGACCGCTCCCCTACGTAGACCAGAGCAAACTCCTAATTCATAGGCAGAGGACACAGAACACTCCTGTCTCAGAGGTGGGTAATAATCAGCCACAGACTCAGCACTGCTCCAGACCAGGCTAAAAAAAAATCAAAAAAGCAAGACCCAGTGAAGTTAATGTAATTAATCCAAGTAACTCAACTGCATCACAGAACAAAGTTCAAGACGATTTATAAGGATACAAAAATGTGTTACACCCAATAGGGTAAAATTCACAACTTTCTGCATCCAAAGATTACCAGGTTTACAAAGAGGAAAGAAAACAAAACCCACAATGAAGAGAATAATCAATCAATAGATGCCAACAGATAATGGTCACAGAAGTTATGATTAGCAGGATAAAACATTAAAGTATGATTAAAGTACATTCCAAATGTTCATAATGACAACCAGAGATATGAAGGATATTAAAATCATTTAAATCAAGCTTCTAGAGATGACAACTAAGATGAAAAATACACTGGATGGAATTAATGACAGAATAGACATTGGAAAAGAAGAGTGAAATTAAAGGCATGAAAACAGAAACTATCCAAAATAAAACAGACTTAAGAGACTTCTCTGACGGTCCAGTGTTTAAGACTCTGTGCTTCCACTTTAGAGGGCACAGGCTGCCTGGTTGGAAAACTAAGACCCTGCATGCCACGCAGCATGGCCAAAAACAAACAAAAAACAAAACAACAAAAACAGAAAAAATAAAAGCATTGATGAGCTGGTGTTTAACTTCTCATAATCTAAAAATGGGTAAGGAGGACTTCCTGCAGGTCCCGTGGTTAAGAATCCACCCGCCAATGCAGGGGACAATGGTTTAATCCCTTATTCGGGAGGATCCCACATGCTGCAAGGCAGCTAAGCCCGTGTCCACAACTGCTGAGCCTGAGCTCTAGAGCTGTGAGCTGTAACTCTTGAGCCCATGAGCTGCAACTACTAAAGCCCATGTACCTCGAGTCTGTGCTCCACAACTAGAGAAAGACTGCAGGCAACAACGAAGACTCAGCACAGCCAAAAATGAACAAATAAATAAATAAATAAAAATGGGTAACTAGATTCCTTAAAGGAGAAAACAGAGAAGGGAAAAAAAAAGAGTAGAAGAAATAATGGCTGAAAACTTGCCAAAACTGATGAAAACTATAAATTCAGGGATCTAGGAAGTTCAGCAAACCCAAGCTCAACAATCATGAGGAAAACCACATCAACACACAATATAGTCAAACCACTCTAAATCAGAATGAAAGAGAAAAATTAAAAACAGCCAGAGGAAAAAAGAGATATCATGCATAAAAGAACAAAGGATAACATATGATTTCCCCCTACTTTTACATCTCTTTAAGAGATAATTAACTTTTTAAACAAAATGTTGAGCACCTAAGATTTGATCCTTTCAAACTGTGGTGCTAGAGAAGACTCTTGAGAGTCCCTTGGACAGCAAGGAGATCAAAACAGTCAATCCTAAAGGATATCAACGCTGAATATTCACTGGAAGGACCGATGCTGAAGCTCCAATGCTTTGGCCACCTGATGTGAAGAGCCAACTCAGTGGAAAAGACCCTGATGCTGGGAAAGATTGAGGGCAGGAGGAGAAAGGGGTGGCAGAGGATGAGATGGTTGGAGGGCATCAACAACTCAATGGACAGGAGTTTAAGCAAACTCCAGGAGATAGCGAAGGACAGGGAAGCCTGGCGTGCTGAAGTCCATGAGGTCCCAAAGAGTCGGACACAATTTAAGAGACTGAACAACAATGTACGTTTATAGTAATACGTAAAAGTAAAACGCATGAAAATAGCATAAAGGAGAGAAATGGAAGTATAATTTTGTGAGGTTCTCAAACTATACATGAAATAATAAAATATCATTTGAATGTATCACATAATAATGTACATTATAAACCTTAGGGGAGTCCCTGGTAGCTCAGTGGTTTAAAAAAAAAATAAAATCTGCCTGCCAGTGCAGAAGACCTGGGTTTGATCCCTGGGTTGGAAAGATTCCCTGGAGAAGGAAATGGCAACCCACTCCAGTATTCTTGCCTGGGAAATCCCATGGACAGAGGAGCCTGGTGGGCTACAAGGGGAGATCACTTCTGCCTTTTTCTTCCTCCCTGTTCCCTCCTAACTAACTCTGGGCCAGATACAGAAAAGAACAAGGGAAATTCTGGGGATGATGGCTAAGTTTAATTTCTTGATTTTGGTAATGACTTCCTAAGTGTATACAGACACATGTCAAAACTAACTATACATTTAAATACCTGTAGATTATTGTCATTTCTATCTCAGTAAAGCTGTTAAAGTGCTGCAATTAATATGCCAGAAAATTTGGAAAACTTCATAGTGGCCACAGGACTGGCCACATTCCAATCCCAAAGAAAGGCAATGTCAAAGAATGTTCAAACTACCAAACAACTGCGCTCACTTCACATGCAGCAAGTGAAAGTGAAAGTCGCTCAGTTGTGTCCAACTCTTTGCGATGCCGTGGACTATACAGTCCATGGAATGCTCCAGGCCAGAATACTGGAGCAGGTAGCCTTTCCCTTCTCCAGGGGATCTTCTCAACCCAGGTATCAAACCCAGGTCTCCCACATTGCAGGTGGATTCTTTATGAGCTGAGCCACAAGGGAAGCCCCACATGTAGCAAGGTAATGTTCAACATCCTTCAAGTTAGACTTCAACAGTACATGTACCAAGAACTTCCACATGTACAAGCTGGATTCAGAAAAGGTACACAATCCAGAGATCAAATTGCCAACATCCACTGGACCACAGAAAAAAGAGAATTCCAGAAGAACATCTGTTTCTGCTTCATTGTCTATGATAAAGCCTTTGACTGTGTATCACTACAAATTGTGGAAAATTCTTAGAGATGGGAACACCAGAGTACCTTACCCGCCTCCTGAGAAACCCGTATGCACATCAAGAAGCAACAAGTTAGAACCAGACATGGAACAACCTGGTTTAGAATTGGGAAAGGAGTACGTCAAGGCTGTGAACTGTGACTCTGCTTATTTAACTTATATGCAGAGTACATCATGTGAAATGCCAGGCTGAATAAAGTATAAGCTGGAATCAAGACTGCTGGGAGAAATATCACTAACCTCAGATGCAACTGACACCACCCCCATGGCAGAAAATGAAGAGGAACTAAAGAGCCTCTTGATGAAGGTGAATGAGGAGTGTGAAAAAGCTGGCTTAAAACTCAACCTTCAAAACTAAGATCATGGCATCCGGTCTCATCACTTCATGGCAAATAGATGGGGAAACAATGGAAACACTGACAGACTATGTTTTCTTGGGCTCCAAAATCACTGCAGATGGTGACTGCAGCCATGAAATTAAAAGATGCTTGCTCCTTGGAAGAAAAGCTATGACAAACCTAGACAGCATATTTAAAAAGCAAAGGCATCACTTTGCCAACAAAGGTCCATCTAGTCAAAGCTATGGTTTTTCCAGCAGTCATGTGGAAGTGAGAGTTGGACCTTAAAGAAGGCTGAGTACCAAAGAGCTAATACTTTCAAATTATGGTGCTGGAGAAGAATCTTGTGAGTCCCCTGGACAGCAAGGAGATCGAATCAGTCAATCCTAAAGGAAATTAACCCTGAATACTCATTGGAAGGTCTGATGCTGAAACTCCAACACTTTGTCCACCAAAGGTAAAAAGCCAACTCACTGGACTAAATCCTGATGCTGGGAAAGACTGAGGGCAGGAGGACAAGGGAGCGACAGAGGATGAGATGGTTGGATAGCATCGCCGACTCAATGGACATGAATTTGAGCAAACTCCGGGAGACACTGAGAGACAGGGAAGCCTGGCGTGTTGTAGTCCATGGGGGTCGCAGAGTCAGATACAACTGAGTGACTGAACAACAAAAGCTGTTTAATGTTGTGTGTGATATAAAATCATCTATTACTAATCAGGCATGCTTCAGCCCCAGAGATGAAACACTGAAAAAGATGGATACAGGACTCTCAACACAGAATAGTCCTAGCAGAGAAAACAGACCCCAAATGCTGAGAAATCTGATAAACTCTATGAAGAATCAGGTCTATGGAAAAGTACATATTCTCGTTTGTACAGATTTTATAGTATAGGTTCTAATAGTCAAGAAAGGAATCTGACTATCTTGTAAACCAAGATTAAAGAATGGAGTATGAATTAGCTAAGTGAAAATATATACATTTACTGAGTGGGGAGTCTAGGGAAAAAAAATATAAGAGAAATGCCCAGAAATGGAACTGCTGGGTCAAAGGGCAGTTACATTTTATACAAAAGATTTTTATTGCTTAGTTCTTTGGGATATAAAAAGACAGAGTGACATTTACTGTTTACGCAATGTCACAGGGGGTAGCATAGCGGGTTTTAGAACAATTTAACAACACATAAGACAAGTGAATAAAACTCAGTGCTCTGAGCTCTTCGAGCCCAGACACCCTACCTTCATCCTCACATCCCAACTGCAGAGCTTCACACACCACAGGTGCCTGCCAACAGTTTGTTGAATTAATATGAACCCCCTGGGCTGGTTATAAAAGAAATCAAACCATCAGGAGGAGCAGCTCAATCATCTCACAATCTCTCTAGAAATGGCAGTTTTTAAAAGAATTAACCTCTTCTTCATTGTCTTCAAGTAATTCTTAATGAAAGCTCCTCATGTGAACTACTGCAAAGCCTCCAAACTGGTCTCCCTGTCTCCACTCCCCTCATCGTCCAAACTCAATCTCCCAGAGCCTAGGAGTGAACTTGTGGTTTAGTTGCTAAGATGTGTCCGATTCTTTTGCAACCCCATAGACTGTAGCCTGCCAGGCGCCTCTGTCCATGTGATTTCCCAGGCAAGAATACTAGAGTCGGTTATCATTTCCTCCTTCAGCAGATCTTCCCGATCCAGGGATCGAACCCATGTCTCCTGCATTGGCAGGCAGATTCTTTGCCTCCGAGCCACGGGGGGAAGCCCCGAAGAGTGAGCTATTTAATCCCCAATTTAGCGATTTCCCTTCTCTTCTTAAGACCTTAAGGTAAATGACATCTCATCACCTCCACCTGTGCATCCCAAACAATAATCTAAGACCAATACTGGCGAAATGAGGGGGAAAAAGAATATCTTAGTTTTTCACAAAGTCAGTGTACTCAATTAAGAGGAATATTTATTGTGACATTTTGCTTCCTGCTTTTTTGGTGTCAAAATATCCTTTTGATTATGAAAAGGTGGGTGAGGACATGATAGCTTTTAAGAAACAGCTTCACTAAGGAAATCTGAAAGCTGGTAAATCTATGACAGCTGAGCTTTACTTTGTAATTGCCCATGGAAAAGTCTGGGAAAACACTGACTCACAGGATTAAAAAAAAAGCCAAAAATAAAAAGTGCCCTCACCTATCTAAATATTCTCCTTCTCCCAGTAGATTTTTTTGCTCCTGCAAAACAGCACTGCAGTAGTGCCCTGCATAGAGTCTAACTGTTTCCCCTTTGCACATGCTTTCCCAGGAATGGAACGACCTCAACAATTTCTCTTCTTCATTCAGTCAATGTACTGAGTATCCACTATGCCAACCACTGTCTCTACAGAGTGAGCACTGAGCAAAAGAGAAACACCACTGTATCCACGGAGCTCACAATCTAGTGGAGGAAACAGATATCAAATAAACAAAGAATTAAAAACTATAACAAGTACTGCCTTAAAGAGAATGGAATGAAGGTGCCCAAAATCTAAAGCAGGAAGACTCGTCAGGAAGGTACTATAGTTCAGGTGAGAGGTATCAATGATTTGGACCAGGATAGAGGCATGGAGAAGACAAGATTTTGAGTTGACAGGCTTTGCTGAGAAACTGAATAGGAGATTGTCTCACTGTTCCTCACTGTACACACTGTTGAACCCATGATAGGCAAGGCATGAGCAGGGATGATGGAAGAAAATTTTAGGGGTTGTAGGAATGGCAGACGCGTTTATTGTCTCCTGACTGGTACAGCAGCCATAGAGACACCCTGTATTCTCTCCTCTCATGGTTGACTTAGCAGACACAGCTGTCACACAGGCACAAGGGCCTCTCAGGTGGTGCTTATATGGGGCACTGCACATGCACAGCACAATAAATGATCTCAGCTGTTACATAACTACGTATTTACAAAACGTGGGGCAAGAGCAAGAGGCCATGGGGCGAGAGCCTGACCACTGCTAATTTGCTGATCTTGGCTAATTTGCTTTTTCTCTAGAGAGATTTAAAAAAACAAGAAATACACCAAAGATGACTAAAGCACAAATGACTGTGTCAACCTGCATTAGAAGTTTTCCCATACATACCCACTCTGCGCTTGATTATATTACTTGCTTTGGCCAGTGGAACAATAGCAAACTTACTGCAAGCAGAGCCTGAAAAAACTCTTGTGCACTGCTTGTCTCTTGGAATAAGCCTGTGGCAGCCTGCTGGATGAGAGACCACATGGAGGAAAACCAAGGCGAGACCATCTGAAACCATCTTACAACAGCCTATAGCCAGAGAACCCCAAATGTATGAGAAAGCCAAGTCATGACTAGACCCACCTAGCTAACCTGTAGACTTGTAAGCACTAATAACTGCTTACTGTTTTGAGCCACTGAGTTTTGCGGTGGTTTTTTAATGCAAGGCTAATTAACATGGAGTTATCATTTATTTATATAAGGTGGGAGAAAGGGAATGAAAAGAAACAGCAAGCTCATTTTCTCTTACCCTGATCAACTCCTACCTATTCTTTAAAGCCCAACTGAGATATCAACTCCCTCAGGAAGCTTTCCTAGATGTCTCTGGCTGGTTTGAGAAACATGGAAACACCATTTTATGTTTTGCACATATCCCGATCACTGCCTTACCATATCCTCTTGTAATTATCGGCTTACACGTTTCTTCCTAGCTAGACAATAGCGACTTTACATTACTGTATCATATGCATCTTGGTTGTATCAGCATGTAGCATAAAACAGGATCTCAAGAGAGGTTGCTGAGTTTGTATAATTTATACATTAAATGAATAAACCCTGACTTGATACTATAAAGCCTATTAACTCTAGATATTGCTCAAAGGGTGATCCACTGACAACGTGAATCAGAATCAGCAGGGTTGTGTATTAAAAATGCAATCTCTGGGCTCTTTATCGTCAACAAAAATGCCATTCGTTACATTGTAAAAACACGGATGATTATTCCCGCCACCGACAGATTAACAAAATAAGTAGTAGAAGTGTGGGTACTAAACCAACTCGTCTCCAATTTTTTCTCGAGTTGTAATCTACGACAGAGTCCTCAATCTGACAGCCTATAACTGCACGGGAGTTTCTCTTCTAAGAATTGGGTCTCAGCCAGAGGACAGGAGCAGGAGGTCCTCCAAAGAGGTGTGGCTTCTCAACGCACACAGAGGATGCTCCAAGAGCAAAGCCTGTCCTGAGCACTCTGCAGCAGGGATCAGACCAGGACCGACAGGCGGGCGGGGCCTAGGCAGTACCCTGAGCAGGCTCTCGGAGCCCGGGCAGCGGAGCCGAGGGCGAAGGCCACCGTCCTGCTACGCCAGAGCCACTCGAAGGCGGCTCCCTTGGGGGTCGGGGATGGGCGTCATTCTCCAGAGGCAGCCACGGTCAACCCGAGCTCGGCTTGACCGTGAGGAAGGCCACAGTCGCCTAGCTAGCCGAAGTCAGAAAAGAAGAAAATGCTGGATAGGTCGCGCCGAAGGAAACCGAAAGGGGAACGCAACAGAGTGCGAGAGGGTGCCGCCGCTTCCCACCTGCGTCAAGTTCCAGCTGGTAAGAAGGCAGCGGCTCGAGGGAGAGCTTGTAACCCTCAAAGCGGGGATCCAGCAGAGGTCTCTTCACCCGCAGAGAGCAATTAGCGGCCACCTCCATCGCCTTCCAGGGGCCCAACGTGAGAATTAGTAACGCTCTTGTTGAAAGGTCCGCGCTTCCCTTGTAGCACCGTGGCTTGGAGGCGGCGTGGTTCTCATCCCAGAAAACACTGCGGCGTACCGTGCCTTCTGGGAAATGTAGTGGCGAAGGCAAGATCAAGTTCAGTATTCTAGGGAAGGTACTGATTATAGACCTTAGTGTTATTTTGAAAATGTTAGCCTCCAACTGCAAAAGCAAACATATCCTAGACCTTTCTCAACCTCTCCTTTTTCCTGTTGCATTAAAAAAAAAAAACACTGAAAACTCACCGCCACTCTCAGTTTTCTTATAGGCGGCAAGTTGGGAGACAACAAAAGTTCTCAAGTTAGTGACAGATAAGTAGGGTAACATTAGCTTATTCCAAGTTTTACAACTTAACCTTCTTTCTACACCGTTTTGGTTGTCTGTTCTTACTGCAATTGAGAATTTTCTAAGTTAGGAATTTATCTGAGATTTCTTTTTCCCTTATCCCAACCTGCAAGTTTTGAAAAAGAACATACACACACACACACACAGCTAGTTTGGCGGTTGTAAGTCTGTAAAAGTAAAGCGCTTAAGAGCCTTACCTGGAAATTTTGTCACCAACTGTACTTAATCCTTTATTGATATTTAAGTTATATTGCTTCCCCCAAATTTTGGATGCATTTAATTAAGAGGCAGAAATGATTAACAGTCAGTTATGATGTGCTGTTAAAAAGTATTTGGGGGCCTCTGGGGTCACAGTATCTGAGTTCACTTTTCTATCTTGATTCCTCAGTTTCCTCACCTGTAAAATATAAACTGTGTTAATGCTACTTACATAAAAGAATAAGATCTGGGAATTAAATGAGATAAAAACAACACGTTAGCTCAGTGCCAGGCACATATGCCTTTAATAAATGTACAGTAATTTTCACTATCCAAAGACTTATTAATGAATGGTACATGGGGGGAAAAAATTGTAAGGTTCATCATTATGACTTCTTGGGAAACAGTAAATAATATTGAGAGTAATGACATTGTCAACACACTGTTGAAGTTTATCACCCCTTCAGTTGATAGAATGTTACATGCGTTGAGGTGCTAGCCTAGAGGATTTAGAAGACAATGCTTTCTAAGTGTTCTATATCTGAAAATACATGTTGATGTTCAGGTTAGCAAGATGAACAAAGATGCGCAGATGAGAGCAGCGATTAACCAAAAGTTGATAGAAACTGGAGAAAGAGAACGGTAAGTAACAGATTGTGTTAATAAATTACATTTAACATCTTTAAACTATAATCTTGTTATATTACAAGAATATAGTTATCAAGTAACAATACTGATGTTAGTAGAAATAATTACAGAAAATTGAGATTATCCAAAACTTCAATTCCTAACATCAATTTTAAAAAAATGCTTAGGTCTGTTCAGTATGGCAAGACTTGGAGGGAAGTGAATCATGTACAAAGATGAACAGGAAATGATTCTCTCTCAAAAAATGTGTAATCTAATGGAGAAGAAAAATACATACCCAAATAACTGCAGTTGGAGATAAAACATTGCCCAGTTTTTAACAGAGTCAACATAATGAAACCAGTTTCAGTTACCAGGCTCTCATATCCTCAGAGTAGCATTTGCTATTCTTACTCTCTGAAATATTCTTCTTTCCCCCCATCTTTAACTAATTCAAGCTCATTATCAGGTTTTAATTTAAATATCATCTCTTCCAGGAATCTGTTAATTCCCAAATACCTTGTTCTATCATAGCATTGAATTACTTTGTATTATACTGGCCTACTTTGCTAGTTTGTATAAGTAGAATCTGAGTTCCTCCACAGCAGAAACTGTATACCCAGCATCATACCTAGCACATAATTGGCCAAGTAAACATCTGAAGAATGAACAGGTTTGCAAGTGCAGAGGAGAGGCTAAAGAATCAAAAAAGGCTTCCAGGAGCAGGGTGATAAATTGTATGAGAGAAACGTAAGAGGGAACTTGCAGCTTCTACCTGAAGATTAAGATGATCAGTGAAGTCTCCTAGAATGGTGGAAGTGTTACTTCACCTGGGAGAGAAGAATTAGTGGTTCCCCAGCACAGTAAAAGAGAAAGGACAGTCTGGGCAGATGGAAACAAATATGCAAAGTCAAAAAAATTGTTCTAATAATATTCTGGGGGAACTGTGCAATTAAAATGTGAAAGATAGTGGACAGGAGAAATGTGGTTTTTGTATAATCAGAAATCTTTCCATTAAAAATGGTAAGAAACTAGCTCAACTAATGGAAATGTATAATATCGTGTAACTAAAAGTCTAGGGTTTGAAGATGCTTCAGGCACCACTGGGTCCAGTCTCTCAAAAATTGTCACCAAGAATATGTCTTTATTTTCCTTTCTCATATCTGCTTTCCTCTGTTGGCTTTATTTTCCAGAAGGCATTAGGCACAAGGTGGCAGGAATTAGGAGCTCAAAATTCACATCTCTCCAGCTAAGACTACCTTTCTCCTAGTAGTTTCAGCAGTAATAGGCCATTCATGATCCACCTTGCCTAGCTCACATTTCCATTGCTAGAGCCCTACCCAGATTTCTTAACACCAGAGTTGTAGAGTGTTTTTACTGTCAAAGAAATGGCAGAAAAATAGGTGGTAGGTTTGCCAAAGCATTTGTTGACTTATCCTTGGGTGGTGGGAGGTATTAAAAAATTTTAAGAGACTGACTAGATCGTGTTTGCACTTTAGGAATGTTATTTTGGCAGTGTGAAGGAGACTTGAAGGGCTAAAGATAGATTGCAGAAGATAATATCAGGCTAAAAGTAAAACAGCAAAAAAGGAAAGAACTCACAGTTTTTTTTGTTTTGTTTTGTTTTTTTAAGTAAAATCAACAACCCTTGATATGAGGAATGAGGGAGAAGAAAGCCTCTAGAACAGTGCCTTGGGCAACCAAGAGGATAGTATTTCCAATAATGGCTGTAGGGGGATTATGTATTATTGTTTTTCATCTGTCTTCATTCATGTAGCTTTAAGTTACTGAGTTGCTACCATTTGCCATGCCCTGTTAAGGTCTGAAGATACAATAGTGAACAAAATGAAGTCTGTTCTTTTATACTGCTTACATTCTAATGGAAGGAGACAGAAAATACATGTGCATTGTGTCAGATGGTGAGGAGTTCTAGAGGAAAAATAAAGCAGTGAATAGTCACGTGTGTTATAGAAAGGAAAAAAAGTAGACCTCACTGATAAAGAGATCAGAAAGATTTGAGGGAGTGGGGAGACTCAAGAGCCATGGTCCTGAGACAGCTTGCCTGGGTTTTTTGGCCACGTTTCACACACCTTGTGGGACCTTAGTCCCTTGTCAGGGATGGAACCCAGGGCCCTGCAGTGAAAGCGCGGAGTCCTAATCACTGCATTGCCAGGACATTCCCTTGCCTGGCCTTTTGAGAAACCCATGGAAGCCCCTGAGACTGAGTCAGTTGGGTGAGGGAGAGAAACAGTAAAGTCAGAGACATCGCTGGGAAGGGGGCAAACCATGCAGGGTCATTAGGCTATATTAAGACTTGAAATTGCATTCTGAGTAAACTGGGAGACCCCTGGAGGGTTTTGAGCAGGGAGAGGAGAAGGAAGTGTACAGGGGAAGTAGCAGGGGAACAAGTCAGCAGGCTTTGGCAGCGGTCCAGTCAAGAGAAGATGGTGGCTTGAACTAGCTAGTAATGGCAGAGGTGGTGAAAAGTATTTGAATTTCAGGTACATGTTTAAAAACTGGAACTGATAGGATGTGCTTATAGATTGGATGTTAGTGTTACCAAAATTACTGAGTGAAGGAGGCTGCCAGGGTTTCTAGCCTGAGCACCAAGAAGAATTGAGTTGTTGCCTTTCTGGTAAGAACAGCTTGAGGTGGAAGAGAAGCAAGAGTTGGGTTTTGGCCCTATTAAGATTAATGACTTAATTAAACATCAAAATGGAAATGTCATGTAGTGGATGTTAGGAATATTGAAAAAGAAGCAGTTTGGCTTGGGACTCGACATGTTTAAGCTGAGAAGTGAGATGATTTAGGTTGAAGATTGAGGCTTTATAACAGTAGGTTTTGCAGAAGATGAAGTATTTTTTTGCACCCATGATGTCATTAGTTGTAATACATACCTGTTGTGGTCCTTTAATGGACCGGAACTTGGGGGTACAGAGTCCACCGATAAGAAAGTGAAAGAAGGAAGAAAAGAGGCTGAGCCGCATGAAGGGGACCGCGGCGGGGGGAGGGGGGGGTGTAGAGAGAGACACGGGGACCAGTGCTCTGATGGAACAAAGGTGTTTGTTTAACATATTGTGGGCGTATATATACTCTTACAAGATAGCCCTTTTTATCAGACAGGGATCAAAAATCGAACAAGTCATCTAGAAAGCCGGAGGCTAGAATCATTCTCAAGAGAGGGGGCTGTAAAAGTTACTTTACATGTCAGAAGGGAAGAGAGTTGTAAATGGCTGCTGTTTACTGTATGGAATTTCCATACGAATGAGATACATGAATTTCTATTATTCCCAAAAGCCGGCTTGCCAGCTCTCTGGCACCTGTATTCAGGTGCTGTTAAGGAACATAGAATTCATGCAAGACTGAAAACAGCACACAGGAAGCCTCCTGTTAAATGTATCCTGAAACATACCATTATTTTTTTTAACCATTAAGAAAAGAAAATACTGCCAATTAAATTATGATAGGCAGGCCAATGACTGGATTGTTAAAATGTGGGAAAGTACAGTCTTAGAATTAATGAAATACCATAGTTAATGTAGTAACTAAAGTTCTTCCCTGGTGGTTCAGATGGTAAAGAATCTGCCTGCAACGCAGAAGACGCAGGTTCGATCCCTGGTTTGGGAAGATCCCCTGGAGAAAGGAATGGCTATCCACTCCAGTATTCTTGCCTGGAGAATTCCATGGACAGAAGAGCCTGGCAGGCTGCAGTCCATGGGGTCACAGAGAGTCAGACATGACTGAGCTACTAACACATAACATAGCTAATGTATAATTTAGAAGGGTAATGAGAAAAAGGGAGGGGGAAGTCTATAAGGTTGAGATATAATGGGGCAGTAAGATAGTTAACGGTTAAGAATTTGTAGTTAAAGAATGGATTCTGGGGTTTGAAGCTTTCAAAAGTACAGCTGCTTCAAACTCAACTAATACCCTTTTGAAGTTGTACAAAACCCACAATATGCCTGTTGGTGGAGGGAAGTAGAAAGTGTGTAAAAAGGCCCAAGTAGGGTTTCTTAAGAAGTATTGTGTCCCATCCACTTGACTGAATTTTATTGATGATGAAAATGAGGCTCAGCATTTAAAAATGACTCATAAAAATCAAAGAACTTTTTAGTGATAGAACCAAGATTAGGCCATGGTTAGATTAAAAGTTTTGTAACCAGAAGGCAGGGGATTTCTTATTGAACGTGAAGCTTTGCTTCAAACATTCCTGTCTAAGATACTGTATGCTGCTGTAGTTTAATTTGGAAACACTTCTTTTTCAACAGCCTCAAAGAGTTGCTGAGAGCTAAACTAATTGAATGTGGCTGGAAGGATCAGTTGAAGGCACACTGTAAAGGTAATCAGTTTCATTTAGAAGATAAGCTAATTCCATTGCTCTCAACTGTGTGGGTCTGAAATTCACTAGAAAAAATTATAATCAGTATGTTAAGATACATTGAGTGCTCAAGCATAGTTTTACACAAATAGAAAATTGATTCGTGGTATAGACTGCTTGGACTGAGTGATCATATGTAGACCTGCTCCTTGAATTTTAGAAATGTTTCTTTGTGTTTCTCTTAAAACACTTAAGGCAAGATTTCCTCTGGCATGAGATATCCCACCTTTCTCAGTGTGCCTACTGGAAGTGAAACAATAGTGACTCCTAGTCAGTTTTTTTAATAACACGTTGAGCATGTTATGGCTGGCAGACTTATAGGAATTTTATCACCTGTCTTTAAAAGTGTTATTTTTGAAAAAATCATCTATAAAAGCTCTTAGAAAATTACTTAAATTTTTTAAATTATAAAATGGAAGCTTGTTAAATTACTGGGTATTGATGATGATGCCATTAGCTGGATTCCACAAGTCACTAAGGTGAGCCTCCTTCCTTTCTGGCTCAGCTTTTGGCATGATGGAATTCTGGATATTTATAATGAATTCTCATTGTAATGGTTTCTATAAATGGTAATGATAATCGAGACTTTATGTCATTAATCCAAAGAAGGCAGTGTGCCAAATTAACAAAAACATAGACTTCGAGGTCAGATAGACCTTCAGTGTAAGACGAGCTGGATTTCAAGTCATGTTTGTATGAGATATGTAATTTTTAAGCATTGCTTGCCTCACTTTCAAAGTGGGAAAAATGACCAGGCCATTAGATAATCATGAATATTAAATATTGCAAAACACCCAGCACATAATAGGGGTTCAGTAAGTGTTAACTCCTTTCCTCCTCCTCCTCCTCTTGGTCCAGCATAGAAAAGAGACAGGAGCAAAGGATTTGTTCCATATTTTAATTTTGGGCAATTTGAATTTACAGTTCAAATTCATTCTACTTGTTACAACTATTTGTCTTATGTTTCGGATCTGGTGAATACATGCTGTGTTTAAGGTTGAACTAAATCTTCATTAGAAAGAAAAAAAGTGTCCTCTTTTTTTTTTTTTTTAAAGACCAGTCTGGACTCTCAAAACATGATCTTAACCCTTCCTCTATGAAAATCTTTCTTACAGATAATGATTTTAAATGATATGATTTGTTTTTTGCTTTTGCATAAGAGGTAATTAAAGAAAAGGGACTAGAACACGTTACTGTTGATGACTTGGTGGCTGAAATCACACCAAAAGGCAGAGGTAAGGAATACAAATTGTGTGAAAGGAAATGTGGGCTAAGACATGATTTGTTTTCTCTTGCTGGTTCAGGTTTTCTTTTTTTTTTTAACAAGGAAAAGCACTCTTTCTAAAATTATGTGGGTATACTTGCATCTTCTCTTTGGGAAGAGTTATAGTTGCCTCGCCAACTTTCTTGCACAGTTTTGAGTAACAAATGAGGTGTAAAATGTTTTGTACTCTTAAAACAATATACACATGTAAGTTGATATGGTTGTTAAAACAGATAATTTCTAAAATTTGCGATTTTTTTATAGAGGCAAATATTACTGGAAGCTAGGATTTGTGAAGTTTAGCCTGATGTTTTACGGCAGCCTCTGAGTCATTGCTCTCTTTCCTTATTAAAAATAAACAAAATTGTCTTCTTGGATATCTAATTAAGAATCTGGTAGCTCTGTAACTTCGTGATTGGGTAATTCATGTTTAAGACTCACACTTCAGCTGCCTTCTTAATTTCTCCCTTTAATGCCTTGTTAAGAGAAACCAAAAGAAACAGAGGAAATAATGTTAAGTCAGGAGTTACTTCATATATGTAATAATTAGGTGTAACTAGATTATTTTCATGTATTTTGAGGAAGGCAGTAGGGGGTGGTTGTAGTTATAAGTGGAAGCAAGTAAATTAGATAACCCATTAGTTGTTTCCTCACACAGAAAAAGTAAAAAGAATTGAAGTGTGAAAAGTAAATCACTTTAAAATTATTGCTAGAGAATACTAGGCCCCTGAATTGCTACCACCTGGAAGGAGCTACAGCATCCCATGGTCCTTCCCAGCCATCTTTAAAAAAAAAAAACTTAGTCATATTTTGGGGGGGTGGGAGAGCAGTATTTATTGCCCTCCCCATGGATTTATATTTTTAAATGATTTTCTATATTTTGTTTCTACTTTTCTTCTGTAATTTATGCTTAATCTGTTAACATTTAAGAAGTAAATCTGTTAACAGGGTAGAAATTATCCTCTGCATTTCCTTCAGTGCTTGTGTGTTGGACATTTCAATCCCTTATAGCTCCCCTGCAAGAGAATGAACAAAAAAGAAAAGTAAAAATAAATCTTTTCTTTTTATTGTTAAGAAAGTATTTTTTAAATTAACATATGGTAAAATCGATCCTTTTTTAGTGTCGGTTCTGTGAACTTTATACACGTGTATAGATTTGTTCTAAAAGACTCCCTCAAGGTATTCCTTTATAGCCACACCTCATCCGTAACCCCGAGGCAGCTGATCTGTTCTTAGTCATCATAATTTTGAGTGAAAGCATATTTAGTATGCATATTGATCACATTTCCAGTGGACTTAGTTGTGTGGTCCGCATTTCTCAGCAGGTTTATGCTAAGTTTGTAAAGAGGAGTATCTGTCCTACTTGGTTTCTGTCATTTGTGGAATTTTTGGTAGAAATATTGAACTATATCTGAAGATTTCATTTCCTCTAGATGCAAGCAAATAACACTAGAGGTTTAAGTTAATTCCTTCTTGTCCTTATTTATTAGTAGCCAAAAAGGGGGGAAATAGTGTAGATTTAATAACTGATGTTTAATATTAAGTTTCAAGGATCAGGGTTTTCCCCCGCCTTTTTCTTTTGGCTGTGCCTTGCAGCTTCTGGGATCTCAGTTCCCCAGCAAGGGAATGAACCTGGGCCACACGGCAGTGAAGCCTGAAATCCTAACCACCAGGCCACCAGGGAACTCCCGTTTCCCCATTTTCAGTTTAATATTCTGAGTAGATAATATAATTAGTCACATGATTCAAGATTTGAAACATGAACATATGACAGAAACAACTACTGTTGAAGCTTTTGCATCTTTATTGATTCCAGAGAATATATGCGTTTATTTCAATACAATATCACCAAATTATCTCCCCAAATATGCTGTATCAATTTATTCCCCCACCAGCCAATGTAACAGGGCCAGTTTGCCCTCAGTCTTGCTAATACATATATTAGTGACTTTTGGATTTTAGCCAATCTGACTGGTAAAACATGGTATCTGAATTGTAGTTTTAATTTCATTTCTGTTGTGAGGTTAAATTCTTGTGACATTCAAGAACTGTGTGCTTCTCCTTTCATCATTTTTCTGTAAGCCTGCTGATCTTTTTCATATCAGGTTGAAGAAATTATATAGTAGAGAGATTACCCTGTTTTTGTAAGAGTGCTTTCTCTTGTTTTTTTGTTTGATTTTAACCAGGCTTATTAAGTTGCATTTGAATCAGATTTAGCAATCTTTTACAGCCTCTCTTTCAGAAATGGCCTTTTCTATTCCTAGTGGAAAGAATTTTCACATGTGCAGTATATTTTTAGGTGTTGGATAGTTCTTTCAAATAATAAATTGCAAATATACTTTATTTTCTCAGATGTCTTTATTTTTTTATTGAAGCATGAGGGTTACTTATGAAATTTCTCTTGGTAATCCTGAATAAAATACCAGATCTCAAATTGAAAAATATTAATTGGAATCATCTTACTCTTATGTTTTTATTTTTATATTTCAGCCCTGGTACCTGACAGTGTAAAGAAGGAACTTCTACAAAGAATAAGAACATTCCTTGCTCAGCATGCCAGCCTTTAAGATTGAATTAGATTGTGTTGTTTTGTGGTTTTATTTCTAAAGTAAAACTTGCCATAAATTAGGAATCGATTTCCCAAAATAAAATCCTTTTTTGTAAGATGGTATACAGTTTTCAGTAATGATGTATACATTGTATTGATTTTTTTCCCTAAATGTGTTATTTTAATAAATATCTCATGAATGAGTTTGAAGTTTCCTTGGATTTTGGAATAAATGGGACTTTATTAATAATTCATCAGATTTGTTGAGAGAAAAGTCAGCAATTAATATAGTTTAAGTGTTAAGTATGTAAATGTTAAGTAAGCACATCTCTGTACTAACAATTTAGGGAAAGTAAGCAGCCTCTTATTGTTTGGATGTAGTATATGCCTCTTTTGAATCCCTATATTTTATAATATATGTCCCATCTTGTACTATGGATACGTTATTTCTTATTTGTTATAAATGCTGAGGGTTAGGACTGGGTCTTACTCATCTTTATGTGCCTTCCTTATTCCTCAAAGAATTTACCATCTTGCTGGAAGAGAGAACATTTGCAAAGTGGCTCCATACCAAGCTCATCGCACATACTCTACTCATCTGAACTTTGAAAGCAGAAACTAAATTGCATCCCCACATGCTAAGGTCAAGAACGAACTAATGGGAAATAATCTCCACCCATAGCTTTACTCTGACGTCAAGATTGCCAAATCCATGGACTTTTGTCTGTTCTTATGTGAGCTCTGCTGGAAAATGAGAATGTTGACCATCCTGCCACTTGGAACTCTTCCGACTTCTCACGTTGGTTAGACCTCCCACTGGAACCTCCTTCTGTTTCTTGTGGATACCTTTTGCTATATGGAACTTTAAATAATGATGTTTCTTAGTGCTCCCTCTGGGCCCTCTGCCTAATAATATGATTTCCTGGGCAGATCCCAGCAAACTTGGGTTGGACCGTGGCTTCAAATACTAACAGATTGATAAATGGTAAACTGCATCTCCAACCCAGCCTCAGGATCCATATACTCAACTGCTATGGATCAGCTTCTTGAATGTTCCATAAACACCTTAAACCGACCACACCTGAGTGATTTTTTTTCTCCAGTAACTGCCCATACTGTGTTTCTATTCTGTCTGAATGATTCTCCCAGACATAGAGATTACGTGAAAGTGTTAGTTGCTCAGTCGTGTCCGACTCTTTGCAACCTCATGGACTGCAGCCCACCAGCCTCCTTTGGGATTCTCCAGGCAAGAATACTGGAGTGGGTAGCCACTCCTTTCTCCAGGGGATCTCCCGACCCAGGGATTGAACCCAGGTGTCCTACATTGCAAGCATATTCTTTACCATTTAAGGCACCAGATTACTTGAACTTGTTAAAACACCGATTCTGAAGGTAAGGAATATGGCACAAGATTGTGTATTTCAGACAGGCTTCTCAAATGTTTATGCTGCTAATCAAGACCATTTTGAGTGTCACAAGATTCTAAATTGTCAACTACCTGCCCTCTTAGGCCCTCTTAAGTTCAAGCCCAGATTACTGCAGTAGGCTCTTAATATTCTCTCGCTTCAGTTGCTCCATGCCTCCTCCAATATATCTTCCACATTACTGCCTAAGTGACCTTACTAAAATTCAAGCCTGGTCTTTTTTATTCCCCTACTTGAAATTTCTCAATGGGTAAAGTTCAAGCTCAGCCATATCACCTAGTCTCCCCTTGAACTGCCATTTGCTTCTGTGGTTAAGAGTCCCCAAAAGGGTCACATTGCTGTATCTAATACAGTAGAAAATCCACCAAAATGGGTAGCCCTCCTGCTTAACTTGCCTTTCAAAATTCAGCTTGAGTTGTTGCCAGAATATTCTGATGTTTCTTGCTCTATTTGGATTCCCTACCACTTTTTCTATGAGAAACACCTGTTCTGATTTCAACACGGTGGTTTCCAACTTGAGCATGCAACTCCTGGAGGGGAGAAAACATGACTTTATTTTGTATGATACTTATTTGTGGGTGAATGGACAAAGCAATTAACATATGAATGAACTAGTGAACAAACATGGGAGCAAAAAGAGAAGGTAACAATACAGTTGAGTGCAGTTGAGGAAAGCGTTCATGTTGATTTTTGGATCATGGTCAAGAGATACAAATTTCTGATGAATTTATATTTTAAGTGTAGTCATTGAACGAACTGGACTTAATTATGAAAATTTGAGTCCAAGACACACAAAATCATAAAACTACCCTAAAGGATTTTCTGTTTCACTTCATCTCTTACAAAGCAATGATCCAAAGTAATGATAGTTACATTCACCATTATGCAACCAGTTATCAAAAATGAAAGTCTTAAGTGGTACATAAATGTTGAACAATTAGTTTTTATTTCATAGTACTGTATATGAAAGCAAATAAATTGCTCGTAGAGATACTAGTTTAATAGCTCAAGAGAAAATGGAAAAAAATATTTTGAAATGGAACAAAAATAGCTGAATTGAAAATAATAACAATTCAAAATACTTAAGAGCCTAGCTTTAAAATGATAATACTGAGAAATTCCCCACCATCTCTAGGTTTTTTGGTTTTTATTTTTGACATCTTAGAAATTATCCTGTAGTTTTCATCTAGAACCATTGATATCTTTCAAATAAACCAACTTTGTATATATCTTGACTCACATCATTGATTTATGTTAAATTAGGAATACATCTTTTAAAAATTTTGCACCATTTCATGCTCAGTGTTGAAAATTCATTAGGAGATTACTGTTACATGACTGTGCCGGGTGAGTAAAATACTAATTAGAATTACCATAAGCTTCTCTTGTATAGGATTAAAGAAGACTCATGTAAATTATTTATGTAATCGCTTTGCTCTGGCACCACAAGTGTATCATTTGGTTGAGCAGTGCCAAGCCTGAGCCTGGGTGATGTTGGGGATTGGTAATTGGATATGGGACTTACATAACTTGAAAAAAGACTCCATCTAACTCAAGAGAATTGTGACAGCTGCTCAGTAGCTGATGTTGGAAATGATCCAACATGTGGTTTAATCCTTGTAAATGGCTATCTCATGTTACTCAGTGGCTTCATTAGACCCCTCATATTTATCATCAGAAACCACACAAAAGTCATTGGATGAATGCCAAGAAAACTTAACAGGTGCAATTAGACAATTCGAGTTGTGATCTCATCTATTACACTGAATTATCAGGTAAGGCTGACTTCTGCCTCAGTTTCTTCATCTGCTTAATAGATCTGATAATGCTGACCTGGAGAGAATGAAAATAATTTTTAAAACTGTAAACATTCTTAGTAGGATAATTATAAAAAGCAATATGGGTAAATCAGAAAAAAAAAAAAATACAGATTCATGTTAATCCTAGGAAAAACTTTGTTGTTAAGTTGCTCAGTCGTGTCCAACTCTTGTACAACCCCATACACTGTAGCCTGCTGGGCTCTTCTGTCCATGGGATTTTCCACGCAAGAACACGAGTAGGTTACCATTTACTCCTCCAGGGGATCCTCTCGACCTAGGAATCGAACTCTCATCTCCACCTCTCCTGCACTGCAGGCGTATTCTTTACACTGAGCCACCCGGTAAGCCCTAGGGAAAAACTATAAATATGTAATTATTTACTATGTGTCTTCTAGATCTGTTTTGATACAGGGATTACACTTGTGTAGAAAGCTGCTTTTATTTTTCAGGAATTTCTAAGTAATATTAATTGCCATAAGAATACCTACAAAAATAAAGGCCTACATAATAATGTGATCAGAATAGGAAAAAAAAAGAATCACTATAATGGCACTTAGCAGGGAGAGCTGAAATTATCTTTTCACCTTGATTTTGCTATAACACAAATCTGCATCCCACTTATCTTTTGATCTTCAGTGCATAACAGAGTGCGTAATAGAATTCCTAATATGTTCTTTTAAATGAACAGATAAATGGCAAAGGAGAAAACCTGTTTATCCAGACTTTGAATTATATTTGGTTATTCTGCTTATCAGTCACCAGGGGGCAGTTAAAGCCTATATTTTGATCTTCTCTGGGGCTCACTGAAATATGTTCTCATGTCAACAGGCCCAAATCCAGGCCAGTCAGCTTTTTCAAGATGATGATGCAATTGAATTAAAACCTAATATGAAGACCTCAATGTGCTTCTGGTATATATTAAGATGAAGCTACACTGAGATGCTATTTTACTGGGATAATAATAATGTAGATATTATTTTACTGGGATCATTTTCTGAAGCCAATTTAGTAATTCAGACAGCAAATTGATTTAAATAGCACAACTGAAATAATTCTATTTCAGCTATTTTATCAAAAAAGCACAGTATGTAAATTCTTAATAGTTTCCAGTATATTTTCCATCACTATGCTCCTCTCTCAGAAAGCCCTTTTAAAAGAGAATAATATTCATATTTTTTCTCTTACAATATAACTTTATATATATATATATATGCATGTCATGAAGTGCTAAGTCACTTCAGCAATGTCTGACTCTTTATGACCCTATAGACAGTAGCCTGCCAGGCTCCTCTGTTCATGGGATTCTGTAGGCAAGAATACTGGAGTGGGTTGTCATGCCCTCCCCCAGAAATACCTATATATATATACACATATGTATATGTGTATGTATGTATATATGTGTATGTATTCACTAATATATACATATATATATATGTATATACATAAGTAGAGCCTCATATAGTTCAAATGAATGCTGGCTTGTGAGAACAGTGAAGAAAGCCAATGAATGAAGGTAGACTGAATCTGCACTGATTGTGGATTGTTGCTCATAAAACAGTTTTGATACTGGAGCTGGTACTCATCACATCTATAAATGCTTTGGCTTTCTGCCTGGGATCATGAGAATTAAGTGATAATAAGGGCCTTCCAGTTACTTTATACCTTTGTATTCTAAAATTATTTGTGGAGGGCACAGCTTTAAGAATTTATCCCTCCTAGACAGCTTCTTTGGAGAAGGCAATGGCAACCCACTCCAGCACTCTTGCCTGGAGAATCCCAGGGACGGGGGAGCCTGGTGGGCGGCTGTCTCGGGGGTCACACAGAGTCGGACACGACTGAAGCAACTTAGCAGCAGCAGCAGCAGCAGACAGCTTCTTATATCAAAGTTGGGCATTGACGGCATAAGAGTCACTAAATAGAGTAATCAAAATAGAGATGTCCATCAAACAGTAGCCTGTGTGATGTGCTTCCCTGTGGCTCGGGGTAAAGCATCTGCCTGCAATGCGGGAGACCTGGGTTCGATCCCTGGGTCAGGAAGATCCCCTGGAGAAGGAAATGGCAACCCACTCCAGTACTCTTGCCTGGAAAATCCCGTGGACGGAGAAGCCTGGTAGGCTACAGTCCATGGGATTGCAAAGAGTTGGACACGACTGAGCGACTTTACTTTCACTTTGTGTGATGTGCAGATGACTTAGGTAGTGATACAGATGCCAGCAAATTTGGAAAACTCAGTAGTGGCCACAGGACTGTAAAGGTCAGTTTTCATTCCGATCCCAAAGGAAGGCAATACCAAAGAATCTTCAAACTACTGCACAATTGCACTCATTTCACATTAGCAAAGTAATGCTCAAAATTCTCCAAGCTAGGCTTCAACAGTACATGAACCGAGAACTTCCAGATGTTCAAGCTGGATTTAGAAAAGGCAGAGGAACCAGAGATCAAATTGAAAACATCCATTGGCTCATCGAAAAAAAAAGAATTTCAGAAAACATCCTCTTCACTAACTATTCTAAAAAGCCTTTGTGTGGATCACAACAAACTGGAAAATTCTTAAAGAGATGGGAATACCAGACCATCTCACCTGCCTCCTGAGAAACCTGTATGCAGATCAAGAACCAACAGTTAGAACTGGACATGGAACAACGGACTGGTTCAAAATGGGGAAAGCAGTATGTCAAGGCTGCATATTGTCACCCTGCTTATTTAACTTATATGCAGAGTACATGATGCAAAATGCCGAACTGGGTGAAGCACAAGCTGGAATCAAGATTGCCGGGAGAAATATCAGTAACCTCAGATATGCAGATGACAACACCCTTATGGCAGAAAGCGAAGAGGAACTAAGAGCCTCTTGATGAAGGTGAAAGAGGACAGTGGAAAAGCTGGCTTAAAACTCAGTATTCAAAAAATGAAGATCATGGCATCCAGTCCCATCACTTCATGGCAAATAGGTGGGAAAACACTGGAAAACAGTGAGAGACTTCATTTTCTTGGGCTCCAAAATCACTGCAGATGGTGACTGCAGCCATGAAATTAAAAGACACTTGCTCCTTGGAAGAAAAGCTATGACCAACTTAGACAACATATTAAAAAGCAGAGACATCACTTTGCCAACAAAGGTTCATCTAGTTAAAGCTATGGTTTTTCCAGTGGTCATGTATGGATGTGAGAGCTGGACCATAAAGAAGGCTGAGCACCAAAGAATTGATACTTTTGAACTGTGGTGTTGGAGAAGACTCTTGAGAGTCCCTTGGACTGCAAGGAGATCCAACCAGTCCATCCTAAAGGAAATCGACCCTGAATATTCATTGGAGGGACTGATGCTGAAGCTGAAGCTCCAATCCTTTGGCCACCTGTTGCAAAGAGCAGACTCATTAGAAAAGACCCTGATTCTGGGAAACATTGAAGGCAGGAGGAGAAGGGAACGACAGAGGATGAGATAGTTAGATGACATCATCGACTCAATGGACATGAGTTTGAGTAATCTCCAGAAGATGGTGAAGGACAGGGAAGCCTAGCATGCTGCAGTCCATGGGGCTGCAAAGAGTTGGACATGACTGAATGATTAAACAACAACAGATGGTGCTGGTAGTAAAGAACCCACCTGCCAATGCAGGGGATGTAAAGAGACGCAGACTGGATCCCTGGGTGGGAAGATCCCCTGGATAAGGGAATGGTAACCCACTCCTGTATTCTAGCCTGGAGAATTCCATGGACAGAGGAGCCTGGCGGGCTACAGTCCATGGGGTTGCAAAGAGTCGGACACAACTTACCATGCGTGCACACACACATCATGTGATTTGGGGAGTGTTCAGGAAGGCTTCTTGGTGGCTCAGATGGTAAAGCATCTGCCTGAAATGCGGGAGACTCAAGTTCGATCCCTGGGTCGGGAAGATCCCCTGGAGAAGGAAATGGCAACCCACTCCAGTATTCTTGCCTGGATAATCCCATGGACGGAGGAGGCTGGTAGGCTACAGTCCATGGGGTCGCAAAGAGTCAGTCACGACTGAGCGACTGCACTTTCTTTCTTTTCTTTCTTTCTTTCAGGAAGGCTAATACAGTATGTGTGTGAGTGCTCTGGTCTTCCTCTCAGTTTTATTATTGAGCTTAATGACTTCATCAGTCACTTAAATGTTCTACATGACAGACATCTGTCAACAACACATCTCCTTTCTGCTAAGGATGCTAGGAGTATAATAATGAGAATTATGGGCATTCCTCTTCTGAGGTGTGATATAAAGTCAGAGTTACAGTAAAAGACTTTTACAAATCTTTAAATATATGCTGTACTTTCCTCCCTAGTAATGGGGCTCATAAAACAATTTTGTGTATGGTATCTGTCTCCCATATTTTACCCCATTCATAAACGTTGGGCTTTCAGCAGTCCTAGTTCATGTAAAAGCACAGATGTTTTCACTGACCAGCTGCATTTCCTATGTTCCTGATATAATTGAAAGACTAAAAAAAGAAAAAGGAAAGAAACATAAGTCAGGAACTGTTCCATGTTAAAAGATAATATAGCATCAACTGAATGTGCTCGCAAAGAGTTCAACAACAGAAATGTATATATATTAAATATGAAGAGAGAGAAAGAACATGTTAATCTAAGGGAAAGAGATGTAAATACTTATTCCAGATATGTTTGAAATTTTTCAAAGTAAAATTCTGAAAACAACTAATGATTACAAATCTCAATGAACACTTTTCACTGCCCAAGAACCCTCCTATGCTTTTTTAGTCTATACATTACCCACTTCTCTGAAACGCCTATTTTACCCTCCTTTCCTGAACTAACAACACTGCCTCATGCTTTGTCAAGGAACAGCTGCAATCAAACAAGAATTCAGCAATCAGACAGGCACCCTCATTAGTTCAGTTCAGTTCAGCCACTCAGTCATGTCCGACTCTTTGCGACTCCATGGACTGCAGCACACCAGGCCTCCCTCTCCATCACCAGCTCCTGGAGCTTGCTCAAACTCATGTCCATTGAGTCGGTAATGCCATCCAACCATCTTATCCTCTGTCATCCCCTTCTCCTCCTGCCTTCAGTCTTTCCCAGCATCAGGGTCTTTTCTAAGGAGTCAGTTCTTCACATCAGGTGGCCAAAGTATTGGAGCTTCAGCTTCAGCATCAGTCTTTCCAATCAATATTCGGACTGATTTCCTTTAGGATTGACTGGTTTGATCTCCTTGAAGTCCTAGGGACTCTCAGGAGTCTTCTCCAATGCCACAGTTCAAAAACATCAATTCTTCTGTGTTCAGCTTTCTTTATAGTCCAACTGTCACATCCATACATGACTACTGGAAAAACCATAGCTTTGACTTGATGGACCTTTGTTGGCAAAGTAATGTCTCTGCTTTTCAATATGCTGTCTAGGTTGGTCATAGCTTTTCTTCCAAGTAGCAAGTGTCTTTTAATTTCATGGCTGCAATCACCATCTGCAGTGATTTTAGAGCCCCCCAAAATAGTCTCGCACTGTTTCCACTGTTTCCCCATCTATTTGCCATGACATGATGGGACTGGATGCCATGATCTTTGTTTTTTGAATATTGAGTTTTAAGCCAGGTTTTTCACTCTCTCTTTCACTTTCATCAAGAAAAGTTCCTCTTTACTTTCTGGCATAACGGTGGTGTCATCTGCATATCTGAGGTTATTGATGTTTCTCCCAGCAATCCTGATTCCAGCTTGTGCTTCATCCAATCTGGCATTTCGCATGATTTACTCTGCATATAAGTTAAATAAGCAGGCTGACAATATACAGCCTTGACGTACTCCTTTCCCAATTTGGAACCAGTCCGTTGTTCTATGTCCAGTTCTAACTGTTGGTTCTTGATCTACATACAGATTTCTCAGGAGGCAGGTCAGGTGGTCTGGTATTCCCATCTCTTTAAGAATTTTCCAGTTTGTTGTGATCTACATAGTCAAAGGCTTTGGCGTTATCAATAAAGCAGACATAGATGTTTTTTTCTGGAATTGTCTTGCTTTTTCTGGAATTCTTTTGCACAATTGCACTCATTTCACATGCTAGCAAAAAATTCTCCAAGCTAGGCTTCAACAGTACGTGAACTGTGAACTTCCAGATGTTCAAGCTGGATTTAGAAAAAGCAGAGGAACCAGAGATCAAATTGCCAACATCCGTTGGATCATAGAAAAAGCACCCTCATCACTCATCACTAAACCTATCAGCCTTCCTGAACCTGGACCCACGTGTCCAGTCTTTCCTCTATCTCTGCTCTGAGCTTCTCTCTCTCTCTTTCTAAATGATTGCCTTCCTGCATTTGTCCCCATCTCTTTCATCTGAAGTTTCTCCCTAGCAGCACAGACACTTAGCAAAGTAGGTCTCCTCTTTTATAAAAACCATGTCTTGATCACAGATCCCGGCAACTGCTCCCATTCACAGTGAGGAAGGCTTCATCACTGAGTTGTCTGTAGGTACTTTCTCCACTTCTTCACCTGCCACTCATTTACTCATGGAAATTACATTCCAATGAAGCTATTCATGTCAAGGTCAAGGGAAACTACCTTAATCAACCTCTTGGCAACATTGTAATAAGTGACCACTCTCTTTCCTTAGACACATTCTTCCTTGATTTCCATTCTACAAAACTGTCTGATTTTCCTCCTAACTTATGGCTGCTGTCTTTCAGTCTGTTTGCTAACTTCTCTTGTTGTTGTTTAGTCGCTAAGTCATGTCCAACTCTTCTGCCATCCTATGGACTGTAGCCCACCAAGCTCCTCTGTCCATGAGATTTCCTAGGCAAGGATACTGGGGTGGGTTGCCATTTCCTTCTCCAGGAGATCTTCCCAACCCAGGGATTGAACCTATGTCTCCTGCATTGGCAGGTGGATTCTTCACCACTGAGCCACTAGGGAAGGCCAACTTTTCTTCTGCTAGACCTCTAATTGTTAGTTCTCAAATCCTAATCATGTGACTTAGTTTTTTTCTCTACCTATAACCTCTCCCTAAATCAAGGGTTCTTGACCGTTTTTAGCAGTAAAGTGAAGCCTATGAATTCTCTCCCAGAATAACATATTTAAATGCAAAAAATAAACATTTTAGAATTACACAGGAAACTATACTGAAATATAATTATAAGCTATTTCCAAATAAATGAATGATATTCCTCCTTATTAACACAGAGATAAGGCAATGCATTTCAAATACAGGTAAGCTTCATGTCTTATTATTTTAAAATATCAGTGTAAAGGCTTATTCAGGTTATCTCTTAACTTGTAAAATGACATTAAATTGTGAGGTGGTTTTCAACAGGACAACATATCATATATATTACATGGTACGCCAGAAATTCCTTCAATTTCAAATTTTTGTTTTAATGGTTGCAAGTATTGAAAATCTTGATCGGTTAAGGTATATATATATATTTGCAAATGGAGTTAAAGCTTCTTTATCACTTTAAAAGCAAAAAAAAAAAATCTTGTCTCAAAGAACACCAGAATTCTCAAAGGCTTTTTGTGTTTAACTATAATAAGATTCAGTCCTAAGATCAAAGACTGTAAGCTAGTACAAAATCTCTTAATAGAGTATATCAGGAAGAAAAGGGTTTTAGATCTGTGGTTCAGATTTAATACCATCAAGATAGAAGTAACTTCTGAAGGAGTCCTCTGTAGTTTCTAGGTGTTCATGGATTTCTTTTGTTAGAAAAATTGATAACCATCTCAGAGTAAAGCACGTCCTTTAGCATTTCAGTTTGGAAAGGATGTCAGCCTCTATTCTGGTCTTCCCAATCAGCTACTAATCTAGAGAGCTTACAATATTTTTTTTAAGTAGAAAACATAATAGGCTTGAAATGAAAACTTTATCTCATTCACATGGTTAAAAATAACTCCCAGGTAAGGCAGCACATGGATAAATCATTCTTTTCAAGGTGTTCTGACTGTGGAATTTCTTTTCTTTCAGAAAAATTAAAGCAACTGTCCTTAATTCAAAGAAGCACTTAGGTATTGCTCTCTGGGAAAGCCAGTGAACTATTTGTTAAACATACATTTAATATCCTGGTCCTCTTATTGGTAATTTTTTAAATTCAGTGATTCAGAGGGATTATCAAAGGATAATACTGATGACTTTGATAGTGGTTGGCAAAAGTTCTCACAAGACTTCAAGAAGGGTTTACATTCCCAGTGCATGTCTGTGTAGAAAACAAGAAGTGATGATATCGTGAGATGCTTCCTTTTCTGTTAAGGTAGCAATACCAGAAACATTACCAAGCCTTGCTGGGACCAGTCAGGAAAGGCAGTGGTCCCCAACCTTTTTGGCGCTAGGGACTGGTTTCATGGAAGACGATTTTTTCCACAGACTGGGGAGAGGGAAAATGATCTGGAGATGATTCAAGAGCATTATGTCTCTTATGCTAATGATAATCTGTCTGCAGCTGCTCCCCAGTGCCAGCATCATGGCCTCAGCTCTACCTCAGATCATCAGGCATCAGACTCTCATAAGTAGTCACAACCTAGATCCCTCCCATGCACAATTCACAGCAGGGCTCGTGCTTCTGTGAGAATCTAATGCCAGGGCTGATCTGACAGGAGGCGGAGATCAGGTGGTAATGTGTGCAATGGGAACAGCTGTGAGCACAGATGAAGCTTTGCTCGCTTTCCTGCTGCTCGCCTTCTGCTGTGTGGTCCAGTTCCTAACAGGTCATTGACCAGTTACTGTTACTGTCTGTGGCCCGGGGCTTGGGGACCCCTGATGTGAGAAGTACAAGTCTTTTTTCCAGTTGAAGATTTGTTTGGAAAAATAATTTTTAAAAAAACAGAGCAATAAAACAACCTTTCACCATTTCCAACATGTCCAAAGCCCTGATCGTTTCCAAAAGAGACTCACAAAATAAGAATTCTTCTTCTGGGTGCATATGCAAAGAGAATGCTGGGGCTGTCAACTCCTCTATTGCTTATTTCAAAATGCTAAGATATTTCGATAATTCTACAATGTATCAAAACATCTGGCATTAGAACCTTTCCTAGATTTCTGTTGGTCTGAAACCTCAGGAGTTAACCAGCTGAAATCTGAAACTGGCCCCCATTTATGGAGGGCAAGGAGAAACTGAGGAAAAAGGCAGATCACTCCAGATTGGTAGGTGGACAGTTTAACAAGCAAAGGAGCTTATATGTGAGGCTTATCTTGGGTGGCTGCAAGACAAGTAGATTTACGGACTTGCCACCCCCCAACCTTAAAGTTTATATGGAGGCCTTAACTGGATTCAGTCATATACTGACTCCAGATGATCTCAACACCTTATTTTCTCAAATTTATGACATCCTTGAAAACGGCTCCCACAGTGGGAACAGTGGGCAGAATGTATATTCCAACGGCAGAGTGGGGATGAAGAGCCTCAGGTTGCCGGGGTTCAGCTTGAGGGTCAACCATTTGTCATGTCCTTAACTGGATAAACTCTTCCTACAATTTCTCTTCTGTTTCAATCCAAAAGCCAACCTGAACATTTTCAGTGAACATTGTTAAACTAAATTCTCTCTTTAGTTTATAGGCTGTTAGAGAAAAGAATTTTGATAAATGGCAAATCCAAGTTTTGGGAGTATCTTAGCTCTTCCTCTTGAGATTTTCTTGCATGAAAAAGCCTGCTGTTTGCAAGAATTTTTAAAAAATTAAAACACTGTGGTGGCACAAAAGAACTAAGTGACAAACTAGACTTCATACAAATTTAAAATTTCTGCATTGCAAAAGACACTGTCAAGAGAACGAAAAGTTAAGATTGGGAGAAAATATTTGCAAAAGATATTTCCAACGAAGGATAAGTAATCTAAAATATATGAAGAACTCCTAAAATACAACAATAAGAAAACAAACAACTTGATTTTAAAATGGGCCAAAAACCTTAACACACACCCCTCAGAGAAGATAACACAGCTGGCAAATAAGCATATGAAAAAGATGTTCTACATTATCTGTCATCAGGGAAATGCAGGTTCAGACAATTATGACAGCGTTACACACCTAATAGAATGGTCAAAATCCAGAACACTGACAATACCAAATATTGGGGAAGACATGGAGCGACAGGAACCCTCACTCATTCCTGATAGGAACTCAGTCACTTTGGAAAACAGTTTGATGGTTTTTACAAAATTAAACACACTCCTACCACATGATCTAGTAATCACACTCTTCGGTATCTACCTAAAGGAAGTGTTATACCCACATAAAAACCTTCACACAATGTTTACCATCACTTTATTCATAACTGCCCAAACTTGGAAGCAATTAAGATGTCTTTTGGCTTCCCTGGTGGCTCACATGGTAAAGAATCTGCCTGCAATGCAAGAGACCCAGATTCTACCCCTGGGTTGGGAAGATCCCCTGGAGAAGGGAATGGCTACCCATTCCAGTATTCTTGCCTGGAGAATTCCATGGACAGAGGAGCCTGGTGGGGTATAGTCCATGGGATTGCAGAGAGTCAGACATGACTGAGTGACTAATACACAAGATGTCTTTTACTAGGTGAATGGATAAATAAACCGTGGTACATCTAGACAACAGAATATTATTCAGTGCTCAAAAGAAATGAACTATCAAGTCATAGAAAGACATAGAAGAAACTTAAATCCATATTATCAAGTGAAAGAAACCAATCTGACTACATACTGCATGGTTCCAACTATATGATATACTGAAAAAGGCAAAACTATGGGGACGGTAAAATGATCAATGGTTGTTAGGGATTGGGGGGAGGGAGGGATGAATAGGAGTACAGAGGAATTATATGGCAGTGAAACTACTCTGTGCAAAACTTTAGTGGTGTGTGCATGTCATTAAAAATTTTTCCAAGTCCACAGAAAGTACAATACCTTGAGTGAAACCCTAAACTACAGACTTCAGGCGAAAATGAGCCAATGTTCGGTTCAGTTCAGTTCAGTTCAGTTGCTCAGCCATGTCCGACTCTTTGCGACCCCATGGACTGCAGCACACCAGGCTTCCCTGTCCATAACCAACTCCTGGAGGTTACTCAGACTCATATCCATTGAGTTGCTGATGCCATCCAACCATCTCATCCTCTGTTGTCCCCCTCTCCTCCTGCCTTCAATCTTTCCCAACATCAGGGTCTTTTCAAATGAGTCAGCTCTTCGCATCAGTAGGCCAAAGTATTGGAGTTTCAGCTTCAACATCGGTCCTTCCAATGAATATTCAGGACTGATTTCCTTTAGGATGGACTGGTTGGATCTCCTTGCACTCTAAGGGACACTCAAGAGTCTTCTCCAACACCACAGTTCAAAAGCATCGACTCTTCAGCGCTCAGCTTTCTTCACAGTCCAACTCTCACATCCATACATGACTACTGGAAAAACGATAGCCATGACTAGATGGACCTTTGTTGGCAAAGTAATGCCTCTGCTTTTAAATATGCTGTCTAGGTTGGTCATAACTTTCCTTCCAAGGAGTAAGCCTCTTTTAATTTCATGGCTGCAGTCACCATCTGCAGTCATCTTGGAGCCCCCAAAAATAAAGTCTGCCACTGTCTCCACTGTTTCCCCATCTATTTGCCATGAAGTGAGCCAATGTAGTTTCATTAACTGTAACAAATGTGTCACCCTGGTGGGGAATGTTGATAATAGGGGAGACGACATATGAAGGGGCAAGGCGTTTGTGGGAAATCCCTGTACCTTCCTCTCTATTTTGTGAACCTAAAACTACTCTAAAAAGTAGTCTATTAAAAACAACAACACCAGTGTAGCCTTTGTATCCCATCACATTAACTAACGTACAAGTGTCTGAGACAAAGTGTAGTCATGTTGGTCTTATTGTGGATTTAATAATTCCCTTAAGAAGTGATGGGTATAAATGACAATATGATATCACCAACAACTGTAATAACATGTGAAAATATCAAAATATCTATGCTTTCCTTGGGTTACAAATTGCAAATACTGATAACAATACTCTGGTTTGTTGTCCACACTAATAATTGAAGGAAATGCAAATTTTCACTTAGATGAAAGTGAAAATAAAGTTGTACCTTTTCCCCATCAAATTCATGAACATCTGCCCTCAAGGATCTCAGTCATTCTTGTGGCTTTAAATTCTATCTACATGCTGCCGAATAACTCCGCATTTGTTCACGTACTTAATATTTACAGTTAGTTTGTAAGGATAGTTAGTGACTTCTCTGGTGGCTCAGATGGTAAAGCATTTGCCTACAATGCGGGAGAACCAGGTTCGATCCCTGGGTTGGGAAGACCCTCTGGAGAAGGAAATGGTAACCCACTCCAGTACTCTTGCCTGGAAAATCCCATGGACAGAGGAGTGTGGAAGGCTACAGTCCATGGTGTCTCGAAGAGTTGGACACGACTGAGCGACTTCACTTTCACTTTCTTTCTTTACCATATGCTAGCACAATTCTACTTAGTAAATCATTTATTTCTCAAAACAACACTATCAGGTAAATTGTGTTATTCTCATTTTACATAAAAAAAAACCTGAGGCACAAGACTGTTTGATAGCTTGTCCAAGGTTTCCAGCTAGCGAGTGGCAGAGAGCAGAACGGAGCCCAGGCACTTGGCCTCCCAAGCCTGTGCCCTTAGCCTCTAAGCAACCCTTCTCCTAACTGGTGCCTTGAACTCAAGTTGGACCAATAGGAGTATAGATACCCTAACCCAGAACAGAACCTTCTCCAGCTTTTCCACCTCATAGTAAATGGCACCACCATCCACCAAGAATTAACACTCAAAACCCAGAGCATCGCAGGTATCCCTTACCCCATAAATCCACTCCAAAATATAATTCCACAAGCTAATAGCAGTGCTATCTCCAACCCTTATCCAACAATCTGCCAGTTTTTTCACAATTCCAATCCTGCCATTCTAGTTCCATCTTCACCATCTCTAGTTTAGACCACTAAAATAACATCCTAAACTGGTAAACTGGTCTCATTTCCCTCCTTGTCTTCAATTTAATCCCTTCACACAGAGGAGCTACAGTGCACTTTCTGAAACTTGAATCAAGCAAGTCACCTACTTCCACTTCAAGTTGGACACCTCCTTACTTGAGTCCCAAAAAGCCTTTCTGATTTGCCCCTGCCTCTCTCTCCAAGCTCATCTCATATTCCCTTCCCCCTCATTTGCTACCACGACTGACACTGTGTTTTGTTCCTTTCCAGGTTTTTTTTTCTCACTCAACCTTATTTGCCATTTATTTTTAAAGGGAGGGAAGAGGGCATAGGGACAAATTACAAACCATCAGCACCTACTTGATCAGGAAATACTGAGAAACATTTCATAATATAAAGTCAGGATCAATAGCTTCTTTTCTGCCTCAAAACATTTATTACCTTTTGGCAAAGGCTCATAGGTGGCTGCAGAGAAGGCAATGGCACCCCACTCCAGTACTCTTGCCTGAAAAATCCCATGGACGGAGGAGCCCAGTAGGCTGCAGTCCATGGGGTCAAGAAGAGTCTGACGCGACCGAGCAACTTCACTTTCACTTTTCACTTTCATGCATTGGAGAAGGAAATGGCAACCCACTCCAGTGTTCTTGCCTGGAGAATCCCAGGGACGGGGGAGCCTGGTGGGCTGCCGTCTATGGAGTCGCACAGAGTCGGACACGACTGAAGTGACTTAGCAGCAGCAGCAGCAGCATAGGTGGTTGACATGCTCTCAGTTCTGTACTAGAAAAAAGTTTCTCAGCTAGGATTATCCTACCTTATAGATAGTTATTTGAGGAAGGGAGGCTTAATAACCTAGTAACTAAAAAAACTGAGGCTAAATACAGCTTCCATATGTCAATTTACATAGGCTTTTGGAAAAATGCAGAATTACCAAGTGATTCAGCCCTCTGAGAACATTGCCACCTTACTAAATGATTTCACCCAGCGCTGCATTCTTCAGGCATTTCAAGCAAGTTATACTCTTATAAGATGGTTTGTTTCTTTCATATATTATAAAAATAAGCATGTAGAACAAACATTTAAGCCATGATATCGGGCTAATTTCCACTATCAGTTCATATAGCTAGGTGCCAATATGGCTCATTTACTATCACTAACGCTGTTTGTTTTCCAAAATTTGTTCAAGAAAAAAGTACTTTTGCCATAGAAGACAACAATGATGACACTGCTAGCTAGCTAAAAACATCTAGATTAGGGGCCCCCAACCTTCAGGATCTAATGCCTGATGATCTGAGGTTGAGCTGATGAAAGAATAATAAAATGCACAATAAATGTAATGTGCTTGAATCATCTAGAAACCATTCCCCCTCCCTGAGTCTGTGTAAAAATTGTCTTCCATAAAACTGGTCCCTAGTACCAAAAAGGTTAAGGATGGCTAATCTAGAGTTTTTCTTTTACACAGGTGAACATGTCTTTTTACCAAATATTGCATAGTGGTTACAATGCAATACATAGTGATTACCTTTTCCATCCTGACAAATAAGGAAAATAAGAGAAATAAAGAGAGGGAATACAAAACTTCCCCACCCCCCTCGAAAACCATGATTTATCAATATTTTTCTTAATTAGAATTTTGGGGAGGTTGCAAACAATAGTACCTGATTGGCAAACTATAGCACTATGGAAATTTATAGGAAGAATATCTAAAACTCACAGTATCATTGGAAACACCAGGCAAATCAAAATGTGGAAAACAGGGAGAAACTAAGGCATTTTCTAAGACTGCAAGGGAAAAATCCTCTGAAACAGTCCTTGTGTGAACAATCTGCTCAGGTCACTTCCCAGGCAATGAACAAACTCCAGCATTTACTCTGTGTTCCTCTGGTCCAGAGTCAAGCTCCTGAGAGAATCTGATTGGCTAACTCTGGATCAGTACCACCCCTTGCCCCCTCCACACACACACACACACACACACACAAAGACACTTTGACTCAACAGGCTATGTCTAATGAGAAAGAAATCATTCCACAAAGGAGAAATTGGGATGCTATTTTTAAAAGGGAGAAATAAGAGTGCTCCCCAAATAACAATTATCTGCTTCAAACAACAGACCCTCGAATTCCCAAGTCAGCAAAAACTAAACCCACAGGCTTCCTTGAGAACAAAGGCTTGTTCATCAGTAGGTTTTAGAGCCTCTCTACGCCTTAACATCTTTCTAGTTTCCTGACTTTTTATCTGAGAATGCTGCTGCTGACAGTGTCATCTTAGTGTAGGAAAGTGACTCCAAGTCTAGTGAGTAAAACCACTAGTTTGCCCAAAGTTGCCTGCTCAGAAAGTCTGCACCTGCGCACTTCACGTAGCTGGAGAAAAAAAAAAAAGCACCATTCTCACTGATTTCATTTCAATTTAAGATCACGACCCTGGCTCGCTGCAGTGACTTTATTTATCCCTGGGCTATTGATTGCCCAATCCTTCTAGCTTATTGTAACAGGTAGACTCTAAGATGATCTCCACTTCCTGCCTATTCTTTCAGGAACCACTCCAATCAGGATTTCACCCTCACCAGTTTACTGAAACTGCTCTTATCAGTCTCCAATAAGCTTCACATTGTTCAATCCAAAGGCAGTTCTCAGCACTCTTCTTGCTTGACATAGCAGCAACAATTGGTGGTTACTACTTCATCCTCCTTAACGTCTCTACTTGGCTTCCCAGAAAACACTCTCACCTGATTTTTCTGTGCCCTCTTTGACCACTCCTCCTCAGTCAACTTTGTTTTTCTTCTTCTTTTCTACTAATAAGCATTGGAGTTTTCCAAGGCTCAGGTTTCAGATCTTTTCATGTTTCCATCTATATTCTACTCTCTGGGTGATCACATTTGGTCTCACCATTTTTAAAACATGTGCTCTTGATGTACTCTCTCAAACCTACCCCTTCGACACTCTTCCCCAGCAGTTAATGGCCCCCATATTCCTGGGTATTAAGACCCAAACCCTTGCAGTCAAGTCTGACTTCTCCTTTTTTGTCTTTTACTCTCCATACTCCCTGTCAACAAATCCTGTTAACCCAGCTCTCAGATATATCCAGAATCTGACCCCTTTGCACTACCAATACTGTTCCCATCCTGGTCCAAGCTACCAGTATGCTTGCCTAGGTTATTTGCCCTAGCCATCTAAGTGATCTCCCTGTATCCACCCTTGCTGCAGTGCAACAAAATGGCAGCTGGGTGTTGAAAACGTAAATTGGAACCCAAGTCCCATTTCAGCTCAGTATTCTACAGTGGATTCCCATCTCACTCACAGTCAAAGCAATGATCTTCCATGCCCTGTGCCTCCTCTCACTGTTTCTCACCTCTTCTAGCACCCTGCTTGTTCTTGCCACTCAGGCCACTCTGGCTTTCCTGCCCCTTACACACCAGACACAGTCCCTCCTTACCCGTTGGCATTTGTTCGCCCAGTTGCCTAGAATGCTCTTCTCCCAGATGTCCACGTGGCTAAGCTACTCACTTCAGACCTTCAGATCTTCACTCAAAATTCACTTTCTCCGTGACAACTTCCTGTTCATCCTATCTAAAACTCCATTATATCCTACACTCACACACACATAATTCTATTCTTCCCTGATTTATTTTTTCTCTCTAGCATGTATTTTCTAACATACTATAAATTATATTTTACTTGTTTATTTTGTTTATTGTCTATTTCCCCTAAAAATGTAAGTTCTATAAGAAAAGAGATTTTTTAAAAATTACTGCCATCTTCTTTTTCCTAGTATACTGAATAATTGTTGAAGGCAAATTACTGTTTTGTAGGCACTTCATTTTGTTCACCATCTTTCACAGTTCGGTCTAGATTCAAAATCAGGGTTCAACACACAGCTCATTTTCCAAGTCAGTGAATCCCTTATTCCTTCCAGTTAAGCAAAAATTATCCCTTTTTCTGATTATGTTTAAATCAAAGAATCAACAAGTTTAAAACTTGCCTTTTTTTTTATCGTAAGTGCAAGCAGGACCATCTATATAATCATGAGATCTCAGACAAGATGAAAATAGGGATTCTCCCTCATTCAAAATGTATTAAGGATTTCAAGATGGTGACTTCAGAGCACTAACCCAAACGTGGGGCCCTATGAGACTGCACAAGTCATAGTCCCATGATGGTTGCCCCATAGTTGCTTTTTCTTAGAGCTAGATTTTTTAAAAAAAACTTACAAAAGAAGCATGTGATTGGTAGTTAAGATTCCCTCTTCATGTTTGTTCATGTCCATGTTCCATGATGAGTCTGTATTGTACAGGTTTAAAGATTCTAAAGAGTCTATTAATACATCATTAGTCATGTAAACACATAACCACTTTTTCTAGTTCCACTTTGACATCTTGGTTATGTAAATTTCCATCTACTTATAATTATTTACTGTCTTTTACGTTAACAATTCAGAGCTTTCCTCATAGCTCAGTTGGTAAAGAATCTGCCTGCAGTGCAGGAGACCTGGGTTTGATTCCTGGGTAGGAAAGATCCCCTGGAGAAGGAAATGGCAACCCACTCCAGTATTCTTGCCTGGAGAATCCCATGGACAGAGGAGCCTGCATGCTGCATGGCCTTGGGGTCACAAGAGTCAGACACGACTTAGCAACTAAACCACCACTGTGTTAACAATTTAAGATTACAAATCTCACTGCTGTGATATTTTTTAGGACATTGATTTACCACATAAATATGCACTATTTATAACATAAATATTAAAGATGCTCATTAAATCAAAAGGAATTGAGTAAAAATCTATAAATGTAAACCACAGCACTTGGCTCTTTAAGAAATTTAGGCATTACATGACAGGAAAGCAGACTATAGGTTGAAATATCAATTTTCCTAAAGCCAATTATCCAAATAATGAATTTGTTGAATGACTAATTTGCCAAGTTTGCTGAATTACATTAATGTGGTTTCTCAAATATCCAAAGCAATCTTGAGAAAGAAGAATGGAACTAGAGGAATCAACTTGCCTGACTTCAAGCTATACTACGAAGTAATAGTCATCAAGACAGTATGGTACTGGCACAGACAGAAACATAGATCAATGGAACAAAATAGAAAGCCCATAGATAAATCCACGCACCTATGGACACCTTATCTTAGACAAAGGAGGCCAGACTATACAATGGAGAAAAGACAATCTCTTTAACAAGTGGTGCTGGGAAAACTGGTCAACCACTTGTAAAAGAATGAAACTAGAACACCTGCTAACGCCATACACAAAAATAAACTCAAAATGGATTAAAGATCTAAACGTAAGACCAGAAACTATAAAACTCCTAGAGGAAAACATAGGCAAAAAACTCTCTGATGTAAATCATAGGAGGGTCCTCTATGACCCACCTTCCAGAGTAGTGGAAATAAAAGCAAAAATAAACAAATGGAACCTAATTAAACTTTAAAAGCTTTTGCACAATGAAGGAAACTATAAGCCTTCAGAATGGGAGAAAATAATAGCAAATGAAGCAACAGACAAAGAATTAATCTCAAAAATATACAAGCAGCTCCTGCAGCTCAATTCCAGAAAAATAAATGACTCAATCAAAAAATGGGCCAAAGAACTAAACAGACATTTCTCCAAAGAAGATATACAGATGGTTAACAAACACACGAAAAGATACTTAACATCACTCATTATCAGAGAAATGCAAATCAAAACCACAATGAGGTACTATCTCACTCTGGTCAGAATGGCTGCTATCAAAAAGTCTACAAACAATAAATGCTGGAGAGGGTGCGGAGAAAAAGGAACCCTCTTACACTGTTGGTGGGAATGCAATCTAGTACAGCCACTATGGAGAACAGTGTGGAGATTCCTTAAAAAACTGGAAATAGAACTGTCATATGACCCAGCAAATCCACTGCTGGGCATACACACTGAGGAAACCAAAATTGAAAGAGATATGTGTACCCCAATGTTCATTGCAGCACTGTTTATGATAGCCAGGACATGGAAGCAATCTAGATGTCCATCGGCAGACGAATAGATAAGAAAGCTGTGGTACATATACACAATGGAATATTACTCAGCTATTAAAAATAATGCATTTGAATCAGTTCTAATGAGGTGGATTAAATTGGAGCCTATTATATAGAGCAAAGTAAGTCAGAAAGAAAAACACCAATACAGTATATTAACACATACATATGGAATTTAGAAAGATGGTAATGATGATCCTGTATGCGAGACAGCAAAAGAGACACAGATGTAAAGAACAGAATTTTGGACTCTGTGGGAGAAGGCAAGGGTGGGATGATTTGAGAGAATAGCATTGAAACATGTATATTACCATATCTGAAACAGATCACCAGTCCAGGTTCGATACCTGAGACAGGGTGCTCAGGGCTGGTGCACTAGGATGACCCTGAGGGATAGGATGGGGAGGGAGGTGAGTGGGAGGGAAAGGATGGGGAACACATGTACACCCATGGCTGATTCATGTGGATGTATGGCAAAAACTACCACAATATTGTAAAGTAATTAGCCTCCAATTAAAATAAAGAAAAAAGAAAAAAATTAATGTAGTTTAACAAATATTTAGCAACTAGAATAAGACTGTTTGATTTTGGTTACTGATGATGATATATATAGAAAACTTATACGCACATTTTTTTATATGATAATATGTGATATTTGTAGTGTTATATATATATGGACATGTGTATATATTATGTGCATATATATGCATATATTTGTATATATATTTACACATATGAAGTGAAAGTCGCTCAGTTGTGTCTGACTCTTTGTGACCCCATGACTGTACAATCCATGGAATTCTCCAGGCTCTCCTGAAGGCGGATTCTTTACCAGCTGAGCCACCAGGAAACCCCAATAAAACTGGAGTGGGTAGCCTATCCCCTCTCCAGGGGATCTTCCTGACCCAGGAATCGAACCGGGGTCTCCTGCATTGCAGGTGGATTCTTTACCAACTGAGCTATGGGGGAATATTTATTACATACTTACATATACAGCTAACTTGTTATAAGACTAGGTGTACAGGAAGTATAGATATCTGGGTGATCTGATGGTTTAGTTGCTAAGTCGTGCCCAACTTTTGTGACCCCATGTATGGTAGCCCGCCAGGCTCCTCTGTCTGTGGGATTTTCCAGGCAAGAATACTGGAGTGCATTGCCATTTCCTTCTCCAGGGGATCTTCCTGACCCAGGAATAGAACCCGGGTCTCCTGCATCGCAGGCGGATTCTTTATTGACAGAGCTATGAGGGAAGCCCGAGATATCTAGGAGGGATGATTATAATCCCAAAAGGACCATGTGGTTAGCACGAGTTAAGTAGAAAAATGAAATAAAACACAATAGGAATGACCACTTTATATATTAAATATTGTATGCCATTTGCTGGTGGAGATATGTGAAGAATTTTATGAAAGAATATTAAAAATATTAGAAGTTTGGCAGATAGAAATAAACAAAATGATGTCCCTAATCATTTTATTGATATATTGAAAAGTTAAAAAAGTTTTCCTTTTTGTTATAAACAATATAGATTCTTCCTTCAAGAAAGTGTGCCTATTTCAACAACAACTGATTAGAAACCACATCAGTATATGTCTGTAATAAGATTTTTCGCCTACTTCTAACTTATTCCATATTTCTTAATGACATTTTCTATTTTTTAATATAGAAATCTTACATATTATATAAGATCTTATATAATATATAATTATAATTATATATAATATAATTATAATTATATATATTATATATAATTATATATATTATATATTATATATAATATAATTATAATTATATATAATATAATTATAATATAATGTAATTATATATTACATATTTTATAAGATCTTATATATTATATAAGATGTAATTATATATTATATATCTTATATAGAAATCTTAACACTAAAAGTATTTTAAATATCCTCTTTAGTATCTTTTAGCCTCTGCCTCATAGTCCATTTAAATTAAAAAATTTAAAAGCACGTGCAAAAATTGGAATTCTGAATAAAATTGAATTCACTTTTTAGTGAGGTCATCTAAAATTTAATTTAGATTATTTTAACTTTAATTTCAAAGTGCCAGAAATAAATCAAAATTAACCAAACAATTCCATATAGAAATTCCATTAATTTTTATTTTGGTTATTGATATTGAAATATATACTTCTACACGGTGGTTTAGTCAATAAGTCGTATCCGACTCTTGCGACCCCAAGGACTGTCGCCTGCCAGGTTTCTCTGTCCACGGAATTCTCCAGGCAAGAATACTGGAGTGGGTTGCCATTTCCTTCTCCAATACATCTACATATTTCATAGCTAATAACCTAAAATGAGCATTTTTGTTAAAGCTGTTAATTATTGCTCTATTCCTCAGTGATCAGTGCAAAGAAATAGAGGAAAACAATAGGATGGGAAAGACTAGAGATCTCTTCAAGAAAACTAGAGATACCAAGGGAACATTTCATGCAAAGATAGGCTCAATAAAGGACAGAAATGGTATGGACCTAACAGAAGCAGAAGATATTTAGAAGAGGTACCGAGAATACACAGAACTGTACAAAAAAGATCTTCACAACCCAGATAATCATGATGGTGTGATCACTCACCTAGAGCCAGACATCCTGGAATGTGAAGTCAAGTGGGCCTTAGGAAGCATCACTATGAACAAAGCTAGTGGAGGTGATGGAATTCCAGTTGAGCTATTTCAAATCCTCAAAGATGATGCTGTGAAAGTGCTGCACTCAACATGCCAGCAAATTTGGAAAACTCAGCAGTGGCCACAGGATTGGTAAAGGTCAGTTTTCATTCCAATCACTAAGAAAGGCAATGCCAAAGAATGCTCAATTGCACTCACCTCACACACTAGTGAAGTAATGCTCAAAATTTTCCACGCCAGGCTTCAACAATATGTGAACCATGAAATTACAAGTGTTCAAGCTGGATGTAGAAAAGGCAGAGGACCAGAGATCAAATTGCCAACATCCGTTGGATCACCAAAAAAGTGAGAGTTCCAGAAAAACATCTACTTCTGCTTTATTGACTATGCCAAAGCCTTTGACTGTGTGGATCACAATAAACTGTGGAAAATTCTGAAAAAAGATGGGAATATCTGACCTGCCTCTTGAGAAATCTGTATGCAGGTCAGGAAGCAACAGTTAGAACTGGACATGGAACAACAGACTGGTTCCAAATAGGAAAAGGAGTACCTCAAGGCTGTATATTGTCACCCTGCTTATTTAACTTATATGCAGAGTACATCATGAGAAATGCTGGACTGGATGAAGCACAAGCTGGAGTCAAGATTGCTGGGAGAAATATCAATAACCTCAGATATGCAGATGACACTGCCCTTATGGCAGAGAGTGAAGAAGTACTCAAGAGCCTCTTGATGCAAGTGAAAGAGGAGAGTGAAAAAGTTGGCTTAAAGCTCAGCATTCAGAAAACTAAGATCATGGCATCTGGTCGCAACACTTCATGGCAAATAGATGGAGAAACAGTGGAAACAGTGGCAGACATTATTTTTTGGGGCTCCAAAATCACAGCAGATGGTGACTGCAGCCATGAAATTAAAAGAGGCTTACTCCTTGGAAGGAAAGTTATAACCAACCTAGACAGCATGTTAAAAAGCAGAGACATTACTTTGTCAACAAAGGTCCATTTAGTCAAGGCTAGGGTTTTTCCAGTAGTCATGTATGGATGTGAGAGTTGGCTGGTGAAGAAAGCTGAGTGCCGAAGAATTGATGCTTTTGAACTGTGGTGTTGGAGAAGACTCTTGAGAGTCCCTTGGACTGCAAGGAGATCCAACCAGTCCATCCTAAAGGAAATCAGTCCTGAATGTTTATTGGAAGAACTGATGTTGAAGCTGAAACTCCAATATTTTGGCCACCTGATGTGAAGAGCTGAGTCATTTGAAAAGACCCTGATGTTGGGAAACATTGAAGGCAGGAGGAAAAGGGGATGACAGAGGATGAGATGGTTGGATGACATCACTGACTCAATGGACACGAGCTTGAGTAAACTCCGGGAGTTGATGATGGACAGGGAGGCCTGGTGTGCTGCAGTCCATGGGGTCACAAAGAGTCAGACATGACTGAGCAACTGAACTGAACTAAATTAACACTACAATCTTTAAATTTAATAAATTTGGCAAATCATTAATTACCAAATTGGCATTTAATTAGATAATTTTCTGCTGATTGGTCTGCTTCTGGATAGGAGAGGGGAAGAGTAAAAAAAGAAACCCTGAAGTAATATCAATTTTCAGAAGAGGATGGATGAGAAAACATTAGATAGAAGTAATTGGAGAAATAGGAAGAAACCCAAGCATATTAGGAGGAATGGAATTTCAAGAAAGATGTCAATAGTGTCATGAGTTACCGAGAGTTCCAGGAGAAGAAAGGAAGGTCAGGGTACCTATGCAAGTATTGCTTTCAGCAGAGCAATTGACAGTCCGTTTGCACAAAATTATAAGGTGACTATAATTAACTGAATCTAACAACAGCAACAACATTTTACCCCACTGAGATTCCTGAAGAGCAAGGAATCTTGTTCTTTTTAAGTTTATTTCTAATTTTATTTCACTTATTTTAGAGTAGCTTGGTGGCTCAGATGGTAAAGCGTCTGCCTACAATGCGGAGACCCAGGTTCGATCCCTGGGTTGGGAAGATCCCCTGGAGAAGGAAATGACAACCCACTCCAGTACCCTTGCCTGGAAAATCCCATGGACGGAGGAGTGTGGTAGGCTACAGTCCATGGGGTCACAAAGAGTCGGACAGGACTGAGCGACTTCACTTCACTTTCCAAGTAGAGTTGTCAAATTTAGTAAATAAAAATACAGAATGCCAATTTAAAGGCAAATTTCAATAAACAATAAATAATTTTCAGTGTAAGTATGTCCTTAGCATTGAAGTCTGCCGAATGGGAGCCAGTGCAGGGCATAAAAGCCCTGGCTCTGAAGTTTCTGGGCTCAAGTCCTGGGTCGACACTTAGGTGTGTATGGCTTTGGGCAAATTCGCCTCAGTTAGGGCGTGTGAAGATGGGGGTCATAACCATAGTAACAATCCTTATGGAACTATTGTGAGTTGAAGTCTCTAAGGCGCCTGTGTAGGGAGTGGGAACGTGGCCAGAGATCAACAAACCTCAGCAGGATGATTCATTAAAGGGGGAGCACGAACTTACAAGCATATGAAGGGGGACGTGTCTTAGGGTTTGCGTCTTAGGTGGACTTTCAGGCTCACCTGGGGGTGATTAACAACCAAGGCAGACAGGCAGATGAACGAGTACAGGTCCAGAAATCGTGGGGACGGGGGGGGGGGGGAGAGAGAAGGAAGGAAGGAGCGATGGAAGGTTGGAAGGAAGGGAGGAAGGACAAGGGTGTGGGAGGAGGTGAAGAGCGGGAGGAAGAGACGGTTGGGTTGACGGATCTCTCTTCAGCAGAAAACGTGGGGTTGTTGGACCTGTGGAGACAGCCTTGCTGCATCAGCAGTCAAGTGTGAGTGCGGAGGTTCGATGGTGACCGACGGGCCAGGGCTCTAGGCGCTGGGTGAAGGGTGTGCGTCTGCGCGCTAACCTGGGGGCGCCCGGGACGGCTGGGCGGGGCGGGCGTGAGGCGGCCCCGGGGCGGCGAGTCCGCCTGCGCGCCTGGACGAGGCGGGCGCGCTAGCGTGCGGAGCGGGGCGCGGGCCGAGCTGCTGGCGAGCGGCGGCGGGCGTGGACCCTGCGCCTCCAGCGCTGCAATGGGACACCTGTGGCTTTGGGGGACCTGCGGCCTCTGGGGGCTGCTCTTGAGCATCGCAGAGCCCCGCACAGGTAACTCAGTTGGGGCACCAGGGAGGCAACCCGGAGAGGTTGGTGTAGACGCTCCCGGGGTCCGGGGAGAGGCGGCACCGCCTGGCTCCAGCCTAGGTCAAGGCTGAGGGTACGCAACTGCGTGGCGATCCTGGGGACTAGGTTTAGTAATCCTGGGACGCAGGATTAGCCTGAGACAAACAGACACGCAGTCACAGAAAGACATACGAAGACAGATTGCTCTTGCCATCAGAGGTGCTGTTGAATTATGGAACCTCACCCCTTCCATCCGTGGTGACTCAGTTGAAAAATAGACTGCAGTATGGCTGCGAGTGGGCTTCCCTGTTGCCTCAGACGGTAAAGACAGCGCCTGCAATGCGGGAGACCTGGGTCGGGAAGATCCGCTGGAAAAGGGCATGGCAACCCACTCTAGTATTCTTGCCTGGAGAATCCCATAGACGGGGGAACCTGGTGGGCTTCAGTCCATGGGGTCGTAAAGAGTCGGGCACGACTGAGCAACTAAAACTTCACCTTTTTCACTTGCCTGGGGGTGGAGGACGCAATCCGACCCCTCCCTCTTCTCACTCGTTTTGGGTCCCTTCCCCATTAAAGAAGGACAGAGTCTCCCAGTAGGACAAGAATGAGTCTTTGTGGCCGTGTCAGTCATTTCCAGGGGCAGCTCCCCTGTACCTTCAAAGTAATACCCAGGAGAGGGCTGGGAGGAGACTTGATAAGATAAGAAACTGGAGTTGGCGGTGGAGATAACTGGGAGGATGAACCTGAGATAGGCGAGGAGCTGCGCGTCTCGGAGATAGGATCAAGCCTGCTCACTGGAGTTTCCTACTCTTGGCTGTGGGCTGCTCCAAGTTACAAATGTGCCTGAAGCAGGATTGGCCTTGGAACTCTTGGCAAAGACAAACGTCAAGGGCAGAATCGTTGGGTCTTGGCGGGGGGCGGGGGGGCGATATTCTTCTTTATGCTTTTGCCACTGTAGGTGAAGTCCACACTAAACTTTTCTCAGGCAGGAACGAATTAAATCATAATTTTTAAACTTTTTCTCCGTCGTCCATTTCAAATTTCTGTGGCTTTTCTTTATGTCACTTAAAATTTTCCACCTGTTCTGAGAATTTGTTACTGGACTGAATAATTACCTGTGCAGTTTAAGCAGAAAATAAATCCCTTAAGCCATCCTGTAACTTTTGAGTTATTTTGTAGCATCAATTCCAGTTCCCCAGAGAAACTGCTCGCTCATCCCTGTGTTTGCAGAAGCACCTTTCTTTGCCTAGAAGTCCATCCTGCCCCTGGTTTGTCCAGTCTAGCTAATTCATGTTTGCTCTCCCAGACACAGCAGGGAGACAAGCTCCCAGACAAGCTTCTTTCAAAAAGCCAGTATGACCCAAGCAGTGTGGATGAAATGCCCCTTCTTACTCACGTCGCCCCTGTGCTCTCTTCTGTCACTCTACTGTCTAAGCTGAGCTTTTGGAAAAGTTGGGAATGTCACACATTTCTCAATGCCCAGGAACCTAACACTGTTTATTGAATAAATTATTGACCTTTATATTGAGAACTCACTATCATCAGAAAGCTTCAGAAATGATCTTCCCTGAAGTCTTAACTCTGTCACAGAAAACAGTTTCTTCTTAAAACACACCATTCCTTTCTGTACCTGGACTATTCTTTCAGTTTACCAGGCTATGCATTTCTTGGGGCTTTGATAATGACCTCATTCTCCACAGAGCTGTGTCTCCAGCATTGTCTGCTCCTGTGTGCGATGATAGCTGTAGTTATGGAACTGCATCTAGCGGAGCACTATATGCAATTAAGGGTCTAATAAATGCTTAATATGATAGGTACGAATGCTGAAAATGATCATGTGTTATTCCTCTTTGTAGCAGGTAAGATAGTGCTCTACATGAAGCCAGTGAGTATTAACTAAGTTAAAGACTTAACTCCCTGTCAATAAAACATAAGTGTATTTACTTTCTGTCGTAATCTCCATGATGATTTTCTTACACCATTGTAATTTGTAGCACAACATTTGATGCTTGAAATGAAGTGCTTGAGGCTTTTACTTCTACTGTACTTTCATATCTTTCAGATGGCTCTAAAATAATTCCCCAAATCACAGAAATAATACCTAAATATGGCAGCATAAATGGAGCAACAAGGCTGACTATCAAAGGAGAAGGTACGGTTGCCTTTTATTTTTCACCAAGGTTGAGGTACTTTAAAGACTTTGACATTTAGAGATTGATGGCTTTTTTTTTCTTTTAAATCCACTAGAGTTGCTTCTCTATTTGGCCAGAGTAGGAAAACTCTATCCTCTTTGACAGCTAATGAAACCCCAGAGAGTCTCTATCAACCTGACCATCTGAATTTGTATTACAATTACTTGCTTAACTCCAGGATCTGGACTATAATGACTAAATTGAAAGGAGCATCTTTAACCCAGCTCTGCAGTTACTTACTTTGTTCTTCATGGGTCTAATAACATTTATTTTTATATTAAATAAAACATTTGTGGAGTTCAAGGGAGTTAGTAAGGGGATGTGATGGAGAAGTAGAATGGTTATGAAGGGGAAAAGACAATTGAAAGCAAAGCTTTGGATCCCTTCTGCTGCCCCCCAGTCCTTATCATACACTTCATCAGAGCATGGGTTATGCATGACTTTCTCCTTGCCTGGTCTTGGGATGGAAACAAAGTAGGCAATTACAGAATATATTTAATGAGCAACTGTTTCTTGAGTTAAATAGAAATACATGGTTCGTTTAGCCATTCAGCCTTTGCAATCTAAATGATGGTAGTATTCAGATGGTTATGAGTTTTTGAAGGATGGGAAAGAAAGGTTTTTAAAGAATGTTAAAAACTTTTATTTAGTCTTTAAAATAAGAAGTGCAATGGGAATTTTTTGGAGTCAGAGAATTAACAAAGGAAGATATTTAACAATTCTGTCTTATATATTGAAGTGTCTTTCAATATTTCTAAGTAAAATTTCTGTAGAATTTTAATCTTTCAATGATGTACTTGAAATGGTTTGTGCCTCTAAATTGTGAACAGTATATTTTGGATTAAAGTGTGTGTGTGTGTTTTTAAAAGTTAGACACCTGGAGACAATGTGTTTGTTAAAGACTTTTTAAAATGTCTTTATCCGTAGTTCCCTTGTAGTGTTTATTGTTGTTAATATTTGCTCAAATAGTGCTGGATTTTTAACAGAGATTTAAATGCCATTAGAGAAATTCCCCAAACAAAACAAAACAATAAAACCGCTCAGCTATTTCCTTCTGCCTCAAAAGTGGGAAGCTGCTACATTAACACAGGGAGCCCAGCCTGGTGGTCTGTGACTACCTAGAGGGGTGGGAGACTTAAGAGGGAGGAATATATGTGTGTGTGTGTGTGTGTGTGTGTGTGTGTGTGTATACATATATATATATACACACATATATATATATATATATAATTATGACTTGTGGTGTTGCACAGCAGAAACCAACACATTATAAAGCAATTACCTCCAATTAAAAATAAATAAATACCTACACTTTTTCTGGGGGCTTCCCAGGTGGTGCTAGTGGTAAAGAACCTGCCTGCCAATGCAGGAGACATAAGAGATGGAGTTTTAATCCCCCTGGGTTGGGAAGATCCCCCTGGAGGAGGGCAAGGCCACCCACTCCAGTATTCTTGCCTGGAGAATCCCATGGACAGAGGAGCCTGCTGGGCTCCTGTCCACAAGGTTGCAAAGAGTCGGATGCCACAGAAGTGGCTTAGTACACGTACTTTTTCTGATCCAGGAACCATGGCTTGAGTCTAGGTACATAGACTCAGATCATCCCTAGTTAGAAATAGGGAAAAGCAAAACAAACCATTCCATTCTTAAGACATTTTGGAGGAACATCCTTATTAATCTAGCTATAACCTTTTCTCTTTGGTGAGCTTTCTGAGGCTCAGGAGTAGTCCTCTTACTTATGAGGCACAAAATGTCATGATGAATTTCTAATTTCTCTAGTTTTCCTATCAGTCTGTATTTCTGGATACTTCTGGCCGAGAATTATAGAATAGTTAAATCCTATCTGAATTGCAGATACCTCTGCCTACTCTGATACGTCTTCCCTCTCCTTGCTTTAACCACACACAGTAGGTGACTAAAATTGTGATAGCTTATGTCTTTCTCAAAGGTGAATCTAAATACTGTTCGGGGGCCAATGATACATACAGAATGTGTCTAAGGTAATGATAATGAATTTACAAAACACACCAGATCTCCAAGTCTACGTGAATGTGGTACTTGAACAAAATTTATTTGGAGGAACTACTTTAACCTATCAGTGTTGTGTCTGACCCAGACTCCATGTTTAGAATTGAATACAGAGATAATTTATTAATCACAGAAGAACACCTTCTAATGGGATTTTAAATAGTCTATCACCTAAATGTTGGTAATAGGTTTTTAAATATTGATCACCTGAATGTTGGTCCCATATAACTTTAAAAATTTTTGTAGCAGTCACGATGAAAAAGTAAAATATAGAAATATTTAATTTGAGTTCTCTGAAATTCCACCTTCCAGAAAGATCTATTGTTAGTATTTTTTTGTCTCCAAATGGCTTTTGTCTATTTCCACACATAATGAACTTCACGGGTAAAAATTTGCTAGTGCATTACTTCTTTCTAAAGTCTATCTTCAGGAGTCAAAGTTATATAATTTTACAATTATGCTCCCAAGTAAAAGTGTTTTGAGCAGCGGCATGATTGTAGAAATCATTGTATCTCCTTCTAAGATGACTGATTTAGTGAGGAGTGTTATCATTTTGATAAGTTCTGGAGTGTTTCTAACTTTATTGTGTTTATTTCATGATATTCATTCCTGTATTTCTCATCTTCCTTGATATTTCTCTTTGTTAAAAAAAAATCAACTGGAAGGTATAGCATTTTTACTTTTGTTTTTTTCTAGATATTTCCCTATTACAATGTCTAACAGGTATTTTTTTTTAACTGAAGTGGTGAATTATATAAGTTTTATAATATGATGGAAAGCACATAGACTTTAGTCAGGTCCAGCTGGTTTTCAACTCCAACTTTGCCACCTCCCTCTAGGGGCCTGGTGCAAGTTTCTTCTCCAAGCCTCGGCTTCCTCATCAATGAAATGGGCTATTAATTCCTACTTGTTGGGGCTATTGTGAATATTGAAAAGGATGATATATCTAAGGCACTGATATATAATAACTGCTCCATAAATTAGAGCCATTTTATTTTTATTATTCTTATGCATTTATGTTGTAGGGATGGGTTCCTTCTTTAGAAGTTCTCCTCCATGACACTGCATCATTTTTCCCATTGTTTTGAATGTTACAGATTTTAAGTGGGTTTGTAGTTTCTCAACCCTGCTTTTTTTTATTTTTCAAACCAGAGGAATCAAAACAGCCTGCATTGTACGTGACAACTGCTGGCTGTGACAACACACACACTTTTCATGATAGTAGCACAGGCTGCTATCAGGAGTCCCAGGACTGTGTGACTGGCTAGTCTTGTCTCTAGTTCTTCTGAAAAAAGGAAAAAAAAATACATAAACATGTCAGGAATTTCCATCCGAAGCCTCCACCTTTTCTGTTTCCAGGGTACACCCAACCCTTCATGTAATCTTTGTGCTTTGGAGTACTTCCAGAGGTATCTTCTTTATACCCAATGACTTATTTAAAATTATACTTTTAAATTAGAATTCTTTTTTAAGGCTGATTCTTTTCTATTTCCTTTTAACTCTTTGGAAGTAGCTAATAAGTTAGAAATATTTTTATAGTTTTTTTCACCAAAATTTATAATGAGAATATTTACAAATCTTACTGAATTGGTTCATATTTTCATATATATGTATATATATATGTCATAGGGCTTCCCAGTTGCTCAGTGGTAAAGAATCTGCCTGCCAGTGTAGGAGACTCAGGAGCATGGGTTCAATCCCTGAATCAGGAAGATCCCCTGGAGTAGGAAATGGCAACCTATTCCAGTATTCTTGCTTGGAAAATTCCATAGTCAGAGGAACCTGGCAGGCTACAGTCCACAGGGTCGCAAAGAGACACGACTAAGCCCATGTATATGTCACATATATATGAGACATATATATAAAACACATTGAAACAATTCCTAAGCTAAAAACAATATTATGTTTTGTTGGTGTTATTTTTTAGACTTGTATTTGTCATAGAAATGCTGAAGAACATATCTGCATTACCATTTCATTGATGTGACGTGTGCCTAACAGGAAAATAAATATGCGTATCTCATCCTGAGCCACACCACAAGTAAAACTCTGTTCTTTAGTTAGTGGCCAGCAGCCCGTCTGTTTGTTCCAAACTCAGTGTGAAGTTCCGAGATAAGCAGAAATTGGCAAAAGGAAAAAGTGGCTTTGCAAGTAGTTTGCTTTTCTGTGTTTTCATGTATCTTCTCAAAATTCCATTTGAGCAGTAACTGCCTTCCTAGATTGCAAACTCAATGCAAGTACCTTTCACACGTCAAATTGATATGTTTGTACTTTAGCCTATATTGGATGAGTCCTATTTGGTTAAGTTTTAAGCTCAGAAGAAGAGAAGATGTTTATTAAAATCCCTACCCTTTATTTAGTTTCTGCTTACTTTTTCTACCTATAAAGCAGAGGAGCTAAGAACATAGGTTCTAGAGGAAGTTATATTGGATAACTGGGAATAGCTTTGTAATGTGCATTTTTCAATATTATTTTTCTCTGAATATCACAAGGGTGCCAGGTTGGCATCACAACTGTGGTTCAGATCCTGGCCTCTTACTTACTTGTTCTGTTATATTTTTAAAAGGATATTATACCCATGGTGGATTCATGTCAATTTATGGCAGAACAAATACAATGTTGTAAAGTTAAAAAATAGAAAATAAACTAATTAAAAAAAAGGATATTAATATTCACTAGTAATAACTATCAATATTTTGTGACTTTAAATATGCGTGTATGCATGCTAAGTTGCTTTAGTTGTATTTGTGACCCTATGGACCATAGCCTGCCAGGCTCCTCCTCTGTCCATGGAATTTTCCAGGCAAGAATACTGGAGTGAGTTGCCATTTCCTCCTCTAGGGGATCTTCCCAACCCAGGGATCAAACCCCCATCTCTTACGCCTCCTGTGTTGACAGGCATGTTCTTGATCACTAAAGCCACCTGGGAAGCCTGACTTAAAATATAGTATATATCAACTGAGTATTTATCAATTGAGCTCTTAACCAAGGAGCGAGACACCATGTTAAGTACTATGCATAAGGCCTTATTTAGTCTTCCTGATAATTCCTGCTTAGTAGATTATTATGGTCATTTTTCTGATGAAAAATGACTAAGAGAGTTTATGTCTAAAGCTAATGCTCAGGTTCAAACAGCAAGGAATTGCTGAAACTGGGATTCCAGCCCAGGATGTCAGGGTCCAGACACCCTTTCCTGTAAGCAGCACTGTCCCCTAGCACGCGGTGTTCCCACAGCTATAGTTTATGGCTCTGGCATTTGATGAACCTCTGACACAGTGACCCGGGGATCAAACCCAGGACTCCCACACTGTAGGCAGATTCTTCACCATCTGAGCCACCAGGGAAGGCTGCAAACCTATAGGTCTCAAGTTAATTTCCACAAGACAGAGATAGCAGAACAACTGGGTTGACTCGCTGACTCGTTCAGAAGCTTCTCTCCTTGGCTACTTGAGTGCTTGTCCCATGAGCCTATGAACAGAGGGCCATGGGGGAAGGCTATGCATGGGCCAACACTATGGACCTCTTTTCACCAGCTCTAAGCTACCTACTACTGCTACTGACTACCTGCCCTCTCAGTAGCAGAGACCAGCACGTAGGATAGTCTCAGTAGGGACCATCCTCAAGAAGTCCACCCAGCCACTCAGTCATGTCAGCTGCATCACTCTCCTTCCCTCGTGGACAAGCAGAGATTCATTACTGCTGGTACTGATACCCACTCCACAGAAGGCTTTTGCCTTCTCTTTCCGCAGTGCCTTTGCTGGCCTCGTCTTCTGAGAGTATAATTCCAGAAAATATCGTGAAATTCCATAAAGAGCCATAAGATTTCACAAAATTGGGCCTCAGAACAAGGAACATATTTTATAGTGAAAAAGTTATGATAATAGGCACATGACCATGAACCTTGCATCATCCTGAAAGATGTGGCCTAACAGAATGATGGAACAGCCTACTGCTGGCAAGACTAAGAGCCCAGCCGGGGAACAACATCCTGTGAGGTGGGACGCTGTCCATCATCAGAGCCATAGACCCGGAGCCAGTGACAGGTCCGTACTGTTGTTTCCCAACAGATGGATGCATGGAGCTGGGAATGAAGGGTTGCTCCCTGTCCTTACCACTTCCAGTAATCAAAAAGTTGAATCTGTGCTTTCTGTCCTTGGAATTTTAGGTTCTCCTGGGTTCTGGGTCTGAGTTTCCAGATACAGGATGCTTCTGGCAGGGATTCCGGTCTGGGTTCCACTGAACTGAAACTCCCGCTACTATTGTGTCAGTTTGAATTCAGCAAACGTAAGCAGTGGACCGCTAGAGATAGTCAGTTCTGATGATCCTGAGAGGCAGGGTTGCTTTTCCTTAATGCAGGGAAGGAGGAGTGTGTCTGGAATTTGTGGTATTCTTGGGGTGTCTCTTGGCTTCCATGTGCATGATAACTGTCAGTAGGGATAGGCAGCAGCCACAACCACACGTGGGGAAGAAAACAAAGGGCTCAGATCCTCAGGATAAAGGTTAGCATCACTCCATTAGCTGAAGTTCTGGCTTATGAGTAGGGAAAGTACAATGGCTGAGAGAGGCCAAACAAGTATTAATTGTAGCCTCAGGGCCAATTGGTGAGGCCTGTGGCTTGTCCCATTAACCCTGTTGTATTAAATCTTTTAGAAAATATTTTGTTTATTTGGCTGCATCAGGTCTTAATTGCCCCGAGGCAGATGTGATCTTAGTTTCCTGACCAGGGATTGAACCCATGTACCCTGCTCTGGATGGTGAATTCTTAACCAGTGGATCACCAGGGAAGTCCCTCTATTACATTTTTAGCAGAGCTCTTAGCTGGCTACTGTCTGGTATTCTACTTCAAATGTAGGGTCTGAGCATATCTGTGGGCTTCCCAGGTGGCATTAGTGGTAATGAACCCACCTGCCCATGCAGGAGACGTAAGAGATATGGGTTCGATCCCTGGGTCAGGAAGGTCCACTGGAGAAGGGTGTAGCAGGGCACTCCAGTATTCTTGCCTGGAGAATCCTATGAACAGAGGAGCCTGGCAGGCTACAGTCCATAGGTTTGCGAGAGTCAGACACGACTGAAGTGACTTAGCATTCATGAGCATATCTGTATGGCACAAGGAGTCAACTCTATCAGGTGCCTTTTTTACTCAGCTGCACATCCTGGTTCCCGCCTCTTATTCTAGCCGCAGCTGTGGCAAAACGTTCCCTGTGTACCCTGACTCAATCCATGCTTCCAGCTCTCGCCTCCAGGTCCCACAGTGTGTCTTTGTCCTAGGGCTTCTTGGATGCAGTGGCGTTGGAACCTAGATGGCGTATACCTATGTGCAGCCTGAAAGTGCAGGAAAAATCATTCCCCCCCTGGGGAACCCTCAGCGAATGGGAGACAATTTGATGAATATATGCTTCTTCTCATTGATTCTTTGCTTCTGAGAGGCTATCTGTATTTTCCTTAAAAGTCTTTCCCAGCAAGATTGAGCCCCAGCTGCCTTCAGTGGAGTCCAGGTTTTCTTCTCACTTGTCCCTAAGGAATCAACACTCAAACTCTCTACTTGCGAGTCCTTACCTCAGATTTTGCTTTATAGGTACTCAAGATAAAGACCCAGGCCTTATAAAATCCTGTTCACTTTGTCTGCTCTTTCTGTGCCCCTTTGCCTGCTGTTTTCATAGTATTAGCCCCACCAGATACAACATCTGGTAGTATATATTTGTATGTTGTCTATTCCTTCACCCATCTCTCCCATTAGTGGGATATAAGCCATTTGATTCCAATGCCTTTAACAACACCTGACAGATAATAGATTTGCAAGCATTGCTTTTATGAATTAATTAATTATAGGCTAATTTTTATGTTTTCAAAGAGTATTGCAATCACAGGGGTAAATGTGAAGTAGATTATCTGCTTACATCAATGCCCTTCCTTATTCATTCGATGATTCAATTCAAAATGATAATTGTTAGATCTTTGAAAACAGAGTTCCATTAGTAATAATTGAGTGTTTTTACTCTTCCAGGTTTTGCTCAAGCAAACCAGTTTGACTATGGAGTTGACAATGCTGAACTGGGAAACAGAGTGCGATTAATTTCTTCTTTCCGATCAATTTCTTGTGATGTAGAAAAAGATTCAAGTCATTCAACCCAAATTACATGTTATACTAGGTATGTTGTAAAGTGTCTTTAATAACATCGTTTTCATCATATCAGAACCACAGTTATACATATTATTTTTATAATAGTTTTATCACTATGGCAATTACAATAATATTTTTCTGATTATCAGTTATTATTTTTGACTTCATGATGTTTAGACTATTTTATATCTTTATTATATTCACTTGTAGTACTCTTTCCACATACTGGCATGATCAAAATGTGTTCTATATCCTTTCCCAGGTTATTAGGGCTATTATCTAATCATTATTGATCTCTTTTAGAAGATAAATGGCCACTATTAAATTGCAATGATGCTCCTGAAAATATCAAAATTATACCTTCCTGTCTGGTTCGATTAATTTTGTTCAGAATCTTGACATGCTCATTAAGATTAAAGATGATCATTTTGTAGATTGACATTTCAAGTTCTTTACTATCAACTCAAATTGATGTTTGTTATTAGCAACTTAGGAGAAAAATTAATCATTTTAAATGGCCACTTTGAATACTGAGACAGGTAGCCTGTATTCCAGAGGATTCTATTTGTATTAGGCTTGTTGACTGTTTTGCAGCTTACTTAGAGAAAAACATGATTAAAACTTTTTAAAAAGCAAAGCATAAAATAAACAATTTTAAATGATTGTTATTATTGTTTTTCTTCTCAATAACCAGTGCATTGGTCAGAATAAGCATTTGCCTGAGATCCATGATGTGAGAATTTTCAATACAGAATTCAGGATGGAGAGCATCTTTCCATAATATAGAATTAAATTGAATTTCACAGAAGCCCAATTAATTTTGAATTTAATTCTACAACAGCACAGTTGTACAACAGCAACTTAGCACACGTGCACACACATACAACAGTTAGAATTTCAGACACTTTTTTTTTTAACCAAAATGACATGTAGTCTGGGGTGGTATTTTTCATGAATGCTATACATTAAATAACAGAGTTTTGCATTTCGTATTTGTTTTCCATTTGCCTTCCAGAGCAATGCCAGAAGATTCCTACACTGTTAGAGTCAGTGTGGATGGGGTTCCTGTTACAGAAAATAATACCTGCAAAGGTCACGTCAGCAGCTGGGCCTGCATCTTCAATGTAGGTGGCATTTCCCTTCTGACTTACATATAAGGGATTTTGTATGTGGTTTCTTTCAGAACTGGATTTTTATTTTTTAATTTACAAATTATTATCTATTTCCACATTGAAAAATTTACTAGCATGTAGCTAAGGATAGTTTCACCCAGTTTAAATTATCTTCTATAGTAATAAAATGTTACCATTTCCTGTTTTGCTTTTCAAATGAATTTTATTAACTAATTCAGCTTTTTTACTTTCAAATTATTTTCTTGTTCATACTGTTTTTTTCACTTTCTCCATTTCTGCTCTTACTTTGACTTCCCTTTTTCTGTTTTCATCAGACTCAGCTTCATCTTATTTTATTTTTTAAAATATTTATGTATTTGACTACAGTAGGTCTTAGTTGCAGCATGTGGGATTTTTTTTTTTTTAGTTGTGCCATGCAGAATCTTTAGCTGTGGCATGAAAACTCTTAGTTGTGGCATTGGGATCTAGTTCCCTGATCAGGGTTCAAACCCAAGCCCCCTGAATTGGGAGCATGGAGTCTTAGCCACTGGACCACCAGGGAAGTCCCTTATCTTCATTTTAAATAGAAACATAATTATTTTCTATTTCTTTGTATTTTCTGATGCAGTGAGTGCAAATGTGACTGCATGTAGACTAGAATCATTCAAAATTTAGTTACCCTAAATATAGGTGTTCATAATAATATATTTTCTTCTACAGACCATCTCATGTAATTTAAAAATTTTATTTATGTTTTAAGTTGTTGATTACTGAGTGCTGTAACATTCCAATGTAAGACAAAATGCTGAGGAAATCAGTAATGACTTCTGCCCTCAAGAAGCGCCTATGATTCTCAAACATATAATTCCCAAATATCTCTGGCTCACTTTTCTCTCCCTAAATGGGGAGCCATCTTTTGTTTGCCTGAATAAAACACCTAAATGGCCCCAAAGCAACCTCAATTCAGCTAATCTCAAGTTGGATGTCTAGTATTCCTCCTTAAACCTAAGTTCAGTTGCTCAGTCATGTCCAGCTCTTTGCAACCTCATGGACTGTAGCACGCCAGGCTTTCCTGTCCATCACCAACTCCCGGAGCTTGCTCAAATTCGTGTCCATCAAGTCAGTGATGCCATCCAGCCATCTTATCCTCAGTCATCCCCTTCTCCTCCTACCTTCAATGTTTCCTAGCATCAGGGTCTTTTCCAATGAGTCAGTTCTTTTCATCAGGTGGCCAAAGTATTGGAACTTCAGCTTCAACATCAGTCTTTCCCAAGAATATTCAGGACTTATCTCCTTTAGGATGGACTGGTTGGATCTCCTTGCAGTCCAAGGGACTCTCAAGAGTTTTCTCCAACACCGTAGTTCAAAAGCATCAATTTTTTGGCACTCAGCTTTCTTTGTGGTCCAACTCTCACATCTGTACATGACTACTAGAAAATTCTGATGTTTATCACACGTCTCAAGCTAGAAGCCTGTTACATCCTTAGTGTCTTCCTTGCCTTCATCTTCAGCTCCAGAGCTATTCAGAAACCAAACCATGATGATCTTACCCTCCAAGTTAGCTCTGAGGTTCATTGGCCCCTTATCTTCTTTCCTGCCATACCCTTGGTTTTAATTCTGGTCTTGTCATTTCTCACCCACTATCGCTGTGGCCCGTTGGCCTCTCTATCTTTTTGATGGCATCGTTCAGATGCCGCATTCAAAACCATGCATATTATTATGTCTTTCCCCCACTCAGTATCTCTCCTTTACCCATTATCTGTAGGTTTCCTCTATTATTCCATAGTCTAGAACCAGTTGTTTCCAGCAGTGTCTCCTAACATTCTCCCTGACCAAGAATCCATACATCTTACTCACTTCTGCTTAGCAAGGCCTGCTCTTTGCTCGGGACTCTGAAAATTCCCCCATGCAGAGCTAAGTGATTTCCCTTGTGTTCCACAACTGTGTAGTGGCTCAGTGCTATTCAGGGTTCATATACAGGCTTCATTATCTACTCTGACTTGGTCATAGTGAAACTCTGCCTCAGTTTCTTCGTTTTCTATAAAATGGAGATATGTAAAATGGAGATTATCTCATCGCATCATGTAAAATAGAGGATTAAATGATATTAATAAGGTGATCAGAAAGAACCAACACATAGTTATTACTATATAGTGTTTTATCTATATATCCCATTTATTACTATTTTAGCACCTAATCCACTGTGCAGTGATTATATTTTAATGTGTTTTTCTCAGTTAGAGGGTTTTATTCAACGTTTTGTCCCTAGAACAAGCATAACATTCAGCACTAGGCAGGAGCGCAGGTTATATTTGCTGACTGGTGCTCTGTACTTTTTCTCTGATTAAGACAAAAATAAGAGATTTAATGCCATGCAATTAAATATTCTTAAATTATTTTTGTCTTTTAATAATTTCAAATTTTAGTGGTGTGTGGCCTGAAAATGTAATATAGAAAATTAAATTTTTTTTATTTAACAAAGTTATAGTTCTACATAATGAAAAACTGAACTGGTTCTACAAGGTTAATTAAAAACAAACAGGACCTCCTTGACTCCACCTCATGCTCATTCTCCACATTCCCCCACTTTCAATAACTTTAGCTTTTTATTGTGGTATTTCTAAACAAGAAGAATTTTTGTGGTTTTTAAAAAATTGAAAAAATATTTATTTTGGTTTCACTGGGTCTTTGTTGCTGCACTGGGTTTCTCTAGTTGAGACAATGGAGGCTCCTCTTCATTGCAGTGCGCAGGCTTCAGTGACTATGGTACAGGGGCTTAGTTGCCTCAAAGCCTGTGGGATTTCCCCAGACCAGGGATTGAACCTGTGTCCCCTGCATTGGCAAGCAGATTCTTAACCACTGGACCACCAGGGAGATCCGAAGAGTATTACTTTTAATGTATGTAGAAGTATTTCATATTACCTATTGTGATATTTCTAAATAATAGGCTTCTTATTAAGAAATATGTTTATTGCTTTTTCTGAGTCTTTAAAGTTTATTATATACTTTATTCTTACAATGGAAGATGAGATTTTAACACCTGTTTTCCTACATCTATTCACTAGTACTGCATGACACAAGTCCCAAGCTTAGTAGCTTCAAGCAGCAACTATTCATATTGCTTATGTATTCATGGGTCAGCTCTGTGGTTCTTCTGTTCTGAACAGAGCTAGACTGATCTCTGCTGCACTTACTCCTCTGTCTATGGTCAGCTGTGGGTTAGGCGGGAGGCTTTGCCACTCTTGACTGGGTACTTTGGAGGGCTTCAGCTGGAACAATCCAGCTAATTAGACTTTGTTCTGTGTAGTGTCTCTGCCCTCCACAAAGTAGCCCAACTTATCAGATACTAGAGGCAGGGATCCCTCAGAAGAGCAGAAGTGTGCAGGGAGTCTTTAGGCCTAGTCTCAAAATGTCATGCTACTTGTACCACATTCTAGCGGCCAAAGCAAGTTTCGAACCAGTCTATATTCACGGCTCCCACTAAGAAGAGCTGCAAAGACAAATTGCAGTTGAGGATGTGGGGAGAGGAAGATGATAGCCATGTTTGAAATAAATCTGCTACCCCTTCCCACCTCCAACACACATATCCTTCCACTCCTTCTCAGTTAGATGTGCCCCAGTTTTTAGTTGCTTCCTAGGTGGTGCAGCGGTAAAGAATCTGCCTGCCAGTGCAGGAGACACAGGATGTGTGGGTTTGATCCCTGGGGCAGTTCGGGAAGGTCCCCTGGAGTAGTAAATGGCAACTCACTCCAGTTTTCTTGCCTGGAGAATCCCATGGACAGAGGAGCTTGGCAGGCCACAGTCCATGGTGTTGCGAAGAGTTGGACACACACACAATCGTTTAGATCAATATTCATAACATGGCTCGGTATCATGTAAAATACAATAAAAGCATGACAGCAATGTCCAGTTGCTTTAAAACTCTCTAAGTGCTCACTCTTACTTTTTGTTCTTACTGAGGACCAATAACTTTTGCACACTTTTATTGAATTGTTTAAAACCTTTTACAAAATTACACATTTGTAGCATCTAATTGTCATACTATTTTCTAATTTTATCATTTTCATGATATTTCATTCATCACGATAAATCATTATCCTTGACTGCTGTTGTATTTCAGGTTAATTATTCTTAATTTTCAGAATCTTAACCTTCTTTTTCTGTTTTCTATAAAATAATTTTCTCTGCCATCTTCACTGATTCTTTGCTAGTGGTGTAATAAATTGAAAATCTGTTTCTGATCTGTCTCCTCAAGTTATAATAGTAACTAATCTGTTGTTTAATATGCACTCTTCATTATTTTTTGCTCGGGTATAACTTACATGAGTACACTTTGACTTAGACAGATTGATTTGCACACAATTTGGCAGTTCCTCTGGCTTCTCTTCCTTTACCTTCTCTATTATTCTACCTCTAAAAGTGGCGTTTTGCCCAAAATAAAAAAAAATTTAAAAAGTGGTATTTTGACTGGGTGTTTTACTTCTTACTACTTTTACATAGATTCTCCATTAGGCATTTCTAAAGTGTGAAAGAATGAGTCCAAAATCATCCTTAGCCTCAAAGTTCAAAATTTATCTCTTATTGGCAGTCTGAACAGCAACAACAAAAATCTGTCCTTTTACTCCAGGTACCTGAGCGTCTTCTTTTAGGTTGTTCCTGAATGAGGAGTGGGGAGGGGGCAGCTGCCGTTCACTGAGAGTCTACTTCGTGCTCGGTTATTTTGCTTGTATGATTTTTGTATCCATGCAGAGGTCATCCATTTCTCCACCAACGCTATTCCTCCTCCAAAAATTTCAGTTATTCCTTTAAAATCCTGCCCATGTTCCTGTCCTCTCCCATTTTCTGAAGCACCCTTTTCTTTCTCCAGATGGACTCTTCTTGATCTATTTCTAGCTGGTTTTCTCCTGTATTGTTTGTTTCCAGGTATGGATTTTGATCTGCATGTATCCCAGTCATTGAGGAATCTTTATCAGTCCATCAGTTCTGCTTTTTACCTGTTCAGAATTAATTTTGTTTTTCAATTATAGTACATTTCCCTTTTGTGGTAATTGTTTCTCATTTTTTCTTTTCAAACGAAGTTGGCATATGTTTACTTGATTGAATAATAATAGCCGATGATTAATAAAATGTTGATTTTACTAATGTGTCAGGTGGTGGTCTAAGTATTTTTTGTGTAACTCTGGAGAGTTATCATGAGCTTAGTTACTAAAACTTATTTTGATGAACTCTTCCCAAGTTTTGCTTCTATGTTTTTGAGAAACACTTTGCTATTTTTTCTTTATGAGTATAACCCATAAAGGGTGAAAACCCATGTAGGCTTTCTTTAATTTTATTCCACCAAATTCTTAAAAGTCTTTACTTGTCAGCTCTATTACTGTGGCTTGGCTTACACTGATGACAAAAGGCTGATGATTGAATTTTAAACCTTCAAAAAGAAACACTTTGAAATGAAAGATGATTTTTAGGGGCAGGGAAAAAAATTTTGAATTATCAGAGTAATATTCTAAACATTATTTCTTATATATAAAAAAGAAGATTTTCATACTCATATTATGGCTGTTGTTCAAATATAAAATAATGAAAGAAGCAGAGATATTTCATAAAACTAGGAACAAGATAGAGATAAGATTGCTTATCAACAGTATTATTTTGCAGGCAAAAAGTTTCAGAACCCCAACAATAAGGAGCATCACACCTTTATCTGGAACTCCAGGTCTGTTATATAACAACCAAAATATCTTTTTTGGTTTATCGTAATTAATTTTTAATATGTAAAATATATAGTACCTAAAATTTATAAATAACATTTTCTGATTATAAAATAAAGATTGTTTAATGCTTTTTAATAGCTGCATCTGAATCTATTATATTAAACTTTCCCTCTATTGAATGTTAGTTGGCTTCCAGTGTTTTTTATAATAACTATAGTTGTAGCAGTTTGTAATTCCAACAGGAATATGTGAGAATGTCCTTTTTAAACCTTGACAATTCTAGGTACTCTGTTTTTTCAAGAATTTATGTGAAAAATCTACTCCTACACCACCCCCTAGGGGGCTGACCCTGGCTTCACATCCTCCAAGCTCAGTGGACATTGGGTACTGGGAGGCAGAAGGGCTTTTCTCCTTTTCCTTTTTTTATAAAAAGAATTTACGTGAGAAGTATTGTAGGGTTTTTTTCCAGATTTTTCCAGTTCTTTGATATATGTAATTAATTTTGTATCCATTAAAGATTTTTATTTCTTCTTTTCATGAATTACCAATTCATCTCTTTGGTAATTTAAGGCTAGTCATTTATTTCCATATTAAGTTACAAGAATTATTCATATTTTAAGACTGTATGTCATATGTATGTCATATTGATGGGAAATATTTTTTAATTTATTATTTGCTTTTCAAATCTATTAATGATGTTTCTGTCGTCACTTAATTTTTATTATTAAATCTATAGATTTAACCTTTGTTATTTCTCCCTTTATTTTACGCTCCATTTTATAGTCAGGATCCCACTATCCTGACTATATAAATACTACATAAATTTACTACATAAAGTTTTTCTTATTTTTCAGGAGTTTTTGTGGTTTTATTATTTATATTTAATTTTTATTTCACCTAGAATTCACTTCATTTTTTGGTATAAAGTAGGGATCTTATTTACATTTTCTCGAATAAATCACCCATGACCCAAGCAATATTTACTGAATAATTCATCCTATCTTCCACGAAACACCTCTTAAGCTATAAATACTTATAGATACCTCTTTAATACTACACATATTCATTTATGGTTATTTTTTTTACTAGAACTTTCAGAGCAGTTCTAAACAATATAGTGAACACAAGATTGAAGTGTCTGAATGCTGGTTTTATTGGGAAAATCTGTAAAGTTTTAATATTAAATGTATGGGTGTACAGATAGATGATCTTACACTGAGTTTGTACTCTGTTTGCTTTTAGGTACACTAATAATAATCCGAGGCAGAATCTTCACTGATGTCTATGGAAGTAACATGGCACTAAGCTCAAATGGGAAAAATGTGAGGATTTTGAGGTAAGTTTTTGATGTGGAAACAAAAATATTCTTATAACTCATAGATGAGATGTGATATCCCATGAATAATGGGTCCAATGATGTTAAAAACCACTACAACGTGATGAGATTCCCAGTATTTTTCAGCCGTATCATGCAAGGAAAAATAGACTGTTGCATAGTTCATTAACATAGAAACAATGGCCATCATTGTTAACCAGCTATATTCCAATACAAAATATAAAGTTAAAAAAAGGAGAAACAGTGGCCAATATACTTTTCTCTTTTGGTCTGACAAAACTGCTAATTTTTCTATGATGGACTTTATTAATAGGAGGTACATGGAAGAAGTCTAATAGTAATGGAGCTGAAATCACAGAACTTCATTACTGGAGAACTTTATTACTTAATCGAGCTGCCTTATTTTGCACATATTAAAAAAAAAAAAAAAAAAAAAAAAAAAAAAACCTCTGAAGCCTGGAGGTCCATGACTTAGTCAAGGTCAGGAGGAGAACCCAAGTCTCCCAACAGGCATTTTGGCACTTTTTCTACTGCACATGGTGTATGGGAGAGAGCTGAAACTGAAAAAAGTCAATAATGTATTAACAGGCTAAGATTTGAATCCTAATTCCTCCATGTTCTAACTGTGTACCAGATGGTAACATTGCTGGTTGCCAAAAGTATTGTCCACATTTTGGGCAGGAAATAGCAATGCCACTAGAGTTATCTTCCTGCAGCGTTGGTGGGGTTATCTCCGTCCTGCCTTAAAAGACTGGAAGTCCTCCTCATTTCCTCTGTAGTTGAAATTTACTTCTCTTTAATACAAAGGAATGGATAGAAATTATTTCTTGAACTCACAGAATCACAGTCAGACAAGACTTCAGAGGTCAGGCTACCCAGCCTCTATATTCTGGTAACCCTGAGATACTATATAAAAATATAGAAAAAAATTCACACAGAATCAAATCATAGTTTCCAAGATACTTCATGCTTATTGAATACATGTATAAAATGCGTAAATAGATAAATTAATATTCAGCACACATATATGTACATATGTATATATAATTTTATAAAACATGCAATTTGAAAGGTTTTGATAAATGAAATAAAGATGATTAGTCTGGCATTCTATGGGGCAGAACTCTCAATTAAGTCACATTTGCATGAATTTATAATATTCTAGAAATATTTTTATTGATTCCTTATATAAAATAAAAGGATTACTAAAATAAACAAATATTTAACATTTTATGTGGACCGTTTAGTATAAGTATTTTGTCTATTTCTGTATAGTTGAGTAATATGAATGTTTTATATCTCAATTCTTAAAGCAGATTTTCTAAGTCATCCTTTCTCTAATGATGCCAGGAAATAGAAAGTTTAACTTTCAAGTGATTCATTTTTTCCTCCTCTGTAGTTGAAATTTACTTCTCTCTAATACAAAGGAATGGATAGAAATTATTTCATGATATCACAGAATCACAGTCAGAAGAGACCTCAGAGAAGGCTGCCCAAGCCCTATACTCTGGTAACCCTGAGAAAGGCTCTCTCTTGTGCCTGAATTTTGTAAGTGGAAGCAGTGAATGGGCTGAGTCTATGTAAGAAGTCAGGGCAAATAGGCTGCTTAATATCACACCTTTGTCAAAGGCAAAATCTCCACATTCAGACCAGGTACTGATAGGAATGCAAATACTCAAGGTACCTAGTGCCTACTGAAGAATGTAAAACTGGAGTGAGGAAAGAGCTTTCTAGGTTTGAATTCCTGCTCTACCCCTTCCTGGCTGCAGGCTTGGGCAAGCTACTTATCCTCCCTGGCTCAGCCTCTTCGTCTGTAAAATGGAAGGATACTAGTTACTAATGTGTAAGTATTAACGCATAAGTTGCCAGGACTAAGTGTAGTAATGCTGTAAATGCTGGCTGCTAAGTTTGTTATTTATTTGCAGTGAAGCAAAAGGTTAGAAAGAGAATATGAACTCATACATTTCTGTAATAGGTATAGTAATTCAGTTTACTTTCTTTATAACCTAATGGAAAGATCAAACGAAAGAATTTGTGTGAAAGGTATATTAAAAAGTTCAAAGTTCTCTGCCAGCAGATATGCTATTTTTTTTTTTGTAATTCAGGCTTGTATCTGGCCTTATTTTGTATCTGGATTTGCTGTCCCAGAAGCTGGGGATTTAGTCTGGTGCTACAAAGAATGTGATAGCTGTCAGTTACCTACAAGCCTCCAGTATCACTGCGTTCTATCAGCCTTAAAGTAATAGGTCAATCTAGTCAGCTGGGGAAAGAAATGTGAAGGCAGATTTTCCTCTCGGCTTCTAATCCTTCTCAGCTTCTTGTTCCCATTTCATTGGCACTGATTCTATTAGACATTCCTTTCATCCAATTACTTTGTGAGATGTGAGCCTTGTTTAACTCATATGAAACTTAACTACAAAATTATATTTTGTATTGGAATTAATTGAACTTCAGATGCAAGAGTCACCATTATCTACATTTGATATCCTTATAGTACTAATCACTTTATAACACACCAAATATGTTATGATGATATCACGTTTATTGTCATTCTTCCCCAGTTAGATTGTCAGTACTATAATGGCAGAGATCTTGGCTCACTGATGTGCTCCAGCATCTAGAGCAAAAACTGTAACATAATAAGTGGTCAGTAGATGTTTGTTGAGTGAATGAATGATGGATACTATTAAGTGATTGGGAGAAAAAAAAATAAGGTGGCAGCAAGCTTGGTGGGAGGAGAGCATTTTGAAACAATATATTAAACACAACTTGATCTTTTCCAATAAAATATTTATACAGAGTTTATATTGGAGGAATGCCCTGTGAACTTCTCATATCACAATCTGATAATTTGTAAGTAATTCAAATAATTTTCTTTAGAAAAATAAATAGTAGATATAAACATACTTGATTTACATAGTAATTTCTAGCAATATTGCATAACCAAATGCTTTATAACACAGTATAACAGTATAAATTGTAACATTTTATAATTTATCAGTCATTGATAAAGTTAAATGTAACCTGATATCCACTCTCTCCAGTATATTATGATATGAACTGTTGTTTAAATTATTTTGAGAAAAGTGTTTTGAGAAATACCTTTATCAAATAATTGTTTCACTTAGTAGTGTTTTAAATTCTTTAAAAGGAATATCAATGGGGATGACCAAATTAATGACAAAATATTTAATTTTTAAATAACTTCAACAAAGACTGGGAAATATTTATTCAAATAACTTCAGCTAAGATTAGGAAATATTTTTATTTACAAAAATCTTTGTTGTAGCAACAGTTTCTGTCCTGATACATATTCTGAAATCCATAAGATTTTTTGAGGGAAACACAATATTTTAAAACTTTAATGTCAATGTAAACTTTGAAATTGAAATGCATATTTTATTAGGTATGGTCTAAAACTAGATCACCCAAATGGAGACATGGGTTCTATGGTTTGTAAGACGAGTGGAACTTACATTGGTAAGTGTTGACCATCATTTAGCATATTCTCAGAAATGCCAGACTCTGTTGCCTTGTTTGGTATTCTCTTAGCCTCATCCCTGTAGCCTCATCCCTTTTTTAAAACTAGCACTTCCTGTTTACCTTGGCTTTTTTTCAGCATCACGTAACCATGTATGAAGTACCTTTTTCTAAGATTTACACTGAAGTGTCTTCAAGTGTCTTTTTTTTCATTTTTCTGTCATTTAAATGATTCCATTACTAATTTAGCTGTTTACCTGTAGCTTTAATTTTACTCTGATTTTTACTCCTTGCTCTATGTACTTCAGAATCATAAACATTTTAATTAACGAGCTTTACTCCTTCTGGTGGTTCAGACGGTAAAGAATCCACCTGAAACACAGGAGATCCAGGTTCAGTCCCTGGGTTGGGAAGATCCCCTGGAGAAGGGAATGAATGGCAACCCATTCCAGTATTCTTGCCTGGAGAATTCCATGGACAGAGGAGCCTAGTGGGCTAGAGTCCATGCAGACACGACTGAGTGACTAACACACGCGCACACACCCACACACACACACAAATATATACATTCCTTCTGCCACACAGCCTTTCAAGTTTCCGGTCCTGAAAGTTTCACATAAAATGTCATGTCTTCGAAAAAGCCTGATCCCCAGCTTTACATTCTCAAAGTTCGTTCTCCTTTTCCCTGTAGCTTTATCACAGTCTTTAGTTCTCTGTGTCATTGCTTTTGACTGACTATATCCTCCGTTTGACAGTGTGCTCTTTAAGAGCAAACCGTGGGCTATAAAAGTGTATATTTACTTTGTGCTATATATCCCTAGATTAAAAACTTAATTACTTTCTAAAAAATTAATCACTTTACCCAAATTAACATTTAAGGAGTCTGTAACTCCTGTTCACTCATAATTTGTGTCTCAGACGTGGCCTTTCAGTTGCTGGGAAATCTAGCATTACCTAAAACAATAAATAAAAAAAAAATCTTTGATTGTGATAGGAAAAAGTGTCATTTTATGTTTTGTAGCCCTTCTTGTTTATAAAATTGTTTTGATAACTAATTAATTTTTTTTGAATGTAAGAATAAATAAATCTTCATGGTTAATATTACCTGATAATGATTTTCTCTTAAAGTACCAGGACAAATAGAATTGTGAAAGATGGTAGTTACAGCTTTTAATCATTCATTCAAATACCAATATTAATAACTTATATTTATGATTTCTAGTAAAACTAGAACTTATTTCCAGATATCCTAATTTCAGTCAGAAAGACCATCACACACTTATAGAAATAGGAGAATATGCAAATCTCAACGCATGTTGCAAGTCTCATAGATAATAATAAAGAACCTTTAGTGGCAGGCATGGCATTAAGCACTTTACATATATTATCTAGCTTAATACTCCCAGAGAACCTATAAATTGGATGTTTTCATCTATCCCATATTGCACACTGGGAAAGCGAGACTTAGGAACATTAAATGATTTGCCTAGGAATATCCAGCTGGTAGGAAACAGAGCTAGAATGTGAACCCATGCAGTCTGACTCCAGGACCTAAGCCTTTCCTCCCGGTGCTTTGCCATGACCGATGAAGGGTTTCAGTCACAGAACCACATCTCATCACTGTTTAACGCCCTGACCTGGGATTCTCTATCGTGGGGGGATCACCCCATTCCTGGAGCATTTGCAAGGATGTGTGGGGGGCATTTCTTGGCCCTCCCAGTCACTGGAGCATGCTGCTGGCTTTTTATGGGCAGGACCATGATGTGCCAAACCTAAATTGTTCTTCCCAAAATGTCATAGCACCTCCCATTGGGAAAGTGAACTGGTTGATTGAAATCCAAATAAGTCACATCATTTAGCCATCCAATACTAATATAGTTGTAGTAGACCAATGATGAAAAATTGTTGATTTTTTTTGTCTCTGAAGAGAGACTCAGTGATTAGAAGTTTGGAAAGAGTGGCAATATTATAATCAAAGTAGATGTTATTCCTGTTCATTGTTTATAGGCTGCAAGAGAAGGATGAGATTTGGTCCCTGCATGTATGGAAATGCAGTTGGATTGGTGAAACTAAATCCATTATCACTGTATTTACAGATGAACTAGTTCTAGACACCTAAAGTCAGTATGTTTATTGCCAAGTTATAAACCTGGGCTGGACATTTAAAAAAAAAAAAGTTATTTGAAAAATTATTTATAATAATAATAACCATAATACTTAAATTTGAGACTTACTGTGTACCTGCCCTATTTTAAGCCATTAATGAGTATCAAAACAACCTTATGGAATGTGTACTGTTATTACCATTTTTCAGTTGAAGAAATTGAGACACACTTTTTAAAAAATTGTGGATCTCAAAGCCCAGGGACTGTATTTTTTCTTTTTTTAAAAGTTTTTATTATTATTATTTTTTGACCATGCCTTGTGGCTTGTGGGATCTTAGTTTCCCCAACCAGGGATTGAACCCAGGCTCCAGCAGTGAAAGTGCCAAGTCCTAACCACCGGACACTTTATTATAGAATAATATATACTGCACTAAAATCATGAAGAATTTCATAATTCAAGATAAAGCCAGAGTGGGTGATATGTAAACAGTGCTAAGATTTACCTTTATGATTTACATGGGACAGTGACTTAGTCCCATGACTTAACTGTGATTTTCTGTAAAGACATGGGCTACTTAAATTTAACTTGATAAGATCGGACAATAGGATTTTATTGAAATATTAGCAAAACATGTTAGAAGCAATGATATCGAGTTTTAAATGATTTTGTGAACTATATATGGTTCCTTTATGCTCTCAATGTCATTCTTCCTAAGATGAAAAAAGTGAATTCCTAGTTACGAGTCTGAATGCGAGGTGCTAATTGCCAAATTCATCATATGTCTCTCAAAGAAATAATTATCCAAAAATAGAAGGTTTGAGTGATTGAGCTTGATTGTGATTGATAGGTATACATAAGTCAATATGCAGCATTAACATACCCCCCAAATTAGAAATTTTGTACATATATAGGCAAAAATATTGCATAAAATTGTTGATTCTGTGATCTTGACGTATAGTCATTGTTTCCTTTTTTAAGCCAATGGATTTCCCTTTGTATTAGTGCCTCAGAGTTTAAGAAATTGTATTTCTATATAAAACAGTCTTATGAATTTAGGTAATTGTTAAAAATACGATATATACTACTTAAAAATCTAGTTTTAAGATGACATGGCCTTTAAAAAATGTCATTTGATAATTAATAAAACCATATTTTACAAATTACTGGAGCATTCCTGAATATCAGATGAACCAGTTGGAGACTGTTGTGGCATCTATTTTGTATTACTTTTAAAAAGAAAATTTGTTGAAGTATAGTTGGTTTACAGTGTTGTATGCCTTTTGTATTTCTTTTAACAGGCAACCCTCCCTCTTCTGTTACCCCAAGTTCAAACAACAGCTGTTCCAAACTGATAAGGTTTAGATGAGACTCTCTTAATTGAGAAATGCCTAGTCATTATCAATGAATTAGTGAAAATCACCTCAGTGTCATACCAAATAAATTACTTTCAAATTTTATTTCAGGAGGCAATTTCCCCACCAGCTTAAAAAGCATAGTTAATTTTTCAGATACAGGATCTGACCACAGACTTTGTTGGAACTGACTTCATTTTAGATCTTTAAGAAATCAACTGCAAGGCTTATGATATAAACATTTAAAATCCAGTTTGAACTTCTTAAATAACTAATTTAGCATAACATATTTTCAGGGACTCTTTAGCTTTGCAAATGCACATTGTAATGCCTGCGGTAGATTCATAGGGAGATGACTGTTGGTCTCTACCACAAGGTTTCCATTATCCTTATAGATTCCAGTTCATTGTGCTGTAATTATGATGAATGAATTTGGAGTCTTAGATAACATTAGAATATCTTACCTTTTCTAATTATGAATTTAATTGAGGTAATTAAGAGAAAGCATTCAGTTTTAGGATCAAATTCTTTCCATTCCTAGCCCTTTAGGCTATGTAAGTCCAAGTATGCATCTATCAAAAACATGAATAGGCTCTGTGTTTATTAAGGGTGACTTAACTGTGGTGGACTGTTGTGAACTTGCTCTCAGCCTTTGTATCTCATGTCAGTTAGCGGCTAGAGAGGAGAACCGTGTAGTACCCAGGGCTCTGGACTCAAACTGCCTGGTTCAAATTCCATTTCTGCTACTGTCTTTGTGATCTTGACTAAGATAACAGTCAACTAATTTTTTTTTTTTAAATTTTTTGGCCATGCTGCATGGCATGTGGGATCTTGGTTCCCTGGCCAGGGATCGAACCCATGGCCCCTGCACTGGAAGGGCAGAGTCTTAACCACTGGATTACCATGGGAATCACTGATCTTGACTAAGAAAAAAATTCTATGAGTGTTACCTACCTCATGGGATTGATATAAAGAATTAAATAGCATAGTAAATTAGAAGCTTAAAACATTCTTAGCTTAAAAGATTAAAAATTTTAGCATACCTGATAAGAGTTCAATGATGTTAGTTACTCTATCACTAAATGGGTTATAAGAGCACAGAGAGCCCCAGATGGTCATCCATAGAGCCCAACTTTTATGAAGGGCAGTCCTCCTGTCTGTTTATTTTTTATGTTAATACAAATTCTTACTTTATTGATATATAATTTGCATATAATAAAAGGTACATATTTTAAATGTGCAATTCAGTGGGTGCTGGCAAATGTGTTTGGTGTATTTGTGGATTTAATAAACCAGGCTATAGAACATTTTTATCTTCCTCAAAAGTTCTTTCTTGGTCCTTTGTAAATTATGATATGATTTCTATCACTGAAGTAAAAGAAAATTTCCTAAAATAAAGGTCATTTTTAAAGCAATAATTTTTACTTTTTTTTTTAAACAGGAGTTTACCACAAAAAATGGCATATTTTGTTTCTTCTCTCAATAAAATTTCAATGTTTCAAACTTATGCAGGTATGTGACCTTTCTGTGTGAGGGGAAGGCAGGGGAAAAGAAGTGTATATACTCTTATTTCGTCAAATCAAATACAACAATAAATGTAATGTGTACTTTTTGTTTTGTGTAGTTCTGAGAAGAAAAAAACACCCACAATAAGGAGTGCACTGGAAAGCCCTGACATTAAGCCAGGGTCCCAAAAACTACATTTCTGGTGTCAGGTTGATTGAGAAATAAGCTTATCTCACTAAGAGAGACAGCAGGGAAACTTATGCATCTCAACTTGGGGTGTTGATAAAGGGAGGAAGAAAAATCTCTGCTGTTAATTTAAACCCACAAACCAACACTCTCTGAGATTTATGCTCTCAGTGTGATCCAAAAGATTCCTCAAAGATATCATAATTTATTTCAATTTAAAGAGATCTCAGTGCCAGGCCTGGGGTGAGTCAGACATCAAAGATGTTCAAAAATGAAAAAATGTGTGTCTTGGAATCAATCAAATATTATCTATCCTGGCTTTTTCTGAAAACTTATTTAATGTGAAAATGTTAGTCACTCATTCATGTCCGACTCTTTGCAACCCCGTGGACTGTAGCCCACCAGGCTCCTCTGTCTATGGGATTTTCCAGGCAAGAATACTGGAGTGGGTTGCCTTTTCCTTCTCCAAAGGATCTTCCTGACCCAGGGATGGAACCCAGGCCTCCTGCTTTGCAGGCATATTCTTTACCATCTAGGCCACAGAAGTCTATTTTATTTAATGTGAAACTCCTATGAACAAATACATAGAACTTTGATAGAATCAACTAGTAAGAATAAATTTTAAAAAGAATCTACCATGTATTATCATTGGTCTATTTTAGCAGTATACCTAAGACTCTGATATATAAAGCTACAAGCATTCCAGTCATAGTTAATGTATTAGTGTGTGAGAAAAATACAAACATAAGATGTTGGTCCATAAATAGAAGAAAGATTTCATTCTTAAAGAGCATAGAGAAGAGGCTGTTCTCTTGCCTTCCTGTTTTCCTTTGGAAGCAAACATCTATGCTCAGCCCAGGTTTTCCTTGTTCTCTGGATCCTTCCGTTACCAGTGTCTGTTTGGTACCAGTTACCACTAACCCTTGGCCCCCAGGAGATGCAGGTCTGTGTGAAAGCCATGTTTATTGTCCTCTTTGCAAGACTGCATCAGAGACAAAAGAATGAAACACCTGCTTCATTCTTTTGGTAATCCAGCACCTTCGCTATGTTATGTGCTATGGCTAGGTAATTTGAAAAATTTGTAAACGACAAACATTTGCTTTTATGTGGAATATTCATGACATTTTATTTCTTGTCCTTCCCCTCCCCATGCCAGAGATCACTAGGATTTCACCTTCACAAGGAAGCATTCAAGGCGGCACCTTGCTAACAATCAGTGGACGGTTCTTTGATCAGACAGATTTCCCAGTCCAAGTTTTAGTTGGAGGTATTTTTCATGATTTTTAAATAAAAGAATGAGTACTTCCTTTAATTATTTCTATGAAAAATAGTAGTTTTGCTCAATTAAGGTCTTAATTTAAGAGCTGGTATTTCCAGATGGGCATTTGGTCCTGGGGCTCGATGCTTTTCCCACTGCAATTTTCCAGTGAGGGCTGCTCCTCACAGCCTTATGTGACCAGGATTTGGGCTCTGAGGTCAGCACCGAAGCGTTGCACAGCAGCATCATGGCTGCCATCAACAAATTGCTCGCCACGCTAAAGACACACATAACCTCTGTTTAATAGACTTTTAAATTACCTCTCTGAACTGTTACTGTTTCTTAATGGGTTAGATAATTACAGGGAAATTTAAAGTGACATTTTGGGAGACTCTTCTCATCCCCTTGTCATATACTCTGCCATGTATGGACATCAGTAATTACAGATAATGTTGGCCTTAGAAAGAGCATTAATTGATTCACAAATGTACATTGGGCTTGAGTCTCTGGTTGTGCATCGCTTTCATATGTCTGGTCCAGATCTGCTCAAAGGTAGGGAGCTAGGCAGCTCAAATGGGAAGCTGGGAATGAATGTATAATAGGGATCTTCTCACTGAGTTAAAATGACCTTACCTACCTTGATGGACAAAGGACAGGACGTCTGTCCAAGTACTTGGCATGTAATTTTTCTGATCCAGCCTTCTGCTCAGATGATTTCTACTTTTAAGGAATCTGCTGATGAGCTAGCCAAAATGAGATTTCAAGAAAAGAAATTCACAAAAAGCAACCTTGTGTAGCATTCATAGGACATCTTTCCTGTCCCATGAATTCTTCCTGGCCACCTGCATAGGCCAAAAGATTTTAACATTTCATATAATGTGTTATTCTGTTTTACTACCTTTTAAATATTAAAAGCAGGAACATAAACTATTTTGAATTTGTATGTTTTACAACTGACATTATGATATAGCTGATATACAAAGATTACATGTTAAGTTTTTTTTATAGTATTTCTTTGCCATTAAAGTGCAGCCAGATTTGAGTTTTTGAATCCTCAATAATTTCTTGAAAATGATTGGTTTTTGTATCTTTCCTTTGCTCCAACCAAAATGACTTAAGTTGGTTTAAAATATTGTTAAAATGTACTGTTTTATGGTTCAGTGATCTTGCATTCACAAAGCATTCAAATAGTGAAAGGTTGTATTGAAGTGTACATTTTCCAGGCCACCAAACAAAACTTGGCAAAGATACTTTCCTCCATTTCCCTTACTTCTGTATTCATGGATTGTTTCCATGTCAGTAAATAGTTAATGAGGATTGACCTTTCATGAAGCTCTGTGAGGAGCACTTGGGAGTCTAAAATGTAAACTCTTACTTAAGTCTAATTGTGCTTATGTATTATGATAATCATTCTTATTTAAAACCTTGTCTGTTTTGGTTTCCATCTGTCTGTGAAATAAATTATTATAAATTTATTTAAAAATTATTATCCTTTTGTTTTTATTTTAAAAACTTGAACAAAACCACTATTATCCTAAGAAGACTGTAATCATCTACTTTTATAAATTTTAAACATTGCTGATTTATTCAGAAACTTATCTCCAAGGAACAAAACATATAATGCTTCACTTTGGACCCATATAAAATATTTTACAGTGACATAATTTTATCAAACTTTTAACTTTGTTTCTCAGAAATTATGAAATATTCTAACTCAGATTTGTGAGATTTTTCCAGCAAAATGTTGCCTTGTGGAAGTACAACTAATGCACAACTAAAGTACAATTAGTGAGTGATAAGCTTTGATGGAGAACATGTAAAGGAAGTGAAGACCCTTCAGCTTTGCCTCTTGCTTGTGCGTCTTGGTTCTAATTGAAAAAGTACTCCAAGTTAGGCTGGTGTGATTTGCATTCTGAAGCTCTGTAATAATGGTTCTGCCCTTGCTTCTCTGTAGGTCAAGCCTGTCATATTTTGAATGTCACAGAAAATAGCATATGTTGCAAGACACCCCCTAAACCTGATATTCTCAAAACTGTATATCCAGGTAAGTCATCATTGGAGAGAAAGACCATTTCTATATTTGCATAAGAGGAATATTACTGACAGATACCTGTAGTGTCTTAGTCTGTTCAGGCTGCTATAACAAAACATCACAGACTGAGTAGCTTACAAACACCATTGATTTCTCAATATTCTGGAAGCTAGGAATCCAAGATCATGGCACTGGCAGATTAGGTATCTGATGAGAACCTGTTCCTCATATATGAGGCGTTCGCAGGGCTGGGGTGCTCTGTGGGGTCTCTCATAAGGGCACTAATCCCATTCATGGGGGCTCTACTCTCATGGCCTGAACACTCCCCCAAGGCCACACCTCCTAATACCATCACACTGGGCATTAGGTTTCAACATTTTAGTTTTGAGGGGACCCAAACATTCAGCCCATAACATAGTAACGAAAAATACTATTTGAGCTTTTTACAATTTGTTGTGAGAATGATAATAAATTTCTTCCTAGTTTTTCTTTTCTTTTTATTTCTGGATTTGGAAATACTTCTATTAAATTAGCTGAATCAAGGCTATACCAGTGGAAGTAAACCTGTCCTAAATTTCTCAGACACCCTGTGAAAGCTCTATTGATAGAGTATAAAGGTACTTTTATTTCAAATCAAATGATTGTTACTAAACATTGGTACAGGCTAATGGAAAAATTTTTAATGCTTTTTTCTTAGTTAAAAACTGTATCAGTTCAGTTCAGTTGCTCAGTCATGTCTGACTCTTTGCGACCCCATGGATCGCAGCATGTCAGGCTTCCCTGTCCATCACCAACTCCTGGAGCTTGCTCAAACCCATGTCCATCGAGTCGGTGATGCCATCCAGCCATCTCATCCTCTGTCGTCCTCTTCTTCTCCAGCCTTCAATCTTGCCCAGCATCAGGGTCTTCTCCAAGGAGTCAGTTCTTCACATCAGGTGGCCAAAGTATTGGAGTTTCAGCTTCAGCATCAGTCCTTCCAATGAATATTCAGGAATGATTTCCTTTAGGATGGACTGGTTTGATCTCCTTGCAGTCTAAGGGACTCTCAAGAGTCTTCTCTAACACCACAGTTCAAAAGCATCAGTTCTTTGACGCTCAGCTTTCTTTATAGTCCAACTCTCACATCTATACATGACTACTGGAAAAACCATAGCTTTGACTAGACAGACCTTTGTTGGAAAAGTAGTGTCTTTGCTTTTTAGTTTGCTGTCTAGGTTGGTCATAGCTTTTCTTCCAAGGAGCAAGCGTCTTTTAATTTCATGGCTGCAGTCACCATCTGCAGTGATTTTGGAGCCCAAAAAATAAAGTCTGTGACTGTTTCCATTGTTTCCCCATCTATTTGCCATGAAGTGGTGGGACCGGATGCCATGATCTTAGTTTTCTGGATGTTGAGTTTTAAGCCAACTTTTTCACTCTCCTCTTTCGCTTTCATCAAGACGCTCTTTAGTTCTTCTTAAATGGCAGAGGTTGAATCCTTATCTAGAATGATTTAGGTGTGATCACAGGGAATGGGAAAAATGGAACTCCTAAGTCTTTTCAGATTTTTCACCTGTGGCCGTTGAAAGTGCAGCTGAGGGCTTTGAGGTCTGAAACTAGACCCCGTGATGCTGTGCATGTGTGCACATGGATTTTGTATCTCATCTTGTGCGCCCAATGAAATCGGTTTATAATTGTGTCGTTGGTTGGTTTTTGAAGCCAAATAAATTCAGTTTATTAACCTTTTAAATGTCTTTGTTTTGAATGACATTTTTAAAAATGGTTTTTATTTATTTATTTATTTATGGCTGTGTTGGATCTTCATTGCTGTGCAGGCTTTTCTCTAGTTGCGGCGAGCAGGTGGTGGTGGTTTAGTCACTTAGTCATGTCCAATTCTTTGAGACTCCATGAGCTATAGCCCACCAGGCTCCTCTGTCTATAAGATTTTCCAGGCAAGAATTCTGGAGTGGGTTGCCATTTCCTTCCACATTGCAGCTCTCTAGTGTCAGCGTACAGGTTTCTCATTTTGGTGGCTTCTCTTGTTGCAGAGCACAGGATCTAGGGCCTGTAGACTTCAGTAGTTGTGGCACATGTTTTCAGTAGTTGTGACTCCCAGGCTCTAGAGCACAGGCTCAACAGTTATGGTGCACGGGCTGTGGCTCTGCAGCATGTGGGATCATCCTGAATCAGGGATCGAACCCATGTCTCCTGCATTGGCAGGTGGATTCTTTACCGCTGAGCCACAAAGAAAGCTCTTGAATGATATTTTTAAAATGACCAATCTAAGAGGAGAATTTTGATACAAATAATTGATTACTTTAACGAAAGCTATGTATACCAGAGCTTGCTGTTGCTTAAAAAGGTTGAAGTGTTCAAGCCTTTCTCTAACCAAACTCAGGGGAAGAGTTGCAGTCGTTGCTTCCCAGATTCAGACACTCCAGCCAAGCCAAAGCTGCTGGAAGGAAGGCCTGTACTTGATTGTTGTTGTATTTTAAGGAAGAAAAATTAAAAAAATGAGATGGCTCCATTATAATTAGGAAAAAATAACACTGGCAAATGTTGTTGTTCAGTCACTAAGTCGTGTCTGACTCTTTGTGACCCCATGAACTGCAGCAGGCCAGACTTTCCCGTCCTTCACTATCTCCCTGAGTTTGCTCAAACTCATGTCCATTGAGTCAGTGATGCCATCCAACCATCTCATTCTCTGTCGCCCCATTCTCCTCTTGCCCTCAATCTGGCAAGTGTAAGCTTACTTTAAATGAGAATGTTCTCTCTCTGATTTTGTCCAAGAAGGAGATGAAATCCTAGAGCACAAAGTAATGTTAAAAAGAAAAGTATTAACAGAAACCTGAGGCCAACAGTGTGTATTCGTTGAGCCGTTAAATGAGTAACTTTTATTAGAGATAATAGTCAGGGTGAATGTTTTGTAATTAAATAGTCTGAATCTTGAAGTTTTGAGTCTTGACTACATAAAGCAACATCAGTCTTATCAAAAGTAATAATTATATTATTACTATCTTATGTAAGGCATTCACTAAGTACCAGGTACTTTGCATATATATATGTGTGTGTGTGTATGTGTATAATATCTAATCCTCATAGCAGCCACACAAGTCATAATATTATACTCATTTTACATAATGTAGAATCAGAGGTTTAGATTTATGAAATAATAAATAAAGTGTAGACTGTCTTAATAGCACTCTATCCTCTGGGTACAGATACACGTAGAGATATATGTAATTGTTTTGTTTATACATATACTCTAACAATGTGAATAGAAATAGAATGTCTATAAGCACTACCCAAGTAAAAGTTATTGAGATACTGCATCAAAATTCTGATGAAAGCCTTCTTTTATTATGTTCAGGAGGGAGAGGCCTAAAGCTTGAGGTGTGGAATAATAGCCGACCAGTACATCTTGAAGAGATACTCGAATACAGTGAAAAAACTCCAGGCTACATGGGTGCCAGTTGGGTAGATTCAGCTTCCTATGTTTGGCCCATGGAACAGGACACATTTGTTGCACGCTTCAGTGGATTTTTGGTGGCTCCAGAATCTGACGTTTATAGATTCTACATCAAAGGTGATGACTGTTATGCTGTTTATTTCAGCCAGACTGGACTTCCAGAAGATAAGGTAGGGAAGCCACAGCATACCACGTGATATTATAGAAACAATATGATAACTTTTATATGTGTCCCATTTATTCAACACTAAAACCAATGAATATACTAAAGAATCTATGTAGTGGTTACTTGACTAATTTAACACATGTGATATGAACCATAAAGTCATTATGGAAAACCTGTTGTCTAAAAGAAAATGTTTTTCCCATACCTAAATTTTCCCTCACTAAGAAAAAATATATACATTTCTTTTAAAATTAAAGATTGTTTTTATTATGAAAGAGTTATAATCACCCGTAGGAAATTTGGAGAAGAGTACACATATTTCACTGTTCTACTAAATCTTTTTCATTATTAGTTGATCGTGAGATTAAAGTCTTTTATCTCCTTTTGTCTATATTTTGTTTTTTACATAAGTAGGATCATGCAACCAAATTTAAAATCACTTTTTTCATGTATTAGTCTTTTCACATATTATTAAATAGCTTTTATGATGCAATGCTTGATGACTAAATAGTATGTTATTGCATGAGTTACTAAACTCAAGTAACTTTCCCCATAGTGATACGTTTTTAACTTCTGATATTTTATGATCACAAATAATACTCTGTTGAACATTTGTGCTCATTACATTATTACATGTTTTATGTTATTTCTTTAGGAAGTGAAAGTGAAAGTTGCTCAGTCGTCTCCGACTCTTTGCGACCCCATGGACTGTCCATGGAATTCTCCAGGCTAGAATACTGGAGTGGGTAGCCTTTCCCTTCTCCAGGGGATCTTCCCAACCCAGGGATTGAACCCACACTGCAGGCAGATTCTTTACCAGCTGAGCCACAAGGGAAGCCCAAGAGTACTGGAGTGGGTAGCCTAGCCCTTCTCCAGAGGATCTTCCCGACCCAGGAATCGAACCGGGGTCTCCTGCATTGCAGGCAGATTCTTTACCAAGTGAGCTCTGAGGGAAGGACCATTTCACAAATGTGAAACTAATAGTTCAGATCAAAATGACTTACTACATATATGGCAAGGTTGTCTCGCAGACTGGATGAACAGGTTTAAATGCCTGCCTGTAACACATGAATTCCAATTTTGCAGTAGTTTTTCAGCATGTTTCTTTTAAAGACAGTGTAGTCATTTCTGTTGGGAAGCCTAAAGTCTTCTCTTTGTAGAGTGCAGACCCATTTAGTGATCTTTGGCGTCTTTCATATCTCCTTTTAATGGTCTCATTTGGATTAAGTCACTCAAAGTTTCCTGCAGAAAAAAAAGAATATTTTATTTAACAATAAGCAACCTTCCTCCCAGTATGGGTCTTTAACTTTTCCATTTGCAATTCTAACTGTGGAAAAACTATGATCCATGTGTGTTCATGAAATAGTGCGGTTGATGTTCATTAAGGTTGGCAGGAGTGAAGTGAGCTTTGATAATTTTTTAAGATCCTTTGCATCATGAATAATATATTAGGAGAAAAATATGAAGTATTTTCATGTTTTTCTGTTCATAAAAGGTCTAAGACTGAGAGAAATAATAAATAAATGCTGAAAATTATTAATAAGTTCTTCTCTCTCTCTCTCTCCTCCCCCCTCTCTTTCTCTGTCTTTTTGGGATAAGGTGAAGATCGCCTATCATTCTTCCAATGCCAACAATTATTTTTCCAGCCCAACACAGAGATCAGATGATATTCATCTTCAAAAAGGAAAAGAGTAAGATTTTTTCTTTTCTTTAAACTATTGTGTGATATTTAAAAAACATAAGTTTATATATAAAAATATAAATATATATATTATATATATATAAATATTTGTTTCATTGGTGGAAGTGATGCTAATTTATTGGTTTAATTTGCAATTGGACACTCCTCATAATTTTGTTACATTTTGTTCCTATATTCTCAAGAATACCGGCATTCAGCTAACTAGGGAAATTTGAAATCTAAATTATTCCTGTTATAGAAATTATAATTTTGTGAAATTTACTTAATCCTGCTTCAGTTTCTTACTAGGACCTTTCAGTCAATCCAGCCATCAACTTCTCTGCTCTTATTTTCTCTGTTGCTGGAGAAAAACCACAAAACCACATTGACTGGTGTCACAGTTAATATATATTTAATATTCTCATGATTTATTTCAGACCGTGGGCCAAGTACTGGAAATTTAATACTAAAGATATTAAAACATACTCCCTGCCCTTAAGTGATACATTTTTTAGTGCTGAAACGTCCAATTTCAGAGAGGAAAATGAAGATATTATTCAAATAGCTAATAATCTCATTCAAAAAGCTCTTCAGGATTCCTAGAAAACAGGGAGGTAAAAAATGTGATATATGCAAAATAGCTGTTACATGGAGAACATCAAGAGGTTCCTATAAATTACCTTCCATTTACCATTTGTATTTGTTAGGTTTTGCTGCATAAGAAACCATTCCCCCAGATTTAGTAGCTTGAAGCAACCCAATTTTGTGATTAGATCTAGGTAGTTCTTTTGATCCTGGCTATGGTAGTTGGTGATTAATGGTGCAGGATCGCCTTGTTCACATATCTGGAGTCTCAGCTGGCCTGGTAGGGAATGAGGTATCTAGGATATCTCAAGCCACAGGGTCTCTCATGACAGGCTGTTGCAGTGTCCCGGTAGTCAAGAGGGCAATTCCTGATGCACAGGGGCTTTTTAAACTCTGCTTATGTCACATTTGCTAATATGTCAATGACTAAAGCAAAAGGCCAGGCTTAGATTCAGTGGGTGAAGAAACAGACTTCACTCCTTTTTTTTTTTTTTAATTTATTTTTGGCTGTGGTGGGTCCTTGTTGCTGCTCTCAGGCTTTCTCTAGTTGCAGCAGACGGGGCTTCTCTTTGTCACGGTGCGCAGGCTTCTCGTTGAGTGGCTTCTCTTGTTGCAGAGCTCTAGACACACAGGCTTCAGTAGTTGAAGCTCTCAGGCTCTATAGAGTGTGGCATTGGTAGTTGTGGCACACGGGCTTAGTTGCCCTGAGGTATGTGGGATGTTCAGGACCAGGGATCAAACCTGTGTCCTCTGCTTTGGCAGGTGGATTCTAAACCACTGGACCACCAGGGACGTCCTGGGCTTCGCTTCCTGGTGGGAGGAGTTTTGTTTTTCATTCTACCACATCACCCTTCCAGATATTGATTAGATTATGCTCATAGGCAGCATCATGGAGTTGGTCAGAGAGGGTTGGGATCAATGGTACCTGAGAGAAACTACACTTAGTGTTCTCACTGAAGTCTTCGGAATAATAAGCATTCCATTCTTTTTCTCTTCCCCCTTCTACTATCACTGCTTTATATACTTAAGCTTTTTCTTTTTTTAACCAGATCGCCAGGCCAATTCAGAGTAAATGGAGTACCTCGTTAATTCCTATTGCTATTAAGTGTCAATACACCTTCAGGCTTTGCTTTGACCTTGGAAAATGAGTTCAATTTACCTGCTTGACAAGAGCACAGAGCTTGCATGAAGGTGGCTTGTAATACATCTGCCGCCTGGTTATCTGTGCTTCTGTAACCTAGCTTGGAATTTACACATCGGCAGGAATAATGATGGCTGTGAGTTCTGAAACTGAGGCCACATGGCTGGTTTGTTGCACAGTGGTCCCTGGGACCTTTTCAAAGATAACTTGTCTTGCCAGTTCATTTTACTCAAATAATACAGCCTATCTCTACGTGCATATCTCTTGGGTCACCCCCCTTTCTACTTGAATCCTACCTCAGTTACTAACTTTTAAATAATTTTTCAGTCTTTAAAATTCTTAGTTTCTGTAATTCATATGAACAAACAGAATAATACATGTATTTATAGGATTTTGTGGCAATTAAATAGAGTAATGTCTGTGAAGTGCTAACATGTAGAAAGTGCCTTAAAATATATTTAAGCTGCCAATAAGGATACAGAATTTAATGGTTCTTCTCCAAGTCTGGGCTTCCCTTGTGGCTCAGCTGGTAAAGAATCCACCCACAAAACAGGAGACCTGAGTTCAGTCCCTGGGTTGGGAAGATCCCCTGGAGAAGGAAAAGGCTACCCACTCCAGTATTCTAGCCTGGAGAATTCCATGGACTGTATAGTCCATGTGGTTGCAAACAGTAGGACATGACTGAGTGACTTTCACTTCACTTCACTTCTCCAAGTCCTGCTCCCTAATTAGTACTGCCCACCTTGATTTGGCAGAGATGGCAAACATGTTCTCAGGGCAGCTGAAAGCCTGACATAATCCTCCAGTATCAGTCCTGTGGAGGAAATGACCCAGAGCCCCATCTCCTTGCCAGATGGGAGATAATAAATGCACTTCATTCACAGTCTTTCATGAACCGTGGACACTTCATCTCCATATACAAGAGTATCTGCTGAATGATTTGAGGCCATTTAAAGGAATTCCTAGCTGGCCTCTTCAAAGATGGGAGCAATGGTGACACTGATAGAGACTTAGGTAGGAATGATCCCCTGGAGGAAAAAATGGCAACCCACTCCAGGATTCTTGCCTGGGAAGTCTCATGGATAGAGGAGCCTGGTGGGCTACAGTCCATGGGGTCCCAAAGAGCCGGACACAACTGAGCGACTGAGCACACACACAGTAGGTAGCTTTGCACTCACCTGTAACAACTGGTGGGTGAACAGCTAATTCTGAATAGGCAATTGGATGATGGGCAGGAGACCTCAGGAATTAAGAATTCCAGATTTAAGGTGTGAATCTCATCCAGCTTGTTGGAGGGCCATCATCAGTCTAATCAGTAAAAGTTTCCTGAGGCAGTGTTTTATTTCCCAAGTTACAAGTGGAGACAATATTTAAGGAACTTAGGGTAAGAATTTCATCCCTGACATGTACAATCACTCAGATACAAAATATATGGTATGGCTGAGCCTACCTGACATTTTCCTATACACATTACAGTACTTTAACCTCTTTGTGTCCTCTGTGTTTATGTCAGGAAGTTTGTTATAACCTACAACGTCATTGTTTTCAGCTCCTTCAGGATAGAGGGTAGTATCTCTTTCAATAAATATTTATTGACAAAACTGAGTGAAGTAGTCATTTTCTTTATCTCTAATGCAGATATCTTACACAACTCATTTTCTTTTAGCAAACTGCTGTGAAATATTTTGATAGTTACAATCAGGGATGCGTGTGTGCATGTGTGCTAGTCGCTTCAAGTCGTATCTGACTGTTTGCGACCCTCTGGACTATAGCCCACCAGGCTCCTCTGTCCTTTGGATTCTCCAGGCAAGAATACTGGGGTGGGTTGTCATGCCCTCCTCTAGGGGATCTTCCCAACCCAGGGATCGAACTCGCGTCTCTTATATTTCCTGCATTGGCAAGCAGGTTCTTTACCACTAGCGCCACCTGGGGACAATATAAATCATTTATCAGGCAGGTATTTTATATCATGTGGAAATTTTATTCATTGAAAGCAAAATTCATGATTAAGTGCTCTGGAGAAAAAGTTCCAATCTTTAGTTATTCTATTTTCCAGATATTACATTGAAATCTTGCTGCAGGAGTACAGACTAAGTGCTTTTGTGGATGTTGGACTATACCAGTATAAAAGTGTCTATACTGAACAACAAACAGGAGATGCAGTGAATGAAGAACAAGTCATCAAATCCCAGTCAGCAGTTGTCCAGGAAGTACAGGTTGGCCGTGATTATAGATTCCCCTTAGAGAAAGCAAATGTTCGAAGATAGAACTCTATTTGGCTATTAACTGTACTAAGCAAGGTACTATTCGAAGGGAAGAAGTCATGGAAAATTATTAAATTGTGCCTTAGAATATCTGTAATTATAAAGAGCCTATTATTTGATGACTTACACTTTAAAATAGTTTATTGTTTACAATAAACTATAGAGGCATTCAATAGCTGATTTATGATGCTTTTAAAAATGTATTTTTCCATATAGTAAATATATGCTTTTTTAAAATTGGGGAATAGGTTATAACATTGGAAAACTGGGAAGCAACTCATGCAACTAATGAAGTGCAGAAGGTCGTGGTAACCAGCCCATGTGTGGAAGCTAATTTATGTTCACTTTACAAGTATAGATTGATCTATAACATGGAAAAAACTGGTAAGTTGTAAAAAATAAGGGGGATTCTATTTCTCTTTATGTATAGACATTATTTTAAAAAGGTATTTGCTCTAGTCAAATTCTACTATCTGGAAAATACAGTTTTAATAGTATGCTAGGTAAGGAAGCAAAAAAAATATCCCAGCCTCAGACTGGGATAGAAAATGGCATGAATAAAAACAACTTTCAGGTATATACTGTCATTTTCTTCTATAAGGATCATGATAAATACATATTTAAACACAAAAACATACCTGCAACTCACAGGTATAATTTAATAGGATTAAATATATCATTATAGACAGGTAATCATTTCTTTCAATTTCTCAAATTAAGCAATAGACCTATGAGACACTAGTTTATCTGTTAATAAAGATATTGTATTTCTTATTTTATAATAAATCCAGAAAAATAATTTTTGCTACTTCTATCATTTCAATAAGTAAATATTGATAAATACTTACTGTTTGCCACATGGGATGCTTATTACCATGGGACTATTAAAACAATAAAATATGAGCCCTGTCCTCAATAGATCACAATCCAATTAAGTAGTCAATAATATTGAATTTGAATCTTTCAGAACATAATTTCATTAAGTAATAACTTATGGTACAGACTGTAGGTACTTTAAAAAATTCAAATATGAGACATCACTGCTGGCAATGGTAGTGCAGGATTGCAACCCATTTTTTTTCTGATTAAAGTTCCTGATCATTTGATCTTTTAATTTTGTTTTATTTCGTACAAAGTCTGGCTACCTGCTGATTCTTCTGAGTTCATACTGCAGTCAGCCTTAAATGACCTCTGGTCTGTAAAACCGGACACAGTGCAAGTAATAAGAACACAAGACCCCCGAAGCTATGTTTACCGGATAACCTTTATATCAACTAGAGGTAAGCATGTATTTCATTTTGAAATTCTATAATGTTTTTTCTAGGAAACAAATTTGTATCCTGTGCACCTCCACTGAAAATGGTAAAAGCACCATAAAATGAGAGGAAAAAGGAAGTAGATTCATCGTGTTGATCAACTTCAGGAGAAACAGAAATTAAATGGCTAATTTTTTATATTGTAATTTAAATTTTAGTTGTATTTCAAGGACTGTACAGCTCCAAATGCATGAGAAATACACTACACTATAAACTACAAATACAGTATTAGTATTAGTCTACTTTATATTTAGCAAAAATTAGTGAAGATATTTAATTCTGGAAATGAAATTTAAGTAAATCAGTATTTCTCAGGAGACACTTAGTCTGGCCAGATCTTGCTCATTGAAAGGATTCTGTGGTCAAACCCACATAGGAAACACTGCATACCACACCTTCTCCTTGAAGATTTATAGAACCCATTAAAATATTAAAATCCCCAAGGAATGCTGCAGTGAGCAATAAAAACAACAAAGCAATAAAAACAAAAACAAAAAAGCAGTGCACCTGTATTTAATATAGCATTTTCCAAAATTACTTGATCTCTTTACCCTTTCAAGTAATAGCTATTAGCTTCCAATTACATTTTGAAGTCTTAAAGCCAAATTTAGCAACCAATTTGGTGTCTCAGACAGTAAAGAGCCTGCCTACAATGAAGGAGACCTGGATTTGATCCCTGGGTCAGGAAGATCCCCTCGAGAAGGAAATGGCAACCCATTCTAGTATTCTTGCCTGGAAAATTCCATGGATAGAGGAGCCTGGAGGGCTACAGTCCATGGTATTACAAGGATTTGGACACGACTGAGCAACTAACACTTTCTTTCTTTCTTTGGGTATTTGGGATTTCTGGCTCGTGTAATAGATCCCTGAAGAAATTGCTTTTTTTGGAGCAATCACTATTTTCTAATTGATATAAGTAAAATGTTACTTCAATGTTTATGTCTCATTGTATGAAATTGTTAATTTCATTGCTGAGTAGAGAAGTTTGTTTAACATGAAGTTCTAAAAATTTCCCATAGGTTATCCTGTCAAATGCTATATAAATAAAGATATTGTTATCTTTGTTCTCTCAGAAAAATGTTTTTATCTCTAAGAGAAATTTTAAAGGTTCAGCAGAAACCTTAACAAATATGGTACTGAAAGCATAACTGGGCAAATTCTAGGACTTTACTCAGCAGAGAAAGTCAATAGGATTCCATTGTTAAAGCATCTTCCCGGTGAAGGGAAACATCTGAGGACAAAGCCTAATTTTCCTCAAAGTGAGATGGTATAAACAAGCCTCACAGGCATGAGACTGTTTCCTGTGATTCACCTTTGTACTCTATTCATATCTGAGGAAAAGAGCAGTTCCCAGCCTAGCCCTTTACACTATGATGATGGTACTGGAGCAAAAATAAAAGGTTTTTTGGAATATTCTATTGCCCATTGATTTTTACCTCTTGATTCCAACTTCTGTTTATCTTTCCAAATGTCCTTTTACACTATAAAAACAGAACCTTAATATATATATAGACCTTTATCTGCTATTTTGCTATTTATACTATAGCTAAATCTCAGATTCGAGGATCTGCATCTTCTCTGTTCATCATTTTTTTGTGTGTGATAACAAAATTCCAAATAAAACCAGTTTTGTTAAGTCTGAGTTTCTTTTATGGCTATATTGGTACTTAATTGACTGCCTCAAATTCTGTTTGGTACTTCATTGCAGGAGACTTTGATCTGCTCAGTTATGAAGTATTTGAAGGGAACAATGTCACGCTGGCTATTACCGAACAAACCAAAGGAAAACCCAGTTTGGACACCTTCACACTCAACTGGGATGGGATCACTTCTAGGCCTCTGACGCCACAGTCATCAGCAGCTGAAGTATGTTGTGTTCACTTTTCAAACAGAAAGCTACTTAAACATCAGCCTTCTACAAAAACACATTTTAAGGAGTAGTAATACATCTCCTACTTGGCATGGTGGGTTAGAGCCAACTCATAGTGAGCAGAGAAGTGGGAGATACCACAGTGACAGAGGGAAGGAACGGGGAGTTCTTAGGTCTGTGCTAGCAGGATCCAGGTATCTGTATATGGGGCATCTGCTCATAAGGAATGTTTGCTTGTGAGTTACTGCAGTTCCACAACCGCCTGTACAATGAGTGTGAGTTAATATTTGTTTGGTGACTAAAGGTCATACACTATTTCAAGTCTTTAATTCTAAATATGTATGCTTTGCCAGAGAAATATGGTGTGGAAATTATAGACCTCATGAATGTGTGCCAATTCCAGTATTATCCAGATTGTTTCTTAAATAATAAAGGATTACAGAATCTGTATTTCTTCTTTTGAGAAACAGAATGCATTGGAGTATATATATATATTTTCCAGTTAATTTTGTTGGGAAAGCTATTCATTTGGAACTGTTTAATTAGGGGCTAATTCATTTAGTTTTGCCTCATTGATGCTTTTAGAAAACTGCTAAACAAATATGCCTACAGTATATGTAACAACTAAATAAGCTAAGATCAGCCAGTTGGATGTAACTATTGACATTCTAAAATAAAAATCTTTTTTTTTCTTAATTAAAAACAACTTTTTGGCCATGCCAAGCATCTCATGGGATCTTAGTTCCCTGACCAGAGCTCAAACTCAGGCCCTTGTCAGTAAAAGTGCCGAGTCCTAACTGCTGGACCATCAGGGAATTCCCTAAAATAAAAATCTTGAAAAGTCATTATACTGAAATTATCATGTATAAACTCAAAAATTATTTAGGAAATGACTTCATAATTATGGCTAACATTGGAATTATCTTATGAAATTATTCCTTTAAAACTAATTAGTAGAATTAATAGTAAAATTACTAATGTTCTAACCCTTCATAAAGAAATTACTAAAGCTTTAGTTATTATTTATTAATTATCATTAATTTAGTTTCAGGCAGCAGTGGAAGAAATGGTTAGCAGTAAGTGTCCACCACAAATTGCAAATTTTGAAGAAGGATTTGTTGTGAAATACTTCAGAGATTATGAAACTGATTTTAACCTGGTATGGAATTTTTAATTAACCTCAGAATGCACAAGATAAGAATTCATATAAATGTTTGGAATTTTGTCATTTTCTGGATTAGCATTAATTCCTTTATCATTTAAAGTCAAGTTGCAAATATAATTTTGTTATATGTCTATCGATAAGGTTTATCGTCTGCCTGCATTATAAAATGATTCATTTGTAAAAGCAGTATTTCTACCACATATGAATTTTCTTAATCAGGAGAAAGTAGGCAAGATGGGTAAATGTGAGATCTGTAGGGTTTTTTGCTTGCTTTCTTAGATACAGAGTATATTCTTTTTCCCCATGGCTTCAGAGAATATAATTTGTAGTAGAGCATTATATAGTGAAGTGCTTCATTGCTTTTTGAGATCACCCTCTGGTCAGTTAGTATGAGGCCTAGTCAGTATTTATTTCTTGGTGAAATACAAAGATTTTTCTTTGATTTACAGTGAAGAAAATTTAAAATATACTTATCTTCCTAATTCTTATTTTGAAGACTCAAGGAAGCCAGATCGTCACCATTTCCAAGTGAATACCTTAGGAATAAGAAATATTTAGGCAAGTTATTCAATTCAAATCAGTATTCCAGAAATAAATGAGTCCTTTTAAATATATATATATAATATTATATATATAAATATATATAAAAAATATATATATAATATATATAAGAATATATATATATATAACATGTATCACATCATGCTTTATGCAAACAGATATATTAGTGAAAAGGGAAAATCATTTAATGGTCTATGTTTTCAACTTGATTTAATAAATATACATGTATTCAGGTTCTTCTGTCCTGAATGTGATACTTGAGCAGACAAGGAAACTGAACAAGTAATTTACATTATACTTCTTTCCTACTTCATCTGCAGTCATCATCATAACACACATTCTTGACTCTTGTTACCTTGACTCTTTGAGTTTCCCAACACCACTCTCTCACATCCCCACTTCTCTGCATATATTTTAACCCTCCCTCTGATGCTCCTTAGTTCCCTTTTCCTTTTAAATAGCAATCCATTTGTCTCTTCCCCTGAGTCATCTTTTTTTATACTATTATATGTATTAGATGCCTCCTTTCAGGCTTAGTTTTATAATTCTTTGTTCCTTTGTCCCAAACTGGTAGGCTTCTGTGTGTACAGATAGGGTTCTTTGCTCCTTGAACCCTGAAGATTAAACAAAAAACAAGCAAATGAACGAACAAGCAAATACCTGGCACAGAATGAACACTAAAAATCATTTGTGAAAGAAGTGAATAAATATCCTTAAGGAGTTCATAATATAAAGGAAAATATAGGACTTAGGAAGTAGTCAAATACAGGTACAGGATTATATGATTACGGATCTAAGTGAATGATGTAGAATGCGAGCCTTAGACTTCCAAAGAGAGAAAACATTTCAAGTTAAAGCACTTTGGGAAACAGTGGGATCTGAGTTGGAACTTGAATGACTTAGGTGAAGATGCTGGGGAATGAAACAGAAAAATAAATCATGTTTTCATTTGAAATATTATTATTTCTGTAGGAACATATTAACAGAGGGCAGAAGACAGCTGAAACGGATGCTTACTGTGGTCGTTATTCCCTGAAAAACCCAGCTGTTCTTTTTGACTCAGCAGATGTTAAACCAAACAGACTACCATATGGAGACATTTTATTATTTCCTTATAACCAGGTAAGCTCAACAACATGATATGCTAATTGAATTTGTAAAATACCTTGGTAATAAAATTTCATGAAATTTTGAGACAAGGAAAATTGCTTGTCATGTGAAATCTCATCATCTTGGCCTCGCACCATGCTTCACATTCTGCATGCTTACCATTTCCTCTTCTGCTGACTCTCAAATAAAGAAATTTGGAGGCACAGACATAAAGAACAGACTTGTGGACACTGGGAGAACGAGAGGGTGGGCTGCTTTGAGAGAACAGCATTGGAACATATACATTACCATATGTAAAATAGATAGCCGGTGGGAGTTTGATGTATGACGGAGGGAACCCAAAGCTGGTACTCTGTGACAACCTGGAGGGGATGGGGTGGGCAGGGAGGTGGGAAGAGGTTCAGGAGGGAGGAGTCACGTGCATGCCTGTGACTGATTCATGTCGATGTATGGCAGAGGCCACCACAATGTTTCAAAGTCATTATCCTCCAACTAAAATAAATAAATACATTTTAAAAAATATTTAGTGCCACACACATGTATTCTGCTTTATCTTATAATTTTGGAAAAAATTATGTGCACATGAATTTAAATAGTAAAGCAATTAAAAATATATAATCTCAATATTTCTCTTTAATTAAGAAGAAACAAAAATGGATAGACATCAGAGTGATTCTGGGTATCCACTCAGGAAAAAGTGAAGGAAAATCACAGAGGAAATGCCAGTTTTAGGATAGGTATTACACACATCTAAGCCTAGAGATCATAGATTTACCCTTTCTATTTTTTAAAAAAATTTTCCAGTTGCTGTAACACATGTTCTAATGTTCTAAATTCTAGATATATCTGGCATTCTTAAGGAGTTATGGACAATTAAAATTAGCATTTAATGAGTTTTGTATGATAACAGGGCTTCCCATTTGGTGCTAGTGTTAAAGAATCCACCTGCCGATGCAGGAGACACAGGAGACGTGGGTTTGATCCCAGGGTTAGGAATAGCCCTGGGAAGGGTGTGGCAACCCACTCCAGTGTTCTTGCCTGGAGAATCCCATGGACAGAGGAGCCTGGCAAGCTATAGTCCATAGGGTCGCAGAGTTGGACACGACTGAGGCTACTTAGCACTCATGATAGTAACATGTCCATCTGTAAATGCTCAGCTGCATTCACATCCTAGTTAATTTACCTGAATGCTTCTGTCTTCTTTATGTGTGTAAAGGGCTTTTAAACTCACTGAAGTGTTCAGAGTTGACCTTCATCCTTACATAGCTCTATGACTAGAGACAGTGAATTATTTCCTTTTCTTAAGAAAATAATATCTAAGAAAACAATAAAAGAATTAATCACTCATTGTGAGGTCACATCAACTCCACTTCCTCTTCTATAAAATGTTCCCAATTCTTCTGTATCTGATTGTCTAAAGTTAATCATTCCTTCCTCTATGTTCTGATATATTTTATATTAAAAAAGTTCAGTAGACATTTATTGGATTGTATTAAATTAATTTGAATTTCTAAAAAAAAAACTTAATAGTATGATACTTTTTCTAATTTTATTATATTTTCTATGTAGTTATGTTTAGCATACAAGGGATTCCTGGCAAATTATATTGGTCTAAAATTTCAATACCAAGACACAAGCAAGATTACTAGAAGCACTGATACACAATTTACATTCAAGTTTGCATATGGAAACAAGTAAGTTACACTGTAAATTTGAAAACTTTATACTATAGTATGGAAACTATGAATATAAATTCATTTCTTGTTTGTTTGTTTTTGAGAAATCTTGTGCACCATGGGTCTAACCACAATTTTTCTGCCTTCTACATAAGTTTCCTAACAGAAGTAGTTGTGACAAAAATAAATCTGTAGATTATGAAAATAAAAATTGTTCGTTTCATCATCCATGACCATTTAAAAGACAAAACAATGGTAAACTTTAGAATTTAAATTATATATTATTAAATCTAATAGTATTTCTAATTAGTAAAGGAAGGTAGAGACTGCTTTGTCACAGTATTATCATTAGACTGATCACTGAAAAAAAAGTGAATGTGTGAATGGAGAAAATAAAATATTTTGATGAACATACCAAAGGGAGAAAAGAAAGCATTAGTGGCTCAGTCCTCAGTCGTGTCCAACTTTTTGCAGCCCCATAGACTGTAGCACACAGTCTTAAACTCTGGACCACCACGGAATTCCTGAAAAGGGGGTCTTGATGGAGGACTTGGCTGCTGGATGAGGAAACTGCTCCCCAGCCCTGCCATTTCAGGCTTCCTGCTTTCTTGATTGTCCCAACACTGTTTTCAAAATGTAGGGATCAGCTTTTATTCCTTACTTTCAGAAATGTGTAAACTCCAGAACACATAGAGATATATTGGACTATAAGGGGAATTCTATTTGTTAAAGGTTTAAGAAAACTTTTTAGATGGATCGCCCATGAATGGGAGGGAAGGGGTGATGTAAGGAGAAAACCAGGGTTGCCTGTTGGTGCTCCCTGAATTCCATTAGGAGAAAACAAGATGCACCCACTGGCCTGGTGACAGGAGCAGTGACGGGATGGGACCAGACAGGTGAGTGGGAGCAGACGAGGCCAGTCAGGACTGTGGACTTGGATGCAGTATCTATTGATACACTGCACTTCTGTGCCCCAGCCCAGCTTTAGTTGTTGTTGTTATATCTTATATATTTAGTTAAAAATATATTTAACATTCACATTATTGTGCCAGCTTAAATATCTATGGTGAGCTCCTAAAATGTATCATTATTATGTTTCCTTTTTTCCTCCCTTCTTTCCTTCCTTCCTCCCTTGTATGTATTTTTTTAATTAATTTATTTTTTATTGAAGGATAATTGCTTTACAGATTAATTTGAAAGTTTTTAAGTTTTGCCAGTGCTCGTAGCTTTCTCCTTGCAGAAGTGGGATGATCTTTTGTTAAGAAGGGAAGTTATAGTCTTCGTTTTTTAAAAAAAAAAATGTTGTATTTCACGCATAGCCTTCTGGCATCATATCCTGAGCATATAGCCCTAACGACCTTTAGATCTTCTGCTCAGTTAGATGAAGTGGGGGCAACTAGGAAACAATTTTAGGTACTGGTGTCAGAATCTCTAATCATGAGGTAGGAAGCCATAGTTGAAATGTAGATATCCAAGAGATGTTTGTCAAAGAGGAAATATTTAAGAAGAACCTTTCAAGAATGGTTCAGAACACGTGAAAATTTTACCACTGAATATTCCTTAGATTGTTGGACTAAGCATTAAAGGATACTTATTTGTGTATTACCCCAGGCATAAAATCTAGAATCATGCTTTCATAGGATGTAAAGAAAAAATTTTTTATACACAAAGACAGAAAGTTCATGAGATACTGAAGTTTGGTAAACTTGAAGTGGACTTCGAAGGGCAGAGAGCTGAGGGATCTCTGTGTATGAAGTTGACTGTATTGGCACAGAACTATAGGAAGCTGCTCTCTGAAAAAGTTGCAGAAAGCTCTTGAGTTTTGTTTTCTAAGAAAAGCTTAAGATGAGTCAAAACCAATCCCTCTCCGCCCTAACAAAAGAAAAGTAACCTTCCTGAATTAATGCTTTAAAAAATGTCCTTTTCCTGACAATTCAGATTTCACCCTCAAATGACATTGATTAAACAGAGTATGGCTCTTATGTTTGCACTTTTGGCATGTTTTATACATTTGATCCATCTTTGTCTGGGGCTTCCCTGGTGGCTCAGATAATAAAGAATCTGCCTGCAGTGCAAGAGACCTGGCTTCAGTCCCTGGGTCGAGAAAATCCCCTGGAGAAGGGAATGGCAACCCACTCCAGTATTCTTGCCTGAAGAATTCCATGGACAGAGAGAGGAGTCTGGTGGGCTACTGTCCATCGGGTCACAAAGAGTCAGACATGACTGAGTGACTAACACTTTCACTTTTTCACTTCATCTTTGTTTTCCACAGAAGATGAAGAAGATAGGCAGAAAAAGAGAGGGGCAGAGACAGACGGAAAGAGACAAAGTATTGAAGAAAGTGTTGGTTCCCCCTCCCAGGCATAAATAAATCTTTGAGACTATTGCAACAGTTTAATCCAATATGTAAAATGGGACCAAAGTTAGCTCCTGGAATGAATGAAGTGACTGAGAACAATTCTGCAATTCCCTAGGGTAATTGTTGAATCTGAAGAGGCCAAAGCCACCCTCCGTTGGCCATCACAGAGGAGGAAGCAATGCCAAGGGTCAAGGCAGCCCTCTCCATGTTAATAGGCAAGGAGCATGGAAAGTCTGTGCACAGAAAGAACATATTCCTCTGCACCATACCCAGTTTGATTCGAATCAGGGGTAATCTGTGATGGATCATTGTGAAGCAGAAGTCCTTCTTGAAGTGACATCCCTCATGCCCAAATTGAACTATGGAATCACAATTTTAATTTTTATCACCACCACCTAGATGCATTTCATTCTTCTTATTGCAGTGGGATTTTGGAAGATTTCACAGATCTCAGTTCTTCCATTTTAGTCAAGCCATCACTGAGCACATCACTAAGTAGTCCTTCCTTTAGCCTGCTGTGCATTAATGTGAAGATGCATTACACTTGGTGAAATTAATTGGCTTCCTTTACCCTAAATGCCACAAGATCTTTCAACAAGAATATCATGCTTTAAAAGAGGATGGTTCTCTGGTTAAAAACTATTAATGTTACCAATGAAGGCAAAGTAAATTCTCCAGCTCCTAGCTGGTGTTTCTAGACCTGCTTTTATGTAGGTAAGACAGTCCATTTATAGGTCAATTAGGTGTGTTAGCATTAGTTTATTTTCAGTACATTGTTAGTATCAAAAAGTGCCAATTTTTTCCTCAAATGTTGTCTCCAAAACCAGTGATGTTTGTAGCTGTAAATCCAGCTTCAAAATCCCAAAGGTAAAATCTGGTTTACCCTTAGAAAATGAAATTATCTAGCCACAAACTGAGTGTGCTGTTTGCTTAAGTTTTGATATCATCTGTAGTCTCCATTTCTCTTAGAAAGGTTCTGGCTCAGTGGGCCATTTTATCTAAGTAGTTTTCAGAACTTCAGAATCATATAATTAGTTATAGAAGTCCACTTAGAATCCCAGAATACTTTTTTAATTTAAAGAGCACTTTAACTTAATGTAGTTCTGCATATAATTTTCGAAAATGATGCAGTCTGAGCTTTGATGCATTAGAAATGGACTCCATGATGAATTTGCAAACCATGGAGTTTCAAAATGAGAATAGAAGGTGCTCAAACAAACTGACCAGTTAACCAGTTCATCGGTAGTTTATGCAAAGATTATTGTTAAACTGTATTTAGTTACTTGAATGGCAGTATTTTTCTCTTTATTGCAAACTCCAGTTACTGAATTGCTTATGTAATTTATGAGATTTCAATGCAGTTAATATTTAATGAAACTCTGAATCTAAATTATACAGTTAGAAGGTACTGTGCAACCATTTGTATGGATTAATAACTTTTGCAATGTTTGTCCCTTAGTTATAGTGGACAATGCAACTCCACTGAGCTCTTTTGGAAGTATTATCGAGTTACAGTCTTGCCTCTTACTATTGGCTGAATTCACTGTTCTATCCCTGATAAATATATTTTTTTTAACAAATTGATTTCTTCATTCTTGTGTCTTATTTCTATATGCTTTCCACCAAGGTGCATCTCCTTAGTTGACTTACTTGTCCCTGTAGAATATTGCTTTATATTCCTGTGCCTACTGACATGGCTACAAATAAAAGCTATCTTGGCAACATTAAATCTTTCCCTGCCAGTCTAAGTTTCTGCCTGCCGTCCCTTGTTGTGACTGCTTTTCTGTGCCATTAAAGAATGCTTATGGTCTTCTTGAGGGAAAAGAAAGACTTGTCTTCTTTAAGATTTTAATGTGTTTTATAGTGTATTGGTTTACATTAAACATTGTAACTGAACTGTACATCTAATTAAACAACCATATTTCAGCTGGACCTACACTTGTATAGACCTTGTGGATCTCATTCAGACCAAATACATGGGGACCAGTTTTTCTCTTCAGAGGATTAGCTTGCAGAAAGCATCAGAATCACAGTCTTTCTATGTGGATATCGTATACATTGGACAGACATCTACGATGACAACATTGGATGGTACGTCGTATCATTTCATATCTAAAATTAAACCTTGTAAACCTATTTTGTACTAAAATCTTATCATAGATGTTATTTATATTCTGTAGCTTAGATAGAAATGTTAAATTGTTTCGTCTCAGTAGTATTGTGGTTTAAATCATATTTTTAATGAATAGGGCCAGATGATTATTCTAAAGATGAAAGCATCCTTAATGTAAACTTAGTCATTATAGCAGGAATCAGCTTGATAGTTCTGGATTCTATTTATAGATAAGTACACTGTGGAAGGGCTTCTCTGGAGGCTCAGTTGGTAAAGAATCGGCCTGCAACACGGAAGACTACTGGGTTCGATCCCTGGATTGGGAAGATCCCCTGGAGGAGGGCGTGGCAACCACTCTAGTATTCTTGCCTGGAGAATCTGTCCATGAGGATGGACAGAAAAGCCTGGTGGGCTACAGTCCACGGGGTCCCAAAGAGTCAGACATGACTGAGCAATGAACCACCACCACGCTGTGGAAAACATTCTAATTTTGCCTAGTTTGATTTTTGAGAAATGAATCACCAAGCTAGAGATCTGTTCCTAAAAGGCAACTATTGCCTTTGACATCTATCTAGTAAGAATGAGCTGAAACTTTCCATGGACTTTATTGTGATAATTAGTAAAGCTTTAAATGAAAATGTTATTTCTGATAGTTTTAGTATTTCTTTCTAGTTATGTTAATAGACTCATACATGTGAAATGTTCTAATAAGATAATAAAAATTAAATTGCAGCCTTCAAAAAAGTGAAAGTGAAGGTCACTCAGTCCTGTCCGACTCTTTGTGACCCCATGGACTATACAGTCCATGAAATTCTCCAGGCCGGAATACTGGAGTGGGTAGCCTTTCCCTTCTCCAGGAGATCTTCCCGATCCAGGGATCAAATCCAGGTCTTCCACATGGCAGGCAGATTCTTTACCGTTTGAGCCACAAGGGAAGCCCAGTCTTCAGACAAAAAAAAATCAGCCTAATTCCAAACAGTCACCTTAATAAGTGACTTTTACCATATTTCAGAGGAGTTTTAGAATCCTTTTCTTTGGAACTATTTCAAAACTAAATGTTACTATGCTTACAGTAATATAAGAATAGTAACATTCTTACAGTAATATAAGAACAGTAACATTTAGTTGTAAATATAACATTGCTTACGGTAATGTTGCTGTTACTGTAAGAATCACTCCTTTTTAATCCGCTATCACTGGACCTACTTTGTGATTGGTGGCGCACAGAAGACAGCTGATTTGTGCTGGGTGAATGGGTTAAAGGTCCTAGTGAGCACCACATTCAGGGACCTACGACAGAGCAAAATTAAGTAGCCGGCAGAGGGCTGCATGGGTTTGGTGCAGAGCTTGGTGGGTTTTCAGTATTTTGTTTTAATTACCCAATGAGACTCATATATCAAAAGACTTCAAAGCTTTATGTTCTAGAAGTGAAAGTTTACCAAACATCACAAACTACTTGCCTTAAGGGCTTCTTTCTAAAAGTTGATTTTAAACAGTTTATTCCATGACACATGGATTTTATTTGATGCTTTTTTTTTAGCAGCAGAAGCTATGCAATTTTATCTCCTATTATTTTGTTTATTTGCATGCTTTAGAAATGTCAAAGAGAAGACTTCCAGCATTAGCAAATAAAGGAATATTTTTAAAGGACTTTCAGGTGAATCAGACCAAAAGTAATGGATCAAGTATAACCAACCAGTATTCTGTCACCATGACATCATATAATTGCAGTTATAATATACCCATGATGGCAGTGAGCTTTGGGCAGGTAAGCTTAGAATTTTACAAGTAACTGTTTTCAACTTATGAAACATTAGCTTTGATCTAGTAAATGTAAAACATTATTACGAATAGATGACACAAATTAGATATCTTTTAATAAGACAAGACAGTTATTCTAAGGATTAAATGAAGATTTAGAGCATGAACTTTCACATTGACCATGAAAATTCACTTTAAACATTAAAAACTTTTTAAAGAAATGTATCTATGGGGAAAAAAGAGAACATAACCTTAAGAATCAGCTAGCCAGATTTAAGTTTTAAATCAGCTAGCCAGAGATTTCTCTGTTGATGTAAAAGAAAAAGCTGTGGGCTCTCCCGATAAAGACCTTTAAACACAGATTACTGAAAGAAAATCTCTGCATTAGGTTGTTAAATTGTTTCTGTTATAAGCACTTTATTATTTGTATCAAAATTGATAGAAGGGGAAAGAGATGGTTTTCCATAATTCCAAAAGGATCTAAACAGTTATTTTGTACTGTTTGTGTATGAGATCTGTGTTAAATGTTACAATTATGAGAAATATTTTTCCATTTAATTTTTACAAAATATACAATTAGTTATATAACTTTCCACAGCAAACCAAAGCCAAGTATAATGAATTCAAAATTCAAGGTTAAATAATAATTAAATATTATAATTTGACTTTCACAAAGAACTTCCTGCTAACAGTTTTATGATTTAAAAGACTAAAAAACTATGTGTTCCACAAAAATTGCTTTTACCCCATCCAGATCCAATGTTTTAGTCTTAGTATCTCTAAGATAAGCATCTTATGTTTTTCAGTCTTTGAGCTGTCTAAAAAAATGTGTCATATGTGTATGTGCACATATATTAAATGTCCACATGAATGAATTGTTTTAAAAACTAACTTTGAAATAATTGTAGACTCATGTGCAGCTGTAAGAAATAATACAGGAATATTCCCATACTTTTCACCCATTATCCTCAATGGTAACATCTATAAAGCAGAGCATAATAACACAATGGGAAAATTGACTTTGATACAGTTTACCAACCTTATTTGGATGTTATCCGTTCTACATGCTTTCATTTGTGTGTGGTGTGTATGTGTATGATCCTTACACAGAGTTTTTTTATTGCATGTATAGATTCAGCTTACCACCACAGAACAGTTCCATCCTGAGAATCCCTCATGGATACACTTTCATATAGCCACACCACCTACCTCCCTTTGCCACTGTCTTATATCTGGCAACCACTAATTGTCTCTCTAATTGTGGCATTTACAATGTTATATAAATGGAATTAGACTTTATATAATCATGCTAGCATTAAGTCTTTTGATATTGACTTTTTTCACTCTGAGTAATTCCCTTGAGATCTCTCCAAATTATTGTATATATTAATAGTCTGTTCATTTTGATTGCTAAATAGTGTTTAATAGTATGGATGCACCATAAGTCTATTAAACCACTTAATCCTTGAAGAACATGTGAGTTGTTTCCAGGTTTTGGCTGCTTGAATAAAAGCTACTGTGAACATTCATCTGTGGGTTTCCACGTGACATAGGTTTTCATTTTCTGAGTTAATTACCCAACAGTGTAATTATGGGGTCATGTGATAAACACATGTATAGCTTTATAAGAATCTACCATACTCTTTTCCAAAGTGGCTGCAACATTTTACATTCCCAGCAGCAATGTATGAAGGATCCATTGTCTGCACAAATATGCCAGCATCTAGCATTGCAACTATTTTTTATTCTAGCCATTCTGATGTGGTATATACTATTAGCTCATTTTGGTCCTAATTTGCCTTCCCTGATGGCTAATAATGTCAAACACTATATATGTTCTTCTGTGATATCTGTTCATGCCTTTTGCCCATTTTCTCATTGGGCTATCTTCCTGTTGTTGAGTTTTTAAGGTCTTTTGGTATCCTAGGTATAAGTCCTTTGTCAGGCGTGTGGTTTGCAAATATTTTCTCCCAGTCTGTACCTTGCCTTTTCATGATCTTAATGAGGTCTTTCACAGAGCAGCAATCTTAATTTGATGAGTCTCAGTTTATCAAGTATTTTCTTCTATGAATGGTGCTTTTGGTTTCAAGTCTAAGAACTCTACTCTTAGCTCTAAGTCCTAAATATTCTTCTTTGTTTCCCCTGAAAGTTATATAGTTGTGCATTTTACATTTAAGGCCATGATCCATTCTGAGTTAACTTTTGTGTAAGATATGAAGTTTTAAGTCCAGGTTCACTTGCTTGCTAGTCCCTCCGGTTACTCCAGCACCGTTTAGTGAAAAAGCTATCCTTTCTCCATTTGAATTACTTTTGTATCTTTATAAAAAAAAGAAATCAGTTGGGCATATTTGTGTGGATATATTTCTGGATTCCTCTCCAGTATTCTGGCCTGGAGAATTCCATGGACTGTATAGTCCATGGGGTCACAAAGAGTCGAGTCGCACACGACTGAGTGACTTTCACTCTCACTTTTCTCTATTCGGTCCCATTGTTCTGTGTGTCATTCCTTCCACCAGTAAACACCACACCCTCTTGATCACTGTAGCTATTTAGTGATTCTTCTCACTTCACTCGTACTGTGAAAAATTGTTTTAGCTATTCTAGGTCCCGTGTCTTTCCATATAAATTTTGACATAAGCTTGTTAATACCTACAAAAATCTTGCTGGTATTTTGATAAGAATTGCATTAAACTGATAGATTGTTTTGAAGGGAATTGACACCTTTACCATATTGTCTTCCAATCTATGAATGCAATTTGTCTCTCCATATATTTGGTCTTCTTTGCTTTTTTTTCCAACATGTTTAACTCTTTGATTACATTTACCAGCATTTTGTAATTTCAAGTCAGATTCAGTACACGTTTTGTTAAATTTATATGTAAATGTTTCATTTTCTTTGAAGTTATTTTCATGGGTCTTAAGTTCAGTTTCTCCATGCTTGTTATTTTCACATAAAAATACGATTGATTTTTTGTGTGTTGCTATTGTATCCTGCAGCCTTGCCAAAGTCCATGACTTTTTAGAAAGTAAAGGCACTCATGTAATCACTTCAAGATAAAAAAAATCATTAGACCCCCAAGAGCCTTCTTTGTGCCTTTTCCTTGTCATTGGATTATTTACCCACAGCCCTAGATAGCTACTATTATATTAAGAGATTCATGTTGTTGCATACAGCTAGCTGAAGTTTGTTCTTTTTCACTGTACAGTATTCCATGGTGTTAACATACAACAATTTATCTATTCTATTGATGGGCTTTTGCACTATTTCCAGTTTGGGATTATTATAAATAAAGTTTCTCTGAACATTCTTGCACATGTCTTTTGGGACTTACATTTGCTCATTTGTGTTGGCGATAGAGTTTATAACTTTAAATTCGACAAGATTAACAGGGATCAATAACCAGAGAATATCACCTTCACTATTAGAGTTACAATCTATGAATTTTTGTTTTACACATTGCTTCTGTCAGTTGACTGGCACTTAACATTAGACAGGTATTTCCTGAGTCTGGATTAGTCACTGTATTGATCATATATTTCTTTATATCATCAGTTAAGTTTTCAAGTTTCCGTATGTTATTTCTCCAAAAAGGTTTTTAATTTTTTGATAGCCAAGACCATGTTTCGTATTTCTTTGCCTCCCCACCCAACGTGATTAGCATTGTACCTTGAACAAAATGCCTGCTCAATAAATATTTGTTCCTTGAGTGATGGCGGGCACTCTCTGAATTAATGAGGTATTACTGTGGTTCCAGCTGATTGCTGCGCAGATGACCAAGTTGACTTGAGCCTCATTAGTGTAGCCACGTCCGTACGGCCTGTGTTGATTTATGTGCCTCTCCCTAATGTTCTGAGGAGTCCTGAATACCTGAGGCTCATTTATGTCATGTCACAGGATTGTGCCCTGGTAAAATAGAAATTGTGTTTGCCATTGTTAGATTTAATCATTTTATCAATATTTATTTTGGAAATTAGAGAATCACAAACGAGACAGAGAATGAGTCTGTTTACAGAGGAAATAATTGGCCTGGGGAGTCAAAGATTCGTATTCAAAGAATTCAAGCAGCATCCCCACCCATCAGTGGCAGCTTTGACATTCACGCTTATGGACGTGTTCTCACAGGTACATGAAAAAAGCCCATAACTTTGGCCTATGTATCAGTTGAACTGTATTGATCTAGATAACCATCATTAACATTTCAGTGTATTTCTTTTTTTTTATTTTTTAATGAAGGATAATTGCTTTACAGAATTTTGCTGTTTTCTGTCAAACCTCAACATGAGTCAGCCATAGTTTACATATATCCCCTCCCTTTTGAATTGCTTTTTAATATTATTTCCTTATGTAATTTATAGAGTTGAAATCTTCATTAATGTAAAGCTAAATTATTGAGAACAAATGACACTTTCACATTTTCTTCATCCCCTCACCAGATACCCTAGGTTAAATTCCCAAAAGTTTGTTTCTCTTTTATGTCCATAGCTTATTGGTTATCTATGAAATTGTTTTTCTTTTAAGTATTTGAGCCAAGGATCAATGTCTGAGGTACATTACTCATGTGATTTTTGTTTCTAAGAAATATGTAAATTTGTTGCATAAGCAATATGGAAATTTCATCTTTTTCCATACTGGAGGAGAACAGTTGGTTTACAAGTGATAAAATACATCTCATGTATCTTAAAGGTGACCATGGATCTTCCCCAGTGGCTCAGTGGTAAAAAATCTGCCTGCATTGCAGGAGTCATAAGAGAAGTGGGTTCGATCCCTGGGTGGGGAAGATCCTCTGGAGGAGGGCATGGCAACCCACTCCAGTAGTCTTGCCTGGAGAATCCCATGGACAGAGGGGCCTGGCGGGCTACAGTCCATAGGGTCGCAGAGAGTCAGGCACGACTGAAGCAGCTTAGCATGCACAAGAGTGGCCACGGTTTTGTGAAGTTTTGATTCCCACTGTTTGCTGTCCTTCTGCGAGTGCAGGTATCCCTGCTGGTGTATCAGCCGCAGATTTGAAGTTTGCTCTCCAGAGTCTAGAAGAAGTGGGACAAGTCTCAGTGACCCGAGAGGGAGGCTGTGCTGGATACTCGTGGCGCGTCAAGTGGAGAAGTACATGTGGAAAGCAGCCTCTCCTGCAGGTTCCCTCACATCACCTGGGTTTTGTTTTCTTCTATGTGTTCTTTGCTTATTTGCACCCTGCCTCATGCCAAAGAGACCTGGAGACTGTGTGTATTTTAAAAACGCACAAAATAGACTAAACATTCAAGGAATTCCTTTCCATTCCTTTCCATAAAAGGAAATTGAGGGAAAGAAGACTGTTCAAAATTGAGTTGACCAGGCATTCTCTTTTGTGGAGAACAGCTGTTGGTGCTTTATGCCTGACATCCTATGGGGGAAGTTCAGGAATATACGGATTAGAAGACCTTTAGCAGGGGCAGGAAGAGCACAGGCTGGGCCAGTCCCAGAACTAAATCTGCGTGTACTGTGAGGGAAGGCAAGTGTAAGGGGGGGTGTACTGGGGATATACTGTACGGGGAGCCAAGCATAATCTGCCTTGCTGTCTATAATTCTGTCTATTCAGTAGAGCTGTATTCTGGGACCTTGGATAGTTTTCTGGTTCCAAAGATGACCTTTTCAAGTTCATAACAGAGCCACACTTTTAAGTGCTCATCTAATGACTTTCGCTTAGAGTGTGGTTGGGAGTACAGGAGGGAAGTTACATTTAGAATATGTGAAGGCGAAGGGTCTGGAAGAGACTTTGGGCTCAGATGGTAAACATCAAAAGTATGCTTTCTAATGATGATGAGAGTGTGAGAGGCACTCTTATCCTCACATACTATTGGTGAGACAGTAAAATCAATAAGGCCATTTGGGAGGATAATTTAGTTGTATCTGAATACATATACCTTATGATTCAGCCATTTGAGATCTATAACTCCATTCTACTGAAATAACAATACAAATAGGAAATGAGATAGGCACAGAGTTAGTCAATGCAGCATTATTCGTAATAGTAAAAAAAGAAAAAAAAAAAACCCAAGAAACCTAAATCCCCATCAATAGAAAAATAGTTGTTAAAATGACACAAACTTGGCATGAATACCGTGCACACATATATAGACCCACGTATATTCACCTGGAAAGATGTCCTTGACAAAAGGTGGAAAAAAGTACAAACCTGCTTTGGGAAAGTGACAGAGGAGACTCAAAAAAGTATACAAACGTAGAATATAATATGCCATGCATAGACTGTATGGATGTCATACAGATGTGGGCCTTATTTTAAGAAAACACATGTCCTGAAACTAGAATTAGAAAATTCTGTAACTGAGACATCTCTAATGACTGATGTCCCCTTGATACCTCTGTGATGTCTGCAGACTCTTCCCTTCTTTCTTCCCTGACCAGTCTCCTCTGCGTATTCATCATTTCTGCTCCTGGTCACTTTGGCTCCCACAGACCCACCATGAAAACTCCTATCTCTTCTAGCCTCTGTATGCATCAGAAGGCTACCATGTTAACAGTGCAGCTTTAGAATGACCAAAGTATGCCTATTGATCTGATTTGGTTTCATTTTTACCATTGGCGGAAAATATAATTTCATCAGTAGATGAAAAACCAGGGGTAGTCAGAGGCCAAAACTGCTAAAGGGGAAACATTGACTCTTGGGTAGAAAGAAGACCACATTTTTTTTAATTATTAAAGAATCATTTATCAAAATGGTCATTTTCAGAAAGAGCATAGAATATTTTGACAAAATCAAATTAATAAATTTGTGTTTCTCAGACATATTTTATTCTAAATATTCAAGTTAATTTTAGTCATTTAATTCAAGTTGTGATTGCTGCAATACATGCTAATGCTATGATGTTACCAGTTTTTTCTTCGGTAGATTATGATCATTTTTGAAGAGGCTTCTTTTACAAAAATGTGACCAAATGGTTTTGAAATTTTTTCATCTTTTGGCATTTCACTTTTAATCGTGCTTAAATTTAAAAAGAAAAACTAGTGTGGTCATATTTATCATAACATTTCTAGTAAAATAATCTTACCTAAAAATAGATCAATGATTCCAACATTTTTGGAGAAAATGCTAACATGACGGTTACAAAGATAAAGGAAGGTGGCTTATTCAGACAGCGCATACTGGGAGACCTACTTCGTACACCCAGCAAACAGCCACAGGTATTTTTAAAAGTTTCTTCATAATTTTAAACATTTAACTATTTTGTAATAAATTAAAGGCCCAGTAAAACTGAAGAGATGACATCTTTATTTTCATGTGACTATTCATTAACAGAGGATCATTTCAATAATATTATTTCATGACTTTTGGGAAAATTATTGATATCTTCTTTATGATAAAAATGAATATTAAGTTCTGCTGTTAGTATTTGAAAATATATCCTTTCATTTAATCTTTGTCATATCTCTGTAAAGCGATTATTAACCTTACCACTTACTGAGAGGGAGTTAAAGAATAAGGAGTTCAGGTGACTTTCTCAAGAGCAACTTTATTTTTATCCATAGCACTAATTACCCCCGGGGCATAATGTGCATTTACTTTTTTGGTAAGTTTATAGCCTTATGCAACTCTCTGCCCTACCTCTGCTAGAATGTAAGTTGAGTGACAACAGGAATGTCATCTGTTTTGTTAAATGTACTTGTCAATTTACAGCTGTGCCTGATATAATGGACACATTTGCAGAATGAGTCAATGAAGTGTTAACACAGACAAAGTATGAGTAGAATAGACTACTTTTTGGAAACTAGCAAACTAGCAAACAAGCAAAATTCCATATTTTTCTAAATCCTACATATATTCTGTTTAACCGTGCTACCTCTGTTACCTCTGTGTTTGTTTATTTGTAGGTTGAAGTCTATGTCAATGAAATTCCAGCTAAATGTTCAGGCAACTGTGGGTTTACATGGGAACCCACAAATACTCCTCAAATCCGGGCCATAAACCCTTCCCAAGGTAATCTCTTGCTTTCGAATTTGGAGTGTAGGGTGTAAGACAATTAGCAAAAATGTAAACTCGGATAGTGGTTTTTAATTTCTAGCTAAGGCAAGCAGACATTTCTACATAGTGAAAAAAATGTATCAAATCAGAAAGCTGTGGAAAGATTATTAATTTTCTTTGGGAAAAATATCACTGTTGACATTGGACTCACTAGTATTCTACTTTTCCTGTTTCACCAAGTTAAAATCAATATCTAAGATTTCTGATATTGAGGCAGTTCTGTTAAACTCTACTACCTACGGTTTTAACTGGAATCTTTCATCATATGAGACCACTTCTTCTAGGAGATATAGTACTAAAAGGTCAGTAACAGGACAGCTGCTGTTTAGTAAAAGAAAGTGATTAGGCCCTAGATTTGAGAAAGAGAGAAAAATTATTGCCAAGAAATTAATCTAGAGGGACACATCATGAAACACCTTCATGGTATGTGACTGCTTTTAAAGAATGTGATTACACTTTATGTCTGAACTCCCAAGGGTTGAAATAAACAATGACTAAGGATTGTAAGGGATGGCTTTTTTTCAAGATAGAAAGATAAGCTTAGGTACTGTAATCACTTATTCAGTATTGAGGACTAGTAGGAAAACTCACCTGCTAATTATGTCAGCAAGCAAAAAACCCCATTGAAATCTTTAAAATATCACATTATTATGTTGAAAGAATATATCCTTCAGAATTTTATCATAGTATTATAATTGTTATAATACTGTTCATAATATCTTTTAATGTAATTATTATACTAATACCTTTTTGTAGTATTATAATATATATGAATTCATGTTATCCCAAAGTTAGTATCACTACTGTAAAACCTTCAAAACTCTCAAGAATAAAGATTTCTTGAACTTTAATTTGGTTTTAGTCCTTTGATATTCTTATTTTTGAATCCATCCATGTATTTTGTAATGGATTTCCACTTTTAAATTCCACTTTGGTATTCTTGTTTTTGAATACATCTTTGTATTTTGCGATGGACTTTCACTTTTAATTCTTGAAAATAATATTTCCTACTCAGTTAATGTGAAGCACCTTTTGCAACATTTTAAATGTAAAAGTAATTTAAAAAGGAAGTATAAATAATGCTATTAAAAACAGCCATTTTTTCCTCAATGAAAATTTATCAACTGTTAACACTTATCATATTTACTTCAAATCATCAGAAAGAAAATATTATAGGAACAGCTATAGTTGTCTCTAAGCACTATGCTCAGTGCTAGTGCCCTGCCACCTTCCCCAGTGGCAAGCACAATAATTAATTTTGTCTGTATTCTTCCATGCCATTTTAATTACCCTTTGTGTATAACACAGACATGGTAATTTTTCCAGTTTTTTAAGTTTATCCATGAGCTATTTCATTGTAAATATCATTTCCACCTTATTTTGTCATTCGGCATTTGTTTTGAGAAATATATGGTTTTATGCATATGTATTAATAAGTTTAAATACTTCATAGATAAACCAATTTATTTGTTCCTCTATTGATAGACATTTAGACTGTTTACAAGTTTTTTTTTGTTTTTGCCCATGACTGTATTGAACTTTCTTATGCAAATCTACTATAACATACATACTAGAACTTCTTTAGGATTTGCATCCTACATGTGGATTACCAGGTATATGTGTATTCACTTCATTAGATGACCAAATTGCTCCCCTAACTGACTGTACCTCCAGTAGGTATGAGGACATCATATTATCCACACCCTTGCCAACAGTTAATGAGCTTTCTAATTTTAGTCAACCTGATGAGTGTAAGAAGTTATCTCATCATTGTTTTTATGTTGTCTGTTCCCTGGTTAGTAATGCACAGGAACATCTTCTTTGTTTCTTGGACATTTAGATTATTTCTTCTTCTGCAAATTGCTTGTTAGCACCTTTTATCCATTTACCAGATTGTCTTTTTTCTGTCAGCTTTCACTGTGTATTATATATTATGTTTGTCGATTCTTTACATGTATCTTTTCCTAGTGTATCACTTATGATTTGTTTTACTATCTTGTTCATGGAAACGTTTAATTTATATATGTTTTCCTTTATGGTTAACCATGGGTTTTTGTAGTTTAACAATCCATCTCTATGTGAAAGTCATTAAGATATTTGACTATTTTTTTTCTAAAATTTTGAAGTTTTGATTTTTCCTCCTTAGCTGTTTAAATCCATGTGAAATCTATGTTGTATGTGATGTTATATAAGTAGGGTGACCATTTCATTAATCGATCAAACCTGGATACCTTAAGAGTCAACGGAGAACATTCAGTATAAGATCCTGGGCCAGAGAGTATAAGCCTGAAACAGCCCAGGCACTTTAGAATTGGTGTCACTCCAGCTTAAGTAGTCATATCCTGCTTCAAATGGAAAGTGTCCACTACATTACTTGTACAGTTTATTCTTTTTTCATGAGTTTGTGATGGCAGTTCTGTCATAGTCTAAGTTACCATATGGAGATGTCTGTTTCATTTCTTTGTCATAAAATAATTTTCCTTTACTTACATCATTCCGTACTTTGAGTCAGATAATCCTTTCCACTAATCTCTATCAACACACAGATTCCAAACATGAAGCAACATGCAGTATTAAAATGGAAAAAAAATACCATTGCTAAACAAATGTCTTTTTTCTCTGCTTGCTTAAAGACTTATTATTTATATATTTTAGAAGGTAGGGTCCTTTTCCTCTGAAATATCTGATTTCAAAGCAACAGATTCTATGTTTTGTCATTTTAATATTGTCATTTATATTTATCATTTTCAGGGTCCTATGAAGAAAGCACTATTTTAACCATCTTGGGTTCAGGATTTTCTCCTAGTTCGTCTGTCTCGGTCTCAGTTGGGTCAGCAGGTTGCGCTCTTCTTTCTGTGAGTGGTAGGTTCTTTTAAAACGATTATTTTTGAGTCTAATTGTTTTTCTATAAGAGAAAATAGGATCAAAGAGCAGTGTTACAATAATAATTTTCCTATAGTGTTCCTTTGTGGTCATGAAATTGGCAAACTGCTCTAGATAAATACCATATCTTTTTAATCTTTGGTTATAACCACAGACTAATTCTTGCACTGTTGTATAGTACGTCTATCCATAACAGATGATTTTTTTTGTTTTTCCCCTCATAAAGAGATTACACAAAATCTTTTCTTCTTTGGTGTGACTCTGGAGCACAAAAACACATAGATTGCTGCTCTGATATTCCGTGATCCCCTCTGCTCATGCTTTGAAAATGTCACAATAGTCATAACGAGAGGCCACAGCCATCTTCCTGGACTTTTAGTCCAAAAGAACCTCTACCCATTAATATAGAACTTAAATATCATTGATACTGTCTATTCATGGAAATGAGGAACATAACCATTTATTTACCTAAAAATTCTCTTTCACAATCCTAGTTATTTTCCTTAATTTTAGTAAGTTTAGATTATATAAGCAAATTCATCTTCTGTATCATTTAAGTCTTTTTCTTTTGCACCACATGGCACAGGGGATCTTAGTTCCCTGACCAAGTATTGAAGCTGTGCCTCCTGCCTTAGAAGCACAGAGTCTTAACCACTGGCCCACCAGGGAAGTTCCTCATTTAAATTGTTTTAAATTTGCATCTTCTATGGATTCTTGAGATCTAATATCCAGTGTTATTATACTGTGTATAATAATAACAATGATGGTGATGACGTGCACTGTACTATAAATACACATATACTATTCTAAATGAAGAATAGGTTTTTCACTTAGTTTTTGATCACTTTTCTTGTTGAAACCTAGTATTTTACTCAGTTTGTGACATAAACAATATATTGGACCAAATCTTTAGAATTATTGGTATAAATGATCTTATGTATTAGGATTTTAAATTGTTATTATGGTAACTTTTTTTGCCACAGTAGCACTCAGGAGCAAACTGTTTACTCTGCCCTCATTATTATTTTACCATACTCTTTTTCTGGGAGGGTCTGATTCATAGTATTAGGTAGATTGTAAAGGTTTTCCTTCCATTAATATATGAGTAATTTTCCTCAGATATGTTTCTTCGGAATATAAAAATGAAGGCCACTTGTATATTTGCAAACATAAAATTTCAGTAATTTTATCCAACAAAAACATTTCTTGACCATTTTCTTCTTCTTTTGTAACAAGAAAATGAGATCAAGTGCCAGATTCTGAACGGAAGTGCTGGACGTTTCCCAGTCGCTGTGTCCATCGCTGATGCTGGACTAGCACGGAATGTAGAGGAGAAGGGATTCCACTTCATTTATCAGAGTCAGATCTCACACATCTGGCCTGCTTCTGGAAGCCTCGCAGGTAACAGTTAATTGTTCCAAACAAAGGAAAGTTGCCTGCATTTCCATCATTCGTTTCATGAAACTATTTCTAGAACAGGGTGAAGGGAGAGGACTCTAAACCTTCCTTGTACAGAACAAAGGAGACGCCTCATTCAGAAGGCACAGTGATTCACTGGATGACTAATTCTTTTGTTTCTTTTGAAGCACAAGTCAGGGTGACTGCTTCTACTACATCTTAGGTTATTGAATTAATATCATCAATTATTACATGTTTCTATAACAAGCTCATTAATTATGTCAAGATAAGATTTATTAGTTATTATTCTGCTTACCAACTGCTCCATTTGTAATCACAGTCTCAGTGGAGCTACTTGACCCAGAAAAAGTTCCAGGAATAAATTGGGGAAAGGGAGGCTGATGCAGAAGATGAAAGAAAATAACACATTTTTCCAGTCTTGCTTTCCTTTGTGTTTTGTTTGCTTGTTTGTTTGATCATGCTTAGTTTGGGATTTTGTGCTTTGGCCTTGATCTTTTGGGTGTGTTCTGTGTTTATATTTTAAGTTATTTTTATTTTATAGTTGGGATTTTTAATTTACTTAAAAGTATTAAAATTTGGGATTTTGTCAGAGTCTTATTTCACTCTTATTTCACACTAGTTGAGTAAATACAAATAACATCATTTCTCTTTAGGATGAATAAGACACTATGGAAAATAGCAGTTGCTGCTAGTAATGTCCAGAAGCAAATGTTAGTTGCAAATCTGTGTTATTTCATTCATTCACTTAGCCCAGCCCCTTTACGATTCTAGACTCTGGAGCTCAGGCTATATGGTCTTTGATCTACTTGCCAACCTATCTCTTGGATGATTAGACAGTTGTTGAATGATGAGTTAGATTACTGCCAAAGTGTCTTTTTGTTATTGTTAATCTATTGTGTTTTTTTTGTTATTTGATTTTATGTTTTTACTAATGAAGGTGGTACTCTTCTGACTGTATCTGGATTTGGCTTTCATGAATATTCAAAGGTATTAGTCGGAAATGAAACCTGCAATGTAATTGAAGGGGATTTGAATAAAATAACCTGCAGAACACCAAAAGTAAGGCATCCAGTTTTGGTCGTTTTTTCTAAGTCTGAAATTGTGCTAATTAAGGAGCATCTCAGTAGAGGGTTAAATAAATGCCTTATTTACCTAACGAGTGCAGAGGTTCATTATGGTCTTTAACAATTATTTCTTCAACATCTTTCTGCCGAGATCCAAATACAAAATATTATCTCCACAATCTAGATACTTAACATCATTGAGGAAGACAGACATATAAACTAATGTTAAACAGTGTGTCTCATTTGAAATAATAGAAGTAAACACACAAAGTGATGATAAAAGACAGTGGGGTGAGGATGTCAGGCAGAGTTTCATGAGCAAGTTCATGTCCTGTCAGAGGTGGAGGGATGAATGGGATTTGACCAGGAGAATCCAAAGATGAAAAAATACACCAGTAATAAATAGTCTAAAATATTCAGGGAAGCAACTCTAGACATTTTGGGTTTTTTAAGGAATTATATAAATATTTTAAATGTGTTAAAGTTTCAGTTTGTTGGAAAAACACACATGATGTGAGTTTTTCCCACAGAATTTTAGGACCAATCATTGTTCCTTTATTTTTAAAAATAGTGTTCAAATTTAAACCAAAACTGTTTTACTTACTGTGTGCATAAGAATGATGAATTAAGTCACTAATGTCTAAGGCTACAGACGATTAAGTGTGGATATTATTATGTAGTTGTTATGTGAAAGTGAAAGTTGCTCAGTCATGTCTGACTCTTTGTGACCCCATGGACAGTAGCCTGCCAGGCTCCTTTGTCCATAGAATTCTCCAGGCCAGAATATTGGAGTGGATAGTCATTCCCTTCTCCAGGGGATCTTCCTAACCCAGGGATCGAACCCAGGTCTCCCACATTGCAAGCGAATTCTTTACCATCTGAGCCACCAGGGAAGCCTAAGAACACTGGAGTGGATAGCCTATCCCTTCTCCAGGGGATCTTCCCAACCTCGGAATCAAACGGGGGTCTCTTGCATTGCAGGTGGATTCTTTACCAGCTAAACTACCAGGGAAACCCCGAATTTGAACATGCATTGGACTGAATGATGGAGATAAGAATCTGGGGGATATAGCAAATTAAAACTTCATTTAAATTATGTCATTCAGTTAAACACTGAGTAGGAACTAAGTAAATACTCGATTCTGGGAAAACTGTTTTTCCTAATTGGGAATCGTGTGCTGTATCAGTTAAAGCATCCCATATTTTTCTTAGGTTTCAGTCTTGGATAGTGGAACCATGTCAACAAAAGATGTAATAATGTCCTTTATCCATGAAGAGGAATAAATGTTTCATTCAAGCCTATTTTAAGAGCAACAGACTCAAAACTTTTAGCATAATATGCTTTATTAATTAGAGAATCACTTCTCTAAAGCATCGAAGAACACTGGGGAATCCAGTAATGTAGATGTGTTTGAATTGATTATAAGCACCCACAAAACCACTTTTTCATATACCTTCATCTAAGAATTTAAACATATAACCTACATTTGATACAATAAATTTCCTCCTTTGACATCACAACTTTCAAAGTATCTGGTAATTAACTCTGATTCATGACTTTGGGAAAAAAAATCTTTAAAAGTTTATTTTGAGAGATTCTTTTTGCTTTTAGCCATTGAATTTCTGTATCTTAACATTTAGTATTTTCTAATTGTTTTATTTTCCCCTATTGTTTCAGAGAATTGAGGGTACAGTTGATATTTCAGTTATTACCAGTGGAGTTCAAGCCACAGCAAAAAATGCTTATACTTATAACTGTTTACAGACTCCAGTTATAACTGATTTTAGTCCAAAAGTACGGACAATACTGGGTAAGGAATTCTTCAATAAAATTAGTCATTTGATATATATGTGTATCAGTTCAGTTCAGTTCAGTTGCTAAGTCGTGTCCGACTCTTTGCGACCCCATGAACTGCAGCACGCCAGGCCTCCCTGTCCATCACTAACTCCCTAAGTCCACCCAAACCCATTCCATCGAGTCGGTGATGCCATCCAGCCATCTCATCCTCTGTCGTCCCCTCCTCCTCCTGCCCTCTATCTTTCCCAGCATCAGAATCTTTTCCAATGAGTCAGCTCTTCGCATCAGGTGGCCAAAGTATTGGAGTTTCAGCTTCAACATCAGTCCTTCCAGTGAACACCCAGGACTGATCTCCTTTAGGATGGACTGGTTGGATCTCCTTGCAGTCCAAGGGACTGTCGAGAGTCTTCTCCAACACCACAGTTCAAAAGCATCAATTCTTTGGCGCTCAGCTTTCTTTATAGCCCAACTCTCACATCCATACGTGACCACTGGAAAACCATAGCTTTGACTAGACAGACCTTTGTTGGCAAAGTAATGTCTCTGCTTTTTAATATGCTGTCTAGGTTGGTCATAACTTTCCTTCCAAGGGGTAAGCGTCTTTTAATTTCATGGCTGCAATCACCATCTGCAGTGATTTTGGAGCCCAAAAAAATAGTCAGCCACTGTTTCCACTGTTTCCCCATCTATTTGCCATGAAGTGATGGGACCAGATGCCATGATCTTAGTTTTCTGAATGTTGAGCTTTAAGCCAACTTTTTCACTCTCCTCTTTCACTTGCATCAAGATGCTCTTTAGTTCTCCTTCACTTTCTGCCATAAGGGTGGTGTCATCTGCATAACTGAGGTTATTGATATTTCTCTGAGGTTATGTGTATATCCAGTGCAATAGACAATATATGTATTTGTCTGATGCAATGGACATGAACTTGGGCAAACTTTGGGAAATGGTGAGTGACAGGAGGCCTGGCATGCTGCAGTCCATGGGATCACAAAGAGTTGGACATGACTGGGCAACTGAACAGAACATGTATAATAATATATGTACATGTGCCATTTCTGGACAGGCTTTTGAAGCAGTTTCTCCTGCAGTTACATTTCTTGAAGCCAAACCTGTCATAGGTTTCTTTTTTAACCATCAACTGGTCTGTTTATTATATCACTTAGAACATATGCAATAGGAAAAATATAAATTAAAAAAGAATTCTTTGCCATCTTCTTTTCCCTGTTAAACAACTGAATGTGAATTTTATCTCCCTCTGGCAGCTATCAATTCTTTCATTGATTTTCTTTTACCTCTGAAAGTGTTAGGATGTCCTAAATCCAATGAAAGATAAGAGATGAGTTGGTTTACTTAATATTCAAATTTTGCACTAGATAATACATGGACGCTTTTTGTAAAATTTTCTTTCCTTTTAAAATAATAGGAGAAGTTAATTTAACGATTAAGGGTTATAACTTTGGAAATGAATTGACACAAAACATGGAGGTCTACGTTGGAGGTAAATCCTGCCAGGTCCTTCACCGGAACGTCACAGATATTAGATGCCTTTTGCCCAAGTTGTCTCCTGGAAAACATGATATCTGTGTTGAAGTCAGAAACTGGGGTTTTGCATCAACAAGGTATGGTAATGACGTAAACTTGATAGAGTCATGGAACACATGGTGCTAAAGTATTGGGATAGGAAGAGAAGCAGTAATTAAACCTTATAATATTTCAATTGATTTTTGTCACCTTTCTAGAATTCCCTTTGCAAAGATTCTGAAAATATCTCATAAAATGAAATATGATGCTTAGGTTTGAGACCAATACCACTCCGATTAGGCTGTAAGATTCTCTGCAGAACTAGGTTTATGTATATGTCACATGATTTTAATTCATTCTGGAAATACCATCAGGCAGTTACTAGGGGAAGACACTTTCTCAGCACTGGATTTTATAGTGGAGAATAAGAGGCATGTGTCCCCCACCTTAGAGCTTCCTAGGTGGCACAGTGGTGAAGAATCCACCTGCCAATGTAGAAGACACAGGTTTGATACCTGGGTCGGGAAGATCCCCTGGAGGAGGAAATGGCAACCCGCTCCAGTGTTCTTGCCTGGAGAATTCCATGGACAGAGGACCCTGACAAGGCTACAATCCATGGGGTTGCAGAGAGTCATGACTCAGTCATGACATGACTGAGCATGCATGCACGCATATTCTCCACCTTAATGATGCCCACAGTTTTGTTGAGAAGGCAGATTTCAAACAGATTATATCAATAACTTGATCATAAATGTGAAAAATGCCATGGAAAAGAGGTCCCAAGTGCAATAGAGAGAGCCGACTTTTCCTGAGGGACGGGGAAGAGTTCTCTGAAAAACTGACAATTAAACCGAGAAATGGGTAGGAGCTGGCCGGTGAGGGAGAGGATGGAGGGAATCTGCCTCCAACTAGTTTTCCTTCAGGTGCTTCCTGCTAAATCACTTCAGTCATGTCCGATTCTTTGTGATCCTGTGGACCATAGCCTATCAGGCTTCTCTGTCCATGGGATTTTCCAGGCAAGAATACTGAAGTGAGTTGCCGTTTCCTTCTCCAGGGAATCTTCCCAACCCAGGGGTCGAACCCTCAGCTCTTATGTCTCCTGCATTGGCAAATGGGTTCTTCATCACTAGCGCCACCTGGGAAGTCCTTCAAGAAGGTGTTTGGTGTTTTCTGTGTTTAGTATTTTCCTACCTGAAGCTGCTTGTCACCTGGTAAAATTTTAGTTCTATCATAAGGAGGTTACTGGTTTAGAATAATTAGAAAAAGAGGAAACTGTAATTTAGGGATTAAAAAAAGGCAAGTAAAACTGATGTCAGAGTAGAAGGAGAAATCATTGCAGGAGGATTTTGTGGGAGGTGAAGAGAGATGAGTGACAGTAAACATAACCTCAGAACTGTTCCCATCTCCTCTCAGATTTTCAGGGAGGGCTCACATGGTTCTAGAAGAGCTGTGGGCTTGTGCTTTAGCTTGATGATACAGAATTCACAGCATACCAAACTGGGTGTTTGAGCGGTGGTTCAAAAATTACCAATTCACTTATGAAGAAGAAGTTTGATGAAAAGTTAACACAAAGACTCAAATGAGTTATGGTGGGAGCCGGGATGTGGAAGTTATTCTGTGTGGCAGGTCAGGAAAACATTACACATTTTGATAGGCTAACGGATATATTGAAAAAAAAAAAGAAATAAAGTAAACCTTGAAATAGTGGGAAGGGAGATCATGACAAATTTCCAACAAATATAGCATGATAAATTCAAATTGATTGCAGAAAATAGTAATTACTTATATTGTGTGCTGGGTGCTAAGTCCGTTCAGTTGTGTCTGACTCTTTGCAACCCTTTGGACATTAAATGTATAGAATTTCGTTACTATTCTTTTATATATGATGCTGCCTTTATGTTCTGTTATGGTGAGGAAAGTATTTTAAACTATTTCTTGTGACCTCAATCCTCATAACCATATTTTCCCATAATATTTTAGTATCTTCCGTCTCAAATTCTTATGCCATGGGATTTTCAGAAGTCTAATTTTCACATTTAGGGCAACAGCTATTATATATGTATATGATAAAACCAAATTGAAGTCATGATAATTATAAGATTATCTAGTTTGAAAAAGTAATGTCTAATTAGATATTCAATTATTTTCTCTTAAATGAATCATGTCCTAAGTAGAGTTAAGCAACATGACCCCATGGAAGGCTCCTGTAAATAGCTGTTAATTTTTCTTTTGCAGAGACAAGTTAAGTGCTTCTATACAGTATATTTTGGAAGTGACCAACATGTTTCCCCAGAAAGGCTCCTTATATGGTGGAACTGAAATCACTATAATGGGTTTGGGATTCAGCACGATCCCAACTGAGAACACTGTGCTTTTAGGTAATAGTTTCATCCTCACAGGAGGGCTATTATCATATTTCTCATCTTAAAGGATGCGCTGTGGTTGCTGAGTTATTACACAAATACTCTCAGTCATGGAAACTTCATGTTTTCTATCAACGTATCAGAGAAGGCAATGGCACCCCACTCCAGTACTCTTGCTCGGAAAATCCCGTGGACAGAGGAGCCTGGTAGGCTACAGTCCATGGGGTCGCTAAGAGTCGGACACGACTGAGCGACTTCACTTTCACTTTTCCCTTTCATGCACTGGAGAAGGAAATGGCAACCCACTCCAGTATTCTTGCCTGGAGAATCCCAGGGACGGCGGAGCCTGGTGAGCTGCCGTCTATGGGGTCGCACAGAGTCGGACACGCCTGAAGAGACTTAGCAGCATAAAAGGTTAAGTGTATTTGGTTAGCTGGTAAAAAAGAAACTAACTGTTTTTGATTTTGATAGTTTGTTATTGCTGTTCAGTCGTTCAGTTGTGTCCAACTCTTTGCAACCCCATGGATTGCAGAACTCCAGGCTTCACTGTCCTTCATCATCTCCAATAGTCTGAATATTTAATGTGTATCAAACACTTTAAATGAGAGGTCTCTGTTCTAAAACTAATCAGTACTCAAACATAATTACTATCAGAAAAAAGTACCAAAGATCCTACTGTGTAATTGGAGCTTTTGTAGGGCTTTGACTGTCTACTACTTATGCTTCATCTCTGTATTTCTCAAAAACTATTTGAGAAAATGTTTTTCCCCCATCTTTATTCTTTCCAGGGTCCTTCCCTTGCAATGTGACATCATCATCAGAAACTGTCATAAAATGTGTTCTACATTCAACAGGGAATGTATTCAGGATTACCAACAATGGGGAAGATTCAGGTATAAGATGGCCTTTATGTATTGTAAATAATGGAGGCATGTTACCTTGGAATTAGATTTTTACTTATAATACTTCAGAGTATTCAGAGCATAAGTATTGTTATTTCTTTGTATAATTTGTTGACAGTTTGTCTAGAATTTATCCACTTGACATAGGGGGCCACTTATAGTATGAATCAGTGATAGACTTGTGTCTAAAAAGGCTAGGTTTAAAATTTCCAAGTTCAGGAATTGCCATTTGGTTTTATTGCCATACAGAACCTTCTGAATTACTATCGTTTGTTTCCCATTGTGGGTTTCTAAATAAATATCCAAATTGAAATTATGTAGAATTTTGCATGCCTCAATGCCTGAGAAAATCCACATTATCTCACTTTCAATTATTTCTGTTTATTTTTATTATGTGTTTGAGTTAGACACATAAAAATTTTATAATGTTAATTGAAAATTTTTTCACTAGTGGCTATATAAAAAGGCAATGTTTTAAAAGATAGTTATTAAGAATTTTTCCTACTTTTCTTTTTCTCTTTAAAAAATATGACTTAACTGCTCCCAGTACATGGATTAGGTTATGCCTGGTCACCATCAGTCTTAAATGTGTCTGTGGGAGACACAGTGACATGGCATTGGCAAGCACATCCATATCTCAAGGGAATAGGATACAGAGTTTTCTCTGTCTCCAGTCCTGGAAGTATAATTTATGATGGCAAAGGATTTACCAACAGAAGAGAAAAATCTGCATCAGGTATGTTTCAACTTTGCTGCATTTTGCATCATGCTTCTTTTTCCCAAATATAATAAAAATAAATTTGTTTAGATTTAAAATACTTTTGCATAAATAATATATACAACACAGGATATGGTTTAGTTGACATTTTATTACTATCACAAAATACTTCAAATTTATAAAATATTCTTAATGAATGCCTGCAAGGTATTTAGTACATCAGAGTTGAGTTTTGATATCAGATATATCTCTTTTCATTCTGAAATAATCAACCAGAAAAATATATTGAAACAGGCAAAACACAAAAAAGACTGAAGTATGTCTTTTAATGATACCAGTCTGGTAGCAAGTAATGAATTTCTGTTGATTTTAATCAGCTTTAAAATCAGTCTTGCAGGACAACTTAGTGTACAATGTGCCTTTTAGACTGCCCATTTTGTTCTTCATGTGTGGCAGGTTGACCTTCTTATTCATGAACACGAACTATTTTTCATTGCCTATTGAGTTTTTCTGTAGGAGTCAGTAAGTTATGCCAGTTATCACATGTTTTTTCTAGAAAAATTAATGCTGGATCTTGCCTTTGTGGAATAGAATTTCATTATACAAGACAGCTCTTTTATAGCCATTTTATGGTCTTTTGATAGTCATTTCCTTACTACTTCTGTTGAAATATCATACGCTTGAAAACCTGTCATCTGTATGTGCGTTTGAGGGATCATTTCAAATTTATTTTCAAAGATGCGTTAATTGCTTGTATTTGTTATGTATAATCTAATTTTATGGCAGGTTCATTTTCTTACCAGTTTACTTCACCTGGAATCCATTATTACAGCAGCGGGTATGTTGATGAGGCTCGCTCCATTTTTCTCCAAGGAATCATTAACGTTTTACCAGCTGAAACCAGTCACATTCCCCTGCACTTGTTTGTGGGGGGCACTGAAGCCACATTTGCTCAGGGTAAGAAGGTTAAAGATGGAAACCCTGTCACTTCAGTTAAAGATGGAAACCCAGGGTGTATGCAGTCTTTCTGAAGTAGGAGGCAGATGACTGGCTCTGACTGTCTCTTACTAGCCCCTTGACCTTGAATGGGTCGGGACTGCTCTGACGCTAGCATTTATTCTATAAAATGAGGATCATGTTAATATTGTCCTGCCAGTCTGCAGAATCCTCATGTGCCTCAAATGAGATGTAATGTGAAAAAGTTCTGATCCTCTGTGAGTGTCTGAAAATATATTAAAATGTGAGATAATGTTATTATTTTATTTTCCCCATAGGATCTGGCCTTAGACAAATTGAAAAATTAATCTTATATTTACTCTTAACCATATCATCTTTGTCCAGGTCTTTTAACTTTGCAGGGCCTGGGGCTTCTCTTGTCATTTGAAAAATAAAAAGGATTTACCAGAATATAAACCACCATCATCAAAATAGAGTAATGTAGCCCGAAATCAGTTCTTGTTTTAGAATTTTATCCATGACTTACAAGCAGTTTTTTGGTTTAAAGGCAGACCCGTGAGTTTGCACTTGGGAAGCTCTGTGACAGGCTGCCAAGCAAGAGAACCTCTGTGTGGCCTGAACAGTACCAGGGTTGAAAATTCAGAGAGATTGCTCTTTGAGCTTTCAAGTTGTCTTTCACCATCTATAAGCCACATTAGTCCATCCATCGGAACACTAAATGAATTGATAACAATTACTGGACGTGGCTTCAGTAATCTCACATGTGCTAATAAGGTAAGACTATAAAGATCTTCCTTTTACTTTTGTATATGCATACAAGGATGATGTTTCATCCATAACCTCATAGTTTAATTTATAGCAGCTCAATTGCGATATAATTCATATACCATACAATGCCTCTATTTAGTGTGCAAAATTCAGAAGCTTTTAGTATATTCACAAAGTTGTGTATCCATTACTGCAGTCGATTTTAGAATGTTTTCATTGCTCCAAAAAGGAACCCCATGGCCCTTAGATATTATCCACAACCCCTCCATACCTCTAGCCCTCCCTAAACAACCATGAATCTTTCTGCCTCTGTGGATTTACCTATTGTGAATAATCTTATAAATAGAATCATAGAATATGTGGTCATTTGTGACTAGCTGTATTCACTAAGCATAGCGTTTTCAAGGTTCATTCACGATGTACCATGTAGCAGTACTTCATTTCTTTTTTGGCTGAATAATATTCCATTGTGTAGGGTATACAGTTTATTTATCTACCCATTTGTTCATGGATATTTTCACCTTTTTGTCTATTATCAATAATGTAGCTGGGAACATTTGTGTATGATCATAGTTTAGGTTTTTAAAAAATATTTATTTATTTATTTGGCTGCTCTGAGTCTTAGTTGTGGCATGTGGGATCTAGTTTCCCAACCAGGGATCAAACCCAGGCCCCCTGCACTGGGAGCCCAGAGTTCCAGCCACTGGACCACCAGGGAAGTCCTCATAGTTTAGTTTTAAGGTTAATACAAAATATACCTTGATCAGTCTCCCAAATTAATGTTATGAATAAAAAGTTTTCACATGATCAATTTTTCAAATTTAGTCATTGCAAATACAAAATTTAAGTTCATGCTAGAGTAATGTATTGACTTGTTCTTCTGTTCATTTTACTTTCAGGTTACAATTGGTAGCTATCGCTGTGTTGTAGAAGAAAGTAGTAACAATTCCATTGTGTGTCGTATTGACCCTCAAAACTCAATGGATGTTGGCATCAGGGAAATTGTCACAGTAACTGTCTACAACCTGGGCACTGCCATCAACACACTGTCCAGTGAATTTGATAGGCGGTTTGTACTTTTGCCAAACATCGACATGATATTACCAAATGCAGGGTCAACTACAGGAATGACCAAAGTGACCATAAAAGGCTCTGGATTTGCAGTTTCTTCTGCTGGTGCACAAGTCCTGATGGGTCATTTTCCATGTAAAGTTCTGTCAGTGAATTATACAGCCATTGAATGTGAAACATCTCCTGCACCCCAACAGCTTGTGAAAGTAAATCTCCTAATCCACGGGGTGCCTGCTCAGTGTCAGGGGAACTGCGGCTTTTCCTACTTAGAAAGCATCGCTGCTTTTGTAACAAGAATCTCCCCAAACTCTCTCCAAGGCTCTGAAAAAGTTCTCATTGAAGGGGAAGGTTTTGGCACTGTCTTGGAGGACATTTCTGTTTTCATTGGAAACCAACAGTTCAGAGCAATCGATGTTGATGAAAATAACATCACTGTTCTCGTGACTCCTCTTCCGGCTGGACTTCATTCTCTTAGTGTGGTGGTGGGAACAAAAGGCTTGGCTCTGGGAAACTTGACTGTCAGCAGCCCCGCAGTAGCATCTGTCACCCCGACTTCTGGAAGCATCGCGGGGGGAACTACTCTGATGGTCACAGGAAATGGCTTCTCTCCAGGCAACACCACAGTCACTGTTGGGGATGAACCTTGTCAAATTCTCTCTGTCAGTTTCAGTGACATACACTGCCATACCCCAGCAGGGACAGCTGGAAGGGTCAGTGTGAAGATCTCTGTGAATGCAGTCGCATACCCACCTCTGTCATTTATGTATGCCTTGGAAGATACTCCACTTCTCAAAGGAATTGTCCCAAGTACAGGTACTCCAAGACCTGCCTTTTGGGTATCTTGATACAATATGATCAGTAATATTTATTAGCATAGAATTGAAATAATGTTTACAAATAATTACGAGGATTGTTTGTAGACAATAGTCTTAATCAATATGTAGGATTTGAGTTCTGTATAGTCTCTGTTCTGTGATTATTTTTTGTATATTCTTGGGCTTCTCTGCTGGCTCAGATGGTAAAGAATCCGCCTACAATGTGGGAGACCTGGGTTTGATCCCCAGGTCTGGAAGGTCCCCTGGAGGAGGGCTTGGCAGCACACTCCAGCATTCTGGCCTGGAGAATCCCCATGGATAGAGGAATCCATGGGGTCACAAAGAATCAGACACAATTGAGCGACTAAGCACAGCACATAGTGTCTATTTTGTGATTATTTTTGTACATTCTTGAAGTCATAATTGTAGTGAAATTCCCACTTCTATTTTAAAACAAGATCCCCATGAACTTGAACTAATTTTGAAATGAGGAAGAAATAGATGGATATCTATGGATAAAATTGGTCATTAGTTTGTGTCATTAGTGTTGATACAGCACAGAAAATACCTGTTAAAATCCATAAATAGTCATTCTTTTGTTTCTATGAAACTTCAGTTGATTATTAACACAACAAAATTCTTTCCTTAAGAGGGTAATTGCCCCATTCAGATGGAAAAAATATTATAAAATAAAATTTATTATTTAGCATGAGTTGTTTTTCTAAGCTAAGAATAGATGGAGTGTCTTCTTGATCCTTTGTCACTGTGCTGTGCTGCTTCTGATCATCTTCAAACTGTTGGAAAGCTTATGATCCATGTAATGAATTCTGGAGAGGCAGCTATAGTCTCATGGCTGAGAACATGGCCTGGATACCTGGGTTTACATCTTCGCTCTTCTACTTTTCAGTGGTGAAACTTTGGACAAGTTTCTTAAAATATTAGTTTCCTTATACATGCAGATACCTTCCTTGTAAGGTTGTAGAAGTTCATTCATGTAATACAACTTAAAAGTTCCTTTAATAAAGAACTTATTAAAAGTTGGCCTTTAAAAAAGTCTTTGTTAGTTTACAGTGTCATGAGTAAGATGTATTCTCTGCTTTCGAGAAGCTTGCTATTGAAATTTTCTGTTAGACATCAAATTTTCTCATTTAGAATTTTAAAAAATAAATATTAGCAATAACAATGGCATACTTCCCCCATATATTTGTAATCATTGCAAATGAAGAAGTAGATATTGACATATGCTCCTTATTTCCATGAACCATTTCTGTCTCATCTCTTAATGTATTTTTGAAAGTAGTGTATCTGAAGATAGACAAGACTTGTAGACAAGTGAGAACTGAGCTGTTTTATTTACTGAAGAGACACAAGGTATAGATCATTCTTAGAACAATGCTTCCATTTGAAAAGTGCAAATACCAGACACGATTAAAACTTTAAGACCTGAAAACATTTAAAAATCTTATATCTTAAAACTATTCTTAACATGAAAGATCTCATTAATATCTATGGTCTTTAAAATGACAACTTACATTTCAGTGATGCTTACTGTGGTCAATTATATGGTTATTTTTACTATTGCTAGTTGAATTAAAAACAAACTACGGCTTGGTGATTCTGCATTTGTAGCAAGTTATGTTGATTAATATCTATTCACTTATTGTTTAGGTATATAAGTATGTGTTTGGATGACCTGTGAAAAATTCCATGTGTGTAATGCCCTCAATGCCTTTTTGTCAAAAGAAGGAAGGAAGGGAACAGAAGGATTGAAATACTTTATTCCAGTTTCATTTATTCAAAGCATTAACATCAACATTCATCTATAAGTCTTTAATTCCTTATTTCTGTGTTGATTATCTTCAGTTCAGTTCAGTTCTGTTGCTCAGTCGTGTCTGACTCTTTGCGACCCCATGAATTGCAGCACGCCAGGCCTCCCTGTCCATCACCAGTTCCCGGAGTTTACCCAAACCCATGTCCATCGAGTTGGTGATACCATCCAACCATCTCATCCTCTGTCGTCCCCTTCTCCTCCTGCCCTCAATCCTTCCCAGCATCAGGGTCTTTTCTAATGAGTCAACTCTTCTCATGAGGTGGCCAAAGTATTGGAGTTTCAGCTTCAACATCAGTCCTTCCAATGAACAACCAGGACTGATCTCTTTTAGGATGGACTGGTTGGATCTTCTTGCAGTCCAAGGGACTCTCAAGAGTGATTATCTCACACCTAATTATTTATATATCATGATTTGTTTATCAAGTCATGTATGTTGAAAATATCTGAATGGAGGAAAAATAGTGCATTCCTCAGAAGGGTTGCAAATATCAAGAAAGTACCAAAAGTTTTACAAAGTAAGTTTCATCCCTGAAATATACTCTAACTCACCACCCACTGCTCAGGCATTCATTTCTTCTTTCAGTCATTCGTCCTTTCTTCCTAACTCTAGATCTTCTCTATTTTATTCTCTCTTTCCCATTAACCTGAATTACGAGTAACTTATAACTTCCATCTGTAGAATGGACAGCTGCACTGGAAAATAATAAACATTGATATAAATATCTTACAGTTAAGATACCAAAGACTGCAATGAAATTATAGCCAAAATGTGTATGACATGCATTGTTTATATTAATATTAGTTTTAAAATACTAGATATAATTTTGTTTATGTAGGTGAATACATGTATCTTTAAATGCATATCTAAGTATTAGAGTTTAGGTATGTATATGTATAGGATAGATAATGATCTGCCCTTCTTTTTAAGGTCCTCCTGAAACTGAAATTCAGATCACTGGATCTAATTTTGGTATTGACATCTTGGAAATTTCAGTGATGATAAGTGACATGCAGTGTAATGTGACCATGGTCAATGATACTGTATTGCAATGCATTGTTGGAGATCATGCTGGTGGCACTTTTCCTGTTACGATGCATCATAAAACAAAAGGCTTTGCCATATCCACAGTTGTATTTAAGTACCCACTTACTATTGAAAACATTCATCCAAGCCAAGGTAGGCATGAATGTGCCAGAGCCTAGAAGTATTTTACATTGTTTCAGTAAACACTTATTTAGAAAGAAACATATTCTTCCAACCCTGCTAAAATGTATAGTTCCTGTAGCACATTAAAATATTTCTGTTTATGCATCAAGTAAATAAGCATTCAAAGATATACATCATTTCAAAATATTTGTTTAATGCCTTTATTTCTCTTCATGCTATAGAATATATTTAAATTTTAATACTATTGAAAATGTCCAGATCATATGTGGAAAAGTTTTAAAAAAACATGTTCAAATATCACTGACGTATAATTATGTCTACGTAAATAAATATCTTTTTCTGTTCCAAAATGATTTTAGTGGTTAAAAACCTTAAGAAATTATAACCAATGTACTTTTAACTAAAATAGTAATTTTACATTTGTGTTTTGACTACTCAAATTCTTTGTGACATTTCTATTAAATAAAATTTAAATTCTTAGATGTAGTTTAAATAAATGACTAAATGTGACATTTACTCAATGAGGGTTTTAAAACGCTACAATCAAAAGAGATTCTGTTGTAATAATATAAAAATTTCCAGTTCTAAGAATCTTTTCATTTAATGAAACTAGCTTCCATTTCAGGTGTTAAATATAAGTACAGATGAGGTTTTCTTTTCATTAACTTTGTCTTTCCTTCTTATATGTCTTCACCAGGGAGCTTTGGTGGTGGTCAAACCATGACTGTGACAGGCACTGGGTTTAATCTGCAAAATTCAGTTTTGTTAGTATGTGGCTCAAAATGTGCAGTCGACAAACTGAAATCTAATCGCACAACATTATTATGTGAAATTCCACCAAGTAATGGTAAGTAGTCCCCTGGAGGAGAGCATGGTAACTCACTCCAGTATTCTTGCCTGGAGAATCCCATGGACAGAGGAGCCTGGCAGGCTACAGTCCAGAGGGTCACACAGAGTCAGACATGACTGAAGCAACTTAGCATGTGCGAACGTCAGAAAAAGAATGGCAGTCTTTGAGAACTGTTTAATTGTATAAAGATCTGTCTGTGTTTCTTTTTTTCCCAAGGTTTCATGTTCATTAGGGCAATTGAATCAACTTTATGGATTTCCTGATTTTAAGCAGTTTCTTCAGAATTTTGTTTTCTACCCTTGTGTATTTTCCATGGTACATGATATTTGAGTTAGACGGAATTGTTTGTAACAAATTTCAGGTTTTTGGTTTATTACATAAGGAGCATACCAAATGGAAAACAAGTTTTTAGTTCCTATTGGAGTATTAACTTTTCCTTAAAGTTAGGGGAGTGTATACAGTACAGTATACCATATATACAAAGTATATGTATATAGTATAATGGTTATAAAGGCAGTGAATTCTGGTAATTCATTGCCAAGATTCAAACCCAGGCTGTGTCTTTGAGCAAGTTATTCAACCTCTCTGTGCCTTGGTTGCCTCCTCTGTAAAAGGAAAATAATCACATTAGCCTACTTATTGTGAGGCTTGATAAGCCAATGTATATAAAGTGGATAGAATGATACCCGAAACATGATATGTGATTTGCTATTATTATTGCTCTTATTTATTTTTTAAATTTTTTAATTATTTATTTACTTTTGGCTGCACTGGGTCTTTGTTGCTTTTTGCACAGTCTTTTCGCTAGTTGGTGGAGAAGGAAATGGCAACCCACTCCAGCATTCTTGCCTGGAGAATCCATGGACAGAGGAGCCTGGTGGGCTACAGTCCATGGGGTCTGCAAAGAATTGGACACGACTGAGCAACTAACACACTCTCGCTAGTTGGGGCCAGCAGGGGCTACTCTTCCTTGCGGATTATGGTGGCTCCTCTTGCTGTGGAGCACAGGCTGTAGGGGCACACAGGCTCAGTAGTTGTGTTCACGGGCTTAGTTTTCCTGCAGCATGTGGAATGTTCCCAGACCGGGGCCGGAAGCCACGTCTCCTGCATTGACAAGTGGATTATTAACCAGTGGATCACCAGGGAAGTCCACTCTTGCTTATTTTTATTTAATGGTTAAAAGCCTGCCCTCTAAGGAGCCCCTGAATTTGTTCTATCACTGTCATCTCAGCTAAGTAACTCAACTCCTTTCTGCTTCAATTTGTCCAGCTATTGAAAGGAGATAATATTAACCCTAATTCGATGGGTTATTTTGAAGTTTAAATATCGGGTATCTTAAGTACACAACAAACTTTAATTATCTGGCAAAATTTAAGAAGAACCAAAGAGAATAATATAGATGAATAAAGGATATGGTTTATATATAAACTCTTTTTAAAAGCATTAACAAAATTTGATGAAGCTTTTCTAAACATTTTTGCTTCATCTGATTTCTTAAAGAATACTTAAGAAAATGTAACATTTTGTGACTGGGCTCGTTTATCATTTTAACATCAGAGTTGGTATTCTGATTTTTTTCAAAAATGCAGCAATGCTATCAAGATCTGTCAAGATTTGTTTGCCTTACCACGAGCTCTGCGTCTTTTTTCGACATTTTTGAATTGCGTTTCTGTAGTTTTTCTGTCTCTTACCTTGCTTTTAACTGCCACTCCTTGCCATCGTCAGCGCACCTGCTGTGAGCGGTTCTTTGTTCCTTCCTCTCTAATTTGCAGTGTTGAATCCTCTAGGACTGGAAAACTAAAGAGGCAGGTTTGTAGAATCATCTATAGTAAGAGGCTCTGAGGAAGGACCTAAGGGTTTTTCCTCTGGTGATAATGTGCATTTATTTTGTGAGGTTTTTGACTATTGCTAGACATCCTCATTAACTCACATGTAACCTGTGAAAGTAACTTTGGGAAAAGGAAGGTGTTATTGAAAATATTTGGGGGTTTTGGACATGAGTAAGGGCCTGATGGCATAACTGAACTCAGTTTGATGTCCTCCTATCACAGGCAGGGGACCCGAGCAAGCCTGTGAAGTGAGTGTGGTCAACGGGAAGGATTCCTCTCAGTCCACGGCTCTTTTTACATACAACATGTCAATGACGCCGTTCATCACCGAAATAGCCCCCAAGAGAGGCAGTACAGCAGGGGGCACCAGACTTACAGTCTTGGGATCAGGCTTCAGGTACTGTCTTCACTTCACAAGAGTGTGTCTTTCCAGACTCAAGCCATTACACCTGCTTCCTCATGTGCCAGGAGAGTGTTTAAATATAGTCGAAAAATGTGTGCCCAGAGAAGGAAATGGCAACCCACTGCAGTATTCTTGCCTGGGTAAATCCTATGGACAGAGGAACCTGGAGGCCACAGTCCATGGAGTCGCAAAATAGTCGACCCGATTTATGACTAAACAACCAACAACAGTGTGTAGCTGGGTTTCCCAGGTGGCGCAGCGGTAAAGAACCCCTGCCAGTGCAGCAGCTGCAAGAGACATGGGTTTGATCCCTGGGTCAGAAAGAGGAGGAAATGGAAACTCTCTCCAGTATTCTTGCCTGGAAAATTCTGTGGAGAGAGGAGCCTGGCGGGCTACAAGTCCATGGGGTAGCAAAGAGTCGGACATGACCGAGCAACTGAGCACTTACAGTGTGTACCCATCTGCTGAAAAGCCACACTACTAACTGACTACACACTGTGTCAGAAACCTTTCTACTCTGTCGAATCTTCCTGCCTTATCTTCTTAGATATTTTTAAATCCCATTTTATGGTTAGAAAACTAAAATTAAAGAAGATACTGATTTCCCCCAGATCCTAGTAACAACACAAGTATATATCACTTTCCTGTTATGCTTTCCCCCAAATCTCATTTCCAACCATCATCTGCTTCATTGGTTGAATGAAACATCTCTTCAGGCATCAGAGCCATTTCATTGTAACTATTTAGATTCCTTCTTCCTAAACATGTTCATTATTTGGGCTCAGACTTACGTACTGCACTGCCATCATCTTTCCAGTAGTTAAGCCTGATTTCGAAACCCCAGATCATTTAAATCATAGCAGGCGAAGCTAATTCCTCACATACTTATAACTACATTGGACTTGCATTTTTACACGGTGGTTAAGTCCCAAAGTCTGTGAATATGGCAAAAATGTCAGCTAAACAAAATGATCACGGAAAGTCTCTTATTAAAGTGCCATTTTGGAGAAGAATGTAGACTCTCTCAATAATTTGAACCCAAGCATTTTTTCTCCAATGCTGCAGTACTTGCTATACAGTTTTATTTCCCAACCTCTTAATCTCTTTGTTTACTTTTTCCTCAACAATTATTTTAAAGTTTTACTACTGAAAAAAGTATCATTCTGCACTTTGATAGCTCATGGGGTAAGATCATTATTTTTACAAGAATACAAATAATAGGGCTTGTCAGTGTAACCTAGAAATTTGAGAAAAACATCAGTGTTTTGTTTTCCTCCTTTTTACTTTACAGTGAAAATGTAGAGGATGTTCTCGTTACCGTAGCCGAAGCCACATGTGATGTTGAGTATTCCAACAAGACATGTATCATCTGCATGACAAATGCCCACACTCCTTCAGGGTGGGCTCCAGTCCATGTCAGCCTCAGAAGCACCGGCCTGGCCAAACGGGTAACAGTGCTGTGGCATAGACTAGTCTCAGCAGCAGAAAAACTAGCCTTATGGGAAATGAGGTCACTAGTAATGGACTTTTTACTTTGTTAATTTCTCCAAAAAATAACTGAGATGTGACTATAATAAATTTAAAGCAGGTTTTTTTTTTTTTACTGATTACTAAATGTTTATTACTAAAATGTTTATAATTTCAGATTTCTGATTATTCTGGGTTGCAGGTAATTGGTATTAGATTTTTTAAGTTTTTTATTATTGTGAAATGAATGCACTGGCAGCTCTAATGTGGGTTATACTTTATTATTAACGAAGATATTCGTTGTCTTAGATTTCTTTGTTTTGAGAAATTAAATGAAGAACTGTGATGAAATCTCTGAATTAAGTTTTTAAAGTCTCTTGTGTTCTGTTACAGGCTAATGCTGACTTCCTGTATGTGGATGCTTGGTCCTCCAGCTCCTCATGGGGAGGAAAATCTCCCCCAGAGGAAGGCTCCCTAGTTGTTATTACAAAAGGACAGACAATTTTGCTGGATCAAAATACCCCCATCCTAAAAATGTTGCTTATTCAAGGTAAATTTCTGAAAATCTGTGTATAAGACTCTGCCTGTGAAATGGTTCTGTGAGGTTAATTTAATCAAGATTCATGATTATGAACATCCATAGTTATATCATGTTTCAAATTCAGAGTGTGGTGCTGAATTTATTAAATTGAGTGTTATTATCCATTTGTGGTTATGAAATTGTTTATTGTGTTGCCACCAGAATGTTTTTAATGAAATAGAATAGAAAATACCAGAATGTACCACATTCATATGGGTAAGCATGTTTTAAAGTTAAATATTTCATGAAACTTTTGTTTTAATAACTGTATGTGTTTGTGTGTGTGTATGTGTAAGCGAATCCACATGGAGTGCATTTAACAGTAAAATAGTATTTCCTATTTAGAAAATCTAGTATAATGGGCCCTGGGGGTTGTAAAAACCATGGAGGTTTGCTAAATTCTATACTAAATGGCCCCCTCTTGCTCCTCTTGGATGTCAGGTTGTGATTTAACCTTTGCCTGTGAACCTGCTTTCAACTCTTACCCAAAGTTCTCTCTGCTTCTTAATATTCTATTTGTAATACAGAAAATTAAATAACCAGAACTGTTACAACTGTGTGTAAAAGGAAGAATAATTGGCAAGAATAAAACACTTGGAGCTTTAATATAAAAACTTTGCCATAATGGTTTTAGCTATTCAAAGACCTTTGCATTTTGTTTTTGTTTCAAATCCTGGTATAATAGCAGTGTTTCACTTCTCTGAAGTTAATAACTATTGAACCTTTGGACAAGTGTCCACAAATTTACATCAGTCTCTTAAAAAATGTATCCCAGCACATTCTTTAATTATGCTAATCATAGGCTGTAGCTATTGCTGGTGCAAATTAGTGGATAAAAGTTTGGTGCTAATGTTGACATTACAATACTTTCTATAAAAAGTATTTTTCCTTTTTTTCAATTTTTTGTTCTTAATTTAAATTTGAGGTCCTGTGTTTGTAGAACTAGAAACTGTAGCTGCACTGTTTACTAGCATTTAAAATAACAAATGATCAAGGGGAAATACTCTGCCTCGGGGTTTGATTTTACTTCATATTGCCAAAGAACTGAAGTGAAGTGGCGCGCATAGTGATAGCAGATAGGAATAAGAAATTAAATTTTTAATGTATAATTTAATAAATAGCTTTTAATATGAATTTTCCTTGTGATATATTTCAAAATTGTATTGTTTTTAGGTGGAACTCTAATATTTCATGAAGCTGACATTGAACTCCAGGCAGAAAATATTCTAATTACAGATGGAGGCGTTCTGCAGGTATATGAGAGAACTTGAACTGTGTTTATTGATAACCTCTCTCCATTTCTTTTTAAAATATCATGTGTGAAATAGACAGTTAATTATGCTAGACTCTCACCAATTTACCTTTCTGTAGGTCTCAGTTCTTAGCACAAACTCTTTTTTTTCTGGATTGTAAAAGTTTCCCAGAATATTTTTGTGCTTTTAACGGGAAGGTAAAGCATGCTTTCAGAGAGCAGAAATTTAAATAGTGCAGAAGAAAATTACCTCTGAGATGTATGTGGCCAAAGTCAATCAGTATCCTTTCCAAAGGTGTGGCACAGTGTATTTGACTGACTGGAAAATGTAAGGTTTATCTTTTGGAGGAAAGATACTGAGAATGGAGTAATCCATTCTCAAAAGAGGGGAGAGAAGGAAGGAATTTGCTTTTGGGTGATGAGAATCGTAGCTAATGAGTTTCAACTTTCTGAGTGATGCTCGTGAAATCCCTTGCAGATTGGGACAGAAGCAGCGCCATTTCAACATAGGGCGGTCATTACCTTGCACGGGTACCTGAGGTCTCCTGAACTCCCGGTATATGGCGCCAAAACGCTGGCTGTGAGGGAAGGAATCCTGGATCTGCATGGTATGGCCAAAGGGCTCAGGGAATTGGTCCAGGAGAGACTAGCCAAGAAGCCAGAGATAATCCTCCTGATAACTCTCTAAATGCAGCCTTGCCAAGCTTCCCCTGTCTTTATGTATTCTCTCTTTACCCCCCTTTATCTCTTCCATCCCTCACAAAGGCTGGGTCAACCCCTACCAACCACCAAGACACATAACCAAGGTCACTCCTTGAAAGCTCTTCCGTCACATTGTTTGCCTAATTTAGCACTTGAGACAGTCCATACTGATTGTTTTCTTTATTCATCTTATCTAAATAGAAAAGCATTAAGTCTGGAAGTGAAAATTGTCACATCTTCCATTTGTATTTTAAAATGGGCTCTTTCTAACATACAACTATAAATTTATAGTTGGACTTTTCTGTAACTATATTCTGGAAAATTATCAGCAAATAAAAATGATTATGATCCTGTTTGTGGTATCAGGGTAGCATTGTTTAAACGAAGCATGGTGTGAACCTTTTTATATGAAGTCTTCTCTATTGCAATGTGCATGCGTGCTAAGTCACTTCAGTTGTGTCTGACTCTGTGTGACCCTATGGACTGCAACCCGCTAGGCTCCTCTGTCCATGGGATTTTCCAGGCAAGAATATTGGAGTGGGTTGCCATGCCTTCTTCCAGGAGATCTTCCTAACCCAGAAGTTGAAACCACATCTCTTTTGTCTCCTGCATTGGCAGGCAGGTTCTTTACCACTAGTGCCACCTGGAAAGCCCTCTCTATTGTAATAATCTACTTCTTTTATAAGTTTATAATATGTAAACATGATACCCTATTATGATCATATATGTCCTGCATTGGGCTAAATATGTATACTAATGAAATTTTCAGAAATTTACACATTTCATTTGTCTCCAGATTATCAATTTAAGCAATTCATATCAACAACAACAAAGGTAATAGGCCTCTGCCCATTTTATCAATGTATGCCTCTGGCCGTTTTATCAAGAGTATCATACCATTCTGGAGAAGGAAATGTATTCTACAGTATTCTTGCCTGGGAAATCCCATGGACAGAGGAGCCTGGTGGGCTAGTCCATGGGGTCTCAGAGAGTCGAACATAACCGAGGGACTAAACAGCAAAGTGATGCCATTTATACTGAGTTTATATAAAGGAGATTGTCATAAATGAAATATATCATTGCAGAAGGACTTTTATAAAATGCGTAGACCCGTACATGTTATTACAAACATGATTGTTACTTGTATAAAGCAAGCACTCTAAATGTTTTTTTTTTTTTTTTTTGATAAAGGTATAAGATGATAAGTTAAAATGAATCTTCTCAAAAGTTATTCAATCCAGGAGATTAAAGTGCATAAAGCTCTTAATATTCCATAAGACATACCTGAGGAAACTCAGTTGGTTTGCATGTTGGCTCCAGGTCTGCCTGTTCCTGTGATCTGGACTCGTTTGGCTCATACTGCAAAGGCAGGGGAACGGACTTTGATTTTACAAGAAGCAGTAACATGGAAACCAGGAGATAAGATTGTAATTGCAAGCACAGGACACAGGTATGATATCTTCTGGATCTGATAATTTTGATTTAGAATAGAAATTTGTAACTGTGTCGAAAAGGTATGATTCAGGAGGTCCACAGCCATTTAATTTAAATTTGAAACCTCAAGTAAAGAAGCCTGGACAGCCAAATATTTATTTGCCAGATGTTAACATTGAGTTGATCCCCAGTGTGTTGAGTTTTTATTGACTGAATTTACCATAAGAAAAAGTATAAATATATACTAATAAAAGATTTTAGTCATTTTTCATGGTTCGGTTCCCACGTAAGATTTTATTTGAAAAGGGCATTCTGCGATTAAAAGTTATTTGAAATCCTCGGAGTGATGTCATACAGAGTGCAGTAAGTCAGAAAGAGAAAAACAAATACCGTATATTAATGTATGAATATGGAATCTAGAAAGATGGTACAGATGGTATCAATGATGGTACAGATGAGTTCTGTTTGCAGGGCAGGAATAGAGACATAGACGTAGGAAATGGATACGTGGACACAGTGGGGAAAGGGAGGGTGTAATGAATGGGGAGAGTAGCGTTGACATATATACACAACCGCGTGTGAAATAGATGGGCTGGTGGGAAGATGCTGTATACCACAGGGAGCTCACCTTAATGCTCTGTGATGCTCTAGAGGGTTGGCATGGGGAGTAGAGGTGGGAGAGAGGTTCAAGAGGAAAGGGATATATGTGTACTTATGGCTGATTCACATTGTACAGCAGAAATTAACACAACAGTGAAAGCAATTATACTCCAATAAAAAAAAAAAAAAGAAAACCCCTGAGTGAGAGCTTTAGCTGAATACATCATGCATGCAAAAATGTAAATGAGCTTCTTTGTTTGGGGTCACCAAGGAGCACAGTTGAAAGCAGCTAGTTAAGTCTTTTTAATCTTACAGTCTTGGCAGTGGTTCCCATGGAGCAAAATTGTTAGTAATGATTGAATTACAGGGACGAAATTATAGTGGAAGTAATAATTAACATGACCTTTGATGTCTGACATTTTATCACGAAACTGCTTATGACCCTTAATTACTGTTTAATTATATGTTTTAGCAAATAAGAAATACCAGGAACAAAACTATTATAGCTATATCAAGAATACTGGTGGGGAGATAAAGCAAGAGGGGCTTTATTTTTGCTTTATTGTTCAAATTATGAGTAACAGCAAAATTGGACATAGTTATGCAGATCAAGGAACAAATAGTAATTTATGACAAAAAAACAGCTAAGTTGTATTAAGGTCGTGACTCAATTTAGAATTAAAATTCAAGATGGCATTTTGAATTTTCGTTTTCTAAGTTAAAAATAGACTTCCAGATGTTAGGAAGAGTTAAATATATATTCAGCTTTATAAGCTACCCTCTTTTTTTTCTCTGCCCTTGGAATGGTATAATGGCAAAATTAAAAAGCAGCAAAATGACAGGGCTTACTAATAGAATAGGAAGTCCTCATAGCTTTTCTGGGTGAAAGAAAAGTAAGTTTAGAATTTAGGGGTCGCAAAGAGTCAGACATGATTGAGCGACTAAACAACAAAACAAAGTTTTAATAAACAAGAATTTAGGAATTTCCCACCAAATCTAATTAGTTGTTCACTGTTTCACTTGTAAATCCTATTTGAGAGTTTGCAAGGCTGGTGGTTAAGAATACTACTTCTAAAGTCAGTAGACCTAGGTCCAACCTCCAGCAATACTACTTACGAGGCCTACTGCCATATTATTTTGCCTCTCTGTACTTCACTAAAATTGGAATGCTGGTAGTATGTATCTCAGAATTATTGTAAGGATTAAATGAGTTAATATGTGACAAACAGAGTGGAACTTGGCTCAAAGTTAGTGCTATATATGTTGGATATTATTACAAAGGAAGGAAAGGTGCATTTAGGTGCACCTAACATATAAAAATCCTTTTGAGAACTTCTTTTCTAAAAATATCATCTCCATATCATCTGAATCCAAGAGAATTTGGAGAGGTTAGTCCAAATCACCTGAGGGATCGTGTAATATTATTGATACACCGTATCTCAAACATCCTTAATCTCCACTTTCCCCTCCCGCCTCCCCCTCTAATTCCTTCCTTGGGTCTTTGGGAATTATGTCTTTCCATCCACTTACCCTCTTTGAAAAAAACAACTTTGGTCTCTGTTTCTTCTAGCTTTTCTCTCTCTCTCCCGCTCTCTCTCTCTGTCCCTTTCTCTCTCTCATTTATTAAATACCATGCCCATTTCTTCCATTTCATTCTCACTCTCCATTTTTTTCCATTTAAGCCCTACAATCTAATTTTCATCTTCACAAAAATTTTCCTAGTGACCTTCTGACTATCAGCTGTCTTCACTTCCTGCACATCACCAAGTTCTTTGGGTTCTGCCGTTGAAATGCCTCTTCCACCAGCTTTCCTCACTTTCAGTTGAATTTAGACTCCCAGTTCCTCACGCTGGAATATTCCATCATCTTCTTATCTGGGTTCCATTCCTCTACCTTCTTCTCTCAGGAATTTATTCTGCACTGATTTGATCAATCACATCTATGATTGAGTTGTGACAGGTACTCAGCATACAGAATGATTCAACGGGTGCCTTACCTAGAGGAGCAGACAGGTATGGGAAGGACAGAGAAGTAAATGGGTGATAAATCTGCAGTGTGGTAACTGTGAGGGCTAATGGGACATCAGGCAGCACTTATTGGGAATCCAGAAGAAGGGCTGGGAAAGTTGAGACAGGTGCCTTCCAATCTATTTCACATGCAACATTGTTATTTGACCTGGGAGTTAAAGGAGGAGAAAGATTTGCCAAGGAAGAGAGGAATCAAAAAGCAGTGTCAGGAAGATACATTGATAACTCCCCTAAAGGCACCTCGGTCAGTTGCGTTATGACAACCAAAAATGTGTCCAGACATTGCCAAATGTCCCCAGGGGGATAAAATCACCCTTGGTTGGGAGCCACTGTGTGTGATCCTCAAAGATGTAAAGAAGTTGTTCTTTTGAATACTTTATAAAAAAATAAAATACCATCTTCAAATTCCTCATCAGCATATTGTATGACATAAAATTTTTTTTCCTATTTTACAGATGAAGTTTTCAAAATAGAATAAAACAAATACACCAAAACAATAGTGTGTTAATTTATATTAATTCCGAGAGCTTGTGGTTAAAATTTTTACAGACACAGCCAACGAGAAAATGAAAAAAGGACCATTGCATCTGTATCTGCTGATGGCAGGAACATAACGCTCACTGATCCACTGAATTACACACACTTGGGGAGCACTGTCACCCTCCCTGATGGAACTCTTTTTGAAGCAAGGGCAGAAATTGGAATTCTTACAAGAAATATTTTAATAAGAGGATCTGACAACATGGAGTGGAATAACAAAATCCCAGCGTGTCCTGATGGATTTGACACAGGTAACTTTAGTAGCCTTAGTGTGTCAACTTAAATGTTTCCAGACATCGCAGAAATATTCCCTGTGGACAAAATCAGTTCCTGTTCAGAAACTAATAGACTTGGTTATGCACTGGCAATAAATAAGCCCCAAATTTTAGTGAGTTAGAATGGTAAAGGTTTATTTCTTATTTATGCTACATGTGTCCAGTATGAGTCAACAGGGGGGCTCTGATCACTGTAATTTTCCAGGATCTGGGTTGATGGAGGCTTCTTCTCCACGTGGATTTCCATGGTCTCCGAGGCAGGAGATCAGAAGGCTGGGAAGTTAAGCACCAGCAGTTAGTTACTTTGGTCCTGAAGGGACATGTGTCTCTTCCTCAGGTGTCAATAGTTGGGACTGGTTCTATGCCTATCCTTAACCTACCATAGTTCTCATATATATATAATATATACATATGTATATGGACTTCTCCGGTAGCTCAGCAGTAAAGAATCTACCTGCAGTACAGCAGCTGCAGAAAATGCAGGTTCCATCCCTGGGTCGGGAAGATCCCCTGGAGGAGGACATGGCAACCTTCTCCAGTATTCTTGCCTGGAGAATCCCATGGATAGAGGAGCATGGCAGGCTACAGTCCATAGTGCTGCAAAGAGTTGGGCACGACTGAAGCGACTTAGCACGCACACATGCATATGTGTGTGTGTGTGTGTATGTGTGTATATATGTTTACATAAAACTATGTATAACTATATAAATGTGTATAGTTAGGAAGCACAGTGCATTTAAGTCTCTTTAAATATTTTATGTGATCACTACTACTGTTATTGTTGGTTAGTTGCTAACTCTAAAGTGTCCGACTCTTTGAAATCCTGTGTACTGCAGCTGGCTAGGGTCCCCTGTCCATGGGATTCTCCAGGCAAGAATACTGAAGTGGGTTGCCATTTCCTTCCCCAGGGGATAGAACCTGTGTCTCCTGCATTGGCAGGCAGATTTACCGCTGAGCCGCCAGGGAAGCCCACTGCCATCACAATCCTATAAGTAGTAGAATAATAACTGGTACACCTTAGTTACAGCCTTTTCTTCAGTGGGAAGCATAAGACAAAGCTCACTGGATTCAATGTCAAGTGACCTGCATTCTGATTCCAGTTCATCTGCATCATCTCACTATGTCCATTGTAAACCTAGTTTCATCCTGTTTTATATAAAAGATACCTCCTATTCTGCCAACCTACTATCATTGTAAGAATTAAGTGAGATAATGCAGGTTCTAATCTTGTACCAGTGTAAGATTGTATCAACTATGCTAATCCCAAATGTTGTGGAAAATAAATTCAGAGATAATAAAGGAAAATACCTTTATCAGCATTCATTCAGCCATTCAAATATTTATCTAGTATCTTTGAAAGATCTAAAGTAAGTACTTTTGAGCTTCTCTGGTAGCTCAGACAGTAAAGAATCTGCCAGCAATGCGGGAGACCTGGGTTCGATCCCTGGTTTGGGAAGATGCCCCGGAGAGGGCATGGCAATCCACTCCAGTATTCTTGCCTGGAGAGTCCCCTATGGACTGAAGAGCCTGGCAGGCTATAGTCCATGGGGTTGCAAAGAGTCAGACACGACTGAGCGATTAAGCACGGCACAGCAAAGTAAGTACTTTAGGGAATGCAAAGGTGAATAAGACAAGGCACTTACCTTCCTTACTGTGCAGAGAAGATAACATGAATGCAAACAATTATGTTATAGGATAAGATTAAAATTATATGTAAATAAAAAGATATAACTAGGTGTGAAAAGCAGTCTTTATATAATGAGAGGATTTTGACATGGTTTTCCTTTATTGTATCTTAAAAATTATTTTTAAAGGTGAATTTGCTACACAGACATGTCTCCAAGGAAAGTTTGGAGAAGAAATAGGAAGTGACCAGTTTGGAGGCTGCATTATGCTTCATGCTCCTATACCCAGTGCTAACATGGTAACTGGAAGGATAGAATATGTAGAGGTAAGAGGCACTATTATCAGCAGTTTGTCCAAAGTTGTCTATACAATGAGTATGTATTGAGCACCTGCTTTTTGCTAGATGCTGCTTGTAATAATGCTTGGTAGAGGAGACAGATAAATAAACAGTACATCTGTTATTCACGTATGTCATCATGCCAAAATTTTGTTTCCCTGTTTTTCTTATACCCACCCCACATCAAATTCATTAACAAGTTCTATCCCAAAATAGTATATCCTGAACCCACTATTTTTCCAGCACTCCACCTGGTTCCAAACCCAAACCACTGTCACCTCTCACCTGGACTACTATGCTTTTCTCCTAGCTGGTCTTCCTGCTTCCACCTTTTCTGCAACAGAATCTTCACATCACAGCCAAAGTTCAGCATTTTTATTTTTTATTTTATTTTATTGGAGAATAATTACTTTACAATATTGTGTTGGTTTCTGCCATTCATCCCCATGAATCAGCCACGTATGTCCGCTCCCTCCTGAACCCCTCTGCCATCTCCCTAGAGCCTATTATACAGAGTGAAGTAAGTCAGAAAGACAAAGACAAATATCATACATTAATGCATGCATATGGAATCTAGAAAGATGGTGCTGATGAACTTGTTTGCAGGGCAGCAACGGAGGCATAGACATAGAGAACAGACCTGTGGACAAAGTTCAGGCTTTAAAGGGTGAATCAGATCTTGCCACACTGTGTTCAGAACTCTTCACTGGCTTCACAATTCACTTAAAACAAACAGTCCAAGCTCTTCTGAAAGGAGCCACATCATCTGACCCCACTCTGGCCTCTTGCTGTCTTGTGTGAACTACCCTTGGCGCCCGCCATGCTGGCCACATAGACCTCCCTGTGTCATGTGACCATGTCAGGCACGTTCCTAGCTCAGTTCTTTGCACTTGCTCTTCATTTTCCTTGGAACGCTTCTCTGCCAGGTACTTCAGTGGTTCACGCTCATTTCAGTCAAGTCTCTTCTCAAATGTATCTCTTCAGAGAGGCCATGCCTCACCACCTTTATTTGCAAGAGCTGCCAAACTATTTTTCTTTATTAACTTGTAACTCCAGATATATTTCTGTTTTTTAATCTCCTCTTCTAGAACATAAACAGTCCTTCTAGTTTTCCACTGACTCCTGTGTAGCTGGAGCAGTGCTTGGTACATGGAAGATTCTTAATTGACTATAAATTGAACAAATATATAAACGAATAAATATGCAAGTTGTGCCCAAGATATCAGGAGCTCCTCTATGTCTGCAGTCTATATAATCTGGATTTAGCACAGTTTTTAACAAGTATTCAGTAAAAGGAAGGAGGGTGTGAAGGAAGGAAGGATAGTAAAATCCATAAATCTGTTAAATTGGGAACACCCAACTGTAGTAAGGGTGGCAGAGTCAGTGGCTACATTTGGTAAAACTCTCCTCCTCCTAGGTTATGTTACACATGTGTAACTTCTGGATATGGACTAAGTGAGGTTACTAGGGTTGAGCTGTATAGTAAATATTAGTAATAGATAATTTTTATTTTTATATGAAGAATGAAAATAAATGGATGCCCTAACATTTTATTTCCAAACCTCATAAGACTATATTACACAGACACACACACATACACACACACAGAGGTGTCTTCTGTCTTAGATTATTAGATTGTTTTGGTTGTTCAGTCACTAAGTCGTGTCTCTTTGCGACTCCATGGACTGCAGCATGCCAGGCTCTCCTGTCCTTCACTGTCTCCCAGAGTTTGCTCAGATTCATGTCCATTAAGTTGGTGATGCTGTATAATTATTTGATCCTCTGCTGCCCCTTCTCCTTTTGCCTCCCATCTTTCCCAGCATCAGGGTTTTTTCCGATGAGTTGGCCCTTCGCATCAGGTGGATTGTAGACCTTTGAAAGTATAGCAGAGTGGTTAATAAGAACGCCAACTCTCTAATCAGACCAGTGGGTTTAAGTGGAGCTTTGTGACCATGAAATAGATACTCAGCATTTCTAAATTTCACTTTCTTCATCTATAAAATGAAGCTTCTGATAAGTGGCTACTTCCTAGGATGGTAGTAAAGAGTGTGATCATGCATATGACATTTAGCACAATTATCTGGCACTTGATAAATATTCAAGAAATATTTCTTATAATTAAGTAAGGATTAAAAGGAGGAGAAAAAGAAGTATTTTAAGAAGTGGTGTTTTGCTCAACACCACAGTTTCATTACTGAGTAAGGTGAAAAGCAGAAGAGTTGAAGATGGCTTTTGTTCATTCATTCATTTGATAAAAAGCATGAGCACACATGGGCTGTTATATTAATATATTGAATAAAACAAGGTGGGTTGGGGGTCAAAGAACATTTTAAAATGATAAACAGGAATAATATGGGAGAGATCAATGCATTAATAATAATTAATATGAAAGTGGATATTATTTTGAAGCAAGAAAGTATGAGCCAGCCAAACGCTATGTGTATCATTGAATAGCTGTGATTTCTGGGCTTGACAGATATTCCATGCTGGTCAGGCATTCCGGTTGGGACGATATCCAATACATTGGCACCTGCTTGGAGATTTACAGTTTAAATCTTATGTGAAAGGCTGTGCAATTCACCAGACCTATAACAGGGCTGTTACTATCCATAACACACATCACCTTCTGGTTGAGAGGAATATTATATATGATATCAGGGGAGGAGCATTTTTTATAGAAGATGGCATTGAACATGGCAATATCCTGCAATATAACTTGGCAGTATTTGTACATCAGAGTACTAGTCTTCTGAATGACGATGTCACTCCAGCTGCATTTTGGGTAACCAATCCAAACAACACCATACGACACAACGCGGCTGCTGGAGGCACTCACTTTGGCTTTTGGTACCGAATGAACAACCACCCTGATGGGCCATCCTATGACCGAAACATTTGCCAAAAAAGAGTCCCTCTTGGAGAATTCTTTAACAACACTGTTCATTCTCAAGGTTGGTTTGGATTGTGGATCTTTGAAGAATATTTCCCCATGCAGACAGGATCATGTACTTCTTCGGTGCCAGTGCCTGCAGTATTTCATTCACTCACAACTTGGAATTGTCAAAAAGGAGCCGAATGGGTCAACGGAGGTGCCCTTCAGTTCCATAACTTTGTGATGGTAAATAATTACGAGGCTGGAATTGAAACAAAGAAGATCCTGGCTCCTTACGTTGGAGGATGGGGTGAAACCAATGGAGCAGTGATTAAAAATGCCAAAATAGTTGGTCATCTTGATGAACTGGGGATGGGGTCTGCATTTTGCACGACAAAAGGCCTGGTTCTCCCGTTTAGTGAAGGATTGACTGTGTCTTCCGTACACTTCATGAACTTTGACCGTCCCGGCTGTGCAGCTTTGGGAGTGACATCCATCACGGGCGTTTGTGACCACAGATGTGGAGGGTGGAGTGCAAAATTCACTGACATCCAGTATTCTCACACGCCGAACAAGGCTGGCTTTCGATGGGAACATGAAGTGGTACTGATTGATGTTGATGGTTCACTTACAGGTAAGGTGTTGTTTTCATTTCTGACAAAATATTTTGGAAATGTATTTTTCTCTTGTCAACACGGAGTTGAATTGTCATAGCATATTTGAGGGAATCACAGATCTTACCTGGTACCAAACTTTCCTAATGACTTAAAGATGTAGGTCAGCATTAATCATAGATGACACATCCTTTTCTGGAGAAGTCCAAAGCTATCAGATGCAGCCTCCATGTATGTCCTTTTTTTCCCCCTGCATTTGCACTTTGGTTTTTGAGTTAATAGCAAATTTTAAACAATATTTATGGAATTAGGGATCACAAAAGAAATCCATGTCAGTCTGATAATGTATCTTTTATTCAGTTAATTACATGACTACCCAAATTCTCCAGCCAGTCAGGCCCATAGACGTATAAATTCCAGGTTTATTTACATAAGCAATGTAGACAGACTGGATACATCCTGTTCAAGTACCGTAGAGGAAAGTAGTAAGTCACAGGCCTACTGTTAGCCTTTTTCTTTCCAATCTAAATTCTGAATTTGGAATTGGTTCAAAGAATATGTGAACTCTAGTACAAAATTCAACATTCAAAAAACAAAACAAAACAAAACAAAATTCAACATTCTTTGTAGGTTAAATTTTTCTACCATCTGAAGTTCAGATCTTTCTGTAAATATGATTTCTAGAATTTAGCACTTTTATAAAATTTTAATGATAATGACTTGGCTTCCTTGGTGGCTCAGTGATAAAGAATCTGCCTGCCAATGCAGGAGACACAAGTTCAATCCCTGGGTTGGGAAGATCCCCTGAAGAAGGAAATGGCAACCCATTCCATTATTCTTGCCTGGGAAATCCCATGGACAGAAGAGCCTGGAGGGCTACAGTCCCTGGGGTGGCAAAAGAGTCAGACACAACTTATCCACTAAACAATGATTTGGCTAAATAAGATAGGAAGAATGTGTGTGTATGTATGATTCTGCATAATACCTTATAAAAGAGAAACAACTGACAAGTAAACCTACAGATATTAACAAATGTTTTTGAAAACCTTTGAAAAAAGTTTCATCTCAATAGTCAAACAGCCTGAATACTCACCTATAGTTGTTGATTTGTTTCCTATTCTGATTGAGGCTTTAGGAAGGAGAACATTTGGATAATTCCAATATACAGAGCTTTATTGACCTTTATTTCTTAATTCAGCTTAGACTCTTTTTTTTTTTTTTTTAATATTTATGTGTTAGGCTGTGCCAGGTCTTAGTTGTAACATGCAGGATCTTTAGTTGAGGCATATGAACTCTTAGTTGTGGCATTTGGTGATCTAGTTCCCTGACCAGGGATCAAACCTGGGCCTCCTGCTTTGGGAGCATGGAGTCCTAGACACTGGACCACCAGGAATGTCTCTCAGCATAGATTCTTAATGTTTGTTAACAGACTCTCGGTTGAGAGCCCAGGCTCTATGGTCAGACAGCCTGGATTTACATCCTTCCTTGTGTCCTTGGCCAAGTTACTTACTCCCCATCCCATCCCCTACTTTGTCTCTCATGGGTTCTTCAGATACCATATTTCTGCTATGTTCATGATAAGCTCCCTGAGCAAAGAGTCCATTGTAAAGCCTTTTTAGGAGGGCCCCTTACTCCATGACAAAAAAAGAAAAAATGAACCAAGACTTTTAGATTGTATTGGTGGCACTCTGGATCATAGTAAGCATACATTGTAGACAGTTTGGCTTTTTAGTTTTCTGACATGAAGCGTGCTGTTTGCATCCATTTCCTAGGTCACAAAGGACACACGGTCATTCCACACAGCTCTCTGCTGGACCCTTCTCATTGCACTCAAGAAGCCGAGTGGAGCATAGGGTTCCCCGGGTCTGTCTGTGACGCCTCGGTCAGCTTCCACCGGCTAGCATTCAACAAGCCTTCTCCAGTGTCCCTGCTTGAAAAGGATGTGGTTCTCTCAGACTCTTTTGGTAAGTGGAGTGTAATCATGTGAACCACTCATTTAAATATGTTTTTCTCAATTTTCATCATCATCTTCCTGAGTTGTCACTCACTATTTAGAACACTGAAAAAAGAGTAATATTGATATCAGTCAGAAGCCAGGCAGGAAACTACTAACACACCCCTAAACGACTTATGAGGAGTATTGAGTAAATGCGTGGGCGAGCACGACATTTTGCTGATTAAGGCACCCCAATATCATGGGCTCCCCCGATAAAGAATCTGCCTGCAATGCAGGAGGCCTGGGTTTGATCCCTGGGTCAGGAAGATCCCCTGGAGGATACTCCAGTATTCTTGCCTGGAGAATCCCATGGACAGAGGAGCCTGGCAGACTACAGTCCATGGGGTTACAGCGAGTCAGACACGACTGAGGGACTAACCAGTGTGCAACCATAGCCAATACTGTGACAGAGAACAGGATAGTTGGCATAGCTTTTGGATTAAGACAGTGAAAATACATCATTGTTTCTTCCCCTGAAAGCAAATTATTTTGATTATCTTTGCTGATTGATGTAGGATAGGGGTGCATCTGCTAGGTCCCTGGCTGCACCCCAGGTGCCAGAGGCTGTTGATTTACTGCGTCGTTTGAGTAAAGATACTATATGTGGAACACCACATGTGCTTGACATCGTTGCCTGATGAGATTGCATTAATTTACCATCATTATTCATGATCCATCTGGCATTTGCACCAGCCAGACAAGCAAGTTAAATGGAGATTGGTAGGAATCCTGATCATCACATCTCTCAGATTTTTTGTTGTGGCATTATTTTCTATATTTTCCCCCCTCAAGGGTTTGGAATTGCTTTTAATTTGTTACCTTGGTAAGGGGGTGGCAGGGGGATGTGGGGTTCCTAAAGTGTTCATTCAGTCCTTCCTACCTGATTTTCCTTCCATTAGGAACTCTTGCAGTTACTAAATATGTCTATTTTCATCATGTCTGACCTGGCCTGACTGGACTGGCTCCGATCTTTATATCATTCCATCCATCCCTTTATACACGCCTCCATCATCTCTGAATTATTGGTTAAAATGTGTGTGCTCTCAGTCGCTCAGTTGTGTTCAACTCTTTGTGACCCATGAACTGTAGCCCACCAAGCTCCTCTGTCCACAGGGTTTTCCAGGCAAGAATACTGGAGTCGGTTGCCATTTCCTCTTCCAGGGAATCTTGGAGGAGGAAATGGCATGGAGAATCCCATGGACAGAGAAGCCTGGCGGGCTACAGTCCATTTGGGTCGCAAAGAGTCAGACACAACTGAAACAACTTAGCATGCACACACACATCCCCAAAGGAAAAGAATGACAGTTTATTTTTGTTTTGTTCATTTTTTGTTTTTTTAACTTTGGTGTGCTTTTGCTGCTTGTTTTTTAAAAATTTTTGCTTTATATTGGAGTATAGCCAATTAACAATGTTGTGATAATTTCAGGTGGACATCTAAGGGACTCAGGCATGCATATACATGTATCCATTCTCCTCCAAATTCCCCTCCCATCCTGGCTGCCACATAACAATAAGCAGAGTACCCTGTGCTGTGCAGTAGGACTTTGTTGATTAGGCATTTTAAATATAGCTGTGTGTGCTTGACAGTTTATTTTGTAACCTCACTTCTGACTTCTTCCTCCTAGTTTGGAAAGGGAAGAGGTTGCAAATTTAATGTAAAATTCAAAGATGAAAGAAGGGAGAGGAAAAAATATAATTAACTAATCACATATTTTTTTCTTTATATTGTGAGAGATCTTTTCAAATCTTCACCCGAATTTGTCAGGCATTCTCTCAGATTAAATCTTTTTCCCATAACAGGTATTTCAGGTTCCAGGTTTGTCAATCACAAAATTTAGAGTATCATGGCCAGTGTTAGAGGCTGCTTGTAGCCTAGTTCCCTAAGAGCTATCAATCAAAGCTTTCCATTCATACTTGTTAGGCTGACTTTTATTAACACAGCAAGTATAGGAGAATCTAATAATGTTTAGGACATATATCTACATACTCTGCAAATCAAGGATTTTGAAGAAGAATAGAAATGGAATTATATTTCAGATCAATGATGTTTTAAAAATTGTATTGATATATTTAAGCACTTTGTCTTAGTCATTATGTCATCATATTTCAATTTTATTTTTCCCCAGGGAATATAAGCTCCATATCAATTCAAAATTCCAAGTGAGAAAACATTTTATGTTTTAGTTAAGTGTGGTATTAAGTGTTGGGGCCTTCAGGTCAACAAAGACATTTAGAACATAAGGGATGAAGTGCTATACTGATCTCTTTAGAGACTTCCATTGACTAGACTAATATTTACCTTTGCACTTACTCATAAGAGAAGAAATTTTCTAGAGGTAGATTACTAGTGTTTGTTTATGTCCTACAGGCACAAGCATTGTTCCCTTTCAGAAGAAACGACTGACTCACATGTCTGGCTGGATGGCTCTGATTCCGAATGCAAAACACATTAACTGGTATTTTAAAGGTGTAGATCACATAACCAACATATCGTATACATCAACATTCTATGGATTTAAGGTAAACACAGAGTTGCATAATCCATCTTCTGATAGTTTATGTTGCATGTTATTCTAACACAGCCCGCTGACACCAACTGTGAGACCCAGACTGTCCTTGCCTCACGTATTGACACTTTTCATGACCCATCTTAAATCTCAGAAGCAAGCCAGAAAAATCCTTCAAAATCAGAAGTAAGCAATCTTTCTGCCACATTCCTATAGTACTAAGCTTATTATATCCATGATAATAGCTAACATTTATTGAGTACTTATGATATTTTGGAAAACAGTTAAGGGCTTTATTATTTGTATTGTGAAATACAGCAGATACAGAAAATTACAGAAAATAGCAGGCCCAAATCCCATATGCCCACTGCCTAGCTATCTGAATCTAACATTCCGTAACATTCTGTGACTCTTTACTTCAGATTTTTTTAAAGAAATAAATATTTTTGGACGAAGTGGAAGTCCTCTGCATGGCTTATTCTGGTATCAATCCTCACTCTCTACCGCTAATGGTCACCAGTTTCCTGAATTGAGTATTTTCCTCCCTGTTCACATTCTTCTGCTTATACTACATGTGGCAACCAAAAAAAAAAAAAAAAAAAAATGCCTAGCACTGTTTCAGATGTTTTGAAATATTATAGAAATTAAATATTCTCTGAATGTATGCATATGTATGTGTGTATGTGTATATATAGAGAGAGAGAGAAGGAAAAGAAAACTTTCATTGCCTTAGTGATAAGCTTAGCATTATTGCCATAGACAGATAAAATATTAAACAAAATATAAATGCAAGATGAAAAACAAACTAAACCAAAACTTAACTTTTAATATAGGGGTTGAGTGATTCATGTCATCAAAATGAGTGTATATTATGCAGAATATTAATATCTAAAATAAACTTTAATAGGAAGAAGACTATGTAATCATATCTCATAACTTCACTCAAAATTCTGATATGTTTAATATCATTGATATGAGGAATGGCTCTTCAAATCCACTGAATTGGAATACTAGCAAGAATGGAGACTGGCACCTTGAAGCAAACACTAGTACTCTGTATTACCTGGGTATGTATTCAGTAGGCAAAAGTGATTTATTTATTGCTTCATCTAAAGGGGGAGAATAGTGGCTCAATGGGCAAATGCATTATATAGTGTCTTGTATACAACAGAATTTAATGAGTGTTCATTGAATTAAAGAATGGAGACCAAATTTATGCTGGAAAAGGCCTTGAATTGAATTAACAACTTACGTTTTATGCTTGGAGATAGCACCATCACTCATAATTGACTCCAACATTTATTCTACAAAATTAGAGGAAATGAGTACAATGAACTGTCATATATTTTGTTTCCAATTTAATTATTTAACTATTTTTGGAAAATAAAAATATTTACAAATACAGTCTGAGTTCTGAAATATTTGTTTTTGTCAAGATACTTTGACTCTACTTCTCAGATGTGCATTTTGTCAGAATTTCTTCATACATATTCCATACATTTGAATTATACTAAGTTACTTTCTAAAGAGTTTTTTCAAATTGCCATGATTTTGTTTACATTCAAATGCTTTGATCATCATGTTAGTTTAAACTGCTTTTATTTCACTTCCAGTGTCAGGAAAAAATGACCTCCATCAGAGCCAGTCCATTTCTGGGACCCTGGATCCTGATGTGAAGGACGTTATTATTAATTTCCAAGCTTACTGCTGTGTTCTCCAGGATTGCTTTCCTGTACATCCTCCATCAAGAAAACCAATTCCCAGGAAGCGACCGGCCACATATAAGTATACAGGCCTTCTGTTCGTTAATGCGCTTCGGTAGTTCCTGACAGCATCCTTTTCCTGTGTCATCTTGGCTGAGATACTGTGCCCTCCCCTGCTCAGAGGGTCCCAAAGCACTCCCCACTCATTGCTTCTCTTGAGCGTTACAGCCGCCCTGATGACAAGACGGAAAAATCTCACAAAAATTATGTGTGACAGTTACTGGGAATCTCATACCTGCAGAATGTTAGATCTGAATTATTAGACCAACTCCCTTATTATTTGATGAGAGAGCTGAAGCCCGAAGACCTTAAATGAGATCACAAAACTTCTCGATGACACGCTCAGAACAGCACCAGAAACTGTCTGCTCATTGATCCGGTGCTTTCTTGCGCTGTGCTGTGCTTGGTTGCTCATCCGTGTCTGACTCTTTTTGACCCCATGGACTGTAGCCCGCCAGGCTACAGCTTCTCTGTTCATGGGGATTCTCCAGGCAAGAATACTGGAGTGGGTTGCCATGCCCTCCTCCAGGGCATTTTCCCAACCTAGGGATTAAACCCAGACCTCCCACATTGCAGGCAGTTTCTTTACTGTCCGAGCCACCAAGGAAGCACAAGAATACTGGAGACGGTAGCCTATCCCTTCTCCAGGGGATCTTCCTGATCCAGGAATCAAACCAGGCTCTCCTGTGTTGCAGGCAGATTCTTTACCAGCTGAGCTACCAGGGAAACAATGCTTTCTTAGCAGGTGGCATTTCTTTCTCTAGAATAACAGTCTTTTTGTGTCTGTGTGTGTGTGTTTTTTTATTTTTTATTGAAGTATAGGTGATTTATAATGTTGTGCTAGTTTCTGGTGTACAGCAAAGTGATTCAGTTATACATATATATTTTTCATATTCTTTTCCATTATAGTTTATTACAAGATATTGTGTGTAATTCCTTTGCTGTACAGGAGGACTTTATTGCTTATTTTATACATAGTAGTGTATATCTGCTAATCCCAAACTCCTAATTTATCCCTCTTACCCCTTTTTCCCTTTGGTAACCATAAATTTGTTTTCTGTGTCTGTGAATCTGATTCTGTTTTGTAAATAAAATTCATTTCTATCATTTTTTAGATAGACTAACTGTCTTGGTCAAATCTCATAATACGGCTTGTTTAATTTTATTTCAGATATTTGGTTTCCTAAATATATGTTAACTCTCCTAGTTAAAAATAATTTTTCTATCTTTGAAACTTGTAAAGCCCTTTACCTATATTTCTCATATGAAACATCACTTTCTACCTCATATTGCAGTAATTACCATATATGGTGATACTAGTACGTGACAGTACTAGTCTTTAAGACCTTTAAAGGCGTGATCCGATTTGATGTATATTGCATCCCCTACAGGCAAATAATAACCATAAAAATAATGTTGGTAATGATAAAAATTAACAATCAGTAAGCATGTAAGAGCCCAGTACTGCACATCAAGTACAAATCAATATTATTTATTAAGTGAATTATAATTTCAAAATATACAGATACTGTGATAACTGTTGCACAAAAGAATGATAATTGAATCTGTTTATACATTTAACCATAAAAAAAAATTTTACTGAGTACCTGCCATGTGCCAGGCACTATGCTGAGCACTGAGATTAGATTGAGAACAACAGAGATGTGGCCTCTGCCCCCATAACATACACGTCATGTATATGCCATAGGATAGGTTTTTTCCTCCCACAGTGTGAGTTCTACTCACTAGAAATAGTAGCAGTTGGACTTGTTAGTTTGTATTTTGCAGATAGCCATCAGTGAGAGCAGGCTTTTCCTGGTGGCTCAGTGGTAAAGAACCTTCCTGCAATGCAGGAGACCTGGGTTCAACCCCTGGGTCGGGAAGATTCCCTGGAGAAGGGCATGGCAACCCCCTCCAGTATTCTTGCCTGGAGAATCCCATGGACAGAGGAGCCTGGTGGGCTGCATTCCATAGAGTCACAAAGAGTTGGACACTACTGAAGCAACTAACCACCAGCAGCATCAGTGAGAACAAATAGACCCTTGATCCAAAATTGAACCTCAGGTATAGAATATACAGTTCTAGCTACACAACACACAAGTGTTTAGTTCAAGAGGTATTAGGCTTTATTGATCATAACAATGGGCAATTAGAAGAATATATAGTTGGAGAAGGCAATGGCACCCCACTCCAGTACTCTTGCCTGGAAAATCCCATGGACGGAGGAGCCTAGTAGGCTGCAGTCCATGGGGTCGCTAAAGAGTCGGACACAACTGAGCGACTTCACTTTCACTTTTCACTTTCATGCATTGGAGAAGGAAATGGCAACCCACCCAGTGTTCTTGCCTGGAGAATCCCAGGGACAGTGGAGCCTGGTGGGCTGCCGCCTATGGGGTCGCACAGAGTCGGACATGACTGAAGCGTGAAGCAGCAGCAGCAGCATAGCATGTAGTATAGTGCTGCTGGACAGAAGACTGAAAGGCTTGAGAAAAGCTAGATAAACTCAGCTGTTGAATCTGCACCATGCTGATCAAGTTATTCAGTTAAATAGATATAACCTTTAAACAACCTTCATTAAGATGGCTTCATGAAAAAAATGTATTATTGTGAGTATGCTGCTAAGTCGCTGCATAACACACTTTCCATGTTTATTTCAATTTAACATAATGCTTTTCACTCTGGTTATAGACTGCTATCTGTGCCCCCAGCCCAGGGGCTTACTCTCATTAACCCATCCTTGCCAATTCAAAGACCATTCTTCAGGCCTCCTTCACAGAATCTAGCCAACTATATGCCCTCTTGTCACTTTCCCCTGAAATAGCACCATATCTAAGCATCTTTATATGGACAAAGGATGCGTTTCTTTTCACTTTTCCACCTGTGCACACACTGCTATATTTACAGTAGGTGACTAACAAGGACGTACTGTACAGCACAGAGAACTCTATTCCATATGGTGGAACAACCTAAATGGGTAAAGAATTTGAAAAAGAATAGGTACATGTATATGTATAACTGAATCACTTTGCTGCACACCTGAAACTATCACAACATTGCTAATCAACTATGCTTCAATATAAAATTAAAAAGTTTTAAAAAAGAAACCTTCTAAAGAAATCAAATTATTCATGTGATAGACAAAATTAGGGTATCACAATAAGGCTTTAGTAGGAGAAAAAGTGATTCAGATAGTTTTCTTCAATGGAGAAAAATCTCTATGTAGTTATGTGTCTTGAGTCTTTTACTAATTGCATACATTAGCTTGTCAGTGAAATTACAAACTATCTAATTTGCATTTTATTGTCCCCAAAACATCTAGTATAGTGCTACACCCTAAGGAGATGCTTATTAAATAAACAGATAATACTAAATGGAAATATTTCTTTTCTCTTTTCAGCTTATGGTCGAATAATTCTTTTTGGCAATCATCTCGAGAAAATAATTATACCATACCTTACCCTGGAGCAAATGTTGTTATTCCTGAAGGTAAATGCATAAATGTAAATAGAATGCTTGTGTTTATCACCTGTAGGATAGATGCCACAGCACTTAGCAGTTAGGGTGGATACTGTTACTCAGCACACCCTGGAGAAAGAAAATGTGAAGAGATGGGTTCCATTCTTGTGTCCTGGATGGTATATTATATGGAAAAAAGGCTCACTAACTTCAAAATTAGGACTCATCGATAAGGCTGTCAATGTTTTATCTACAGGCTATAGTCTATAGATTACGTTATATTCCTTACATTAAAGTCTTGTTTTATAGGAACATGGATTGTGGCAGACACAGATATTCCACCAATGGAAAGGCTTGTTATTTGGGGGGTTCTAGAATTGGAAGATAAACACAATGTAGGAGCTGCAGAGTCTTCTTACAGAAAAGTTGTTCTGAATGCTACCTACATATCACTGCAGGTAAGACTGAGGGTCTTGTAACTTTCACCCTTACTAGCCAAGTGCTAAAATGTTGGAGATTTATTGAACAGATTATAAGAAAGCATATTCAATTCATGTGAATTGAAACACAACTGGCTCTACCCCATGAAATGCAAGCCTAAGTTCAATACATTAAACTTATATTTCTGCTCTCCTTTACATTTTAACAACACATTCCTTACGTGGTAATTATCATGCTACTCTGTAGTGTGACGTCTTCTCATTTTATCATGCTACTCTGTAGTGTGACGTCTTCTCATTTTCAGTCCTTTAAAATAATTTATATCATTGTTACGTAAAACTAAACTCACAGCTTGCTGCAACTAACAGAGAATTCCCTGGAGTTCTGGGGGAAAAAAGATTTTAAGCCTCTGTTAAAAAAACAAAAAAAAGCAAACAGTATTTCTTAAGATTAATGGATGTAGAAGGGATTATGAAAACCAGGAGCAGACTAATAAAAATATATTTCAGTTGTTTGGAATAATCACCTCATTCTCTCATAAACCTCAGATAGTCTTGAATATGTAGTAGTTTAATCAATTTAATTGTTCTGTCAGTGTTTTATTTGTGTTCATTTAAAAGAATAGCTTAACCAAAAGCTATTAAGCACCACTAAAAAATAAGTGGGAGCCTTTCTTTCATAAAACTAGGCCTTTAAAACTTTAAAGTTATGTGATATTTTGGTTAGATGCAGAGCTTAGAGGGAAGTTACTGCTACAACTGAATCCTTACCTCATTGTTAAATTGTTGGGTAACAGGTTAGGTTATTTGACTTCTTTCCACATCAGTTTTATCATCTATGAAATGAGGATAATAATTTCAATTCATGGGTTTAGTATAAAGGTTAAATGATATAAAATATGTAAAGCCTTGCATGTTATACCTGGCATAGAATCAGAAACCGTTTGGTAATAGCAATTTTTATTAACAGTGATGGCTCATGCATAGCATCGCTTGGCTTCCCTTTTTTATGGGGAATTTTTCCTGCTCAGTTTCTAAGTATTAACAACTTTCTGCTTCACTGCAGGGAGGTAGATTAATCGGTGGCTGGGAAGATAATCCTTTCAAAGGAGAATTACAGATTGTTCTGAGAGGGAATCATTCTACTCCAGAGTGGGCTCTTCCAGAAGGACCAAATCAAGGATCCAAAGTCTTAGGTACGTGCTCCCAGATACTGAAAGAGTCATGTTAGTTTTGAGAATCTGCTTTAAAACATGGAGCACTAATAGACTTGCCTCAGTTCAGAATGTTACAGTATTAGAAGTTTTTACAGACACTGATTTGTAGTAATGGGTTATAAAAGTTGCCAAGATTTTAAAAAATTCAATCATGCCACATTATATTAGATATAGATGTGTGTATTCTAAACCAAAATGTAGTTTCTCACAAAACTAACATTGATGAGTCACTCTATATGTAGATTATTTCTCTAATCTGGTTTTCTTCGTAATCTTTCTTTTGTAGAAACAATAATATTTTTCATTCTTTGGGACTTTTCCCTTAAAAGGTAACTTTCCTGCACATTATTCCTACACAGTATTAGTAATCTGTGGATCAGTTGATTCTGCCGTCAGTTATCCAGTTGTAACTATTGCTGTGTTTTAATTTTCCAGTTGCATTTGTGTGGTTGTACAGATTCCCATTTGAGTCTAGAAGCAATGGACCTGAAAGGGTTTAATTTGGTCCCAGTAAATAACCACTTTTATTAATACCACTGCATCTTTACTTAAAAGACATGTGTTGTGTTGGCCAAAAAGCTTGTTTGTTCAAATTTTTTTCCCCCGTACTATCTCATGGAAAAACTGAAAATGAACTTTTTGGCCAACTCAATAAACGTGCTTCACTTGCTCTAATGTAAAATTTCTAAAACAGTGATAGTAAGTAAGGGGATTTTTTAAATGGCTTAAAATTGAGTTAGCTCTTCCGAGACAGACAAATTCAAATCTTAAAAGTTTCCTGGGACTTCCTTGGTGGTTCAGTTGGTTAAGACTTTACTTCTTGGGCAAGGGGTGTAGATTTGATCCCTAGTCAGGGAACTAAAATGCCACACGGTGTGGGATAAAGAAAAGGAAAAGAAAAATTTCCTGAGGCGGACAAAGGCAACCTTAAAATTTTTTTTTTTTGCCTTTATGTATTTTTTTTATTTCAAAACTACCAATTCTAACAACAGAGAACAATATCAAGAAAAGACACACATCTTACCAGTTCTCCTCTCTGCATGAGGAGACTAACATTAGCAATTTCTACATGTTCTTTTCATGCTTTTTATCTATGTGTATATTCATATTACATAAAATGACTTGAAGCCTTATATAAAAACATAGTCAAGCTAAATATATTACTGTGCGTTTTCTTGTTAACATATGAATATCTTTCCAGATCGATACTTATATAAAAAACTCTTCCTTTTTATGGCATATTACACTACAGTATTAGTAATATCTTCTAATTTATTCCTTCATTCTGCTATCAATATAGATTTAGATTAATTCTAGTTTTTCTAATATTTCCAAATGTTGTATTAAGCATCCTGATTCGTGTATCCTTGTGTACTGGATTTAATTTCTAGGGACCAGATTCCCAGCAATGGGTCAGAGAGCCAAAGCCTTCTTCTATAGCCCTGAGCAGATAACCCCAGTCCTTTGCATTCATTCGAAAATGTTCAATTGCTTACTTAAATATATCTATTGTTTCATTTTATACTAGCACCTAACTCAGTTCTGTATGGTGAATAAATAGGAGTGGATTTTTCTCCTGCAGGGGTGTTTGGTGAACTGGACCTTCATGGAATTCCACATTCAATATATAAAACTAAGCTCTCAGAAACCGCAGAGGCAGGTTCCAAAGTCCTCTCTCTGATGGATGCTGTGGATTGGCAGGTAAAGGAATTACTCTGTGGGGGGAAGTAAAAACACGCAGAGAGTCAACTTAAAAAGGTTTCTTCTTTATTTTCATGGACATTTATTTTCTCACATGATTACCCAGGCAAGAAATGTGTGCTTTACAATTCGTTTGCACTCAAAAATCTGACTTTGACAGCAGGCATTTAAAAATTGTGGTGTCAGAGGTTCTTCAGAATATATAAAGAACGTTATGTATAAGTTACAAAAGGAAAGTATGAAGGTTTGGGGGTAAAAAATTTGTTTACAAATTCTTGTCAAACAGAAAAAGGAATTTTTTTTAATGCACTTTTGTGTTATCTCAGTTGTCTGAGATTTGCTTCTAATTTGTGATTTTACACATTAAGTGTTTGGAAAGAAACCAGATGTTGATGCCTAGTGATATTCAAAAAAGGCCTACATTAAGTAAGAGATTTTGGTAGAATATGAATGGTGGCGATGCCAGTCTCTACTACATTCATAGGATTGCGTGTGATAATTGTGATGGTTGAGGTGTGATTACTTTTTAAAGGTGATTAAATGATTTAAATATCCCCAGTATCCAATTATCATTTATTGTTACTTATCCAGTTAATATTTGAGGCATATCTTTTATGCAGTTAATATTTAGCTGAATGTCAAACATTTTGTGAAGATTCATTTGTGAAGAAATTGGTCAAAATAGAGAGGAAATTGCATTGAGGTGAAAGAGGCAGACGCTAAATGAATAAATAAATATGTGTTAATTTTAGATTATAATCTTCATAATGAAGGAAATAAATCAGGTGTAATAGAGACTGCCATGGTAGAGGGTGGCAGATGACATTAAATTGACATTGCCAAAGAAGGCCTCTCTCAAAGGTGTGACAGGATTCAGGACATACTACCCCAAAATATTGACTATTTTAAGCTGAAAAATTTCTGCGCGTGCAGGAGGATTTTCTGACGTTTCCCTGAAGCAGGTCATAAAACTTTCATGTGAAAGTTGCCTACCCTATACTTGGAAGAAAGGACCATCCTCAGCTCTAAAGACAAAGAGACACAGAGAGGAATCAGAATGGACAAGTGTTGCTGTTTATCCCAGTTTCCTACACTTAGCTCATACCCTATCACATTTTCCCTATACTCCCAACGTTCCATAAAAGTGCTCAGGTTTGTGGTCCAGTAGTTAAGAATCTGCCTGCCAATACAGGGGACACAGGTTCAATCCCTGGTATGGGAAGATTCCACATACTGTGGGGCAACTAAGCCTGTGCACCCCAACTACTGAACCTGCATTCTAGAACCCCCAGGTTGCAACAACTGAGCCCAAGGGCTGCAACTTCTGAAGCCCAGGTGCCCTAGAGCCTGGTCTCTGCAGCAAGAGAAGCCACTGCAATGGGAAGCCCGTGCACTGCAACTAGAGAGTAGCCTCATTTGCCACAACTAGAGAGGGCCTGCGTGCAGCCACAAAGACTCAGCGCAGTCAGTCAGTTAAATAAATAAATACATTTTTTAATGCTCAGGTGTAACAATTTCAAGTCTTCTGTCATATAAAACTTGCACCAAATAAAATTTATACCATTTTCTCCTGTTATTCAGTCTTTTGTTACAGGGGTCCGAGCTGAGAACTTGGTAGGGTAGAGGAAAAACATCTTTTTCCTCCTCTACAAGTATAGTTGAGCAGAGGCTTGGATGACAAAGAGGAGCTTGTCATATATGATAGAGATTCTAAGACATGACCCTATACTGTCACTTTTCTCTGCCTTTCTCACCTTTCAGGAATATCCAGTGATAGTTAATTGTGTAAAAAAATCTGGGGGAAATGTTTTTAAGTCTTAAGAATATTATTCTGACCAATTTTTAATAAAAATAACGAATATATTTGCTTTGATCTATCTAATTTTAAAAATGTATATTAAGTGACTGAATTCAACTTGAGGAAATGTTGACATATAGAATTCTTGGTATCAAACTAAAGCATATTTATTTTAGAAACCTAAAGGTATGGTTTGTTTTCTCTGATAATACTATGGTTGTAACCAATGTAAGTTAAATTAGAATTATTTAATAGTTATTGAGAGATATAAACTTATTTTTTAAAATTGTCTTGAATTTGGAATTTTTCTAAGGAGGGTGAAGAGATTGTGATAACAACCACAAGCTATGATTTCCACCAGACGGAAACTAGAAGCATCATTAAAACCCTGCATAATCACAAAATTCTCATTCTCAATGATACCCTTTCCTATACCCACTTTGGTAAGTAGCTGTTCTTTAACCAAATAACTATATCATTAAAATGTCTTGAAAAAGTCACATTTTAGTCCTCTCCTCTGTAATTGCAATTATTTGATGAAATATCTCACAATTATTTTATAGGTGCATTTCAGTGAGATTGGCAGTGGTACCCAGAGGGTGCCTCTCTTCATGTGTTGGCTGCCAAGAGTTCCTACTATATGTTTATTCATTTATTCAGCAAATATTTGACAGTGACCATTATATTCCATGGGATAAGGCTGGCACTTTCTGTTTTAAGCAAGCTTCTAGACATACTTATGCACACTGAAATTTGAGAAACCTTGATCCAAGAGCATCTTTGCCCTGATTAGTTTCACTGACACATTCCTCAGTGGTAACTGCATTTAGACAAGCTACCACAAAATGATAAACTCTGATTCTCAAAGAGAGAAGGAATTAATCAGAATCAATTGAAGGTGGTCTTTCAGCTTGTAGAATCAGGGCCTTCCCAGCACCCCAGCCTTTTCCCATTTCACATGCTGTGCTGTGCTTAGTCGCTCAATCATGTCCAACTTTGCGACCCCATGGACTGTAGCCCACCGGGCTCCTCTGTCCATGGGGACTCTCCAGGCAAGAATACTGGAGTGGGTTGCCATGCCCTCCTCCAGGGAATCTTCACAACCCAGGGATCAAACCCAGGTATCCTGCATAGTAGGCAGATTCTTTACCATCTTAGCCACCAGGGAAGCCTTATCTCACATGCTACCTTCATCTGAATCTCAGGAGGTGGAAGCAGACAGGAGTGTAATGTTAGAAAAGCCATTCAGGTACTTCTGATGTTTCTGAGAACCCCAGCTAAGGCGGCATGATACACTGGTGGATGTCTGACCTGCATGGAAAAAAAAACTTTTTAAAGCAGAATTTTGATAGAATCACATGTTTATCATTCTATATCACATATTTTTTCTTTAAATCAAAAGTAAAGGGTTTCTTTGAAGAATATTTTAATCATAAGATAGTTTTTGAAGTTTGATAGCATAGGTTCTTTCATTTAAAGTACCAGATACTTCTCTGTTTAAAATGTACCTGCTTGTCTTAAAGTTTTGAGTGAGATCTCTTGAAATGTAGAATGTAATTTAGGTTATGTTTTTAAATCATGAAAATATAAATGTACAGACTGTGTTTGATAAATAGGATACACTACATATTTATAAAGAATTGTGTTTGGTACAAAACATATCACAGGAAAAGCAGAGCAAACCAAGGTTTAAGCATCAGGAGAGGTAATATCTATGTGTTACTGATTCTCCACGTGGCCATAGGCAAGTTCTTTTACTTCTCTATCTCATTTCCTCATCTGTTAAAATTACACTAAGCTCCCCAACTTGCCTTACAAGTATATTTTTGTGTATAATTTGAAGTGATCGCAAAATACCTATGAAGCAATAACTTTTAAGCAATTATAATAATTGCTTTGGTATAAATAGAACAATTACTTTTGATTATTTTTTATAAATAAAAAGATGTAATTTCTAGCTGCCATCTGTGTACGTTTAAGCGTGTAACTCAAATCAATTCATGTATTTGTTCTGACTTTCGGCATATTAGAAAGTTATGTGGCCTGTAAGCTGCAAAGAAACTAATAAAGACAGATATTTCTCCGGGTTGGTAATAATCTAACTATCCTTCTGCTGCAGCTGAAAGATACCATGTTCCTGGAACTAGTCAGAGCTACACATTAGCCGCCGATGTTGGGATACTGAGTAGGAACATCAAAATACTTGGTGAAGATTATCCAGGTTGGTTGAAGGAATCTTTTGGTGCACACATCCTAGTCAGTTCCTTCACTGAAAATATGGTGACTTTTACAGGTTAGTACAGATTCAATTTATTTTTCTAAATGAAATATTGCACGGTCTCTTCCATGTTTAATTCTTAAATAATCCTCACTCCTTTATAGGATCACTTGTGTTAAATATGTATATATATATAAAAAACTTGTGTTATATATATATGTACATATATATATATATATATATATCCAACTGAGTAAATTTTAAAGATCTCATTAGCTTTATTCAAGGATACATGAATGGGGCAGCAGCCAATCTAACAAATGCAAAGGAGCATCAAAGAGCTGTGCGAAACAGAAGACTTTTATAGGCAGAAGGAAGCAGCAGCAAGGCAGTTATACTAGGCAAAAAGAGGATTGGCAATTGCAAGGCTACTTTTCGTGTAGAGGGAGCAGAGGTTTATCAAGCAGATTACCTAATCAAGCTGATCAGGCAATTCCTGATGGGCTGGTTTAAGATTCCATTTCAGGAGAGCTGAAACTGTTATTAAGTCTGTTTGGTGATGCAGGGCTTAGCAAAAGGGACTCTGTTTTGGGCCTGATGTATTGTTTTTAACACTGAAAAATAGAACCTTGATATGTATTATATAGTCCAGGTACCACCCTCCAGAACCAAATTCCTAACATTATTCTTCTAATTTTATCTTCATAGACAAAATAATTATCAAATGAACGATGACCTTAGGTAACAGCTTACCTACTGTCACATGCCTGGTGCTAAGTTGCTTCAGTCGTGTCCAACTCTGTGATCCTATGGACTGGTAGCCCACCAGGTTCCTCTGTCCATGGAATTCTCCAGGCAAGAATCCTGGAGTGGGTTGCCATGCCCTTCTCCAGGGGATCTTCCCAGGCCAGGGATCAAACCTGCATCTCTTATATCTCCTGCATTGGCAGGCAGGTTCTTTCCCACTAGTGCCACCTGGGAAGCCCACCCGGCAACACATTCAAAGACAAATCAATTCATAACAAGCACAACCAATCTGTTATTCTCTTGTGAAAGGAAAATTTCTAACATATATTAAAAATAGAGAAATGTATGATGCTTATCATCACCAATTATCACAAGTATCAGCTTTGGCCAATCTTGTTTTACCTATGTGCTCACCCACTTTCTTCAAGGCCCAGATTATTTTGAAGCAGCAGGCATATATTTTTTAAGATATAATGGACGCATAATATTGTGTAAGTTTCAGGTGTACAGTATGTTGATTTGATACTTTTGTATATTGCCATTTGATTACCACAGTAGTGTTAGCTAACATTTCTGTCACGTCATATAATTATTATTTCTTTGGTTGTGGTGAGCACAATTAAGACCTAGTCTGTTAACAACTTTGAAGTTTGTAATATGGTATTTTTACTGTTTCCCTATGCTGTACATTGGATCTCCAGGACTTATTTATCTACTAGTTGCAAGTTGATACCCTTAAATAGCTCCCTATTTCTCCCACCCCACAGATCCTGATAACCACCTTTCTATTCTCTGTTTCTATGAGTTCAGCTTTCTTGTGTATGTTAGTCACTCAGTCATGTCCAACTCTTCACGATGCCAAGGACTGTAGCCTGCCAGCCTCCTCTGTCCGTAGAATTCTCCATGCAAGAATACTGGAGCAGATTGCCATTTCCTTCTCCAGGGGATCTTCCTGACCCAGGGATCGAACCTGAGTCCATTTCATTCATATGCGGAAGCTTTTTAAGTTTCCTCATATAAATGAGATCATACAGCATTTATCTTTCTCTGTCTGACTTATCTCACTTAGCGTAATTCCCTCCAGGTCCATCCATGTTGTCCCAAATGACAGAATTTCATTCTTTCTTACTCATGGCTGAATGATGTGTTATGTATATATACAGTGAAATATTTTAGATAGATAGATAGAGGGGAGGGTATCTCACATCTTTATCCTTTCATCCATTGATGGACAGTTGGGTTGTTTCTATATCTTGGCTATTATGAATGAAGCAACCACATATTCATCTAGAGGTATTTCAGTGTGTAAATCTAAAAGACATCTTTCAAAACATTTGTAAGAATCAGATTTTAAAATGTTAGCTATAATTTCTAAGCATCAAACGACTGTTCAGAATTCTCCAGTTCACTGCTTCTTCCCCTTCCTCCTTTCTCCCTCCCTCCCACTCCTTCTTCTCTCCTCCTCCCCTTTCCCATTTCCCTCTTCTGTCTTTTTTTTCCTTCCTTTCTTTATTTCCTTCTTTCTCTTTGACTCTTTTTGTTCAAGTTGGACTCTAAATAGATCCATATTGCAACTGGTTATGAATCTTAAATCTCTGATTCATTTTTCTTCCCTTGTAATTTGCTAATAAAAGCAGCTAGGTCACCTGTCATATAATGTCTGCAATAGCCCCAAATAGTGATGCACCCCTAGAATTTAACATGTTCCTGCCTCCTTTGTATTCCCTATGAATAAGTAGCAAATTTAGAACTAGGAAAATGACCAGACCCAGACTCAATTTTTAGGCAAGAATTTCTCACAACTGGTGGTGGTTTTCCCATTAATAGGCACATAAAATACAATTGTTCTTCCTTTTGTGAAGTTAGCTGTTATTAATAATCATTGCCTGGATATATTAAATCACTGAGGTTTAAAAAGGTAATACTACCATTCCCTCCTCTTTTATAATCTTGAATATTTCTATAAAGAGAAGCTTCCCCAGACAACTGTTTGACCACCTTGAAGGACAGTTTAGATAGAAAAAATGTTGAATTCTTTCCTTTTATTTATTGGTTTTCAAAATAATGAATTGGTTCCCAATCATCCTCTGAAGGTGACAAGGAGTTTTAGTTTTGTTTTACTTATTAGTATCATTATGAACTTATTATGTTCTTCACCATATATCCAAACACCTGCTCATGGATTTCCAGGCAGAAATCAATTTCCCTTCTAGTGTAAAATAACTCTTCTCCAATGCATTTCATTAGATATCAGTTTTTGAAATCAAGGGAATATTCTCGACTGTTTTTTTTTTCAGACATGAATCGTTGTGCCCCAGTTAACCTGTATAAAAGACAGGAATAATCAGAGTTCCTGACTCATAGACGTTGTACGAGAATTAAACATTGCCTGTTAAGCACTTAGTACAGAACTTGACATAGAGTCATCTCTCACAGATTGTTATGGCTGTTCCTAATAATCTATGAAATTGCTTTTTGTCACTTCAGTGGCACTTATGACAAACTCAATCTACAGATACTTGGCAGTGCATATTCTGGAAAAAAATTATGTAAAGATAATGTCTTTAAAAAGCTCTTTGGAGCATCAAAATTGAAATGTCAGGTAAATTATAACTTGTATCTCATGTCATGCATTCTTAACAGGGACAATATAACACCAACAGGTGTAAACTGACTCTTGGGGGCATAAAAAGCTTAAACAGTTTATGGTCCTCCAAAGGGCCACTGTACAGTGACAGATATGTAGCTGTTGTTGTTCAATTACTAGGTTGTGTCCAACTCTTTGCAACCCCCATGTGTAGTACATCTGTGATATTACAATTTCATGGAGAATGGATGCTAGTCACAAGAAAATGTCTAAAGAGGTTTTTGGAAGGGCAGTGAAAGAACAACCTTAGAAACAATACCTTATTTGGATTAAAAGAACAAAAAATGAATGCAATTTCCTTGAAAAAGTTGAAAACAAATTTGTAATTTGGAAAATTACTAGAACTTTCATAGTTTTTCAAAAACTTTTATTCAGTTTCAAAGAAAAATATGTGTAACTCTTTTCCTCACCAGGAAATGCAAGAATAAGTAATGTAGGAATTTTATCACAGTGGTCAAGAAGGCTTCAGAGATAGCATGGACCCAAGATATGCTGTAACATTTCTTAACCTCGGACAGGTTTGTACTTTATTTTAAATTTTTGCATATACTCAAAATTAAATATTTTAATTTTATTTTCATTTGACTTTACTAAATACCCATATCTTAGAATTGCTAAAACTAAATTTAACATAATAAAAATTTCTTAGCTATATTTCTCATTAACATTTTTAGACTCACAGCAGGAGTCTAACCATGTCCTCCTGGTTATGTATGCATGTCATGTTGGAACCATTTGATTCCAACCATGTCATTCATTTATTTAAGGCCAGTAAGAAAAAAAAAAGGAAATTGGAGCACAGGAGGTAGAAAAATTGAAGATCTATGATAGTATTTCACATCTCTGCTTTGCTTTACAATGACCAAAAATATGTCCAAATAGTTACTATTAAATACTGTGAGTACTGCTTAAATTTCTCAAATGAAAAGCATGTTTTAAATATACTTAAGAGTATATTTCTTATATGGAATTTGAAAAAGAACTGATACATATATGTATAACTGTTAAAATTTCTCAAATGAAAATCATGTTTTAAATATACTTAAGAGTATATTTCTTATATGGAATTTGAAAAAGAACTGATACATATATGTATAACTGAATCACTTTGCTGTACATCTGAAACTCACACAACATTGTAACCAACTACGCTCCAATATAAAATAAAAATGTTAAAATATGTACATATATCATTGGGGAGGAGATAAATTGGGAGTCTGGGATTAACATATACACCCTACTGTATGTAAAATAGATAAACAACAGGGACCTGCAGTATAGCAAAGGAAACTATGGTCAATATTCTTGTAATAACCTGTAATGGAAAAAACTATGAAAAAGAATAGATATATGTGTGTAACTGAATCACTTTGCTTACACTTGAAACTAACACAACATGGTAAATCAACTATATGTCAATAAAAATAAATAAATAAAATTTAAAAAAAAATCACGTAGGTTTGAAGTTGAAACCCCTAAACTACTCATTGACTGTTTTCCTACAGATATTTGAATTTGAATCCCTTGCCTAGAGTATCAACTTTCGTGGTTAAAAAAAAATCCCTGGTCATCATATAATAAACTATTTTGAAAAATAATTTTTAATTTCTTTGCATTTTATAAGTAGTGATAAAGTATAAATGCATAGAAAAGCACTGGAGAATTTTTAATTCACTTTTCAAGTAAGCAAATTTTTTTTGCTTTATTTAATCATAAATTGAAGAATATAGCAATTTCCTAGGATTAAAAGATCTCCTGGGAAATCATATCCTTTCATGGAATATAAACTGAGTATTTTATTTATCAAGATTTGTTTCCTGAAAATCACCTACTTCAATTTTTTTTCTTTAAATATAATTTAGTTTTATTTTTTAAATGTTTACTGAATCTTAATGTTTTATAGATTCAAGAACGTGGCTCATCTTATGTTCGAGGCTGTGCTTTTCATAATGCCTTTTCCCCTGCAATTGGTGTATTTGGGACAGATGGATTGGACATAGATGATAATGTCATTCACTTTACAGTGGGGGAAGGTAATATGATAATATTTTGGTCCAATAATCTGTCTTTCTGAGATAGCCTTGTATGCAAGCTTTGAAGTCATGGTGTCCAATTGGTCTTTCTGCAAAAATGGAAATGGCCTAAGTTTGTGCTAACATGGGAATTACTAAACTGCATGTGGCCACTGAACACTTGAAATGTAGCTAATGTGACTGATAAGCTGTATTTTTAAGTTTAATTTTACTTAATTTAATTGTACTTTACATATAAGTAGTCATATGTAGCTATGGACAGTACAGGTCTAGAAATATTTACCAGACGGTGATCTTATGTGAGTTATCTAATCACCAATATTTTAAATTACTATGACTTTTAACATACTTCTCACATATCAATCAAAAAGATTATTCACAAATAAATGCTATTATTTTTTAAAAAGTAAGTTTGATTGTAGGGAATTAACCTTTCTTGAATATCAGTCTAAAGCATAATACAAACTCAATGAAGGTGTGTAGAGTATGAGTGTGTGTTTGTTAAAATCTAGGGCGGAGCCTCTGAACCCACATATTTAACAAACACCCCCAGAAGATTCTATTTCAGGAAATCTGTTAAAGAGGTAGAGTATCAAAGAGTTTAGAGGATTTGCTCTAAAATTGAAGAGGTTCATTTGTCAGGCTCAAACTAGAAAACTGATTTCACGGAAGAAATGAACAACATTCTCCATAGTATTCATTACAAATTTATATGGATTGGGAGGATTTTATTTTTTTCTAGGCATAAGAATATGGGGAGATGCCAACAGAGTCCGAGGAAACTTGGTTACAGTTTCAGTCTGGCCAGGAACCTATCAGAACAGAAAAGATCTGAGTTCCACTCTCTGGCATGCCGCAATTGAGGTAGTATGAACAAATTTAAAGATTGTAAGCTACCATGTGTAAAAGAGAGAGACAGTGGGAATCTGTGGGATAGCACAGGGAAATCAGCTCAGTGCTCTGTGATGATCTAGAAGGGTACGATGAGGGAGTGGGATGGGTGGGAGTTCCAAGTAGGGGGATGTTTATATACATATAGCTGATTCACTTTGTTGTACAGCAGAAACCAACACAATATGGTAAAGCAATTTTACTCCAATTTTAAAAAAAGGTGAGCTCCAGTAGCCACTGGATTTTTCTGTGCTGGCATCCTTTGGTTTAAGTAGTTTTCCCTTGTTTCCTTGCTTCTCCAACATTAGTTACTGCTTTCAAGCTCCATTACAGGGTTTATCTGCTGCCAATTGACTGAATGCCTTACACATATTACTGTTTAACTCTGAATTTAGTTTCCTACCTTATATGAAAAATTAGAATGATAGATTTAATATAGAAAGTCTAAAATTCATTTTTCATCTAAAATTCTTCTATATGCAAGGTTTCTTATCAGATATTACTAATTGGACCCTATTTCCCGTGAAGCTTCTTGAGTTACTTTAGCTATTTGTTTAGATGTAGAGTGAGATTGTGAAAAAGAAAATAGAAAGTACAGAAGGAAGATTTGGAGGAAAGACAGCTTCCTTTTGTTTTTATTTTGCTTACTTAAACCATAGGAAGGGAAAGGAATTAAAAATAGCTCACTTTGAAAGATGGGATAGGGATTGAATTTTGTTTTCGTGCAACTGTTAATAATCACCTTAAAGCAAAATCCAAAAGTCTGGACCTTAGTGTACATTTATGAGGTAGTAACGTTCTCTTGTCATCTGTTTATAGATGTTAGAATGTAACCAAATGTCAATTAAAGTTAGTTATGTCTTTTGAAAGACACTTATTTTACTTTTATGAATTGTATTTGACTATTTTTATCATCTTTAAAGATAAGGGTGTTTAATATGCTTTCAGTTAGATTTTGTCTGTTTTGCTGATACTGTGAGGGAAGAAATAAACCTTCTATGCTTTGTACTTTTCATTTCTATTACTCTGATTTGGCTCTTAAAATAAAATTGTTTAGTAATTACCTAATGCTTGTTCTAACCCTGTTTTTATTATAGCAGATTTTCTTTAAACTAATGAAGGCCTCTACTGAATTTAATGACCCACTATAATTGCCTTAGTTGCTTTTTTCTTAACTAATCAAACTGGTGACAGAATATAACCAAAAAGAGTGACAACATTTTTGTACTCTTGCTATAATACTGTAATTTGGTGTATGGCTTGTTAATACTGAACCACATCCAGTAGATTTTGTGACTGAAATGTACTTTAATGTACTTTTCTAATGAAGACTAAGGTATAGTATCTAGTGGTGGGTTTATACCAAGAACCTAAGGTAATTTCAGTACTTCATTTGTATTATAAATTTGACTATGGGTGAATAATAAATTAATTTTTTACTTCAGAAAGAATTGTGGTAATTAGTTTACCAGTGTATGCTGCATACCTCCTCTCATTGTGTAATTGTGTAAAAGCCTGACCTAAAGCGTTTTCTTTATCACTGCACCAGATAAATAGAGGCACCAATACAGTCTTACAAAATAATGTAGTGGCTGGATTTGGAAGGGCCGGATACCGCATCGATGGTGAACCTTGCTCAAGTAAGTCTTTGGGTCGTCCAAATTTGTTAGAAGTAAATAATTATTGTTTGTCAGTTGAATATGTAATATAAATAATTACTGTTTGTCAGTTGAATATGTAATATTGCCTCTTCCTGGGCACTGAAAGAACTCAACAAACAAAATTTTTTCTATATAATATTGGGTTTAAAGAAAAAATTAAAACCGATTTTCTTCTCCTCCTTCACCCACATCACTCTTCACACAGTGATATAACCCTTCCAAAGGGGAATCTGGCAAGAGCTACCAAAATTATAGAGGCATTTACCTTTGACTCAACATTTCTACTTCATGTAATCTAGCAGTTACCTCTACAACATTGAGAAAAAGATTTGTGAACAAGGTTATTCATCACAGCGTTGTCTGTACTGGCAAAAAACTGAAAGCTACCCTATGTCCAGTTATTGTGGGCTAGTTATAGAAAGCCAAACATTGGAACACTAGGCCCCTCTACAAAAGAAGGAAAAAGATGCATATCTATGTATTAGCATGGAGAAATCACCAGGATATTCTAAAATGATAAATGGAGGTTGCAGAACAGTATATGTAAAACTGTTTTGTGTATAGTATGTTTTGTGGAAGAAAGGGAAGAAAAGGCTATGCGTGGTATATGCGGGCTCTCAGGTGCCTCAGATGGTTAAGACTCTGCCTACAATGTGGGAGACCCAGGTTCAGTCCCTGGGTTAGGAAGATCCCCTGGAGAAGGGCATGGCAACCCACTCCAGTATTCTTGCCTGGAGAATCCCATGGACAGATAAGCCTGGCAGGCTACAGTCCATGGGGTCACCAAGAGTCGGATATGACTGAGCAACTGACTAACACACACACACACACACAGTATATGCATTTACATGAAGAAGCACTGAAAGTGTTAAAGCAAAAAGTCATTGAAGGTAAGTAGGAACAGGGTGCCTGGCCACTTATTACTGTATAAATTTTTATAACCTCTTGACTTCTAAACCAAGTAAATTAATTATTGAATCAAAAAAATAGAATAAGAGAACTGCAGGCCTTACCTCTTGAGAAACTTAGCTAAAGGAAATGGAATTTTCTCTGAAAAATGTATAGCCCTTCTACAGTTGATTTTTTTTACATCTCTGTAGTTATTTTTGAAATTCTTTGAGTAAGCATTTTTTCTATAAATTCAACAAATATTGGACTTTAGCTAATCTTATTTTTGTGCAAAATACACTTTAAAGGAATAAAACAACTTTGGCACAGACTTAACTGATTGCTTGATGTATGCTCCTTTTAAATATTGTAGTTCCCAACAGCTTAAAAGTGGCTTTTATTGACTTAAAATTTTAAAATATGTAATTTTGTAAAATTTCTTTTAAGTGTTGTTGTGGGTTTGTTTAAATCAAAATATGACCTGTGAATATGAGTATTTACTAATACGTATAATGCCATGTAATATATTTTTACTGACTATGTTGATCTTCCTAAATAATTGGGAGTGTTTATAAGGAGGTTTTAGATTTAAAGCAATTTAAAAATGAGACATCACAAAGGAATTGAAGATTTAAGTTTCTGGGATGCAACACCAATTTACACAATTCATGTCCCAGACAAGTGAGGCGCTGAGATGCTGGGAAGGGAACTCTGACACAAGTAGGTCCAGAGGTAAAGCCATGCTTGTCCATGGGGCTACACTGTACAGAAGCAAAGTGTAGACATGAAAACAGCTTCTTAGGGAGAAAACAAAACAGAAATCAGGCAAACTGACCATAGGTGAAATGTCAGTCTCAAAGGAAGAAGGGAAAAGCAGTAGAAGATGGAGGAAGTGAGATCTTGGGGAACTTGGACAAGAGAGCTGGTACAATGTACAATTTAGGAGACGGTGCTACTCTTTATAAGGAACCCTTAAATTTATGCACGGTTAGGAGGGGGTGTTTAAGGTTACCGCTCTGGTTTGTCCATAAGTAAAACTTTCATGAAAATCCACTTTAATTATCCTGTATATTAATAATGGATATAGCTTCCATTTATTGAAGCACTTTATTTAATTATTTCATTTCATTTTGAAACAACCCTGAATTAGGCATTAAAATTTTTTATATATGAGGAAACTGAATTTACAAAATTTTAAGCATCTTTCCCAAGATCATGCATGCATTAATTCAAGAAATATTTGATGAGTACCTACTTCTTCATTACTTTCTAGGCTTTAGGAATCTGGCAGTGAAGGAGCTAGACACAGTTTCTTCTCCATGAAGCTTATTTCTAATAGAAGAGAGGAGATGAATAATTCACAAATAAACATCAAAGTGAAAAAAATGTAATGCCATGTTAAGTGACTGAGGTGCTACCTCATTGTTGTAGTTTTCTTTTTTTTTTTAATATTTATTTATTTATTTGACTGCACCAGGTCTTAGTTGCAGCACGTGGGATCTTTTAGTTGCAGCGTGCAGAATCTAGTTCCCCAACTGGGCCTTGAGCCTCCTCCCTCTGCATTTGGAGCACGGAGTCTTAGCCACTGGACCACTAGGAAAGTCCCCCTGAAGTACTACTTTGAATCAGGTTGTCAGAGAAAGCTTTTTAAGGAAGTGACTCTTAACTTGACAAAGGGATGATCAGAAGAAACCAGCAACATTGATAGGCAACAAGTGGTATCATTGTATTTTTCAGTTTAGCCTTGTTTGAATCCAAACTTCATAATCTTTCTAAGGAAACTTATCTTTAATCAGATATAATAAGTTAAGGGTACTAGCTCTAAGTCAAACTTTTGCAAATGAGTAAACAATTATTCTGAGTAACAGTGAAGAGACAAATTAGATGAGAAAAATGCTAAATAAAGTAAACTATAAATGGCGGAGCCATGCAAATATTTGATAATCTTGTTAAAACTTGCATCAAAATTATATATTTAATTTTTAAAAGAATTTCAACGTTAACCAATACTGCTTATAACTGTCATTTGATTCATAATGTTAGTTCTTTGCTTCTCTATTTCCTTCAAAGGTCAGTCTAATTCTCTGGAAAAGTGGTTTGACAATGAAGCCCATGGAGGTTTATTTGGTATCTATATGAACCAAGATGGCCTTCCTGGATGTTCGCTTATACAGGGATTTACCATTTGGTCATGCTGGGATTACGGAATTTATTTTCAGGTAAATGGATCTCCAAAAAGTGATTGTTTATTTTCTTTAACGGTTGTATTCTGTACTGTGTAACCTACAAATTCTATTATAGACCACGGAGAGTGTGCATATCTACAACGTGACCCTGGTTGACAATGGAATGGCCATTTTTTCAATGATTTACATGCCATCTGCTGTATCTCACAAGGTTTCCAGTAAAACGGTGCGAGTTAAGGTAAGAATTGAATGCAGCCACACAAAGCAGAAAGAACAACTCTGAGAAGGGTAAAATTGTTGAATGCAAATGGTTTTTTTGACTTCTTCGCCCTTCTAGTCACACCCCCTGCTTTTGTGCTCCTGTCTTCTGCCAGGAATCTCTCCATCCTTCCCTCTCCCTGCTCCTTCCCTCATGTCTTCTTGCTTATCACTTACTAATCTTGCCACAGTTAGTTTAATTTTCACTCACACTATGAAGTCTCCTAACCCGCTTAGGTAGTTTTGACACTTCGTCCTCTTTTTGTTCCTGCTGTTCCCTGCACAAATTCCTATCATAGAAACACAACATGCCATTATATATATTATTTATATGCCTGTGTCATCCACTCAGGGTAGAAATCACATCTTTTGCATCTTGGTTTACTGAATGATCCACTTCTCAAAGTTATATAGGTTGTACTTTGCTGCAGTTCAACTCAGTACTATTCATTGTCATGTTTTCTTTTAAGAAAAGTTGTTATTAAAGCTTACCTTTTGAACTTTTTTAAATAGAACTCCCTAATTGTTGGAAGTAGCCCTGAATTTAATTGCTCTGATGTCCTAACTAATGATGATCCCAATATTGAACTTTCTGCTGCCCATCGAAGTTCTAGACCTCCATCAGGTAAAGATTTTAGAACTTTTGATTTTGGGGGTTCGTAAGAGTGCATATTCAAGTTTCATTGACTTTCTTCTTTTCATAAAAGGTGGGAGAAGTGGGATTTGCTGGCCTACCTTTTCTTCAGCACATAACATGGCGCCTCAGAAACCCCATGCAGGGATCATGAGTTATAACTCCATCAGTGGTCTTTTGGACATCTCAGGCAAGTTTAAACATAGTCTTTGAAAATCTACTCAATTAAGTGATGTAAAGACTATGTAGAATATAACTAGTAATTTCATTGTTAGTTAAAAAATAATGATTAAAGTAATCTGCTCAATATGACAGGCAAAGAAACTGGCCATCAGAGTCAATTTCAAGAATGGTTCCCTGGGGAATTCCCTGGCAGTTCAGTGGTTAGGACTCTGCATGTGATGTGGCCAGAAAAATTAAAAAGTGGTTCCCTGGCCAAATTTGTATATATATTAAAGAACTGACATTACATTTTCCTTCTCAAAGAACAGAAAAGGCACTGGTATAATGATTTAATATTACTTGGTTTCTCTAAGGGAGAAGGCAATGGCACCCCACTCCAGTACTCTGAGTATGAGAGTCTTGCAACAAGGCGGATGAGAGTCAGGCCATAGTGAGGACCAGAATCAGGTCCCAGTGGGGAGTCATTCAGGCTTTAGTGAGAAAAGGAATCATGTCCCAGTGAGCCAAAGAATCAGGCTTCAGTGAGGAAAACTTTCAGGCCATAGTGAGGCATAGAGTGAGGCATTTGCTAGGCAAAGAATTAGGCCATAGAAAGGACTATTGTCAGGCTCTAGGGGATGAGTTTCAGGCCCTAGTGAGGACAAGAGATAGGCTGATGTGAGGACCGAGGTCGGATGATCATGAGAACCAGACTCAGGGCCCATTGAGGAGCATAGTCAGTGCATAGTGAGGACAGAGTTGGGGAAATGATGATAATTTGTTTCGCATTTTTAGGAATTAAAATTATGAGAAATAGTATGTCAAAACTTAGATGTCTAAGTTATTGACCTGGTGTCTTTGTTGATGGGCTTCCCTTGTGGCTCAACTAAGAATTCGCCTGCAATGTGGGAGGCCTGGGTTCGATCCCTGGGTTGGGAAGATCCCCTGGAGAAAGGAAAGACTACCTACTCTAGTATTCTGGCCTAGGGAATTTCATGGACTGTATAGTCCATGGGATTGCAAAGAGTTAGACACGACTGAGCGACTTTCACTTTATAATGTGGAAACCTCGCCAAAAATTGCTTAACGTGCCACATAGGTTTAAGACCAATAAAGGATATCTGCATAGTGTATGAACAGCATCTACTGCTGCAATATTTTGTTAATATTAATCTATAGGTTTATATTCATGCATATGCAATATTTTCTTACAAGAAAATGTAATCAAACAGGGTAGTAGATAACACATAGCTAATTTAAGAATTTTTTGGAGCCACTTTTTATTGTTTTAAGTTTTGAGTAATGAAATTTTAAGTGCAAAAGAGCTTGTTTTTTGATCCAATCAGTTTTACCTTTGGACCACATAATATTTGCAGTAAAACCAAGGGATCAATAGTGTTTCAGTTACCATTTGCTGTGTAACAAACCATCCTCCAAATTCAGAGCCTTTAAACAACCATTTATTAGCTCATGATTCTGTGGCTTGGCAATCTAGGCTTCGTTCAGCTGAGTAGTTCTGCTAATCTTACCTAGGACTGTTCACTGAGCTGCTATCATTTTATGAGACGTCTTAGGGACTGGTTAGTCTGGGATAGTTTCACTTCCACGTCTGGTGATTGGTGCTGGCCCTTGATGGGATAATGGGAATGACTGAACCAAACATCTCCTAGGCTTATTCACATGCTAATAATCACAGAATTCCCCCAAAGTACCCAGAGAGTGAGCCCTCATATACAAGCTCTTTTCAGATCTGTTTATATTGCTCTTGTCCCATTGTCTAAAGCAAATCACAGAGAAAATATGCTAAGCTCAGAGAAAATACAAGAGAAGACTACTTAATGGTGTGGATTTAGTCCACAAATAGTGGTGGCCTTACCTGACACATGGGCTTCCCTGGTAGCTCAGAGAGTGAAAAGCCCACCTGCAGTGCAGGAGACTCGGTTCGATCCCTGGGTCGGGAAGATCTGGAGAAGAGAATGGTAACCCACTCCAGTATTCTTGCCTGGAGAATCCCAAAGACAGAGGAGCCAGGTGGGCTACTGTCCATGGGGTTACAAAGAGTCGGACATGACTGAGCAACTAACGTTTATCTGACATGTAAAAGCTCTGTATTCAAGGTGGTGTTAAATGATATGTTTCGTGCAATAGATTTAAAACGAAACTGATTCAACACTTTCTCTACAGCAGATAATCATTTTCCTATTATATTTGTTTTAGGTACAACGTTTGTTGGATTTAAAAATGTTTGTTCAGGTGAAACTAATGTAATATTCATTACTAACCCTTTAAATGAGGATTTACAGCATCCAATCCATGTGGAGAACATACAGCTGGTTGACACTACTGAACAATCAAAAATATTTATCCATAGGCCTGATTTAAGGTAAAATATGTGAAAATTAAGCTTCTTCTTCCCTGTCATCACAGTTTTCCATTGTTTCATTTCCCTGCCATAGATCTGAGAAAGTTGCTATATTTAAAGTAACTGTTCATGTCTATGAAATTTTAATTGGCATTATGAAAGTGTCTAATATATCTATGCCTTCAGGTAAGTTGAAGAATCTAGGCCTTATTATGTATATTTTCTCATGCTTTTCTGCTTGTGTGTCATAAATAGCACCATCTTTAAACATGAAAGTTAACAGACCGAGTCTGAAGTGTATTTGTGCATTAAGATCTCTCCACTAATAGTCATTAGGAATGAAAGTCATCTCTATCATTTCTTCTCTTCTCCTTACCTCTTTTGTTTCCTTTTGCTTTCCAAATATCTTATTATATGCACCACAGTGTATATTTGGAAATTAAATGAGAGTCATTGTAATCATTGTGATTGAGAATATGCAGAAACTTTGAATGATGACTTTTTTTCAATCACAAAGGTTAGGTGGTGTCAGAATACTTCTAAAAGTTGAACCACTTAGATCCCAAGTCTTGAAAGAATATAGCCAATAACTGCTATTCTTCATAAGATGGACAGACCAGGAAATTAGATGCAAGAAGCTACTGGAGGAAAGAAAATTTCCGTTAGAGCTCTTTGACCATTTTCAGTACAGAGAGAAGACAGGAAATAATGCTAATTAGATAGACATCTTTTCAGAGAAATGCAGTATTTCATAATTAGTTTGATTTCATCTGATCTTATTTTGATGAAAACCCAGTATCTCCTCAATAATTGTTAAACCGAAGTGTTTTTTGGCTCACTGGAGGCTCTCCCCTCCAGTGAGCTATTAGCTCCTATTTGGTTATCTTGAATCTTTCAGATTTCATATATAACTTTAATATCTAGGTCATGGAGAAAACATTATGGTTTAAAATGTATCTTTGAAGTCTGTGCTTTTATTGGGATACTGTTGGCACAATCCCAGATCCCTTTTACTAGGCAGCTCATCCAGTCCTCAAATGCTCTAATGTTGGCCAGTAATGACCTGCATTCGCCTGCTTTTCCAGAAGATTATTCAAACAGGAATAGCTCTGAGAGGCTAAAGCTCTCCCTACTACCACCTTCTTGCAGTCCATAAAAAAAAAGATTAATTTATACAAGAAGAGGTAGATCCCCTCTGGGTGTAATTCATGATCCAGAGGTTCTCTTGAGATCAAATTGAAGCTGGTATGTAGACCATAGTTGTCCCCCTTTTTTTTCCCTTGTTGTATATGGTGGAGAAGGAAATGGCAACCCACTCCAGTATTCTTTCCTGGAGAATCTCGTGGACAGAGGAGCCTGGTGGGCTGCTGTCCATAGGGTCACACAGAGTCGGACACGACTGAAGCGACTTAGCATGCATGCGTGCACTGGAGAAGGAAATGGCAACCCACTCCAGTATTCTTACCTGGAGAATCCCAGGGACAGAGGAGCCTGGTGGGCTGCCATCTATGGGGTCGCACAGAGTCGGACACGACTGAAGTGACTTAGCTGCAGCAGCAGCTGTGTATGGCTTCTCTCCTTCCCTCTTCTCTCCTTTCCTTATTGAGGACTCTCTTTATAACTCAGTTGAACAAAAATCCACATCTCAGATTCTGTTTCTTTGGAACCTGAAGTAAGATGGAGCCCTACACTATAATGTAAGAGTGCCACTGGGCACTCTATTACAGACTTGCTCACAAAAACACTCTGCACACACCTGAACACAAAGAACACATAAACTACAGAAATATTTATTCAAATCATCTCTAAAACTAATAGAGTAGAGTAAGGAACGGTTTATAGTTTCATGTCTTTTTTAGCAAAAAGGTCAGGTCTACTAGATAGTATTTTGTTGCTATAACTCTGGAATAAATTTTATTTCCCCATTGTATATATCATATAGTGTAAGTATATTATATACCATGTATACACAATGTCTAGTACATTGCAAATTGAGCAGCCATTTATAATTCTTAGAGAACCATTAAAAGGAAGAAAAGGAAGGGAAAAATATAAAGACTTCCCTGCCAACACAAGGAGTTTATGTCTGCACTACTGAGTAATTTACTTACTCTCTGAGCAGTGTTAGTATATTTTGAGCAATGCACAAATATGAACTATATCATTCAACAAAATATAAAATAGCAAAATGGAATTCTAATTTTTTTCTCACAGGTATAAATTGTCCTTTTGAAATGTTAATGAATTTATAACAATAGACCAAATCAATACAGTGGGAAAGCAGGTCTCATTACAGTGCTAATTATATATGCTACTTGGTCCCGCTTTGAATCCTTTCTGAAATAAGATTCAATCAAACAATGTTGTGATACTTTAATCAAATATGCAAGTATATTTAATGCTCTCTAGAAATAGGGAGGTATACTAAATCTAAGTACTTATGCATTTCACCTTTTCTCCACAGTAAGGTGAATCCATCAGATTGTGTAGATATGGTTTGTGATGCCAAAAGAAAATCTTTACTTAGAGATCTGGATGGCTCCTTCCTGGGGAATTCTGGTTCAGTGATACCTGAAGCAGAATATGAATGGAATGGAAATAGCCAGTTTGGAATTGGAGACTATAGAATTCCTAAGATGATGCTCACATTCCCAAATGGAAGTAGAATTCCTGTCACTGAAAAAGCACCTTATAAAGGTTTGTTGGATCTTATTCTGTTAGTCTTCAGGTTCATGGGACAAAATATATCTTTTATTTTTAATGATTGATGTACTCTAATGTATATTTTGTACTTATTAATCATATGTACAAGCAAAAGATAATATGTGAATGCTTTTGTAAGGAGATTATGTTTCATTTATAAATGTGTTTTCTAACATTTCCAGGAATCATTAGAGATTCAACCTGTAAATACATTCCAGAATGGCAGGGCCATCGGTGCTTTGGGATGGAATATGCAATGATGGTTATCGAAAGCCTGGATTCTGACACAGAAACTCGAAGACTCTCCCCGGTGGCTATAGTGAGCAATGGTTATGTTGATCTCATTAATGGTAGGTATTCAATGTAAATCAACTAGAGTTATACAAGGCATTCACTCTTTATTATATTCATGGACATATCTCATAAATTATCTATCACAAAGAACTAGCAAACATCTGAACTTCCTTTCCTTCTGATTGTAAGAAAGATCTAAGGAAGGGAAAGAGACTTGACTCTTCAGCAGTACCCCCTTCCCATTAGAAAGCAGGCAGTGACTCCAAATTGACCATTAAAAAAAGAGGAAGAAGGTGATGCCTTGAGTGATCTTTATAGGTATGAATGTGGCATAAATACATTTAAGAAAAAATTGATCTGAATATCTGCAAAAAAAAAGCCCAATTTTCCTTACATAAATTAAGAAACTGATAATGTGATATTTGTAATACTTGAGAATGAACAGTGTCAACCTACACCTTTCATTTTCATGAATCCTTGGAAGATTTAATCTTGAATCAGTGTGTTGTGGGGTTTTTTGTTTGGCTTTGGTTTTTCTCCATCCTGATTTCTTTGACTATGAAGAATATCTTGTCAAGCTCCAGAGTCCAGGTCCCTTCCATTCTGGTCCTTGGTGGCTCTCATATAATGGAAGGCAGTGGTATCCTGAGGATTCAGATCAACTCTGGTGTCCAAGAGTTTTTGAATAAACAGGTGAAGTTCTAAAAGCTACTTAAAACAGAGGGCAAGGACTCATTGTATATCCCTGAAGTGGCATTGGGGGCTCAAATATTAGTCCCTAATCATGCTTAGAGTCTTTGAAATGATGAAGGGGCACATAACCAGGGTCAGAAAGATCTCTCTGTCCTGACAATGTCACAACATATACCAGAATATTCTGAAATTGCCCAAACAGCCAATACCCTACAAGTTCATTTTTTCAACTTGTTGAAGAGACTAGAATGAGCTCTGTCAGCTACATGATTTTAAGTCACTCCTCAATTCTGCTCCGACATATAATCTGCCTGGTTTCCATGACCTACAGTCAACCCAGTTTCAAATTCTACCTTTCAGATTTTAAAAAGCAGAGAAACCACGGAAAGAATTTTAGACCAGTAAGTGACTAATGAAGAGGTTTTCAAATTGCTCTGTTTTATATGGGGAAAGATTTTATTCTATTTATTTTTACATTTTGCTTTTCCTGAAAGGCAATACAAGTTTTCCATTTATAATAGTGATATTGTTGTAGCCACGCGTTCTGGGAAACAAACTCATTCAGAAGGATAATGCAGATAGTGGAGTTCAGTTTATTACACCGACGGGCCCAAGGCAGAGTCTTCTCTTAGCCAAGGACCCCGACCAGTTTTTGTGAAAACCTTATATACCTTAAGCGTATGTGCCCAAACCCATCTCCCCAAATTCCCTGAAACTAGTCTGAACAAAGGAAAAAGAAAGATACAATCGAAGTCAACCCATGAGTCATATGCCTTAAACCTAGGTAGTTAACAGTGGACAGTTATCAATAGGCTTCCGGTCATTCCCCAATAAGCATATAGAATGTATGATTCTATTCAGTCACACAGATAATTAGGGTGTTGTTTTAGGCGATGGAGAGCCCTGGGGCTCTTCCTACCGGGGGCTTGATTTTCCAGTTGGTATTTCGTTCCCGTAGATACTGGGCATATAGCTCAAAGTCCACAGTCTGGCCCAAGATGGAGTCCTGCTTTCAAGATAGAGCCTGTTCTGTTTCCTCCTCCAGTATGACATTTCTCTTTTAAATAAATTTAAATTTTAAAAAATGGCTGTCTAAGGATAAAGAACCCACCTGCTAATGCAGGAGACATGAAATGTGTGTTCGATCCCTGGGTTGAGAAGATCCGCTGGAGGAGGGGATGGCAACCCACTCCAGTATTCTTGCCTGGAGAATCCCATGGACAGAGGAGCCTGGCGGGCTACAGTCCATAGGGTCACACAGAGCTGGATATGACTAAACTGACTTAGCACACGTGCACGTCAGTTTAATGAGTATATAGTTTAATGATAACATAAATAGCAATGTGGCAAAAATTATGACAGTGTTGGAAGGATTATTGAAGCTTGGGTTGTGTCTACTAGGCAGAAAGAGAAATTCCAAGATAAAATTTGTACATACCACTAAAGTTTCCCTCAATTTCATTTGTTTTTAAAATATGGCTTATGTTACTCTAAATTTTTCATTTTATGCATAGAAATGTCTGTGTCAAAAACCCACAAAGAAGGTTTATTTAAAAGCAGGATTTATGTTTTTAATGCTAAGGGATATGTTATGCTCTATTTGAGCTTCAGAAGTTTATATTGATGGAAAATTCAATCAAAATTCAGTTATAAATATTGATAATTCCAAGCAAGCTAGGAAATTGAGCAAAACTAATGAATAAATACATCAAGAAAATTCATCATTCCATATCTCACTGCTGTGTACATATATAATCCCAGCCACTTTAAAACTGAAATGCAATAGAGAAGTTTCTTACAAGTCATGTTACATGTGTTCTGGAAATGTCTGGATTCAGGTGAAATTGTCCACTTTTTTTTGGCTTTTGAGAGAGTTTGCTGCTAAGTCACTTCAGTCGTGTCCGACTCTGTGTGACCCCATAGACGGCAGCCCACCAGGCTCCGCCATCCCTGGGATTCTCCAGGCAAGAATACTGGAGTGGGTTGCCATTTCCTTCTCCAGTGCATGAAGTGAAAAGTGAAAGTGAAGTCGCTCAGTCGTGTCTGACTGTTAGCGACCCCATGGACTGCAGCCCACCAGGCTCCTCCATCCATGGGATTTTCCAGGCAAGAGTACTGGAGTGGGGTGCCATTGCCTTCTCCTAAGAGAGTTTAATGGAGTGTTACTTTTCACACTTCTTCTGTTTATTTATGATGTTGACCCTCCAATAATACCTGTCCTCATTAACAAAAATATTAAAATAACATGAAGGAATAGTAAAGGCAATAAAAACACACTTAAAAGTTTGTCAAATTAACAAATTAACTAGTGAACAAATGAGTGCGTGAAAGAAATAATTAATACATCAGTGATTTGGACATCCAAGTGTGTATGTTTTCTAGGTACAAGCTGTATCTTTAGCAAATTAGCTCTGTTACAGTGTATTTCTCAACAAATGGTTTGAGAAAGTTGGTTCCCCACCCAAAGTCACATTTGATAGGAGAAACAGGAGAAAGTATCAAGCATTTTCTTCCTCACTGTGGGGCCTGGACTCAAACATGATTATTAAAGTAGATATATAAGTAAATCTGCTATTTCCTTTAATAACCTTCCAATGCAGATCCTCAACATATTAATTTCCCTTCTGACCCTGGGCTGTCTAAAAGTAAGGATAGTAGAGAGGGAGTTGCTTCCTTGCCTTCCCTTTCCAAAAAAAAGTTTTCATGTCCCCCTTTTTTGTTTGTTTAACGTCTGTCAGGAGTCTTCATATATTTATTTATTGGCCGCGCTGTGTCTTTGTTGCCATGCGCAGATTTTTGTTGCTGTGCACGGGCTTTCTCTAGTTGCAGCGAGCGTGGGCTGCTCTCTAGTTGTGGTGCCCAGACTCCTCGTTCAAGTGGCTTCTCTTGTCGTGGAGCATGGGCTCCATGGTGCACAGGCTCAATAGTTGTGGTACACGGGCTTAGTTGCCCCATGGCATTGGAAATCTTCCCAGACCAGGGATCCCATCTGTGTCCTCCACATTAGCAGGCGAATTCTTAACCACTGAACCACCAGGAAAGACCCCTGCCTTCTTTTTTAAGGCAAGGCTTGAGAAATAGCTTAGATCACTGAATGGATGGGTGGATAGATAATGGCTGTAAATGCTGAACTTGACCACTGCAATTTATTTTGAATACAATTACACTTCAGGCTTTGCACTAGTAATATTCATAATACAGAGCATGAACTTTTCATTTGTGTGGATGCAGGCCCACAGGATCATGGCTGGTGTGCTGGGTACACATGCCAGAGAAGACTGTCCCTGTTTCACAGCATCGTGGCTCTGGGCAAATCTTACGAGGTCTACTTCACGGGCACCAGTCCTCAGAATCTTCGACTGATGTTGCTTAATGTTGACCATGACAAGGTAAGGCAAGATAGAAATAAGTTCTTATTTTATTGTTGGTTCCAGGTGTACAGCAAAGTGATTGATTCAGTTGTACATATACATGTGTCTATGTGAAACTAACACAACACTGTTAATCAACTATACTCCAATATAAAATAAAAAATATTTTAAATAAATAAATGTAGTAATTATTGATAGGTATGTAAAAAATAATAAAAATTATTTCATTTATTGACTTTGTCAAGAAATGCACTTTGTCATTCAGCAATTCTATGAAGATTCAGGTCAGTTCAGTCGCTCAGTCGTGTCCGACTCTTTGCGACCCCATGAATTGCAGCACGCCAGGCCTCTCTGTCCATCACCAACTCCCGGAGTCTACCCAAACCCATGTCCATCGAGTCGGTGATGCCATCCAACTATCTCATCCTCTGTCGTCCCCTTCTCCGCCCGCCCCCAATCCTACCCAGCATTAGGGTCTTTTCCAATGAATCAACTCTTCACATGAGGTGGCCAAAGTATTGGAGTTTCAGCTTCAACATCAGTCCTTCCAATGAACACCCAGGATTGATCTCTTTTAGGATGGATTGATTGGATCTCCTTGCAGTCCAAGGGACTTCTGTTCAATTATTTCGAAGTAATTTATTTTAAAAAGTCTAAAAACAAAAAAGAGAATTACTGGGGAATTCCCTGGCAGTCCAGTGGTTTAGACTCGAGGCTTCTACTGCATGGGCCAGGGAACTAATATCCAGCATGCCATGCAGTGTGGCCAGAAAAAAATAATGAATAAACTTAAAAAAATCAGAGGCTTAAAAAAAGAGTTATTGGTGTTATTTGCATATATTTCTATCCACTAAGGACTTTACTTCCTTCCCTGTCCTCTGGAACATCAGCCTTACCACTCCTTTTCAGGAACCAGTAGGGTACCACTAAGACTACTGTGAATCCAGACAGCTTTATCAGCCTGAGAGCACACAGGAGTTCTCAACACCTCTCCACATATGCACTGGCTTGTGCTGTTACATCTGATGTGTGACAGTGAGCCCTATGATTTGTGTGATTAGCAAGCAAACCTGAACTTTTACATAAAAATAGCATGCATCTAAAACTGGCCCCTCAGGATTATATTGTCATTTTTCCATGCTGCTATGATTTATATATGTCAGAAATACACCTTTGGAACTTACTTCAGAAATCACAGCACATTATCTAAAATCTCTTCAATAAAGTCAGCTTTTTGCTGTTAGCTAAATTCAGCTGGGATGATTAACTTCATGCTATGTCAGTGGGAAAAGAGTATGAGGTTAAGTAGAAGTCTCATACTACAGATTTCTTTTCTAACAGTATGAGACTCAGAATTCCCAGAGTATCAGGAACTGATACTCATCAGTAATGAGTATGAGACGAGGCAGAGAGAGGAGTAAGGAAAGGATACGCCTGAGAACGGCAAGAGCAGTTCCATCCTTTCAGCTGCTCGAGATAAAACCTTGGAGTCATTCTTGAGTCCTCTCTTCCTCTCACATTCCTCCTCTAGCCCATCTGCAAATTCTGTTGAGTGTTCCTGCAAAATGTCCAGGATCTGACCACTCCTCACCTCCAGTGCTCCTATCCAGCTTGAACCCACATTATCTCCTCCCTGGAGCAAGGTGGTTCCGTCCCAACTCCTCCTCCTGCTCTGCCTTTGCCCGCTCTGTGGTCTGTTCTCACCTCAGTAACCACCGAGATACCTTCAAAAACACAGGTCAGAGCAAGCCATGCCTGTGCCCCAAACCCTGCAGTAATTTCCGCACTGTCTCCGTACAAGAGCCTGAGTCCTCACAGTGGTCTACGGAGCACCTGAGAATCTCCCGCACCCCTTAGCACTCTGACTTCTACTCCTCCAGCCATCCTGGGCCCCTTGCAGTTCCTTACCACACCAGACATCTTACCCTCTGGGCCTGCATTTCCGGTGATGGTAAGTCTGTCTGGAACATTCTACATTCTACTCTCCAGCCTCTTCAACCCTCATTCTCCTTAGCAGGCTTACCCTGACCACCCCTCCCTGCTGGCTCACACAGTTACTCAGACTCTCATCTACCTTCCTTTTTTTCCTATAGCACTTCTCACCTTTTAACATGCTTAATACTCTAATTTTTATTATTTCTAATATTTATTGTCTCTCCCTATTCTAGAATGTAAACTCAAAGAGGGCGGGGATTTTGAAAGTTCCTAAAATAGTGCCTGAATCAGACAGGGATTCAATTCTTTGAGTGAAAGAGAGTATTTAGGTGTAGCTTATATTTCTTGTAAATTCTGCCCCACCTTTGCAAAAGCCAAGTCTCCTTACTTTATCTGATAGCATGCAATATGGGGAATGAACATGAAGGATGACCCAAACTTAATCAGGATAGTTATTTTAACTGAATTTTTTTTTATCTTACTACCAAAATTTTCTCAGAGATGAGCAGTTTTTTCAACATTAAGTACCTAATTTTGTGTGGTTGCGTTGTACAGAAGAGCACTGCTAACACTGCCATTTTCCCTGCTCCTGGAGTTGAAAGCCTGTGTTGAACGTTATCTTTTAAAGGAATTCTTTCTTTAATTTAGAGGTTATCCTCTAGTTTTTTATTACATTACGTTCTTTCCTATGAATGTGTGCATGCTCAGTTGCTCAGTCATGTCCTACTCTTTGAGACCCTATGAACTGTAGCCCACCAGGCTCCTCTGTCCATGGGATTTCCCAGGCAAGAATATTGGAGTGGGTTGCCATTTCCTTCTCCAGGGGATCTTCCTGACCCAGGGATCAAAACCGAGTATCTTGCTTCTCCTGCATTGGCAGGCAGATTCTTTACCACTGCACCACATGGGAAGCCCTTTCCATGAATTCACACACACCCTGCATGCCTGCACGCATGCTAAGTCACTTCAGTCATGTCCAACTCCTTGCAATCCCATGTTGAATGTAAATTTGTTTAAAGTTTTTAGTTCGATATTTACCGTAAATCCATAAAACTTTGTTTCAATATTCTATGGAAGGCATGTATAAAGAATATTTTCGAAGTGCTAAATTCTAAGGATTCTGTTTCATTGTTCTCTTAAGATGTAAAAATGTTTATTTTTAATAGGCTGTTCTGGTAGGAATTTTTTTCCCCACACGTCAGCGTTTGGATGTCTATGTGAACAATGCACTGGTCTGCCCCCAAAATACAGTGTGGAACTCCCAACAGAAACACTGTGAACTTACTAGACAACTGTATACAGGTATTTGCTCAGAAAAATACAGCATACGTTGTATATATACTGATGGTATATAAAATTCTTCATAGTGTTTCATTATTAATATTTTTAGTTCCTTAGCCCTTGACAAATACAGAGAAAATAAATGTTTACCCACGGTCCACTACACACTAAGATGTGTTCATTTAGAACATGTGTGCCCTGAAAGATCCCTCCTGATGGAATTCTTATCTATCTGCACACCTGCAGATAAAAGTCTGTGTGTACTATGGCTATTCCTTTGCCCTGGGAACATTTATATGCTACACATTTAGTTCAGTTATTCCTGCGTACAGAAGGGATTTTGCTTAGAATTTTTACCCTATGTTTGCTTCACTTCTCTTTCATAGAGGTTAGAACCTAACTTCACTGACAGTGACCAGAAGTATTGCCGAGAAAGTTAGCATAACACCAATTGAACACCATGAAGTAAATATGTGAAGTAAACTCTGGATTTAAAGGAAATATATGGAAGAAACTAACTTGCCCATTTACCAGTGTTGCAAAACCGGGATTTATTTCTGCTCCTGGAAGTCTTTTTGTTAAACAGTGTCCTAATAAGGCCAGTCCACTCCTTTCCGCATGTGCTACTTATCATCATATTTTAGCTGTGCCCCCTAACCTTGGTTAATGATTGCATCAATGTGTGCTGTAGATCAGAATAGAAGCTAGACAGGAGAGTATGAATGAATAACCCATAATCATTACTGTCTATGAAGCAAGTCCTGCTTCTACTAATATGAACAGCTGCTATTTCCAGAGACGTTGCTATGTGTCAGGCACTGTGCTAAGTGCCTTGTATATAATAACTCGCTGTTCCTATGTCCTAATAATAACCCTCCGAGGTAGGCACAGATGAGTAAACTGACACAGCAGCGTGAAGTAATTTGCCAAGGTCTCTGTCTTAGCTCAGGCTGCCATAACAAGATGCCGTAAACTAGATGGCTTGAAAACAGAAATTTATTTTTTACTATTCTGGAGGCTGTGAGATCAGGATACCATTATGGTCTGGTTCTGAATCCTTGCAGATGGCTGCCTTCTCACTGTCATCTCAGGTGGCAGGGAGGGGCTGGGGAGAGAGCATGAGTTCTCTAGTGTCCCTTCATATAAGGGCCTTAATTCATCATGAAGTCCCCACCCTCACGATTTCATCTAAACCTATTACTTCACAAAGGCCTCATCTCAAAATCCTGTCACATTGTGGGTTATGGCTACCATACATGAATTTGAGTGGGGGGACACAATTCAGTCCAGAGCAATATCAAAGCTGGTAGGGGCAGGGCAAGGTACTGAACATATAGAGTCTAGCTCTATAACCCACGCACTTTGTTATGCTCCATGGCCTCCTTGTAAACTGGGAGAGTCAGTGTTATTTTTACATACAAATGATTGCACCTATTTGCAGCTTAATTTTTACAAATTTTAACTCTTTTTTTTAAAAAAACAATACTTTTGATACAAAGTACTCTAGGAACTTGAGTACTCTAGTACTCAAGTCAAGGAAATAGAAAGAATATCAACAGGCAGAATTTAATAAATTGGTTACAGAGAATTGATTACAGAAGTCTGCAAAACAATACCACCACTGCCCTTTTACAAAATTTTTTTTCTGAAATAGCATTGTTTTTAGACAAACACTTTGCTTTGACACTTGGAATGAGAAATAATATCCCTGTATCATGACTGTACAGATCTCTTTAGGTTGCCCAAAATGTGAAGATATGAGAAAGTTACCTAGGATAAGTGATATAGGCATCTCTCATGGTAGCTTGAGAACAGCTTCAATTTATAATACAAAAGTACATGCTTCAGATTCATGGAATGTTTAAGCCAAATTGCAAGTAGAACTTATACTAATAGATGTTTAAAAATATATAGTAATAATGAAATGGCTTCTTAATGCTGTTGCTATGAATGTCTATTATGTTAGTAAGAAATAATCTCTTTTTTCTAAGATTCTCATTTCTTTTCCTCAGTGTGCCCCACTATGAAATGTGGTGAGAAGCTTCATACCACATTCCAGTATTATTGTACAGTCAGACTTTGTGTTCAATATGTGTTAGTGGATTTATTACTTCTTGGACATTGTTTATAATATGCCCTAAAATGATATATATATTTATTCATTACGTATATAGGTATATATAATCTCAATCACTTTTACAAAAATTCAGTGCCCTAGAAGAACTTGTTTTGCATTAACTAAAGGGTTTTCAGTCTGACATGTAAACTTGTGTTATTGATGTGAGATCCTTCTGAGATGTTTTCATATAAACTTCATTTATATTATATACTTTGTCCTTAGTAAAATAGAGGCACTGAATCATCTATTTTCCTTAAGAGCTGGTATAGAGCACTGCATAAACTAAATAGCTATTAAAGTTAAATTTATATTTTTTAATTACAAAATGCCTTTGATCAAGGCTTTAAAATTCTGAAAATGTAAAGAGTGTTATAAGTACAACATAGATTTCTAGTTTATAATTAGATTTTATTTCTCATTAGTATGTATCTATAGCTAGTTATTTTTTAAACTAAATTTAATATATAACTATTATTAATGGTATTATTTTAAAAATTGACTAATTTTGCATGTCAGTTCTATAAATGTTTTTGCTTTTAATATGCACATTTTCCTGTGAAAGAATGATAATATTGAACTTTTTTCAGAATTTCCTACATTTAAACAAATATTAAATACTGCCTGGTAATTATGATAATATAAATAAATTTAACTGAGCTATTTTGGCTTTTTTCCTTTATAGAGCAATTACTTCCTAACTTGAATTCCACTGTCCTTGGTGAAAACTACTTTGATAGAACCTACCAGATGCTTTACCTTTTGGTTAAAGGAACTATACCTGTTGAAGTTCATACCACTGCAGTCATATTTGTCTCTTTCCAATTACCTGCTGTAACAGAGGACGACTTTTATAGCTCTCATAATCTGGTTAGAAATCTTGCCTTGTTCCTAAAGATACCAAGTGACAAAATCCGTGTCAGCAAAGTAACACGAGGGGAGAGCCTGCGGAGAAAGAGATCCATGGAGCTCACGGTTGAACTGGAGATTGGCGATCCTCCCCCTCAGTTCAGAACCAATGACACCACAGGTATGAAAAGTAGACACTCGAGAAAGGGTAACGTCATTACCAAAACCACATCCATAAACAACACTAGTGAGGCTTGGTAAGCCAGGCCTCAGGAAATCCCACCAACCCCACATCCTGAACCCTCTATGGACCTGGAGCCCCTTTTCTCTGCCCTACTCCTGTAATACCAAACTATTTTGAATTATGAAGAAACTTCAACCTGTATTTTGTTATTGTAGCAATTAATTACTTCCACAATAGGATCTGACCTAACACAAGATACAAGAAATGACCTAAGGAAGTGACCATATGGTGGAGAGATTAAGGATGAAAAGAGTTGGTCAATGAAAAATGGGCAGTAAGAATACTGGAGCTGAGGAAATAGGTAGTGAGAGTTTGGTCCAACTGAAGAACTGGAAAGGACCCAGAAGATCTGCAGCAGAAGGCTCCAGAAAGAACAAGCTGCTGGAGACGAGGTTGAGAGGTAGACAGGTGCTAGATCGTGGGAAACCAAAAGAGGTTCTCCTCTTCACAAGCCAAGAGAAGGACAGCAGGGGTCTTCCTAAGGGAGATAAATAAGCCCTTGGAGATTCTGAGAGGTGGAGTAGTAGGTTGGATTTCTAAAGTCACCTGTTTACACTAATAAGTACAAATGTGCAAGAATATGCCCTGCCCTTCATTTCTGTGAATGACCTAATCAGCCTTACTAGCCATCACCCCTTTCTCTGTCCCTCACATACTATACCCTATTTTCTAGGTATCAGAGATAAAAATAAGCTCAGCTAGTCCGTCAGAGGTAACTTTGGTGGCTTAAGTTATGGTTTCCTTAGGCTGACTCTGGTTGAGCATTTGGGTAAATATTCAGACCTTCAGATTTTGTTCCTCTCCATCTTTTCAAGTTGGTATCTGAATGCCAAGGGGCTTTCTTGACCTCAGACCCTCACGTTGCCCTCTGTCCTCATAGTTTCTGTGACAGGGTGGGTGGTTTTCTCTGCTCTGCCCAAGCCTCTCTGTGGTGCAACTGAACTTTCCTGGCCTCTTGACATGCAATCACGTTCTCAGCTGTAATTCCATGCTGTTGTCTCTGGTGGTCAAGCACAAGTGTTTAGGCATTTGCCTCTCCAAGAAAATGAGATCTGGGTCTCTGTAGGAGGAAGATTAGCATCCAGCTTAAGCTTCAAGTCCCTTTGCTTGTACAAGTCCTCGGATGGGCTTTAACTTTCAAGGTCCTGGAAGAAGGGTCCACTTAATAATGTGGTCAAATAATTGACTATTATTATAAAAGTTGTACAAATAAGACTTATTCTTAAAGAGGGTTTCCACGTTGTATGAATTTCAGACTCAGAAAATCCTCATCTACCGTATTCCTGTTAAGCATCTTTTTCATTCAACTCCCAGGCTCTCCTATGTGTCCACTTAGGTACTGAGTGTTCTCATCTTCTGCCACTAGGGTCATCACTCATTTCCCGAGGAGGTTTGCTTCTGAGCTTTAACCCCATGCACCTGCCATGTTGCTCTTCTGGAATTCCACCAGTTAGGCAGGCAAAAGGTTCTTCTCTTGTGGGGATCAGCCTGTGAAAAGGCTTGCATGAATGGAAAGAAGTGCTGATCAGCTCTCTGTTGAAGGAAATAGGAAGCACAGGCTTGTGTTTGCAGCCAGATCTTCCACTGGGCTTCCCTGGTGGCTCAGCTGGTAAATAATCTGCCTGCAATGTGGGAGATCTGGGTTCGATCCCTGGGTTGGAAGATCCTCAGGAAAAGGGAATGGCTATCCACTCAAGTATTCTGGTCTGGAGAATTCCATAGACTGTATAGTCCATGGGATCGCAAAGAGTCGGACACGACTGAGCGACTTTCACTCTCTGCCAAGTCATATGTTACTCTCCTTCATCAACCTTGGGTTTCCTTATATCTACAGGGTCAGGGCTTTGGGATCAACATAGTCTCTAATTTAGTCCAGGAGTTGCATCAGGTTCAGATACAGGTATGTGTATACAGATTGCTCACTGACTCTAAAAAAATCCCTGGTAAGCCCTTACATGTATTGAGGTCCAGCACTTACTACACTAGCCACTCTAATGGCAAAAGAAACTGTGATTCATTTCCTGTATGTAATCTAAATTGCTTCACATACAACCTCTCCTACCCTCCATTCTCTTAAAGCAGTTTTATCTTGCTAGCCAGATTTAGATATAAATTTGGATATTTCGATACCCAGATATAGGCACACTGCCATTTAAGAACATGGAAATAGGGGCAGAAGGAAAGATCGGCTAATGGCTTGTTTCTAAGACTTAAACTGAATTAGGGTTTGAGGGCTCAAGGAAAGCCCTGCAACCTGGCAAGGAGTGACATCACAGCAAAGTTTTGGAAAGTGGCAAGAAAGATATACATGAAGTAATACTTCTGGCCCATCACAGCCTTCACAAAGTGTTAGGACATCCATAAGTTTCCATGTGTCCTAGAAAGTGGTTGCTTAAGTACTGAGGGGACCTCTGGACAAAGAGTCGTGTCAGGAAAAACAGCTCTTCAAGTGAAAGTCTTTGGTTTCTAGCTGGCAGTCAGCAGAAATGGATGCCTTCACAGGTCAGATGGTCAGAGAGAACCTGTTAACCACGCTAACAGGTCAGACCTGCCACCCTGCACCAAAAACCAGCAAAGAGAGAGGATAGTAGCAGTGTACGGATGTGAAGCACCTTTGTACAGCTGCCACGAGGTCACCTGAGCTCCCATACCCAGAAAGGCATCTTGTAGGAGAGTGTGTGGGTGGGGAGAGTCTGAAAGACCGCCATTTATCCCGAAGAGACTAAATCAACCAGAAGAGGCCTTTAAAATTGAAAGGGACTAAAAATACCCGAGACTGATTTTCAGTGTCACAGGAGACCTTCTGCCCGAGAGCATGCCTCCTGCTGCCTGAGCACACTAAACTTGAGGGCCTGGCCTTCATGGAAGAAACTCAGTGACTAAAGCCCTCAGGGCGTGAGTCTGGATACAGAGGGTGCTCGAGACGGAGGAACAGTACACCAAAACATTGGCTGCAGTTGTTGTTGTTTTTTAATTTTTTTCTGTTTCTTTTTTATTGGAATACAATTGATTTTACAATGTTGTGTTAGTTTCTGCTGTACAACTCATGAATCAGCCATTGTGGTTGTTGTTAAGTCGCCCAGTCATGTCCAACTCTTTGTGACCCCATGGAGTGCAGCACGCCAGGCCTCCCTGTCCATCACCATCTCCCAGAGTTTGCCCAAGTTCATGTCCATTGCATCAGTGATACCATCCAGCCATCTCATCCTCTGACGCCCTCTTCTCCTCCTGCCTTCAATCTTTCCCAGCATCAGGGACTTTTCCAATGAGTCGACTATTCACACCAGGTGACCAAAATACTGGAGCTTCAGCTTCAGCATCAGTCCTTCCAATGAGGATTCAGAGTTGATTTCCCTTAATATTGACTGGTTGGATCTCCTTGCAGTCCAAGGGACACTCAGGAGTCTTTTCCAGCACCTCAGTTCAAAGGCATCAATTCTTTGGCGTTCTGCCTTCTTTACAGTCCAGCTCTCACAACAGTACATGACCACTGGGAAGACCACAGCCTTAACTATACGGACCTTTGACAGCAGAGTAATGTATCTGCTTTTCAACACACTGTCTAGGTTTATCATAGCTTTCCTGCCAAGAAGCTAATGTCTTCTGATTTCATAGCTGTAGTCACCGTCTGCAGTGATTTTAGAGCCCAAGAAGAGGAAATCTGTCATTAGTTTTGCCTTTTCCCCTTCTATATGCATGAAATAATGGGGCTGGATGACATAATCTTAGTTTTTTTAATATTTAGTTTTAAGTCAGCTCTTTCATTCTCCTTCACTCTTATCAAGAAATTCTTCAGTTCCTCTTCACTTTCCATTAGAGTGGTATCATCCACACATCTGAGGTCATTGATATTTCTCCCACCTATCCTGATGCCAGCTTGTAACTCATCCAGCTCAACATTTCTCACGAAGTGCTCAGTGTATAAGTTAAATAAACATGGTGACAGCAGATAGCCCTGTTGTACTGCTTTCTCAGTCCTGAACCAGTCGATTGTTCCATACAGGGTTCTAACTGTTGCTTCTTGACCTGCATACAGGTTTCTCAGGAGACAGGTAAGATGGTTGGTATCCCCATCTCTTTAAGAGTTTTCCACAGTATTTTATGATCCACACAGTCAAAGGCTTTAGTGCAGTTGATAAAAGAGAGGTAGATGTTTTTCTGGAATTTCCTTTCTTTCTCTATGAACCAACGAATGTTGGCAATTTAAATCTCTGGTTCCTCTGCCTTTTCTAAACCCAGCTTTTATGTCTGGAAGTTCTTGGCTCTCATAATGCTGAAGCCTAACATGCAAAATTTTAAGCGTGACCTGATTAGATGATTAAGCAGGTTCTGATTAGACCTGGGAGATGAGGCAATTGTCCGATGATTAGATCACTCTTTAATACTACCCTAAGGAGGGGATACATATGTATATATGTGTACATATATCCCCTCCTTCTTGAGCACCTCTCCCCCGACTCTCCCATTCCACCCATCTAAGTTATCACAGGTTCCAGCCCTCTAGGTCATCACAGAGCACTGAGCTGAGCTCCCTGTGCTATAGGACAACTTCCCACTAGCTATTTTACACATGGTAGGATATATATGCCAGTGATACTCTCTCAGTTCATCCCACCCTCCTTCTCCCACTGCGTCCACAGGTCCATTCTCTACGTCTGTGCCTCTGTTTCTGCCCTGCAAATAGGTTCATCAGTACCATTTTTCTAGATTCCGTATATATGCATTAATAGACAGTGTTTGTTTTTCTCATGGGCTTCACTCTGTAGCTGTTTCTTAAACAATCACTCTGACTGCAGTGTGTAGAATAGAATGCAAGAGGGAGAGAATGGATGCCAGGAAGCCAGTTTGAAAGCTGTTTTCGTATCTCTGCTGCTGATGGGTTAACTAGGATTTAGGCAATGGAGTCAGATTTAGAAATTGGGAACTGATTATATGGTGTGGGGGAGAGGTGAAGTAGAAGAAGGGCTCAAGTGAGAGTTCCAGGCTTCTCTGACAAGAGGTGCCGCTTCACAAGGTGAAGAGCCTTAGCGGGGGGAGTAGGTTTACAAGGAACTGCAAAGCTAGAAAAAGGGAACAGAAACTACCTACAGTGTTAGAATTAAACTTGAAAATTGTCAATGTCCAGAGCAAGTAACATTTTGGTTAGTAATTTAATGATAATGTTAGCCACTCATTGATACATACTATAAATTCGATGATGCTAATTATCCTTCCATTCTGCAATTAACACTCTATTTTTTTTAAAGATATATTTGATGATAGACATACATGAGAGTGCTTCACTTCTAAACACAGAATGACAAAGGAAAGTATTAAATTAACAAACATTTTTCCCTGCATGCTCTCACTCATTTTTCTTGAAATTATATTATCACCTGTGTTTTGTTTTGTTTTTTCTTTAATTCTATATAAAATATATATATATTCTACAGAGTTTTTTATTTTCCTGACCTCCTTAGTATGACTTTGTCTAGCTAAGGTACAGTTAGAAAGCTGTAGAATTCTCTAATGTGGATGGAGCAAGTGGCACAAACAAAAACTGAAGTGGAATATTCTCATACGTTCTCCCTGTTCCATATTCTTACAGTCCACATGTCATAACACTTTCCTCATAGGTCAGATGCAGTTACCTGAACTCCAAGAAATTGCTGGTTCTCTTGGACAAGCTGTAATTTTAGGAAAAACCAATAGTATCCTCCGATTTAATGTCTCTTCCATGTCTATTACTGATCCTATCCCCAGCCCCAGTGATTCTGGCTGGGCTAAGGTAAGAAAATGCAACTAGAAAGATGCATTTTGCTATTTAAAACATTACTTCTTTCTCATTTTAACTGTTCTTCTATTTTAATACAATAATTTAGAGGGCATGTCTTTCTAATTGTTGCCTATTTTTTTACGGTATTACTAAAATGATAAAGTAGTTGAAAAAGGAGTGTATCTTCTAAAAAAGTATTTATTGGTATAAAATGTGCTTTGCTTTGATTATTTACAACAGTGCTTCATGAATATTCTCTAGAGGAAATATTGTAATAATATTGACTTCACACCTTGAACATACTTTTAACAATGAATGTTACACTTAGCCTGGCTAAGATGAGTTTGCTGCTGAATGTAGTCTATCATGTGAAAACTACTCTATCGCTCATGACTGTTCACAGGTGACCACCCAACCGGTTGGAAGGTTTTCATTTCCTGTTCATCATGTAGCCTTTGTGTCCTCACTCTCAGTAATCACTCAGCCGGTGGCAACACAGCTAGGACAGCCATTTTCTCAACAGCCTTCAGTAAAGGCAGAAGATTCCGATGTAAGTTATAACTCAGAGACTTATATAAGTGGAAGAATGAAGTTATCAGTTCTGGAGAGTGAGCCAACGTCACTAATCCTGGTACACTGGCAGCCTGGGAATGGCACTGCCTCTTCAAATGTGGACTGTTATCTATGAGTATTGTCTTTTACTGTTTTAAAAATGTTCCTTTTCTGTGAACATGCTCCACAGCTTGTTATTTGAACTTTTTGTGTAGGAAAAGGAGCTTCTATAGATTTAAAATTTGAAATGAGACATTTAAAAAGATCAAGTTCCATATATCATTTTTTTTAGAGAAAAGAAGAAAAAAAGCATGGTAACAGGCCAATTGTTGTAATTCTCTACTATTTTTTTCTTTAGGGTAATTGTGTATCAGTTGGGATTACTGCACTTTCTTTGAAGGCCGTACTAAAGGACTCCAACAATAACCAAATCAGTGGACTTAGTGGAAATACAACAATTCCATTTAGCAGCTGTTGGGCCAACTACACAGATCTTGCTCTTCTTAGAACAGGTGAGTGTACTATTTTGGATCCTCATGTGTATACCCATAAATAAGGATAATTATAATTTCCTTTTAATGAATGAAGCGGTCTATACTACTCTGGTCAATAAATTATAGAAATCAGATGTCTAGCTTACAAAAATATACCTAATATGCAAAACAAGGTGAAAAATAAAATAAGCAATTAAGGGAATTATAACAGGTAATTTGAGGATGTAGATCAAAATTATATCATGATTCATATTTTCTTCCTTATGCATGTGTAATTTTTCTAATTTTCTCAGTATGTGAGAATTACAAATTACATATACATTATTATGTATAGTAAGAAAATTTAATATATAGAGTTTTTAGTTCAAGGAAAGAAAGGGTAAGATAGTGTCAGGTAATTTTAATGGCCCATGCTAGAGTTCAGAGTTGGGCTGGAAAGTGGGTTCTAGTCTTTCTATAAGCCAATGCAAAGGAGAAAACACGAGCATTGTCTTGGCTCTCTAAAGATAAAACAGTCGCTCTGATGAATTACAATTTGATATCAGAACAAATGCCTCCTGTGAGTTCTCATGAAGTATACTCATGATCTCTTCAACATGGTTAGCATCAATATTCAGTCACAACTCCCAGAGCGAGGTTTCTTATATTATTTCCATGTGAACTGATGGCATTGCTTCAACTGGTAAAAGCCTTTCTACCATGGCAAAAATGATTTGTCCAAAAAATAGGTCTCTAGTGATGATAGATGAATCAGTGTCAAAAAGAAAGAAATAGACTCTTTGTACTGGAGACAGACCAGCATTACTCTGTTTACCTCAACCCAGGGCTCATTTAGGACCTTTATAAGCACTAACTCCTGAAAAAGTTTTATCTCAGCCCTCACTCTCCTCACCAATGTTATTTCAAACACACACGTACTAAAGGTCAGAATAAAAGCCATAATAGGGCTTTCCTGGTGGCTCAGTGGTAAAGAATCCATGTGCCAGTGCAGGAGATGGGATTGATCCCTGATCTGGGAAGATTCCACATGCCACAGAGCAACTAAGCCTGTGTACCACAACTATTGAGCCTGAACTTTAGAGCCCATGCTCTGCAACAAGAGAAGCCACCACAGCGAGAAACCCTCACGCTGTAATTAGAGAGTTGTCCCCACTCACCACAGCAGTGGAGACCCAACACAGCCAAAAATAAATTCTCTTTAAAAAACCAAAATAAAGAGTAAGAGAAGTTAAAGAAATTCTAACAATAATCTGGATTTTTTTTTTCATAAGAACTAAATAGCAAAAGCTAAAATCATTTCAAAAGAGAGAAGCTTGATCTTCCTACTGGGCAGCAATATCTCAACCTAGAGTTTGATGGAAATCCAGTGGCGAGTTAAACATTGTGCTCTGGGGCAAGAACCTGGAGTGTCCTGTAATTTCTAACAGTCAGCCTAAATGATGGGACCCTTCTATGGGCTACAAGGCACTTGACAAGAACCCCACCTGAGAGAAGGTTGCCCACCTCCCCAGGAAGGTGGACTCAAAAGGTACCCAGGGGCAAAGACCCAATCTGAGGATCAAGGTCTTAAAATTACCACTTTCAAAGGCAGTGTTCCAAAGTAACTGGGATCACTGGAGTGCTGAAGCAGTAATGTAGATTTTGACACTTTTCATGATAACGAAATAGTGCTCTCCTTTTATCTGATAAATTTCCCTTTAGAGTTCAAAGCTTCCCTTGGAGTGTCTATCTGTTATTTCCAATTCTCTTCCTCCCTCCCTCCCTTCACCCTTCCTTCCTTATTTCTTGCTTTCTTTTTTCCCATGAAGTGTAGACTTTCAGCTCCCTGCTTGTGTACAGTAAGGAAGGTCAAATATGGCCATCTCTTCATGATTTTTAGATCGCTTAGCCAGTTGGTAGGTTAACCACTGTAAAACTGTAAAAACAACAAAGCATATGCAAGAAAAATGATAGTGTCTTTCCTGTAATGCTTTCTAGTAGACACCTGACTTAATTACAGCACTGTGGAAATCCTCTTGCAGATTAGACTAGCCTGGTGGCGTGACACCACACCCTCATCTACTTGTAGCTCCTTGAGCAAGGCAGGGGCCAACTGCTTTGAAGCAAGGGTTGTAGTTTCTGACACAGAAAATGAAGATGTGAAAATCAGGTAAGAAAAAAGTGGAAGAAGAAAGTAAACAGATGAGACTACATCTTTTGAGCAAGTTGGATTAAAATAATAATACTAATGCATAATAACATTTGGGACACATTTATTTAGCAATGTGATATCTCTGTGATGTCCAACGCTTGTTCCAGTTTCTGATGCTACTTAACGAACCAGTCCCAAATCTAATGGCTTAAAATGGCGACGATTTCATTGACTCACAATACTGTGGGTCAGGAATTTGGAATGGCTCATTTCTGCTCTGTGATGTCTGAGCCTTCAGCTGGGATGGCTTGATTGAACCACATCACTGAAGTTTTGATCTTGGATTTTTGCTGAGTTCTTCACTTCTCCTCTGTGGAGTGGTCTCTCCACTAGTCTAGCTTGGGATTCCTTACAATACTACAGGAGGGAAAGAGACATAAAACACCACCACCAAAACCCCAGTCTAAATACTTTACCCATCAAAGTCATTTAGAAAAATACATTTGCAACAAAAATTCAGTTTATTCAAACCAGAAAAAAAAAGGACTCAAACACACATTGTCATGAATTGTAACAGTATAGCAGAATGGTCTAGAGAATGATGTCTACCCACCTTGAAAGTCATAGAATGCATTGCTATAGAAAGCACAGTGTGGTCAGTATATTCTCTAATGGAAAAAAAAGAATGAAAACAGAAAAGATTTTTTTTTTTAAAGCTGATAGGAAAAAACATACTTCCCTGGTGATCCACCTGCCAATGCAGGTGACTCGAGTTGAACCCCTGGTCTGGGAAGATTTTGTAAGCCTCGGGGCAACTAAGCCGGAGCACCACAACTACTGAGCTCCTGCTCTAGAGCTTGTGCTCCGAAACAAGAGAAACAACTGCAATGAGAAGCCTGCACCCCTCAACGAAGAGTAGCCCCCGTTCGCCACAGCTTCAGAAAGCCCATGCGCAGCGACCAAGACCCAGCGTTGTTGTGTTCAGCCCCTCAGTCATGTCTGACTTTTTGCCACCCCGTGGACTGTAGCACTCCAGGCTTCTCTGTCCTTCACTATCTCCTGGAATTTGCTCAAACTCATGTCCATTGAATGGCCATAAATTAAAAAAATGTTAAGATAGAAAAAGAAAATGAATGAAAAGTTCAGAATTATATAAATATGGCACACTCAGCTCTGTGTGAGAACCATTATTAACGATAACAGTAGCCCAATAAGAAATTATGTCAAGGAAAACTATATTGATTATCTGATATTCAAAACTGTGGGAAGATTTAACACATGGATTAAGAAATATTCAGATGAGCTCGCTGTTTCCCACTGGAAATGTATCTAACAAGTGTTTCTTCAAGCTCATCTACCTTGGCTAAGAAGGAAAGAAAGGGGTCACCATCTTGCAACACAACAATAGCATCTGACTTAGAGCAAATGTGGAGAACAGTTATAAACGGTTGAAGCTAAGTGGAGGGCCTGTGGGTGTTTGTGGTGTCATGCTTCCAACTCTTACGTTTGAAGTTTTTCAAAATAAAGAATTCAGTGTTCATCCCCACCTCCCCCAGCTGATGCTACAGCTTCATTGCTCATTGGTCAAATGTACAATGATCAGACAAGACTCAGCACCCTCAGCTCTCTTCCATACTGTCCTTTGTTTCAAACAGCCAATCCTGGGCACTAGGAGAGAACCCCTAAGAAGTAGGTACTGAGGCTCCTGAAAGAAAATCTATCCAGAGTCCCCTTGTCCATAGCTGATGAGCAGATAGAAGTGAACGTGTTAGTCACTCAGTCCTGTCTGACTCTTTGTGACTCCATGGACTGTAGCCCACCAGGCTCCTCTGTCCATGGAATTCTCCAGGCAGGAATACTGGAGTGGGTAGCCGTTCCCTTCTCCAAGGGATTTTCCTGACCCAGGGATTGAACCTGGGTTTCCTGCATTGCAGGTGGATTCTTGACTATCTGAGCCACCAGGGAAGTTAACTATGGCAGATAGAACACTTCTAACTCTGAGACTCTCTCTACACTTGTTTATACTTCAATTCGTTTGACTCAGTTTCCAAAAGTACTTCATTAGGGATTATACAGTATTTGTAAGTTGATGAAAACCCAGTTGGAAGTGTATGAAAACAGATAATCAAAGGACGTCAAACACTGATGATTTTTTTCCCCCTAGGAAAAAATTTTAAGATTGAATTTATCCTGGATGAATTCATCTGGGTGGAGTCCATGCCTCTCAGCCTGGCCTCACAGTCTGTCTCCATCCCAGGCAGTGGTGGTGGCAGCAGTAGCAGCAACAGCAAAGCATCCTCTGTGGGCACAGCTGCCCAGATAGTGACTACAGTAATAACCTGTCTGGTGGGAAGAGTGTTGCTTTTGGAAATATTTATGACTGCAGTTTTGATGTTGAATGTAACTCTAGGTAAGCATGGTACACTCTGTGTTTGTCTCCACATATTGAAGTATCAGGAAATGTTTACTGAATAAAGACAGCAGCATGGCACCACCATGGACACAAAGACACAGTCTCAGCCATTGCAAAAGTTGTTGTTGTTTAGCTGCTCAGTCGTGTCTGACTCTATGTGACCCCATGGACTGCAGCACCCCAGGCTTCCCTGTCCTTCACCATCTCCCGGAGTTTGCTGAAACTCATGTCTGTTGTGTCCATGGTGCCATTCAACCATCTCATTCTCTGTTGATACAATTAGTGAATTGAATTTGGTACTCAAACTGAGACATAACATTTCTTTCCTTCTTTGTTCTAAATTAGTAATACTTGTTATTGTTGTTCAGCTGCTCAGTCATGTCCAACTCTTTGCCACCCCATGGACTGCAACACACCAGGCTTCCCATCACTATCTCCCAGAGTTTGCTCAAATGCATGTTGGTGGAATTGGTGATGCCATCCAACCATCTCATCCTCTGTCACCCCCTTCTCCTGCCCTCAATCTTTCCTACATCAGGGTCTTTTCCAATGAGTCAGCTCTTCTTATCAGTAGCCAAAGTATTAGAGCTTTAGCTTCAGCATCAATCCTTCCAGTGACTATTCAGTGTTGATTTCCTTTACAATTGACTGGTTTGATCTCCTTGCTGTCCAAGGGAATGATAGCTTTAAATGTAATGACAAAACCACCCTATGGAAATGTTATTCCATTATATGATGGGTTGTAAGAATGTGGGGAGTGAGAAATTCGGGTTATGGCAGTATTCTTTCAGTTACAAGGCGCAGAAGCTCAGTTCCAGTTGGTTTGGACAATAAAGTGAACTCGCTTAACTGAGACATTCAGAAGTAATCTGATTTCTGGTAGAGTGAGAACCAAAGACTCAAATGACATCATCCAGAACCCGAGTCTCCATCTCTCCGCTCCATTCTCCTCAGTGATAGATTCACTCCCAGGCTCTTTCTCCATCATCCACCCCAACCCTCATATACAGATACCACCAGCATCTTCATGTTTACATTCTACTGGACCAGCAGCTAACGCAGAAGGAACAAACCTCTTGCCCAACACTTCCAGCAAAAGTCCCAAAGTTATTGTCATTGACTCAGCTTGGGTCACATGCCCATTCCTGAATCATTCTCTGTGGCCACGCTTTGCCATAAATTTCTGAGGAGATACGCCATGTCCAAGGGCAGAGAAGCCCCAGCAAGATGGTAGGAGGAGCAATATCATGTTTAGAATCAAACCCCATACCAGTCAGAGACACTCAGAGGGCTCAAACAAACCTTGTGCACACCAGGACCCAGAGACCTCACGGAGACTGAGACAGAATTGTGTTCATGCGTCTCTTGTGGAGGTACGGGCCAGCAGTGGGCTGCACTGGGGCAAGGGCTCTGGGTGCAGCAGACCTGGGTACGGCATAAGCCCTCTTGGAGGAGGTCTCATTAACCCCACCATAGAGCTGCCAGAATTTACACAGGACTGGGGAAACAGACTCTTAGAGGGTGCAAACAGAACCTTGTGCCCACCAGGTCCCAAAGAAAGGGGCAGTGACCACACAAGAGACTGACCCAGACTTGCCCGGGAGTGTGCAGGACTCTCCAGCAGAGGCGTGGGTCAGCAGTGGCCTGCTGCAGGGCTGGGGGCACTGAGTGTAGCACTGCATGCATGGGACCTTTTGAAGGAGGTCACCATTATCTTCATTAGTTCCATCATAGTTTGGCCCCAGGTCAAAAAACAGGAAGGGAACACAGACCCACCCATCAACAGAAAATTGGATTAAAGATTTACTGAGCATGGCCCCTCTCAGAACAAGACTTAGTTTCCGCCTCAGTCAGTCTCTACCATCAGGAAGCCTCCATAAGCTTCTTACCCTTCTCCATCAGAGGGCAGACAAACTGAAAACCTTGATCACAGAAAACTAACCAATCTAATCACATGGGCCACAGTCTTGTCTAACTCGATGAAACTATGAGCCGTGCCATGTAGGGCCACCCAAGACAGATGGGTTATGGTAGAGAGTTCTGACACAACATGGTCCACTGGAGAAGGCAATGGCAAACTACTTCAGTATTCTTGCCTTGTGAACCCTATGAACAGTATGAAAAAGCAAAAAGAGAGGACACTGAAAGATGAACTCCCCAGGTCACTTGGTGCCCAATATGCTATGGGAGATCAGTGGAGAAATAACTCCAGAAAGAATGAAAAGACAGAGCCAAAGCAAAAACAACACCCAGTTATGCTGTGACTGGTGATGGAAGTCTGATGCTGTAAAGAGCAATATTGCATAGGAACCTGGAATGTTAGGCCCATGAATCAAGGCAAATTGGAAGTAGTCAAACAGGAGTTGGCAAGAGTGAACATCGACATTTTAGGAATCAGCCAACTAAAATGGACTGGAATGGGTGAATTTAACTCAGATGACCATTATATCTACTACTGTGGGCAAGAATCCCTTAGAAGAAATGGAGTAGCCATCATAGTCAACAAAAGAGTCCGAAATGCAGTACTTGGATGCAGTCTCAAAAACAACAGAATGATCTCTGTTTGTTTCCAAGGCAAACCATTCAATATCACAGTAATCCAAGTCTATGCCCCAACCAGTAACACTGAAGAAGCTGAAGTTGAATGATCCTATGAAGACCTACAAGACCTTCTAGAACTAACACCCAAAAAAGATGTCCTTTTCATTATATGGGACTAGAATGCAAAAACAGGAAGTCAAAAAATACATGGAGTAACAGGAAAATTTGGCCTAGGAATAAAGAATGAAGCAGGTCAAAGACTAACAGAGTTTTGCCAAGAGAACGCACTGGTCATAGCAAACACCCTATTCCAACAACACAAGAGAAGACTCTACACATGGACATCACCAGATGGTCAATACCTAAATCAGACTGATTATATTCTTTGCAGCCAAAGATGGAGAAGCTCTATAGAGTCAGCACAAACAAGACCGGGAGCAGACTGTGGCTCTGATCTTGAACTCCTTATTGCCAAATTCAGACCTAAATTGAAGAAAGTGGGAAAAACCACTATACCATTCAGGTATGACCTAAATCAAATTCCTTATGATCATACAGTGGAAGTGAGAAATAGATTCAAGGGACTAGATCTGATAGACAGAGTGCCTGAAGAACTATGGATGGAGGTTCATGACATTGTACAAGAGCAGGGATCAAGACCATCCCCAAGAAAAAGAAATGCAAAAAGGCAAAATGGTTGTCTGAGGAGGCCTTACAAATAGCTGTGAAAAGAAGAGATGCGAAAGGCAAAGGAGAAAAGGAAAGATATTCCCATTTGAAGGCTGAGTTCCAAAGAATAGCAAGGAGAGATAAGAAAGCCTTCGGCAGTGAACAATCAAAGAAATAGAGGAAAACAATAGAATGGGAAAGACTAGAGATCTCTTCAAGAAAATTAGAGATACCAAGGGAACATTTCATGCAAAGATGGGCTCGATAAAGGACAGAAATGGTATGGACCTAACAGAAGCAGAAGATATTAAGAAGAGGTGGCAAGAATACACAGAAGAACTATACAAAAAAAATTCTCATGACCCAGATAATCATGATTGTGTGATCACTCACCTAGAGCCAGACATCCTGGAATGTGAAGTCAAGTGGGCCTTACAGAGCATCACTACGAACAAAGCTAGTGGAGGTGATGGAATTCCAGTTGAGCTATTTCAAATCCTAAAAGATGATGCTGTTCAAGTGCTGCACTCAATATGCCAGCAAATTTGGAGAACTCAGCAGTGGCCACAGGACTGGAAAATGTCAGTTTTCATTCCAATCCCAAAGAAAGACAATGCCAAAGAATGCTCAAACTACAGCACATTCCATTCATCTCACCCGGTAGCAAAGTAATGCTCAAAATTCTCCAAGCTGGGCTTCAACAGTACATGAACCGTGAGCTTCCAGATGTTCAAGCTGGATTTAGAAAAGACAGAGGAACCAGAGATCAAATTGTTAACATCTGTTGGATCATCGAAAAAGCAAGAGAGTGCCAGAAAAACATCTACTTCTGCTTTATTGACTATGCCAAAGCCTTTTATTGTGTGGATCACAACTAACTGTGGAAAATTCTTCAAGAGATGGGAATACCAGACCACCTGACCTGCCTCCTGAGAAATCTGTATACAGGTCAAGAAGCAACAGTTAGAACCTGACCTGGAACAACCAACTGGTTCCAAATAGGAAAAGGAGTACGTCAAGGCTGTATATTGTCACCCTGCTTATTTAACTTATATGCAGAGTATATCATGAGAAACGCTGGGCTGGATAAAGCACAAGCTGGAATCAAGATTGCCGGGAGAAATATCAATAACCTCAGATATGCAGACGACACCACCCTTATGGCAGAAAGCAAAGAAAAACTAAAAAGTCTTTTGACGAAAGTGAAAGGAAAGTGAAAAAGTTGGTTTAAAACTCAACATTCAGAAAACTAAGATCATGGCATCTGGTCTCATCAGTTCATGGCAAATAGATGGGGAAACAATGGAAACAGTGACAGACTTTATTTGGGGGGGCTTCAAAATCACTGCAGATGGTGATTGCAGCCATGAAATTAAAAGATGCTTGCTCCTTGGAAGAAAAGTTATGACCAACCAAGACAGCATATTAAAAAGCAGAGACATTACTTTGCCAACAAAGGTCCGTCTAGTCAAAGCTACAGTTTTTCCACTAATCATGTATGGATGTGAGAGTTGGACTATAAAGAAAGCTGAGCACCAAAGAATTGATGCTTTTGAACTGTGCTGTTGGAGAATACTCTTGAGAGTCGCTTGGACTGAAAGGAGATCCAACCAGTCCATCCTAAAGGAAATTAGTCCTGAATATTCATTGGAAGGACTGATGCTGAAGCTGAAACTCCAATACTCTGGCCACCTGATGTGAAGAACTGACTCATTTGAAAAGACCCTGATGCTGGGAAAGATTGAAGGTGGGAGAAGGGGACAACAGAGGTTGAGATGGTTGGATGGCATCACCAAGTCAATGGATATTAGTTTGAGTAAACTCTGGGAGTTGGTGATGGACAGGGAGGCCTGGCATGTTGCAGTCCATGGAGTTGCAAAGAGTCAGACACAACTGAATGACTAAACTCAACTGAACTGAATAATTTAGAAGAATGAAGTATTTCAGTACTAAAAGCCAAGACTAAATTTAAAATTAAAAAAAATTCAGGATGAAGGGAAACATAAAGGCTGGCTTTCTGGGAGAGTGGCAGAACAACTGGAGCCTGGGGCTTCCGGAAGAAGTAATCCGTTCTTCTCTCCTCCTGGTAGAAACTAATTAGGAACCAGCTGTCAAGGGAGAAGCACAATTTGAAAAGTCCAAGCCCTGCCTCTTATAGATAATAGAGAGGATGGGTTTGGAGCTGAGGGATCAAAGGTAAAGACCAGCACACAAGTCATTGTATTTTAATGCCAGTTTTCTTGTCCCCAGAATTCTATTAAGAGTAAAACTTGCTATCTATTTTATAATAATGTGATAGGTACTGCTTAAGTTCATTTCTTTCTTCCAAGAAGCATTAAAACATAAAGTATAAGTACTGCTTATTATTATTATATTTGTACAGTATTATTATATTTGTACATTTTGTGTTTTTCATTAAATGCATTTTTTTTCCTAATTATCTTCACTGACTTTCTCCCTACTTGTATCTTACAACTTTGGAATTTTACAAAATTCAGAAAATCCTATTTTCAAGTCATTGGTAAATGATATTGTTCTTGGTGTTTTTTAGGACTTCTTTCCCAGATGAAAAAGTTAACAGCTTCCCCTTTGCTACTAAATAATCCATAATTCTTCAGTTAAGACATGCTGCTGCTAAGTCAGTCAGTCGTGTCTGACTCTGTGTGACCCCATAGATGGCAGCCCACCAGGCTCCTCTGTCCCTGGGATTCTCCAGGCAAGAATACTGGAGTGGGTTACCATTTCCTTCTCCAAGACATGAGAAGACTTAAACACTGTCTTAGTCCTTTAAGGCTGCTATAACAAAATACCAAAGACTGAATGGCTTAAGAACAACAGAAATTTATTTCTCACAATTCTGGAGGCCAGAAGTCTGAGATCAGGGTGCCAGCATGGTCAAATAAGGTCCCTCTTCTCGGTCACAGACTTCCACTGTATCTTTATGTGGTTGAAGGGGCTGGGGAGTTCTGCGGAGTCTCTTATAAGAATACTAATCACGTTCATGGAGGCTCTGCCCTCAAGACCTAAGCACCTATCAAAAGCCCTATCCCTAATACCATCACATTGGACATTAAGTTTTAAAACATATGAATTTGAGATGGGGCTTCCCTAGTGGCTCAGCTGGTAAAGAATCCGCCTGCAATGCAGGAGACCTGGGCTCAATCCCTGGGTTGGGAAAATCCCCTGGAGAAGGGAAAGGCTACCCACTCCAGTATTCTGGCCTGGAGAATTCCATGGACTGTATAGTCCATGGGGACACAAAGAGTCGGACACACAACTGAGCGACTTTCACTTTCTTTCCCATTCAGATGGGGTTTCCCAGGTGCCACTAGTGGTAAAGAATCTGCCTGCCAATGCAGGAGACTTAAGAGATTCCTGGTTGGTTCAATTCCTAGGTGGGGAAAATCCCCTGGAGGAGCAAATGGCCACCCACTCCAGTATTCTTGCCTGGAAAATTTCCGTGGATGGTGGAGCCTGGTGGGTCACAGTCTATGGGATTGCAAAGAGTCAGACACAGCACACACTCACATATTTAGATAATAGCAACCACTGATGAAATTCTGTTTTTCTTTTTTAATAACTTTGTATTCTGAATTAACAGTATTTCACTTTTAAGAGAGTCGTGAAATTATACTAAATAAAATAAGAAAACTTGAATCTGAAAACTACAATATATAAGGACACTGTTCTCCACAGTTCCACACAAGAGCAACTTAAATTGGTAAACTCTGATACTGATTTTTGTCTTATTAATCATTCCATGAAATATTAAGAAAGTTAAAATTAATTAAATGTATTTTAAAATCACACTATGTGTTCTTTAAAAATGTTTGTATTTCTTTTGCTTTTCAGGAAGCAACTGAAGTGCTATTCTGAAGAACAGGCTGAAAACACAAATACAGAAACTGCTTATTTAGGAACTGTTTTGCTGCACACCAATAAAAAGTCTAATGCTTTCAAGAAAATATGCTAAAAATATTTTTATAATATATAAAATGTATTACTTAGCTTTAATCACAAAAATCAAATTTCTTCAAAATATAAATATCTTCCTTGTGTTTGTATGTTATTTCATTTTAAAAACTTTTAGAAATATTTGAGTTGTAAGCAGATATATCACCTCCAAGTTGCAGTCCAACAGATCATAAAATCCTTTAAAGAGTTGAAAGAGCTGTCTAGTTTTGACTCAATTTCTCTGGATCAGATTGAAAGCATTCTGAATTTTTATATTGTACCAGAGGATCTGTTGTTCTCTATCCTCATAAGGCTTTAATTTCCAATGATCTAAGCCATTTTAATTTCTAAAGATTTTGGAGAAATGAGATTGTTTTAAACCTTTTTTTTTTTTTTCAGACAAAGTTGCTATTTTTCAGATCCACAGAAATCCCAGGAATTCTACATTATCCTAGATTTCTGAGTCTGCCACCGCTGGCCAGTCTTCTAAGAAGAGCTTTCCTGGTGTCCTTTGTTTGAACAAATCCAAACTCCTCTGCTAACCCCTTCTTCCCACTCAAAACTGTCACTATGAAGCGTGTGACCTCCTGCAACCCAAGATTACACCAAAAGAGATACTTATTTTCAAGAGAGAAAATTAGAGAGTGCAAAAAACCTCAAATTACCATAGCTAAGTTAATCAAAAGCTCTCATACTATAAAAATTGCACTTTCTACTCAGAAAAGTCTAAAGGAAATGCTCAATTTAGAAGAATAACTCTAATCAAGGCTTTGTGGCCATGTCGAGAGCAAGCAGAAGTGACATTCACAGGTCACCTTCCAGCAAGTGACACTCAGGAAGCATATGGAACAGCTGGGAGAATCCAGCGAGTCCCAGAGCTCTTTCTACAGGGTACTATCCCCTAGAATACCCGCCCCAGGTCATTGTTAATCTTGCTAAACAGAAAAGTTATTAACTTACCATGTAATAAATCCAGATATCTTTGTATATATTTACTTTGTATACATTTACTCAGTAAGAGGCATTCTAGTGAGAAGACTACAAGGAATAAGATGCTTTCTTCACCTTTCAAGAGTCTGCAAGGTAGTTGGGGAATAGTAGCGGAAAAGGTGATATGCAATACACAGAGGTGTAACATGGTACATGAGAGAGAGACGTAGGGTGCTGAAGGGGTACAGTGGAGGGGCATTTGGCTGGAGGGAGGGCATCCTGTGAGGGTGGAGATGGATGAGGGACAGATTCCAGAAGACGATGATGCCTGAAATCAGTGGTGAGATAAACACGGATTAGCCAAGTAAGGGCTTTCTGACAGAAAGTGTAGGGGTAAGAACGAAGGCTGAAACACCACTAGAGAGCAAGTTCCTTGGAGGTAGTAAGGCTCTTCCTTATTAAACATTTTTGTTGCCATCTTATGAGATGTCTGACACTAGTAGACGCAGACTCACTGTTCAGTGTATGAATGCAGCACGGAGCTTGGGGAAATCAAGAAGCCATCTGTCGTATGGGCACTGCCACGTGTAAAACAGATAGCTGGTACAGCGCTCGGAGCTCAGCTCTGTGGTCTGTTGATGACCGAAAGAGGTGGATAAGGGGGTGGGAGTGAAGTCCAAAAGGGAGGGGATACTGGTGGCTCAGCAGTAAAGAATCCGCTTGCGGTGAAGGAGCTGCAGAGACGTGGGGGTTCAATCCCTGGGTCGGGAAGATCCTCTGGAGGAGGAAATGGCAACCCATTCCAGTCTTCTTGCCTGGAAAATCCCATGGACAGAGGAGTCTGGCAGGCTACAGTATATGGGTCACAAAAGAGTTGGACACAATGACCGAGAGACTAAACAACAACTACAAATAAGCATACACGTGGCTGATTGATTTCATAGTATAGCAGAAACTAACACAGCATTGTAAAGCAATTATGCCCCCATTAAAACAAAAAGGAAGCCATCTGATGTTACTGCAGCACCAGTCCACTCCATGAGGAACAGCTTTCATGTCCCGCGAGCACTGATGAGACCACACCACTTGTTCATTGAGGACGCTAATAATTCCCGCAGTTCCAACGCCAGAGAGGTGAGAAAACTCTACCACTAAAATGAGGAGGAGAGAGACTGACAAGAAAGACTTAAAAACCCGATTTCCTAGTGAAAATCCAATTTACTTTCCATTTCACAACACTTCCTTTTGCTTGGAAAACTAAATTCCAAGAACTACAATTGTGACATCTAAGGAACAAATTCCTACATTTGTCTTCTGGAAGAGATGCAGAAATCTTCACATTTAAACACCGTGAAAGCCCCCAAATTGATCACTATCTGTAGGCTTTCCTTACCTCAAGCTGTATTCAGTCCACTGGATTTTTAAAAAAATTTCCATAGATTTTCACTAAAAAACTTTTCTAATGTAACAGAGCAAGGGCTCATTGGCCTGTGGCACAGAAAGCCAAACTCTGACAGAGGGTGTTTGCAACAAAGTAAGGGTTTCTTTGCAGGGTGGCAAGCAAAGAACTCCCCAGTGGCTTTTAAACAAGGGTTAGGGAAGATAATTAGGATGAAGATAACAGGGTCTCAGGACACCTCATCAGCTCATGGACATTCTGACTCATTGGTCGGTGGTGAAGTAACAGTGATGTTTCAGGAATCTCTGTCATCAACCATCTGGCTCCAGCCTGGGGTCTACGTGCTGGTGGATAGCGTGCAGTCATCCTCCTCCACTGGGTGGGGGTGACTTAGTTTTTACTGAGCAACTCATAGATATGCATCAGATTGCTTTATATATTCCTTCAGGAGGGACTGGGAGTCTTGTGACTCTACTGTTCTTACCATTAAGATAATGGGGGATATGAAGGTACTTTTATACCTGGGAAGACTCCACAGGGTTCTGCTTGGTTTCAGCAACCCCTCTTTCTTTGATACTCCTCAATCCTGAGGGGAACAGAGGTAGGACAAGAAAGGGGGAAAAGTTTGGGATAGAAATATTAACCATAATCTCAGGGGAACTCAGTTTTAAGAGGACTGGATTTCTCTAGACAAATCATTTGAGAGTAAAGGGAATTTCTAAAAATTTGCTTCTTAGCCACAGACTTTGTTAAAAAGTTTCTGATTTAATTTCTCTAGGTTTCTGGCTGTCTGCTTTTAAAATTTTTCCTAAAATTATTATAGTGATTACGTGCTCAGTTGTGTCCAACTCTTTGCGACCCCATGAACTGTAGCCCACCAGGCTCTTCTGTCCATAGAATTTTCCTGGCAAGAATACTGGAGTAGTTTGCCATTTCCTACTCCAACAGTTATTATAGTACATACCCATAATTATTTGTGCCAGAAAAATTGCAGTTTTAACTAAGACTTTTTAAAATGCTTAATTGTTAAAAATCCATGGGCAATATGGCTTCACATAGCCTTCATTCATAAGCCGGCTACTTAAGAAAAAAAAAAAAAGTTTCTCTGAACAATTCTGCCTTAAAAATTTGTGTTTTAATTTTTTAAAATACTTTTTAATGTAAAAAGTGGCTACTTAGCTGTTGAGCAAGGCAATAAAAAATACTTTGTATATTAGCATTGTTTCTTCAGCATCTGAAAAATTCATAAAGTAAATCGATATGATGTTCTCATCTTGGTCAATGTAAGCAACAGAGAATAAGGAGGTAATAAGAATATCTTCCTGTATTTCTAATAATAAGTGAAACATTTATTCTTGTACAACTGTCTCTACTCTTTTCTAAGTTCCATCACCTTTTGACCATTGCAGTGATTTCTGGATAGTACATTTAATTTTACCTCTTGTCCACTTTATCCTAAAGAGTGCTATCTAAAATGCTACTGCTAATACTAATACTAATAATAATTAGAGATTTACCACATCCTTACTACACTGAGTGTTCTACATGGACGCTTTCCTTACAGTTTTACTATGAAGTTATTATGTCCTTTTCCAGATGAGGAAACAAAACTTAAAAGATTAAATCAAATGTCCCAGTTCACAGAGCTTTTAACAGTAAAGCTGAGATTCAAATCTAACTCCAGATCCCAGCTCCAACATTTAATTGCCTCCCACTTTTCCCCAAGTAGGAAAGTGTTTCACTGTGAAGAGAGTTTTTAGAAAAACGTATTTCCATTCAAATTGTAGGTTTATGTTTTACCAACTCTGTGCCCTCAGGCAAATTCTTAGTCTCCTTTATCTTCAGTTTCTTCACCTGTAAAATATGGAAAATATCTACCTTACGATGTGGACCAATCTGAGGACTGATTACATCATATATGAGGCATCTAACACAATGCCCAACAGGTGGTAAGCTCTCAGTAATGGGTGGCCACTCCTATTACTGTCACGACTGTAATGTTGCCTATATTATGTCAGTAGCTGGTCCATTAGGCTTCTTATTACACCAGAACAGTGCCTAGCACGTAATGAACACAATGCAAGTGTTAATTGTTAGAATCATTGGCTGGGCACAGGGCCATGAAGAAGAGACTACTTCTCATCAGTGAGTGCAGTGAGAAGTGACCAACTCGTGTACAGTGGGTTATGAAAACAGAATTAATCTTGTGGTGTATTCTAGAAACTTACCTTAAAAGATGGCTGTGATGCATTCCTTTGCCTTTCTCTATCCTTTCCTTTTTTTCCTGCTGCAGGGACCAGGGTGCCTCCTTGGACCAAGAGGGCGAACGCCAGCCCCTTTGGGGAAGGTGTAGAGAACTAAGCTGAAAAGAGGTTGGGTCCTTGACGACACCAGCCTTTGCTCTTTCAGGGCTGCATTGCTACTTGACCAGAGTCCCAGTCCTGATATGTCTCCTTGTTTCATCAGGCAAAATGTGAGCAGAACAAGAAAATAGGGAATGCATCCTCCCTCCAGGGGAAGGTAGGCAGAGACAATGCTGGGGCAAAGAAATTGTTTCAAATTGCACGTGTATTTTTAACCTTTTTATTTTGAGATAATTATTTGAGATCATCACATGTCATTTTTTTTCAAATAATTTTACTTCATTTATTTGGGGTTGTGCTGGGTCTTCGCTGTTGTGTGGGCTTTCTCTACTTGCAGAGAGTGGGAGTTACACTCTAGTTGAGAGGTATGTGAGCTTTTCATTGTGGTGGTTTCTCTTGTTGCAGAGCACTGGCTCTAGGGAGCAAGGACTTCAGTAGTTGCAGCTCTCGGGCTCTAGAGCACAGTCTCAGTAGTTGTGGCACACAGGCTTAGTTGCTCCAAGACATGTGGGATCTCCCTGGACCAGGGATTGAACCCATGTCTCCTGCATCAGCAGACAGATTCCTTACCACTGAGCCATCAGGGAATCCCCAGCACATACATCTTTGAAATTATTAAACTATTTGTATCCTCCAAAACTGAGATGCTTAAACCTTGATCTGAATCCATGGTGTATTTGGTTTGGGAAGCCCATCAAAAACCATCAGAGGGTCACACCCTTCTTCCATTCTCATTAGTAGGCATTTTCAGTTTCCTCAGTTGGCACTAGCTGAAAAGAAGTGTCCAAGCTTCAGTGAAAGAAACACAGATTTATCTTCCCTGACTTTGCCTCCCCAGAAAGGAACCGCAGACATCATGTGCAAGACCAAAAAAGAAGGGGCCTGCTGTCTGTGGGTATAGTGGGTACCTGGATACTGTGGGCAGTCTGCCCAGCTACAAACCTCTTCCCACATTACTTGCAGGCTCTTATATACCAGTCTAGTTATTATGATCAGATCTTGCTAAAATTAAAAAAGCTCTTAGGAAGAACTGTTCTTCCAGGAATTCTGTTTACCCATGACAAACTGATTTTATTAGAGAAATTACTCTTGGTTAAGGTACTTTCAACTCCTCTAACATGCTTAGCACACACTGTGCCCACGGTAAGTGTTGAGTAAACTGTTTAATTAAGCAAATGAATAGACAGTATGATGAAACTTTTCCTCAATAAGATTTTTGAGATTAAAAAAAAATCCTACCAAAATATATATTACAGAAATTGCACTTTATCCTGACTTGATGCCTTAGTATTTCAAATAACAGTGTATAAAATTCACACCCAGTTAGAGACCACTAGTTACGGTTACCATGGTAATGGGTCCTGTGCCTATGAGCAGAAAAAGATGATTCCTCTTTGGGCAAGATACTTGAGTGTCTCTGGCTATGTGGCAAGAGTATTTTCCTTTGGTTTTTCTTCAGAATAATTTATGTATTTAATCAGATGATCCTTTATACATGTAAATTCTTCCTAGGAAGAGGGAAAATAAATTAAGTTCTTTATACTAGAAACTTCTAGGATGATGATAATATGGATTAAATTTCTCACTTATAAAAGGTTTTATTTCACAAAAAAATTAGAGCAAGGAATACATATTCCTCTGTGAGGAGGTGAGTAGTTTTCACTGTATGAAATGTGTGTCATATACAAACAAGTCCCTTTAACAAGAAGTATTGATATGTCTAATATTTTAAAGGTCCAGAGGTGGTCAGAGAAAGATCCAAGAGCAGCAGTTCTGGAAGGGGAAAACATGTATACCCATGGTGGATTCATGTCAATGTATGGCAAAACAAATACAATATTGTAAAGTTAAAAAATGGATAAATAAACTAATTTAAAAAAATTAAAAAAACCTGTAACTGAAAAAAAAAAAAAAGAAATTAAAAAGCAAAAGTCAAGACACGTATCCTCCTAAGGTGAATTTGAATTGATGGACAACAGCAACTCTTTTTATTTTGAACAGGAGCATTAGCATGAAGAAGTTATGTGCTTGAAAAATATTTGTATTAATCGTGCAGTGAGGCACCAAGCTGAATTAGAAGATCAAAGATCATTATCATAATCCTGGTATGCTAAGATAATAGATAATAGACATTGAGAAGAAAAAATGGACAAAATGTGGCAATGGATGCTATTATGAGAAAAATATACCATGAATAATAAGGAAAAGACCAGAGAGGGAAGAGTAGGGTTGAAGGTGTTTTTGTTCTAACAGCTGCCGTTTCACCCCGTGTCTTTAAAGCTAAGGAGGCAAAGGAGGTGGGGGGTGAACTCAGAGCTTAGCTTCAAAGCTGAGTGCTTCCTCCTCTTTTCACCTTTGTAAAACAATTACTGATAAATATGTCTAGTTCTGGTTGCTGATGACAGAAAATTCATCTCTGTGTTCCTTGGAAGGACTAGTCCTTGTTGTGAGCTAAAAGAAGATTCTAGGGACTTGAAGAGGATAAACTTGTACGTCTAAAAGCTTTCATGATTTTATTGCTTTGTTTCCAACACATTTCCATGTACATTATGCCCCTTACTTTGCAAAAGAAATCCATGAGGCAGGAATTATTAACCTAATTTTTCAGAAAAGGCTCAAATTTGTTCAAGATCAAAGCCACAATGTCCATCATGCTGTATCATCAATTAGGCTTTCATTATTGATTCAGTATTGCTTTCTTTTTTCTTTCTTTTTTTTGGCTGTGCTATGCAGCTTGCAAGATTGTAGTTCCTGGACCAGGAATTGAACCTAGGCCCACGACAGTGAAAACACTGAGTCTTTAACTAGTGACTTCCCTATTTAATTTTTTAGTTTTCAAGTCACATACAGGATAAATTACATTATAAATTGTTAAGTTATATTGGTTGAATGAATCTCAACATATTTATCATTAGAAATAATAAATGGCATTAGATCGCCAGACTTGCTCAAATCAAGTCTACTTAACTCATAATAAAGCTGAACTATATTATAGCTCTAATAACAATATGGACAGCGCCAAGAGGTATCACATGGCTGAACCTCTCTACTAGAACATAAAAGTGAAGAGTTCACACCATTTTTTTATATGAATTTATTTCTAATCTATGATTAGATTAGATTAAATTATTTCTCTCCATTCCTATCCAGACATCTTCTTAAGGGACCTAGTAAACTCTTAATTATTCTTAAACCTTGAGTCTTCCTGTATTTAGCAATAAAAATTACTACTAATTGAAGCTATGCTATAGAAATAACTATGATGAAAAATATTTATTTAAATGTTTCACAGAATGTTAATTTTCTTTTAATAAAAAAGAAATTAAAAAGCTGCTTCAGGGTTTTTGATTTCTCTATTAAGCAATGGTAATTTTGGATATTAAAAAATAAATTATGGTTTTCCATAATATTAAAATGTACTATTTTGAAAGCAAGCAAAATTCTGTAGATGGAAATATCAGTAGATCAATCCATTAGGATTATCCCCAGATAATTCTTTGCTTTCAAATGTATCTGTTCAAAACTGTCACTCTATAAGCTGTAAGGTTTTGTTTTGCTTGATCAAGAAATGAATGTGACTTTATGATCTGTACTCAACCGTGAACAGCTGCTCATCAATAAAAAGTCATTAATGTCAGAACTGTGCTTTCCAGGTGGCACAGTGGTAAAGAATTTGCCTACCAATGCAAGAGGTGCAAGAGACATGGATTCAATCCCTGGATCAGGAAGATCCCCTGGAGTGGGAAATGGCAACCCACTCCAGTATTCTTGCCTGGAAAATCCCATGGACAGAGGAGCCTAGTGGGCTATGGGGTCTCAAAGAGTCGGGCATGACTGAGCGACTGAGCACACAAATGTCAGGACAATGGGTCTAAGATTGTGCTTAAGGAAAAACTATTCCTTTAATGAAAAGTCAGGAAACTGAGTTGGGGAAGATCTGGAAGCCTTATGCTGTGTGTGCACGGTCTGCCCTACCTCCCAGGCAGGATGAGAGATCAGTTGTCAAGACACTACTCAGAACCTGGAGAGCTCAGAATAAGGAAGCCTACCCAGGCTTTGAACTGGGAGACTAAGTGGTGTGTTGGAAGCTGAAAGAATGAAAAAATCAAGCTGGTGATTGGGAACTGGGCAGGCAAATCAGAAGCCTTAAAGTGGGCAAAATGGTCCTGACACAGAGCAAATAGAGTTAGCTGTACCCCATGAAAGAGAGGGCTTCTCAGGTGGTGCTAGTGGTAAAGAACCTGCCTGCCAATGCAGGAGACATAAGAAACTCAGATTCCATCTCTGGGTTGGGAAGATGCCCTGCAGGAGGGCATGGCAATCCACTCCAGTATTTTTGCCTAAAGAATCCCAGCGTCAGAGGAGCCTGGCAGCCTAAGGTCCACAGGGTCACAAACAGTCGGAAATGACTGATGTGACTTCACATGCACACACACATGAAAGAGAGGCAATCCAAAAAGAAATCTCTCACATATCAGGTTCTATCCCTTTATGCTCCTCCCACTTGACATTTGGTGGTCCCCGTCCCTACCCCATCCAAGACTTGGGCAGAGGACAGGACTTCAAACTGCACACTCCCAAGAGTGGTCCCCAAGCAAGACCTCAAATTATCAAGACTTAATCCCCAGTTATGGGATTAACGCTCAACAACTAATGATGACTTTTAAGTATTCTTTTATAGGTATTTGTCCCTGGTGCCTCAGCAGTGGAGAATCCATCTGCCAATGCAGGAAATGTGGGTTCAATCCCTGGGTTGGGAAGATACCCTGGAGAAGGAAACGGCAACCCATTCCAGTATTCTTGCCTGGGAAATGCTATGGACAGAGGAGCCTGGCAGACTGCAGTACATGGGGGTCGCAAGAGTCGGACACAACTTAGCAATTAAACCACCACCACCACCACATGGGTATTTTTAAAACAAATTTTAAGTTTGCAGTCTTTAGCAAGATTTCTTTTTGTTTTCTTATTGTGCTGGAAAACAAATATTCATTACTTGTTTCTAGAGAAATATGTACCTTTTGCTTTGTTTCATTTGCAAATGGAAACTTCAATAAAGAGAACTGACAAATAATTTTTAAAAAGAAGAAAAGACAAAGGAGCCTGACATGCTGCAGTCCATGGGGTGACAGAGTTGGACATGACTTAGCCACTGAACAATAAGAACAAATAATAATAAATAGCTTGAAGCAAATATACACATCACTAAGGAAAAGCATTTTGAAAACATGTTTGTATCAAGATGTAAACTAGTCTGGATTACTGGATTTGGGGAATCAAAAAAAAATTCTATAAATTTTGAATTATTGGAGTTTAGGCATTTGAAGAAATTAAGGGCTAGAACAGGTGTTTAAGGGACTGTGAAGGGCAAAGTGGACTTCAGGAGCTATAGTTACTAGGAATGATGCAGTGGTGATGTAGTAGTAACAGCTCTTATTTAAGAATGTTTGCTATACACCAGGTCCTGCCCTAAGAGCTTTGTAAGTTCTGACCATGAAGTTCAGTTCAGTTCAGTCGCTCAGTCGTGTCTGACTCTTTGCAACCCCATGAATTGCAGCACGCTAGGCCTCCCTGTCCATCACCAACTCCCGGAATCTAACCAAACCCATGTCCATCAAGTCAGTGATGCCATCCAACCATCTCATCCTCTGTCGTCCCCTTCTCCTCCTGCACCCAGTCCTACCCAGCATTAGGGTCTTTTCCAATGAGTCAACTCTTTGCATGAGGTGGCCAAAGTACTGAAGTTTCAGCTTCAACATCAGTCCTTCCCATGAACACCCAGGATTGATCTCCTTTAGGATGGACTGGTTGGATCTCCTTGCAGTCCAAGGGACTCTTAAGAGTCTTCTCCAACACCACAGTTCAAAAGCGTCAATTCTGCGGCGCTCAGCTTTCTTCACCGTTCAACTCTCACATCCATACATGACCACCACTGTTATGTCCATTTCACTGATGAGCAAAATGAGGTTTAGGAATATAATACCTTATTCAAGGTTGTTACATAGAACAAATCCAGAACAAAGTCATAAACATTCTCTTTCTTCCCCTCTTGAGGATAAACAAGTTAAATTAATAGAAATGTGGTACAGATTTGGGGGGTAGAAGGGGTACATATATTAATACTATAAAGTAAAATAGGGAGATAAGTGTTGGTCGGGGTAACAGAACAAGGATAGTTGTTGCCAAATAAAAGGGAAAAAAAGGCTGGTTGGGGAACGGTTTGCAAGAACAGCTTTCAGTCTTTGACTATATAAATTTCTAACCTCCCTCACCGGTCACTTTACAACAGCGAAGCAGTTACTTTTCTGAGGGCCCCTTACCCACAACATCAAAGGATCTTAGCCTTTTAATAGCAACCAGCATGAAAAGAAACAAAAAACAATCAGGCTTCAAAGAGAGAATCATAGAAAACACCTTAGTTTGAAGAAAGACTAACTCGGTAAGCAAGAGAGGAACAAAGGCAAGGACACGGTGAAATGCCGCTTTTTAACTTTCAGTTAAAGGAAATTCCACCAAAAATTACATGCAGGAGGCTAAATTCTTAATTAAACTCAGGTTTTCGCACCTGTACAGTTGTAGATTGAATGAGATCTGGCCTACCCAGATCCAATATCCCGATACCTGGGACTCCCTCATTTTTGGCAATCTAAATACGTATTTATTTCTCTTGGTTCCATCTGGTAGGGGGATTCTGTAGGTTTAATGAAAAAGGGTATAGTTTGGAGCGGAGGCACTGTGCACAGAAAGTAGAGCAACACGGGACCAGTCCAGCCACTCCACTAAAAAAGCAGTCTGCACTGCCAGCAACGGTCACAGAACAACCTACTCCTAACCCAGCCCCCGCAGCTGCCACGCCAGCCGCCGCCGCTCGGCCCGCCCCCCAATGCTCATTGGTTCTCAGCCCCGACGCCGGACCCACAACCTCCTGTCTATTGGGCCAGACAGGACCTGGGGCGGGGTGCGGAAGTGAGAGCTTGGGACTCCTGAGAGCCGCCTTCTGGAGCGAAGGAGGAGGGGCAGGAGGTGGGACCGGGGGAGGGTTTCCCGAGGAGGGGGCGGCTATGGCAGCTGCGCGGAGGCAGCGGAGGCTGGGACAGAGCGCGCGCCCCGCTTTGAATGAGCGGGGCTGGGACTGAACCGGCGGAGCGCGAGCTCGAGGAAGCGACCGGCAGCGCGCGTGCGCGCGCGCCGCCTGTGCGCGCGCGGCTCGCGGCAGCTCGGAGCCTCCGCCGGGCGGGCGGGGAGGGGGAGGGGCAGGTGAGTGTGTGCGGCTCGCGCGCCCTCGAGGGGCTTCCCGCCCTCACCCCCATCCCGATTAAGACCGGGGTCTTGGGGCGGGGGGGGCGGGGTTGTCCTCTGCTCTTCTCGGGTTAGCTCTCCTCTCTGCCCCGCACTTCCCGCCCTCCTACCTTCCTTTTCTTTCACCCGGTCTTCCCCCCCAACCCAGGCCGACTGCCACTCTAGGGTACTGTTTCCGGGTCAGGGTGACCTCTGGGGTGAGGGACCGGCGACCCGGAGCGGCCCCGGTCAAGCAGCCCTTACCATGCTTCTCCCGCATGGGAGACCAGCTGGCGGGGCCCCGGCCCAGAGTCTCCCCTCTCCCCACATCTGCCCCCCAAGGGGAAATTTGCCCCTTCTTCCTGCCCTTCCTCTACAGGCCTTGCTCCTTCCCAGGTAGATTTTTCCAAAATCCAAACCCCAGCCCACTGGGCACCCACTTGGAGCAATTGAGAGCGTTTCACCGAACGCCGTACGTATGGCGTCGGATTGTGTAACCTGAAAACGCTTCTGTCGATTTTTGCATCTGTACAGTGGGTATAATTTCTTTTTTTGTTTTCATCAGTTAATTTCAGGTGGGTAATCTGAAGTTAAAGCGTTTTAGTTTTGAAACTCGTTCCTTTTGAGCCTTTCAGGAGACTTTGCTTTGCCTTGTAAGAGCCTCAGTGGTGTTTGAGGGTCTGGCTTTGAGTTGCCAGAGGCGGTCCGGTGTTGAACTTTACCACCTGCTCTTGCATTCTACTTCTTGTTCCCTTTCTCTTGCCGCTGCTGAACTTTGGTTTTTCAAATTTGAGTGAGGTCAGGTGGTTTTATTTTTGGAGCCTTGCGATATACTATAACCTACTTTAGAGAGTTACAATGTTAATTTGAGGATTTCTGTACTGTAGTGGATCATATGGAGTTTCAAATTTTGGTATTAACAAAGTTCAAAACTATCGTTTTAGAAATTCAGCAATTAATGACTTGTTTAGTGTGTACCAACATAGATTTTGACTTGGCTTGTTTAACGATTTATGATACAGTATGATATAGTGACTCTACAGAAAAGCAGTTTACATGGAATTACAGGAAGGAAAGGTACATTTAATCTTTCAGATTCTAATGCAACATTCTTTTTTAAAATTGTCGTGAATCTTTTTCACTTGACATAGCCAAGCTGTCATTGCTATTGATTTCCTAGAGAGATTATTTGTCCATAAGCCCTGAAGATCTTGATGCTTATTTCAGCTTTAGCTCAGGTTTTTGTATTTTGGTAGTAATTTTTAAGGAAATCTTAATTTAAAGTTGTATTAGCATTTCTCAGTCCTAGTAAGTATTTTGAAGCAGTCAAAATGCAGGTATCCTAAGATGTGTACTTCTCATATTGGTGATCTAGAGAGCATTTCAAAAGTCAACTGAGGCACTGAGTGTCAAATTTAAGAGGTCTCTTAAATGGGGTGTGATGTGGGAAGAACCTTGGCTTTGGGGTCAGTCTCTAACTTCTGGGTGAGTGAATGTGAGTTTCACTAGTAGTTGAGCCTCATCTGTTAAATGGGAATAGTGAAATTCACCTCCTTTGTCCTTAGGATTCCTGTGAGACTATAAAAACAAAATAGATTGTCTCAAACTATATTGAGTGCTCAAGGAATGATAATTTCCTTTCATTCAACAAACATTTGAATACCTACCATGTGCTTGACATTGGCTAAGACCTAGAAATAACCAAACTGAGCAAGACTGATGGGGCTCGGCCTTCCTGGTCCCTTGCATTGTCCCTAGCTTTTGACAGTTGAGCAGCAGACACAGCATTTCTGTGTACTGGGTCAGTAGTGTTTCCCATCACCCAGGGTAGTAGTATCTGTTACAGAGTAGATGCTTGAACTGGATTGGAACACTAAGTAAACATGGGTCCCAAAGAATATTCCTGCCTTCAAATCAGTGTAATTGATACAATCAAAAATGTTGCTTGATGGTTAACTTGGTTGCATTTCCCTGCATTTCAGTTGCAGTTGGTCAGAAAATTTATGTTGAAAATTATACCCTCATTGAATTGCTAAGATAGTTTATTGTTAGTGAGGTATTCTTGGTTTTTGAATTAACTAGACCTAGGTTTGAATCTAGATCATTCGGTTTGAATACATGAACTTCCTCTTTGTGCTTCAATTCTATGAAAAGAGAACAATAATATCTATCTCAGAGAATGGCTTTGTGGGTTGAGAGAATACTTAGTGTTTGGCACATGGTAGCTGGTCAGTGAATATTAGTTTTTCGCTTTTATTAATCATAAAAGCAAATTTTCCATAAAATGAAGATATTTTTAATTGCTAGGGAGAGAATTCTGTTCCGGTGCCAGTAATAGTCCCACTTGATGATTTACTGTTGAAACAAAACTTTATATTTTATTTGTAGTCAACCATTAGTCATTCACATTGACAAATACATATTGAACAATGACATGTAGCAATATTCATGGCAGGGTGATGACCATTGTTACCAAAACTCCACATAAAACTTATTCTCAACTCTTCATTCATATAAATACTGAGACTGACTCTTTGCGCCAGTCCTTAAATATTAAACATCTTCTTCCTTTAAACATCCTGATAGAGGGTCTCCTCAACTCTTTCCCCTTTTCCCCCTAGAGCCACATGCTCTGCAGTTTCTTTCCTAGCTATCTTTTTGGTTTGTATTTTTTCTGAGAATTCTAAATCTTCATTTAGGAAGTTTGCTTTCTTTTGGTTGAGTTTAATCCTTGACAAATCAGCCTTAAAATGAAGCTTTTATTCATCACCTTAATTGTTCAGATTATTCCACTTATATCGAAGCAATCAAATCTTTCTTCCAAGTCTTACCTTGCAAACAGTAACTGGCAAGGTAACATGAACAAGATCCTCACAGGAAGGATTGTGCTGGATGAATACAGTATATAGAAATAACTATGGTACAAAATGGAAAATACAGGTACAGTAAGAGAAAAATACTGGAATTAAAACTTTGCAGTAGTTCGGCAATGAGTGATAAAGGCTTACGTTAGGGAGACCTCAGTGGAAATACGGAAGAATGTGGGCAGTGTTAGGAAATAGAATAAAGTCATTTTTGCAGTTGTCAAGTAAGGGGATAGGACAAAGGAGGAGTCAAAGTTGTTGAATTTTTCTGAACCACTGTTTGGTGGTTTACCACTAGTAAACCACTGTTTGGAGATGTTTTTGACAGAAATATTTGTTACTTGGAACAGTGAGATTTTTAATTTTTTTATTTTGTTCAATTTCTTTTAGAGTCACTGTTCTTTTCATCCTCTAAATTAGTAAGCCAACTCCAGAAATTAATGATGTTGACCATTGTTTCATGTACTTATTTACTAGTGTGTATCGTCTTTGGTGAAGTGCCTATACACACCTTTTGCTCATTTTTTAAAAATTAGGTTTTCTTACTGCATTTTAGGAGAGCCTGATATATTCTGAATACAAGTCCTTTATCAGATATATGCTTTGCAAAATTTTCTCGTAGTCTGTCTTTATATTCCCTTAACAGTGTTTTTGAATTATATAAATTTTTAATTTTGATGATGCCCTGTTTGTCCATTTTCTTTTAATGGGTTGTACTTTTGGTGTCATTATCTAAAAAAATCTTTTCCTAACCCAGGTCACAAAGATTTTGTCCAATTTTGTTTTTCTAGCAGTTTTGTAATTTTAGGTTTTGTGTTTACATCTGTGATCCATTTTGAGTATTTTTTGTAAACGGCGTGAAATATGGATTATAGTTCTTCGGGTTTTGGTGGCTTTTTTTTTTTTTTTTGGCATATGAATATCCAGTTTTTCCAGTACTTTCTGTCAAAAAAAACCCTGTCTTTTCTTCACTGAATGGCCTTCACATCTTCATAAATTTCAGTTCTTCATATTTTATGGGCCTATTTCTCTGCCTTCCGTTTGTTCCATTGATCTGTTTATCAGTCTTGACTCCAGTACTATACCATTTTGGTTACTGTAGCTTTATAAGTGGCTCAGACAGTAAAGCGTCTGCCTGCAATGCGGAACACCTAAGTTCGATACCTGGGTTGGGAAGATCCCCAGGAGAAGGAAATGGCAACCCACTCCAGTACCCTTGCCCAGAAAATCCCATGGATGGAGGAGCCTAGTAGGCTACAGTCCATGGGGTCGCAAAGAGTCAGACACAACTGAGCAACTTTACTTTTACTATAACAAATCTTGGAATCAGGTAGTATTAGCCCATCTGCTTTGATCTTTTACAACGTTGTTTGACCATTATGGATCCTTTATGTTTCTATATGAATATTAGAAGTAGCTTATCGAATTTTAGAGGAGAAAGCCTCCTGAGATTTTGATTGGGATTTCATTGAATCTGTAGTTCAGTTTAGAGTGATTTGCTGTCTTAATAGTATCAAATCTTTGAGCCCTGAAAGAGCTTTTAAAAGTTAATGAGGGTCTTTATATTTCTCTCAGCAGTATTTTATAGTTTTCAGTATATATGTTTTTCATTAGATTTGTCCCTGAGTACTTCATATTTTCTTTACTCTTACAAATTTTTTAAAATTTTAGTTTGTGATTGTTTGTTGGTACCATATAAAGATACTGTTGATTATAGATTCCATTGAATTTTCTACATAGAGTATAGATACAATTTTACTTCTTCCTTTCCAATCTGAATGCTTTTTATTTTCTTTTCTTGCTTGATTGCACTGGCCATACCGTGTTGAGCAGAAATGGCAAAGACAGATGTGCTGGTGGGAAGTAGCCAGTTTTTCACTGTTAAGTCTCAGGTTACCATAGGCTTTTCATAGATGTCCTTGGTCAGGTTGAGGAAGTTCCCTTCTATTTCTAGTTGGTTGTGAGTTTTTAAGGAGTTTTGTGTCTATGTTCATAAGATATCGGTCTCCAGTTCTCTTTTCTGGAAATGTCTTTGGTCTAGATTAGAATCAGTGTAATGCTAGCCTCAAAGAGTGAGTTAATAAATAATCCCTTCCCTTCAGTTTTCTGGCAGTTTGTATAGAATTGGCACTACTTCTTAAGTATTTGATAGAATTCACTAATGAAGCCATCTGGGCTTAGGGGATTTTTAACTATGAATTCAATATCTTTAATAAATTTAGAGATTTTCAAGTTATCTATTTCTTCTTGCTGTGTTTTCATAACTTGTTTCTTTCAAAGAATTTGTCCATTTAATCTTGTCAAGTATAGGCATAAAGTTATATTTTCTCAATATCCTCTTCATATTTGCAGACTCTGTAATGTTACCTCTCTTCTCTGATATTGGCATACTTTGTTGTTAGGGACATATGTTTTGGATTGTTATGTACTTTTGATTAATTGACCCCTTTATCATTATGAAATGAGCATTTTTATGCCTGCTAATAGTATTTTCCCTAAAAATCTACTCTCTGACATTGAAATATTTTAACCTTTTTATCTGCTTTGTTGGCTTTTTGGCTGTTACTGGATTTTGCCCCTCAGAGAATATGATTTAACAGATTTGCTGGGAGTGGGCCCATTTTTCCGTATTTCTATAAATATGTGTGAGCCACTGGACTAGATGATCTCTGTAGTTCCAACTTGTTAACTGTATGCTTTTTAAGTTATATGACCTCTCTTAATTTCCTCATCTATAAAATGGGTGTAATGAAATGTATCTAGAAGTTTAAAAGTTTAAAAATATTTTGAATAGTATTACTATGTTCATATGATTCAAATTTCAAAAGATAAAGAAGACTCAGTACATACTGTTTCATACTCTTTGATTTTTTTACTAGAAAACAAATTATAAATAAATTGTAAATAGATATTTAAGCACAACTTAGAAAACTACTCTGAGAATATTTTGAAATTTTTTTTCCTCTCAACTGTTGAAAACTCTTCAGAACTTTCTTGTCAATATGATTTACATTTTAATTTTTAAACTTACTGTGTTTTATTTGTGCTGTCTAAAGGAAAGTAAAAATATGTCTGATTTTTACAGTTCAAAATAGGACTTTTCAGGTTGACTTCAGAACATAAATATAGCTTATGAAATCACCCTAATGCATTTATTTTTGTGCTTTTTCCACAGGTTTTGATTTCCATCATGGCTATCACACAGTTTCGGTTATTTAAAGTTTGTACCTGCCTAGCAACAGTATTCTCATTCCTAAAGAGATTAATATGCAGGTAAAGAAATTTTATGTTCAGATTGAACTGGTTACTTTCTTGCTAATTTTGGATACCTTCATAACTTCAGAAAGGCAGGGCGTATTATATTTAAGCGAAGTATCTTGATTGCAGTATTCATGCATTAATCTCTAGTATTTTTTTTTATATTTTCTCAGATTTTTTTTTATGTTTTTTCAGATCTAGAAAGTAGAGGTTCAGGTCTTTTCATCAGATTCTTACATCTTCCATCAAAATAGCATTCTGTACTATAGAATTTCAGAGATAAGCAAACCAACTTTCATATTATAATCATCACAAAGTTTTTATGTACATAATTGTTTTATTATCAGGATATTTTTAAGATGTTTAGGTGGAATTAGGCATAGATATTTCTTTACATAGTACATTATGAATGTTATGTTTATACTGGAAAAAGAAAAGTTTAACAGAAAAACCCCAAAGAAAATAGATTTTCTATTTTTTTGGTCTCTTAAATAATATTCCAGAATGTGCAGGGAATCCAGGCTAGGTAAGTCCTTCTGCTTCAGTAAGTCAGAGACTTGAATTCCTTCTATTTTGTCATTCTGCTGTACCCAAGAGAGACAGTTCCTGAATGGTGTGCCAGGGCACTTCAGGGCTCGCATCACACTCACAGGGGTACTGTAGGATACTCTAAATTTCTAACTAAACACACCGAATGTGATAATGTCTGTTGAACTCTGTACAATCTGTTAGCTCAAGGTAGTTCACATTTGCAACATTAGATCCTGCAGTATTACTTTTGATGATGTTCTTGAATATTTGAGATAAGTTTTTGTTTACTTGTATTTGGGATGACCTATCTTTACAAAGCTAGGATTTTAGGTTGTAATAAGAGCAAGCACTAAACCAGAGCTAACATGGAACAGAAAATGTAGCTGACAAGATCCAGTCTGATTCCAAGGCTTGAGAAGCTGTACAGTATCCGACAGGCACACACATTCTGTTAGTAAGTAATTGTAGTTATTAAAGAATGAAATAAAAATATTTTTTCTTTAATTTCATATGTGTTTTTTTCTAATGGCTACTAAGCAGATAGGACATACATAAGTATTGTTTGGGCCTACATACTTAATCATTGTAACCGTTAAATATTTCTTTTGGCCTAGAATACTGTGAAAAAAGCACCTACACAGTAAGAGTTGGATAGAGTAAAAGAGGAAATGGAGGGTAGTCAGCTCTCTTTTTTAGTGGATATGATTTAGAAAGTACACATAATTCTGTTTACAGCCTACTGTCCAGAGCTTAGGCACCTAGCTGCAAGGGAGGCTAGGAAATGTATTCTCTGATTAAAGGGCCATTTTATAACTGCTAAAACTCTGAGGATTAAGTGGTGTAGAATTTATTGTTACATGTAGCATGACCATAAAATAACTAGGTTAAAGCAGGATGAGAATGGGTGTTAATGCCAGGAGACAAGAGGTTGAAAGGAGTAAGTTGTTTTAACTGTGGTGATAAATTCTAGGTGTTTTTCTCTTTGCACCTGTTATTTCCAAAAATTTTTGTTGAATATAGGTTACTTTTAGTATAAGATACTGCAAATTTCTATCATCTATACAAGTTTCCCTGGTATCTCAGCGGTAAAGAATCCACCTGCAATGCAGGAGATGTGGGTTCCATCCCTGGGTGGGGAAGATCCCTGGAGTAGGAAATGGCAACCTGTTCCATTATTCTTGCCTGGAAAATTCCATAGACAGAGGAGCCTGGCGGGCTACAGTCCATGGGGATACAAAGAGTCAGACATGACTGAGCACAGACACGCATTATCACTATAAATTTCTCTTGTCAGTGTAAGCATATTTAGGATTGATTGTATGTTCAATTTTAAAGAAAACTGACCCTTTGTTAGAATAAGCTTTTCTTAATTGTCAGGAGGAACCTAGATCATGTGCTCTAAAATACAGGTTTACATCATAAATTTAGGAAGTAGACTATAATACTTTTTTATTCATCCTTTAAACAAATAAAATAGGATTTCTAGACTTAGCTGACTTTACCACCTAACTCTAAGCAGGTGTTTCATAGATTATTTGACATGAAGCAAGTGACTAATCATTTATAATAGCTATCATTTTTTAATGTCATTAAAAAGCAGGCGTAGTCTAGTGTCTAACTATTTTAAATATGTTAGTTAAATCCTCACAACGACCTTGCAAAGGTCGGTTTGAATACCTGCCTTTTACAGATGAGGATACTGAGGCTCAGACATAGGTAATTCTAACTAGATTCATAATTAATAGAAGTAACATTGAAAAACCATGGTTTACACAGATTCCATAGCCCATGCTCTTAACAACTCTATGACAATACCTATCTTGTTTAGTGTAGTACTTCACTAGTCCTTAAAAGTTACTGGGTACAGTTTACAATTCAACCCAGTGATTTTCAAACTGTTTAATAGTTTAATAGTAATCTTGATAAGAATCCAACTATGTAAAACAAACAAAAGCCAGGCCACCCTGGTTAAAACAATGTAGGTATCCCAGAGCATCATCTACAGAACTCACAGGACTCTCAGGAGAGTGATTTGAAACCAGTTTCTGGTTTTGTTTTTGGCTTTATAATCCTCTTGAGTTTGACTCTAATTCTGAATCCTAAGCCAAAAAGCAGTGTGATATTCTGATCCAGTATTTAAAAACATTGAAAAGATATCTGATATATGCCTTTCTTTTCATATATTAATAAACAACTGTTAATTATTAAAATAAATAATTCAAAGCTGCAAAAGACCTTCTCTATAAGTCTTAAGTTACTATTTATAGTGCTTTTACTTATGCTTGTTTTGGTGGTTTCTTGAACTAAATTATTTCATATTTTTGTTTTAGATCTGGTAGAGGACGGAAATTAAGTGGAGACCAAATAACTTTGCCAACTACAGTTGATTATTCATCAGTTCCCAAACAGGTAAAACTTTTTTTGTACATTGAATAAGTATTCTGGAACCATATTTTTCAAAATGGATTGCAAACCATTAATATGTCATGAAAATAATTTGGTAGTCACGGTCAGGATTTTTATTGTTTTGTTGTTAAATTTCTTTATTCTAAAATTTTAACTTTATTCTTTATTTTCTATTTCTCCGCTGAGACTTTCTGTTTTTTTCATTGGTTTTAAGAGTGTTTGCTGTTGCTCATTGGAGCATTTTTGCAATAACATATTTAAAGCCTTAGATAATTCCATCATTTGTATCATCTTGGGGTTGGTGTCTGTCGCTTGACTTTTTCCATTCAAGTTGAGATTTGTTGATTCCTTGTTTGCTGAACAATTTCAAGTTATCTCATGGATTTTTTTGAATATTGTGTTTGGGACTCGATCTTATTTAAATTGGATAAAGAATGTTATTACTTATTGTTTTATCAGGCAATAAACCTAGTTAGGGATAGATTGCAGGTTCCAGTCCTCTCGCTGTGGGCTGTAGTTCTAATGTCAGTTCAGTTTTCAAAGCATTTTCTTTTGCTTTGTTTGGTTGTTTTTATTTTAATGGTTGGAACAGAATGTCTAACTCACAGATTGTTTCTTTCTTAACTTTTGATGTAGTTTTGCTATCTGGCATAAAATGTATATTTTCTCATTGGTCAAAAAATTTTGAAAAAACCACTGTTTTAGAAAGCTCATTTTTGTAATGAATGATGAATTTTTTAACTGACAATGCTGATCATTTAAATTTAGACAGATGTGGAAGAGTGGACTTCCTGGGATGAGGATGCACCCACAAGTGTCAAGATAGAAGGAGGGAATGGGAATGTGGCAACACAACAAAATGCTTTAGAACAACTGGAACCTGACTATTTTAAGGACATGACACCAACTATAAGGAAAACCCAGAAGGTATGTTAAAGATGTGTGCTGTTAGAAATTAAACTATTAAACTGCTCTTCAGATTCCTGTAATTAAAACTAGACAGTATACTTAGTATTTGATAGAAAGCCTATTTCTAACTATCAATTGTGTTTTCTGTCATGTCAGAGAAGTTTATATACTCAAGTGAGCTGGCCATAGATCTGGTAAATTGTACCCCCACATCTTTTAAAATTATATCTAAGCGTTCATAGAAATCCTCCTGTATGTCAGATTCTAGTCTCCAGTCTCTGCTGTGGAGACTAAACTGAGTAAGATACAGTTCTAGCCTTAAAAGAATTCATAGTATAGTGATATCTACAAACCGAAAATACTGATAGTATCCGTTGTTTATAACATTATCAAACTGATGCAAGGCTCTGAGAATTTGGGGTAATTGTGGTGGGTTTGTATAGTCATTCACACTTTATTTTATCCCTTTTGAATTGAATGTGGATAGTCACTTCAATATGTAGGGAATTATTAGAAAAAGAACAGTGGCTAAGCAAGCAGTTTTCTTTCTTTTTATCAAAATGGTACATGTACATTTAAAAATTATTTTTAAATTAAAGAGTATAGAAGAGCTTATAATGAAAAGCAATAGACTTCTGCCCCATCGTTCTTCAAACCAGTTCTACTTCCTAGAAGCAGCCACTCAAAACTTTTTCTGTTTATCTGTATACAGTATTCTTATCTTGCTATTCCTAGGCCAGTCACGGGTATTGTCTACCAACTTCATACTGTGGTAAATGGGGTTTATTTCATACCACCCTTACCCCCATTTCAGATAATGTAATGCAATTATTCCAGTCTACCTCATCAGTCATCCTGCTGTTTCCAAAAAAAAAAAAAATTACTTTAAGTGCCATTTCTTATTCAATCAAGCATAGAAAATATTTCTTATGAATATATTTGATAAAACAAGGACACTGTTTATTCTGCAGTTCTCTAATAGGGTTTTCACCCTCTTCTACCTTCCAGTCAATTTCAGCCGTACATTTATTTTTAGATGTTCAAGGCTGATAACATTGACTTACTATAATCATAGTTGTTTTTATTGAGTTGTCCAGATGTCTCTGTGCTGAAAAGCATTAAGTTGTATATTTTTCAAGGAGTTTTAAGTGAATTTCTTAGTAGATGAATGCTTTTTATTTTTAAAGTCTGTTGCTGCTCTTAATAGGAGCTTTGTATATTACAAGTAATACCTTAATAAATTAGAATGAAAATACTTTTAAGGTACAAAGCAAATACTACTGGCTTGAAAGAGTTAATGTGTTCATAGATAGCCACATGCTTAGAGAACTGGTTATACCTTTGGTAGGACAGTGTACCCTATCCTACCAGAGGATATGCTTTAAGAAAGTATAGAACAGGAAAGGAAGGTAGAACATATTTTGAATAATTATAAAATGCTTTGGTCAGTAATTCGTTTGTCTCTTTTTATAGAGTGGTATGTAAAATGTTTCCGTAATTCTATTTCAATTAATCTTTCAGATCATCATTAAGAAGCGAGAACCATTAAATTTTGGCATCCCAGATGGTAGCACAGGCTTCTCTAGTAGACTAGCAGCTACGCAAGATATGCCTTTCATTCATCAATCTGTAAGTATGTTAATGGTATCTAGGCAAGAGCTTTTTTTTATTTCTGTTTTCTTTAAGAGAAAAGAAAAAAATGACTTGAATATAGTATTTGTGTGACTTTGAAGCTGGTTTAGCAGATCAAGAGCGGTTGCCAGTGCTGTCTTTTTATGAGACTAAATTACATCAGATACTAAGATCAGAGTCCGTTGCACACATAAAAGATGGAGACAAAATGTGAAAATATAAAAATATGACCTTTAAAGAGATTACCACTAAAATTTAACCTTAATAGCAGCTTATTTTTAAGTAAATTATGAATTGTTAAGTTAAAGACTTATATCTACATTTAAAGTATGGTTTAACTTAAAATGGATATGACTTAAATACAACACTTTTAAGGACAAAAGTAGTGAAGAAAGTATATGTTTTCAACCTTGGAGGCCATCAGATTCAGCTTTGAAATTTTTAACACACATCGCTGTCTGAACCCATCCCCAGCTTTTAAGTACTGATGTGTTTTGATTATTTTATGCACGGCTTATTTTATGCAGTTATCTTATGCATTTCATTATTTCCTCACTAACTAAACATTCCAGAATGAGCATTTGCATTGGTTTGTGGAAGGAAAAAGTGAACTTAGAGGCCTGGCCTGGGGAACAGTGGAAGGTAGTGTGGCCAGCCTGATGGTATCAGGTAAGACAGTAAGACAGGCAAAAGGAAGCACAATACAAAAGTACTCCAGTAAAGAGTAAATTTTTCCTGACTTGTCATTTTTGCCTGGGACCCAGACAGTAAGTGCCATTGAAAAGTCTAGAAAATTACTTGTACTTAAAGGAAGATGACTGTACTAGGTTGGAAATGTAGGTTCTTCAGTTCACCTCCCCAGCACAAGAGCAGTCCACAAGCATCTGTAATCCAGTGTGGGGTCAGCCTCTCTCTTCTCTTTCTCCCACTTACACACTCCTTCTTACTTAAGAGAGAGAAAAACAAGAAATGTCTATTCTTATTTTTTCCAAAAGTAGGCGAAAAAAGGAAAAGTAAGTATATTAAGTATATTAAAGGAATATCCTATAAAACATGAAAGAGGAAGAAAGCTGGACTTGCTAAGACTTGCATATGGGAGGTCATGTGTCTCAGGAAACCCCTTAGTTCCAGGCACAGCAGGGGCAGTCATTTGAGCCTCTAGAGGATGTGATAAGAAAGTGGAGAAGACGCAAGGCAGTGATGAAGTCGGAGTTATGCTTTAAAATATACTCTTCTTGACCACTGAGTGGAAAAAGATGAAGCGTAGTTAGTCGCTCAGTCGTGTCTGACTCTTTGTGACCCCATGGACTGGGGCTCGGCAGGCTCTTCTGTCTGTGGGATTCTCCAGGCAAGAATACTGGAGCGGGTTGCCATTTCCTTTTCCAGGAGATCTTCCCAACCCAGTGATCGAACCCAGGTCTCCTGCACTGCAGACTGCAGGCAGACTCTTTACTGTGTAAGCCACCAAGGATGGTTCTTGACTGTTGTAATTTTGTTTTATTTTGTTTTATTGTAGCCTGAATTAGGTGACTTAGATACCTGGCAGGAAAACACCAATGCTTGGGAAGAAGAAGAAGATGCCGCCTGGCAAGCTGAAGAAGTTCTGAGGTATTTGAGTAATATTTACACTGCCCCCGGAGTAGAACTGATTTTGTTCATATTACATTTAAGGTCAAGAAAGTATCTTCTGCCAAATGTTATATTTTTCTTCCTTCTCATTTGAGCCCTAGATAATCTGGGATAGTTTTTTTTTATATTTCAGACCACATATGCTATTTTATATGATTAAAACCTCACAGAAACCAACAATTTAAAGCATTATAGATACAAAAGAATAATTTACTAATGAAGGAGATTGTCCACATACAGACACCATATTGTACTGTATGCTTTATACTTCATTCCCTATAAAATAATATCTCTTGAAATGTCCTATTATGAAATGTGAGTGATGACGATATACCAATATTTTCTCTAGGTCAGAAATTAGACCTTTAGTTTTGTTTCCCCGTGGTCTAGTGTAGTCCAGCATTGCGCACGCAAGTGAAATAGTGACTAGCACTGTGTCTTTCTGCTTGTGTCCGGTCTTGGCTGCTGCATGCGGATCTCTCCTTGCAGTGGTTGGGCTCTCTGTTGCAGCCCTCGGGTTTAGTTGCCCCGTGGCCTGTGGGATCTTAGTTCCCCATGCGTGTGTTCTCTGTCACTAGCTGGAATTGTCTAGCTCTTTGCGATCCCAAGGACTGTAGCCTGTCAAGCTCCTCTGTACATCAGATTTCCCAGGCAGGAATACTGGAGTGTGTTGCCATTTCCTTCTCCACGGGATCTTCCCAACCCAGGATCAAACCCAAGTCTCCTGCATTGGCAGGCGGATTCTTAACCACTGGACCACCAGGGAAGTCCCCAGCACTGCTATTTGAAAATAGTTTGTGTTGCACTCTACATTTGTATGTGTATTTCAACTGAAGTACTTGAAAGCCCTGAGGTAGATAACACAAGTCATAATACTGACTGCCTACTCTACAGAAGATATTTTTTCTGGAGGTTTACAGGGTTTTTTTTGTTGGTTATGTTCTTGTTTCTTTGTTTTTGTGAGCAGTAAACTTAATTCTTGCTACTACCACATTAGATCAAAGAGTTTTTTTTGGTCTTGTCAGCACTTTTTTCAGCATTTTTTTTTTTAAACAGAAAGAGGTCACATTATAAAAGTCAGTAAAGGTGTGAGAGTTTTAAATATTTAGTTCTGTTTGATAATCATTCAGTATAAAGGAAACAGTTTTAAAATTGTAAACAGCAACATTCATGTTCCATGAATTGTCAAAAAAAGATGTCACTTTTTTAAACTCTGTTTCTTTTGGATATATCATAGAAGTCTGAGTATTTTTAGAACATTTTGGAATTGGGATTCTAGTGATGATTGGTTTATCAACCACAAGGATAAAGGAAGGGTCTATTCATTTTGAATCCAATCATCTTAATGACAGCACTGTAGAGTTTATGAGTTCACTGATCATAGCTGAACATTCACGGTATACAAACCATCTCTTTTTCACCCTGTCATCTTGCACCCTGAACAAAACAAGACAAAAAACCCCCACAAACTCCATGCTTTTGAAACGACAGCTTGGGAGGCGGAGACTATTAGTCAGTAATAGACATGCCTCATGCTGCAAGTTGCATAAGTAGAGCCAAAGACACCTGGAGGCTTCCGTATGCTGTTACCACCCCCAGGAGAGCACTGAGCATTTTAAAAGTGTATCCATAATCCATGGCTTCTAACCTAGCCTGTTTCCCATTGCTACTTTAAATACTACCAGTACTATGATCAGTATCATTAAGGAAAAAGATTCTAGTACTTTAGTCATTCCAGACATGTATCTGGACAAGAAAAATATATTTTGTCAGCAGTAATATCCAAGTTGCCTCTGGTACCAGGAAGATTAATTGTTGATGCTTATATTTCAGCTGATAACTAGATCAGAGCTGGATTATCTTATTTGTTTGTAACCTAGTAAGCCTTTTATAATTCTTTTTCTTTTTTCTGCCACTGACATTTTGATGTTTTTAGTGCGTATTATCAGTTTTGCTTGAAAGTGAACAGAGCTAGTGAAAAGTAGATTTTTTAAAACTATTCTTTTGAAATTTTAATTAGTTGGTGGTGATGGTCAAAATATTGCCTAAAATGAGTCTCTCTACTTTGTTGAATTTTGGTCATCCATACGTCTGCTTACTCCCATTTATAAGAATGATTGAGACTTATATATGTACCTTTCCCTCACTATAGCCAGCTCTGAGCTGTCCCGTGTATGGGTAATCCACACTAGATTTTTCTGTATATAACCCAGTGTTGCCTGTCCTGTGCCCAGCTGTGCCCTATAGCTTCCTTCCTCAGCCTTGCATGCTTCTTGACTTACTTTCTCAGACCCTAAGCCTTCAGATCCAGGACCAACTTCTGTTCTCCTTTCTCCTATTTAATTACCCTACTCTTATCCCCACTTCCCATACGAGTCAGTCAGTAAAGATAGAGCACTTATATGTGGAATCTAAAATATGACACAGGGACTTCCCTGGTGGTCCCAAGGTTAATACTTCGCCTTCCTGTGTAGGGATGCGGGTTCGATGTGGCCAAGAAACCAAAACTCAAAACAAGCAATGTTGTAACAAATTCAGTAAGGACTTTAAAAGTGGTACACATCAAAAAGTCATTTAAAAAATAAATAAAATATGACACAAATGAACCCATCTACGAAGCAGAAACAGATATAAAGAACAGACTTGTGGTGCTGGGGTGGGGCGGGAGGTGAGGGTATGGATCGGGAGTTTGGAATCAGCAGATGGAAACTATTATATATAGAATGGGTAAACAATAAGGTCCCGCTGTATAGCACACAGACTACATTCAGTATCCTGTGATAAACCATAATGGAAAAGAATATTAAAAAGCATATATATATATATTTATGTATATATAACTAAATCACTTTGCTGAACAGTAGAAATTAACAGAACATTGTAAATCAACTATAGTTCAATTGAAAAAATCAATAAAGATAGAAGTGTTTAGTGGGTCTATATCCGCGGAGTTAGGGAGGGGCTGGGAGAAGGCACTTCGTAAAGTGTAATTATTAAATTTCCACCATTCTGTCCCTTCATTAGTGAAGTGAAGTGAAGTGAAAGTTGCTCCGTTGTGTCCGACTCTTTGCGACCCCATGGCCTATACAGTCCATGGAATTCTCTAGGCCAGGAATTATACTGGAGTGGGTTGCCTTTCCCTTCTCCAGGGGATCTTCCCAACCCAGGGATCAAACCCAGGTCTCCCGCATTGCAGGCAGATTCTTTACCAGTTGAGCCACAAGGGAAGCCCAGGAATACTGGAGTAGGTAGCCTATCCCTTCTCAGCGGATCTTCCTGACCCAGGAATTGAACTGGGGTTTCCTGCATTGCAGGTGGATTCTTTACCAACTGAGCTATGAGGGAAGCCCTTCATTAGTAGAGCTAGTTAAATTTTAATACTTAGAGTTCTAGCTTCTACTTGGAAGGTATGTCTTTGCATTTTCTTTTTGCATTGTGCTCTATACATCTGTGTTCTTGATATCCTTCAGCTGACAAGCTTTTAACTATTATCATAACAGGATATTTAATCCTAAATATCAGCCTTTTCTCAAAAGGAGATGATGCTTCTTTTCAGGCAGCAGAAGATAGCGGACAGAGAAAAGAGAGCAGCAGAACAACAAAGGAAGAAAATGGAAAAGGAAGCCCAGCGGCTAATGAAGAAGGAACAAAATAAAATTGGTGTGAAACTTTCATAACAAATGTTCTTCCGATGTCATAGTGCCAGTGAGAGAAATGCGAGCTCTACAACCCAAGCAGCATTTGTATGGAGCCAAGAGTATTTTCAGAATACAAATACCCTGCTTGATTTTAATGCATTCATCAGCCAGCCAGGCCAGCCAGGACACCAGGATTCTCTCAAAGTCCCCTGAACTCTTAGTGATTGAGGCTCAGAGAACAAAAAAGACTTATGAGACAATATTTTCCTCAACGCGTTCCAAGTGTAAGACAATTGTTTGTTGTAGAGAAATTATTACAAATGGAATATATCAGTACCTCTTCAAGCTAGTGTTTCTAGCTAATTCAATGGGTGTAAATAATTCTATGATGGTAAAGAATTCTGCTGTCTATAGTGCTTTCCTTCAATGTGCATAATGTTAAAATAAATAATTTTAAATATTCGTTTGTTTCCATGATTACCCAACCTAAATCAGACAGACTTGCAGGGCTTTATCTTCTTAATTCTGTTGTCAGAAGCTGGTGTTGGCATATGTTTGCTCTGACTTGAACTGGCATTCATTAAGGCATCTGGTCATTTCAGTTTTCAAGAAAATGACATTAAATGCAATAATCTTATTTATCACAAACATTTTATACATCATTGTTTCCTTTTAGATGGTGTTGTAATGTTTTACTTATTTGTAATTTATATTGCATGTATAAACATACTGAAAATCAGCTAAAATGGCAAATTTGTTTTACATTATTATAATTTATGAGTTTTAAAAGCTAGTATTTGTAGTTTTTCCCTGTCATTGTAGATTTTAAGATGTTATGTTATCTTAAGTACCTTAGCTCCTCTCTGCCAAAAGCCATTAATTTACAAATGCATAAAGCCTTCAGTTTTACTGTTTCAAAGCTTTTAGATGATTTCTTTGTCAGTTTTGTATAATATGACATAATGCAAGTTACCTATGTTGTTGACTAAGGTAACGTTGATTTATTAAACCAAGATAGGAATAATAATACTTCTATTTTTGGATGTTGACAAGCTCCAAAATAGTTTCCAGGAAATAGATATAGACTGTGTTCATAGGGGAAATGTAGATTTGATAGTTTAAAATCTCATTAATTTTGTCCCCAATTAAAATACATCCAGCCTGACCTTCTTTGGCTTTGGAATTTAAGATTTTTACTTTCTTAAAAGTTGCTGCCCAAAATTAACATTTTGTGAGTTTTTAAAATGTCATAAATACAGGCCAAATACTGTTAATTCATTGGAATTAAAGTGATATTTCATAGTAAAATCACAAACTATACAATAAACTCCTTAAGTTCTTAGCCTAAGCATCTAGACTAAATGCAGTTTTTTTTTTTATTTTCTTAAAATTTTTATTGGAGTACTGTTGATTTACAATGTTGTGTAAGTTTCAGATGTACAGCAAAGTGAAATCGGTTGAAATTTAACTTTGGTAAAAAGCTTCCTGTTATAGCCCCAAGCTATATTTTCAGTTCTGGTTATTAGAGAGTTTTTGCCAGTGAACTCCCAATTAAATAGAATTAGACTCAAATTTGTAATAATAAATGAATTATTTTATGTCCTTTGTATTTATTTATTTTTAGTTATTATGGGAATGCTACGTGATTTCTCTAAATCGGGGGTTCATAAAGGCTAATTTTCCTTTAGTACAATTGGTTTTTACTGCTTTTCCCCAGAGTGGACAAGTCTGCTTTGGTCATGATTTTCATGTGTGACATTTTTTTGTTTGATTTTTTAATTTTTATTTAGAAGTAAAGACTGGATAGAAATCACAGTCCATATGATTAATTAGGAAGAGAGATTTTTCTTATGGAAAGAACAGATTGAATTCTTGTATTTTCTGACCTCTGTTGGCATAAACTAGATTCCTATATTAAACTGGGTATATTGTTCCAACAGAAGTCGGACATACGATAAGCCCTTTATAGTAGCAAACTAGTTCCTTTAGCTTCTAAATTTATGGTTTCTGTTTTTGTTTCCTTAATTTTAGCAAAGGATTATCAGTTTTAGGAGCTTATTAGTAGAAGTAAAAAATTCAGGATTCATCTTCTAGTTGAATCCTGGCTCTGTTTTAGTGGCATCTTTGAGTCAATACTCGGCATCTGAATTCCTCATTTTCGACATGCACTTGCCAGGGCAGTGACCATTCCTGGATGAAGATTGGTGCTTGGGAAGCAGGTGGTAGCTATGGAAACTGGCATCTGGATTGATCTTCAGCACCACTCTACAAGCTACTACAACAGGATAAATCTAACCACAGCTAAAATGTTCCAAAAAGCCAAAATTTTGTCAATATAGGTGTACCTTGTTTTGTTACACTTTGCTTTATTGTGCTTTGCAGATAGTGCATTTTTAACAAATTGAAGGCTTGTGGCAACCCTGTGCTGAACAAGTTTATCAGCACCATTTTTCCAACAGCCTTTGCTCACTGCTTTTACATTTCGGTATTTTCACAATATTTCAAACTGTTTCATTGTTACATTTGTTATGGTGTTTTAGGGGTGTGAACCACACCCATATAAGACAGCAAATTTAGTGGATAAATGTGTGTGTTCTGCCTGCTTCACCGACAGGCCCTTCCACTGCCGTTCTCCTTCTCCTCCTACCTCCCTATTTCCCGAGACTTGGGAATATTGCAACTAGGCAAATTTAAACTCGACAACGGCTTCTCAAAGTGTTTAAAAGAAAGGAAGAGTCACACAACTCTTTCTCTAAATCAAAAAACTAGAAATGATTTTAGTTGTGAGAAACACCCACTGAAAGCTGAGATAGACCAAAACTAGGCCTCCTGGTGCCTAACAGCCAAGTTGTAAAGAAGATGGTGGGTCGGTGAAGAGTTTATTTTAGTAGCTAGTAACTTGTTTTTCCCATTTACACAGATTTTTAAAATTTAAGTTGCTCTCCCCTCATATCAAAGACAGCTTTTTTCCTTTGTGTCATTTACTTCCATTTTCTCTAATGCACCCAAGGCTGCTCCAAGGTTATATCAACAGCTAGTAACAGTTTCTGTTTACTTGGCTTTCTACCTTTTATCTTCATTGTCCGTTTGTCATGGCCATTGGACTGCTCAGTAACCAGAGTAAGTTTCAAGAGTATCAGATACTTTTTCACCAGAAGCCTCAATCTCCTAGGGCTGGAAAGAAACACGTTTCTAGGAGCCTGCTTGTCCTCCACCCCATACAACAGATTTCTACCCTTGCAGACACTGCTAATCACAAGCTGGAGTGTTATAGAGAAACTTGCCAAAAGTCTGTGGTCACCCAAGTCAATCTCTGCCTTCCCCATCAGGGAAATTCCATGGCTGTTTCTGCAAGGACTTTGCCTATTTACTGCTCTGATCACATCCATTTTGAGAGCTTCTCAGAGTTCTCCAGCTGCTGTAGAGATGCAGCAGTGTTAAAGTGCCTGCAGTTGCAAATCTTTTAAATGGAGGTGGTGGTATTAAGGATTAACCGAGATAGTGTTCAGTATAGTGCCTGATGCACACATAACAGGTGCTCAACAATGGTAGGTGTTGTGGGCTCCTATATACACTTCTTTACGAGCCCTTGCACACACTTCCTCATGGGATCCTGTGCACACCTCCCATATATTACACCATCCATTGATGTTGCAGCCCTTTCCCTGAGCAGAGTGGGGAAAGTTGACTGGTCTTAACTAAGTTCATTTTTACACACCTTTAAGTTGAACTATAATAAGAGGAAACATTTCCTGGGTGCTCGGCACCATCTAAGAATTTTAACTGTCAATGAATGGCTCCTCGTAATCCAGGGAGGTGAACATTATCCCCACCACATGTATAAGGAAACTAAAGCTTAGAAAGACATTGTGTGCCAGCTTAATTTAAAAGAAAGAGAGCAGGTTTTTTAGTGGTTAGTCGACATTCTAAGTGGACTATGATTTCCAAAGCCTCTCTTCTCTTGAAACTATGAGCTGCCAAAGAATGAGCTTTTAGAAATTCCTCTCTAGTTCTTAAATGGCGCTAGTTGCAAGAACCTTCCTGCCAATGTAGGAGGCGCGTATGACATGGATTCTATCCCTAGGTTGGGAAGATTCCTTGGAGGAGACCATGGCAACGCACTCCAGTAATCTTGTCTAGAAAATCCCATGGATAGAGGAGCCTGGCAAGCTACAGTCCATGGGGTCACAAAGAGTTGTACACAACTGAAAGACAGCACCACACAGCACAGTGTGAAAATTATTAAGACTGCTTTCATTTTGCATTTTCTCCATACAACCAAGTCAGAAATAACATGCTGGTTCAGAAAAATTAAATGTCAGTTTAAAATGCCAGCACCTATTGTTTACTGTAGAAAGTGAGGCTACCAAACCACTTCAAACTCTGTTAGCTATTTGATTGTAAGAAAGGAGAGGAAGGATCGTATCCACCATCAAATTAGAGAAATATTGCTGTTGTTAATGGCTTTCATATTCTAGTCTATTAAAGCTACGGTCTTGAAAAATTTTAATTTTTCAGTTATTCAAATAGCTTTGATCAGAAATGATAACTTTCAAGGAACAAGAGTGAAAATATCTCTGAAGGTGAGTCAGGTAAGATTGCCACAGGGAGGAACTCTGTGGCCACGAGGAGAAAAGTTCTGATACCTGCCTTTAATAGCATTCAGTAGGGGAGCCTGGGCTTCTCTGGTGGCTCAGATGGTAAAGAATATGCCTGCAATGCGGGAGACCTGGGTTCCATCTCTGGGTGGGGAAAGTCCCCTGGAGAAGGGAAAGGCAACCCACTCCAGTATTCTCGCCTGGAGAATACCATGGACAGAGGAGCCTGGCAGATTATAGTCCATGGGGCCACAAAGTCAGTCATGACTGAGTGACTAACACACACACAGACACAGGGGAGCCTGGACTGTGGGTTTTACATCATCATTTCACATCCATAATCCCAGATGCCTCCATGGCCTCTGTAGATGGAATGAGAGATCCTCTTCACAGTCAAATCAACAGAGAGTGGCCAACAAAGTTTTTTGAGAAATGGTTAGAAAATATCTCCATTAAGCATTCATTTGTTTAGGACAGTAGAGGTGAACTTCAGCATTATCCAGGGCACTTACTCTTCCAACGAACTGAGAGTTACCACCAGGAGCTCTTACATGAACCGGCAGTTTTCAAAGAACTGGTATATGGTAAACTGGCTTTCAAACTGTTCTCAGAGGTGACCCTGGAACCACTGCAGGAGATGCTGCTGCTGCTGCTAAGTTGCTTCAGTCGTGGCTGTCTATACAACCCCATAGACAGCAGCCCACCAGGCTCCTCCGTCCATGGGATTTTCCAAGCAAGAGTACTCGAGTGGGCTGCCGTTGCTGCAGGAGATGAGAGAGAGGCAAATGGGAGGTCTCCAGGCCTGGTGTCCTGTTCTCAAATCTGCACTTCTATGTGTTCTGTGTATTAGGCTTTTTAATGTTGAAAAATTATTTTGAAAGAGACATGCCATGCCTTTTATAGAACTTAAACACTGCTGAAATATTCCAGTATTTTAACACAAACTCTTTTGGGTAGCATTTAAACCGTTTTTTAATTTTAAAATTCTTTGCAATCATTGTATAACCATTAGTTACCACGATCGTTGTGACTGAGGGAGCATCAATGGTCAAAGTGGAGCCTGTCTTCCTGTGGTTTAAAAATAACTACCTGACTTACTTCATTCTGTAAAATAGGATCTGGGTTCATTGTAAAGCAATTATCCTCAGGGGAAGAGGGTGGGGAAACTACCTGATAGAAACTTCTTGTGTTCTATTTGGATTTCTAATTGATTTTTCAGGATCCTTGGGGGTTTGTTGACATTCTTCCAAGACTTGATTTCGGTAAACTGCTGTTTTTAATGGCCCAGGTTACTGCTTCATTGTACATATTTTGCCTGGCAAGACTGGGAATAAGTGAATTTTGTAAAAGAGCCAAAATGGAAGTCAGAAACCACCCCAAAACATTTAAAATGTAAAATCCTCAAGAGAAAAACATATCAGACCCAGCCACTACTAAGGCAGGGCCTAAGACAAACACAAATCACAGACTTCCTTTTTCTTCTGCCACAAATGTCAGAAACGCTTGGCATCTGAGTGCATTGCATTTTTTTTTTCCTCCTTTCTGAACAGCTCAACTTAGAAAGGTCAGCCTATCCCTTTGGGAAAAATCTTTTCTTGTAAATTGGAATGTTTGCACACAAAACTGTAGGAAATGTTTAACATTTGCTTTGATGGGACAGCAGTTTGTTCAATAGAGTAGAATTGTTCTCCTTTTTCCATTTTCCTGTCTGTACATCACAGGCACCCAAATTACGGAAAGCAACTTTGAGGCGCTTCTTTCTATGGGGTCAGATGATCCTGTCCACAAAACCAGCCAACGCCTTGGACTTCCGAAACGCAGGCTGTGTTCCATCTTTTATTTACTCTGAGGGACTCATTTGTAAGAGACTTTGTTCTGAATAAGAGCAGTAATTTTCCACAGACTGTACATAGTGAAACCCTGGAAAAGGAGGAGGAGGAGAAGATGGAGGAAGGAAGTGGGGAGAAAAAGAAAGATGGAAAAACCCAAATAACCGCCCCAAGTTCTCCTGTTTTACCTTCGCACAAATTTGTTTCCATGTGCACAACACATGTTGTACAGTGTCCAGTGCTTCAGTGAATTTTCAGTGAACTTTCTGTGAGTCTTCTGGTTTACATTTTAAAAAGATGCAGGTCGTTAAGACAACAAAGCAAGCTGCTGTTTGTGATCAGCTGCCTCCAACGTGATAGCCAACATAAACGTTTGTGGTTCATGGAGACTTCTCCTTCACCGTAACCCATCTTGCCATCCATTTTGAATTGATGAAGAATAGTGCTGAGTTTATGTGGTTCTATTCGTTTCTGTAGCAACACGTGGATACCAGAAGCATGCTTGTAATTTTTCTTAAAAATGCTTAACTTGGCAACGACAAAAAATAAACAACACAGGCAAGGATTGTAAGGAAGAAGATGGCCGTATCTAGGTGTTGGTCTGGGCTGGACTGCAGGAAGGGACTTGAGTCAGCATGGTTCATTATTTTGGGAGGCTTCCGATTATTCACTTCCAGAAACGGCTTCCCTTTCATTTCTGCCAAGTCCCTCTGCTACTGAGCATGTGCTGTGTGAGAGCCCACACATGTCCCTGGGGCATATGTGTGTCCCATGGAAGAAATGGATTATCCAAGACAGCCCACTTCTCTCCACGGCTCCATCCTATCCCTTCTCACTTTCCAAGGACTTCCCTCCTTCAGTGAATTCTTTCTCTCCTAGGTCATCAGTTTCTTTCTTCATTGGCTCAATCGCAAAAGTGTACAAACATTATTTCTTCTCGGTATTGAAAAAAATAAAACAAATCCTTGCAACTCAAATCCCCTTATAATTACTACCCACAGCCCTCCTCTTCTTCACAGTAAAACTTCAAAATAAGTTAGCTGCACACATTGATTCTTCCTCTCTTCCATTCAGTCTCCAACCTACTCCCATCTGGCTCCAATTCCCATTTTTGCAAAGAAAATGATCTCCACAGTCACTAAGGTTTTGTTGTCAAAGCCAGTGGACATCTATCTGTTCTCACGCTACTCAGCTTCTAATAGGACTTCAACACAGCTGACCATTCTCTGCTCTTGGTTTTCAGGATCCTGCCTTCACCAAGTTTTCCTCCTGCCTTTGGGCTGCCTCTCTCCAGATGTTTTGTTGGTTCTTCATACTCTACCTCTATCTAGATGTGCAAGCACCATAGGACTCAGTTCCCAGCCTTCTTCTCCTCTTTACACTCCCTGGATGATTTCATCCATCCCATGGTTTTACATAGTATGTGAACGCTGAGGAACCCTGGTCCTGATGACTCCTGTGATTTTCGCATTCATACATGCAATTACTCTCTGGACATTTCCACACAGATATTTAATAGACATCTCAAATTCATTGTTCTAAACTCATTTCTCTTGAACTTTTCCATTCTCAGTAAATGACACCACTATTGAGCCAGATGCTCAAGTCAAACACCTGTGAAACATCCTTAGTTTCTCTTCCTTAAACCCTATCTCATCTCCTCCCCATATTCCACCTATCAGCAAATCACATCAGTTTTATTTTCACGATATATCTTTAATTGTTAAACTTAATCTCTATGTCCACTTCTACCTCCAGATTGTCATCATCACTCATCTGGACTATCACAATGGTCTTCCTGCTGTCACTCCTGCACAGAGGAGACACAGAGTTTATAAAAAAGAAGAAGAAAACCCAGATTATATCATTGCCCTGTATAAAGTCTGTTAATATTTCTCACTGCTCTGGGAATAAATTCAAACCAACCCTCCCATGGTTTGCATGGCTCCACATGAGCTAGCTTGTCTTCCGCTTCTCAACCACCTCCTTCCCCCTCACTCTGCTGTAGACATATTGGCCTCCTTGATGTCCCTCTAACATGTCAAGCCCTTTTCTGCCTCAGGAACTTTGCCTCTGTTATTTCTGCAACATTTTACCTCCCATATCTTCACTGATTGGCTCTCTTTCATCCATTAACACTAACATTGTTGGTATTTCTTCAGATATGTGTTCCTTGCCTTTACCACCAAACCTCTTGGTCAAAACACCTTATTTCTTTGGAAGCACTTACCATTATTCAGCGTTAACTTGTTCATCCAATGGCATGTGCTGTGTCTTTCACAGATAGAATGTAAGCTCCCTGAGGGCAGAATCCTTGTCTGTCCCCTTCACTATTGAGAACAGACCTAGCAAGGTGCCTAGGATGAGAGCACCCAATAAGTATTTGTTTGATGAATTCATTCAACAGCTCTGTTTAGAACTCCCTACTATGTGCCACCTACCATTCTAAGTTCTTGACATTTATCTGTGAATAAAACAGAACACAGATCCCTAATATTTTAGTGGGGGAGATGGGCACTAACCAAGACATAGTCAGCAAAAATATAGTATGTCTGAGGGTATGGCAACCCACTCCAGTATTCTTGACTGGAGAATCCCATGGACAGAGGAGCCTGGTGGGCTACAGTCCCTGAAGTCGCAAAGAGTTGGACATGACTGAAGCGACTTAGCACACAAAGCTGATTAAGTGCCGTGGAAGAATTGTTTCTGGGTGAAAACTTAGGATTTAGATTCCAATCTAAATCCTAGACTCTAGTCTCTTCCCTTTGTGTGCAAAGTAGAAAAGGCATGTGCTTTGCATGCTTGAAACCTTGGCTTCTAGAGATGAATGATGACACTCTGAGCAATTTACCTCTTTTAAGGCTCAGCTCCCTTAACTGTAAAATAGAATAATACCCACCTCTGAAGGCTGGAGTAAACAACAAAGGAAATAATACAGATGTGATGCTATCTCATTCCTCCCAGTCACCCACCCTCACCCTATTACTCCACGGGCAGGAGCCAAATGGTGTGCCATCTCCCTCTCTGAACCCCTAGCATGCTTTCAAACAAAATCAACCCAAACTCTTGAAAACACTCAGTATATCTGAATAAGTACAGGGTTGGCCAAAAGTTCGATTGGTTTCTTCTGTTACATGTTATGAAAAAGCATGAACAACCTTTTGGCTAACCCAACATGGGGACAAACAAGTGTACAGATAACTTCAGAGCAGAGAATCAAAGCTACTTATACTCAGAAATAATGCTTCGTAAACATTTTTTTAATTGCAATTTTTATTTATTTCTATTTTCGTCTGTGCTGGGTCTTCATTGCTTTACACACTTTTCTCCGGTTGTGGCAAGCAGGGGCTACTCTACAGTTGCACTGCAGTACTTGGGCTTCTCCTTGCAGTGGCTTCTCTTATCACAGAGCATGGGACTCTAGGGCTCTCGAGCTTCAGTACTTATGGTGCTTGGGCTCAGTAGTTGCAGATTCCAGGCTCTAGAGCACAGGCTCAATAGTTGCGGCACACGAACTTAGCTGCTCCACCGCATGTGGGATCTTCCCAGATCAGGGATCGAACCCATATCTCCTGCATTGGCAGGCAGATTCTTTACCACTGAGCCACCAGGGAATCTCAGAAATAATACTTTTTAAAAGATAGAGTGGGAAGTCCTCATCTTTTTCAGAACAATTATTTTTCCCTCTTTATTATTTAATTCCATTTTTACAGCTCCTACTGTTAAAGATGGAAGGGTGTGCCATCCATATAGTCTTTCTTATCATATGCAGAAGTAAAATCACAGAGATGGTTATTTTATAGGAGGATAGAACATTTATTTCAATGGAAACACTAATCTTTATTTTCATCATGCTGAAGTGTGTGGTTACAAACGATTTTCAACAAAACACTATATATAATAAGCAAAAAATAAGTTAATACAATGTAAACCTTACATACAGTTTCATCAATTACCAGGTTTAGGAACACACAAGCCATTTCAGACTCTGGAGCTACATTTAGTTAAAAAAAAAAAAAAATTTGCAAACACTCAAACCTTATCAACCCCAAGTAAGACACTAAAGAGCTATTCAAGACTTCTTCCAACCCATTACACAAATACATTTTTATTTTTGGTTACAGTACCCTGCTATGCACAAGACCATTGGAATGCTGTTAACAATTACACATTTTTGAAAAACGGCACAAAGCAAAGCAAGGAGATAACATGCCAGCCTTACAGAAGCTGTCTTGAAAGTGCAAACTCTGCATTTTCTCTTCCTGAACCACTAGGATAATAAGCATGGGTACCTGGGACGACAAGGGCAGGGTCACGAACATGCTTTCTCTATCACACCGGTGGGACATTGACTGGAACCAGGCCTCCATGCCTTTGAAGATACCTCCGGTTTTCAACAGGGAACAGGCTTTCAACTAAATATAGTGCAAATCAAATACCGAGGAGCAAAGAACGACAGAACCGGGCCCGCCACCGGTAGACCCCGCGGCTTCTCCACCGGGCACCGTGCCGCACGGGGTGGGGGCAGGCGGGCCCACCCGACCGAAGCCACATCGTCTTTTTAGGTTTTGACGTGCTCGGTGGTGCGGCGGAGCGAGTGCAGGGCCACCACGCAGCAGCCCCGTAGCAGGGCCCCGATGTTGTACAGGGGATCCGTGCCCCCCCTCTGAGTACTGAACGCCCACAGCACGGTGGGGACCACGGGGGCCCCCACGGCCAGCAGATCCACCAGGAAGCTGCGGCTCCAGTAGCGCCCGGCGATGTCCCCCGCGCGGGCCAGTGGGCCCGGGCCGTCCAGCCTCACCTCCTCCGCCGCCGCCGCCGCTTCTGAGCCCGCAAAATCCAGCTCTCTCATGAGGCGGTTCCCATGCGCCTCGGGACCCGCCGCGGGGGACGGGGTCTCCACGGGAGACAAAAGGATGGCCGAGTTTGGATTCCGGGGAGTTAAATCGACCACGAAGGCGGAGATGGGCTCCGGGAAGCTTTCGGTCGAGTCGTCCCCGGACTCCTCGTCGGGGGTCGCGGCGCTGGAGGAGGGACTGGGGTCCTGCAGCCGGAGCACGTGCCGGAGGAGCTCGGAGACGGCCGGGCTGTAGGGCACCACGTCGGTCTGCACCGCCCGCTCCACCACCGCGCGGCGCGCTCCGCGGCCCTCCGCCGCCGTCGCCTCGGAGCCCAGCGCCACGACCTCGGCGCCGGGCAGCTCCGGCTCCGGGATGGCGCCTGTCACCAGCTCCTCGAACACATCCTCGTCGGGGGCCGCGCCGTCTGCCCCCAGCAGCTCGCTGTCGGCCCCCTCCTCGGTGGCTGGCTCCTCCGGGGACAGAGCATCCTCCGTCGGCCCCAAGGCTGTGCCGAGGACCAAGCCCTTCTCCGGGGACTCACAGGGGAAGTCGAGACACAGCTCGTCCCTCAGCGAGCCGCTGTGCGCCATCTCCATGCTCTGGAGGAGCGACTCCAGCTTCTTGTTCTGAATGTTGATGTCCACAAAATATTTCTGAATGCCTTTGTCTTTATCGGCCAGGCTGCTCCGCATCGTTTCGATGACCTGTTTGAGCTGCTTGATCTCCTTCCGGGCCTCCTTGAGGGCCAGCTGGGCCTCCACCCGGTGGCACTCTTCCTCGATCCAGTCCTCGCGCATTCGGGCCAGCTGGGACTTCAGCTCCACGATCTCACTCTCCCTAGAAAGAAAAAAGGCCAACTCGGACACGCCGCCTGGAGCCCATGGTCTCCCATCGGAAACATACAGGTTACGTAAGTTTCGATTTTTTCCCCCTTTCTTTCGAAGATATTAGCCCTGAATGGCCCCCTTTTCATTGTAAAATAGCTAAAATAATAACAGTGATTAGAATCAGAATAAAAATTTTGCTATTATTGTTTTTTTCTTTTTCGCAGTGTCCACTCTATATCTGACATGGCACTAAGTACTTTTCAAGCATCCTGCTTAGTCGCTCAGTTGTGTCCCACTCTTTGTGACCCGATAGACTGTAGCCCACCAGGCTCCTCTGTCCATGAGGATTCTCCAGGCAAGAATACTGGAGTGGGTTGCCATGCCCTCCTCCAGGAGAACTTCCCAACCAAGGAATCGAACCCAGGTCTCCCGCATTGCTGCATATTCTTTATGGTCTGAGCCATCTTTCAAGCATTATCCTCTGTTTAATACAGACAGACTAGTTTTATTGCACTTTGCCTTATCATGCTTTGTAGATATTATGTCTTTTACAAATTGACGGTTTGTGGCAACCGTGCTTTGTCAGACACTGGTCAGCATTTTTTAGCAATTAGGATATTTTTAAATTAAGGTTTGTACATTTTTTTAGGTGTAATGCTATGGCACACTTAATAGACTCCAGTGTAGTAAAACAACTTTTATATGTGCTAAAAAGTGAAAAATTTCATATAACTCACTTTACTGCAATTTGCTTTATTGCAGTGGTCTGGAACCAAACCTGCATTATCTCTGAGGCAGCCCTGTACTTAATATTGGAAATTATTTTATTAGAACACATTAGAGTCTCTTAGCCTGCTTGAATCTCCATAGCCTACTCTTTCATATGTCCACAAAACAATTTGTGGAAGGAAATTCCATATCACTTTTAATTATGTGTCAAAGGCAGAAGACAGGCTGATAAGCTTTAGCATTGCAAAACAGTTCTGATCATATCCAATGATAACTTAAAAAAAATTTTTTTAAATCATAAAAAGTTACATGTTGCAAGGACTTTTTGAAAATGATGATAATTCTCTCTCTTATCAGGCAAGATGACATTAGATCCATCCTACACTGAAGGGAATGATTAGCTTCTTCACAGGACAGTATTTCTAGATATTTGTCAAAAAATTTTTTTCCTTACATATAATTTCTTCCTAGTCAATGTAAATGTATGTCATCATTCTCTCAGTGAATATGACAAGACCACATAGTCAGGATCCTGACATATGTCAAGAGATGTTGTGCGTATTGCTTCTTTAAGTTTAGGCTTGACTATTCTCTAGTTTCACTGCCTTTCCACACCTCCCTCACAGAGATTCAAACCATCCCAGAGATTCCTCAAAACATAAACCAAGACTTCCAGAAAGTAGGATCTGACTCATGTCACCATCAACCCTGGTCAGAGCTCTCAGAAAAACTACCAAGCAGAAAATCTGGCCTGTCCCAAGACGTCAAAGGTCTTTTCTCTCTGAGATAAGATCTCTTAAGCTTGGGCTGTTGTTTTTCTTTTTTCAAATTACCTTAACACTTGGCCAAGAATAATGAACCTTTTCCTTCGGCACAGAAATAGCTTGCAGGAATCACAATGCACAGGGCCATCCACTCTCTGACACAGATAAACAGGGTTTCATAGGGGCCAACTGTGTGTGACCCATTCTACTGGTAGTACGGCATTGTTCCTGCAAGTGTTCTGTCCTTTAAAAATAGCTCCGCACACACCCTGCTCTTCACATCAAAGCTGGACACACCCAGAAAAACCAGAGGGTCCCTTCCAACCCAGGAGGGTTCCCTGAACTCCTGAAAGAGTCAAATCACTCAGGATCATCAAATGACTCTTCTGAGAGACTGATTTAAGAAATCTGACAAAAATTAAATGAAGTCATTTTTCTTCTTTTCTATAGCGTGGGTTCACATTTCACTTTATGGAAAAAGAAAGCGTTCTAAACCACAGCGTGCAAGGAATGAGAATTCACCTCTCATGCAGTCGGCGCTCAGACTCCTTGAGCTTGGTCTTCAGATGTCTCACCGTAACCTCTTTCTGCTGCAGAGGAGTCAAGTACTGCTCTGGATTTGGGGGTTTGACACCATGATTTTCACCACAGGACATGTACCTTCCAGACCGCCTGAAACAATCCAAGTAAATGAAATATTACTTTTTCTATAAAAAAGAAAAGTTAAGGCACAGCTTAAACAGCTTGAGAAGAAACGGCAGCTGTGTGCTGGCATCTTAAAGCCCAACAGTGAGTGGCCTCACTTTGATCCCTGGGTTGGGAAGATCCCCTGGAGAAGGGAACAGCTACCCACTCCAGTATTCTTGCCTGGAAAATTCCGTGGACAGAGGAGCCTGGCTGGCTACAGTCCATGGAGTTGCAGAGTCAGACATGACTGAGCGACTTTCACTTCTCTTCACTTCAGAAGGGGGACAGTCATCCACCTGGCACTCAGGACTGCGCATAACTGGGAAGATTGGGGGCGGGGCTTTGTCAAGGGGGTGGGGCCAGGCGAGGGAGATTTTCTGTGGCTTAGGGAAGAACTCCCATAAAATAATGCACAATTGTCCAGAGGCCCGCCTGTCAGTTCAGAGTAAGAGGCTGTTATGTTAAAGGACAATGAGTGGGGGCAGGAAGAGAGCGAGATGACCTTGCTTCCACACAATGTGCCACTTGCCTAAAGATCTTGATTGTTGTTGGTTGAGTTCAGATTGTTCTGAGATCAGTCCCTGACGTGAGGGTGCTGATTTCGTGGAAAGTTTCCTTCTTTTGAAGGGAAAAGGGCTAGTCTACTCGCACCAGATAGGGTTTGTAAGAAAGGCGTCTGGCGCTCTGTGAAGCTTCCTTCACTGGAATCCTGGCCCCTGTCAGGCCTGGCCTAGAGCGGGGCATCCCTCCTGCTCTAAGAAAGCTGACTATGAGACCCAGACGCCCTGGAGGAGGAAGATGGAAGAAGGAGGGCTGGCAGCTTCTTCCCCAATTCAGGAACCGGGCCAAGCCCCCGCATCCGCCCTGCTGGCGCTGAACCTGCGCTCCATCCAAGGTGGCCCATGCCCAGCATCCAGTTCCCAACTGGCCTGCTAGGGCCCATCTGGATGTGCAGTTCCTTTTTTCTGCAACCTCGTGCCTTCCAGGGACTAATTCATTCCTTGCTTGACCTTCAGATCTCATTTCAATTTCGCTTTTTCAGAGAGGCCTCCTTTGACCCCTCCAAATGGATCCTGTGTCCACTTTTTTTTTTCTTTTAAGATTTTTTTTTGGATGCAGATCATTTTAAAAGTCGCTATTGAATTTATTACAGTATTGCTTCTGTTTTTATGTTTTGGCTGCGAGGCATGTGGGATCCTAGCTCCCTGACCAGGGACTGACCCCGCACTCCCCTGCACTGGACGGCAAAGTCTTTAACCACTGGACCGCCAGAGAATTCCCAGTTCCCAGCTTTTACACAGAATGACAGGTACTTGCAGAATAATCCTAACGCATTTCTGTCATTAGATGGCTACTGTTTTTCTTCTCTGGGCATCAGCACGGGGACCTCTGTTGTTTATGGCTCTATTCCCAGTGCTTCTCACGGCACTGGATACAGTGTGGTACTCAGTAAACATCCGGCGTTTGAATGAACGAGCAAACACACCAATGACTCTTCCCCATTCGGAGGGAAGTATGTAGGACCATCCTACTGATGCTGCGCTAACTCTCCTGCCTCGCCAGTAACTCCTGGGACTGCTGAACCTTAGTAGAAATTGTGGCTCCTGTCCTTTCTGCAGCAGCCCTTGAGTTTTGTTCCCGAGTCTCTTTTAAAGATGTGGCGTCTGTTTCAGTATACCTGTTTCTACTTTAAAATATCCGGGTTCGGTTCATGTTGGGTTCATGTCACTGAGTGCGGGAAAGGAAAGAGACGTGTCATATTGCAGAACAAGGCAGGGAATGGAGAGTTGTACGCGTGCGTGCTCCGTCTCTTAGTCATGTCCGGCTCTTTGCGACCCCATGGACTGTAGTCCACTAGGCTCCTCTGTCCTGGTGGATTCTCCAGGCAAGAATACTGGAGTGGGTTGCCATGCCCTCCTCCAGGGGATCTTCCCGACCCAGGGATCAAACCTGACTCTCCTATTTGGCAGGCAGATTCTTTATCACTGAGCCACCAGGGAAGACACCGCAGGGGCTTTTTTGTTTTGCTTTGTTTTTAAAGAGAAGCTTACAAGTAGGACAAACTAAGAACCATGAGTTGGGAGATGGACGGCACTCACCTTGTGACAGGGCTACAGTCACTTCCTTTGTACGAGCCGGAGTTGCTGCTGCTCGGGGAAGAAGGCGCATAACTGGGGTGGATGTTAACGGGACTCAACTGGTTCCTGCAGAGCATGGCCAGAAGGTCCTTCTCCCGTGGGGAGGGTGGGCTGTTGCCAGACTTGTAGGACGAAGCTCCATTGCTCCGCCCGTGGGGACCTCGACTGGGAGAGAAGCATGAAGCATGTTAGAATCCTTGGGGCCAGGGATACCCAAGTGCGAATGCTCTATTCCTTCTTAAACCTAGTCACCACTGAGGAAATCCAATCTATAGGGTTGAAGGGGTCATACAATGATTAGAGTAACTTGGCTTTATGAGCGCCTTCTTCCCACCTGCCTGATATTTTCTCTCCTGTGTTGTCAGCACGGGGCTCCCTCCCTCTGCTGTTCTTTCAAAGAGTTTCTGACCATAAAACTTGTTTTGGATTAAACCCAGCTGCTTGCTAAGAACACAAACCTATAAAACATTGCTCTGTTTTAGTTTCATTCTAGAGGCTGTTTCAAAGATGTGGCATCTGTTTCAGTATACCTGTTTCTACTTTAAAATATTCAGGTTTGGTTCATGTTGGGTCAGAAAACTGGGGTGGATCATTTGGAGGCTGAGGGAGAAGGAGTTTGCCCAAAGGAAGGAGAAAACAGGGCAGATAATTATAACCCACATAAATGCATCGTCTGTAATTTTAGCCACCTATATGTTTTCTTTTTCTTTCTACTCCCAATGACTTGTTCTTTTAGTTGCTGAGTTGTGTCCACCTCTTTTGGACACTGTGGACTGAAGCCCGCCAGTCTCCTCTGTACTCGGGATTTCCCAGCAAGAATGGGAGTGCCATTTCCTCCTCCAGAGGAACTTCCCAACCCAGAGATGGCACCCACATCTCCTGCATTGGCATTTGCAGGTGGGTTCTTTACCACTGAGCCACCTGGGAAGCCACCTGGTTTTGACTTAGCAAAACCTTTATCATTTGACTGCTGAAATATTACCCCTTTTTTTTCCCTGCCTCTTGTCTTGGCTTCTCAGCAAGGAGGCTGTCCCTGCGGTGAAAGCAGCTTTTCCAACATGCAATTTGAGTGTCACTGGCCTCCTCAAAGCCATTCAGCCTCCAGAATAAAATCCAGACTCCACAATACAGCTCACAAAGTCTGATTCCATCCCCCCACCACTGCATTCAAGCCATCCTCTGTCCCTCCTCCCCCCACCTGCATTCCAGACAATTTAATTTCCTGAAGGTCCATGCTCTCCATCATCCTTTTAATTTTGAACTTATTTTATCTAGAATGTTCTTCTGCTCCCTACCCTGAGCCTCTGGATACCTCCTACTTCGAGATGGATGAGAACCTTCTCCATGCAGCCTTCTCTGGACCCTTCCTTCTCTAGGCTGGTGTAGGTGGCATCCCCTGGTGCTTCCCACCCCACTGTACACACTACACCATGGAACTTAGCACAGTGCATCACCACGGCAGGCTTGTCTGTCCTTGCCACCAGACTAGGGCATCCTGAGGGCAGAAACAGAGCTTGTGCTCTTATATCCCCTCTACCTCCTAGCACAGGTAGGTTCTCCCTAAATGACTGCTAAGTGAACAAACTGGGTTGAAGTCCTGGCACTGCCACTTACTAGGAACTTAGCAAGTAGGCCACTTACTATTGGGGATATGTGATAACTTTCACAGAGGTGATGTGGAAATAAAGAATGCATGTTGAATACACTGGATAAGCTGTTATGGGCAATTCAACTGCAAGGTACTATTTTTGGATAATATTGTTTGAACTTCCCTGTTAATCTAGTTCCATAGATTTGACACTCCCTCGTGTAAGGAATGGGGCTTCCCAGGTGGTGCAGTGGTAAAGAATCTGCCTGCCAATGCAGGAGATGCAAGATATGAGGGTCCAATCCCGGGTCGGGAAGATCCCCTGAAGGAGGAAATGGCAACACACTCCAGTATTCATGCCTGGAGAATTCCACGGACAGAGGAGCCTAGCAGGCTACAGTCCATAGGGTTGCAAAGAGTTGGACACGACTGAGTACACATACACACAAAACAGTGTAAGGAATGGGCTTTTTTGGTGGCTCAGTGGGAAAGAATCTGCCTGCCAATGCAGGAAATGTGAGTTTGATCCCTGGGTCAGGAAGATCCCTTGGAGAAGGAAATGGCAACTCACTCCAGTATTCTTGCCTGGGAAATCCCATAGACAGAGGGGCCTGGCGGACTAGAGTCCATGGGGTTGCAAAGAGTTGGACACAGTGACTAAACAACAACAGCAATGCAGTGTAAGGAAGCATCTTAAGAATGTAGAAATTACTTAAATAGGAGAGCACATCTATGTCAGGAATATATCTTGCTGGCATTACAAGGAAGTAAAAGGGAAAACGATACTTTTCATACAGCAGTGCTGCTTTTTGACAGTCTCTCTTTGCAATTTTGATTACAAGTGTATCCAACAGACACATCTCACTGAGAAACACGAGTGAATGTCAGTATGAGTGTATGTGCTTGGGTCTACTTGGCTCCAAAATTGCAATTATTTAAAATCTAATACAATTTGAACTAGCACTCAACCCAGTAAATCACATATAAATGAAACATCATGAAATTCTAAAGTTAAAAAGTTCTTTCCTTTTGAAATCATCCAAATGGACTCTGCCTCCTTTTTTTGTGAAAGGGGACACTTTATATGGAACAGATGGGCTGATGGCTTTGTGACAAACCAACTTCAGCAACTCTGTGGTAGGGGCGGGGCAGGAAAGAACATGTTCTCTGGCTTGGGAGGTGCTTCTCTCTGCTTCACTTCTAAGTCTGGCACCGACTGGCCTATTTCTTCATGTGGCTATGAGAAACGTGGAGGGTTAACCATTACAAGTTAGGAGAAAAAGTATAGCGCTACCCCTCATGTTGATCCAGGGAATTCTTCACCAAGAACCTTCTGCAACCCAAGCTCTGTTGCAAGGGCTTTATGAACATTGTTTCACTTAACTTTGACCATCACAGCAATAAGATTTATGACAGTAAGGCTGGTCAGATGATCACTTTCCTTTTACATTATATGAAGTATGGGAAGTACTCAAGTTATGAGAAATAAATGAAGCTCGGTGGGGGGGGAAGGGCTTTCCAGGTGGTGCTAGTGGTAAAGAACCCGCCTGCCAATGCAAGAGATGAAAGAGACTCATGTTCTATCCCTAGGTTGGGAAGATCCCCTGGGGAAGGCATAGCAACCCACTCCAGTATTCTTGCCTGGAGAATCCCACGGACAGAAGAGCCTGGTGGGCTACACTCCAAGGGGTCACAAAGAGTTGGACTCACTGAAGCAACTTAGCATGCACGCAAGCAGAGGGAAAAAGAAAAAAACTGGTCCAAGAACTCACAGCTCAACTGGGATTTAAATCCAGGTCTTTTAACTCTACAGATATGTCTCCAGCTTTCCACAAATGGAATATATTGTTTTAGGTTTGTAAACAGGTATACTAGCTACTGGCTAGGTATGTGGTTATTAACCTGAAGAATTCACCACCAACTTCTTTAGTTTGGTGCTTGCACTAAGATGTATGATTAGTGACATACAAATGAAATAAGGTGAGGATTTTGTAAGACTCGTCTGCTATACAAAATTAAAGTACAATTGAGTCTTGAAATATATTTCAGGAAATGAGTTACTAGGCTGTTTGTAAGAGCTAATGTTTAAAAAAGAAACTGCATGCTTTAAATGATCGATTCTGTCCCTTACATTTAGTTTAGTTCAAATGCTAACTTATGTGGGTACAAACTCATCATGGATGATGATAAGAAAAAAAACCAAAAACATTTCAGTGGAGAAACAGGATTCCATGCTTGTCAAGGCCGTACACAGACAAATTTGATGCCACCTTCCTAGCCCTCCCCAAGTCCCTTGGTCTGGTGGACAAGATGAATGCAGTCCACAGAGAGAGAGAATTCTGCTACCTCGTGCCCCTTCCTGCAAACCTGAACCAGTAAGTGGAAATGAGAGAAACGCGGAGGTGAAGAAGGGATCCTCATAAGGTGCCCAGGGAAATCTCCCTCCCCCAGCCCTTGCCCTTTCCTTCAGGTAACACCCTCACCCTTGCCCTCACCATCCTGATCATCATTGTTACAGGCTGAACAGTGTCTTCCTCTAATTCACAGGTGGAAGCTCTGACTCCCAGCACCTAAGAATGTGACTGTATTTGGAAAGAGGGCTTTAAAAAGGGTATTTCTGTTAAAACAATGTGCTAGGTTGGGCCTCAATCCAATTTGACTAGTGTGCTTATAGGAAGAGGGAATCTGGACACAGACACAGAGAAAAGACTATGCGAGGAAAGAAGGACGAGATGGTCATCTACAAGCCAAGGAGAGGGGCTGCCGCAAGAAGCCAGTCCTGCCAACACCTTGATCTTGGATTTCCAGCCTCCACAATAGTGGAAAGTGAATCTCTGCTGTTTAGAGCCCCCCAGTCTGTGTTTTTTTGTTGTAACAGCCTGAGCAAACTGATATGATAATCACCATCGCCACCACCACCATCACCATCGGTGGCAGCAGCAGCATCTTGCTCATTAGTATTTTTATCACTACGGACTCAAACAACCATCTAATGACTTTTTTCCTGAGTTCTGGGCACTGTGTTAAGAGGCTTCCCAGGTGGCGCTGGTGGTAAAGAACCCGCCTGCCAATACAAGAGGCGTAAGAGACATAGGTTCAAACCCTGCGTCAAGAAGATTCCTTAGAGAAGGGCATGGCATCCCACTCAAGTATTCTTGCCTGGAGAATCCCCATGGACAGAGGAGCCTGGTGGGCTAGTCCATAGGGTAGCAAAGATCTCTCAGTTCATTTAAATCAGGAAGGTAAATGCCATTATTACCCCATTTTCCAGAACAGTAAACTGAGGCTGGGAGCTCTGGGTCTTTCTTGTACCTAATAAATGACAGATGCTCAAGTCAAACCCAGGTCCATCTAACTCCAAATCATGAGCTTTCTTTTTTTTTCTTTTCACTTCTAGCTGCCTCTAGTCAGATTAGAGTTTTAGTTTAAGAAAGAGAATTTCTCAGAAAGACCAGTGAGTTAGCCTTTTCTAAGAGGAGGTCGTTAGTAAATCTTTCAAGTTTTGTTTGTGAAGTGTGAAAGTGTTAATCCTTCAGTCATGCGACCCCATGGACTGTAGCTTGCTAGACTCCTCTGTGGATTGCCATTTCCTTTGTTTGTGAAATCACCTGTCAAAAATATTCTCTTCAGGACTTCCTTGGTGGTTGAGTGGCTGAAATGCCGCGATTCTAATGCAGGGGTGTGCTGCGTGCTAAGTCGCTTCAGTTGTATCTGAATTTTTGCCACCCTGTGGACTGTAGCCTACCAGGCTCCTCTGTCCATGGGATTCTCCAGGCAAGAATACTGAAGTGGGCTGCTGTGCCCTCCTCCAAGGGACCCCAACCCAGTGATGGCACCTGCTTCTCTTATAACTCCTGCATTGGCAGGCGGGTTCTTTACCACTAGCGCCACCTGGGAAGCCCAAAAGGATCATAAGCTCTTTAAAAGTTGAGCGTGGATACCAGGAATGATTGAAGGTGGGAGGAGAAGGGGACGACAGAGGATGAGATGGTTGGATGGCATCACCGACTCAATGGACATGAGTTTGAGTAAGTTCCGGAAGTTGGTGATGGACAGGGAGGCCTGGTGTGCTGCAGTCCACGGGGTCTCAAAGAGTCAGACACGACTGAGCAACTGAACTGAACTGAACTGAACCAGCCCATCCAGAGGAGCTGTCCTCACACACGGTCCTGTAGAACACACAGATTACGTGAAACACCTGCACCATTCCATCCCAGAAATCTACTGATGGTGCACTGCCTGTACCTGGGTCAGATTTTTAAAAAGTGAGCATAATGGACAGAACACTTGGCTATTTCAATTTCCTGTCTATTAAGCATATATCTGATTTGCACATAATTATATTAAGCTATTTTATGTTTAAAACATCAATTTTTCATCACTGAGGGAATTCATGGGTTCCAGACTGGAATATTTTCTCCAAGTCAGTCAGTATACTTGACATTACCTTGGAATTTAATGACAGACTCAAATCCCTTTGAAATGCTTATTAAAACTGGTATGCTCTTCAGGCCATTTCTTTTTTCTTCTGCTTCTCTGTTCTTTGATGCCTTGCACCACAGGTATGTGCTAATTCCTTGAATGCGTGAGGTAAATGGCTTATTCTCAGAGCAAGCCACATCTGATCTGTACAGAGAATGTTTATAGTCTCATCCTGTGATCCCAGAGGCACTTTATTTCCAAAATACACAGTATTTGGAGATAGAAGAATTGTTCTTCACTGCAGACTTCACTCTTTAGTTACAAGTTTGTCTGGCTTCAGCTTTGTTTTTAACAATAAAACTCTGCACTGTGGGCCTCAGATCCCTTTATAAATATTAGCCACATCTTCTGCTCACCCAAGAGAAGTGGGAAACATTTGCTTGCTCAGTCCTGGAAATGCAAGCAGTTAGAAACTAAACAGTTTTTCTCCAGAAAAGGGACCTCGAGAATCATGCAGTCCAACCTCCTTTTTACACATTCGGACACTGTGGCCTAGCACAGTCAAGGGACCAATCACCCCCAGTGTCGTGTGACTCACTCCATCACTCTGTTCAGGTCCCTGCCCAGAGCTCACCTCTTCACACAGTCTCCCAGAACCGGTCTAGCCAGAATATACCGCACACTGTGGGTCTCTGTATCCTTTTTCTGCACGTTTTTTAAAAAATATTTACATCATTTACATGCATTTATTCTCTTTCTCTCCTAGAACAAATACAGTTTTCCTAAGTTTTCTTTACTGCCATATCCTAGAAACTGCCTCATAACAGATGCTTAATAAATTCTAAATGAATAAATGAAGCTACAGATGGCAGGAGAGAATCCTGGGGCTGACAACCTGTGCCACCAAATGTGAACGGTGGCCCCCTTTTCCCTCATGGTCCTTCTCTCCCCTCAATCCAAACAGCACCAATGGCAAACATGTGCTGATGTTTACTGTGCTTCAAACACAGTAAACACACTTTACTGAATTAACTAATTTAACCCTAACTATAAACCCTACAGGGCTTCCCATGTGGCTCAGCAGTAAAGAACCTGCTTGCCACTGCAGGAGAGGTGGGTTCAGTCCCTAGGGTCAGGAAGATCCCCTGCAGAAGGAAATGGCAACCCATTCCAGTATTCTTGCCTGGGAGATCTCATGGACAGAGGAGCCTGTCAGGCTCCAGTCCATGGGGTCACAAAAGAGTTGGACACGACTCAGCAACTAAACAACAACAAATAAACCCTACAAGGTGGGTATGACGGTTACCCTACTTTCCAGATGAGGACACTCAGGCATAGAGAAGCTGAACAACTTGGCGGGGGCCACAAGGCCTGGGAGTGGTGGTGCTGGCATTCCAACCAAGAGCCCACACAGGTCACTATTCTGTTAGACCTTTCTTTTGGGGGGTGGGGGGCACCCCGACCTATGAACTTTATACTTTCTTCACCCCTTCCCCAAGTGAATATTGGGGGTGGCCCAGAGGGTCATGATGCTTCTTTCACAAAAAGGAAGCTCAGCTAGAGGTAAGAAAGGGTGAAATCAGAGGCTTTAGGCCAAGAGGACAGATTCAAGAAGGAGGGGGCTGGCTGGGAAGTGGGAGACAACCAGCCTGATTCCCAGTGAGCACACGGGTGGGGGCCGGAGGAGCAGGGCTCCCCGCGCCGAGGACGGGATGAGCGGGGAGCCCCACATGGGTGCACGCGGGGCCAACCACGTGACCACGGCAGGTAAGGCTGGGCAAAGTACCAACCGTGAATCACTGAAAAACGCCACCAACCCCAAACCCATTCACTGAAGAATCACGAAACGGAAATGGACAGCAGTAAAGCCAGGTGTCTAGAAAAACAGGTTAAGGAGAGATAAGCCACCCGTGCAGCGTGTCTTAACGAGGGCAGAGTGGGAGCTGGAAGCGGGCCTACTTGCGTGAGAAAGAGGACCGCTTGCTCCCGGCGGCAGACATGGGGACCTCAGGAGCCGAGATGCTGCCGGTGCTGCTCGAGGAGCTAAAATCAGCTTCACTACCTGAAAAAACAAAGGCGGGGAGAAGCATGAAGGACAGGAAACTCGAAACCCGAGAGCCCGCTGGCCGATGCCCTGCCCTCTGAGGTCCCCGGCTCCCGCGTTTGCACACGGACGCAGCACGTGGCGGGGTTCCTCCCAGGCTCCCAGCGTTTTCCTCAAAGCCGACGAGAGGAGGCGCGGGCATGAGGACGGTGTCGCCTAAACACAGCCTGGAAGCACCGGGAGGCCCGTTTCCTAGATGCCTGGCTTTCCGCGGACGAGCCGCGGACTCCCAGTCCGGAGACAGCGCCCGCCGCTCCCTCCCGGTTCCCCGGGCGCGCCCGGAACGTGAACGCGCCGACCCCAAGTTCGGCAGCAAGAAAAACAAGCTTGTCAGCCCCAGAGCGGTTTTTCCAAGAGAGTTTATCTTTCGGCTTTGCAGTCCACTAGCCATACTTGAATTTGGCACGTTAGGGTCTGGAGATAATCAACCGGCTCGAAATAGGAGGAAAGCCTGCGCTCCAGATAACAGCTCCAAGCCCCGCTATCTGATCCTCCACTTCTCTGACCGCAGCTGCAGCTTTTCTACGAAGAACACAACCGAACAGAACAGCAGGAACTTAACATTTCCAGAGAGCTGTGAAAAAAGTTCACAGTGACCAGTGATGGAACCTGTGAATGATAATTGAGATTTGAAACCGCAGTTTTGGGGGGTAGGTGGAGGGGTTGTTTACAAAGATCACAGTATGTTTTAAGCACAGACTAGGGTTCAGTGTATAATTGAAAACATGCTGTGTGGTAGAATAATGAACATAAATTCATTTTTAACAAAACAAAGTTTTGAAATAGTAATAATGAAAACATTCCACGGATTGCCTGGAAGTTCAGGGGCATGGAAGAGGTAACAGGACAACAGGAAGAAAAGAAAGAGGATTTTTTTTTTAAGATGAAAGTCCAAATGCTTTTGGAAAAATCAATCGAGGTACACAATTTTATTTGATCTTGTTTCTCAACTCCTGTGCCACAATTTGTGACTCTTCTGGCCTAGAACTCAGAACCAGATCACATTTCTGATTGAGGAAAATACGAATAATCTAAATCACTTGAGTTTCTGATAGGCAGTGACTAGTAATCATCATTTATTTTTAATTTAATTTTACTTTTTTAGGCTGCGTTGTGTACATGTAGGAGCTTAGTTCCCCAACTAGGGGTCAAACCCATGCCCCCTGCTTTGGATGCACAGAACTTTAACCACTGAAGTCCTGATGATTGTGACTCTTGATTGAGAGCCTACTAGGTTCCAGGCCCTTGTTCAAGATTCTTTCTATTCCTTGACCTATTAATCTCGACATCTTTGTAAGGCAGATATTAACCTTGTCTTCTACTGTTGAGGAAACAAAAGCTGATTTATTTGCCCAAGGCTTGTGGGTGATGAATTCTGTCCAGGACCAAATCCCCATGCTACCCCTGTGATAACATGTCCCAAGAAGACTGTAAAAGAAGTGGGAGCTGGGGAGGTTCCTGAATAAACTACCATCTCCCTGACAGCCAAGATGAGCCATGAGGACAAGAGGTGGCCAGACTGGCCCACTGGTGAACAGATGCTCTTACTGACGGCGTGTTTTGGTTTTGCTGAAGGGGGAGGCGAGTAACAGCAAGGCAAAGAGAAAGATCCCTTGTCTGGTTTCTAGGACCTCTCGGGAAGGTCAGCCTCTTCTGGAAAAGAGATCAGGAAGGACCCCTTAGGGCAGATGACAGCTGCGAATCCCAACTCCCAGCAGAATTCTGGGAGGATTAAGGTAGCAATTTATCAGAACCGGGTCTGGCTATTCCTTCTGGATTTCAGAGACTTTGTCTAAGGATGTAATGAACTCCCAGAAGCTCCTTGAACTTAATTAGTTGCCTCTGAGTAATGCGTTGGCTAAACTATAGTATTTCACAGTTTCAAGGACTCATGATTGGTAATGCTACCCAGGAATACAGTAGTCCTGACAGTCTACTCCAACTTTGTCTGCTAGCAAATTACCAGGTTGGTTATAAAATGATAAAGGTGGACGATTTTCAAAAATAGGTCCTGTGGTTGCAGCCATCAGGGGTAAGATATTATTTTCTGATGTAAAATTATTACTCTGAGACACCCAATTTTCATTCTTTAAAAGGTATGCAAAGACCCATCAATATAATTTAACTGCCTGCATAAAAATGGAAATTCTAGAACAGAAACAGACCTTTGCTGAAAATCCATTGTTATTTAACGATGCCTCTGACCTGCAGTTATTGTGTGTGTGCGCGCGCGCTAAGTTGCTTCAGTCATTTCTGGCTCTTTGTAACCCTGACTCCATGGACTGTAGTCTACCAGGCTCCTCTGTCCATGGGATTCTCCGGGCAATACAACTTAAGAGTGGGTTGTCGTGCCCTCCTCCAGGGCATCTTCTTATATCTCCTGCACTGGCAGGTGGGTCCTTTACCACTAGCACCACCGGGGAAGCCCCTCTGCAGTTATTATGTACCTTGAACTGAAGGGACCACGTTGTTCTAAATTTATTGCTACTGGCACTCAATATATTGACCTCTTAGTGTTTGCAGGGCCTAAGGGCACTTTGTTCCTGTGCTTTTCTAACTTACCTTGTGCACATCAGAAAGACACTGAGAAGACCCATCCAGGGTACAACTGTATTCAGGACTATCTGAGTAATATTATAGTGAAGAATGTAAATGCTACTTGCCTATTTCTGTTGATGACTTTTAAAAATATAAACTATTTACAGTTTGCTTATTGTCATGTAAAGTCAATGCACTCTTTTTTAAACAGGGATATACAGAAAAGTCAATTTTACTATGGCATCTGAATATATTCTCCCCATTTACTAAACAGGATAACTAAGAGAACAGCTGGAGACCTGAAAACCTCTTATCTGTCTATTAGCTGCAACAAAGATACCAAGGAGAGGCACTCTTTATGTATTTCCTTTAAACAGTGTATACAGCTAGGTGATTGGGGTGGGTACTGTATGTAGTTCAATGCTCTTGTGGGTTACTAGAGTCATACAAAGAGAGTTCCTAACCTAAAAACATAAGCCCTGAATCAGACAGTCCAGGTTCAAATCCCACCTCTACTGCTTATGATAGAAGACATAATAGGCACATTACTTCACCTCACTCTGCCTTGATTTCTTAATCTGTAAATGGAGATTGATAATCATAGCATCCACCTCATGGGGTTATTGTAAGCAATGAGTATCTATCTCCTGTCTCAGAAAAACACCTGATCTGTTGTAAGCTTTCAATAAATGTTAGCTGTTATTATTACTCTGCAGGACTTAAAAAGACAACTTTTATTATACTATGCATTTCTTTTGTGGAAGATTTAAAAAACAGCAATGATCCAGAGGGGAAAATATAGCCTATAATTCCATCACCAAAAAATAACTTTTTGGTATATAACTATTCAGCATTCATACTTAATACATTATTATGTAACCAAATTGTTTTTCTTTTAATATATGAATAACTTTAAAACGCGGCACATTTTGTTTTATTAAATCAATGAATACGTAGGCCACGTTCATTTTCTATCATTAATAGCAAACATTATGTACCAGAAACCATCCTGAGCATCTTTTACATGTTAAGTCACTTATTTTTCATGACAGGACAGACTCGATGTGGTAGGGACAGCTATCAGCCCATTTTAGAGGTAAGGAAGAGAAGCTGAGTGACACACACCGGAGGACACAATAAGAAGTGGAGCCAAGAGGGAAACCAAGCCGTCTAACCCCAGAGTGCCTGCTCTTAAACCCACATGGGCTTAATGGATACCATTTAGCATAGATTTCCACTCTTGTTTGATTATTTCCTTAGAATAAATTCCTAAAAATAGAATATTTAAACCAAAGTATATACTCATTTTAAGACTTTTAATATATATTCCATAGGGATTTTTTGGATGGCATGAGCCTAAAGCAGTTTTTGGGGAAAAGGAAGTATTCGCCCCCATCTGCTGGTATGTAGACACCTATTGGTAAATCTCTGATGTCACAGGGAATGCTTCAGCAAAGCACAGGGAAAAATATTTGGCCACTGAAGAGCTGTGCTTGAAAAGCTGAAGGGAATTTTAAAATGTGCATATCCAAGTCAATATCCTCATCAATACTGTCTTCGATCAGGTACTGGGGTAGGTGGAGCAGGATCCCAGGACTGAACAGGGAGGATGCACTTGATGACCTTTGAGATACCTTGCGATGCTGATGTCCGGTGATTACACACCAGGCAGCAGACAGCACCTTCTAGACATAAAGGAGCTGCGCTCGCTGGCCTCCAGAAGCTCTGTGGGTTTTTGTTCAGTAGTGCTGCTGGATTCTCTTGAGAGGCCTTACTTTTATTCATAACCTTAGGGTAATGAGCATTCTGTGCATGTGATGGCAAGGCCGGGAATTAGAGAAGGAAGGGAAAATGGAAACAAAAAATATGGGCAAAATCTACAGATAACTAGATGTATTTTTTTTAAAACACTGTCTGCGATCCAGTCTCTTAGGACTTTATTATTTTTGCCTGCTTTCAGGACACTGTGAGAATATCATCAGAATATCACACAGGCCTCTGAGAACAGAGAACTCCTGACATCTACGAAGTGGTAATAAGCCATCCTAAACCGCTGCTTCAAGCAACCCCAAACCTTCCTTTATCCTTTGTTACCACAAAACAATCAGATTAATTCAGATTGGCCACCCATATCTCCACCTCAAATAAAATCAGCAAATAAAAAAAACAAAAAAACAAAAACACCCCAGACCCCCATCAATTCATCTTCCCATCCCCCGTCCCCACACACAGATACACAGATCTTCTATTTTAAGGTCTCTAGGGAAGGGAGAGGAGCCATTTTCACTAAGGCCAAGCAGCACTATTAAGGAGCAGCTGGAGCAGTGGACATGTGTAATTACAGATGAAGCTACTCCAAGTCTATTCAGTAGCACTGACCCTTAGCTGCAGAGCTTAGCTCTGGGGGCCCAGCCAAGGAATCCAAAAAATGCTTCACAGCCGAAAGAAGATTTTTGTTTTAGTTATTGCAAACTAACCCCAAAACTTCCATAGGTATTTATGTCAGAAAGGGAATATTTGATCTAAAGATCAACAAATTGATTGAAATATATCTACATATATGTTATAAATATTTTCTTTCAGTTTATTATTTGTCTTTGACTCTACTGTACTTTTATGTACTTAGATTTTATGTTTATAGTTATGTAGTTAGATTTATCAATACAAAATTATTCACTTCCACATATTCTTGCATATCAGATCATGTCCTCCTTAAAGGCTGTAAATACCATTTCCATTTTATAATTTCAGAAAGGATTTATCTTCATTCTGATTGATGTTCATATGGAACTGCCATGCATTTAAAAGCATATATAAACATTTATAAACAGAAGTTCAAATTTAAAGTATGTAGAAGTGAATAATTTTGTATTGATAAATCTAACTACATAACTATAAACATAAATCTAACTACGTAAAAATAAAATAGCAGAGTCAAAGACAAATAATAAACTGAACGAAAATATTTATAACATTTATAGATAAAGGGCTAATTTCCTTAATTTACCAAAAGCTCAAACAAATTAGGAAGAAAGAACAGAAAAATGGGCAAAGGACATGAACAGTCAGATGGCAGACAAAGAGAGAAAAACAACCGATATACCTGAAATGCCATACAATCTCATTTATAAAATTAAAAATGGAAATGAAATAAGTTTTTTCATCAGATCGACAAAAAAAAAAAAATCAGAGTTTGATAACACTGGTTCTGTTAAGGGTTTGGGGCAAAACACTAGTGTGAATTGGTGCAGTGTGCATAAAAAAGAAAACTGTACTGCTGGGAACTTATCCTGCACGTAAGCATCCAAAAAAGACAAGTAAATTGTCCATCAATACTGACAGGTTAAGTCAGGCGGTACAGCAAACTAAATGGATACTCTACAACCATGAAAAGGGGTGACATGGACCTGTGTGTGCTGAGATGAAAAGACCTATTACTCAACCCAAAAAGCAAGATACAGAAGAGTGGGTGCGGCATGCTTGCTTCTCTGTAAATAAATCTTTAAATCATGTATAAACCTGCTACATGCATAGAATGTATTTCTTGAGGAACAAAAGGAGATCTGGTAATAATGGTTTTCCTTGAAAATAGGACAGTGAGGGTATAAAGAGACTCTTCATTTTATAACTTCCTGAGCCATCTGGCTTTTCTAGCCAAGTGCGTGTATTACTCTTGTTATAAAAATTGTAAGTAGGGGAATAGTACAATTATGGACAATTGATTTTTCTCTTTTTTCCTTGAAAGTCTAAGACCTTAAAGGAAAATCATCATCTAATAAAAGTAATCACACCATATAATGCAGTATTATGAGGGTTTGGGAGTCAAGCCACTTGGGTTTGAATTACGGCTCTTCTATTAACTCTATGGTGCCTCGAGCAAGTTGTTTACCCTCTCTCTGCCTCAGTTTCCTCATCTGTAAAACAGGGATGAAAATATTAAGAGTAGGTAGTGCTAAGGGACTGTGGGAATTAGGTGAAACATGAAAAGAAATGAAGACAGTGCCTGGCACACAGCCAGCACTCGTTACAGGTAAGCTATTATTATTTCTAAGTAGAATTATTATTTCTAGCTAGAATTATTCCTAACTAGAATTACTGGTACAGTGGCTTGAGGGGCTGGAAGAGGGCTTTTTCAGGCATCATTCCCTTAAAAATCCCCACAACAGGAAATGCTTTATCTCACTTGAGTCAGGCATTTTTATAGTCACTCTTTACAAATGGTGGTCTTCCCTCAGTGGAGAGCATGTTTCTATTTTTAACCGTATATGTGTACATGTGTGTCTACACAATAGAGTATGTAATACTCAGGGTCCTGAGCTTCCCTGGTGGTCCAGTGGTTAAGAATCTGCCTTGAAATGCAAGGGACACTGGTTCGAGCCCTGGTCTAGGAAGATCCCACATGCCAAGAAGCAACTAAGTCAGAGCATCACAACTATTGAGCCTGTGTTCTAGAGCCCACGTGCCACAGCTACTGAAGCCTGGACCCTTGGAGCCTGTGCTCTGTAATGAAAAAAGCCACCGCGATGAGAACCCTGCGGCCTGCAATGAAGAATAGCTCCCGCTCATTACAACTAGAGAAAAAGCCCACACAGCAAAGAAGACCCAGCACAGCCAAGAATAAATAAATAAATTAAATTATATTAAAAAAATATCCATGGTCCTAAAACAAACTCCCCATGGACGCTTCCAAAAATCTCTAGAGTTGCTCCTGCATGAGAAGCCTGCTTTCAGAAAAGCCCAGGGAAAATGCACACACCTTTACAACAGCCCAAATCTTGGCAAAGGCCAGTCCCCTGAGAAAGCGAGGGAGGGAGAATGGGAGAGGAGGCATAGAGGGCCAACAGGTCAAGGACAACACCATCAGACTCGCTCCTTTATCTTGGCCTGGCTCAGCTACCTATATTTGGCAGAAATACAATCTACCTGGCAACCAAGAAAAGTGGATGCAAGAAATGATAAGCAAAGAGGAGGGTATAAATAAACTTCCAGAAGGGAAGAGAAAGTGAATATTTCTGACCAGAGCAAAAAGCTTATTAATCTCCCACAAGGCCTGAGGGTATAACTAGTCTCTACCTCACCCCCCAGGAAAATTAAGACTTTGCATTGGCTAACCACAGCAGAGTACAGGGCAGGAGAATGGGTCTGTTTGGCTTCGTGAACAATCTTCCAAGTTCTCTGGGCCTGTTATCTTCATTACTAATACATAAGTGTGATCCTGCTGATTTATCAGAGATGCTGCTGCTGCTGCTAAGTCGCTTCAGTCATGTCCGACTCTGTGCAACCCCATAGACGGCAGCCCACCAGGCTCCCCCATCCCTGGGATTCTCCAGGCAAGAACACTGGAGTGGGTTGCCATTTCCTTCTTCAATGCATGAAAGTGAAAAGAGAAAGTGAAGTCGCTCAGTCGTGTCCAACTCTTCTTGATCCCATGGACTGTAGCCTACCAGGCTGGCCAAGAGGCAAATGATAGAGATCAATCAGTTCAATCTAAGGCCAATCAGGTAAGAAGGCAATGGCAGCCCACTCCAGTATTCTTGCCTGGAGAGTCCCATAGCAGCAGCAGCAAGGCCAATCAGACGCCTCTGGGGTCCTCTGGCACCGCTGCCATGCACAACTCAGCATCCCCAGAAGGGGGCACCAGCCTGAAAGTTTACACACCAACAAGTTCTACCCAAAGAAGGCTCTACAAAGCCTGGTTCCACCTCACTAGCCATGTGTTATTGTGTTTTTTAACCTCTGTAAACCTTAGTTTCCTTATTTATTTATGGAGTAAATGTGTGTGTCTGTGTGTATGTATATGGGCTTCATAGGTGGCACTAGTGGTAAAGAACCTAAATGTAGGATGTGACGTAACAGACTAGGGCTCGATTCCTGGGTTGGAAAGATCCCCTGGAGGAGGGTATGGCAACCCACTCCAGTATTCTTGCCTGGAGAATCCCATTGACAGAGGAGCCTGGCAAGCTACAGTCCATGGGGTTGCAAAGAATCTGACATGATTGAAGCAACTTAGCAGGCAGGAAGCAGGCATATATATATATATATATATAAAAGCAGGCATATATATAAAACATCTGTTGGATCATCGAAAAAGCAAGAGAGTGCCAGAAAAACATCTACTTCTGGTTTATTGACTATGCCAAAGCCTTTGACTGTATGGATAACAACAGAGTGTCGAAAATTCTTCAAGAGATGGGAATACCAGACCACCTAACCTGCCTCCTGAGAAATCTGTATGCAGGTCAGGAAGCAACAGTTAGAACCAAACATGGAACAACAGATTGGTTCCAAATCAGGAAAGGAGTACGCTGTCAGGCTGTATATTGTCACCCTGCTTATTTAACTTATATGCAGAGTATATCATGTGAAATGCCTGGCTGGATGAAGCACAAGCCGGAATCAAGATTGCCGGGAGAAATATCAATAACCTGAGATATGCAAATGACACCACCCTTATGGCAGAAATTGAAGAAAAACTAAAGAGTCTCTTGATGAAAGTGAAAGAGGAGAGTGAAAAAGTTGGCTTAAAACTCAGCATTCAGAAAACTAAGATCATGGCATCCAGTCCCATCACTTCATGGCAAATAGATGGGGAAACAATGGAAACAGTGAGAGACTTTATTTTGGGGGGCTCCAAAATCACTGCAGATGGTGACTGCAGCCATGAAATTAAGACACTTGCTCCTTGGAAGAAAAGCTATGACCAACCTAGACAGAATATTAAAAAGCAGAGACATTACTTTACCAACAAAGGTCCATCTAGTCAAAGCTATGGTTTTTCCAGTACTCATCTATGGATGTGAGAGTTGGATTATAAAGAAAGCTGAGTGCTGAAGAATTGATGCTTTTGAACTGTGGTGTTGGAGAAGACTCTTGAGAGTCCCTTGGACTGCAAGGAGATCCAACCAGTCAATCCTAAAGGAAATCAGTCCTGAATATTCATTGGAAGGACTGATGCTGAAGCTGAAACTCCAATACTCTGGCCACCTAATGTGAAGAACTGACTCATTTGTAAAGACCCTGATGCTGGGAAAGATTGAAGGCAGGAGGAGAAGGGGATGACAGAGGGTGAGATGGTTGGATGGTATCACCAACTCAAAGGACATGAGTTTGAGTAAGCTCCAGGAGTTGGTCATGGACAGGGAAGTCTGGAGTGTTGCAGTCCATGGGGTCACAAGGAGTCAGACACGACTGAGCAACTGAACTGAACTGATATATATACACACACACACATATATATTTAAGGTTAACTTACTGTTTAATAAAGATGTATTGAGCATCTGCTGTGTGCCATGTGTCAGGCCCTGCTCTAGGTGGGTGATTTCTACCTTGTAGAGTTGTGGCGGAGTTGAAATGAATGGGAAGTGAAATGCAGATAAGTGCTTGACATGCTCATAAATATTAATCTGATAATAATTATTAATAATGCAATTATTTCTAAAGCTTACCATGTATAAGCATCACCTGGGAAGTGGAGATTTCTGGGAAACACTCAGAAATTCCTTTAGAAGGCTGGGAAGGGGGGTTGAGCCAGGAATCAGCATTTTAAGTAATCACCATAGATGACTGTGCAGCAGATAGTCATGGACCACACTATGAGGAGAAGAGCTCCAAAGATACAGAGCACAGGGAATCTCTCTCCAGTCCGGTCAGACTCAAGAACTTTTTTCCTTGGCAAGTGAAAGGTGAGTGAGCAGGAGTTAAGAGGGCTTCACTCGAGGGCGAGGCACAAAGGAGAGAGGAGTCAAACCTACAGAGTGACCTCTGCCCACGCAGCCCTCCAGAAGCATGTTCCTGGGCTGGGTGCATTCTCAGAGGATTGGAAGGAAAGGGGGGACATATAGAAGATACCAGTTCCAGCCAAGCTCATGTGCACACATGTCGGTTTATAAAGCCAGTAGGACACTTAGCAGTTTATCCATGGTTTGAAGTCCTCATAATCCGGTTTTAAAGAGCAAGGGCTGAGCACTTTGGACTTGGGGGTATCAGCAATCATCCAACATTGATACAGCTCACAGCCCAGCCAGCTCTCCACTGGGTCATCCCATCAGCCCTAACCCTCTGGTAGGCTCGAGTTGTCCCTGGCTGACATGCCAAGTGAAACCAGGGAGCCACACATGCTTGCAGAGCCTCCCACATTGAACCAGCGTTGGGCACAGGCCCTTAAGAAGGTGAGCTTGAAGGGCAACCCTCGGCCACACGGCCTTCCACTAAACAGGTCTGGGAAGGGTGGCCTCCACAGTGGCCATGAACTTCATCCACACTGATTATCTTGCGGGCCTGGTAATAACACGAGCCAATCCTCCTTGAAGAATTTTTCACTCTTACATGTTCCTCATCTTTGATTTGTCAAGTTTATTCAACTGAGTTGCTGCCACTTAGGGGAAAAAAGCCAGCTGGTGAGCCTGCTGCTTCTATTTAAGGAGACGTGTTTATCCAGCGTTTACCAAAATGAGGTGCCTGCCCTCCGTGTCTGGCAGGAAAACCTAAATCAGGGAAAAAGCACGACTCAAGGTGACAGTGGTGGGTTCGGAGCAGGGGTGTCACTGTGGAGACTGCTGACGGGGGAGGAAGGAGGTGGTGAAGGGGTCAGGGGAGAACTGACGTGTCACTAAGCCTACAAAGGCAGAGCAGGGCTCGGATTCTCGTCTGGAACTGCAGGATATAAGGCGGAAGGATTAGGGACGGGTCTTGTTTGAAGTCCCCTGACTTTCCACGCTTAGTGAGGCCCTGCTCTCAGCAAGCAGTTCGAGACCAGGAATGGAACAAAATCACCCACTTGTTAGGAAGAAGATGACGAAATTTATAATTTGCTGCAGAGACACACAGCAGGGTTCTACAACAGCACTTCTTTCTTTCTTTCTAAACCTCCTTAAGCACAGGTTTCTAAAATAGACTCCAAGACCAAACAGTCTCGACTGCCTTCCGGCATCTTCGTCACAGTCACTGCCACGTGATTCGGGGCACACGGATCGGTCGGCATCTCCACTCCCAGGCTCCTGGGAGGGCCCCCACCCAACACCCCCAGGGAAGCCGCGTCTCCCACTGCCGCACTCTCCTGACTTAAGCAGCAGCCCTGACCTTTCTCTTCACTCCATTTAACCCATCTGCCTTTGGAACTACATCACTGGATCTTGTCAGCCCTTGGCCTTGATCCACCTCGAATATTTTGACATCCTTTCACCTTGATTCCTGAATAATTTATCCTCTCTATATATAGCATTTTCAAACCCCATGAAGTTGTTTCTCTTCGCTTTTTATGAGGCAATACAGTGCAGTAGCCTCTGTTACTAGCTGTGTGACCTTGGGAATGGCACTTGGCCTCTTGTGCCTTCTATGGACAGAATGGTAATGGAAGCTCTCTTACAGAGTTGTTGTAAGGGTTATGTAAACTAGTATAGGTAAAGCATGTAAAAAGTAGGGCCTGGCACTTGGTTTTGATTTTTGTTCTCACGATCTCCCTCTCTGAATCACATCTGGGTCCGAATCCACGATGGGCCCAGTCGGAGAGAACTTGGAGCACAGAGCAGGAGTGAGGTGGGGAGCACAGGCCAGGAGTGAGGTGGGGAGCACGGAGCAGGAGTGAGGTGAGGCTGTAGTGTGAGGTGTAGTCACGAGCAAGGATTCAAAACAAGCAAGAAAATAAACAGAAGAGTCTCCCAGAGGATGGTAAAGATTCTGCCTCCTCCCTTTAGATTCTAAATTGAGTAAATCCTCAGACCTGGGCTCTATTGACTGAATCTTCCAATTTCACAGGACAGCCTCAAGCACATTAAACAAGAGACAGCTAACCATCGAACATTCTCACAGGGTCGGGGGGGTCACAAATACACACTCAGGATACAGCATCTCCATGAGGGTGAGATTTTGTCAGGTCCTTTGCACACCTAGCAAATGTCATGTTGAGATGCTGAACCTGTTTCTTCAGAAAGAGGCAAACTTCTTAGGAGGGAGATACATTAGGTGCTAAAAGAGGTCAACAAAGGAGAACACTATTCCCTACAGAAAGGATTATGATTCCAGGAGATGCTCAGTGAACCAGCGAGCTCTGGAAACTATTCATGACTATCTGAGACTGAAGCAGGAGCAGCTGTGGAGACAGGCGTCCGGGGTGAAGGCGCGGCCGGAGGAGACAGCAGTGCCACGGGGGGAGGGGAAGCAGCATCGGGAACGAGGCCATCAAGGCAGTTTAGACCCAGGTGAGTTGAAAATTCTTCTAAGACACTGCTGCAAAGTTTGGTTGGATACAGATCTTTTTCATTTCTAGAACTCCTACCTTTGCTTCTCTGAGAAAACATGTAAATGTGAACTTTCTCAGGCAGGTGGATAGGAAAGAAAAGGAAACATCTATGTTTTTCCTACTCCAGGGACACTATAGCCTTTAGTTTTGTCTGAAGTGACTCTACTGACAATCTTCGATGATCTACTGATCTCCCTCCCTCCTTAGTGATCTCCGTTGATAAGCTGCACCGACTGAGACAAGGTGAGAGGCAGTGGCCAAGACTTGAGGTCACAGAGAGCTGCACGGACCCAAGCCTGGACCTAGAGACTGGGGCTGCATTATTTTCTCTGCAACCCAGAAAGCTATTTTCCCATCTGCTGTCTGCATTGAAATATGAGTCTGAGAGGCATAGAACTGGATTAATCAAATTCCTTGGTTCTTGACACACACTCCTCATTGACTCATGCAAGACAAAGAAAAATATCAAAAGAGTAAATCTACTTCTATGTTATATATTCCATGGACAGAAGAAAATGGTCTGTGGGTCATTTGTGCTTACACGTTTGTCTTTATATCCCTTCTCTTTCATTGTTATGAAGAACCAAGAGTTAAACATAAAACTAGACTCTGCTTTACCCTATCCCAATTTTAGGATGCCCAAGGTGATCCTTTGTCCTAGCGTCATTCTAACCTGGAGTAACCCTAAAATCTCAAGAATCACCTGATGTCCTACTGGGTTTAGCTTAGGTCACTCCATGACCTCGCCCCTTAGCTTAGACATCGCGACCAGTCCATGAATGTGAGAAACCGACCCCGAGTTTACTGGACTGTGTACACAACCTCACAGAGGGAGAAAGCCGTTGTCACTCAAAAGGCAGAGGAGGGCGGCAGGAAATGGCTTAACACAGCCCAGAACTTATTAATAGTAGAGTACCTAATTTTAAGATGAAATGCTGGGTTTGCATCACAGGTGAAGTTCTGAATACATAAGTGAAGTGATGTTGCTCAGTCATGTCCGCCTCTTTGCGACCCCATGGACTGTAGCCTACCAGGCTCCTCCATTCATGGGATTGTCTAGGCAAGAGTACTGGAGTGGGTTGCTATTTCCTTCTCCATCTGAATACAAAGCTGAATCTTAAATCAGGCCCCACTGTTTTAGAGAAGGGGGAGCTACTATATAAAAGTCTCTACATTAGAAAGCAACTACCCTGCTCTAGAAATGTTAAAAACAAAGTAAAGATAACCATCTTCTGATCTGCATCTAAGCATCTACATGCTAGAGCTGACATTCTGTTGTTTCAGAACATCTTTGTGAATTTAAATAATTAGGTTGGTGAAGCAGGTCTGGTGATTATAAGGTAGACTTTAAACCATCCTCTGACCCTAAAGTCACCAACTGTCTTCCCATTCCTCTAAGACAGTGGTTTTCACAGTGTGGTTCCAAACCAGCAGCAGCAGCATCACCAGGGAACTTATCAGGAATGCAGATTCTCAGGCCCCACGCCAGACCTACAGAGTCAGCAACTCAGAGGCAGGGTGTGTGCTCAGTCGCTTCAGTCATGTCCAACTCTTTGAGACCCCATGGACCGTAGCCCACCAGGCTCCACTGTTTATGGGATTCTCCAGGCAAGAATGCTGGAGGGGATTGCTGTGCCCTCCTCCCAGGGATCTTCCCGACCCAGGGATTGAACCCATGTCTCCTGCGTCTTTTGCATTGCAGGCAGACTCTTAACCCGCTGAGCCACCTGGGAAGCCATATTTTTAACAAGCCCTTCAGGTCTCTGAACACTAAAGCTTGAGAATCATTGTTCAAATACACCCTCTGACTGAGATCACATGTATCGGCTTCCTGAATGGCTGCCTCTGAGAAACAGAGCAGCAGGCTTGCCTCTGATTTAAAACATAGCTACACACCAGAGCATACATTTTGGGAATAATTTTTTACATATTTCACACTCAAAATGAGTCAATTTCTGAGTTTACTTGGCATAATACTGAGTGTTACTAACTGTGCTCATATAACCGACAGTACGTATTTAACATCTGTGGTTAAAAGCAGATTCTAGCACTGGTGGGTTCTGAGAGAAAATACCTGATCTTTCATTTAATGCCAGTGTGACCTTAGTGATTGATTAACCTCTTTACGACTCAGTTTCCTCACTCTAAAAAGGGATCCCATGCTGGTCGCATGGGACCATTGTAAGGATTCAGTGACATAATGTGGACTATGGTAAGTTCATTATTATTCATGTATTAATAGTCAGCATTATTACTTATTGGCTGACTTATCCCCATGTTTGGTACGTGTTGCTAAATATTAAGTTTCTCAAAGCATTCTTGCATATGGGCTCCATAAATGTGTTTTTTTAAAGCACCATGACTTAAATAAGAAGGTGAAGACTTTGTTACGTGACAAAACTCTTAATTCAAGTGATGAGTTTATTACAGATCTCACTAATGATTAGAAATGGCTTATTACGTTCACACGCTGTCAATGTGCTGTACACGTATTCTCATCTAATACATATCAAGTCTGTGAGACAGGTACAATTTTACTCCCATTTTACAGATGACAGAAGGGGAGAACAGATAACTTGCTCAAGATTACACAGCTTGTATATAGTGAAGCTGGGATTTGAAGGTGGACATTTAAGCTTGAGAAATACCACAACAATACGCATCAAAATATGCCCCGAACACTAAGAATGCACACCTGCGCTAAGAGCTGGGGAGATTTTATTTTCCTCATAAGCGGTTGCCGGCTTGCTCAAGCAAAGGGCTTGCTGAAACCTTTGAAAATTCATTTACAAACCATCTGCCGTAGGAGTCTTAATAAGATTATTACCCTCTGTTCTGCCTCCCTTGTTTTAGTCACAAAGTCGTGTCTGACTCTTTGCGACTCCATGAACCGTAGCCCACCAGGCTCCTCTGTCCACGGGATTCCCCAGGCAAGAATAATGCAGTGGGTTGCCATTTGCTCCTCCAGGGGATCTTCCCAACTCAGGGATCAAACCCGTGTCTCCTGCATTGCAGGTGGATTCTTTACCATCGAGCCACCTCGGAAGCCCCACATCCCTTACTAGAGAGCAAACAGTTAATGAACACAGACCACACTTGCCAGGAGACAGCTCTTTTTAAATGTTTTTAGCACCTGAAGCCATCAGGCTGAGCCATTCACCTATTCTCAACAAAAATAACACGACTGGGGCTTCCCTGATGGTACAGTGGCAAAGAATCTGCCTGCCAATGCAGGAGACACGAGTTCCATCCTTGATTCAGGAGGATCCCACATGCTTCGGAGCAGCTAAGCCTGTGAGCCACAACTATGGAGCCTGTACTTTAGTGCCTGGGGCTGCAATAACTCAAAGGGCCGCAACTACTGAAGCCCAAGCGCCCTATAGCCTGTGCTCCACAACAAGAGATGCCAGCACAATGAGAGGCCGGCTCACGGCAACCAAGAAAAAGCCGGTGCGGCAACAAAGGCCCAGCACAGCCAAAAATAAATAATTAAATGAATAAATTTTTTAAAATAGGATTGACTCTTCATTCTTAAATGAGAAGTTAACATATCATGGATACACTTAAGAGACTGCCAGTTTAAAACCTCTCATAGAGAGGGGGTTTTGACAGTGTGGTCTGAGGCCTGTCTGCATCAGTGTCACCTGGACACTTGCTGAAAACACAGATTCTTGGCTCACATCCCAGATCTGCCCACTGACATCTCCTCAAGTCATTCCCATAACACACATTTTTACAAACGCCCAGGTGATCTTTTATGCATGCTAACATCTGACAGCCACTTCAGTAAATGACTCTGGTTTTCAATATTTAACTATAGATTGCAGCCATCTACTCGAATCTGTCTGTAGTAACTTCCGTGATCTGTCTGCTTCTTCGCATCCTGAATGCTCCACCCCAAGCCACGATCATTTCTTGCCAGAATTATGACACCGCCACCCACTGTGATCCAACTGCTCGTCATGGCCCCTAGCACTTCATCTTCCATGCTGCTCCAGAGCATAAATCTCATTAGGTGATTCCCCTGTTGAAACCCTTAATGGTGCTCATGTCCTGAAGATAAAGTCCAAACTTCAACGCATGATCTACAAGCTGTCCATAGAATCTGTCCTGACTGCCACAACTACACCCCAGCTGGTGGAACCATTGACATTTCCAGAAGGCAGCAAAACCATCTCTGGACTTCCAGTTTTCACAAAAGCCATTCCCTTCACCTGGATGGATGATTTTTCTATCCCTCTGGGCCTGGCTAACTACTACCTGTTCTTCAGCTCTCAGCTTAGCCTTGACCTTTAACTCCCTCAGGAAAGAGATCAGAAGCCCTTCCTTTATGCTCTCACCCCACCCAGAATTTTAATGAGCATTCATTTCATTGCACTGCAACCGTCTGTAATTTCCTAGCCCATAGTCAGCTCCTTGAGGGCTCCTCTAGGACTGCACCCGTGTCTTATGCAGCGCTGAATACACAGTAGCTGCTGTGGCCTTGAAAGATTTCATAACACTGAAAGTTCATCCATACTCAGTATTCAGCAAGGGCGCCTGGAAAGGCTCTCGCTGAGTTACCTTTCTCTTTCTCTCCTTCCAGTTTGGGTTGACAGCTTGTTGTTATTTACAGTTAGGATAAATATTTCCTCCAATCCTACCTACCAATTGGGCTTCCCAGGTGGTGGCATGGTAAGGAATCCACCTGCAATGCAGGAGATGTGGGTTTGATCCCTGGGTCGGGAAAATCCCCTGGAGGAGGGCATGGCAACCAATTCCAGTATTCTTGCCCAGAGAATCCCATGGACAGAGAAGCCTGGTGGGCTATGGTCTATAGGGTTGCATAGAGTCGGATACGACTAAAGTAACTGAGTACACACGCATGCCTACCTACCCATATGCCTAAATTTCTTAAAATTCAAGTTTTCAGCCCCAAATTTAGCATGCAAAAACCATGCAGCTTGGGAAGACCTCTGTCTTGTCCATCCCTGTATCCCCCAAAACTAAACACTGTACTTGACAGAGGAGACTCAGAAGAATATTTATTGAATGAAGGAAGGTACTAAAATAACTTACAGATATGATTGTGGAAATACCACCAATTTTGGGGAAATCAGAAAGGAAGAGATGTAGCTGGTTGGTGATGAACAAAAAGTACAGAGGTTATCAAAGCAGAGAAAAGATAAATCCTGGAAATCACAAACTGCTACATTTGGTGTTGATCTCCAGTAAAACTGTAAGAAAGGTCCCTTCATAAGGTAAGTAGAAGCCAGAAAGAGTTCACTAAGAACCTATAATCATAAAAAAAAATTTCATTCCTTTCCTGACGGAGTTATGATTTGGGGTGGCCACATAAATGGGTTACCTGGAATTCAGCAGGCAATTAGTCACAACACTTTGGAAAATCTTATGAACAAGGCTGCCATGGGAACTGGATGACAGCACAGTTCAGGACCCAAAGGATGTTGACTAATGATTGCCTGCCAACCTCGAGGGAAATCTGTAGTAACATGTCACCTGGCTTTGTATCTGCCCTTATCCTATTTAACATGCTTTATTCATGACACAGATGAAAGCATGGATGGCCTGGTGCTGATGGCAGACTAGAGATTACACAGACCTTGAAGGGATAACTAATACAACAGATGACAGAGTCAGACACGAACATTACTAGCCGCTGGTACTAAAAGCCTACTTCATCTACCTCTGATATTTTCTTGAATCTAAAGACATATGTTCTAAAGACATACAGGGTGTAAAAGAAGAAACTGAGGTTCCGAGTGGTGATGAAACTTGCTCCAAGTCACGGAGCTGGTAACAGCAGAGCTGGTCAGTCCGACTCCAGGGTTGGCTTTGTGCCTTGTCCACTCTTCATGGGACCTTGTCATCAGAATTCACAATGATCTAAGAACTGGAAACCAAAATGACAGCATTCAATTCAAATGTGTGTTGAGCTGTGTACAGGCACTTGGGGGAGGAAACAAAGGGAAGTATAATTCCAGGGCTCAAGACTCTTCTCAGGAGGAGACGAGCTTCAGAGACAAACAACTCGGAGATGAGAGGACATGCTGAGTGCAAGACAGAGAGGGGGCATCAGGGGAACACAGAGGAGGAAGACATCCTCTCGGCTGTGTGAGCAGAAGAGGGCAGGGACAATGTCAAGGCAGAGATGCCTTGAGCAGTCGGGAGAACACTATCAAGTGCTGGGAGTGCAGAAGGGAGTGGACTTGCTGTGAAATGGGTGGTATGAACTTGAAATCCAGAGGAAGGAAAACACAGGGCATATTTAGAATATATTGAACCCCTTCTTTGGCTGGGATATAGTGATCAGATGAGAAAATACAGCCAAAAAAATGAGTTGAAGAGAGTTGAAGAATGTAAAGCTATGCTATTATGCTGGGAAAGATTGAAGGCAAAAGGAAAAGAAGGAGGCAGAGGAGGAGATGGTTGGATGACATCACTGACTCAGTGGACACGAGTTTGAGCTAACTCTGGGAGATAGTAAAGGACAGGGAAGCCTGGAATGCTGCAGAAAGTTGGACATGACTTAGCGACTGAACAACAACAACCCAGACCTTTACTCTGAAGGCAAGAAGGAGCCGTGGCGAGTTTTGAACAGGGTGTTATTATGAACAGAGTGATGTTTTATGGAGATCTTGCAGCAGTGAAATCTGCAGGAGGGACTGGAGGTGGGAAGGCCAGGCAGCTGACTATTACAGTTTGGAGCTGGGCTGTATCTAAGGGGGAAAGAGCCCTGCCTACAGAGTTCCTCTCCATATAGCTCTTAGGTTCACAAAGTTAACTGCATAGATTCAAAATCATTTAAAACCCCAGTTGTACAAAAGGACTTAAAACAGGAAAAGCACAGAGCAAGTTAAATATTACAAGACACCTCATCTTACATTGGGCTTCCCTGGTGGCTCAGATGGTAAAGAATTTGCCTGCAATGCAGAAGACCCAGGTTTGATCCCTGGGTTGGGAGGATCCCCTGGAAAAGGGAATGGAAACCCACTCCAGTATTTTTGCCTGGAGAATTACATAGACAGAGGAGTCTTATGGGCTACAGTCCATGGGATCACAAAGAGTCAGACACGACTGAGCGACTAACACGTTCATGTTGATCTTATGTTACACACTTGATTGCAGTGCTACCCACACAAAAGAACAACTGAAATGGCCATAAGTATGTTTTCCACACAATCAAAGAGAGGAAAAAAACAGCAATTATTTCTGTCAAATGGAAGGAAAAAATGTTTCTCATATGGCCTGAGGACTATGTGAAAAATTGAATTCTCTAATCAGAATGGATTGACATGCTCCAAGATCAATGCTACCTTCACCACTGTGTAATATTTTCTGGAGAGTAGCTATAAATGGGCTTCCCAGGTGGTGCAGTAGTAAAGAATCCACCTGTCAATGCAGGAGACCCAGGTTTGATCCCTGGGTCAGGAAGATCCCTTGGAGAAGGAAATGGCAACCCACTCCAGTATTCTTCCCTGGAAAATTCCATGGACAGAGGAGCCTGGCAGGCCACAGTCCATGGGGTTACAAAGAATCAGACATGACTGAGCAACTGAGCATGCAATCAATCTTTAACACAAATATTTTTTATTTGCAAGCACAAATGTCAACAAAATAAAAACAAACAAGCTGGGTAAATTCTGGCAATTCCTGGCATCTGTACAGAGTGTTAGAACAAAAGCAAGCAAATGGAGCAACGGAAGGTCTCACGGGGTTTGTTTCAATTCAGACGTGTGTTCAAGAGACTAAAGTGAGAATCGGGGACAGAGGGAAAAATGAAGTCACATGGAAATGTTTTTGGTAAGGACCTGGCAACACAAAAGAGGGTATCTGGATGAGCGAAGGGACGGGCTAGGAGGAAAGCAGGTGTGAGGCAGGTGAACCAGCTATCGCACTCTCTCCTTGGGACACCTGATCAAGGCCAGCAGAGCCTGGCACCTCCGGGGAGGGGACTTCATCCAGACACCATGCTCCCACCGCGCCTTCAGAGCTGGGTGCTCACTGGGCAGAGGCCAGGCATTCTGCAAACAAGCTGAGCTCCCAGCAGCAAGCTCCAAAGGTCACCTCACCCCATTGTTTAACACACTGAAAACTACTGAGACTCTCAAGCTTCTGGACAAAATGTTTTTGAATGTCCCCCTGAAAATGTTCTCTGCTGGTTCTTGTGTGGTGCCTGGCATTTAAAAAGAATGAAGCTCTCTCACCATCAGATTATGCTCTGCACACAAATTATGCTCTGCATTTCCATGGATTTGTTTAATGGAACCTTCCCCAGGCTCTCAACTCAAAGTGACATCTGGCACAGAGCACGTGTTCCCCGGCCAACCCTTTACTTGCCCGGCTCCTCTGCCCCACCCCCCGACGCAAGTTAACTTCTAATTCAAGTGTACTCAGTGTTCCTTAGTCTCTCCACCTCTCTCCTCCCCATTCCACACTGTTCTAAGAAAAGACACAATGGAATGGAAAGGCAAAGCAGATTATGAAAAAAACATTAAGGCCACTCTCTTTAGGACCACTGCACAGTCGTTTGCATGGCAGTGAAATGAAGAGGATAAGTAGCAAGTTGTTTTTTGTTTAGTTGCTAAGTCATGTCTGACTCTTTGCGACCCCATGGACTATAGCCCTCCAGGCTTCTCTGTCCATGGGATATCCCAGGCAAGAATACTGGAGTAGGTTGCCATTTCCTTCTCCAAGGGATCTTTCTGACTGAGAGATCCAGTCGGCGTCTCCTGCATTGGCAAGTGGATTCTTTATCACTGAGCCACTAGGGAAGCCCAAGTAGGAAGTCTCTCCAAACAATTAAACAGTATGTGACTCATTTCTGTGACCTACATCCATAAGCATCCCAAAGGAACAAAACCAACAAGGCTCAAAAGGAACAAACCCACTAAAACTGAATTCCAGTATCTCCTTGTTGTATAGCACCACAAAAATATCTTCCAGGCTCTAGAAAGGCATATCCATCTGTCCACAAACATCCAATGAGAACCTCTTAAGTTCTAGGTCCTGTGCGACTTAGGGAGAGCACAAAGGCAAATGGCTTCATGTTTAAATTTTACCCTTGGGCTCCAACATATTTGTAGGGGCACATACCTAAGGTGGTAGAAATTATTTTTAAAATGAAAGGAATCGATAAAAGCTGACACAAGCTGGGAACGATTGAGTGACAGCATGGCACAGCATGGCATAGCTTACATATGTTATATCTGTTCTTTATGGGCAGTATATTAAATACATAATATTTAAAAAGAAAGAAATAAGGCAGCCTAAATAATTTAAAATAAAAAATAAAATGTGGGGGATGGAAAGAATGAAGGAAGGAAGGAAAGAAGGGGTAAAAACATGGTCCACATCCTAAAGAGGCTCACATCCTAGTAGAGGAAAGAGTCATGTTAAATACAACATGGTAACTGTGACAACAGAACTTTTTAAAAACTTCAAAGGAAGTACACAGGGCTTCCCTGGTGTCTCAGTGGTAAAGAATCCACCTGCCAATGCAGGAGACTTGGGTTGGAGACCTGGGTCAGGAAGATTCCCTGGAGAAGGAAATGGCAATCTACTTCAGTATGCTTTCTTGGGAAATCCCATGGACAGAGGAGCCTGGTGGGCTTCAGTCCATGGGGGTCTCAAAAGAGTGGGACATGACTTAGCAAGTAAAACATAACAAGGAAGTACATAGAACTAAAGTTAACAGCAATGTAAAATTCAGATCCCTGAGTGTCTTCATGCTTAAAAACCTAGTTTTACTCTTTGTAAGTGCTAATCTAGCATTACTTCCCCAAGACCCTTCCAAGAACCCCAAAGTCTGGGTTGCATGGTCCTCCTCTATGTACTCAGGGGACCCAGCACTTTCCCCAAAAACACAACATCACACGCGTATGTGAAGCCCCTGGTTTACAGTTGTATTCCGGTGCCTGGCTCAATGGCAGGCATATCAATAAAGAGTTGCTGAAACCACAAATAAGGAGCATTACTGGGTTGCCTGGAGATCCCCATGGACAGAGGAGCCTGACGGGCTACAGTCCATGGGGTCTCAAAGAGCCAGACACGACTAAAGTAGCTTAGCACACATGCACACACTGGGTTCAGATCTGTTAAGTGGTGACTGAGACAGAAGAGAAAAGAAAGGATGGAAATGCAAAGCTGGAGAATCTCATCCCAAACTCAAGAAGGCCCCAGCTCCGCACAGACAAAACCCCTCCACCATCCTTGGTAAGCTGGACTCGGCCATATAGGAGACCATGGCATTGCCCACAGCTCCTGAGCCACTGGTCTCTACTGCACTAAGGAGGACCAAAGCCTCTCGGTCTGAATCCTCTGCTTCCTCTGCAAATGCCAGGGCGAAAGCACTGAAGTCAGGTAGGAACCCAGGATCAGGTTCAGGCACAACCTTCATCTCTCAAGAACAGTCAGGCCCGCCAGTCGTCTGGGCAGAAATCAGATCTTCCTGGCAGAGGCTTGCAGAGCCTGCGTTATCTCAGCCACAGGGGTGAGCACAAGAAGCCAAAACTGCGGGAAGATCCAGTTTCCCTGAATAATGTTGCAGCCACACAGGACAAGGGAACACCCCTCCCTCTGAAACTGCTGTAAACTCCCTTGGATAAAAAAGGACTCGGCAAACAGAACTACCAACTGAGACCACAGAATGCTCCTCAGATATCAACAGAAGGATGTGATCCCCGGCTCATGACAGCAGCACCAGTCACCTAACGAACGCTCGACAAATCGTGCATCATCGGAGCGTGTGCCTGTCTGACTAATGACAATGGAAAAGAAAAGTGGGGATTATGTTGGTCACAGACCAGTGTCATATAGATAAAAGGTCGCCGTGCTAGTAGGATGTTGCTATGGATTTGATTTTTGCCTTGAAATATTCCAAGAGAAGGCTTATTCTAGCTTCATTACTTGAGTGATATCGCATCTGAAATTAGGTTTAGCAAAATATATTTAGCTCTATGTTTGGACATGTAGAGTTCCAGGTCCCCAACCTCTAGAGACCTCATATTAAATCGCCTTCTACAAATGTCCTCCCTTTCTTTTCCATTCAAGCAAATTGGTATAGCCCTTATTCCACACGCCACGTTCTTTCCAGGGCAAACAGATGGAAGGAAGAGAACATGCCAGAAAGAAGAAATGGAAATGAAAATGACATTGTAATGAAAATAAAACTGCAAAATATTATCTGGGTCAACTCTTCATGCGTTTTAAAATCAGCACCAGCAGGCTTTGCACATATGGCATTGGTTTTACTCTTTTTTTTTGGTTCAGATGTCGCAGAGGATTAGTGCAAAAGGAAAATCCCCAGCATGGGGCCTATTTTTATACAGATTAATCAATCATTTCCCTTCCTTTCCTTTCCCATCACTCCCAAAACTCAACTTAATGAAACGGCTCTCATTCAAAATATGTCATTTATTGCACTCTGAATGGAAAACTTTTCAGGAAAGGAAGTGAGCTTAGAATCTGAACCTAAGTTTTTAAAAGTCACATTTTTAATTCAAGGTATAACTATTAACTACACTTAGCTACGGCCCCGCCCCTTTTAGCTTACATATCTGTTGTGGACTCTTACATATCCGTTAGTGGCAGCAAAATGAATTGGCAAACATTTTATTATGTAGATCTAGATACGGCCATTTGATAAAAACAGAAAGCCACACATTTGAAAAACAAAAACTACTGCACATCTCACGTTTTGTTTTGATGTCTACATTTTCAAGTACACTGATTGTCATAATTCCCATCAGAAAACCAAGCACCAAGCACACGGTTAGGTTCTTAGTATTTGCTAGGAAATTTGATAAGCTGAATGGAATCAAACCAAAGAACCGTTCAAGCTCTTCGATACACTCTCCCTTAACTACAGCTATTGTAAAAATGACGATAACGATGCTTACAGTAAGCACAATACAACAGCAGTGACTATTTGTATTATATGTCATGTGCTACTGATGATGTCACGGAATTTTCAAAGCAGCCTTATGTCATAGGTACTATTATTAGTTCACTATACAGATGACGAAACAGAGAGCAAACTCTGATATTTTGAGGTTGAAAAAAATCCCATACTCTGCTGGTTTACAGAGATGGGCAGGAGAATTTATCACAGACACACTGAAAAAGGGAAATGGAGCCTACAATATTGAAAGTGAAAGTCGCTCAGTTGTGTTCAACTCTTTGCGACCCCATGGACTATACAGTCCAGGAATTCTCCAGGCCAGAATACTGGAGTCGGTAGCCTTTCCCTTCTCCAGGGGATCTTCCTAACCCAGGGATTGAACCCAGGTCTCTCGCATTGCAGGCAGATTCTTTACCAGCTGAGCCACAACTAATGAGGTGAAAAACTTTGCAAAAAGTGTCATCGACATTGTTTCCATGTCTTTAAAGCCATGATCACTACAGAGTGTATCATGAACTTTTGTTTGTCTGCTGGCCCTTTGATGAGTGGAAGTTATATTTATAAAATATTAAGACAGTGACCTAAAGCCCGACCTCAGTGACAAAATCAGAGCCAGAGGAGTCAGCAGGACTCCTGGTGACTCAGGTGATTCACATCCTCAAAGGGTGGTAACTTTTCACCATTTGGAGCAATTAAAATTGAGCCATGACTAACAGCTGGAAGAGATGACATTACACCAGTTCTCCTCTGCATGAATGGTTAGTCACGAGTACAGAAAATAAGAGACATTTACAATCTAGTGTGACACTCTGTGCTCACTGTTCTATATAACTAAAAATGCATCACTCTTACACCAATACAGTGCATATTCTGCTTTTTGTCTAGAGCTGCTAGACGCCAGCTACGTACTGCGGACAGTCTAAAGATCTAATTTAATGTAATTTTAGAATTACTGAACTAAAGTTGGGATGACCATACGGATAGTCTTTTGTTTCCACTCATTAATTTTAACACCACAGGCATTAATCATTCACCCAGCAGATGAAAATTGCTCTAAGATGACTCATGTGCTTTACAACATTGCAAACCCAACCCTTACGCTCTTGGAAAGTACAATAAATCGGAAGTGGTAGAGCAAATCATTAATAAAAACAAAATTCTTCCCCATCCCAATTCCATGGACCTGAAGAGTTTCTGAATTTCTCCTGAACACTATATGAGAAAAGTAAATTAAAACTGGTTAGAGAGATGGTCTCTGAATAATTTCCATGGTGAACTGGCAGAGATAAGCACACAAGCAAGATCACTCTTGATAATAAATACATCGAGTCTCAGCCTACACAGAGGCCCCATTGCACACTCTGTGCAGGGCCAATTAGCATTGATTGTGCCTGTGCTCATCTATTCCCATAGCACGTCACTGGGTAAGGACAAGCTCTGCATTTACAAATGCAGCATGCAAGGCTAAGAGTTAGGAGAGCATTTTAAAATGTAGTCATCCATGTCCATTTTCCCCTTTGCCTCAAATGGCAGATTCACAAATGACAGATTCACAAATGACAAGGGATATTGGAAACAATACAGGTGTGTATTTTTCCAAGTTTAGTTTCAGACTCTGCATTCAGGATATCTGAAAGGCAGACAGAGTTGAAAATTTGTTTCCAGACTACATTTTTAGCCTACCACAAGTAACTTGACACACACATATACACAAAGAACATATCCTCTGGGATCCAGTATAATTATTTACTTACTGTGACTAATTTGACTTACTTAGAAGATAAGCTCCGTAGACTTTCATGGCAAACACTGCCTCTGCAAACAGCCTCCCACCACAGGCTGGGGTATGTCTCGTGCAGAAATACAGTATGTGCAGCTCAGCTCATCTCTCCATGGAGTACAGTCTCAGAGTGGGGTATCCATGGAGACCGAGCCTCCTACTTGTACAGGGCAAGGAAGTTACTCTGCTGGGCACCATAGCAACAGGAGGCAGAGAAGAGGCTGGCCAATCAGGAGAGAGCACAAGAGCTTCTCCCTGGTGACTGCAGCATTTCAAATGAAACCATCGCCCTCATGAATGGACACAAAGCATTTAAGGAAACATCAAACTGTCAAACAGAAGTAAAGGCCTACAGGACAGTCAAGGCTAATCTTTAACCATCATGGAGCAACACTAAGAGTCTTTCCACAGTGATTATATCCCAAAGAGCAAGGAAGAAATTACATCAAAATCCAACACATTCCTAAATGTAATGGTAAGCACGTGACACTTTGAGGAAAATACTCAGTGTACTTCCTGACTTCCAGCTATTTAAATATGCAAGGCACTTCACAGTCCTCCCGGGGAGGGAGGACCAGGAGACAATCCTTGTTCTGAAGGAGAAAATGGAATTGAAGGCTGTCTGAGACAACTGTTGGCACAGTGTTTCCAAAAAGAAGTTTGCTTAGAGCAAAGATGTTTATTAAGCTTCCAGAAAAGCCCTTTATTATATTAGAATAATTCTTACTAAGAAGGTAACTGTGATAAAATAGGACCAATGCAAACAAGATGGTGAGAGAGCATTCAAATACCTTAAAGTTGTGCTATTTGTAAACTCTGCTCATTTAATAACCGTAATGATCATTTACTAAGCACACATTGCAGAACAGGAAAATACTGTAACTACAAACACTTGCCAGATGCCGACACTGATTTTTGCAAAGGTATAGTACATGCACGTTTATCTCTCAGCGTTGTGCAGTATTTACTCGATGCACATACAGGCATATCTCACCTTACCGTGTTTTGCTGTATTGTGCTTCGCAGATTTTTTTTTAATTGAACATATGTGGTAGTGTGAGTTGTCAGATGATGATCCGCATATGATAGCATAAAGTATTTTTAACGTATATATTTTTAGATCCAATGCTATTGCACATTTCACACACTACAGTAGAGTGTAAATATAACTTTTATATACTTTAGGAAACCAAAAAATTCATGTAACTCACATGATTGCAATATTCACTTGACTGCAGTGGTCTGGAACCAAACCCACAAAATCTCTAACGTAGGCCTGTACTCTGTTACATACGTAACATGTTTTATGATTCTCACAGCAACAGGAGAAAGATAAGTATTAACTGTTCCTCCGTATGACAAAATAAAAACCATTTCCTCATATTTACAAGAGAAACTATCCGGCATGTGAACCTCCCTGCCTCCCACTGCTTGGCAAGTGACACGGTGCACCCTATTCAATACCTAAATATAAGGTGAGGCACTCTCTTCCCACAACTACCTCACACAAAAGAAAGCTCCTTATTTTAAAGTCTTTCCAAAGCCTCTTATTATAGAGCTCTCTCTTAGAATTACCTTCCTTGAACAAAAAGTGTCATTTGAAAAAGACACAGGGGAGTGAATCAACCTCAATCAGTGTGGTTTTGGGCTGCCTTCGGGGGTCGACTGACGGAATTGTTTAAAATGAAGGGGGTCAAGAAATTCAAAACCAGATTTTGTAATTATTCCTGTGGTATGACTGGTATGACTCCTCCAGCCTTTTTTAAAGATCAACTTAAATAGCAATGTTGTTCAGTTGCTAAGTCGTGTCTGACTCTTTGCAATCCCATGGACTGCAGCACGCCAGGTCTCCCTTATCCCTCACTGTCTCCCTGAGTCTGCCCAAGTTCATGTCCATTGAATCGGTGATGCCATCCAACAATCGCATGCTCTGCCGCCTCTGCTATTAAGTAGCAATAGTCAAAGGTTAAGTTGTGGAGACTGAAAAAAAAAACATACTCTTTGCTAACTGGACTTAGCAACTGAATAGCTTTGCGTACTGACTGATACTGACATTGCATCTACAGGGAAAAAGAAAAACCAGCTGCCCCCATGCTCTCCATGGATGCTGTGATGGTCTGCTTAGCTGTCCTCCAATGTCCATCCCCATTCTTTCCTTCTTCCATAATAATAGATGCCCACCTGACTAAGATGTCCTGGGATATAATTGGAAATGACACGTGCCACTTCTGTGCCCTGACCCTAAAATGATTGGGTGAGTATTCCCTGGTCCCTCTCTCCCTTCCTTCTTCCTGGAGGAGGACAGCCGACCTGACATGCTGCCTACCAGCCTCGGTCCCCCAAACACCTAGGGACTGTTTTATGACGAAGATCAGCTTCTGTCTAGTTTTTAACCTCTGGATTTGGGAGCCTCTTTTTACATTAACTTAACAGCTACCCTCACAGTACTCGCAGGCTCGAAAATAATGTCCAATGAGAGCTCTATATATGAATTCAAAATGGATTTGTATCAAACAAATTGGGAAGAAGTGAAGATAACTTGCTCTGGAAAAGACACTTGAGTTGAAAACTAGCTCCAGGGATGAGGAAGGCAATAAATTTTTTATATTAGTGATGAATAAGAAGATTCCTGCTTCTAAATAAATAACAGAGTATACATTTGTATGTTTAACTAAAAAAACAAATTTTAAAAAACCACCAGCTATTGACTATTTCATCCATCTCTAAAGGTTTACTCAAGTTAGCAAATAAAACAAAATGTTTTTAATCTCATTAGGAAAATTCAGGACCTTATATTCTCTCATATACACTGTCTCCTACACTTGGCTCTGTTTTCACTGCCTCTTCCTTCATTAACTTGCTTCCAGTTTCTTCTCTTGATAATGCAAGCTCCACAGAGCAACGAAAAGGGCCTGGAACATATACACTAAATTGTGTTGCGTTGAGAGCATGCTCAGTCGTGTCTGACTCTGTGCTCTACGGACTGTAGCCCACCAGGCTCCCCTGTCCAGGGAATTTTCCTGAGCCTAGGGATCAAACCCGCATCTCCCGTGACTCCTGCATTGGCAGGCAGATTCTTGATCAATGAGCCACCTGGGAAACCCATATATTAAATTATGTTTCTCTTAAAATTGGCCAGTAGGTTCCCATTGCTTGATGCAGACTTCACCTCCAACTACTCTTTCCTCTTTCTAGCTCACTGCTTCGCTCACTGTCCCCACAAACCCTCCAAAAGTGCAAAGGAATATGACTAAGCTCTCAGCTCAAATGTCACCACCCCAGACACTTCCTGCCCAATGCTCATCACCGGCTATAGCATTACCTTGTTTTACGTGTCACTATCTGAACTTATCTTGTTTGTCTGCTTGTGTATCAGCCATCTCCCTATATCACTCAGGTTCCAAGAGAACAGCCATCTTGTCTGTTTTTTCCCCTCCTCTGTCCCAAAAGCCTGGAACAATAGTGTCAGCACAGAATAAATGCTTTGTAAATACTTGTTGAGTGAAAGCTGGTCAATCAGTGTATAGCCCGGATTCAAACTGAAGTTGAGCAGGACCCTTACAAGTGGTGAAGTGAGGATTGCTGTCTTTTAGACTCCTACACAGCAATCACCTTCCTGCAAAGCCACAAACATTCTAGTCCATATAATGGACCTGAATTCAAAATGGCTTGGATTGTAAGTCCACTGTGGCCAGTTTCCTGAAGCTCACCTCACTTAACCATGGCCAGCATCCACACTGCCTACTGCTGAACCTTGGCTGCTGTTAGACACAGGTTCAGGGGGTAGAAGACCTTAACTCACTGAATTATCCCAACAAACTTACATAAGTTTGGTTCAACACATAACTTTCATCAGTAGCCCAGTCCACCCAAATGCCACCCACCTAATTATACAGACAAAGAAGATAGAGAAGTCAGGGTACTTTTCCCTCCACCTTCTTTTAGGCGCATTGTTTTGCTGGGTTTCCCTAGTGGCTCAGATGGTAAAGAATCTGCCTGCAATGCGGAAGACCCAGGTTCGATCCTTGGGTTGGGAAGATTCCCTGGAGGGGGGCATGGCAACCCACTCCAGTAATCTTGCCTGGGAAATTCCATGGACAGAGGGGCCTAGTAGGCTACAGTCCAGTCAGTCTAACTCTGTTTTGACCCTGTAGACTGCAGCACGCCATGGACTACAGTCCATGGGGTTGCAAAGAGTCAGACAAGACTGAGCGACTAACACTTTGCTACCAAAGTGCATGGTTCCCTCACATGCAGCCTAGGAATTCTCTGGCTCTGGGTTCTGGTATCTTGACCTTTCTCTGGCCTCTTCACGACGGGGAAGGGCTCCAAGCTGTTGCCATCCCCATACTGGTTGTGCTATGTGCTAAGTTGCTTCAGTCGTGTCTGACTCTTTGCAACCCTATGGACTATAACCCTCCAGGCTCCCCGTTCCTGGGATTCTCCAGGCAAGGATGCTAGAGTGGGTTGCCATGCCCTTCTCCAGGGGATCTTACCGACCCAGGGGTCGAACTCGCGTCTCTTATGTCTCCTGCATTGGCAGGCGGGTTCTTTACCACTAGTGCCACTTGGGAAGCCGCATACTGGTTGGGTTTCCTTAATTAAGCCCATTTCTGTGCATGCAGTCTCCTCCATAAACTCTTCTCAATCGGTGGGGGATAGGGGGGGAAGCCCAACCTAAAGCATATATCTACATGATTTATAACTCTTAGTTTATAGGTTTGTGTGTAAAAGAAATTTTCAGATTTATTTCTCTTGGGCTGGTAGTCAATAAACATCTTTAATGGTGGGTGTGTGGTCTGCTGGGGCATCTGCTATGTGTGAGATACCACTAACACTTCGTTCTCAGCACATTAGAGCACTTAGGAAGCATCTGGTGAGCCCCCAGATTGGTAGCTATAACACTGTAGGTGCAATAAATCCCAGTAGACCTGGGATATGGACAGCAGTCACCTCTGAGAAGAATAGGGTTGTAACTCACTAATCCTTATGGGAAAACCATTAGCAGACCATTTGGCCCCATCACATTGATTGGGTGCACCATCAAAGGCACAGATGGGAGAAAGGCATGAGAGTAAATATGTAAGTAACCCTGCCATAAAGATAAACACCCAGGGCTCCTCATCACAGTTAAGCTTTTTTTCCCACCGGTCTTGTCTCTGCTGGGGAGAAGAGGTAGACTATGCAGCAGTTCATCATAAAACATTTTGTGCTGCTTCCTGGGGGGACATTTTTTCTCTCAGAGTGAAAGTTTCATAGATCCACTTCAGTATCAGTGCAAAAGCTCCTCTTTTAAGTTGACAAAGTCTAATGATCATTGTTTATGAAACTATAAATGACACACAGGGCAGCACATAAAATGCTGTGACAAGTAGAGAAAGAAGTAATCATGATTAAGTGGAAAACTCTGAAGACCTTAACATTCTTTGATGTTGACATCTTCATGGTTTATTTTCCTGATCTGCATCCAAATAGCTTCCTGTGTTCAATTTTCTGTATTTCATTGAAGTTACATTGAGGTTCATTGATTTGGTTAGCAGCAGCCAGAATAATATGTATATGGACTGTATCAGCTAACCTATAGGGCTCCATAGATATTTTTAAAAAAATCCCTGCTTTATATCAACACATTTTTCTCAATTGTCATACTCGTCTGTTACAATTAAAATTATTCCTTTGAAGTTGGACCTTACAACCAGTGTGGTAGTTAAGAGTCAAAAGCAAAACTACCCTGTTTAGAATCCATTACAGACTGTGACCTTGCAGGAATTAGCTTCTCTATGCCACAGTTTCTCCATCTGTAAAAGAGGGGACAATGATACCCCCTTCTCACACTGATATTAGGATTAAATGAGTGAAGTCCTTGGAATTTTGCCTAGGACAGTCAAGGCTCAATAAATATGAGCTTCAACAATTTTTAATCAAATTTCAGAGTCATGCAAGCACACAATTATATCTAATATAGTCTTCCAGATATGTTTAGCATCTGAAACAGACTAAAGACTTTATTTGAGATTGGGCTTTGCTGCTGAAAGACCTTTGATTGAAACTATAAGCTACTAGAAAAGCACTGCCTGCCAAAGAATGCAGAATGTTTCCATATAACCCAAATCTCTTTCAGCACTAAAATTAAAATTTTTCCATTCTATGAAAATATTTCTAAAATGCTTCAGGAATTTTCCTGCCTTCATACACATCATTTTCTGCCAACTACACCATCACAATGACTCAGTCTGTTTCTAGAACATTAACTACTGCACTAAGTGCTATAAGAGGCCTTTCGTGTGGTGCTAGTGATAAAGGATGTGCCTGCCAGTGCAGGGAATGCAAGAGATGTGGGGTCAGGAAGATTCCCTGGAGTAGGGAATGGCAACTCACTTCAGTATTCTTGCCTGGGAAATCCCACGGACAGAGGAGCCTGGCAGGCAACAGCCCATGGGGTCACAAAGAGTCGGATACAGCTGAGCACACATACACACACACAAGTGCTACAAAACATTTAATAGGCCATTATGCTTTTTAGTGGTCTTTTGTTTGCTTTTTTCATTTTTCCCCCTTCCTCGTTGTCAAACCATCATCTGTCAATCAACTCATGCTCTCCCCGGTGTCCTCCAATAGAAAACACTCCTCCCGTTTTATGTGAACTGGGAGAACATGACATACTAGAATTTTGTTTTAATAAACATAAGTTCTGTGTGATAGTTTCAAGGATTTTCCTATAAACAAAGTGCAAGGAATCTCTGATAACTATTTTAAAAGCAACAAATGACCATTATTAACATTTACTAAGGAATTGCTTTGTGCCAGATGGAACACTGGGCATTTTACATTCTTTAATCTGTTTAATGGACACAATAACCCATTCTAAAGATGCCAAACACAAAGTTTCTGGAAGGTAACAAGTAGCTGAAGAGTGCACAGTTACAAAGAGGTGGTATGAATCTGTGAACCTGGTATGCTGGACTCCTGAGTCTGGTGGTTAGTAAGTATCCCTGCAGCCCCACCCTACCCATCCATTCACACTTTTTCCCCCAAGAAACCACAAGCTGGGTAACCTGTGGAGAACTGTAAGCTAAGTTCTTGAGTCTCCTCTTTGTAGTCAAGTTATTGTAAGAACATATGCCCTGCTCACGCCCCACCCTGCACATTGCCCCTTTTATTTGACAGGACTAACTTTGAAGTGAAAGGGACGATGCCCCTGATAAGCACGGGAACCCCTGCATGCCATTGGCTGTGTGTGAAAGAGCCTCCGTCTACTAAAACCAGTGTTGATTAATCACCGATCCAGTTGGTGCCTTCTGAGTTTTCTAGCAAATGCCTCTGAAAGTGGAAAATCGTCTTTTTAAAGTCACCCATCCTCTGTTACTGTGGTGAGGTTATTACAGTTCATCTGGCCAGGTTTCTGATTTCAACAGCCTGGGTGGTGTCTGGTGACAGGGAAATACTAACTTAGTCTGAATGCTGGTGGCCGCGGTGACATCTTTCAAATGCAGATTTCAACATTGCAGTTTCTAAATGTGGATTTCTTTTCAATTATAGTGACCCTAACCATTTGCTCTTGATCTACTTCCTTAAACGGCAGGTGTTTTTTTTTCCCCTCCCTTTCACTTTTTCTAATTATTTGTTCAAATTGTGTAGTTGTTTCCCCAGCTCTCCCACAAGCCCTGTGTAGGAAGGATTTAGTACTTGCATTTGTAGAACAGTGACATGACTGGGTCTTTTTCTCCTTTGGGTTAAGATGCTCCCTAAGTAGACAATCAAGCATTAAAGGTGGCCCAGGAACATCATTTAATGTTCTAGCACAGAAATCCAATCAAAACTTTCCTTTCTGGGTAACAACAATCTCAGCAGGAAAACTGACTGTAGACTAAAATCAGGATAAGCATCTGAAAGAAGGAATGCTAACAATGCAGATCTCTCAAAAAGTATTGGGATTGACATATACACACTACTATTGCGTGCATGTGTGCTAAGCTGCTTTAGTCATGTCCGACTCTCTGTGACCCTATGGTCTGTAGCCTGCCAGGCTCCAATGTCCATAGGATTCTCCAGGCAAGAATACCGGGGTTGATTGCCATTTCCTACTCCAGGGGATCTTCCAGACCCAGGGATGGAACCCACGTCTCTTATGTCTTCTGCATTGGCAGGAGGATTCTTTACCACTAGCGCCACTGGGGAAGCCCATACACTACTATAAATACACGTAAAATAGATAACTAAAAAGGACCTCCTCTACAGCACAGGGAACTCTACGTGTAATGACCTATATGGGAAAAGAATCTAAAGAAGAGTGGATATATGTATATGTATGGGCTTCCCAGGTGGCACCAGTGGTAAAGAACCTGCCTGCCAGTGCAGGAGACATAAGAGATGTGGGTTCAATCCCTGGGTCAGGAAGATCCCCTGGAGGAGGGCATGGCAACCCACTCCAGTATTCTTGCCTGGAGAATGCCATGGACAGAGGAGCCGGGGCGGGGCGGGGGCTATAGTCCATAGGGTTGCAGAATCAGACACGACTGAAGCGACTTAGCATAGCACAGCATGTATATGTATAACTAATTCACTCTGCTGTACAGCAGACACTAGCACAACATTGTAAATCAACTATATTCCAATAAAAATGAATTGTTATAAAAAGTTCCCTACCAGCATACCTTCATTCCCTTCCTTTTAATCTGTACTACAGCCCAGCTTTATTGTACGGTTATCTGCCTTGAATGATAAGGTCCCCAAGGGCAAGGATGATGCTGAGGTCATCTCTGCCTATCTTTCCCACACTCCTCCCACACTAAACATCATTCCATTCTCACTGAAGGATTTTCTGCACACCTGTGTCATGACATTGTATTAGGCTCTAGAGATGGAGTCTCGAACGTCTGCTGAATTGACTCATGAAAACATGAAAAAGGCAAAGCCATTATCCAACTGACTGCAGGGATGTTTTCTTTCACTCTTTGTTGGCAGTTTTTAATTAAACCTGCATAGGCATTAAGTGATGGAAGCCAAAATGACAGAAGGCTCACTGCCTCCGAGAAGTTCAGGCCCGAGTGCTGCCCAGAGGAAGGCAGGGCTCTCACGCCGCGAGTGTCATGGTGCCCTGCTGGGGAGGTGCGGGCGTGCTCAGCTTGCCTTTCTGAGCCTTCCTGGCATCCCGTGACACAGTTCCCTTCTCCTTCTGCATTAGGTACCCGTCAACATTACTCTGGAGCTTCCCAGGTGGCTCAGTGGTAAAGAATCTGCCTGTCAAGGCAGGAGATGCGGGTTTGATCCCTAGGCTGGGACGATCCCTGGAGAAGGGCATGGCAACCCACTCCAGTATTCTTGCCTGGAGCATCCCCATGGACAGAGGAGCCTGGAGGGCTACAGTGCCATGGAGTTGCAAAGAGTTGGACATGACTGAGTGACTAAGCACACACACACACACATACAACATTATTAGTTCTTTATCTGAATGACCAAAGGGGCATTTCAGTAACTCCTTTCCAAGGTGAGCAGCAGCTTCCAGAATCTAGAACAGACCTAAAATTAAACGGGCCCAGGTTAATGTTAAAGGGCCCTGGAGCATCTGTGTAGGAGACACTAATTGCTTGCTATTTTAATAAACTGGTATTGGTTCTAATGAGTCGATTTATTTTAAAAAAGTAGAGCGCACGTCAAGAGTGGAAGATGAGTTTAGGCTGAGGGGAGATGGTCACCTGGGGCTGCGGAGGAGGTGGAACGTTTTAATAACCGGTGAGCAGTATCTTCTTGTGGTTTAACGACACATTCTCTGCACTTTATAAATTTTGGAGTAACCCAAGGCCCTTGTGTCCAGAATTTCCCCTCTTCTTAGTTATGAGACTGACAGGTTTATTCTGCTGAAAGTTCAGAGAGCTATAGGTCCCGGTGCAGACTGTTTTAAATACAAAGAGCTGACTGTACAGACTGGAGAAGGAAATGGCAACCCAGTCCAGTATTCTTGCCTGGAGTATACCATGGACAGAGGAGACTGGGAGGCTACAGTCCATGGGGTCACAAGAGTCGGACACAACTTGGTGACTAAACCACCACCACCGTACAGATAGGGACCCATTCAAAAGCTCAAGCAACGCCTTTTAGTGATGACATTAGGAATCTCAGGCAACTAAAAAATAAACTTTAGGGACCCTTGTGACCTTGATCAAATGCAAATAAATGAAAAGATCATGAGGTCAGCACTGCTTAGGTGATTAAATCAGAAGCAGTTGACAAAGGTGCTATTTCAGGCTCTGCCTCTGGGCAAGGGTTATTAACTAGGAGTCACAAATCCTAATAAAGGGGGCCCATAAAACCTCAGAAATAATATGTGATATTCTGTGCATATTTTTCTGGAGTATGGGTCCATGGCTTTCATGATTCTCAAAGGATCCATTATTATCGAAACAGCATAAAGAACAACTCGTGTTTCTTTTCTTTCCTCCCTCCTTTTCTTCCCTCCTTTCCTTCCTCCCTCCCCCCTCCTTTTTAGCCTTTTTGTCTGTACTTTCTACTTAAACATCCTCAGCAAGACAAGTAGCTGATCTTCAACAATTATCTTCTGTAGGAACCAAGACTTGCTCAGGGTGAATTCTGTGCATACACACAGGGGTTTTAACCTTACATTAAGATATGATTATTCTTATGATGATTACTGAAACAAGGCTTCCCCTGGGCCTTAGCGGTAAAGAATCTGCCTGCAGTGGAGGAGACACGGGTTCTATCCCTGGATTGGGAAGATCCCCTGGAGGAGGAAATGGCAACCCACTCCAGCATTCTTGCCTGGAGAATCCCATGGATGGAGAAGCCTGGAAGACTACAGCGCATATGGTCACAAAGAGGCAGACACGACTGCAGTGACTGAGCACGTGACGATCACTCAAACAAGGAAGGGCAAGGGTAATCTTGAAGTGAAAGTCAAAGTGTTAATCACTCAGTCGTGTCCGACTCTTTGTGACCCCATGCATTGTAGTCTGCCAGGCTCCTCTGTCCTTGGGATTCTCCAGGCAAGAATACTGCAGTGGGTTGCCATGCCCTCCACGAGGGGATCTTCCCAACCCAGGGATCGAACCCACATTACAGGCAGATTCTTTACCATCTGAGCCACCAGGGAAGGCCAAGGATAATCTCAACGGCCATTTAAGTTACACAACACTCGCCTCCTGTTTCACTGTTATTTGTATAGTCACCACTGTAAAATGTTTTGAGAATGAGGTGGGGATCGGGGGAGGTGGCGGGTGGTGAATAACAGAAATGAAATAATTTCAGGTTGCATTCAAGTCCTACAATATCTTCACAATAAAAATCTATTTTTTCTTTGCAATCCAGGAAGCTGACACTCTTTTCTGCAGCATTTTACATTCTCAATGCCATAGCCTACCTTTGCTGTTGAGATCAACCAATGTCGACTGTGCCCTCGATACACACCGGACCCTGTGTGCTAGGAATACAAAAAGAGGATGACAGGGCTTCTGCTCTTAAACTCACATCCTGTATGCTGCAGAAGCAGGATTTATTGGTGACTGCTCCCAACTGGCTAAAAGAAAATTGAGAACATTTCTCCAAGGAAGATAAACGCACAGCCAACAAGCACATGAAAAGGTGCTCGTCATCTTTAGCTACCAGGGAAATGGAAATCAAAAGCACAATGAATACTGCTTCACACTCACTAGAATAAGTATAACCAAAAGGATAGACAGTAACAACTGTTGATAAGGATGTGGAGAAATTGAAAACCTTAGACATTGCTAGTGGTATGTAAAGTGGTACAGCCATTAGGGAAAAACATTTGGCAGTTCCTCAAAGGGTTAAACAGAGAGTTACCATATGACTTAGAAATTTCAGTCTTAGGTATACACCCAAGAGAACTGAAAGTCTGTACAAAAACTTGTATGTAACTGTTCATGGCACCATTATTCACAATAGGTCAAAAGTGGAAACAACACAAATGCCCATCAACTGTGAACCGATAAGCAAAGTGTGGTGTGACACCACACTAAGCCAAGACGTTAATAACAGGGGAAGCTGGAGGTAGTGGTATGAGGGGGGGATATGAGAACCCTGTACTGGGTGCTCAATCTTTCTGTACATCCAAAATTGCTCACCAAAAGTCCACTTTAAAATGTGGTATATTCATACAATAGAATATTACTGAGCCATAAAAAGAATGACAGGCTAGTGCATGAACCTTGAAAACATCATGCTAAGCAAAAGAAGCTGAACACAAAAGGCCATATATTGTGTGCTGCCATTACACATGATGTCCAGAACAGGCAAATCAGACAGAGGGCAGGTAAGTGGTTGCCAGGGGCTGGGAGAAAGGAAGAGTGGACAGTGACATCTCATGGGTATGGGGTTTCTTTGGAGGGATATAAAAATGCCCTGAAATTGGACAGTGGTGATGTTTGTACAATCTTTTGAATGTACTAAATACTATGGAAATGTACACTTTAAAGGGGTGAATTTTATAGTATGTGAATTATATCTTAATTTTTTTAAAAGGACAGCCGAGCTGGGGAAGAGAAGAAGGACATTCTAGCTTCTGAATACACAAGGTAATGGTTTATTTCTTGACTATAATTACATTTGGACACAACTTAGCAACTCAATAACAACAATACAATAATTACACGACATTCTTGAACTCACTGTCTCTGTCTTAAGTATGTAAAAGAGCATAAAAGGCATAAAAAGGGGTACTCAACACCTCTTTTCTAATATCCACCTTTCTCCTACGCCGTCTTCTCCACTGTGTATCATTTCCTTTCTTTTTCATATTATACCAAAGCAAAAGACAACCATCAAATTCATCTTGACTGACATTTACCAGGAACCAATAGGAAATAAAGGATTTCTTCCTCCCACAGTTTAAATTTTGCTCTCAGACTAAAGGACATTTTCCTTGATTGACCAAAAGCAAGATGAAGAATAATTCATTAAGATATGCTCTGCATATCAATTATTCACGAAGAACAAAAGCGGAGAGAGATGGAAGTGGATGTAGGACCTTCCAATGGAAGCAGACAAGGACTAAGCTTTGGCTCCGTTGAAATAAAGCCACCTACAGCTCCTTGCCCAATAATGTCATCACCAAACAAAAATTAGAAGACAAATGTAAGGAATGGAACTCATGCAAGCCATTAATCTGTCTTTTCAGGCTCATTAATATGTACAGCACAACTGGTGATATTGAAGAAAATAAGGCAATAATAGGGGTTGTCTCTCAATGCCAATATTCACATCCTTTTACTTTCAAGTTATAACTTTAGTTCCACTAAAACTTTATTTGCTCATACATTGTATATATTTTTGAGATGTAAAATACTTATTGATATATTGCAAATTCTGAGAACTGTTCTGATGTTCATAGCATCTTATTCACTGTAATAATGATCTCCATTTCATCTCAAAGCTTTTACTATTTGTCATTATTGAACATTCTATATATATATATATATATATATATATATATATATACACACACACACACATACATATAGCAGCATACTCATATTTCAGTCTTAAAAAAGCAAATAAAATAGCTAGGTTCGCAAGCTCTCCCAGCCTTACAGATCTGCCTCAAGATAACCTGTTCTTTTCACAATCTGTGCACACTTTAGATGGTACCAAGTAATTTCTTAGCATAATTTATGTTAGACTTAATTATAGAGTTTAAATGTCTGTTAGATCATTCAGTTAACATTTCTTCAAATTTCGTCCCTTTTTAACATGTCTTTATAATAGACACATATGTCACTATGCATTCTCAATTAACAACTAGTATAGAAAATATTCCACTCTCTGCTCTACCTCGTTATTAAAAGACAAAGAGAGAGAGATATTTCTGGGTACTAGGTACTGCATTTGTGTTCCTCATCCTGATATCCAGGGGCTTCACTTCAAATTTCACTTGAAATCACTCCAGTCATACTGCTCTGATAAGAACATGAACAGTAAGGCCACTTACCTGGCTTCACAAGGCCTGACTTCGGTTCCTTCTTATGTCGTGCTGACTGGAGGCTTCCCTCACCAACCATTCCAACTGTGCATTTCTTTCTGGTAAAGTCTTCATCACTTCCAGGGCAAAAGCCAATGGGGCTGTTCCCAGCATCCGAGGGTGTCTTCACAGGCGATACTGACTGGCTGCTAGGGCAGCCCGTGTCATCTGAAAGACAGGAATCGACGAGTGTTTAATGAGGAGGAGGAAATCAATGATGGTGCAGGGGAGCCAGGCAGTGAGCCGCGCCCACGCGCGCTCACACACACGTACTCTGCTCAGGAGGCGCAGGCTAACTCCCGTGGATGACTTGCCTTTTATTTTCCATATTCTGGCCAATCACGTTAACAAAGGAAATATCAACGATCAAAGAATAGATTCTAAGGCAAAACCCTGAAAGACTTGTGGATCACAAATATTTCTGTGACATTCCTGTTGTCCAAACCTCAATTATGCCTGTCTGTTTTAAGGCTTTAGGTAGTATACTTTGGGTTCATATTCATCCACAGATTTCTGATGGGGTTAGTAATAAAATGTTTGTCAGGGCAATTCAGAATTATTGATATGAATTTTTCAGGGTTGTCTGTATTAGGAAAAAGTTGCTTGAATGTCATTGACCATGCCCAGTTTTCAATTACTGGACCTATCAGTTGGTTGCCAGAGTTTGAAAGAGAAGACAGCTGACTTCAGGAGTTCAAGGAAGCAGAAGTCAGTGATCCTGTTTTATCATTGAACGCATCTATCCGAACCAAAAGGACATCAATCAGATATCTTGCTGTCTGGGGTAAATGGGTAAAATAAAAATAATATTCAAATTAGAAATGTTCCCTTAACTTTCAAGCTATATATTAACTACCATAGTTATTATTATAAGTTAATATGCATAATATGCAGTGACGTAAATGCTTACTAAGCAAACAAGAAAGCTACACTGCTGATTCCTGTTAAGTTCTTTCCATATCTATTAAATGTTTATAATGGTTGATTGATTCATTTATACTGTGTTGAGGAGAAGTGTATGGAATGTAAAGCCAATCAGCATTACTTAAAAGTATGTCTATTCAAAATAATCAATTAGTGGTAAATTTTCATTGCTGAAAAATTCTTTATTATATGGAAATATTTTGACATCAGAGCTATTTTAGTAACTAAGTAGGCAAAAAAATGAATAGTACTAATGAATACTACTAAATGAATTTAGTACTAATAACTTTTAGGACTATTACACTTTTATAAATATTAAAGAAACTAAAATAATTTGCCATCTATCAAAGGCTATCATAAAACTTCATGGCTTGAATGAAGACAGAAACAGAACTAGGACTGAATAAAATATACCGGTTGCCTGAATTAACACGACTAGAGAATCCATCTAAAAAGTAATTGCCATTGCTTCATTTTTGACCTTTATTGCAATTTTTGTTATGAAATATCCCAGCTTCTAGAACAAAGTGAACCTGGCATTAGTAAAATGATGTATTCTTTTAGATTTTTGGACGTAATAGTCTATATTGGATCTCAGTGGTCCATTTCTGGAAGTAAATGGTTTTTAGTGCACAGTTCACGCCTTCTGTCTTTGTTGCTCTTTTAAATGTGCTATGTTCTTCTTGAATTGAAGAAACTGTGGCCCTGAGTCACAAAGTGATGAGAATCCTCTTGGCTGCTACAGCTCAGCTATTTCACTATTGTCCCTGGCTTCTTACTTTTGCCTGTCCTATGCTTCACTCCAAAGAAATCTGAGCTCCTTTCTTAAGGTGCAAAGACAGATTCCAGTACTTTTACAAGCCTCAACAGGTCTGCACATGGCCTCAGGAGAGCCTGGTTCCTGATTCCTATCCCAAAGCAGATAAACCCAAACAAATGAGGTCTAATCATCCAAAATTACCTGTTGTCTTTACAAGTATTTCTCTATGAGTCAGTTCTATAAGTTACTTCTTTTGAAACAGAGATGGCCCAAATTAACAAAAAGTCATGCTTCAGATTCTCTACCCTCAAAAGCAATTTTTCTTGAGAACTCTCAGACTCCAAGGGACAAAAGTAAACAATTTCCAGTATTAAGAAACAATGTCAAAACTGTAATTTAAATAGAAAACAAACATGTTTTGTTTGGTTCTACTATCATTTAGCCAGAGTTAAACAAGAAGGAACGTGTGCATGCCATGTTTTCAGTACTAGTCATTTCATGGACTATGGGTCTGATTAAAAATTGGGGACCAAAATTATTCAGAATGGTAGCAGTTTACGGAAGGCAATAGCAATTTTTCACCTGGCATGTATGTCTCACCTGTCATCAAAATTTACAGCCGTTATCTCCAGGGCAGGCATTGAGAAGATGAAGACCTAAATAAATCTTTAACTTCGGGTACCTCATACAGCATTTGAATCACTACCTAGTAAACTAGTATTCATTTATCATCTCTTAACTGTCCAGTATTACACTTTATATTGAGGGGGAAATGATGGGAATATGAGACATCGTCTTTCATTAGTTAAACAAATATATATCAAGTCTTGGCACTGAATCAGCCACAGGAATGTACCCAGCCCCCATCCTGATGGAGCTTATAAGCAAGTAAAGGGAGGTGGTAAATATCAGTCCCAGTGCACAGTTCTTGTAAACTGGTAAGCCTGTTAAGGCAAATCCATGCCCTGGAAAAACTGAGTTATGAGAGAAGCTTGGGGCATTTGCCTGTTTTGTCTAATGCAACCAACACTGACAAAGGAATCTAGTTTTGGAAAGGGCGGGGCCATTAATTTTCCTACTGCAGAGACTACACTTTAAGTTACGCAAAATAAGACCTGAGCAAAAACAACAGAAATTCAGTACCAGAGAGTCACCTGGTTAACTGTGGCACCTGAGGTGTTTTCCTCTGCACAGCACTGAGGAAGTAGTTCTTTTTTTCAACAGGTCTTGTTTAGGGCCCTTTCTTTCTTCCCCTTCCCTCCTCTTCCTCTTTCTTTTTAACTTCATGATCATAGCTGGAAGCAGACCACCAGTCCAGATGAAGTGATATTCCTTTCCAAAATTCTGTGTAAAATAGTCTTAGTTCACATTTATTCCAAGATTCTAAGAACAGTCAAGTTGATGTTCTTTGGTTGTCCAAGTCTAATCTTACTAAGTGCCAAACTGCATGTGGATCCAGCACATAATAGATTTATTTATTAAACCTGCTTCAGTGAAATACTTCATGCCTTCTGTTTCCTGCTGCTATTTTGACTGTTAAATGTGTCTTGTAGAATTACAGCTCTAGTTACTTATGTTAGTATAAAGGAATTATCAGTGACAGAAATTTCTAAGAGGACACCATGAAGAAACTGTTTCTGGGCAGGAAATGGCAGAAATCCTGAATGATTTACCCAGAAAAGTGCGGGTTGTTTTAAATTTCCAGAATGCCTGAGAAAAGTAAGAACATTTCGACTTGGTTTTAAGGAAAACTTTGTTCCAAGGCTTTAGAAAGAGAGTGGAGGAGATTGTCACTTCTCCTGAAAAGGGATTTTTCTCTTAAAACACGCTTAAACACACACCCACGCCAGCTCTCAGCCCTTAGCTGAGCTTTTATGTTTCTTTCTCATGGTATTATTATTCATGGTAAGTACAATTTCATTTTAAGAATATACATGCAATAGGGGCACTTTCCATGTTTTACAGCGTGAGATGATTTGAGATGATTTCCTTCTGGGGTCAACAATTTAATCCCACTTAACATGAGTCCAGGATGGCCCCTGGTGGCTCTCAGGGTAAAGTGACCCCCATCAAGGCCAAATGATTGCCATCTGCAGCGAAGGAGACTAATTTACATGCCCCCTTTCACTTATTTTTGCTGCTGTGGTTGTTTAGTCCCTAAGTTGTGTCCAATCTTTGCGACCCCATGGACTACAGCACCCCAGGCCCCCCGTCCTCCACTATCTACCCGAGTTTGCTTAGATTCATGTCCATTGAGTTGGTGATGTGATCCAACCATCTCAACCCCTGCCGCCCCCTTCTCTTTTTGCCTTCAATCTTTCCTGGCATCAGGGTCTTTTCCAATGAGTCTTTTCTTCACTTCAGGTGGCCAAAGTCTTGAAGCTTCAGGTTCAGCATCAGTCCTTCCAATGAATATTCAATTTTATTTATACTGAGGAGTAAGTTCTTGCATTGACTTGTTCCTGTTTATTTGCTTTGAATATGTCAACCCACAGGATTAAGGGTAATAGAAAAATATTTACAGATCTAGGAACCTCCAGAGGTTGTGGCTCACCTCAAGTGTTGTAAGAAGTATACTACTAACTAGTTTCCAAATTGATTTTAAGGGAAAAAAAATTTAAAGTCTATAAAGACAGATGGGAGAAACAAATATCTAATGTAGTTTTGGAGCTTGGAGGTTGTTAAAAAATGATTTTTTAATCTACTTTCCTCTCTCTTTATATTATAAGCTTTCGAGAATATGGGATATAGCTAATAACTGTACAATTATTCTACTTATAATTCTGAAAAAAATATGTATAAGCACCTTTTAAAATAATTTGTATCTAATTTTAAATGTACTAAAGAAACTTGCTAAGTTAAAGAAAATCTTTTGTTGGGTTTTTAAATTATAAAAATAATACTCTTTAATGCAGAACATCTAGAGTATAGAAAAGTACAAAGAAGTAAAAAAAAAAAAATAAAGAGATACTAGCTTCCTAGAATTGTACTGCCAATAAGAAGTATTTAACTATTTGGTATATTTCTTACTGATTTTTTATGCATATTATTTACCTGCTTGTTTTGTGTTTTGTTAAAATTTCAATATACATTATAGTTTCTTTACTCTGTTTTAGAAAAGTTTTCCCTCCAATTTGTTAGGTTAGACAGAAAGAAGCTGTTAAGACTAGTAGGAACCAAAACAAAGGGGTCCAATTGGCCAAAGATGGAATAATTTGAGCATCAGAAAGAATAATAAATGCAAATGACTGATAATAATTGGATATATTTAAAAAATTTATGAGTTCATAAACTTACAAAATAAACCAAAAAAAAAAAAAAGAAGGCCATTTCAACACCCCCAAAATCCCAACCCACTGAAATCACTGGAAGTGACCCAGGGGCCAATTTTTATATTGAAATTTGACAAGAGGAAATAAAAAATATCCTGATTATAAAACCTGTGACTGGACAATCTGTATTTTAGGACAACATAAATCACTCACTGATATTGGAAAGTTCTTTCTTACAGAAGCATTCTGGTTAATGGAAGTAGATGGAATAATAGAAAGTTATTATGGTTGACCCTTGAACACATGGGTGGGTTGGGGCTGCTGACCCCATGCAGTAGAAAACCCAAGTAAAACGTAGCAGTTGGTCCACCATGTATGCAGTTCTACATTCAAGGATTCAACAAACCTTAGCTTATAGTATATATTTATTTTAAAAAGTCTAAGTGGACCCATGCAGTTCAAACCCATGTTGCACAAGGGTCAACTTTGCAATTATTTCTAATGGAATAATAGATTTAGGCAACAAACACAATGGATGAAACCATTAGACAAAAGGCTGACGGAAGGTCTGTACTAGAGGGATCAAGCCTTACCCATTTGTACCCACTGAGTATCCTTAGCATGACTGACAGTGGGGCAATGGACATTATGTACCTTCTGATGGCTATGAGATGAAGCACGCGGCATTCCCCATGAAGTATTCTTGTCACAAAAAAATTGCCTCTGAATCTAATCAAGCTTTAAAGCTAATGTCCACCACACTATATGGAGAACAGGAATGACTTAAATCAGGGGTTGGCAAACTGCAGCCTGAAGGCCAAATCCTGTTTGCTGCCTGCTTTTGAAAATCAAACGTTACTGGAAAACAGCCCAGTCCTTTACGTGGTGTGGACTGTGGCTTTCAGGCACAAAAGCAGAGGTGAATAATTACAACAGAGATCATCTGGCCAGCAAAGCTGAAATTATTTACTATCTGGTCCTTTTCAGAAAGTTTGTTGGCCTCTGGTTTAAATAATACCATGAGGAAGGAAACAGACACTTTTGAGATGACTGAGGCTATTTCAGTGTTCTCGATAGTACCAAGGAATTATGTTAAATGTGTTAGTAATGAAAATGGCACCAATTTATGCAAGAAAGTGTTCATTTTTAAAGAAATGAGTGCTAAGGTATGGACATGAAATGTCATGATGTCTGGATATAAGCTTTAAAATGCTTCAGCAAAGTAAAAATGAGAGAAAGATAGATGCAGCAAATATGACAACATCTTGCTATTACTTAATCTAGATAGAACGGATAAGCAGCATATTAGGGTTTACTATAGTATTCATTTTTCTTTGGGTATGTTTTTAAAAGTTTCAAAATATTTTATTTAATTTCTCAAAAATATTATTTTTAAATCAGTAATTGTTTAAAAGAGGAACACAGTATTTCCAAAAATCAATTCCTTCTTGCAGGGTTTTTTAGGCTGTTTCCAATTTTCTATTATTGAAATTGCTTTAATAACACATTTTACAGATAAATCTCTGGTCAAATTTTTTATTACCTCATAGAACGTATCTCTAAAAGGAAAATTACTAAGACTTCTGAGAAGTTTCAGGCTATTTATATTCCTGTTATTATCATATGAGAGTACCCTACTTATTAAATTCATGCTAGTAATGAATACTAGTTTGTTTGCATTTTTGCCAAGTTAATATGAAAAATGTATTTCTGATGTTTTAGCTTGCATGTATTTAATTATCAGTGAGGCTTAATGTCTCTCATATGTTCACCGGTCTTTTTTTTTCACTTATCCTATGTACTGTGCGTGTTTTTGACAATTTTTCTATTAAGGTGTTAAGGAATTCTTACATATGGAAGGCACAGTCCTTTGGCATAGTTCACCAAATTTATTGTTGGCTTTTAGTTTAAAATGTTTCTGACAACAAACCTTTTCTATTTCTAGTTGTCAAATCTCTCCATATTTTCCTTTGTGATTTCTTTCAATGCTTTAATGCTTAGAATGTCATTCTTAACTCCAGGATCAATTAAATATTACCTATACTTTCTTTCCCTGGAGAAGGGAAAGGCTACCCACTCCAGTATTCTGGCCTAGAGAATTCCACGGACTGTAGTCCATGGGATCCCAAAGAGTTGGACACGACTGAGCAACTTTCACTTTCATACTTTCTTCTAGATTGTTATAATTTCAGTTTTCATGTATATTAAATCCATCTGCAATTCATTTTAAAATGCAGTGTAAGGTTAGATGGTAACAGTTATTGTTTTCTTAATTTTTAGGAAAGCTATCCTTTCCATATTACTTGTTAATGCTTTTCTGATGAAAATTTGAAAGCAATGAATATTTTCTGCAAAGTGAATATATATATATGTATGTGTGTGTGTATATATGTGTGTGCATGTGCTATATTATGTCCAACTCTTTCAGACCCTATGGACTGTAGCCTACCAGGCTCCTTTGTCTATGGGATTCCCCAGGCAAGAATACTGGAGTGGGTTGCCGTGTTCTCCTCCAGGGGATCTTCCCAACCCAGCAATCGAACCCAGGTCTCCCACATTGCAGGCAGATTCTTTACCACCTAAGCCACCTAAGCCAGGGAAGCCCATGAATACTGGAGTAGGTAGCCAATCCCTTCTCCAGGGGACCTTCCTGACTCGGAAATCAAACCTGGGTCTCCTGCATTGCAGGCAGATTCTTTACCAGCTGAGCTACCAGGGAAGCATATATATATATATATATATATATATATATATACACACACACACACACACATATGTGTGTATATATATATATATACACATATTTATTTATATATATATATATTTAACCTACATTTAAAAATATTAGGATTGCCCAAGTGTGTGTATATTTACTGATATTTAAGGTGCCTAACAACCAGTGCTATCCAACACATTTGGTGACAATTATGATGACCAAGTCCCAACTTCAACTTCCTTGTCATCTAAAGATTACTGATAAAATATTTCTTCAAAGTCCAAGGAACATCTCTAAAACTTCTGGTTCATTTTTGAATTTAGATCTCAGAGCTCATTGGTTTTCCAAAATGCTGAACTAACAGTTCCAGAAGAACTTAAAAATAATAGCAGGCGGAGGAAAATGTGGTTTTGTGCCATAAGGTCTTGAAACATTCAGTTATGGTTTGATGCTGTTCAATGTTCAATTGAATAATTTGGAGGAAGAATCATTTCCATTTTAAAGAAATATCAAACTATATAGAAATCTAGTTGATTCTCATGAATGACAAAGGCGTTCACAGACAACTTACTCATCTGCTCAACAAATATTTACTGAGTATCTACCATGTGCCAGACACTATTATAGGTGTTACTATTTACTGCTCAGGAAATATTTACTATTTACTGGTCAGGCAGGAGGAGAAGGGGGTGACAGAGGATGAGATGGTTGGATGGCATCACCAACTCAATGGATATGAATCTGAGCAAACTCCAGGAGATAGTGGAGGACTGAGGAGCCTGGCATGCTGCAGTCCATGGGGTTGAAAAGAGTCAGACATGACTGAGCAACTGAACAACAATTTACTGCTCCAGACATTGACATTTCTGAAGATAGTCTGATGGGAGACAAGTGAAATGTCATAGTTTAAACTCATGGTTAATCTGAACCCTGTGAAATTCTTACTAAAAACTATTAAAATGCTCTGAAAGGATGTAGGTAAGATAAAAGTAACATTTATTGCATAGCTATCATGTGGCAAGAATACTAGTTTTATCATATAATTTTAATAATATCTCATTTTTATAGGTGGGAAAACTAAGGCTTGGACAGGGTAAGAAATACAGTCACACAGCTAGTAAGGGATGAATTTAAAGATTCAAACGGGTTTGTCTGACTCTGAAGTCCCTGTTTTTCTCACCACCATGAGCTGTTTTCTAAATTTTTCTACCTATGTTTGTTCCAAGAGGAAACAGCAGAAATTTGGGGAATGCTCAAATTAAAAACAGACAAAGGAAGCTGTTAGAAAGAAGCATCTCATTATAAACAGACCACAAAATTTGAGGCATTTCTCTAGTTGTTTCCAGTTTTTTTGCTTCAACACAGTGACGGTTTAATGCATGCTGCTCAGATAATTTTGCACTGTAGGTTTTCAGTAGCAATATTTGCAATTCTATTCCCTCACCTAATTTCAGCATCTTCTTGGACTGAGAATTCACAAGTCTACCAGGCTCTACCCTAAATTTGCTTCAGCATTATACAATGTGACACTACACAGTTGCCAATGTTGAAGTGTAAGAATCTCATTCATCCACCCATCCATCCCACAAATAATTATTGATTTCCTATTGTGTGGCAGATAGTCCTCAAGATATTGAAAATGTAATGATGACCAAGACTCTAAGCTCCTTGTCCTCAAGGAGTTCACATTCTAGTGGTAGAGAGAGTTAATAAGCAAGTAAAAAAAAAATAGGGAAGAAATTTTGATTGTGATGTGCTGTTAACAAAACAAACTAGATGATATTAGAGTAGCTGGGTGGGAGGTGGGAAGGTATTTCATTAGACAGGTTGTCATGGAAGGTCCTAAAGAGGTAACTCGAACTGAGATAAAAAAAAGTGAGAAGGAGCCAATCATGGCAAAGGCAAGGAAGAGAAAAGCCCAGGAAGAGGGAACAACAAGGAGTCTGGTGCACTGAGGAAACTGAGAAGAGGCCAGCAAAATGTGAGGGCAGAGGACTGATGATGAGGTTGAAGGGAGGCGGAAGTCCAAGCATGTGCAGGACTATAGGAAAGAATCCTACATTTATCTCAAGCGCAATGGAAGCTATCATGTGCATTAAGCAAGAAATGACAACCGTTTGGCCTGTGGAGAACAGACTATATTAGTGATATTAGGTCTCACTAATATTTTTTGAGTGCCTACTAAGTACCACGCATGTTTAGAACACTAAACCTTTAATGCAATTTAATTAACTTAATCTAATATCCTCTGAGACAGGCACTAACAAGATGTGCTACAGTCCATGGGGTTGCAAAGAGTTGGGCACAACTGAGCAACTGAACTGAGCTGAATAAGATAAGCATACAAAACTAGCACTACAAAGCCACCTCCCTGAGGCCACAGTAAGCCGTGGGTACGAATTCAAAGAGGTCAACTCCAGAGTCTCCTGAACACCCATGCTGTGTAACCCCTTTAGGAATGAAGGCATGGAAGCACTAAACCCACACGGAGACCACTGCCATAGTAGAAATGAGAGATGACAATGGTTTGACTGAGGCGGTAGTAGTAAAAATTGAGAAAAGGAGATGGATTGGCGATACATTTGGGAAAAAATAATTGAAAGTATTAGTTAAGACAATGAAAAGTAGGAGGTCAAGAATACCTTCCAGGTTCTTTGCTGAAGCAATGGAGAACACGGTGGTCATTTCTGCGTTGGCGAAAAATAGGTTAATGAGTTTACAGAGGGTGAAATGAAGATTTCTGTTTTTGATGGGACTTCCCTGGTGGTCCAGTGGTTAGGAATATGCCTTCCAATGCAGGAGATGTAGGTTCTATCCCTAGTCAGGGAACTAAGATCCCACATGCTGCAGGGCAATTAAGCCCATGCGCCACAAATAGAGTCTATGTATTACAACTAGCAAACATGTGTGCAACTACTGAACATGCATGCCACAACAAAGAGTCGATGAAAGAGCCCACGTGCTACAGGGGAGACCCAGCTCACCCTCCTCCCCCAAAAAGGAATTCTGCTTTTCATATATGTTAAATCTGAGGCACAAACTAACCAGGACACTGGAGATATCAAATAGGCAGTTGGATATGTGAGCCTAAAGCTCAGAGGGGGCTTCCCAGGTGGCGCTAGCAGTGAAGAACACACCTGCCAATGCAAGAGACTTAAGAGATGTGGGTTCAATCCCTGGGTGGGGAAAATCTCCTGCAGGAGGGTGTGGCAACCCACTCCAGTATTCTTGCCTGGAGAATCCCATGGATAAAGAGCCTGGCAGGCTGCAGTCCATGGGGTCGCACAGAGTCGTACATGACTGAAGTGACTTTGTACGCACACAAAGCTCAGAGGAGAGGTTGGATGGGAGAGCATCACCATCCTACAAGTGAGTGGCTTAAAGATCTGAGTCTTTGGGGAGGGCAGGAAGAGAAGGGGAATGAGGACTGAGGCACCCGGACACTGTGAGGCGGGAAGGGGCAGGACGGAGCCAACAGGAACTCTCAAAGGGTGGAATCAAAGAAGCCAAGGAGGAACATCTTTCCTAAGAAAGAGCCTTGTTCAGCTGTACTGAGTCATGCTGGAAAATCAAGGAAAATGAGGGCAAACGAGAGAATGTCAGATCTGCTAACATGGTCACTCCCGTGCTTGACAAGGACAGATTATGGAGATAGGATGCTGATGAAGTTTTGCTCGTGAAGAGGAACAGGGAAGCAGAATGGCAGCTGCAAGGTGATGAGAGAGTCAAAGGGAGCTTATTTACTCTGAAGGATGTGTAAACACAAGCGTATGTATGTGCTGATGGAGGTGAACTTGTTAGAGCAACTGAAATGAAACACCTCCACTAAGACATGCAACCTACGTCTATAAAAACCAAACGGAGAACGGAGAAATTATTTAATGAAAGTTTCCCTGGTTTCTTGGAGACAAAATAATCATTTCCCATATAAACATTCCCGGGATTTTTGAGCTATTTTGGAGCCTCGAGTGCTCCCATAAGAGTCATTCTGGTGCAGCCCTGGGCAGCAAAAGAGGATGTGGAGTGAGGTGAGGTGAGATAAGTCGGTCTCTTCATGGGACCTGTGCTTCCCCTGAAACAAGGGCTTCTACTTGGTTTTCCACCAAGCGCCGGATTGTCTCGTTTGTAGGAGCAACCACAGGGGGAATTTAGAAGGGAAAACAAGTTGGTCCAAACAGTCAGCGTAGCATAATGACACATTTATCTAGGAGTTTTGTTGAGTGAGCAACCGATGCTGAAATGGGGAACCAAGGCGGCTCAGTCACTGCCAGGAGACAGGTGAGCCCTGGGAGGTGGGTGAGGGAATTCTTCTGTCTTGCAAGCTTTTATTTCTCCTGCTCTTTCTTTCACAGGGTTATGATCTTTCCAAAATAGGGATGTTACTAATGCTTCTGATCTTCCCTCTCCTTAGTAATATGAGTTTATTTGCAGCTTCTAAACCATGGGTTTATAAAGACTTTTTTTTTAAGGTTCCTTATCGGGAGAAGATAGCAGAGAGGGAAAGGCAGGGCGGGAAGGGAGCTGGCAGGTAGGAAGGAAAGAGGAGACACACAGAGAATCAGACAGGGAAGCTATCTTTTGATCTCTTGAAAACCTTACAACAAGGAAACCTGAAACCACTCTTAAGAAAGAAAGAAAGTGAAGTCACTCAGTTTCTTTGAGACCCCATGGATTGTAACCTACCAGGCTCCTCTGTCCATGATATTTTCCAGGCAAGAGTACTAGAATGGGTTGCCATTTCCTTTTCCACCAGATCTTCTTGACCCAGGGATCGAACCCCAGTCTCCCGCATTGTGGGCAGACACTTTACCATCTGAGCCACCAGGGAAACCACTCTTAGGACACCTGAATTACAGGGACCTCTCTTGTAGCAAGCCCCTTTCCAGGTGGCACAAGTGATAAACAATCTGCCTGCCAATGCAGGAGATGTAAGAGATGCAGGTTCAATCCCTGGGTTGGGAAGATCCCCTGCAGAAGGAAATGGCAACCCACTCTAGTATTTCTTGCCTGGAAAACTTCCATGGACAGAGGCAGACACTCTTGTAGTAATGCAAATCTTTTTGATTTTTCTGTTTTTTCTCCTTCCTTTCTGTTTTTTTCTCACATTGAGCATTTGAAGATAGCGATGATCAAGATGCAGTAAGGCGTTAAAATGGAGAAATGTTGAAGTACGTTAAGGAAAAAACAATGCTTATTATACAGTCTAATTCCTACATCTTGATCTTTCTATTTGAAAAAAAGAAGAATTGTTTTAGAGAATATATATGAATCAGGGTATTAGTTTTTAAAAAACGATACAAACACAGAAAAGAGGGAGAGATGCTCAGGAATAAAGTTAATTTCAGTGACATTCAATAAATGAAATTCTGAATTTTGAAAAGTCAGCCTCAGAGATGAAATGTCCATCCATAGAAGGTTGGCTGTATAAAGGAAGCCCTCCATCCAGTGGAACACGAGCTGTCAGTACAGTGAATGGGGGCACCTGTATGTACTGACAAGCAGTGACAGGCACAGGTACCACCCAGAATACACACTCCTGGAGGGCAGGAGTCCTGTCAGGGTTGTTCATCACTGTTGTTCAGCTCCTAGGATAGCACCTTGTCCACAATAGGTGTTTGATAAATATTTACTTAGAAAGGATCACAGGTCACTAAAGCAGGATCTCACTTTGGCAAAAAGCAATTTAAGTGTGATTACACCTACTCTGACATATGCGTTTGCACATGGATCTTAGTTTTGAATTGAAAACATATAATCATTAGCATTAAAGATAATCCTCACACACACCTCAGGATAACTAGAAGGGCAGGTTAGGGTCCATAGGGTCTCAAGAATTCTGAGGGCTGGGTCAACACCTAAAAGGGACCCTATCTTCAGGGACCCCCCACGCTAAAGAGAAGAGAATGAAGCAGGGCCAACTGGGAAGGAGGAGGCGTGCTGGGAAGATTCACACTGAGCAGGGAAAAGCTGAAGGATGGGCTTCTCCCAGGTGTGGGTGAGAGCCGGGCAAGCCCCCATGATGAGCACTGGGAAGTTTGGTTCAGGTTCTCTAAAAAGAGACAGCAGTCAGCCTGACAGGACTGGCCTCCTGGAGTGGGAGGAGTATAACCTGGGCGGTGAGCAGAGGGCGGGCACCTTGACCACCCAGCAGTGCGTGGAGCAGCTGGGAGGGTCTCTGCTCCGGGAGACGTGGGGCCCGAAGCAGGAGATGCCACAGTCCAAGCCCGAGGGCAGCGGAGGTTTGGTGCAGTTACCTTGCGTGGGTGCCAGCAAAGCCAGCTGACAATACAGGTGCACCCAGCAGTCTTGTGGACTTTTTCAGAGCAAAATCTACCACCTGGGCCGTGGGGCAGGGGGCTGGCCAGGGTCAAGCTGAGTCCTGGGAAACGTGGGTATGTGGCTTTGTCCTGAATTCCTTCTTCACTCTGAACTGGGCTGCTGTTATCTAGACGAAGTGGGTGCCATATACTGAGATGGGAATTCAGTGGGATGAAGAGGTGAAGACAGAGATTCCACCGTTAGGTTTGGTGGTGCGGTGAGGACCCTGAGAATTTCACAGGTGTCAATTTAGGGGGACAGAAGGAGGAAAGACTGATGGAGTTGCAAGAACAGAGAGCTTAGGCATCACCTCCTCCAGAATGCTTTGCTGATTCCCCAGCCTTCCACCTCTCCTGCCACCAGACACACAGGTGTGTGCACACCTCACACACTCATACAGATATATACACATACACACACCAATCACTACACACATGCACCTCACACGTACTGCTCACACTTACGTATACACACACAAATAAATAAAACATAAACTGGATGGCTATTTTTTCTCCTGGCTTCCAAATACCAACTCCGGAGTGGGATATTTTCTGATTTTCTTAGCAAGAGAGCTCTTCTCTAGCTGTCACAGCACTGGGGGCCTGTTCCCTTACACCAATGACTCTTTCTAATAATTAGAGATGCTAAACTCCTCTGGACAGGAATGTTTCTTTCATGTAATAAGCTGATTATATCACCTGGATGAGGGCATGGCAACCCACTCCAGCATTCTTGCCTGGAGAATTCCATGGACAGAGTAGCCTGGCGGGCTACAGTCCGAGCGGTCACAAAGAGTCAGACACGAATGAGCGACTAACAATTTCCATTAGCAGGACATGTTCTAAGGTGGCTGCTTCTTCGCTTTATGCCGTTTCTGTTCACAAAAGGTTTCACATGTGCTGTACTTTGAGATGGCAGGGAAACCTGTGTTAAGTCCCTTGACTTCAGCTACGAACATCTCTGACCTCTTTTCACAGCTCCAGACCTTTATCTCAAGCCAGCAGAGCCTAATCTGAGTTCATTCACCTGACTCATCCTCCTCCCCAGTCCTGCTGCTTCATTTGGGTTCATCCAGTGGCAATGTAGACCCATTCCACTAGAAACTGGTGACTAAGACACATACATTCCGGGTCCAGTCCTCACACTTATTTTATCAGTTTTCACTCAGACTGTCACCACAAGGGCCTTCAAACCAGGCAGGCTCTCACCATCATTCCCTGTCTCCTCCTAGCCAATCTCCCACATGTAATCAGAAAGATTTTTCTAAATTATAATTCTAGTCATAAACCAGAAAATCCTTCCCTGGGGAAAACCCTTCAGTGGCTCTGGAGGCTGTTAAGGAATTGCAAAATGGCAGTCCAAGAGCCACATCCGTCTACTTATATATGCTATTTGACCCATATAGTGGAAAAAAAAAAAAAAGCTGAATTTTAAACACTCTGACTGTTGTTAGAAGGAGCACACACTGTCCAGTTCTAGAGTCCAAATCTATTATCTATCCAGGTGGCCTCACTCTTTACGTTACTGGCTCACTTCCTGCATGGACCTTGGACCTCAGGGATCAAGTTTTTCACAAGGTGAACAAAGCCTTTCCTGCTCTGGCCCTGCTCACCTCTCTAATCTTATTTCATGCTTTTAACTCAGGTCCGCTGATGCCAAGGCTCATGTTTATCTACTACACCACACTAACAAATGCTACTTCTTTGAACCCTTGGGCTTATGAAATGTGAGAGGCCAGTGCAGATAGTAAACAGAGCAACAAACTCAAATTACAAGGAAGGAGTGTCTGTGTGTCCAGTGGGTGTGGGTAAAAACGACCAGATACAAAATTCCTGAGATAAAGGCAGTTGCGTGGGAAATGCCTCCAAACATGTCATCCCATTTATTGATATTTCATCAGGGTGAAGGCAGTAAAATACTTGATTTTTCTAATCCCTGTGTTTTATTCATCTCTGTACCCTTAGCCTGATCCTTAGCAGGCACTGAATAAATGCTTATTATATTAATACGTTTTTATGAAGTTTGCAAAAAGCTGAATGTCTTGCTACTCCCAGGCCTCAGTTTCTCTTTTTTTTCCCATCTCTCTCAGTGAACCTACTGGGTGTTTAGGGCACATTCATATTGTACCCAGTATAACTGCCATTTCCTTCTCCGATAACTGCTTCCAATGTACCTCAAATCATCCTAATGCCAAAATAACTAAATGCAAAAGAATTAAAAGTCCGGCCACAGATAGTATATCCAGAAAGAGGGTTATCCAGGAAAACAGAGGAAGGAAATGCTTTCTTCTCCCTTTAACTTCTCTACCATCTGAACACAAGTTAAGCCCACTATGTAGACATAAATAATACTATCACTAAGACTAATGACATGGGAATTGTAAATACAGACTGAGAAGCTGTAATTTCCAGGAACTGTGGAAGCATTTTCTTTGTCCCACGCCATGGGGTTAAACAGCTTGGCTGGCCACCACTTCTGCCATTTTTGATCCTTGTTCATCTTGGGATGCCACTGGGGCATACTCCTCACATTCCTCATACAAAATCCCTAAACACGCACAGACCACAAAATAGAGAGGCTCAGACTTCACTAGGTAAAAGTCATCCAGAATGTCTATAAAATACAGATTCCTGGGCCCTTCCATCCTGGAATAACAAGTTAGGGTAGTGCCAAGGCATCAGCATTTTAAACCAGCTTTCCTGGGGATCTGACGGTAGACAATCACCACACTCTGAAGTGATAAACATCGTCACAGACATGAGAATTCTACAGCATAAAAGATGTTCACAGCAAGTACCATGATTTGCTCTCAGGCATGGTCCAACTCCAACCTTTTACTGTTCATACTAAGTAATTTTTTTTTTTTTATTAAATGGCAAAAAATTTTGCTCTCGTCCCCCTAATTGCAGTTACCACATCCTCAAAGAAGCACTGTCTATGTGCCTTTCATTTGCAACCTATTTCATTAGGTACTTACTTCTGATGCTGAGGCAGCTAAGCATAAGCAATATGTATCATGCAACAGAGTCTAGGTCCCATTCTCATTAAAATGATACTAAATTCTTAGGGTTTTAGTTTTTTTTTTCCTTCACAGTTGGCAGTCATTCAACTACAGTGTAATTCAGTACTGCAGCTCACTTCAGTTTAATCAGTTCATCTCAGTTCTGATCATTATATTCAAAGGCTTACTCTATCCAGATGCCAAGTTTCCTCAACTGGACAAAAGCATAGCAGAAATATTTCTGTTTGGCAAGGCCAAGCAGATTTTTGGAGGCATTATCATGCCTCAGCAGGGCACTAGTCAGGTTGTAATTTGCTGTAATTGTTCTTCCCACAAACAGCCACAATGATTACCTCTAGGTCACTGTGCCCAAAGACAGAGTTCTTCTCAGCCACTGTAACCACCAAAGTTATTTCTGCAAACACCTTACTCAGGATTAGACTGCAAAGAATCAGTTTCTCAGATGCTATCCATTCAGCTGATTGATCTGTTACACTTTTTTTAATGGGTTAGGCAATACACTTGATTGTGTATGTGTGTGCACATTAGAAACATGGAAATAACTCAGAGCAATCACTGGTCTCCCATGAAACCATCAGTGTACTGTATGCATCATTTGCCCCACCTGCCATGTTTACAAGGCACCCCAAGGAGAACTAGCCTAAAGCCCAGCAATCCATCTGCCTCCCGGTTCCAAGGGGTAATTATTGCCTCAACTAAGCAAAGAGAACTGCGTGGCATGCTGCTGATCACGTCAGGTGACTGCTGTAAGTGCCTGACTGACCCAGGTCATTAGAGTTCCTAATAGTGGCTGGAGTTGTGGCCACAATGACAAACACACAAACACAATGCACTAACAACAACAAAAAGGCGGGGGGTGGGGGGGGAGAAAAATGGGCAGAGGCCTAGATTCAATGGGCCACACCCAGAACACAAATCACAGATGTGGGTTTTTGTCACTTCTCATGGGCATGTTCAAACAAGAAGCATGGGAGGGGAGGGAGAGGGAAGGAAGACAGGGTGATTTTATGAGAAAACATTGGTTAAAAAACTGACAAAAAATAAAAGAGAGGACATGAAAGAAGGGTTTTTTTCTTTTTTTTCTATTAACTTTTTTAACTGTACTTCCTTAGGTATTTTTTTTTTAAAGAAAGCATTAGTCAACATTTTTTAAGAATGCACAGTTTTTTCTTTGCCATACACACAAAAGAGGGCCTGGCCTCCAACACAATATAAGCTCAACTGAGCCCACCTGAGGTCACAGTGACTAAGTTCAAATACAAACTGTAAGGAATAGACTCCTTTAACAGGAGGATGATGTCCAAGTGCAAAAACACACGTGCTGACGAAACGCACAAAGCATATGCATCTCTTCAGAGAAATTCTGCTAATAAGAAGCTATTAAGAGAAGAGCTCTTTGGGGACACACCCCAAATGAATTGCGAAAGGTCACATACAACTTCTTCCCTCTGAAACGAGATAGAGACAACAGACAAATTAGCATTCAGAATATCAAATCATTAAATGTTCCTTGTCAAGGCTCCCGTGGGAAGGAAAGCGAGAAGGCAGTGGAGAGAGGGAAGGAAGAAAGTAGGTAAAAAAATGGACAGGTCACTCTGCAAATAGTGTCTGGCTTTTAAATTCATAGATCAGCAAAATTAAAGGAAAAATGTGAGGGTGGAGGTAGAGGACATTTCAACATGGAGTTGTCACCTATTTTGCTGAAGTATAATACCAACCACTGTCAGGATTTTTTGTTACAATACAAAAGGAAAGCTAGACTCTCAAAATAAAGGATAATCCTTTATAATAAGTAAATTTAACTTTATATATAAACTCAATGAACTATTCTTTTAAAAACTGAGTATCTTAGGATATATGATGCTTTTCATAATTTATACAGCCTTTGATACAGATTTAGGGAAAGAATCTAGTTTGCAGTTTTAAAACTGTAATTTTCAAATTAAATTGCATTTTGTTTGAGCAACATCATTCTCTCTCATTTCACTACCAGATTGTAAGAATCCCTCTAACTGCTTGCCCTCTTTCATGTTAGTAAAAGGTGATGATTTATAATAAAGAAAACAAACAAATGCAGAATGATCACAGTAAAGTTAGGAAGTTATGGCAGTAACAGATATCTCTATATTATTTGAGTTTCATTGTAGCAACGGATGGTATTTTTACAATTTGCATGTACTTCAGTCTTTGACTTAACTGCCATGATAACCAACGTATTTTGTAGCTTCAGCATTAAAGTGGCTGGATTAAAACCAGCTATTTCCCTCTGCTGGTTGGACGTGTTTTACATTCTCAACTTCACTGCTTGCAGCTTTAATACTCCCCATAGTACTAAACCCATTTATTTCTCATCCACCAACTGACCTCTGAAAGCATCATTAACACGCCCCCCCAAAGACCTTGCTCCTGTCAATTTTAGTCAGCACAGCACTCAAAAGCCATCATGGGGTTTCACCAGGGCTCTTAGGAGAGGAAAGTAAAGAATGACAAGGCACCAACCCAAACCTTGGGGAACTGCCAAGCAGGAAGATGAGACCCCAGAACAGAGAGAGTCTTATCTGCAGGCAGGATGCAAGACTGAAGATCAAAAAGTAGGTTTATAGACACTGGTCATTAGATGCTTGTGCTACTCAATTCTCAGCTAGTTAATGGCAGAAGGATCAATATTTACTTTCGATTTTTATGTACAGCATTATGGCCTTAGTGGGAGACAGGGCTCCTGGGAAGAAGGGTTGATCCAGGAACTGGGTGTTGGAAAGAATGATTCATGGCTGAAGTTAACAATTTTATCTGTTTGCCAAATATATTTTTGAAGATCTGTCTGGGGCTCTTTCGTTTTGACCAACTTTTTCTTTTTTGCTGGTAACACTGCTCATGCTAAAGGCAGTCAGAGAGAAGGTGATGATATGGAGAGAATTTCAGGAATAAATGTGGAATTGAGTTACGCAAACAAAGCTGTGTCAGTATGAAATGATAGTCCCCTGGGTTCATCCACATTCAGCAAGAATGATTCCTGAGCTCGAAAAGGGAATGAAAGTAAACAGCATTACATTCTGCAAACACCACTTTGAGTTCCAGGAATCTTTACTGCTCCAGTAGTTTTCCTTTTGTTTTCTTCCTGGGAGAATGTCAAGCAAACCATCAGTGGGTCTCCATTTTACACTGGATTCAGCAATAATCAGTTTTAAAATATAATATTTTGATATAATATTTTCAAAATCAAACAGAATCTGAGGCATTGTGGAGAAAAGGATTTAAAAATAGGCAGCACAGTATTTCTAATATACAACTTATGTACTGGGTGGAATTATTTCGTGAAAGTATATAATAAATCTAAAGCTACACTTCTAAAATCCCTGAAAATGTAATCACTGGTACTAACTACAATGGAATATTGTATCCTGCTTAATTAGGGCGTTAATCATAGCACCTTGATTCATCTGCCTCTTTTCATGCATGTGTTAATCTTCAGATTACATTTTCCCTAAATAAATTCTAAGAATCATCCTTTGTGAAACATTATTCATGAATCATAATACAGTCAATCCTTTAAATTTTACCCAATTTCCTAATGCTTCTCAAAGAATATAAGTCCTTCTAGGTCACGTGCTTCAGTTTGTATGATAGACTCTGTCGAGCGATAATGGCAGCACCTCTAGGAGCTAGGAAGGGATCTGTGCCTTTATCAAATATGCTGACAGCTCTAAGGAAACTTCCTTAAACATGTATCAAAACTGGCATATGTTCTTGTATCAAGAACCATCATTTCTCAAGCACCTCTGCAGGGTAGGCCCTGCGCTAGGAATACATTTAAGTATGTAGTCTCTTTCAACCTCTCAGCTACTCTACAAGGTAGGTATTATCAATCCATTTTATGGATGTAACAACTGAGGCTTAAGGAGGTTAAACAACTTGCCCAAGGTCCAACACCTTGTAAGGGTTTGTAGAAAGGCCAGGCCTGAAAGTTCAAAGCCTGTGTTCTTTCCCTCTAAAATACAAGGTCAAGCCATTACTGGGATATAAACCACCTTGATCTTGACCTCATTCATTAGGACTTGCTTTATCTTTGGGAATTTCAGAAACAGAAGTACCCAGGCTTCCAAAGATTGCTTGCATGAAATGTAAGCTACATTTTCCAGAGTTAACCAAGAAATATATTTTACAGTCATAGAAAAAAGAAGTTAAGATTTCACATAGAAAATTATCAACTAGAATAACATAAAAACAGGGATGAAATTCCATCGGGTTGAACCACTCGAAACTGCTGTATCCATAGGTCAAAAGAGTCAAAAAACGCAACCTCGTACTATTCATCCTAATAACAGACATCTGCTCGGACACTCTAAGGGGCCCACTCCAGGTCCACTCACAAGGCGCCGGCAGTGTACTCACTTCCTGCCTTCGTTCCCATGGGTATCGTACCTGAGCAGAAGCTGTTGCTGCTCACCGTCCTCGCTGAGCGCCCAGAGCTGCTGGGGTTGAACTCTCTGCTCTCTTCCTCCGAGAAGGGAGATTCAGAGGCTGGGGACACCTTGTGCTGTTGCTGAGGCAGATGGGGCCGAAGAATCAAACGGGGAATCCGGCTTCGGGCAATCTCCTTCTCATGATGCTGTACTCTCAGCTCCTTCTCCAAATCGGACATCAGAGAGAAAACAAAAGGACACTTGTTGCCCCCTCTGAACTCCAGTCTGCTCTTTCTGGGCTCAGTGTCTGCGGAGCCACATTTCTGAATATTAAATCTTCACAGAGCAGTCCTTGTTTCAGTAGCTAAAATGAGCTCCAAAACTCTTCTACTGAGCTAAGCCTTCTAATTTATTGAAGATCACACGCTGCAGCATGGATGTGTGTACACACACACACACACACACACACACACACACACACACACACTTTCAGCTGCTAGCAGGAAGGCTATTCCTTTCTCTCATGCCTAACTCACCTTGCCACTCTGGCTTTTCCTAGCACATTCAAGCTTTCAGCTCTCTCAAAGGCTCTTTATAACTCACAGCACACTCTGATTATTACTTGATTTCCTCCAGACTTCCATTTTGCTTTCCCTGAATTAGCTGTGACAATCTGACTTCTGCTTTCCTGTCTCCTGACAAAGCAGACCCGTATACCTGAAACAGTTTTCCTATAGATAGATCATGCAGCCTTATCTTTCAAATGTCCCCCTCTTCCGGCCAGGAGTTTGATTATTCATTAATATCCTGGTACACAAGGCTTGTTGCCAACAGAAAAGCAAACAAAAATTCATTACCGGGTAAGATGGCTCCGCCTTTCTCATCATGTTTAGCTTTTGTTTTCCTTACAGGACACTCAGATGACATTTTTTCTCCCTCTCTCTCTCCTTCAAAACACAGCATCAAGTGCAGAGGGCTTTGAAAAGGCCCCCAAAGCAGTATTTCAGCAATATTTTCCCATTTTTAAAGTGCTTTCCCAGCCAACATTTTGTTTAATCTTTCCAACAACGGAGGCCACAAGAGAGCACACTAATTTGCGTCCCTATTTACAGATGAGGAAACTGAAGCTAAAAGAGGCAGAGATGCTCAGCCAAGACTGCTGCACATCACCTAGAAGCAGAACGGGGGCCCCTGCAGTCAAGAGCTGGGCGGTCGGGGTCACCCCCATCCTTCCTTATTAAAATGGACTCCCAGGACGAGCTCTCTGCAGAAAAAAACCCACCGCTCCTTCCAACCTCTGCAACTGAAAAAGGGCTTTAGATTAGGTAACGAACACTGTGTGGAAACATGACCTCCTGCTCATTTCCACGCGGCTTACCAGGAAGGTAGCTGCCAAAGTAAACACCTCTGGGAGGCCCTCACAGTGCAGGAATTGAAGGGAAAGTCCCAGCCGCGGGCAACTCCCGAGGTCGCTCAGGCACCCGCCCTATCCAGGGGCGAGAGCCGCACCCAGCCTGGAAGCTGTGCTGTCACCCGGCAGGTATCACACGCCAGTCGCTCCGCTGGGCACCAGGAGGACCCTGAACCAATGCTGAAGTCCTTATTTCTCAGTCACCAATACATCAAATCCTTTTTAGTCACATCACACACGGAGGACGACGATTGAGAGCTAGATCCCAAATCTCCAATTTCAGGGGATGGGATTAACCCTTCGGAGTCCATCTTTTTAATCCTCAGTGTCAACCCTCCAAACGCAGTACCACCTCCGCATCTCCTCGGTCTCGATTCTCATCACCTGGGCGACAGTCCCCTGCCTTCTTATTGCACCCGCCACCTCCTCGTCCCCGTCCACCGCAACCCTAAAGGTCACCCCTCCAGCTCTCACCTGATCCGCGTCCCTCCCCGCAGTGCCCACCTCTTCTCTCCCTCCGGCGCTCGCTGACACAGCCATTGAGCCCTCCGGACGTGCCCTCCTTACCTTGGTCTCCCGAAGGGGTCCCATCGCGCTGCCGCCCGCCGGCTCCTCGCGCCGCCGCTGCCGCCGTCCAGGAGGTGGCACCTGCGGGCACCGGGGGCGAAGAAACTACGCTGAGCCGGAGCGCGCGCGGGCGGCCGCTGCTGCGGGGCCGACGCGCCGCCGCCGCTGCCACTGGCGCTGGGCTCCGAGGGCGCGCGCCCGGCCGCCCCGCCCCGGCCGGACACGTGGTGCCACCGCGGCTGCCGTCGCGCCGCCCTCTCCCCCGACCTCCCTCACCTGCCGGCCCCCGAGGAGGCGCCTTGGCCGCGGGCTCTCTTCCCAGGTTCGCGCGCCTCTCCCGGTCGGCCGAGCCCGACCCTAAGAGGGGTCGCGGACAGAGGCTCGGAGCATCTTCAGCCCGGAGAAGCCCAACACCCCTTTTTGGGCACCTGGCATGGGGTTCGAAAGGGGTGCACGTGGGAGAGGAGAACCCGGAAGAGCTGTGACATCCTGGAGAGCCAACCTGTACCAGGGGAAAGTTTTTGCCTCGCGGCACCTCCCTGCCCTCCGGGTTTTCCGTCCGCGTCCAGCTTCCCGCACAATTACCTCGCGGGAGAGACGGGGTGGGTCGCCCTCCACCCGGACCCCCGGCATGCCAGTGCTGCAGGCCTGACACAGCATCTGGGTTCCAGGATCTAGGAGGCTGCGCTCCTCCTCGGGGGGTTTGCATCAGAAGGGCCTGGCGTTGGCGGCGCGGCACAGCCGCAGGGAGGGAACGGCTGGCTTGGGAATCCGGGCTGCCCCCTCTTCAGCTACGAACCACCGCCGCCCGCCCGCCTGGAATGAGTGCCCGGCGCGCGGCTCTGGAGACGCCTCACTCGAACTCAGAAAACCGGTTCGGGGCGGCACTCCTCTCCCTTCTAGCGAAGTGCTTATATGCCTAAAGTTCTTGACCTCTCTGAACTACAAGTTTATGCTCGTTAAATTTGAGGGATAATAAATAATAACACCCTCGTCAAGTGTAGCTAGGAGGATGAAAAAAAAAACAGCTATACCTACTGTTTGAACAGAACTTTCCAAAGGGCAGTGAAGTCTCATCCAGCTCTTCTATTCAGTATTTGCTGCATCCTCTTACATGATAGAAAAAACATTTGAGAAAGACAAACATGTTCAAAAAAAGTTCTAAAATCTGTCCAACTGAGGACCTCGGATAGGAATCATCCATCGTGTGGGTCGTGGGCCTTGATTTATTACACTTCAGTTTTATCTGATAATGCAAGTCTGCATATAATTATTTAGAGGCCCTTTATTTCAGAATTGGAGAATATTTTAAGTAGCAATGTGGATGGAGAACAGTCTGATTATTACACCCGGTGTTCTAGAGAGGACGGGAGGACGATGATCCTTGAAGATGATATCTGAACCTGAACCATCTTGTTTGTCCTCCAAAAAGCATTTTTTTCTGAGTCTTCAGCTTTCAAGTCTAGGAATGTACAGTGAGTCTAGAAAGAGCTTGAAATCAGAGGATTAGTGAAATCAATTTGCCTTCTCTATATCCATAAAGTTTTATTACATACATCTTTGTGTCTTTTCGATCTACTTAGCTCTCCTAGGCAGTGAAGTTGATAATCTTAAGATTCTTTGTTTTGTCAGGGAGAGGTGATTAATTCATACTTTTATACAGCTCATAGCTGTCTCAGATAGGGGCTTCAGGAAAGTGACATTCCAGAATGATTCCTACAATTATGAGCCCAAATTATGAGCCCAAGGACATACACTGTGAGATAGGATCGAACTGTTAATGTCAAACTGTTAAGGTGTTTCTGAGGTCCCTCTTGAGAATTAAATCTGGGGGCGTAAAAGCAGAAACACAATCCAATGAGTTGTCCAAGTCAGAACTTCACATTCTTGACTTCTCCCTCCTATGGCCCCCAAATAGCAAAAACCACAAATGATCTTCATGCTACCCTAGAAATAATGTCTTGGATCTGATTACTTCTAGCCTCTGTTTGACGGCATTATCTTCACTTAGAGACTAAACCACAAATGTCCTGGATTATTACAACAGTGGTCTAACTAAAGTTGTCTTGCTTCCAACTTTGCCTCTCATTCCTTTCTCGCCAGTTTTGCAATTTTTCCACAAAGCCTTTCTAGCCATGCTTCTTCATTACAACCCATTAATGATTTCCCAGTTGTCCTCCAAGTAATATTCAAACTCCTTAATGTGGCATAAAGGCCTTTCACGGTCCGGCTTTGTGTATGTCTCCCATCTCATTTCTTTCCACTGCTCTTCTGAGATCCTCCCTCCCCTCACCAATCCTACCACCACCACCCCCTCCATCCACTGCCCTTGCCACTCCCCCTCCACATACAAATGGATACCCCTCAAACTGTAGAACTTGCAGTTCTCAGGAAGTATCATGTTCTCTTTTCCCTCTAGACTACTGCACACAGTTGGTCCCTTTGTCTAGAGCATTTCTTGTATCCCATTTCCCATCCTCAACTCCTAAAGATACAGTAAGTTTCATTTTAGAAACACCTTCTTCCAGGAAACCTCCCTTGATCCCCCCAAAAGATAAGTCCTTACATACTTCCAGGACACCTGTATGCAATTCACCTGGGAAGAGCTGTTATGATTTTGTATCAGAATCTCCTACTTATTTGTCTGTCTTCACTGGGGATGTAGGCAGTGCCTAGTACAGGTCCTGATACCACGAGTGAGTGACAGTCGCTCAGTCGTGTCGGACTCTTTGTGACCCCATGGACTCTTGCTGCCAGGCTCCTCTGTCCATGGAATTCTCCAGGCAAGAATACTGGAGTGGGTTACCATCTTCTTCTCCACCTGACACCATAGGCGCTCCATATTTAACAGTCAAATGAATGAATCATGAATGAGTGAATTCTCTAACCCCTTAAGGGGCCCAACAGTACAAGATAAAGAACATAGATACAACTTCTGTTTAGAAAATGACTCAGATAAAGCTGCCTCCAATATGTCTTTGTATTTGCTGATGGGGTGTGTGCCTTAAAAAAATCCAACATGTGTTCAGTGAAAGCCTTTTACTGCAGAAGTGCAGGCCTTGAGAGGCTGTGCTGTAGCCCTGTTGTCACCATAGCAACCCTGCTAAGGGAAAAGCTGGTGATTTAGTGTTCAAACGCCTCTTAGCTCTGTACTTTTGGAACCCAAGCCTGTTTTTATGCTGTTCTAAAAGGCAAGTTTTACAAATGCTAATATCCATCTTGCCTTTAATTTCACTCAAGTATTTCTCACATCATTAAGAGAAGTATCTTATAACATTAGGATCATACCATCAAAGAGAGATAATCTAATACAGTATAATATAGTCAGCTCTGATCTGCTCAAAAATATCCTCTACTTCAATACTTATTCTCTGGTTTTCGAATTTTGTGGCTTTTCCTTTAGAAATGACTAGAATGCTGATATTTTTTAGAAAATAACTACTTCGAAAGTTGGAACCCTTCGAGATTATAAATAATACCCCTGCCCACACCTAGGAAGGACAGGCGAGATAGGGTATGGCAGATTGGGAGACAAGGGATGTGTTTATGTAATTATGTCCCCAAATCTGGGGTAAATTAATTGCTGCTTGGCTTATGTGAAATTTGTAATTAAATGATTCACACCTTTCATTTGCACACAACTTTCTATTTTCAGAGCTCTTTCATATGTATAATCTTATTTGAGCCCCCCAAAATCCTGTGACGTGCATGTCGTCAATCCCTGAAACCAGATAAGTCATAAAGGATAGGTTTTTCTTGACAGGAAGCCCCCAGACTGAAAACTTCACAGAAAAGACAATACAAATGTACAAATGCACGGCCACAGAGAAAAACAAACAAACAAACATCTGCACCATTCAACCAAGATACCTCCCGGTCCCCCACATTCATTCGCTCACTCTGCCTCTCAGCTCACCTGCGTATGCTGGGGGCTCCCTCGGACTCAGTCAGGGCTGACAAAGCACCAGCTCCTAATCCTATCAGCGGTGTGAGCCAGTGCCGCCGTCTGTCTCAGTGACCCGATGTTGGGTGATCTGCACAGCAACAAGGAGCAGCTGACGTGCTTTACAACACGTCATGAAGAAAAGAAACTGCATTCTGGGGCATCCTGGGATTTTTCTTCTTTTTTTTTTTTTTTTTGTGGTGGGGTGGAGACCCATATTTTTCTTAACCAGGGAGAGAGCTGCCTGCTTTCCCGTAAGAGCATGTGTGAGTGATTCAACCCTCCTCTTCTTGTATGTGTTGTTGTTACTATACGGTTAAGGGATTTTGATGTTGTGAAACTGTAATGGGTAGAATTCTGCGAGGTCACTCCCTGAGGAGGGTGTCCAGAGAGTATCTGAAGCAATCGGGGGAGTGGGAACCTGAGGCAAGGCTGGCTGAACATTCGTTGGGTTCAGAGTGTGTCACTTATCTCTGCCCTGCAAAGGAGTCTTCAGTCAGAGAGAGCTCTCAGACGAAGAACAGGGATGAAGGGAAAGTCCAGGTGGGGAGGCAGAGGTTGGGGGTTGGAGGCTCTGAAGGATGCTAAGGATACAGTCTTTTGCTTGCTTGACGGGGCAGCAGACATGAGGTAATCCTCCCCAAAGCCATCTGCTGTTTGTGGCCTTTTGTCCATTTGTGAGAATCGGGGACGATATTAGCCAAAGACACAGGTATGGTGGTTGTATCGAATAAACTGGGGAAACATAGATGGGCAAGTAGTTGTATGCTTATTGGGACAGTAGATTAGAATAATGGAGATTAAGATGCCCAGAAAGTATAAGTGTCAAGGATGCCACTCAGATAGGAGAAACTGAGCCTTGAGATGCTTCAAATGATGGGACAAGACAGGGAGATGTGTGGATCTCCAGACTTCCAGAAAAGGCAGAGGAAGTTATCTGTGAGGCCGACATAGGAAGGCCTAAATCCAGAGGCTGAATTCTGGGTCTTTCTTTCCAAGGAGACCAAGGAAAACCAGAAAGTGTGAGCAGGACTGGGCCTTTCAAAGCTGCCTGATCCCACGGGGATTAGCCAGCTACCTAGAGAGATGAGGAGTGAAGGCTGAGATTCTCCTCAGACCTGGCAGGGGCAGAACAGGTCCCTCAGCTGAGAGGCTCTGATGGACTCATTCAGCATCCACAGCAGTCTAGACTTAGAAAAAACTGTTATAATCTGGACTCTCAGAAAGCAGGTCTGCGGTTAGATTTGTTACATTAAAATAAAAGAATCTGTTCTCCCTTACATCATTTATTTCCATGAATTTGCTTTCCCTTCAGTTTTTTAGTAAACGTGCTTTTATATTTTTAACAGTAATTCTGCCTTTATTTCTGCTAAAAGACTGGGGGAAAGAGGATTTTGAGATTGTCTACTGGAAGGAGAGTGGTATTGCAAAATGGAGCAGAGCGCCCCTAGAGGCCAACTACTATGATGGCAGCTACAGGAGCCCAGGGGAAACCTGGAAGCACCAGCCAGCTGCACTGAGGGTCAAGGGTGGAGGGATTACTTCTGAAGTTGTGGAGCTGAGGACACATTTGATTTCTGCTGTTTCCACCTCCTAGGCCATTCCTGTGAACCATTTTCCTTTATCACCAGAAATCTTGTGATCTAGTGAATAAATTTAGTCCTTGCTATGTAGCTGCCCTGGTGGCTCAGTGGTAAAGAACCTGCCCACAATGTCGGAGACCTGGGATGGATCCCTGGGTGGGGAAGATCCCCTGGAGAAGGAAATGGCAACCCACTCCAGTATTCTTGCCTGGAGAATTTCATGGACAGAGGAGCCTGGTGGGCTACAGTCCATGGGGTCGCAAAGAGTCAGACACCACGTAGTGACTGAACAACAACAATGTAGTTGCAGCTCTTTTCCAATCCACTGCAGACAAGTCTGTAGGAAGATAAATCCAGAATTTGGGAATCTGGTCTATGTTGTTTCACCTGCCCATGTTTCATCTGTCCTCTCTAGCTATTTCATCAGAGAGAAAAGAATGTTTTTAAAAAGATAAATGTAATGTTTTATTTTTAAAGGTACTAAAACCACACAGTCAAAATTTTGACAAATAAAAGAAAAATATTACTCATCATCTCATTGCCCAAACATCAATTATCCATATTTCTTCTGTTAGCATTTTCGTGTATTGGCTTTCAGGCTTATCTACCGTGCATCAAAAATAGCACTGTTAAAATGAGAATATGATTCTAAGTGACATATGGCATTTTAGGCCTTCGACGCCATCATATCCGGCTATTTCTGGATGACTGTAGTAGGCTAATACCGACTGTTCTCTCATAAAATACCTTCTGTTTGTCTTCTGATTGGGCATGAATCCTCTGAGATAGGATGCTCTCAGCTTGTTGACAAACAGCTGGGGCTGCTGCTGGAAGTTCAGAGCACAAGCCTGGCTTCCCAAGTCCCTGGTGTCAATTACACTAGCCAAAAGTTTCAGGAAGAGGTGGTGGGGGGAGGATTAGCTAGTCCAGGCTGGAGAAATGACTCCAGGTTGGTAGGTTGGTAGAAACACTATGTCCCTTTCTGTTCAAAAGCATAGCTACTAGCTTGTCATAATGTGATGTTAATTCAAAGGAAAGCAGGAACATGAAATGAGGTTCCCAAAGTCTGCAAAGAGATTTGTGATGGAAAAATGCGCTTTAATAAAGGACATGAATTCTCAAGTCCTAGAGGTCAGATTTGAGTCCTCTGCCTCTTTCTCACTGCATGACCTTAGACAAGTTTTTAACCCCTCTGGGACTCAGCAGGTAATAAATCTCTGTCTAATGTTAGTTAAAAAAAAGAAGGAAGGAAGGAAAGAAGAAAGATCAGGTTGCACCTGTTAGTGTTTCTGGACAAATTAACTTTTCTCACCCTCATTTTCTCACCTATAAGAGGACTTAATAACAGTAATTTGTTGATGTTACTGTTGTAAGGATCAGATAAGAATCCATGCAAAGTCTATCATTTATGTAGCACATCGTTGGGACTTCATAGGTATCTTCTCTCCCTCAGGACCAAACCATTCTAACACTACTGTTGCCTCCTGCTTGATTTGCATGCTCATCCTAATGATTTTCATTTTAATGTCATTAAAGGAAAACATTAAATTTCCCCCAGATGACTTATGAGATATAAAGTGAGAAACAACTTTTCATTAGAAAAGAAGATGACAGGACTTTTCTTCCCAAAGGTGGCTGGGGAAGGTTAGAGCAGATAGCATGATAAATGGCCAGATATCTATCATTCATTATTCATTTGTACATTTATTCATCCATCGATGTTTATTTTATTCCTATTCTGAGACAGACATGAGCTTAGGCGCTGGTTCGAGAGCATTCAAAAATGAACAGTGTTTCCTGTCCTCAAGTATCTCACAGTCTAGTCGACAGAGATATGGATACACCATCAGCTGTTACACTATTATTGTGTTAACACCATGAAAGATGACAGTCCCCAGGGCTTGCCAGCATGCGAATCAGACTGGAGTCTGAGACCTCCAGGGGTGAATTTTGAGGGATGAATAAGTACTACTGCAATTTTGGCTCCTCCAGATTTCCTTCCTCTTGCTCTCTCCTCTCTTCTTTCCACTCCCTTCCCCTCCCTCACTTTGTCCACCTTCTGCCTCCACCTTCTTTCCACTTTGAAAGACTTCTGCCGCCCTAGTTGTTAATTAAATCATTTAAAAATTCAAGAACACCATGTTATACTGCCACCTGTTGGTTCACTGGTAAATTTCTATTCTGATACCTCAAGTTTCTTTGGTTTGCAACAAAGTCGTCTTCATAAAGCAAACCTTAGTATTGCCTTTATTGAAACTTTGAGCACTTTCAGAAAACTTTCATAGTTCAAGGCTACACGTAACTGAATGCCAATGAATAGAAGCACTATTCAGTGGGTGTAGGATACTACTCACTTTTGTGGTTCAAAGACAATAGTTCCAAGCTCCTTTCATCCCTTCACCTGCCAAGTCACTGTAGACAAGCAAGGTAAGTCACAGGCAGGCAGACGGTAAAGTCACGTTCTGATAGTGCCTACCTTATATATTCCAAGGTGTATTTTTGAAATTAATAGACTTTTTGAGCAGTTTCTTAGTCTACGGAAAAACTAAGCAGAGGTACAGTTGCCATATACCACTTTACCAAGACCTATTTTTTTCCTCAACTTTTATTTCTTTAAATTATGAAAATATGACAACACATTTACAGGAGGCTTGGAAAAATACAAAGTTACATATAGTTCCACTATATATTACAATTATTTTTAAGTAGATAAGATTTTTAGTTGGAGTTTCAATATAAAAACTCTCAGAAATTAATAGAATGAATAGACAGAAAAGTAGAAGGACATAGGAGACCTGAAAAGCACTATGAACCAATTCAACATAATTCAGATTTATACAATTTTCACAAAATAGCGGATACAAATTCTATTCAAGTTCCCATAGACTATAAACCGGGAGACACTGGAACCTATCCAGGGACATAAAACAAGGTGCAAAAATTCCATGGCCTAAAGGTATTGAAATCATACAGAGGCTGTTCTCTCATCAATGTGGAATTATGTTTGAAATCAGTATCAAATGATATTTGAAAATAACCCACATACTTTAAAGTGCAACGTGACGTTTACCGAGAGAGACAAGATCTATTCTTTAACTTTCTATCTTTGGACACCATCCATCCCCTGTCTACCTGATTAATTAAGTATACTTATATGCTACTTCTAAAGAAGGTCCAAGTAAGTCCCTATCAAATGGTTGGACACCTCTTACTCATCCCCTGTCCTTCCCTATACCCCTGACCCATTTGGTTTACTTCTGAAGTCTTCTAAATCTCCATGGTTGACTCAACACCAAGACTTCTGGATCTTTCTTGGATGGTCTTAACAGCACTGCATTCCCTCTCATTCTTTATAGGGTCTATTTGACATCTTTTTGGTGCTTCAAACCTAACAGTCTACCACTCCATCTCTTTCTGTGCAAATACCCTTCCATCCTGGTTGACTAACAAATTAGAAGCTATTAAGAGAACTCTCTCAATCTCCTGCTTCAGACCTACAAATTCACCTGCCTCCACCCCATTCTTACCATGTCCAGTTCTGCAGAACACAAGCTGTCTCTCTTCTGTACAAGGGTAATTCCTTTACCTGGGCTCTTCCACTTCTTAAGCAAAGTTATTCCATCAGTTAGTCCTTCTAACTCTCCAGGTTTCTATTTCCTTATCTACAAAATGGAATAATCACAATACCTACTGGTGAGCATTAGAGGAGTTACTACACATGAAGAAACTGGAAGAGTGCCTAGTATATATTAAGTATTTAGTGAGTGTTAGCAGCTATTACTAGCTATTATATTTGTTTCTTTTTTTGGATAACTCTAACCTACTTTTCTATCAGACACTTCACATCAGCATTTAAATATCCTGAAACCTTTCCCAAGGAAACAAATAACTCTCTGAACTTTTATATCATTCTAGTACTACCCACTGCTTCTCCCTATTCATCATAAAACTTCTAAAAAAAAGTTGATATTCCCAGGTGTCACACCTTTCTTGCTTCTTCACCCAACCCACTCATGCACTTGTACCCACCATTCTACCAAACAGCTCTTGCCCAAAGTCACAAATCATTTCCATGTGGTTAATTCTAATGACTAGTTTTTACCTTAATCTTCATCTCTCATCAGTCTTTGGCACAATTAAACACTCCCGCATTTTTGAAACCCACTTTCCTTCCATAACAGAGCCCTCCTATTTTTACCTATTGACCCAGTATCCTTTCAGGCTGTTTCTTAAATGTTGGTGTTCCTCAGCCTAGCCCTGATCCTCTTACACTTTCATCCTATTTTTCCCCCGGTAATATCTTTCATTTCAATTGCTTCAATTACTATTTATATGCAGATCTTCCACAAATTTTTATTCCATAACTATCCCATAAGCCATCTGGATATCTCAGGGTCCAAAACTCACTATATTCCAAATTGAATCCATCATACTTCCTCTTAAGGCAGAATTTTTTTCCCTGAGTTCCCGAAATAAATGATATCATTGTGCAGACTCAGGAAGCTGGATGAACTCTCATCTCTTCTCTCTCCATCACCTTTACAATGAACTGGAACTTAACTCATATCTGCTTTACGTCTTAATCATCCTTAAAATGTGTTCATTTTTCTACCATTTCTGACTGCCTGGATTTCTAACCAAGTGCATAGACTTGTCTCTTCAGTCCATTTAAAAATAGTCAGAATGATGTCTTTCAACAAATCTGATCAGCCCCTACCCTGTATCCCCCAGCCCTAGTTGAAACACTTCAGTGCTCACCACTGCCCTTGAGACAAAGTTCAAACACTTACTTATGACTTACAAGCTCTCACGTGATCTAGAGTCCTCGCATTCTACCTTTGACCTTCTCTAGTGTTGTTCCTTCTTCTTTACAACATTTCTCAATCTCTAACTTCCATCTCTCCAACCACCATCAAGTTCCTATTGCCCTCCAGATGTATTCACTGAAAAATTTGCTTTGTTAGAGTCATGGAATTTCATCTTGAGTGTGAAATAGAACAAAATGATTTTTGGCTTTGAAATACTTTCTGCTGGAACTATATGGGTGGATAGTATTATGGAAAGATAAAGCCATATTAAAGATATGGTGAACACAGAAGCTGTGTTAGCTTTTGGGTTTGTAACATGAATTGAAGGGCAATTCAGAAGAATTTAATGATCAAGTGAAATAGTGACTTCCAAACTGGTAGAACCTGAAAACTTCTGCCACAGAAAATACATTTATTTTATCTTATTCATTATAAAATAATAAGCTTAGTTAGCTTCATTATTTTAATGAACTCACTTCTCCAGTGAGAATCAAAGACTTGTCTTTGCAAAAGTATTCCCATGATTCTTTCTTACAGGTTTTCTCTCATTTTTCCCTACCACTTATTTGACTTTTATTATTAAAATCAAAAATAACTCTAGATTAGGATTTATTTTTTAAAAAGACAGTGGCATTTATATTTTAAAATATTCATGTGGGTGCACTGCTATATTTTTACTGTTGCAATAAAATCAGGAAAATGCAACTTTTTCAAATAAATATAGGATTTTAGCAGATCTATTTTGGAACTTAGAAAGATTTTTAATTAGTAGTTAATTGGGAAGAGAATATTAGAAAACTCCACATAATAAACCCCTTTAAAACACACTTGAGAGCAGCCAGTTTCCTAAGCTTATAAAAATACTAAGTATAGAAATACTAAGTATAGAAGTGTGAATTTGTTAAAACTAGTATGCATAAGCTGTTTACCATCTCCCACGGTAAACAACTGGTTTTTTTTTTGCATAAAAATTGCTATTTTTTCCCTGCCTGTGCTAACGTCAGTATCACTCCCCACAGAGTTCTAAATTTAGAAGTATTCCTATAGAAAAGGATTGTGAAATATTGCAAACGGGGAATAAATATAGGCTTAAGAACCTTCTAGTTCTCATTTTTGGCTTTTCATTATGCAGTAATGGGTATCTGAAAAATATTATTTTAAAATAAAATTATTCATCACTAAATACAATGGAGCCAAAGAAAATAATAATTAGGCAGTTTCTGTAAGTCCATCTAAAAATTGCCTTACAGGATTTTACTTTTACAGCTGAGAATCCTATCCTGTGAATTCCAGACTTTTTATAAATAAGTGATTTTATTTATTCAATAAATATTCATTGAGCCTTTCTTGGCTCAATGATTGGGAGAACTTCTGTAAATATTGGGAGAAATTTAAATAGTTTGCCTTGGTAGCAGGTGTGATTTTTTTATTTCACTCTGCCCTTGCACACTGTCCTAAGCAGTGTTTAGACTGTTACATGGCCATGGAGAATAAAGGTAGAATGAAGAACTCCATTCAAATATTAAGCCACACTGCATCCTTTGGAGAAACTTTTAAATAGCAAAATAAAATCTGATCATTTTAACACTTATAGGATAATAACATGACCTGTTTAATATTTATACTTCAATTTCTAGCTTTAAGCTATATTTTAAGATAGTGAAAAGTGAAGTTGCTCAGTCATGTCCGTGGACTACACAATCCATGGAATTCTCCAGACCAGAATACTGGAGTGGGTAGCGTTTCCCTTCTCCAAGGGATCTTCCCAACCCAGGGATCGAACCCAGGTCTCCCGCATTGCAGGCAGATTCTTTACCAGCTGAGCCACAAGGGAGCCCATATTAAGATAAAGCAAGAATAAAAACACAGAAAGAAAAACATGACAAAGAATGCCACCTGTTGATGTAGGATATATGCCGTATTTTTTTCTTTAAAATTAAGAAATATGGTCAAGTGAAAATCAAACAAGTCTTTTTTCCCCTTGGTTGAATCCCTTGAATTCCTTTCCACAGAGTGCTGCTGTTTCTATAAACATCACAAACTAAACGGACGCACAACAGCCGTGAATGGTGGGAAATGTACTCACTTCACTTTATTTTGCTATAGTAGTTCTATTATGACACTTTACAGCAGACTAATCACTAATCCATCATTTACAAACATAGCCAGAGATCATGGTGATTTACAGAAATGGTTTGAACAGAAAATCCTGTTTCTTTTTTTATCAGAAGGAATATTGAAATGACTTAGCAGCAGCAGCAGCGTGGTTCTCCTTCAAAACTGAGGTTTTCTGATGTTCTTTTGCCAAAGGGTAATGTGTTCTGGTGAGTTTTAATAAGAAAAGGTTGACAGCCAGTCTGCCGTTATATGCGCATGGCATTGGGCCTTCCATAGAAATGTGCATTAGATATTCAAGCCCTTTCTCAAGCATTCTATTCCTGTAACCTGAATACAGGAATCTGTTCATCCGTTCCTTTCCACTGTTGCCATTGAAACTGGGAATCACTGCAGAATATAAATCATATGATAAATATTGGGGAATACGTCTTTGTAGTTTTTGAGCACCAGTGCCAAACTTTCTTTCCTGGAGAGCTGTGTGAGGCTTTTCAACCTGAAACATTGGAGCAATCCCATTCTCTAGCCAACTGGGAAGCATCCGCAGGATTTTACTGCAGCAGCCCTCCAAAGGGATTAATAAACATTTCAAGTTCTTTGACTGCATATGCTTTTAAGGCATGCTCCGTGTTGGGTCTATATTTATATTCAATAATTTTAAACACTAGGATGCACCTTCTTTATGAATATCCCCAAGTGTGATGCACACAGTTTTAAATAACATTATTACTATAAATGAAAAGACTTTCCCTAACATTTTCCATCACAATACTATCCCTCATTTTGTCTGATCCTACTGAAGGATGCTACTTTGGGTTCCTTTCTGCACTCACCAGTAAGTCACAGAGTGGAAGACAATGCCATTTGGAGAGTAGGTCTAACATCTCAATGATGAGTAGAGGTGCAGGACAAATTTAAGGCCAATGAACACCTCAGGTGGGCTTCCCAGGTAGCTCAGTGGTAAAGAACCCACCTGCCAATGCAGGAGATGCGTTTGATTCCTGGGTGGGGAAGATCCCCTGGAGAAGGAAACGGCAACCCCCTCCAGTATTCTTGCCTGGGAAATCCCATGGACAGAGGAGCCTGGCGGGCAACAGTCAATGGGGTCGCAAAAGAATGGGACACGACTAAGCGACTAAACAAAAACAGCATCTTCAGGTCTCTCTGGATTCTCACTTATAGGCCTGAGAGAGAAAATTAGCCAAGGGAATTTCCAGTTTGGCCATTGTGTAGGCAATAACAAACAGCTTGACAATCGGCCGCTTCTTGCTTGCCCCAGCACCTATAAGACTTCTAGTAATGACTGCAGTTTGAGGTTCTCCAGGGTAACAGGGGTAGAGGCTTCCAAATCAGATACCTGTTTGGTGCGTTTCACTGCCTACACATTTATTTACATTGTCCTTTTCAACGAGGAGCCCACACGGTCAATAAAAGCAGCACTGTATTTCACAATGGCCCATTTTGAATTTGCTCTTTTGTACACAGAGAACAATAAGTTTTACCAATCACAACCCCACTGCCAGATTCATAAGAGCTCTTCACCTCTGCCTGCATAAATATTTACAAATATCTATGACTCTAAGATCCCCTAGAGAAGGGAATTGCAACCCACTCCAATATTCTTGCCTAGGGAATCCCATGGACAGAGGAGCCTGGTCAGCTAGTCCATGTGGTCGCAATGTAGGCTAAAGCCAACAGTCTCCTACGTGGTCTTCCTTATGCAGCCTCTCCTCCACTCTAATCTATATTTGGGTCTACATATGACTTTAATCTATGTAGGACTCGAGAACAGGATTTACCAGCATAGGGTTCGTCCTGTAGGTCCCCTCCTCAAACTCTTGGGCCCTTTGGTCTCTCACGCCCTTGGCTTCGTTGTCGTCTGGTCACTAAATCATGTCAGATTCTTTTCTGACCCCGCCAGACTCCTCCTCTTGCCTGGAATTTTCCAGGCAAGAATACTGGAGTGAGTTGCCATTTCCTTCTCCAGGGGATCTTCCCAGCCCAGGGATAGAACTTGCATCTCCTGCACTGGCAGGCAGAAAGTGGACTTTACTTGCTGCCTGCTTTTGTTACTTTGCAAAATTTCTTTGTATCCCAGCCTGCTTTCAGTTCTCCCTTTCTGAAGTCTGTGCTTCACAGAATTTAGCACCCATTCTCCATTTGTTTTCTATTTATCTGTTTGTATTTTCTTCTCAATCCTAAAAGCAAAGAAATATGTATTTTACTTTCTTTTTACCCTTCCAAAGCCCTGGCGCCAAACATAGTAAACAGATTATAAATACCACTTATTGATAAAAGTTGATTAAGACATCTGCCATACAGAAAAGTCATGGATGACATTTATCATGGGTTATTAAGGAGAATTTGGGTCCTGAGATACTCTTGATTTTTTAGGAGGAGGCAGGGGAGGCATCTCAGACCAAGGGAAGCTTCTGAGCTAAGAAACAGAGAGAGCACTAGATGTAGGAAGGAAGGTTGGGAAGAGCCTGTCTGGTGAAAGCAGAAGGTTCCTGTAGGCTGCAAATGGGCGTTAACACTAGAAAATGGTACTGCATAATAGAATGATTAGCAATCCATGTATTCTTATGCGTTTCCCTCTCATATAGTCATAATTTGTTACATGCTCATTTAGTCATGAAGTGTTAGTTGCTCAGTTATGTCCGACTCTTTGTGACCTCCTGGACTATAGCCCACCAGGCTCCTCTGTTCACGGAATTCTCCAGGCAAGAACACTGGAGTTGGTTACCATTTCCTCCTCCAGGGGATCTTCCCTGACCCAGGGATCACACCCAGGTCTCCCACATTGCAGGCATATTCTTTATAGTCTGAGCCACCAGGGAAGCTCAAGTGATTACTCAATTAAAACCTGAATGGTCTAGGCCAGCAGTGTTCAATAAAAATAATCAGTATTATAAATGTACTTTTATATACAGTATTATAAACTTATTTTTAAATCTTCTAGCAGCAACATTAAAAAATAGATTAATTTAACTTTAAAATATATTTTACTCAACTCAGCATATCCAAAATATTGTCACATCAACATGTCAGGAATTCCCTGGAATCCAGTGGTTTAGGACTCTGAGCTTTCACTGCTGAGGGCCCAGGTTCAATCCCTGGTCAGAGAACTAAGATAGAGCAAGCCGTGTGGCATGGACAAAACCCCCCAAAAAACATGTCATCCATATAAAAATTGTTAATGAAATTTTTCTCTTTTGGACAAGTCTTCAAATTCCAGTTTGTACTTTACAAGTACAACAGATCTTAATTCAGCCCAGCCACACTTCAAGGGCTCCATCATAACCACATGGTTAATACTACCATATTGGACAGGACAGGTCTCTACACCAGCATAAATTAGCTGGATAAAGCAGTCAATCTGGACAGTTTCCTAGTAAATGTAATTACAATTGAAAGTTTTAAAGTCTTGAAGATTCAATTGGGAAGACAGATTTGCTTTACCAGTTTTTGAAATTTATGTTTTATTTTTCGGTTGGATTGGAAATAGGCAAATCAAGTGTAATTATAGTTTAAAAGTGAAAACTTCCATTTTTCCTCCAAATCAGCTCAATAATGTAGATAAATCACCTTCTTCCTCTCCTATGACTCTCTTTTAGCTACTAATAAGCGAAGTCAGTGGATTTGTGACAGTTAAAATCAAAGTCTCGCCTACATACGCCAGCTGATTTATAGCCACATACATGCTCTATGAAACTATTTTTGAGATTTTTAAAAATTTAAATGATTCCTCCTGCTGGTGCAGTTTCTTCACACTTCATCACATTTCTAAATAAGTGATCGTGTAACTGAAGACTTCATGTCCCGAAGGCATTCTACCAATACTTCCAAATGCTCCTACTTAAAACACAAGGCAGCTTTATTCACACTTCCCATTTTTTATTGCATTAAAGCCATTTGAGGGGAAGAAAAGCTAGACACCTGCTCTCCTGTTTTTGTTTTCTGCTAATTGTCTTTACTGAGAGCTTGTAAGTTTCCAAGGCACATTTAATACCCATCATAAACTGAGTGAAAATGGCGCAATCTGTAAAAGGAAACATTGGAAAATCTGCTGCTTTAAAAATGGAAGATGAATGCCAAGCCAACTGCTGTGCTTCTCAGTAGACAGCTCTTCTCGACAATACCAGTGTGGACTTGGGATGGAAATGGAAAACACCCAGTGATGCACCAAGAGTCTTCGAAAGTCCATGGCTTTATTCCAGGGTTTCTGAACAGCAGCACTACTAACATATTTGGCCTGATAATTCTTTGTTGTGGGGGCCTGTCCTTTCATTGTATGACATTTAGCAGCATCTCCACCTTCTACTCACTATATTCTAGTAGCATCACCCCCACGACTGTTCTTATCAATGTTTTGACAAATCAAAAATGTCTCCAGACATTCCCAAATGCCCCCTGGAGCACAAAATTGTCCCTGATTGAGAACCATTGCTCTATTCAAAGTCTGAACATTATATGTGAACTCTAGTTTTGGGTACAAATCCATTAATATTATTATCTACATTTTTTACGAACTTGTAACCTTTGGAAAATAGATTCTCCTCCTCTGTGGTCAGCTGTGTCCGACTCTTTGCGACCCCAAAGAGTGGACTTTGGGGACTGGAGGCCACCAGGCTCCTCTGTCCATGAGATCTTTCAGGCAAGAATACTGGAGTGGATTGCAGTTTCCTTCTCCAGGGGATCTTCCCAATTCAAGGATTGAACCCATGTCTCTTGTATCTGCTGCATTGCAGGCGGATTCTTTATTGCTGAGCCAAATAGATTAGAATCACATAATAATCTCTTGTGTTCCATCTCCTCAATCTCAATGATCTTGTTTTAACTTACTCTTTATAAATTTTTTGGGGGGGCCATACCAGAGGATCTTAGTTCCCTCTCCAGGGATTGAACCCAGGCTCCCAGCAGTGGAAGAGCAGAGTCCTAACCACTGGACCCCCAGGGAATTTCCGGCTTACTCTCTAAGTTACACATCCCAGCTCATTTTTACCCAGAATTCATACACTATCATGATAATATTGACTTTCATACATAATCCTTGCATAAAACAGAGAGTGAAAAGATGTAGCAGCTTGAAACTCCTTAGATATATTTCAAGTGTGTTTATTTAAATTGTTTTTACAATGGCCCACAGAAGGAAGTGGCAACTCACTCCAGTATTACTGACTGGAGAATCCCATGGAGAGAGGAGCCTAGAGAGCTACAGTCCCTGCAGTTGCAAAAAGTCAGACTGACTGAGCGACTGAGCACACTTGCATAATGACCTGCACTCCCTAAATAAACAAGAAAGGCACTAAAACTTCACTACCATCAATTTGGTATCTTTTTGTAGTATCACAAAGAAGATGCATCAGTTTGTGTTTTACATAGAACCTGAAATATTTCCAACCACTTAGAATACTACGTAGGCTTCCCTGGGGGCTCAGACAGTAAAGAATCTGCCTGCAATGCAGGAAACCCAGGTTCTATCCTTGGGTCCGGAAGATCCCTTGGGGAAGGAAATGGCAACACACTCCAGTATTCTTGCCTAGGAAATCCCAAGGACAGAGAAGCCTGGCAGGCTACAGCTCATGGGGTCGGAAAGAGTCGGACACGACTAAGTGACTAACAGTTTCAGTTTCAAACACTATGCGTGAACAAAACACTTCAAAGCAAGACTTACATTTCTCTTTCTCCTTTAGTGCAGGAATAAAGCAATTTGTACTTAGTAGAGCCTATTCCCTGTCGTATGTAAAATCTGGGTATTTAAGAATAGTGAAAGTTTATTCCATGTTTTTAGAACAGGTTGTTGTATTGTTTAGTCACTAAGTCATGTCTAATTCTTTGCGACCCCATGGGCTGTAGCCCGCCAGGCTTCTCTGTCCACAGGATTTTCCTGGCAAGAATACTTGCCAGGAATGGGGTGTCATTTCCTTCTCCAGGGGATCCTCCCCACTCAGGGATCAAACCTGCATCTCCTGCCTTGCCGGTGGCTTCTTTACCACTGAGTCACCTGGGAAACCTGATAGAACAGGTAGATAGATGTAATGTGAGGACAAGATCGTGGTAATTTCACAGAGACAGCACCTGGAACAATGTATACAAACTATTTGTTCTCTACTACCCTCTGGTGGTTTGTTTAAAAAAGGTAACAGCTTTAAAAAAAAAAAAAAAAGAAGCCTTAAGGAATCCATATTTTATAATATCAATAGCTAACATTTATGGTACACACTACAGTACACTTATTAAAAATTCTCTCATTTAACCCTTAACAGATGCTTCAGGTGGGTATTATAATTCATACTTGAAAATTAAGAAAACTGAAGCTCAAAGTGTTAAAGTTATCTTGTCCAAATTGACGTATCTGGTAGAAATGGCACTCCAGTTCATGTCTTTTTTATGCCAAGGCTCAAGTTCATTGCGTGTGTTAATGCTTCCCGGGCAACCCTTAAGTGAGAGTTTGTCTGACACCATGAGCTCTGTAATCCTAGGAGACTAATGGACTTTTTGGCAAAAGAACCCTGTCTTGTCACATTCTCATTTAAATCAATCAAATTCAGCTATTCAATTTGAGAAAGAGGGAGAGAAAGTTCTAATAGTTGTGGGCATTTTCCAGCTTAGGCCTGGGAGTTAAAGTGAAATGGGAGATGTGAATTTGCTCTTCTTTAGTTCTGACAGCTCACCGAATCATGTGTGTTTCTAGGGTCTGAAGACACAAATATTTTTATACAAGGGTTTTAACTATAAACCAAGAAGTTCATCTGCTATTTAACTAATTATAAAAACATGACTTGTTCTGATGTTAGAAGGAAACTGGCTGACTGGTGAACCTACAGCCATTTTAAAGAATTTTCAAAGATAATCTGAGCTTTATTATTATTGTTGTTATTTACTCTGCATCAGTTCAGTTCAGTTCGGTCGCTCAGTCATGTCCCAACTCTTTGCAATCGCATGGACTGCAGCACACCAGGCTTCCCTGTCCATCACCAACTCCCAGAGTTTGTTCAAACTCATGTCCATTGAGCTGGTGATGCCATCCAACCATCTCATCCTCTGTTGTCCCCTTCTTCTCCTGCCTTCAATGATTCCCAGCATCAGGGTCTTTCTCAATGAGTCAGTTCTTCGCATCAGGTGGCCAAAGTATTGGAGTTTCAGCTTCGGCATCAGTCCTTCCAATGAATATTCAGGACTGATTTCCTTTAGGATGGACTGGTTGGATCTCCATGCAGTCCAAGAGACTCTCAAGAGTCTTCTCCAACACCACAGTTCAAAAGCATCAATTCTTCAGTGCTCAGCTTTCTTTATAGTCCAACTCTCACATCCATACATGATTACTGGAAAAATCATACCCTTGACTAGAGGGACCTTTGTTTTCAAAGTAATGTCTCTGCTTTTTAATATGCTGTCTAGGTTGGTCATAACTTTTCTTCAAAGGAGCAAGCGTCTTTTAATTTCATGGCTGCAGTCACCATCTGCAGTGATTTTGGAGCCCCAAAAAATAAAGTCTCTCACTGTTTTCCCATCTATTTGCCATGAAGTGATGGGACTGGATGCCATGATCTTAGTTTTCTGAATGTTGAGCTTTAAGCCAACCGTTTCACTCTCCTCTTTCACTTTCATCAAGAGGCTCTTTAGTTCCTCTTCGCTTTCTGCCATAAGTGTGGTGTCCTCTGCATATCTAAGGTTATTGATATTTCTCCCGGCAATCTTGATTCCAGCTTGTGTTTCTTCCAGCCCAGCGTTTCTCATGATGTACTCTGCATATAAGTTAAATAAGCAGGGTGACAATATACAGCCTTGGCGTGCTCCTTTCCCAATTTGGAACCAGTCTGTTGTTCCATGTCCAGTTCTAACTGTTGCTTCCTAACCTGCATACAGATTTCTCAAGAGGCAGGTCAGGTGGTCTGGTATTCTCATCTCTTCAAGAATTTTCCACAGTTTGTTGTGGTCCACACAGTCAAAGGCTTTGGCATAGTCAATAAAGCAGAAGTAGGTGTTTTTCTGGATCTCTCTTGCTTTTTCGATGATCCAACGGATGTTGGCAATTAGATCTCTGGTTCCTCTGCCTTTTCTAAATCCAGCTTGAACATTTGGAAGTTCACAGTTCATGTACTGTTGAAGCCTGGCTTGGAGAATTTTGAGCATTACTTGACTAGCATGTGAGATGAGGGCAATTGTGTGGTAGTTTGAGCATTCTTTGGCATTGTCTTTCTTTGGGATTGGAGCGAAAACTGACCTTTTCCAGTCCTGTGGCCACTGCTGAGTTTTCCAAATTTGCTGGCACATTGAGTGCAGCACTTTCACAGCATCATCTTTTAGGCTTTGAAATAGCTCAACTGGAATTCCATCACCTTCACTAGCTTTGTTCATAGTGATGCTTCCTAAGGTCCAGTTGACTTCGCATTCCAGGATGCCTAGGTGCATACTATTACTCTGCATAAAGTATTACTCTGCATACTTTCTTGAAAACCCCAACCCAGCATACAGTGTGATTCTACCGCCTTTGAATGTGTGCTAGGAGAACAGGGCGTAAGAGGTGGTTTTGGGGGCAATGTCACTCCACAATTTTCCAACAAGAAAAATGAAGCCAAAATCATAGACTTCATGGAATTATTTAAAATGGCAAGAATATCCTGCTCTTTCAGACCACTGCTGGCAAAGATAAATACATTTTAGAGATTCTCAAGATGTGTGCAGGTCACTGCCCAGCTCAGACTGCGCTAGGGCAACACTGAATGGTAAATGTTTTATTTCCAAATTGGATAGTCCTTTGAAAAAGTTACAGTGAAAAGGACTGTGCTGATAACTCAAGCTCAGTAACTTATAACTTGAAATCCTCATTAATTTTTATTATGTGCATTTTGTGAACATAGGAAATGTGTGCATTTAATTCAATTATGTTGGATTTTAGGTACAAATGGACTGAAATTCATCCACATGACAAATATTTGAGTGCCTAGGAAAGGGGAGACATTGCAAACAGAGCAAAAGTTTTATCAGGTAGTAGAAATGCAGGCCTATTTCCCTGACTTATTTAATTACTCTATGAAGCAACTGGTCTATGAGACTGAAGATATTTATTGGTCCTGGCATAAATACTTATAAAATCTGATTAAGTAGATTACATTCATGAAACAGTATTCTATAAAACATACCAATGTGTTGAATTTTGAGTGGAAAACACTGTCATTTCTGATTTAACACAGTATGATGTTTTATTCAAACACCATATATTTTGATTTCTGGAGTGAAAGTTAGAGATTCTACCAGCAGAAAGCTTCTTTGGGTTGATTCTTTTTCCTGGTTCTCTTACCCAACCTGTCCAAGAAAATGAAAGGCAGCCAGAGGCTATTACTGATTCAAGAGAAGGGCATATCCATTGATTTTACAGTTTCTATATAAAGAACATTTATTTATTAGTCTAAATAAGTGCTTATGCCTTGATTACCACTGTCTTTGTGTAAGTACTGTCAAATGAGCCTGGATCCTAACTACAGGTTTAAAATATGGGAAATCCATACACGCTTATGCAATCAAAGACTTTAATTAATCCTTTAATAGCTGATGAATGTTCATCAAAAGTACATCTATTTTCAGTATAAACATAGAGGATTAGACCAAATGAAAGAAAAATTAGTAATAGTAACAGACTTATGAACAGAATTCTAATAAAAAAATAAAAATCTGTATCATAGAAACATGATATAGAAATACTTTCTGTTATTGGCTACTACCAACATCTATATGTATGCATCAATAATAATTATAATAATTATTGAACTGAATATTAAAAAGCTAAGATTCTATTTTAAAGAAATTTAAAAAGTCAGACTTTTCACATTTACAAAATGAAAATTCCAGAAAAAGATAAGTATATTAACATATATATTTTAGTTTTACAAATCATTTTCATGTTTATTAGCTCATTTAATTTCTAAACACCTCTTGAACCTTACTTAGTATGATGTTTTTTCCTATAATACTATTTTTAATGAGGCTATTCTGAAATTATTTTGGGTTATGTGAGTACTACTGAGTAAATGTAAAAATGGTGATTCACTTCTATCATTGGTGTTTAAGTAGACTATCTCTAAATAAAATTTTAAATTAAAGGACATTTGCCTTACCTCTGCCAGGATATCAGTTTTTAGCAAACACCTTGTTTCCGTCCTTTCTTTTCTTCCTTTGTCTCCCTCCCTCCTTTTCTTTTGTATATAGTATCATTCTAGGTAGAATGCAATTATTTTCTTTCTATTTTACTCTAAAAAGAGCAAGTGAGAGAAATCTTTTTATGGTGGTATCAAAGGGAATCTTAATATAGAATTTCTCCTTTTTATGCTCCAAGGGATAAATCTACAGGTTTATTAAAACAATCTGAATCTACAGGTTCTTTTTAAAAAATTGATTGAGGTAACACCTCTCAAATTATAAATCTTCTGAATGAAGCTACTGGCTTTTTGCAATTTATAGCATAGTAATTAAGTATGAAAATACTGACTTCAAATGCAATGTTGGTTTTTCCCTTCACAATTATTCCTTTCGATATAGTGAAGTCAGATTTACAGGCAGAAAACCATTCTTTATGGTAAAGTCATATTAAGTTCAAGACAAATTTTATTTCAAATTTCTCAGGTTTTCTTCTTATCAGGGGTGTGGCAGAGTTTTTTTTTTTTATAAAAGAGAGGAAAGCTATGTGAGTGCATATTTCATAAGCTTCTTATTCATAATTCATACCATTAGAGATACAAGGACTATATACACACAGAGCATTTTCTTAGATGTGTCCTCTGAGAAGTACACTCAGCCTAAACCTCAAAGAATCTCCTTTCCTAGGGGCTGGAGGGAAGCTCAGTGAAGACGGCAGATGGCCTTCCTCAGACATATTCTTACAGCGATGCTCCAGTGGGTATCAAGTTCCACTGGAATTTACTTTTTGGCCACATGAATTAGGCCAATTGCACTTTACCCCAAAACAATTGAAGAGTAATTACAATGTTTGAAAAGTTTCCAACTAGTTTTACACATTTCAGAAATATTATTTTCTGAAACATGAAAATAAAACCTTCTCTAATTCAATTTAGGGAGAGTTCACGTCACATTTATTTACTTATATAAATTAGTTTATGCTTCTTGCATGAAGAGGCTGATTTAGGCTTATGCATTAATATGCATTCAAGATGCTGTGGGGACTTTATTAATCTTTAATTTTTAAAATGAGCACAGTGTATTTCTCCCCCTGCTTGAATTATTAATAAAAAGGGGCCATTAGTGTAAACCTTTTTGAAAAACTCATGAAGTCAAAATAAACTAATAAATTGAGTGTTAAAAATGTACTATGTAATTTAAGAATAGGAACGAAAACACTTTTTTCTTTAATATCAGATTGTACTTTTCCCCTGCACCAATCTATTTAATATCAGTCCTGAATGAAATATTAAAAATAAAAAAAAGAAACAAAAATGAATTTAGAACTAACCTCTTCCTGTACCCACTTCAGCATATTCTGAGATAGAGTCATAGTCAGTTATCTCAGGACAACAGTTACTGACACCAACAAGTTAAGTTCTCCTGTAGCTGGGCATGATTATGAGAATGGATATCAAGAATGTCTGTCAGTTCAAGGTTGCTGTGCATTTAATAAACTGTAGTTGAGCAACTTAGATTCTGGATTCTCTGTCTCAACAGCAGGTACCCCCAATTTCACAATAATAATGTAATGTAATGTTAGTCACTCAGTCATGTCTGACTCTTTGCAACCCCATGGACTGTATGTAGCCCGCCAGGCTCCTCTGTTCATGGAATTCTCCAGGCAAGAATACTGGATTGGGTGGCCATTTTCTTCTCCACCAATTTCACAATACAGTCAGGTTTTTGATATACAAATTTGAGAGTTCAACTGAAATAGAAAAAGCAATTTCTGTATTAAGATTTATAGCTTGATGTCCAGAAATTAAAAATGACAAATATTTTCTTAATAAATTGAGCTGTGTACAGGGTACACAAGAGAGAATGAGATTTTCTGTGTAATTAGGAGCATGTCAGGTTGGCATTGAGTGGATTGCTTTGGCAGCAGCCCGTTGTTGTCAACATTTAAATTGACTGAGATCTCAGAGCATACCTTGTAGGAAAATACCTCTCTCTCTCTTCCCCTCTCTATTAAGGAAGATAAAGGAAAACAGAGCTAAAATGTCTATTTGATTGTATACAGGCAAGAGGTGTACACACGACTTAAGATTTGAGGGGGAAGCCCTTTAAAGAACTTGTATCAATAAATGACAAGGGTTGTTCACAAAACTAAAAGAATAGATGACATTAAAAAAGAAAACAATACACACCAATTAATCCCCAGAACCTTTTCAACAACAAAAAAAACGAGAGCACTCACACAATTGCAAATCGCAAAACAAACAGCAGCATGTTTGCCCTTCTACCAAAATAAAGGTGCATTTTAATCACTTCCTTTTCCTTCTTTTAATAACATTTGGGCAAATTAATAAACCTTGCATTTTCTGCATGACTTCTTAGTTACTCTGAACTCCTTTGTTTATTATAAAATAAACTATAAAGAAATACACATCCTATTCCAGGCAAAGCTTTGAATTAACCCACTTTAAACACACACACACACACACACACACACACACACACACACACAGAGGAATTAACCTACTATAGGGGACGTAATAGTTTTTCCATAGTTATTGCCTAAAGGTTAATCTGGATATTTTAATGTTAATATTAATAATCTGAAGAAGGAAGGGGAAAACTAATTTAGATTAAGCATTCGCTGTGTGTCAGGCACCTTACTAGACATTTTAACGTGCACTACCTCTTGAACTCTTTCAGTTGCCCTCTAGACATTTGTTCTAGATACTGAAACTGGCTTGGGTGTTTCCAAACTACAGACTGAAATGGGTCTCTCAGGGATAAAAGTGTGATTAATGCTACTGAACAACTCAAAACACTGTTCTGTATACTTCATTATAAATACAGACACAGAAAAGTAAAATTGAACATTTTTTAATTTTACTTCTCCACATCTGACTTCAAAAACCCCAGCATTTAGATAAAACATCTTACTTTGCATTCTCAAAGCTAAATACATTTACAGGCTTATGAACTTAAATTTGACATGCTCTGAACTCAAGATTTTTAGATTAAATTTGATAATCCCCTGCCCCGCTCACTCCTCAAAACTGGATGAATCATTCTAGTATCTGCTATTGATGCCTAGGGTAGATGGGAGACCATTTTCAAAAGATTTTTAAAAATTATGCAGGAAGATAATTCTTTTCAAAGTGGTGGTTCTCAACCTTGACTAAATCTTTGAATTACTTGAGAAATTAAAAAAAAAAAAAATGCCGGGGGCTGATCATGTGATTCTACTATGCAGCTAAGGTTGGAAAACATTTAGTTTCTTTCCATCCACAACAAGGGCATTATTCTTTTGCAGTTGCATTGTATTGCACCCATGTAACTTCACATAGAGGAGGGCATGGCAACTCACTCCAGTATTCTTGCCTGGAGAATCCCCATGGACAGAGGAGCCTGGTGGGCTACAGACCATGGGGTTGCAAAGTCAGACACGACTGAAAAACCAAGCACACATACACATACACGCGTGTGTGCACACACACAATTTCAAATAAGATGAAGTTTGGGGTACCGGATGAGTGTGAAGAATTAGGCACAGCACAAGTATGACAGCAGTTTATGTTATTAGCAATGAGATAACTCGGATAGTAATAATCATCATCATCATCTCTGTGACAGATTTCTTAACTTCTGCAAAAACAGTGTAAGTCTTACTGGAAAGAAAGCTGCCTTATTTAAGCAGGAAATAACCCTCTCTTCCTTGCTGAGATCAGCTTCCCTGGTGGCTCAGTTGGTAAAGAATGCGCCTGCAATGCAGGAGACCTGGGTTCAATCCCTGGGTTGGGATAATCCCCTGGAGAAGGCAACGGTTACCCACTCCAGTATTCTGGCCTGGAGAATTCCATGGACTATGCAGTCCATGGGGTCGCAAAGAGTTGGACGAGACTCAGCGACTTTCACTTTCACTTTCCTTGCTGAGTTGGGAGCTCAACTGACATTCACTTAGTCAGCTGGGACTGGAGCCTATAACAAAACAGCCATATTTAAATTCACGTTTCACTTGCAAGAGTATCCATCAACTTGTAAATCAGATTATTAAATTCATGATATTATTTTTTAAAATCTGCATACTAGATAGTCTAGCAACAAATAATACAGCATTTCTACTTAACAGCAGAAAGACACTGTAGCCGTAATCTCTGACAGCTCCCAGTCAGGACAGCATGTGTAAACTCTCATATGCTACAGAAGCATTCAATTTGTACAACCTCAAAACAACTAACATATCACATTCAAAATAATTTAATTAAAATGCTTCTAGATCAAGAGTGTTATTACTCTTGATTACTCTTAGTTACATTCTAAAGCAAAGCCTGCAGGATAAAATTATGGAGTCTGTAATAAACTCTGGATAGAAACTCACTGAAACTCAATCACTCAACTGCTATCTAGTTGGCAATTGTAGGAATGACAATATACCACTCTCATTAGCATTTCTCTCCTTGTCAACAGATCAGAGACACGCATGATGAAGAACACAGGAAGTTATTTTGTAGGGCTTGATAAAAAGAAAGCTACCTTCTACCGAAGTGACAAACAAGGGTTAATATTTTTATAAGACATTTGTAATTTCTTCGCAAGAATCATAAATCAGGTAGTGTAAATTCTTCACTTGGAATCTTAGAATTTCTTCAGTTTCCTTACAATTCTAAAACTAGGCTTCTCTGGAAAAATCACCAACATTTTATAAAATGTGGTTAAGTTAACCACACCTTCCTTAATACTCTTATGACAAATCTTTGGCCCAAAATATAACTCCCTAGCAAAACCAATATTTCTCCCTTATCACCACAAGCAAACTTACCTATTGGTAAGGAGAAATAATCAAAAGCAGTGGCTCAGGCAAATTTAAAGAGCTCTATGAGGCTTCGGTTCTGGAGCCAAGAGTTGGAGATGTGTTTAAATGAACCCAAGAGTTAGATGGCAGGGGCTACCACCCTTTCTACGGAAACCAGAGGACTCTGCACTGGGGTGTAGGGCTTCCAGGCGCCTCCCTTTGTTCTAAGTAGAATGCTAATGCTAAAAGCGCAGTTTGCATTCCTGCTAGCTCTAGAAAACACTGATGCAGTCTGACAAAGCTTAAAATACCCTGATGGGGAAAAAAATAAGTCCCAGAGATGGGACCTCCCTGTGTGTCAGTAAAACAAGCCACAAGGTGAATGTGTAAATTTGAACGGTTCAAAATTTGTGGTCACATTAATGCTATCTCATCTCCTTTGAAAGATATATTAGAGGCATTGCGAAAAGAAAATTTTCACTTCTTGTGAATGCCCATTAAGGAAGTCAAGGATATGTCTTTGAATTTTTTCCACCTCTTTCTTCTCCATAGCATGCAGAATTTTCACTGGCAGATGAAAGCAGGAAGGCAAAAAGAGAAAGCAATTCCTTAGGACAGTGAAATATAGATCAAGGTAGAGCATAATGGTATAAAAAATGCAATGAAGTTAAGGACATGAAGAGGAAAAAACCTAACAATGTAACTTATTCATATGTTGGCATATGTTTTAAAGTACAGGAGAAATTTAATTTCAAATCATTTTTAATGCCGATTTTCATTACACAGGAGATGATTTTTTCATTATAAAGCAGATGATTACTATTTAATCTTAATTTTTAAAAAAATCTAAAAATGTCTCGTGTGATCTCACCACTATCTATACAGTTGATGAAGTCTGTTTTCCTCAAACTTTATGATGATTCTTTCCTCCTTATATGGGAAAATTATATAACATAGTTCCATGAATAACTGGAGCCAAAAGCTTTAGAGCAGTGATCGACCCTTCATATCTTTAATTTACAGTAGATATTTACATAAATAATGTATCAGTCACTTCACCTAACACATACCTTTATCATTATTTCAGCAAGGAAAATCAGATAATCAGACTGCTTTTACCTTTTCCAATGAGGAAAATAAATGTTTGTGTATCGCCAGGACATGGAATGTTTTCAGCTCTACTGGTTTTCATTTATTTTTCATTTTAAAGCTTCTCAGCTGGATATCACAATGCAAATTTATGAATGGTAAGAACTGTATGTGCTTAAGACAACCACTCTATTAAATCTATTTTCTTAGTACTCTTTTATGGAAGGTGGCCAACACTATGACTTTTTAATTGAGGTCAAGATTATTAATGAATTTTATAGACAAAGTTCAGTGTTGATCAGTGGTGACAGCTAAACAATAGATGATGGATTAAAAAGTTTTTAATCTTAAAAATGCAACATAAATACAAGAAATATTGGATTGGGAAACAGTGTGAGAAAGTGACCTAGCAGATTTCTTAAAGAAACTTCTATAAATAAGTCTAATATGATTGCATAAAAAAGAATTGGTCTACACTCTCAGTTTGATATTGGTCTTGTTGGGGGAAAAAATGTCGCTTTGTCTGGAACATCTTTCCTCAAGACTTTGGCTGAAACTCATGCCACAGCTGCTTCACTCCAAAAAGAAGAGAGAACAAATCAACAGCCAGAAAATTATTATTGGTCTGTAGCCACCCTCCTGCAACTCCCCCTCAAAAAATTCTCAACTGGGAGCCTAACTATTCTTTTTCAACTGTGTCACTTCTTTCTCTACTTCCATATAAACTCAAAGGACTCCTCTGGGTCTGGGCTTTTGTGCTTTTCACTATAAATAAACTTTCTTTTTGCAGCTATAAAGAGGGGAAAAAGTGATTTTTTTACTGCTAGCTAAAAAAGGAAGGCTGTGAAGGTAAGAAACCTTTCATAAACAGGTCAAGAGAAAGATTTCCCAAGAGCTAGAATCTATATGATGACATGGAATTTACAAAGGTGTCAGAATGCTCAAAAATATGTTGGGGTTTTGGTAAAGTCATGGCTAAGAGTTCAGGCATAGTTCTGAGTTTGGATTCTGCATTACTATTGCCTGGATTACTTAAAAGTCATTTAACTTCCCTCATTTATAAAAAGAGAATTATAATAGTTGTAGTGAAATGACACAGATAAACACTAAAAATGCCTCATATTTAAAATGATGTTAGCCATTGATTTCACTCTTGGTAATTTAGTGCACTGAGAAAAATAGACACATGTATATCAATTTCTATAACTTGGTAACTGGAGCATGCATGCCTCCTCTAAAGAAAGTAACTGTAAATCAATGACATTGAATGGTGCCACCAATTCTAGCTGTCTTTGCACTTAATCATTCATTCATATTCTAATCCATTTAACAAAAGCAGTGAAAAGGGCAAGCAGACCCAGTCCCTCAATGAGCTTAAATTTTAATGATATATACTGCTTGTGTTATTTTACAAGTACACATAATAATTATTCAATTTTAGGTTTTTCAGGGTCAGAGGCATATATCTGAATTTTTTGTTGAAGGCAGAAGAAGAGGGTTACAGAGGATGAGACAGTTGGATGGCATTACCGATTCAATGGACATGAACTTGGGCAAACTCCGGTAGATCGTGAGGAACAGGGAGGCCTGGTGTGTCCATGGGGTCGCAGAGTCAGACACGACTTGGGGACTGAACAACAACAATAACATTCACTGACTTAAATCGTAACTGATAATAAATGTTCTTTATACCTACAATTCAAATACTGGCCCATTCAAATATTGGTCTGCTATTTGAATATGTGTGGCTTTTCCTGTGGTTTAAAATTGTATGTGAGTGCGTGCTCAGTTTCTTCAGTCATGTCCGACTCTTTGCAGTCCTATGGATTGTAGTCTGCCAGGCTCCTCTGTCCATGGGATTCTCCAGGCAAGAATACTGGAGTGGGTTTCCATGCCCTTCTCCAGGAGATCTTCCGGACCCAGGGATTGAACCCAAGTCTCCTGCATTGCAGGCGGATTCTTTACCTCTGAGCCACCAGGGAAACCCTTAAAACTATAGGAAGAATGCCCAAAGTGTTTATTGTAATAAAAGTCACAGAGAGAAAACAATATTATGGGCTTATGAAAATCGAAAATTAAAAGTTTTTGAAAAACAAATAGAGATGGACGAAAGTTAAATATTATTGCTATAGGTGTACTTTAATGAATAAAACACATGTAGAAAAAAATGACAAAAATTCCCAAGCTATACTTCAAATAAGTTAAAAACAAATATTTGCCAATTCAGCCTTCATTTTGCACACTATTCAAATACATAAACTTGTAAAGATGTACAAATTTTCTTGCTATGCTGATTATAAAGTTGAACAATGGGTTCATTTCTAAGTCAATATTTTTATTCTTATAAGTCGTTAACTGAAAGAAATGTCAATCCATTTATTCCCCCTTTCTATCTCGTCATGTGGTGAGGCCCCAAAGGTACAGCTAGTTTCAGCACCATGGACAAAGTACCTAAAGCGCTCTGCCTTTTGAGAGGTACAGGAAACATC